>CM048599.1:12592500-13882500 GCA_026413675.1 Populus pruinosa | reverse complement strand
ATCGTGTAATAAATATTCAATAATAATAATAAGGAGTTATTTTAATTTTATTTTAAAAAGATTCTTATACAACTTTAAATTACTCATTACTTCATTTTTATCACAGTATTTTATAAAATTATTAAAGCATATTATGTTTTTATTGAAACTCTTAAAATCATGTAAATTCTCATTCAAAAATACAAAACAAAACAAAACAAATATTTTATAAGATAACTGCGTTGAAAAAGGAAGGAAACGCAAAATTTTGATGAAAATCAGTGAATTAAATGGAAAAAAAAAACATTTTCCCCTCGATCCAAAATATTTGAGTGGACCCATGGCAACCCACGGGCCACTGACCTGATTCCAATATAACATAATGGCAAAGACTTAAAGAACAGGTCCAATCTGGTCATAAGAGCACGAGCACGGGGAACGACCATTGCTATGAGCAGGGGGGGCCGCTCCTCCTACGATTTCAGTGCCTCTACTACCAAAACAAAATCTCGCAAGTCTCCAAAACCAATTTCGAACAAACAAGCATCATCTAGGCGTCAGATCACAGGCTAATTGGATAGTTGTGTTTCTTAACTGGTGAGGTTAGAGACAACCATAGATCAGATTAATTGTACAGGGCAATGCAATACTTGATTATCTCAGGTGTGTCAGTTCAGACTGTCAGCCCTCATACAGTAAGCTTAAATATAGGCTAATATCAGGATATTACGGTATAGCTGTACAACAAAAAAATATTGGTTCATAAATACCTGGAAAGCTACAGATCCTTGTGGTCCTTCCAGTGCCACCGACCTCCCAGCTGGGTCAAATTAGCCCTCAAATCTTCCCACTGTGCTTTCATGGCACAGTTCAACCCAACGACAGGCTTACTCGCCAACGTCAGATACTTTTGGATCTTTCCCTGATAAGACATCTGCCTTTTCCTCCACGAGGGAAGATGAAGGCTGCACTGAGTTTTCTGGCATGTTCGTTATAGCCATCTCACCACACTGAGTTTGATCATCTGATACAGCTTCCGACCTATTTGATTCCCCTGGAATATTCTGAGATGAGCCCCCTATTGTATCTTCCTGCATCCCTAAGGAAGATGAGGATTTGTCTGTGTTTCCGTACGTATCCTCTGGTCCAATGCTACCAACCTGGGTATGTTCAGACTCCGTACCAACAACTTGACTTTCATATGCCATGCTAGCAACATGGGATTCAACATTTTCTATTTTAGCCCCTTCCGATTCCTTCACTTGTATTGCAATGCTACAAGGACTCTTCTCAGAATAGCCCTCAACCTTGTCCGCATCCATTGAGAGAGAACATGAAGGCTGGCACATGTTATCCAAAGAATCTTCAGGCCCAGTCATAGGCTCACATACAACAATTTGGTTGCTATTTTCAGTTTCAAACTGTTTTGGTTCCTCTGGAGCAAGCAAGATGCTTTGAGAGCTTTTCTCAGACAAGCAATTAACATTTTCTACAGCTGTTTCGGAGGAACATGGCACAACACTAGTCACCAAAGAAGTTTCAGGCACAATTCCAACCACCTCAGATAATATCCCTTGACTTCCCTCTTCAATCACGGATGTTTTCAATTTCTCAGCTACTGAGCTGTCAACTTGGTGGTTCTCAGATGAGCTCTTAATCTCAGATTCCTGCATCCCTATAAAAGATGAAGGCATAATTCCATCTACTGCTTGATCCTCGTTAGTTGCGGAGCCTTTAGATGCCTCCAGCACTACTGAGGAGCCTAATGTATCCTTCTCCAACAAGCCCTCGACCATTGGTGCCTCTGAAGCCAAGGATGATCTTGGTGAAACCATGTTCTCTGATGCATTTTCTGGTACTAAAGTATCGGCATGAGAAGCATCCAGTTGCCCACCTGCTTCAGCTTCTAACCCTCCTGATTTTTGTAGCATTACTGAGTGACAAGGTGCACCATTCATGGATGAGCTTTTATCCTGCTCTTCTTCCTCTAGTACCAGAGAAGATGGTTGGGGATCCAAAATTTCTGGTGCCCTTTCAGACACCTTCTGTATGCCCATCTGATCATCAATTTCAGCTTCGGATCCTTTTTCTTCCCCTGGCACCACTGGATGGCAAGCTAAATCATTCTCCGAACTGCCTTTTAAGTTTTCTTCTGCTTCCAAGGAAGGTTGGGGTAGAACTGTGTGTTCTGGTGTAATTTCTGAAACAAAGACATCAGCTTTGGATACATCCTTTTCACTGGTCAGTTGGGCCACAAATGACATTTCTGGTTCTATTGAGCTGCCAGCTAAACCTTGATCAAATGATCTACTGTCCTTCTCTTCCTCTCCTACCAGTAGAGATGAGGGTATAACCGTGTTTTCTGAAAAATCTTTTCGCACGACCACACCAACCTGAGAGGCTTCATTACCTGCTTCAGTTTTGTGTGGCTCCTCCATTACTGCTGAGCTTCCGACAAGATCATTCTCACATGAGCTATCAGTATTTTCTGAAAAATCTTTTAGCACAACCAAAGCAACATGAGAGGCTTCTGCTTCATTACCTGCTTCAGTTTTGTGTGGCTCCTCCATTACTGCTGAGCTTCCGACAAGACCATTCTCACATGAGCTATTGGTATTTTCTGAAAAATCTTTTTGCACAACCGCACCAACCTGAGAGGCTTCTGCTCCATTACCTGCTTCAGTTTTGTGTGGCTCCTCCATTACTATGGAGCTTCCAACAAGACCATTCTCACATGAGCCATCAGTATTTTCTGAAAAATCTTTTCGCACAACAGCACCAACCTGAGAGGCTTCTGCTTCATTACCTGCTTCAGATTTGAGTGGCTCCTCCATTACTACTGATCTTCCAATGAGACCATTCTCACATGAGCCATCAGCAATTTCTTCTTCTCTCACTGGAAGAGAATCTTCTGAAATATCTTGTGGCATAACCCCTCCACACTGAGAAACATCCTTTTCATGACTGGCTCCAGCTGCAGAACTGTTTAGCTCTTGCTCATTGGAAGAAGATAGATACTCAAGTGAAGAGGCCTGGTAATAGCATTTTAATAGTCATCAACTGAATCAATTGACTAGCAGTAAATTCACAGAAAGGTCAAAACTATCCCTCCACTTCAATCCAACACAAACACGAATATAATACCAAACTGCCCCTTAAAAAATCTGCAAGTCCAGTTAGTCACAAACCATCGTACAGACGAGGAAACTACACATGGCACAGATAATGGGTAACCACACATGGCACAGATAATGGGTAACTAGTCAGCAGAAAAGGTCAAGGCAGTCAGATATCTAATTCAATAAAAGAATGGTGAGATTCTCAATTGATGTGAAGTGCTACACAATTTTAAGTTAAGAAAGTAGAACAAAGAGTATAAAAATATAACTAAATGATACAAAACTCTAAGCCCTTAAGCAGACAAATGTTTTGGCAAATATAGCTTTTTCTGCATAGTTTTTCCAACAACCAAATATCTTTTAAAAAAAAACAAAATCAAAGTGAAACCTCCATGTGGTAACCAGCACCTAAGAAGAAAACAAAGAGAAAACTCAATGGTGTTGGAAAAATCCAACACCTAAGGAGAGAGCAAAGAAAACCACAAAGGTTCAGGGGTCCCATGCAATGTTGTCTAGTGAACATCCCCAAACTACATGGAAGACAAATTGACCTTAAAAAATTATCCTATAATAAGAAAGATAGCAGATGAAGTCTCTGTCTAAAAGAAAAAAACAAGATAAGAAGAACAGAATAAAAAACACACCTCTGATACAGGGGGGTCAATTTGCATATTGCAGACCTCCTCTCCCTTGACCTTGGTTTTGTCAACCAATTGAGTTTGAGCTTGAACTTCAACGTTTCTGGTTTCAAGAGAAGATTCTAGGGACTCTTTTGGAGAAGGCTTATTACTACCTATAGATACACCATCAGCTACAATATGGATATTTCTTGCATCTGAATGATCTGCAGTAAGAGTAACTGTCCCTTTGGAATGATAATCAATACCATCAGGTTTCACAGAAAGTGTAGTGTTGCTGAGCCTAACAACATCTGGAGAAGACCCAGGAGATGCTTTTGAAGCCTCTGTTCTGTTTCCAGAGTCACTCCCAGGATGTTCCGTTGCGTCAGAAACAGATTGGGTGACCACGGGAGGATTGCCACCATCACCAAGAAGACCTTCATGAACAGATCCCAGAGAAGGAATATTGTCCATTTCACAAGCATCAAAAACTGAATGTTTGACCTTCATATAACTCCCTGTGATTGGGTTTTTGGTTGAAGCCTGTATTGTGTCTGTCATTTTTTCAATGGGGCCATGGCTGGTATTGCTTTCTATTGTAGAGACATCAATTTCTGAAATATGAGCCTTAGCCAAATCAGAAGCATTATCCCCTTCCATTTTGACACCATCTCCAGACCCGGACTGTTTAGAATCATCAATTGAACTCCTCATAACTGGAGCTTCTGCTTCTGAAGCATTATCCCCTTCCATTTTGACACCATCTCCAGACCCAGACTGTTTAGAATCATCAATTGAACTCCTCATAACTGGAGCTTCTGCTTCTGAAGCATTATCCCCTTCCATTTTGACACCATCTCCAGACCCAGACTGTTTAGAATCATCAATTGAACTCCTCATAACAGGAGCTTCTGCTTCTGAAGCATTATCCCCTTCCATTTTGACACCATCTCCAGACCCAGACTGTTTAGAATCATCAATTGAACTCCTCATAACTGGAGCTTCCGCTTCTAAAATTGACACAGCTGAAAGTGATTTACAATCCGAGCTTCGGTCTTTTTCCACCTCCACAGACATCTTACTTGATAAAGGGGCACTTCTAACTTCAACTCCAGAATAGTCACCACTTTTAGTTTTTGAAGAGCAAGTCTCAGAAAATATCTCCTTCATCACACGAGCAACATCAGTTACATCAGAGGTCTGAATTTGCCCAAAAGCTGGAATCCCACTAGCTTCTTTCCTTTTTGGATCTTGACCAGCTAAACCACTGGGAACACATGCTTCCTAAAAGTAAAAAGGAAAAGCAAAGCAAAAACAAAACAAAGTTGTTGAAAATGATAACAGCAAGTTAAAAAAATATAAGCGCTGGTTTAGTATTAAAGAGTGGATATAACAAGACTACAACAAAAATAAGAGGTTTGGCATTAATATCGCAAATAATTATATCCAATTTGTATTACTAAGATAGCAACCAATTATATCGTATTGTACCAAATCACCAAGTTACATAATACCTGAACCACATTCTTCAACTCCTTGAAATCATTCCCTTGCCCGCTCCTCAAGGACAAGGCCATCCCCCCTAATGAATCTCCAGACTTATTTTGCGTTTGAGCATTTATAATGGCATCCTGATCAACTGAAGCATCCACAGCAAGTGAAACTGAACCCTGTTTCTTTCCTCTTCGCCTTGGTGTTTCCACTCTGGTAGGAGCTTTACGACCTTGCCTTTTAACTTGCATTGCTTCAGGAGTGTTAGATTGAAAGATTGGAGTAACAGAAGGATAAGATGAAATTTCCTGAGAGCAAGAAGCAATCTTTGGAGTAAGCTGATGCACAGTTTTGCCAACACTTTCTACAGTAGAACTCAGTAACGACTCCGTTGGAGGACAAGCCACCGGGGAAGATTTATCCTCTGAGCTTTGATTATGGACCACCTCTAGAAAGAGGTTACTTGGCAGAGGCGTAGACAGGATAGCTCCACCTTCATTCCTGGAGACTTCACCTACTTTAGCTTTCAAAGAGCTATTCTCTGCTGAAACCTCCTTTGTCACAGAAACTACATCTTGCATATCAGCACCACGTATTTGTCCAGACGAGCCTGCACAAGCTTTGAGTACCTCAATTTCAGTATGCAAGATATTATCAATTATTTTCCATTGCATCAGTTTCAATTCCATTTAGATTTTGAGAAGTCTTACCTGTAGATCTGGTAATACCATCATGTGTTGTCGGAGAGCTGGCAGGTTGCCTATGCTGGGCTACATCATCTGAATGCTCAGTTGCTTTTTGGTCCTGGCCAGCTTCTCTGGACAGTTGCTCCTGGTTAACATCCCTTTCCAGAGCATTATTTTGTTGGTTACTCATCGTGAAAATAGCTTTGCTTCCTGATGATTCCCCAGATTTATCCTGAGGAAGTGTTGGATTGGATTTTGAGAGCTGACCATCTGAAACATCTGTTACTGGCACCTCTTTCCTTCCTCTGCGTCGAGGTGTTCCAGTGCCACTTTGAGTCTTCTGGTTTTGCCCTTTAACTTGCATAGGAACTGAAGGACTAGGAGCAATGGATTGAATGATAGGGGAGATGGAAGGGTTAGCAGGCTTTGGTTCAGAATCCAAAGCAGTCCCAGGCCCAGAATGATGAGTGGTTGCATTAGTACCCTCCGCAGCAGCAGAACCAGGTAACTTACTAGGATGCTGTGACATGGGAGCACTAGAAACAGTTCCACCCATGGCAATAATTGATGGATTGACAGATACATTCACTGATTGATCATTTATATTTGGATCAGGAACAGCTGAACTAGCAGGAGTGGATGAAATTGCCACCTGATTCTTTCCTCTGCGCCGGGGTGTTTGAACTCCACCTTGAACCTTCCGACCTCGACCTCTTGATTGCAATGGCATGGAAAGGGAAGCAGGTGTAGTTTGTGAGCCAAGTGTAACAGAAACTGGAGTAACTGGTTGAGGACTGGGCAAAATCCCTGATCCTGAATGAGGTGTGGCTCTACTATTACTTCCTGAATTAGGAACAGGAGAAGACTCAGGAGCAGAGGTTTTTGAGGAGCAAGACTCCATTCCTTTCTGTAACTCTGTATCGACTTTGCCAGTTCCAAGAGGTACTGAGAGTGCCATTACAGCTGGAGCTTTATCTAAAGTTGCTCTTCTTGGCCTTCCACGCCCCCGTTTTGATGGCGTTACCTCTTTGCTCTGCTGCAGAGGGAGAGGTTCCACAGATGGTGGCTGAGGGAGAGGCTCCACAGATGGCTGCAGAGGGAGAGGCTCCACAGATGGTGGTGGAGGGAGAGGCTCCACAGATGTTGGTGGCAGGGGCAGTTGTGGTGGAGCTTGAGGTTCTGATCTACCAATAGCCAATATAGATCCACTAGCATCTTTCAGCAAGTTCCTCTCTCCTGTTTCTTCTTTCCTCATGGGAGAATCGGGAGATTCAGCCTCACACATCTTCTCAAATTCCTCTTCTGTCCATTGCTCTTCATAAGAGCGTACCTAACAGAGTGAAAGACCAAAATCAAGAGAAATGGATAGAGAAGGCATAATATACTAGCACATTAGATGGCACATGCTCTGATTACAAGAGTCAGATATAAGCAGCAAACCTCTCTAGCTCGCTTTCCCCTTCCATACTGCTGAGTATCAAGTTTCCCGAGAGACTGCCCCTTCCGCTTCACTCCTGCATTGGATTCTACCCCAGCCTTAGGCACATCATACAAATTCATTGCTTTATAGAATGCTTTCAGGTCATCATCTGTTACAAGGCGTGAAGGCAAAGGAGGTTGATGTTCCAAAGCATCCATCCCTTGTCCCAATAACAAATTCTTCCATGTTGCCTGCACAATTAGAAGTTTTAGTTAGTCGATGAACCAGAGCAGTTAAGCCACAAGTGCAGGCATATTTAGCCATACCATCTCTTTTGCCTGCCTTTGTTTGTCAACTGATTCAAATACATCAATCTCTGATTCACTGCCAACATAAGTTTTAACAAATATGAAAATCTCACAATATAATTCAACAGATCAGCAGGGATGTAAATTCAAATTTCATTTCCAAAATAAATTATTAGCCTTGCAAAATAAGCACCGCTAAGATAGTGACTGGTGATTAAACACAGCCTTTAAAGGAATTAGAATGGTCAGGAATAATCACTCAAATAATCACTAAGGCAAAATTCCTCCTCTTATATAAGTTGGAATGTTATTCAGAAAGCTGCACTTACCTGCATGAGAGCACCCACACTTCTTAAGATAGTGGATTATCCTTATCCTCACTTTACAATAATTCAACTTTCTTTTTAACCAATATAATGTACTGATTAGGAAACCAGAGGATACATTTTATTTGGTGATGATAAAAAATGAAAAGCCTATACAATCCCACTGGGGATCAGCTACAAAAACCAATTCAGAAGCCCCAGAAGCAAAGCAACATGAAGAAGCAAAAAGAACTAATGTCAGAGGTCTCTCCATTTGATCAGCGACAACAAGATACAGTTAAAAGAAAACAAATTTGAGTCTATCATAGAACATTTACTTCTTATTAAAAAATCTTAATTTATTCAATAATGGACAAAATAGGTAAGTTCAGAAATAGTTTGTTTTCATTAAAGCCTATATATCATTTGTGAAAGATTTCCTGCCACGCCAACTAAATCATAGTTTTCAACCATGCAAACAAAGTTCTATATAAATTAAAAAATTACAAACGTGCAGCATCTTGTAAACCATACTTTATATTATGTGGGTTACCTGTCACAACAAAATGGACTGCTGACTGATAGATACAGCAAACTTCGAAAAAGATTTACCTGCGAGCTAAGAGATCATTTAGAGCATCATCATCTAATACAGGGGCAGCCTCCTCTTTCTTGCATTCTCGCAGGAGGGACTCCAAGTATTCCCTTCTATCTTCTGCACTGTAAAAATTAGACAGAAACTTTCTCCAGAGCATTAGTTAAAAACCCTTTAGAATAATTTTAAGGAGCAAGCACTTAAACAAATATTCATTAACCTTGTGTTGTTGTCAAAGAAACCAGCAGTAATACTCTGATTAGCAACTCCCAGTTTATGCTCAGCTGAAGCTCTGACTTGTTCTTCAACAGTTTGGACCTTATGGCAATTGAAATGGTTGGGAATAAGTTAAAAAATACAAATAAAGAAACATAAATCACCTTTCACAGCCTTTGAAAACTTTAAAATCCACGGTTCACATCAGCAGAAATTAGGAGCAAATACATGAAGAATATCCTAGCATTCTCTATTTTATTTGCCCCTCAATCCTTTAGCTTTGGATCTCGAACTTTCAAACCCAAAATCACAGCTGAATTAATTACACTTAAATGATAAACTACCCTAGGAATCACCATTTCATATCCCTATAAACCTATTGAGCTTAGTTTTCCAATTAATGAAAAATCATTCAGAAATTATCCCTGTTTTTTCCTCTTTAGAAAACCCAAAAAAAAAAAAAGATGAGAACACTGTGTATTCACCAATGTTTACAACCTATGATTGTCTGGGAGTCCAAATCAGGGATTTTGATAGTAAGAAATTTAGATGTCAATAAGGCATAATAGAAAGCACTACGAAAACTTTTGTAAGAGATACAGAACTCCATATACAGATGCTCATTCTGTTCAAGAGCCTATGCCTTCAGACACTGCTCTGGAGTAATGGTAGCATCCCAAACTTCAAAACAAAACAAAAATAGAAAGGAGGGAAACGAAGGGTACCATCAAAGATATTCTATAAGAAAAAAATAAAGCACAACCTGCCTCCCTGAGCAACCTGCCAACAAGGCCAAAGGTTGCAGGTGGGAGAATCTTCCTTGAAATCACATAGCAAACAGAAATAGTGAAGGAAGACGAGATTCATTAATTAAGTAGTTTATCAGCACAATGTTTCTTTTTTGTGTTCTTTAGGTTTTCCTAAGGACAGGAAAAGGTAATATCCGACATTCAAAGCCATCCAACGAAAAAAAGAAAGAGATGGCATTTATGAGATCAGTTCAAACCCTCAGCAACCATTGTGAAGGAAACTATGCCAATATCGATCATTTTCAAGTCTCATGGGACCATGCACCCAGCCTCCCAAGTTTAACATATTTCATTGGAAACCAGAATAAGTTAACATAAAAATCTCAAATATTCATATTTCCAAAACCATCGCATCTATATGCAATAGTTTGAATAGAAAACAAGGGAAAACAGAGAAATTACTGTTTCAAATCGAAGAACCAGCACCTCCCTCTTCTGGCCAATCCTATGAGCCCTTGCCTGTGCTTGGAGATCAACCTAATAAAGTACCAACATAAAAACTAGACCAGCTTTAGAATCAGTAACCCAGATAAAGAACAAATCAAGGCGTCGTGACTTCATTTATGACCTGAGGATTCCAATCAGTGTCAAATATGATCACAGTATCAGCAGCTTGAAGGTTCACTCCAACACCACCAGCCCGAATGCTAAGTCCACATATTTAAAATGTCAGGCTTGTGGAAATTAATAAAACATAAGCACAAAAACACACTTGTATTCAATATGCTGGGCACATCAACGCTTGTTTAGATTTAATGCCATTTACTATTAACACGCAATCACAGTAATAAAAGTGAAACAATAAGCTGTACACATTCAACTCATTATGTCTTGTTGGAGTACCATACGGTCACAATATACATGGATTCCTTCCTCCAATATCCCATCTCCATGTGTACTCTCTATTTTAAGAAGAGGCGAGAACAGGTACATAATGCAAATTATTAAACATCTAGAAACCATAATTCACTCCCACCTGCAATATGCTAATCTCCAATTACCGGCCTCCCCAATAGATAGATTGCTTGACAAACAATGCCCAGTATAATTTTAACATCAAAAATAAAAATAAAATTCCCTCTCCTATCTCAATCTCTTCCAACGCTCTAACCCTAACATAACTATCTTACTACCACACCCTGGTAAACACCAAAAAGAGAATCTAAAACACGAAGCATACATGATATTGAATCACCACGACAAAAGCATAAACTAGGGAAAATCTGGTTGGTTAGAAAGAAAGATCTAAATATAAAGTACATATCACAAAATGATCACCTTAGCAAGAAAATAAAATATGGAGAATCTTGTTGGTTAAAACTGTCAATGAGCGAACCACGGTCACCTCCAGAAGTATGACCATCCAAGCGAAGGTATCGATACTGTTTCCAGGTAAGATACTCCTCCATGACATCAAGCAGCCTAGTCATTGTGGAAAAGAAAAGAACCTGTATGGACCCAGCAAATGGCAAATACTCAAAACTGGAATATTACCAAATTCAAAACTAAAGTGCATGGTAATAGAAGTACTCGAATCAACAGTTCTTTCTTTTATGAAGAAAACAAGATTGAGATGTTTAGCATGCATTTTACCAAAATTAAGAAGATGTAACAGGAGAAAATCTAGAAGCACCTGAATATTTACCCAAAATTAACCATTTTAGAGAAAAATCTCAACAATCAAACCACCCCCCACCCCCAACAAAAAAGAAGATAAAAAGGCAATCCACCTGAATAATTTCACATGCTAAATAACAACAAAGCCTCCTTGAGTATCATACTTTATGCAAATCCAGCTCTAAATAATTACAGCAAAATGGTAACAATCCTGCCAGGAACTACTACAGTTTACTCAAGAAACAAAACGAACTTCAGGCAAACATTAAGTGGCAGAATTAATACAAGGATATCCATACCCGATGGTCTGTTGCTTTCAGTTTGGGTAGCAATCGGTCTAGCATCTCAAGCTTTCCACAAAGTCTAATAATTGGTGGCAGGAAATGCATAGGTATCAAAGTATCAACCTACAAAAGGCAATTCCATATTGAGGTTTAAGAGAGAGAAAGCAAACCGGTATCAAAATGGAGACATAAGAACTTTAACCCAGGTTCAGCTCCCAAAAGGAATAATAAAAAGGCATGGGAAGTATTTTCAAGAAGATGAACTGAAATCATCATAACAGAATTTTCTTTTCCTTCTTCCTTGAGAGTTTCAAGATTCAAATGAGCCAAGACAAACAAGAGAAGAGCATGCCTCATCTGCATGAAGCTGGCTAAGATATGGGTGATTGCATATGTTACGAAGCTCCATGACTGAGTTGTGCACTGATCGAGCCTGCATAAGGTAAGTCTTCCACCATTAAATAATGGTATTACTTTTTAGCGCCTACTGTTCATGAAGTAAAACCATTAAAAGTGAGGAAACAAAATGTATGGTAGGAGACCTTTGGATTTCCAATTGAGCCAAGATTCTCTTCCACCCTTTTCATTAGAAGCTTCTGATATGCAGAAGCCTCGCACCTAACAAGTCTCTCAATCTTTTCGGGCAGCTGATTCTCAACCTAACAAATGAATTTGAGAATGCAAGCAAAAATATGAGAATAAATCCAAAAACCAAATTCTCATGTCTGACCACAAAAACAAAAAAAATCCCTTGTGATATTTGGTATGCATACATTCAGGTTTTTCAGTATACATAATATACAATAATTTTAAGGACCTTGTGTTTCAGTCTCCGAAGTACAAATGGTCGAAGAACTTGGTGGAGACGGTTTATAATCAACAAATTTTCTTCCTCAGAAAGTAAGGCCTGCACATGTACATAGCAAGTGATGGTTATGTAATATCAGCAGGAAAAAAGCTCACAATAAAGTGAAACTCCTCAAAAATAGAATAGAACAAGTCAAAAGGCTTACTTCATCGGCTGAATTATCACCATTACTCTCAAACGGTTTGTTGAACCACTGAGAAAAGTCTTCTGATGAATTAAATATGTTAGGTAGCAAAAAGTTTAGCAGCGCCCACAATTCCTCAAGATTGTTCTGCACAAGAGAAAACAATAAAATCAAATTAGAAATCAAATCTACAGAAAAATGTCAAAGGACAAATGTACAAGGAACGGTTCTGTAACAAGGGAAGACCCTTTATATATTTTAAACCAATGTGCAGAAAGAATATAAACAATCAATCCAAGAAAGAACAGAACAGAACAAGAGAGGAAAATTTGTTACCTGTAGTGGTGTTCCAGTTAACAACAACCTGTGGGAGCTCTGATAATGCTTTAATTCAGCATTCAATTTGCAAGAAGCATTCTTTATGCGATGGCCTTCATCAATTATTATATAGTGCCAATGTATCTTGCTCAGTTTCGGCCTATCATGCTTGTTCATCAGATATTCATATGTCGTCAAAAGGACATTGAATTTCTGATGCACAATCTTTTCCCTGAAAACAAGATAATGGTTGCACTTACACTTACAATTCAACAATAGGGACTATAAAAAATAGAGTCTCTTGTGTCCGTTTATTATTACTTAAATAGCCTGCGCCTCTCCTCTGGAGGCCCGGAATAGACAATTTTAAGGATTCCAGGTGCCCAGAAATTGATTTCAGTTTCCCAGCCAGGTAAAACTGAAGAAGGTACAACCACCAAGAAAGGCCCTCTATCATTTTTTGTTTCCATCAGGTAGCATATTAGAGAAATAACCTACCAAAAGAAAAGAATTGCTAGATTACTGGAATATATTCAACAAGGAAATGGTATGACAACAAAGAAAACTTAATACAAACTGACAAGGCAAGTCATAACAGATTATATGAGGGCCATAGAAATTGATCAAACATGAAAAGGTAACTGCCACGTTATTTTGTATGAAAATCTTTGGATTATGTGTTTGTTTGTGCAGCATTAGACAGAAGGAAAAGGATATATTAACTACAACAATTCAAAGAGAAATTGTACCTGAACAGTTTTCCCAAGACCCATTTCATCAGCAAGAATGAAAATCTTTGGATTATGTGTTTTTTTTGTGCAGCATTAGACAGAAGGAAAAGGATATATTAACTACAACAATTCAAAGAGAAATTGTACCTGAACAGTTTTCCCAAGACCCATTTCATCAGCAAGAATGCCATTCAAATGATTGTTGTATAAGGAAACCAACCACCTTAGTCCATTCATTTGGTACCTGAATCAAAACCACAACTTGAGAAATTTAAAGCTGGAGAATGACTGCGGAAAGCTTAATCCGTGTCTTCCAAAAGGATCATTAGCGTCTGATCAATTAACATTCTACAATATCCTTATCACTACACCGAATGATACATGCAGTATTTGAGAAACATAAGTTATACTCACTCCCTTAATTTTCCTCCCTGTAGACAAGTTGGCTGTTCTGCAATGCTTTCCTTGACACTGCACAAAACAATGTCCATAAAAAACCCTTAAAATAACATAAAATTTGAATTAAAAAAAGAGACAGGAGAGTAGCTCGCAAGAAATTCAATGTCAAAAAACAACCTTGTAGCTCCAACAGTAGAGGAGAACATCATAACATTTGAAGGTAAGCAAAATAGAAACAAGAAATAGGAAAAGGAAGCCTGAAGCCCCCAAAAAGCATGATATCAAATGGTTAACTTAATACACTCGCTTTTCATAAAAGATAAATTGTTTAAGCAAGTGCAAAAAATGACAGTGCACCTTAATGCGTAATGCATACAAAGAAACACCGAAATAAAAGGAAGGTGAAAAGGGAAACTACTGTCAAAAATCAATCAGTTATAAGACTCCAATCTTAAGCAGCAAATAATATCAACAAAAAAAATTACTGAAAAGATAACAACAGGTATTCCTACCTATGAGCCATCAAATAGTACTTCTCATTGCTTTCCATGTAATGCTGCAAAGCAGATCAACAAACATGAAATGGGAGGAAAAAAATAAGCAAGCAAAATATAAGATGGAATGGGCCCAAAAAAACAAAAAACAAAAAAACCAGAGAAAGCCAAGCAGCCTGCCTTGGCCTGGTCGCTTTCATCTTCATTCTCAGCAGCTGTGTCATTCTTCTCCACAAAAGTAGCAGTTCGTGACTCATCCATATCATTCTCAAATCTGCTTGCCATAGACTTTGCTTCCTGTAGCTTGGAACCCAGCTTCTGTAGATACTTCTCCGTCTCCTTCAGCAGTTGCTTAACACGGTCTGATTTTGCATCCTGTGCAATGAGCAAAAGGAGTGAGCATAGGATACCAGCCCCACATCAGAAAATCTAGTAAGCAAAGTCTAACCTGCACCATTCGCAGATACCCCTCAACATCATTGATTTTCAATAAATTAATCTTCTCACGCTGGATTCTGTCAATCTTCTCCCGGTGAATACGCTCCTTCCTTTTATGGAACTCTTTGACATATTTATTGAAACCTTTCCAGCGTTCTCTCTTAATCTTAAACACATCATCCAGTCTTTCCCTATATTTAGGTAAAAAGTGCAAAAAAGAAAGATATTTTAATTGATGCAAGCCATTGGACAGAAGAAGACATCCAACACAAAGCATTTAAACAAAAAAAGAGTTAAAAAAATAAAAGCAGAGTCAAGCAGGGTAAGTGAAGCAAATCAACCCCAATAAAAACATACTTGTGAACTTCTATCTCATCAAAGAACTCCTTCTGCCTTTCACGTATCCTCTTTTGTCGTTCTTCCTTCATTTTCTGCTCGTACTTTTCAAGCTGTCTGATCCTCCTACCATGCTTATGTTTCTTGCATGATTTCAATCGATCCATGTCATTTGTGATAGGCTTAAAAAAATCATTGAGAAAATCACTGCCCAAATTTACACAAAAACAAGGTGTCAAAGAAAACAATAACTTAAACAAAACAAGGCAGCTAAATCAGCCAGACATGTGATAAACATCATGGTCTGATGACAAATCAAGATAAAATATACACAAGCTAAAAACATATAGCAAGATTAGGGAAAATAATCACCTTCTTAGACGGCGTTGAAGCTCCAATAGCTGAAGCTTTTTCAATTCTATTACACTTTTGGTTTTTGCAGATATGTCTTTGGAAAAGCTAACAGTTTCCTGTGTGGTAAATATAGGAGGGGGAACAAAGCATGCGAGTAAAAACCAGCCCAAAGGAGCAAGAGGGAGAATTGGTAATGACAATAAGATGGCAAACCACCAAGCAACTAAGGAGAAATCTTCAAACAAACCTTTAACTTGTAAAAACAGGTAGAGATTCTTTGTTTTGTTCTCTGCTGTTTTAAAACCCAATTTTGCTCAGTTAAAAGTTTCTTCCTCTGATGATCCATAATCCATTTCTCTGACATGGTGTACTTTGGAGAAGGTTGTGAATCAGTAGAAGCTGACTTATCTTCATCATCTTGTTCTGTTGTAAAAGAGATGCCATTTCTTAATGAAACATCAACTGGAACAACCTTGTACCCATCTGGAGTGTATCTTGTTTGAAATTCAGATAACCTTGAATCATCTGCAAGCAAAAATTAACAGAAATGGCATGAAAATCACAAAAGCAGTTCACAGGATATTGTTCATTCTAGAAAGTCAAATCCCCTGCGAAGGCAAGTGTTTCATCACACCATCTGCATTCTTCATTAGAGCCACTGTGGGATGATCATTGTCAACACCTGATCTAGGATCCCAATGCTCATTTAGTGAAATGCAATAGGAACTGTTATGACCAGATTTGTTACCTGAAGCAATACTGTTGCCAAGACTGTGAAACTGACTAGAAGCATTATCTTTTCTGTCTGGAACCAACCCAAGCTGAACAGAGCGAAATGGAAGAGATTGATTGCCAATGCCATTCCAGCTAACTGCCTCAAGGTTTGCCTGCTTATTTACAAATGATGTTGAAGAAGCATGGTCAGTTTTTCCAACTTGCAGACAGGAGTTCTCCATGCCGTCCACAGGGTTACTCAAGAGTAAACCACCCCTTGCTGAATCAGGCTGCTGCATTGCAGAAGGGAAAAATCCTTGTGACTCCACTGCTTCTTGGCTTTGCATTTCAGCATCCAGTTTTCTTGTGGAGAGTAGATATTTCCTCTCATCTGAAAGAATCAAGGGGTCAGAAGGTGGGTCCTCCACCATTTTCAGTGTATCAGCTTCTTTGGGGACACAGTTTCCATCCAAGAATCTTGCCCCAGAACCTGGAAGCACTTTATCAGATTCCTTTGGATTATTCAGCCTTCCACATGACATTAAAACATCAGGAATGCTGGTCGACTCATTAGAAGATTGTGCCTTTCCTTTATAATCAATCAGCTCTTTCCGAGGACCATCCAAATTGCCACCTGATTATCACCAAGTGAAAAACAATTGCTGAATAACAAAAACAAGAAAATAATAAATACAACAACAATTGAAAATATATAGCAAATAGATCAAGTGGAACTGATCATGAGACCCTGGTCCAGGTCAGGCTGTCATGGCGGCATGATGCCTTGGCCAAAGCCTAGCCCCACCCACGCTTACTTATAAAGCCCAAGAACACTCTTAAACACAAGTTAAGCCAGCATGTTACATATGTTTTCTCTTCACATGGGCGGCCAGCCTTCAAAGAATTTTGTGAGTCAAGGCCAGCCACAAACTTGGATTAACAAGCAAGATTCCCTATCCAAAACCTAGCAAATTTAGCCAGGACTACTAGCATGGTCAAGCAGTACCGTCCATGATAACCTTTAATCATGAGCTCTTACCATCTTTAGAAATGGCATTTCCAAGCGCTATGTCCAGATGAAGTTTCTTTGGCATCAAATCATTTCTGTTACAAAGAAAACAGGAGGAAAAAAAAACAATTAAAACCAGTAGAGCAAAAGAAAGAGTTCTCAGCATGTATCCACAACTAGAAGGACAAGAACAAGCTCAAGGAGCAGTGCTATCCACCTGAATGCTAAAAAGACAAGGCACTGAGCTCTGAGTTGTCTCAGCTGCTGTTCATTGAAAGGCATGCCAGACAAGGCAGAACCCTGGAAAACAGGAGATTTTCCCACATCTCTAGGGGATGTTGATCTAATCATTGTCAGTTCTGAATTACTAGTTTGCCTGCCACCCTGGTGATGAGAGAAAACATCAAAAAGATGAGGAGGACCAATACATGACAAATCAGATAGCAGAGTTTCATGCTCAGAACAGAATATTGTGAATCATGATCATAAATGATGCATGATGAGACATTATATTTCATAATTCTAAAATTATTAGAGCAAACATTAAATGCTATACACCACTGAAAGAGAGAAAATGAATTAACACCTGCCAATCTGTCATGGCATGGACTGTACAGCACAAACAAATGAAAGCCAAAACAGGCTAGTCAGAAGACTATCATTCAACAACAAGCTTTCATTTTGTCTAGAGATGGAAAGCCATAGTGATATTATGGGAAGGGGGAAAAAAATAAATACCTGGACAATTTTACTTGCCTCTGCAAACATGTTCAAACTGCCTCCGTTTTCTAAAATTTTTCCAGTTGAAAGTGAAGTTGGAAAGTCATCCACTCGGTTAGCAGCAAAAAAGTGGCCTTCTGATGTTTTCTCGGCGGAACTAGGTACAGCACCCTTTGTCAGTCCATGTTTCTGATGTTCAGAACTACTGTATTGAACTGGACCTGCAAATCCTAGCTCCCCTGTGGCCCCTGTTGTATTTGAAGTGACAGGCATCCCTCCATGAACCTTGGTAAAAGCACCTAAAACATAGTAATACCAAGTTCCATATCACTAACCGAGAATTACTTACATAAAATGTTTAGTATCTTTCATGAGAAATGCTTGCACCCCCAACAAAAGTTAATCATTCCATTAAGTTCCTTGCAGAACAGAAGACATCATTCCATAAAATAAAAAAACCTAAGTGATTCAATTTTAAGTTTTTCCTCACCGATTTTGGACCTAGTTACAGTTGGTACAAATACTGTTTTTCCCTCCAAAAAAGACCAAAAATATGTTTTCTATCCAACCATGTTCCTTTAATTAGATAGTTTACTTTAATCCTTACTTGATCCAAGAGATGAAATTGCTGACTGCTGCAATTGAATTTCTGCCGTTGTATTGCCAGAAACAGCATTAGAAGAGAACCTCGGAACATGGGATCTTTCAAGGGGTAACCCAGCTTTATTTTGATTCCACATCCCCCTAGAAGAGAGACTTTCATGTGCAGATGGAAGAGAGCCCCCTTGCTGTTGTCCTGCAGGCACAAAAGAAGACGAAACTTCCAGCTGGCCACTATTGGGAACCTTGTTAAAGCTGGTATTTTCACCACCTCTAACTGGATAACCCCCTGGAGAGTCAACCTTGTTCATTTTCCCCCTCCTTGGATTGACTATGGTATTGCGTGGATTAAGTTGCTGGGGATTTTCGCCATGCATTTCTGAGTGCAAAGATGAATCAACCCTCTTCCTCTTAGCAGCAGCCTTTTTACCATCCTTTTGATTCACTCCTCTTTCTTGGGATTGTGAATTGGCAGACCTGGTGTCCAAACTAGAAGGACTTTCATGATCAAATGACTGACTGCTCCTTTGAGTTCCAGATCCTTGGTAGCAATCATGACCTGCAGTGCTTGGGCCAACAGGAGGCCTGCTGGAAGCAAAGGTGTCGATTTTGGATATCTCATTTTCAGCCAATCCTGCTTTAGAGTCTTTCCCAACTCCAACTGCCTGTGAAGATCCTGCATGAGGGTATATTTCTTAATGATTAATTCAATATGCTACACCCAAACACAATAGCTATAATAAAAAGATTCACCAGACAGGACTGAAGCAATTTGAACAAAATCATTTTACCTCCATATTGTGCAGTCGAAGAATCCCCCATTTGAGTTCCACTGGTCAATGGAAGGCGTGATGACCTCAAAGCTTCAATATCAAGACCATGTTGATTGATGACAGTCTCCATGGCCCTTAGTTTAAGGAAAAAAGTTTCAGAGAAACCAGTCCACGAGAACAAGTAGAGTAAAGAAGAATCTCAACTAAGGGGTTGCAATTTTAGCCACTACTGTGATTATGACAGAACACACAGAAATGGTGGAATATTAAAGAGTTGAAATTTTTACCATAACTGTGATGATGACAGATCAGACAGAACTGGTGGTATAGCAGATGACCAAAAAACACATGGATAGAGAGATAAAAATAGGTGCACCAGAGAGAGTCTAAAAAGAAACCGCTCAGAATAGCCTTGAAATCCAAAGGTGAATTGCACAACCAACTGCTATGGTACTTGAGTACAGATTATCTAGTAACAACATATTCATAAAGGAAAGAGCCCCCAGCTGCAAACATTATTCTATTTAAGTTTAATGTTTCAACACTGGACACACTTGTGTTGAGAATGCAGGGTTCAAACTAAAGTTCACTCTGAAACAAGAAACACTGGGACTTAACAAGCTGTAAAATCTCAATATATATCTTTAACTTTTCTACCATAGTCGTATCAGTGCAATCTTAGTAACCAGATGACATATTAGAAGTCAATGGCCAGGCATATGGTCATCACTTCCTGAATCAAGATTTTAAAAGGAATCGGGTTACAATCTCACTAAAGAGAAAGTATATAAAATCCCTGTCTTCTCGTAAACTCAGTTACTATTAATTATCACCTCAACTAGCTTAATTTAATATATCAGCCTAGACATGACAAGAATAAATGTTCAGCAATCCCAGAATCTTCTACAATGACTACGCAGTAGAAACATGGCATCTTCAAAAACAACAACAAAAAACATACGCAGCCAAAATATTTCACCTTGATATTACTTGATACGGCATTGAATGCTCCTTCCCGCTTGATTTCATGTGTTGCAATATCTGAAACACGCAAATATAATAAGTACAAACATAATTACCACCCAAATTTCAAACATAGTAAAATATATATATAAGACACACACCACGTAGAGTTTTGTCGCCAGTTTTGCCGGCTCATCTTTAGAATCTTGAATGAGTTTGTGAAGAAACTTCGCCGCTTCGAACTCCACATTTTGTGAAGATTGTGAAGACGTCATCTCATTTCAGCTTCAAAAATCTAGTTAGAAAAAATCAAGAATTAATATTAATTAAACAATTACACTAGGCTTTTTCGAAAAAACAATTTTACATACAATTATAAACTATTTTATCAAATTCGAGAACAACAGGGAAGTATGAAAATTTGAATTCATATGAAGATCGAAAGACTCCCAAAATCTATTAAAATTAAAAATAATACTAAAAATTAACCCTACTTCACGCACACAAACACGAAAACATAACCTAACATCTCAAAAAAACTACTAATTGAATTTTCTTGTGTAGAGAACTAGTGATAAGATTCAAATTCAGCTTTATGAGCGCCGATTTTGCTGGAGAATTCAATTTTGTGAAAAGCTTTTTTCGCGAGAAAGAGAGGAATAAAAGGTAGAGACTATGAGGGGCAGGGAAAAGGATAAGATTACCAGAAAATCAAATACGAGTAGGGAATTGCAGGGAATGATAACAGTAGAGAGTGATCCACATAGAGAGATTGGTGCTTTCTCTCAAATGTTGAAGTAAAAAAAACCCTCAATAGACAACGGGGGAGTTCCTTCTGCAATTAGTAACCGAGGCCTCAGCCCCGGGAGCCCACCGCACGAGGGTCATTTGTCTGGCACGTGCGGTTTTTTAGGTGCGCCAAATTTATATATATATATATATATATAAAAAAAAAAATTAAAAACTTTAGAGCTGCGTTTTCTAAAAGGAAATAATAAAAATAATAATTTTATGGATTGCAAGAAGGAAGTGTGTTTTATAATGCTTTGCTTTGAAAAACTCAGGATCATTTGGTATCGTTTTGATTTTTTATTTTTTGAAAAAAATTGTAAACATTAAAATTCACAACAGGTTGTCAATTTGTTTTCAAGTCAAATATAAATTATTAATAATACTTTAAAAGACATTGGAGGAAAAGTAGTGTAACTTCTTCACTTCTTCATGCTTTTTTATTTTTATTATACTTATATTTTTATTTTTTCATTTTATATATTTATTTTCTTTTTTCTCATGATTGCTTTTTAAAAACATTATTTTTTTTTGAAATTATTTTTACTAGTTTTTGTTAAATTAAACTGGTTTAGAATTTAGTTATGTTATTTAAAAAAAATGGATTCCTATAATATGTTTTTAAATAATTTTTTTAAAAAAATAATTTTTTTATTTTTTTAACATTGAATTCATTAAGAATAGCTTATTTTTTATATAAACAAATATTATAAATTACTAAGGTATTTTTTCTATATGGTTTTTATTTTGGTAGAATATTTCTTCATATGTTTTTCTTTAAAATTATCTTTATCGAATTTATTTTTTTAATATTGAACTAGTTAAGAATTTAGCTTTAGCAATTTCCATATGTTTTTTATCAATTTTTTCTAAAATTATCTTTGTTGAATTTATTTTTTTCATGTTGAGCTGGTTGAAAATTTATCTTTGTAGTTTTTTCTTTAAAACACAGTTAATTGGTAAAGTTTTTCTCCATGTGATTTTTTTTATTATATTTTTTTCAAAATCATCTTTATCAATTTTATTAATTTTATTATTAAGATGATTAAAAATTAAAACTATAGATTTTCTCATGAAATACTATATATTGCTGCAGTGTTTTCTCGCGTAGTTATTTTCTTTTATTTTTTATAATTTTTTTACATTATCTTTACTAATTTTTCTTTTTTAATATCGAGTTGGCTGAAAATTATAATTATATATTTTCTTACAGAATATTATAGATTGCTGTAATTTTATATGACTGCTAGTTCTATTAATAAATATTATGTCCATGCAATGTCGCAAGTTTGTAATATATTTATATGTTATTGTAAATTTATAAAAAAAAATTAAAAAATACATAGAGAAAAATTATTGCAATCCACAATATTTTTAATAAAAAAAACTACAAATTTAAATTCTTAATTAGATTAATATTTAAAAAATAAAATAAACATAAACATTTTTGAAAAAATTCATAACAAAAAAATGAAAGGAAAAATATCATATATAGAAATACTATAACAATTTATAATGTTTCATGAGAAAATTTACAGTTGCAATTCTAAATAAGCTCAAAATTAAAATTAATAAAATTAATAAAGAAATGTTTTAAAAAAACCATAACAAAAAAATTCATGAGGTAGAACACTATAGAAATCCATAATATTTTAAAGAAAAAGCTACGAAGTTATTTTCAACCAATTTAATATTTAAAAAAAAATTAACAAAGATAATTTTAGAAAAAAATATGAAAAAATACTGTAGCACATCAAAAACTATACGGGAAAATATTGTAACAATTTATATATTTTTTTTAAAACTGCGAAGCAAAATCAACAGAGATCATTTTAGAAAAAAAACAATTAATAAAAGAAAGAAAAAATATAATACTATGAATTGCTATAAGGTTTTTGTTTTGCTGTAGTGTTTTCCCACATGTTTTTTTAAATTATTTTACTCATATTTATTTTTTTAATATTGAGTTGGTTGAGAATTGCGTTTTAGCTCTCCTCGTATGTTTTTTTTTTCATTTTTTCTGAAAAAATTTTTTTCAAAATTTTTTATTATTATTGAGATGATTAAAAATTTATTTTTTTTTAAACACCTTGCATGGTTTTTTTAATGATTTTTTTTTGTTTTTTTAGAATTATTTTTTTAATTATACTTTTTTCATATCGAGCTGATTGATATTTTTAGCTTTGTAATTCTTTAAAACACTATGAATTGCTACAGTGTGTTTCCCATGTGTTTCTTAATATTTTTTTTTCAAAATTGTCTTCATCAAATTTATTTTTTTCATGCTAAGCTAATTAAAAATTAAGCTTTGCAATTTTTTTCTTTAAAATACCGTTGATTTCTACAATTTTCCCCACATAATTTTTTTATTATGTTTTTTTAATTTTTTTAATCAATTTTATTATTTTTAATATTGAGCTTATTGAAAATTATAACTATAAATTTTCTCATTAAACACTATAAATTGCCACGGTGTTTCCTGCATGGTTTTTTTTTTGTTTTTTGTGATATTTTTCAAAATTATCTTTGTTCATCTTATTTTTTAATATTGAATCAGTTGAAAATTATAATTGTATATTTTCTTATAAAACACTATAATATATAGTGTTTTTTTTAAATAATTTTAATATTAAGCTGATTGAGAAGTTAACTTTATTTCCTTTGAAACATTGTAGATTATTACAATATTTTTCCACATTATTTTTTTTCTTTTCTCGTGATTTTTATCTAGAATTATCATTGTCGATTTTATTATTTTCATGCTAAGTTGGTTGAGAATTTAGCTTCGTAGGTTTAAAAAAAACACTGGATTGTTACAGTATTTCTTCACATGATTTTTTTCAAAATTATTTTTATTATTTTTAATGTTAAACCGGTTGAGAATTACAACTTTAGAATTGAAACACTATAAATTGCCAAAATGTTTCTCTATTTTGTTTTTTTTTCTTTTGTTTTTTTATAATTTTTTTAAAATTATTTTTATCAATTTTATTTTTTTAATATTTAGTTAATTAAAAATTTAGTTTTATAATTTTTTTAAAAAAAATATTATAAATTGTAACAATTTTTTTTTCATATAATTTTTTATGATGTTTTTCACAAAGCTAAGACAACGCATAAGCTTGGAGCACCACACGGGTATGAAAAAAACACAAAAAAAAAAAAGAATAAAAAAAAGACAGTCTTGAGAAAAAACCAAAAAAACAAAGAAATATATATATAAAAAAAAAGAACGAGTATAAAAAAAGCATGTGGCATAAAAAAAAACTATAGTATTTTTCTATGCTTTTTAGATTATTAGTTAATTGAAAAAATAAAAGGTGGTTAGTTGTTAGTGATGTCTATTCGAGAGAATATGATTATATTTTAAGCAGTCTGGTCCATCCAGCCTTGAGCGTGCTCCCTCTCCTCCAGAGACACTGAAGGTTCATCTAAAGAATCAAAAGCTAAAGGGAGCCATGTCAGAGATGCTTGAAGACCAACATGAAAAGTTTAGCAAGGGAATTGAAAAGGCAGGTGGCATAAGTTTTGGATAAAGGAAGCGACGCTGCTGATAAGTCTTTAAGAATCGCCAATACAGCCACTTAAAAGCTTGTTTAGCGTATTATTGCAGTTATTTTTGAAAATATGTTTTATTTAAAATTTAATTAAAATAATATTTTTTTTATTTTTTAAAAATTATTTTTAATATTAGTATATCAAAATATTTAAAAACACTAAAAATATGTTAATTTAAAATAAATAAATTTTAATTTTTTTAAAATTGCTTTTAAAACATGAAAATAAACTTACCTAAACAAGAGAGAAGCCGTGAATGGACTCTCGGCAGAAACCAATAGAGCTTGGAAAAATACTGTGTACGTTGACTCATTGACTTTATAATGTTGGATCTCTCCTCAAAAAGAAAAAAGAAAAACCTTGAATTGGCTTTTAAGGACACGATGGCTATTGTCCAAAATCACATTTGATTGTTCGAGGGTTAAACTGTTTTTTTTTTTAATTTTAAAAATATAATAAAATAATTTAAAAAATAACCATATTCACACTGCTAAACATGATATTAGCTTTGAATATTTTACTATTCTTGATATTAAAATACCCAGACATGTAAAGTATGAATATTTTACTACATGCTGGCTGGAACAAGCTAGTTCGCAATTACTTGGACAACGGCGTCTAGGGAAGTAGCTGGCAATGGACTGGCATGCGAGCACTATCTTCCATATTAAGATAGCTATTATTTTTATTTTGTTTTTTTCTCTCAGAGTAACTCCCCACGTGTATTTCCACGTACAAAGCAGTGAGAAGCCTTGCCCGTTCCTAACGAGGTGTTTACTGGGTGGGCTAGTAATTATTTATCAAATTTTGAATTTTTTTTTAATCTAAAATTATTATTTTGATGTGTTAAGGTAAAAAATAATTTTAAAAAAATAAATATATAATTTCAATTAAAAAAACTTTAAAAAGTTATTGCCTAAATACCATTAAAACAAAAAAAATAATAAAAAAAGCCATCATCAACTTTTAACAAAAATATCTTTCTTACTTCACTTTCATTCCATCTGATTAACCGCTTCCAAACACCGGGAGAAAAACTGTTTTCTCTTCTAATATTTTCACTCCTCCCTCTATTTTTTCCCCAAACACAAAGCAAGGTTGGTTTGTCAAAAAAAAATTTAGCTAGCAAGTTAAAATAATAGCAGTAAAAAAATAAAGCCAGGGATCATATGCAATGTATTGTGAAAAAATGATCGATTTAAAAAAGGATCTGGGTACCTGGGATAGCTTGGAGATCATCATATTAATTCAAGCCAATATGGTTTTGTTTTTTTACTTAAAAAATAACTAGGTTATCTGAATTGCTAAATACCTGTTGATATTGGTTATTTTAAATCAATTTTTGAATTATAGATTTTTTATATTAACAAACAAAGAATAGGAATAACTCTTAAATTAATCCGGATTAGTATAATAAAAATACAAACATAAAAAAAGCTAAAATTATTATTAATTTATTTATTCTAAAGTGCTTGAATTAACGTAAATACGAAGAGATTATATATATAGATTAAACTAAAAATATTATTCTACCCTTAACAAATAAAACAAAAATAAATATATTAATTAACATCTCCCCTCAAACTCAAAATGTGATAACTACAACCATCAAGAGTTCATCGACTATAAAATGAAAATAAGAGATGAAATGTGACCTAGTAGAGAAATTTGCAAAGAAGAAGAAATAAAAGGCAAAGGAATGGTGTGGTGCTTGAGATGATGATGGATAAGATGACAATTGACACGACCAGAATATTGATGTTTTTTTCCAAGTGTAGGAGTGTTGAAGTAGCAAATAACCCGGCAAGATCGGGGTTGAACCACGAGGAGGTTAATTGTATAAATTATAGATAACAATAATAAAACAACAACAACAACAACAACAACAACAACAATAACAATAATAACAGTAATAGTAGTAATAGTAGTCATAGAAGTAGTAGTAGTAGTAATAAAAAAGAAGATGAGGTTGATAAGAACTTTGAGATGAAAGATTAATGTAATGATTAAATAATGATAACAAAAAATATTAAGGTTAGAGGATCTACTACTGATATGTCAAACAAGTATAGTATAAACTCTTATTATTTAATTAGAAACCACACACAAATGAGGTTTCGATCAGATTATAAATTGTGAACATGATTACATTGGTTATCTTATTCGATCAATGTTAATACTTGTAAATCTCGTTAGATATTCATGATTATAACTTATCTTAACAACAAATCAAGTTTTTTCATAACTAAGGTGTTAGTTATACCATACAGTATGTGCTATAAAAGTATCAAGTATTTGTTGTACCAAGTATTATACAACATAAATATAGATTAGTCATTTAACAAGCAAAGTATTAAAAAGTGAATACGATAATAAATACAAAACATGTTAGTATTAAACATTAAAGTTCATGTTAAGTTTACACTACACTTATTCTTACACTATTAGTATAACCTTTTTACCTTGACATAATAAGCTTAACTAAACATAATGAAAAAAAAAAGAAAAAAAAATAAACAAAATGAGAACATAAATAACATAAAAGTTAACTAAGTAAAAGAAAAAAAATTGAAAGGCATAGATAAGATATTAATGAAAATAAAACTTAAGCATTATAAAAATATAAAAAGAGAGCAAAAACATAATCTTGATTTGAAGACCAAGATGTTTAAATGCATGACAAATGCCTCATTTTATAGGCTAAAATTAGAAACTATTGATTTGATAACTAATTGATGAGTGGGTGACCAACTCTTGACTTAGTAATAATCTTTATCTTCTTTTGTTTGCCCAAAACGTCATCAATAACATTAGAATTGGAAATACTTAAAAACATAAAAGTTGTAGAAAATTATCTTAGTTTTTCAAGAAACAAAATGGAGGTCATTTGGACTTTTAAAACTTCAGATATGAGTTAAATATTGAATAGTGTTTAGGTTGTAGGATAGATTCAGACTTCTTCATTGTTGCTACAATTGGACTTGAAAATGACCTTATTAAATCTTGAACTCTATATGAAAGTTGGAGGTCTATATCTTACATTTCCATCCATATAAAGTAGACCTAAATTCAAGATCTACAGCTCTAAATATGACCTAATTACCGAACAATGTTCAAGTTTGGACTACACCGACATCTTTTTTCTAAGATTGGTTATCTCCTTGTCCTTTCAATTTTAATTCTTAAACTCATCAATCAATCCTTTCATTTATATGACAGGCCTGTATTTAAAATAAAAATTTACCATAAATTAAAGGTATCTTATATTATTAGATATGTTATTATAAAATATGCTTTAATTAAGAAGTTATTGATACTTCAAGTGCAAAATAAAGATATAAAACCTTAATAAAAATGCACTTTTAAGTACTAATTAGTGAGCAATATAAATAGAACTCTGGTTGTCATAATGGGTGTGATGAGAAATGAAAAATCTCATATCAACAACTAACCAACGTAACCAAATAACCTTTTTGGTAGTAGATGTCATAACACGATATTCTATAAAACCTTAATAAAAATACACTTTTAAGTACCAATCAATGAGCAATATAAATAGAACTCTGGTTGTCATAACATGTATGAGTGTGATGAGAAATGAAAAATCTCATATCAACAACTAATCAACGTAACCAAATAACCTTCTTGGTAGTAGATGTCATAACACGATATTCTACTTTGGTTGAGAATTGAGAAATGATATATTGTTTCTTGCTTTTCAAATATATAAAAGAATTATTTTAAAAGATACAAATCAGTAACAAACTTGCAATCTATAGGATCACTACTATGATCAGCATCAGAGTATGCACACAACTCCAATGAAGAGGTAGATGAAAGTAAAAGACTCTGAAAGACTGTACTCTGAAGATATCACAAAATACGAAGAATAGTTTCTTGATGAACAGTAGTAGGAAAAGAAATAAACTAACTAACAATATGAACAACATATACAATATATGGATGAGTAATGATGAGATATACCAAGTTCCCAATAATAATATGGTACAAAGTAGAATTTATCAAGGATAAACCATTGTAAAAAGAATATCATATGCTAACATTAATAGGAGTATCCATAGTCATGTTATCAGTAAATCTAGCCCGTCCAAAAATATTTATAATATATTTTAACTAAGAAAGAAAATAACCTCCAAGTGAGGAAGCTGTTTCAATAAAATATCAAAGATAACCTAAATCCTTTATTTGAAATTGTCTATTCAACTCTATCTTCAAAACTGAAATGTCATCAATGTCATTACCAGTAATAATCATATCATTAACATATCATATAAATATATAATAATATGACTTGTATCAGTGTACTTAATAAGAAGAGCAAAATTATGACTACTATAAACAAATCTAAGAGACGAAATCACAAAAAAGAATTTCTCAAACCAATCACGAGGTGCTTGTTTGACATCATATAATGCTTTCTCAAACTTACAAACATACCCAAAGTCATGTGAAATACTAGAAGGGGAGTCATATAAACTTCTTCTTGAAGATCTCTATTAAATAAGGTATTTTTAACATCAAATTGAGAGATATGTCACTAATGAATTAAAGCTACTACAAGAAGAGTGCGAATAGTAGTTATTTTTACAACATGAGCAAATGTCTCCTCATAATCTGTACCATACTATTGAGAGTATTTTTTTTTATAACCAAACTAACTTTGTATCACTCAGTAAACTTATCAGAATTAGTCTTGATTTTATATATCCAATGACAATCAACAACACTCTTAATAGGAGGTAAATGAACCAGATCACAAGTATACATCTCATGTAAAGCAGAAAGTTTCTAATTCATAGTCTGCTATAAAAAGAATTAAAAATTGTCTCTTTATAGAAAGATGGCTCAGAAAGACAATGAATAGAAGCTAAAAATAAAGTAAATGATGAAGAATAAGCAAAATCTAGTAGCTTTGTGGACTTACAAATATGTATGGATTAACATAGAGTTGGATTCACAATTTCATATGAAGTTTGTAGAGCTATAGATGAGAATGAAGCTTCAGGTGTGTTGGAAAGTAAAGTGTCAATACCTGCAATATTACAAATATAAATTAGTTGAATATGGAGAAGAATACTTGAGGTACTAGAAACTCGAGATGGTAAACTATCAGAATCCTCATAAAAATGACCTATACTTGTAAGATTAGGTCTAATCAGGTTATGAGTAATGGTTGGAATAGAAAAGAAAGGTATATGTTAGAGAAAGATAACATGAGGAGACACGTAAAGTTTTTGAGTTGTTAGGTCAAAACAAAGATACCATTTTTTACGTTTACCATAATCTAAAAGGACAAATAACAGATTGAGGTGACAAATTACTGTGTTTTACATGAGAACGAAGAACAAAACAAATATAATTAAAAAACTCTAAATGAGGAATAATCAGGGACATATCTATGTAACTTTTTTAAAAAAGACAAACTCAAACCATAAAGATAATGAAATGACATTAATCAAACTTACAACAATAAGGACAACTTCTTCTAAAAAATCATTAGAAATAGAAGCGGACAATAAGAGAGAATGAGCAGCTTCGATAATGTGCATATATTTTTTTCAACAACTCTATTTTTGCTCAGAAGTATCTGTAAATGAAGTTTGGTGAAGGTTCCATTTAAGGCAAACAACTAATAAAATTTATTAGAGGTGTATTCTCTATCCAAATCATACCTAAATCATTTGATTATAGCAGAATGTTAAGTTTTGACAAGAGCTCAAAAGATTCTATATATTTTAAAGAATTCAAAATGATGTTTTATTAAATAAACTTAACAATAACAATAAAATTATCAATAAATAAAACATAATATCGAGACCTTCCTTCTGTAGCAATAGGAAAAGATCTCCATACATCATAATGAATCAAGTTAAATGGTAAAGAATAAACATAAATATTTCAATTAAAAGGTAAAATAGAAAATTTTGCTAGTTTATATCCACTATAATAAAAAAAATATCATAAGTTTGCAAATTTTTAAAGCCCGCATGAATGCTAAAAATCTCAAATAAAAAGATAAAACATGACCTAAATGAGAATGTTATAAATAAAAATTAGAAGATAAAAGACTTGGATGAAAAAATACAAATCAATAGTAATAACATTTTTAACTCGTCAGAAATATATAGTTTATTCTTCCTACGACATGTCTCAATCAACTTTTGAGACTGCAATTCTTATACACAGCTAATAAAAAAGAAAAAATGGTTAATTAATCACCAAATTATATAATTGACCAACAAAAGCAAGATTCAATATGAGTTTTGAAATATGATAAACATTAAAGAGAGACAAGTTAGGTGTGAAACAGAACCAACATATGCTAGGGGCATGAAAATGCCATCAATGGTCATGATGGAAATAAAGGGCAAAGGGGAAACATAGATAAAAGATGAAGAATCTAAAGATATATAATGTAAAACACCAAAATCTAAGACCTATTTAGAAGGTGACATGTCCGAGAAACTATGAAGCAACTGATTATGGAATGAGAAGTAAACATTGCTTGTGGCTATAAGGAGAGAAACTTCTAAAATTACTCAGTCAAAGTTATTAGGATCGATAATAGAGCTTGATGAAATTACTGCTATAATATTATGATATGGTGGTCTATAACCCTAAGGTGGTCTACGAGCAATAGATTGTGGCTGACTGCCATGCTTTCAAGATTGATTGCGCTATCTTAACTTGGGACACTAGGCCTTCTAATGACCTCTTTGTTTACAAAAATTATAGTCGTCGAAGCCAACCCTTGTATAAGGCTTATCCTGATGATTAAAGAATGACTTAGATGATACTACTAATATAGAAGGATTCGAAGTAGAAAAAAATTCTCTTTTTAAAATAAGACCTAAGAGGTACTTCTTCAGCCAATAACTCACCGATAATAGAGTCATTAGAAGGTAATGGAGAATGATGTAGAATTAAACCTCTAATTCCTTTAAAATAACTACGAAGTACTGTTAAAAACCGTACCAATTATTGTTGTTCTCTATACTCAATTTAGGCACCATATGCTTTTAATTTTGCTGATTCTATAAAAGTTAATTGATCTTAAAGATCTACTATAGCAAAATAAAACTCCTGAATACTCATATTCTTTTAATAAATAGCTTGTATGTCATTCTCTAACTGATACTATTTTGTAAAATTTGATTGCGTTAATAACTTTTGTAAATAATCCCAAACGTCTTTTGCTATCTCATACTTTGTCAACTGCGTGCCTATAAAATGCTCAACAACATTATTGATCCAGATAAAAATATTTATATTGTTTGCTTTTCATGTATATATCAAAATAACATCCCTTCTCGGTATTATTGAGTATTACATAAGTTTTACTAATATATCCCCGTATCTTATTATCATTAAGGAGATTTCTCACCATATAACTCCAATACAAATAATTTTTTTCATCCAACTTCATACTCACAGACTAAAACGAATCATCTCTTTAAGTAACCATAATTAACAAACAAATAGAACTAGAATGTAAAAGCAGCGAAAGACAAAATATTAGATTGCAAAAACTGAGCATATATCATAGAAACTAAACAAATATCTTCTTCAAATTATATAATTATTTTAAAAAACAACATAAAATGCAGAAACTAAATGTAAATACTAAATTACTAAAATTAAAAAGTAGACAAAATACTAAAATAATTACAGAAACATAACATAAATATCAAATTGTAGAAGCCAAATGAAAGATGAAATACAAGATTTACATAAACGGGACCAATATTACTCAAAACAAAATAAATTTCAGGCTTCTCTTTAAAACCCAGTTGGGACGTGTTATCGCTTACAAACCCCTAACCAACTCATTACTTTTATGAAAATTGTGTTTGAAATTAAATTTTATTTTATAAAATTAGTTTTGATATCAATTAATTCAAATTAACATAAAAAAATAAAGCTTAAATTCTCATTAATTTTTTTATTCTAAAGTGCTTGAATTAAACTAAATATATAAAAAAATTATATATATATTAAACCGAAAATATTATTATATCTTTAATAAATAATAAAAAATAAATATATTATTTAGCAGTAACAATCATGCAATCAAACATGATAATTCTTGATTTGAAACGCTTGTTTATTTTTATGTTTTAAAAATATTTTTAAAAAAACTTATAATTTTTATTAAATTAATTTTTTTAATGTTTTTAAATTGTTTTGATGTAATGATATTAAAAATAATTTTTTAAAATTAAAAAATATTATTTTAATATATATATATATATATATATATTTTTTTTTAAAAAAAATACAAGGCGACACTTTTTTAATTTCGGCTATGATATTTTTCTTTCAATTGCATTCAGACTCCCGCCCATAGCACGGCTGCCCACACTGGCTCTCTCTTCAATTTTTTGAACAATCACTAAAGCGGAAGCCCTCACTCACTCCAATCATAATCCAAGCCAAATCTCAAAAAAAAAAAAAACCTCACATCCAAAACCCCCAAAATCATCCACTCTCTCTCCGATCTCCGATAATCCTCTAAAAAAGCAGTGTCATTTTATCCAAATCGAAACCCTAGAGACCAGCTCAGTCACCATGAACCATTTCCACATCTACGAAGCCATTGGCCGTGGAAAACACTCGGTAACCTGAATTTTATCTCCGTAGCTTGTTTTGCCTTTTTTAAGTTAACGTGAATTTCTCTGAATCTCTAATTTTCGTTTTGAACTGTGTAGAGTGTGTATAAAGGTAGAAAGAAGAAGACGATTGAGTATTTCGCAATTAAGAGTGTTGATAAGTCGCAGAAGAGTAAAGTTCTTCATGAAGTAAGGATAACAAAGAGCTGTTCTTCTACTGTTTGCTTGATTTCTGTTTTTGGTGGAAATTGGAGTGACTGATCATCGACTCAAAGAATTTGAGATTATTGTAGTCTGTTTATTAAAGTTTAATTTAGGTCGTGATTTTTTATTCGATAAAATGTCTGTTTTAGTATCTAATTTAAGACAGCTTATTTGGTTAAAATTGACGATTGCTTTTTTTAGTAATTAATTTAACACAATTTATTAGCTTAAATTTGGTAAATGCGTGGTTTAGTAGCTGATTCAACACAATTGTAAGTGCCATTTCTGTTTCTTTAATTCAGTGCTAAATATGCCTGTAAATGTTAGATACAGGCGTGTTCAAGGAAGACAATAGTGAAGCATGCTTGTGTTATTGGGGACTAGGCTGGAAAGAGCCAGCCAGAATATATTTTTAGTGAAAGTTGTGATTATGAGTGGCTTTGCTATGATTCATTGTTCAAAACACTCACTTTAGAGCTAGATTTGTTGGAAGTCATCCTTTTTATTTATTTTAAATCTTTACCACCTTTATGTGATGCATGGGAAACGAGGGGGTGTAAAATATTGTATGCCTGCTTATCACTGTTCTAGAAAATTAATGTGAAACTTGATACTGTTTTTAATAGATGTTATTTTCTCATACCCTTTTATTGATATTATATGCAGGTCAGGATGCTTCACTCCTTAGATCATCCAAATGTCTTAAAATTTTACTCATGGTAAGGCATTTTAGCATCCGGTAATTGCTCTCAAGATTCATATTTCCATTCAATGTATTTATTTTTTGTTTAGTAATGCAAATCATGCTTGTCTTTGTTTTTTTATCTTACCTTTTTGGTTTCTTCACATCTCCTGATGTATTTATTAGGTATGAAACGTCATCTCACCTGTGGTTGGTTTTGGAATATTGTGTTGGTGGAGATCTGATGACCTTATTGCGACAGGTACCGACTACTTAATGATTTTTGTATACCTTGCTCTCCTTCAATGGATTTCTCATTCTTTTACTGGACACAAGGGGGACTGTGGAATTTATCGTTCATGCTCAACATTAAACTTAATATCATGGATAATTTGATTGGTAATTTTTTTAGAAATGTAAGGCAGAATTCAGGCCTTGCCATAGGTTGCTGTATTATTATGTGCTTTTCCAGCACAACAGTTTTGTTTAGTCTAGAAATATGATGTCCATGAAGAGTGAACATGCTGTTTTTGCCATTCATAGATATGAGGAAAAGAACACTAGCATGTCAATACTAATGCTTATTACTTCTGTTCTGTCTCATTTTAAGGCAACAAACAGGTTTGTATGGTCAATTATCGGCTTTACCAGTTCTCTTCTGATGGGAAGGGAAAAGTTGTTAAAAATTTCACAGAGCTCTCTGGATAGGCACTGCATATCAGTATAATTTTCTTGTAATTTGGAATTGACACTCATGGCGACCAAAAACTTGAGAGATTTTCCCTTGGGAAGCATTTGGATATCGAATGTGCCAAACCCGTGGTAATAAATATGGAAGTTAAGGTTACACAAATGCAAATGATAAAAGCTTTTATGTGTAAACATGTCATATTACCATGGGAATTTGTTTCAATTTCATGTAGCAATGGAGAGTATGTTATTAATTTTTGTTATATGCAGTGTCCAATGTACCATAACTTCATCAAGGTAGTTTATATTGGAGAGTGTGTTATTAATTTTTGTTATATGCAGTGTCCAATGTACTATAACTTCATCAAGGTAGTTTATATTTGACTTGCAGGATAGTCAGCTGCCTGAAGACTCGATTCATGATCTCACCTGGGACCTAGTTAGAGCTTTGCAGTAAGAAATGCTGACTGGTTTTTAATTTTGTTCCTATATGATGTCTGCAAAATTGTCTGCTTTCAAATCTTTCCTTTTTACAATGGTCACTGCTGTCAGGTACTTACACTCAAAAGGAATTATTTACTGTGATTTAAAACCATCAAATATCCTTTTAGATGAGAATGGACACACAAAGGTACATATGCATTTTATTTTCTTTGAATGGTAGCGTAGTTTTCAAGTTTTTGCTATGCATATGACCCGTATTCATACTTGTGCACTGTAGCTATGTGATTTTGGATTGGCATTTTATTTTCTTTGTATAGTAGGGTAATTCTCAAGTTTTTTCTGTGCACGTGACTGGTGTTCATACTTGTGCATTGCAGCTATGTGATTTTGGATTGGCAAGAAAATTGAGTGATATATCCAAAACTCCTTCATCCATGGTAGGTTGTTCTAACTGCTACAGGATCTAACTCATCATATGCAGAAAATTTGAAAGTGGCATCATGATATGGAGCTTGTCCTTTTATTATCTGGTTATAATTTTTTATTACTCTTAACTTTGCTTTTGTGTTTTTACTTAGTTGCCACAAGCAAAACGTGGAACACCCTGTTACATGGCTCCTGAACTATTTGAGGATGGGGGTGCCCATTCATATGCATCTGACTTCTGGGCCTTAGGCTGTGTAATGTATGAGGGCTATGCAGGGAGGCCTCCTTTTGTGGGGAGAGAATTCACACAGCTAGTGAAATCCATACTCTCAGATCCAACACCCCCCCTCCCTGGCAATCCAAGCCGTCCTTTTGTCAACCTAGTCAATTCTCTCCTCATAAAAGATCCAGCTGAGAGAATCAAGTGGAGTGAGCTTTGCGGACATGCTTTCTGGAGGACTAAATTTGCTCCGGTGCATTTACCTCCTCAGCCAGCTTTTGATAATATGATAGAGTTTTGTGCTAAGCCTTGTCTCTCAGAATGTAACGGAGACAGATCTTTAGCAAATAGGACCCCTCCTAAACATCGTGAAAAGGATGCAAAAGGGACTCCAAAACAGGATGAGAATTCCATGTTAGGATCAAGAGGTAACGAAACACCAATTAAAGGTACGCCAACTGGCAGGAAAACTCAAACAAAAGTCTCTGGTAGGGTGGTTGAAATGAAGCAGAAAGATCCTTCCAGTGCTGCTAGGCATGTTAATCTCTTAAGGCTGTCAAGAATAGCGAAATCAAACTTACAGAGGGAGAACGAGAAGGAAAACTACAGGAGGCCCTCACCCAATGGCTTTGAGAATGATTCTGAGGTCAAAACTGAGAACACTGATATGGAACTTGATTTTAATGAGAATGCTGAAGATGAGGTACATGATGAACCTGATGGGTCAGATAACTCAACCAGTACAACAGAAGAGGTGGCCAATAACATACCTCAATTGGAAACCTTCCCTGTGATGAACACACCTGCCTCAGATGAATCACAAACAAATGACCAGGATTCATCTTCAGAGCAGGTTGATATGGTTCCTTCTCCAGTCAGTGCTAGTCCTCAGCTCAGGAATCAGAGAATTAAAGAAGGTTTAGGGTCAGCCATTGAGTTCGATTCTTCAAAATCATCCAATAACCTTTCACATGTCCTTTGGCATTCATCTGATCTCTCTGTCAGACCTGTAATGCCTAGTAGAAAAGCTGATAAAGTGTCAGATGTTATTCCTTCTCTTCCATTTGAGGCCCTGCAACCATCTGATTTTGTAAAGATGTCCAAGGAGCAGCTGGATGCACTCACCAACAGAATCATATCCATTTTAAATGGAAATACTAGCATTGGGGAGAAGCAGAATGTGATTAGATACCTTGAGATGTTGAGTAGCAATGCTGACACAGCTAATATTCTGACAAATGGGCCAATAATGCTCCTGCTTGTTAAAATGCTTCGGCTGTCCAAGACCTCAGCTTTGCGTGTTCAGCTTGCTTCATTGATTGGATTGTTAATTCGTCATTCAACTTTTATTGAAGATGATTTGGCAAATTCTGGAATTTTGGGCTCGCTAACTGATGGCCTAAGAGACAAACAGGATAAAGTGAGGAGATTTTCCATGGCTGCTTTAGGTGAGTTGTTGTTTTATATATCTACCCAGAACGATCAGAGCAAGGATAACAATCCACCAGAACCTTCATCAAAGGACAGCCGATCTGCATTTGGCTGGCAGGTTAGCTTTCTACCTTTCACAAACATCTTCTTGTGTGCTATATTGCAGGAAACATGATTTTTCCACTCAATGAAGTTTCATTTTTCTATCTTGTCTTTTCATCTGTGCCCATCTGGCAGATTCTATTTAGTGGAGACTGTCCTTTGTTTTTCCTATAATTCATGGATTTAAAAAATCATGCTTGATAGCAAGTTCTGCTTATATGGGATGCCTGAGTTCTTTATGCATGCTTTCCTTCTCCTTTCCTACTTCTTTCTTCATTTAATAATATTCTTTTACCTGAAGCAGGTTCCAAACTCGTTGATTTCATTGGTATCATCTGTTTTGCGTAAAGGAGAGGATGATATAACTCAACTTTATGCATTGAGGACAATTGAAAACATCTGCAGTCAAGGGGGGCACTGGGCAGGTCGCTTCACTAGCCAGGATGTGATTAGTAACCTCTGTTATATATATAGAGCTGCAGGGAAACAAGAGAGCATCAGGCTGACTGCAGGTTCATGTTTAGTCCGGCTGGCAAGATTCAACCCTCCTAGCATTCAATCAGTCATTGAGAAACTGTCTTTCAAGGACACAGTGTCTGCCCTTGGCAGGGGCAGCCCACGTGAGCAGCAAATAAGTTTGAACCTCTTAAACATGGCTATGCTTGGAAGTCATATGTTTACAAACATTGGGCGGCACCTTTCAAACTTGGCAGAGGATAAGAATTTGGTACCAAGTCTTGTGTCTCTTACTGAGCAGGGTGGTGAAATTTTGAGGGGGAAGGCACTCCTTTTCATTGCTCTTCTTTGTAAAAATGGCAGGAGGTGGCTATCACACTTTTTTTGCAACCCTAGGTTACTATCTGCAGTGGATAGGCTAGCGAAAGAGAAGGATATCTATCTCCAACAATGTCTAGATGCATTTGTGCATGTTGTGTCATCTACTATACCAAGTTTACTGGATATTATAGCTGGAGATATTCAGCAAATGATGGGAGGAAGGCGTCAGGGTCATATCTCTGCCATTGCACATCGAATTGCTCCAAAAACCAATGTTCATATGTTTCCCGTTGTTCTTCATCTTCTTGGAAGTTCTTCTTTTAAGCTGAGGGTGGTGAACCATCAAGTTATGCAGCAGCTGGCAAATTTGGTCAAAGTTATGGAGACACCATTTCCGGTAGGAAGCTGATTATCTCTCATTTTTACCTTTATTTTTCATTTCTCCTCTTAACTGAATAAAACTTTAGGATATGTAGTGTTATGTAGTCATCATTTGGCTAGAATTCCTTATCTAGCTGTAAATCATTAAAAATGCAGTTATGAAGACTGAGGTACAAATGCTAATTGTCTTGACCAGTAAAATTAGGGTATTACATGGTTGGCAAAATGCCAATTAAAGAGGAAACGTAACACACCTGACATATATAGGATATGGCAATTCCTTATTTTGCTTATTTAATTAGACTCAATTCAATTGCTTTGCAACCTGATGTGGAAAATGGTTAGATGTGGAAGGAGAGGTACATAGCTTGTGAAATATAATGCTTGGACGAGTATTGATCCATTATACATCAAGATGTAGGATGAAAAATTGCATCAAATGCAGTTATCAACAATTTATGTGCATAGCTCAGATGAATATGGAGTAGAATTTTCTAAAGCAGACATTTCCACAATTATCTTGTTTATTTTTTGTGAAAGACAATTTTTTTATGATGAGGGAGAACTTCGGATCACCACAAGGGGCAAAATAATGATTCAAACATTGAATGACATTTTTTTTGTTTAATTTCCAGGGAAGAGATGACTTCCAAATAACCCTTCTTCGAGTTCTTGAATCTGTTGCTGAGGAGCGTCTTGTAATTCTTGAATGCCCCAACATTTTCATTGGTGAAATCCTTCCTGGTCTAGCTGTTCTGTACAAGGGCAACAAGGATGGTGATGCCAGATTTTTATGCCTAAAAATTTTGTTTGATGTGATGGTCATTTTCTTGAATGAACCTTTGGAAGATGAGCAAAGATCGGAGGCTTTAAAGTCCATATCCAATATTCATTTCCTACCTCTCTACCCTACCTTTATTGAAGATGAAGATCCCATTCCCATGTATGCGCAGAAGCTCCTTGTGATGCTCATTGAGTACGATTACATAAAAATTTCAGACATTCTACATCTGAAGATGGTTTCACAGTGCTTTGAATTTTTGCTTGGTGACCTATCAAGTGCTAATGTCAATAATGTTCAGCTGTGTCTGGCTATGGCATCAGCTCCTGAAATGGAATCTAAGTTGCTTTCTCAATTAAAAGTGGTGAGGCGGATTGGAAACCTTTTAGAGTTTGTGTGTGCAAAGGACATGGAAGACTTTCTTGAGCCAACTCTTGGCTTGTGTAGGGCATTCCTTCTATGTTCGGTTGGCGGTAAAAGAGGACTTGCGTACAGAAAAGAGCCAGCACTTCTAAATGATTCTTCTTATGAGGCAAGCACTGCAGCTGATCAACTGCAATGCGTAAGAGATATAATGGACTTTGGTAGCAGTGTAGGTGTTCTGCTGGTGTTGAGTGGGTCCGATGAAGCAAACGTTGCAGATATAGCTTCTGAATGCGTGTTGTTGGTGCTGAAGGCAGCTCCAAGGGAAGCCACAACTGGTTTTCTAACTAACCTTCCGAAGGTTAGTGCAATCCTCGAGTCTTGGCACAAGGGTGTTCCTCAGTTACTCTTGCAGCGGATACTGCATGCTCTTGCTTATTCTTGTCGGCAATATTTGTCGCATGCGATGATACTATCCATCTCTGTAAATGAGATTTCAAGGATTGAAGTCATTCTCTTGGAGCTGAAAAATTCAAGCAGTCCTGATTTAGCTAATGCTGCTTTGCTTGTGGTCTCAGAGTTGCAGCGCCTACATCGTTGCATTTGAAGTTTATGAAGTCCTTAAGGTTGTTTGCTGGTTTCTTTGCCCTTGGTTTGTTTCCTAAAGTTCAGGATTGACATCTATCGGTGTCCCTATTATTCGCAGGTATGATGCAATTTGGCTCGTAAAAAGCATGTGGAAGGCTTGTTTCCTGCATTCTATAGAATGCATCACAGTCCTGCCCCCTACGTCTTGAGGTGAGCTCAATCTTTAATGCATATAGAGCCCTCTTAAAGGCCTGCTTATGTATAATCTTTGTAAGCTTTATGTCATTGTCATGAACATGCAATCAATTAATTTTTCCCCTTGGAATCTACCTAAAAGTGACTTGATCAGATTTGCGCATCCTTTTCCTGTTCTTTGAGACTGCCTTAGGCATCGTGTGAAATAAATAGATATCTTCTAATGACTTGGAAATTGGACGCGCTCACTTACTGTTGGTTCACCACGGGCGCTGGAAGGACATCCCAAAATTTTAAACTCACTTGGAATTTGAAAGCTTATGCTTTTCAGTTGACTGAGTCATTGGCTCGGTGATTAAACAAGACCCATTAAGCTGAACTCACAGTTTGACGTGTTCATGTGCTCAAATTTTTTTTTTTTTTTTTAGATTAACGTGGGTGTCCGGGCCAGCTTACGCGCACCACGACTAATTCCACGGGTCCTGAAGTTAACGATCATGTAAGCCTCTAGTGGCTATCATATGAGTAACCAATTATTTTGATCTAAGGCTAGGTGGTTATTAACGCGGTCCCGAGTTGCATATACTTTAGATTAGATGATTGGTTGATCTAATCGAATCACACACCTAGGATGACGGGTTTGAAATATGCCCGTTGTCCAGAAAAAAGTTAGCGGTAAAAGTACAATGGCATTTTGGAAGCAGGCATTGCATAACTCAGGCAAGGGTTCAGATGGCATTTATATATATGTTAGCTTATAGCCTTAAATATGGTGTTAGATTGTAGCAAGTTTCAGGGATCTGGATGCTGATGGCCGCTGCTGTCATTGTACCTTCACTCACCTTTGTTATCTTTGATAAGCTTTGCCACGGACAGCTGTGGCCGCTCGCAGTGGTTGTGCCTAGCGGTCTGTGCTAGCTCCTAATCATGCATGGTGGACCCGGAAGCCATGGGTGTGTGATTTGTACGCATGGATAGGATCAGTAACTGCATGCAGCTGCGGCGTTCCTCGACAAACTTTTCATCATTCTTAAGTTGACTGGCTGGCTTCAGCCAAGTTTATACTGCTCCTTGGTATTACCTTTTAACACACAATTTCCATCAAGTTCAATGCATGGTAATTAAACTTGTCCGTACCGAGTCATGAAGTTAAACTAGTTTTCTCCTGCTAACTTGAGTTATTTCATTTTTTATATATATAAAAAGGGCTAAAACAACACTGTTTTGTAATTTGTTTTTAATAAAAAATCAAATTAGGCTGTGTTCAAGTTCGTTGAGTCACTGATTGCCATGACAGTCGATCTCGTTAAATCATTATCATTATCCTAATATTAGGGCACCCAAATTTACGGGACACAAGGAATCTACTCGCAACTAAATTCAACCAATCTTTGTCTCTTCCCCGTACATGCCAACGTGCAAATTTTCATCTCGACCCCCTTCATCATATAGCATGTTGAACAGGACCCCACCTGATGCCCTAAGTCAACTTTGAAATGCCTCCATCATAACTGGCACCAAAACTTCACACACTGTCAACTGGCACCCCCTTCTTCTCGAACAAAACTTTAGTTGCCCCATATCATATTATCTGTCCAATTAAGTGTGGCATTGATTTCTTGATCATTATAATGGCCTCCTTTTGGTTTCTTACAGTACTCATTGTGCCTCTGGTGATCTTTCCTTTGCCTTCTTCCACTCAGCTAAATTCGAAAACCTCTCCTTATCCTACCTCCACTTCACCAGCATTCTTAACCAATTCTCCTCCTATACCTCCCTTCCAAGAACTGTCACCAGACATTGCTCCACTACTGCCTTCCCCTGGTGGTGTGCTGCCTTCCCCAACCTCGTCCGTTCCCACCATTCCATCCACCCCAAGCCCGCCTAATCCAGATGAGGTGGTCGCATCAGGGCCTGATTCTGCGTTCTCGCCCCTAGGAGCGTTGCTGGCTTCCTCTGCAGCACCTCGAAACTCGATGAACTTGGTTATTGTTGTGGGGTTTATAGCATATCGATCAATTCAGCTGTTTAAAATGTGAGTCATTTGGTGGCTAAATGATCCGAACCTTCTGAAAAGAGTAATTGATTCTATGGTTCTACTGTTTCCATGTTCATCTTTGAAGCAAAAAACATAATGTAAGTTATTATTCTTCTGATGAGTTCATGCATTGCCATAGATTGTCATTTGTTGTAAGGTAAACCATCTTAAATCGTGAACTGGTTGCAGTCTTTAATATCTGCATCTCTTGAGAAGCCTAGTGCCTCTGCAACTAGGTCATATCACAGGTGTTTCGATGAATATAGTGCCGGTTCTTGCCAGGAAAGGTCTCTCCGATCCTGGCTGGAGTAGCAATTGGATTCCTGCTGGCACATGGATTTGATCAGGATCAATATGGGAACCATCCCAATTATTTCTATCCTGTGCATCTGACAAGCACAAAAAAGAGTTTGAATTAGGTAATCATTTGTTGAAAAACCTTTCACATGTTAACTAATCATGATTAATTTAATGATGTTTTTTTCAAAAATAATAAAGCTTTCTATATGCTTTTCACCATCATCATTGTTCCTTTTTGGGAAAAAGGTTGTCCTATGTGTTCCAAGTGAAAACCAAAGTCTAACCACCTCAACATGACAACCTGGGATCAATTACGGTGGGGAAGCTTCAAAATTGAATAAATTCTTAAAATAGTGAAAAAAAAATTAAAAAGAAAAGATCAATTACATAGATAAGTTTAGATTTAATGATATTAGCTAAAGAGTTGAAATTTATTTTAAGTTATCAAAAAATAAAATGAAAAACATCATTATAAAAGAATAAGAGGATGAAATAGCTAAATAAGAGAGGGTATAGCATGGAAGACAAAATATAAAGACAATTATGCACAGTAAATTCTTAAAATTCATTAAGATTTGAGGCATTTGATAGAATAAACATTTACTCATATACTGTGGTTTTTCTTACAAGGAAATTATCAATTGAAATATGAAACATTCAATGATTTTTCTACAAAATTACAAACTTAACCTATTTTTATCGCATTTCTCATTATTTGAGGGGGTCAATCAAGTAAAACACTAACATTTTATATTATTATACTCTACAAATCCATTAGCTTTTTGGAAATTGAGGATGGTCAATTGACCCCTCTCAATTGCACTCCTCATCCGCAATTAATTAGCAATCAGATTAATCAAAACATATGTTTAGATTTGGAAAAGGAGTTGAACATTTGGTTATAGCAATATTGAGCTCTTACGAGCTCTTCTCTAATGATATCACCTGTGATGCATTAACTTGAACTTCATTTTTTTTTTCGGTAAAGGTTTTTCTAAATAAAAATTTATTATGGTGTTTTTATTAAATTTAAAGTAATGTAAATCTAATAAACACATCATAATAAATAACTTAGACTTTATTTTTAACAAAATCTTAGGTAATATGAGTTTGACAAACATATCAAATTTAAAAAATTTAGACTTGATAGACAACTAAATTCAAAATAACATGAGTTTGATAAATATATCATATATTTAAGAAACTTGGACTTACATGCTAAATCTAAAGAACCCGAGCATTATTAAATTTAAAGGCTATATACTTAATCCTAGGTGATTCTATACAATAAAAGTATTAAAAATATGATAAATTGATATAAGATCTCTTAAGAGACTTATAATACTTACTATCTATTAATTATATATAAAAAATAATTATTTCCTATTAATATCACTGAAAATAGAGGATTTTTCAGTTTTTTTTTTGAAAACAAAAATGTTTATGCAATATAAATATCTTGTAAACAATTCAGGTAAGAGATAATAATTTTTATCTTTTAAAACAAAAATATATAAATTTCAGAGCATTAATCATCTTAAAATTAAAAAACAAATATTCTTGAATTTAAAACTCTTTTAAATAATTTATTTTTTTAAGTTACTTAATATATTTCCTATAAATATACTAATTTTATTATTAGATGGTTTTTAAATCTCGTCGATTGAAATTATTTTTGTAAGTACTAAAACTTTTATTAGAAACCTAAATTTCCTTATATTAAAAAGAAAAAAAATCTAATCACTTAAATATATTAATTAATCATCATCTCAGATACTAAATAAAATTTTATTTATATATCTTAAATTTTAGAATATTATAAATCTATATTTTTAATACGAATGATATGATTTATTAGATTCAAACCGGTCAGTTTGATTAATAAACAAAATCTAAACTAATTTGGTTTGAACGTATGAATCATTGTGAAACTGATTCAATAAAAATCTGAATTGAAAGTTTAAAATTGTAAAAAAAAAAAAAAACCCTTAACTAATAATCTGATTCAGGTTGAACATTAATGATACCACATCAGCACGTGAAAAGAAAAGAAAAGAAAAGAAAGCTGTTGGTGTTGAGGTTGGATGACGAGCCCAATAATCACCTCATGAAAGGATAAAAAGGAGCCAACCACACTGTGAGGCCTCTTAAACTACACACACACGCAAACTCGTTTTTTTCTCAAAAATGGCTTATTTTAGATTCTGGATTTACGAGTCAACAAATTAATCAGTAATATGAGCTGGATCCGTTTAAAAGTTATATTAATTATATTTAGACAATCTAACCTTAAAAACCCCGAAAAATAAAGTTTATATAGAACTTAATTTATGACTCCTTAAATAAATATATTTAAAAAAACAATATCTAATCCCTGTACAGGCGTCAGGCAGTCCGTAAGCCTCTTCTCAATAAGATCAGTTGCGTCTAGGCCGGTAGCCATGCTCTGGGCGCTCTCTTCCCCCACACCAATCCCAACTTCTTCCGCGAGTCCCATTCAACCTCAACCTGCCCAGAAGAAGAAGTCAATAACAGAACAAAGCAAAAAACAGACTCACTTGTTGCAATGAAAATCCCAAGGAGTACCGTGTCGAGAGAATCAGCTCCAAGCGCAGCAAACTTTGATGCTCCTGTGACTGGAGTATCAGTTGATAGTGCCCACTGCTTCTTCACAATTTCACGCCCTTTATCCACTGTCTCTGGTTTGGCCTGCACTGGAAAAGAAATCAACATCAACAAATCATAATTGCTGGTTTGGTTATATCATCACATTGATCCTAAGATAATTAACCATATTCCCATTTCAAATCCTGGCCCATCACAAGGGTATCTGGCAGGTGGCAAGAAATCATCAAACTGGTACAGCTTGAGCACTGCTGTGGAAAAGATAAAGAAATCAACCATGCTCTTGTTGCAAAGATGATATATTCGATCATCTAGCACAACACCACTTATGTTTACTGGCTGAGCAGCAATGGATGCAAAAAAAAACTTGAAGAATCCTGACCAATGACCATAGAGCAATTTGTAGGCCCCCATTTTACTCTTTGAAGATTGCGGACAGTATTTGCAAACATGAAGTGCATATATTTAAAATGTGTTTTAAAAGTGTTTTTTTAAAAATTATTATTTTATTTATTTTAAATTAATATGTTTTTCATTTTTTTAAAATTATTTTATTGTATTGATCTCAAAAATAATTTTTAAAAAATAAAAAAATATTATTAATATATTTTTCTAAATAAAAAATACTTTTAAAAATAATTATAATTAAACTCTCAAATATACTTAAAACTATAATAAAAAATAGCAAGAACAAGATGATTTAAAACAAAACTTTATTTCTTTAAATAATAAATAAAAAAAAAATTATAACACCAACTGCTAATGTTGCGCTTTCTATTTGGTTGCTAATTAATGATGTTTCACAGTGAGAACTTCAACTTTAGTTTTTTATTGCTTGGATAATGAATGATTATATATTCAAGTCCATCTTCTCATATTCAAAATTAAGGATCTAGATGGTTGGTGATAAAGAACTGGATTTCTACAAAGCAGTCCCTATTTATAGGATTTTTGGACCTTTAAATAATTAAATTAGTGATTTTATAATGAGAAGTAATAAAGGAATATTAGATTCTAAGAATAAAAATATTCATTCTTAGTTCATATATGATAAATATTGAGAATATATTATAAAAAAATAAAGATTATAAACCTATTACTTGAATTGTTTAGAGAATATTTATAATATTTATACCTTGAATTTTTTTTTTCAAGGGGTTGAAAGTCTTTTTCTTATTCACATCTAAGTGGGAAGGGAGTTTATTACATCAACATTAAAAGTACTTTAGTTCAGCACACAATCGAGTCTTAAAGAGTTAGGTTTGATATCTCACCAAACTTATAAGCGTTTGAGCCTTACACGTAGCCAAGCTAAATGGAGTCGGGTTTAGAACCTTATTTGACCCTTAAGCACTTGGGCTTGACACGTAGCCAGGTGATATTAGTTCTGACATCTTACCAAAATCACAAGTAGGGGCTTGGCTCGTAACTGAGCCAAAAAGAATTGGATTTATCACCTTGCTGGACCTATAAACACCTAGGCCTGGCATGTAATTGAACCCAAGAAAGTTAGGTCTCGTTTCTTGCTAAACCTACAAGCGATTGGGTCTAGCACTCAGTCGAACCCAAAAGAGTTAGGTCTGACATGTAGTCGAGCCCAAAGAAAATGGGTTTGGAACCTTGTCAGACCTACAAACTTTTTGTCTTGGCATGTAGTCGAGCCTAAGGGAAATGGTTTTGATACCTTGTCTGACTCATAAATACTTAGTCTTAGCATCTAGCCGAGTTTAAAGAAATTGAGTTAGATATTTTTTCAATCTCATAAGTGCTTAAACCTAGTACATAGTCGAGCTTAAAAGAGTTGGGTCTGGTATCTTAGCAGACCCGTAAGTGTTTAGACTTGGTACATAGTTGAGCATAAAGGAGTTGGGTCTAACACTTTGTTATGCTGATAAGCACTTGGGTTTTAAGTTTTTTTTTGAAATATTTTGAAAAAAGTCAGGCATTTTAATACTAAATCTATATTGTATAGTGTAAAAATAAAATCTAATATTAAACAAATTATAAAAAAATCCGAACAAATCATAATTTTTTTGAAATGACCCTTAAAAGTTTTTTTTGATATATAATATTATAATTAAATATATTATAAAATAAATGGGTTGGGCTGATTGGTGGCCCAATAAATCTGGGCTTATTTTTTGGGTGGGCTGGACTCGACTCAACCATAAATGGGTTGGGTTACTATATGCCTAGCCCATCAAAATTTTAAGTATGGGCCACTACGGTCATGAAGAGATGTTTGGAGAGAAAAATAAGTGGTTGACTTGCTTAGATGGGGAAGAAAAAAGACTGGCAACATTCTAGGAGTTGTAAGGAAAATCAGCGAGTGGTTGGTGGTGGCAACGATGGTTGTGGCGTGAGGATGAACCTAGCCAAAATGGTTTGAGAGGGGAAAAAGAAAAAAAACCTAGTAGAAATGTTTTTTTCCCTCAACTTTAACTTCTAATTTCTTCATGCTCAAACCATAAAATCCACACCTGTATATAGAGGTTGGAAAAAGGATAATCTTGTTTTTATTAGTTGATTCAACTATGAAGGATTGACATTGTTGGTTTAAAGCAGACATTATAAACTATCAAATTTGTAAATAAAAAAATGTTTAAGTTGACATTTTTAGGCTGACGTAACAACCGCTGTGTTGTTAATCGATCCAATTAAACTATATTAAGTTGTTGAGAAATGTTACGAGATCATTTTAGCTTAGGTGTTGTCAAATTTGATGGAGATATAAAGCATCAAATGCACCTAAAAAATAACCACCCAAATAATTTTTTTGAGTAAAAAATAAAGAAAATAATGAACAGTAACTAGACAATACATCATCTAATTTTTTTTTCATATTTTTTTTAAATGATGCCATTTTGAGGTTTTGTAGGGTTTTAATTTAAGGTTTTGGCTAAAGTTCAATTTAGTACTCAAACTTTCAATTTATTTTAATTGCATTTCTAATTGACCATGAACTTTTAATTTAATATAATTTAGTCCTTGAAAACTGCAATTTTGACCATGAATTTTGGCACCTTTTTCATTTTGGGTTTTGGTCTCGAATTTCTTCAATTTAGCTTCTAATTAACTATTAGATTTTTAATTTTTTTAATGTTATCTTTGATTTCAGTTAATTGAACCCTTGTAGTTTGATGCCTTTTGCAAATGGTCTTTGGTTGTGAAATTTTTTAATTTAACCCCTAATTGACTCTAAGACTTTCATTTTCTTGTGATTTTCTCCTTGATTTCAATCAATTAAATTAATAAAAATTAAATTTGTTATGTTAAAATTTCAATCTTTTCAATTAAATTCAAATTAGGCTCCCAAACTTAATGTTTCACCAATTAAACCCCTAATAAAGTTAATTTGATTCATTTAATGTATAATTAGTCATTAAACCTAATTAAATCCTTTACTTGGACTCAAATTAAGTCCTAAACACAATTAAACTTTAATTTGACTCATGATTAAATTAAATTTTCTATTTAAAAATCTAGTTATATCCATGGACTTAATTTATATGTAAATTCATCCAATAATCATTTAATTTGACATTGAATCTATATTTTTTCTTCAATCTTAGGTATAATAGAATATAATTAAGCCTTAAATTTTCTTAAAATTAGAGCTTGATTTTTATGTATTTTTAAAATCTTTCTCGGTCTACCTTCTCCACTTCATTAACTTTTATTTTTTTGAAAAGAAAAATATGTAATTTTAGGAAATAATCCAAAAATAAATTATAACAACTCAAAAGAAAAATAAAAATTATGTGTAGAATGGCTTTTGTCCCATTGATTACAGAAAAAAGACAGGTAGAGAATGGTTCCTCAATAGAGACAAAAACAAAATAGATAAAGAAATAAAGGAAAAAAAGAAGTCTAGAGAAGGAAAAAGAAAAAAAAATAAGAGAAAGATAGTGATAAATAGTTTTTTTTGTCATATGAGAAAAGAAGAGAAAGAGAAAGAGGTCTAGTGCATTTTGTTTTCTCATGAATGGCAAAGAAAAATTATATTTTGATGCTTTCATTGCTTTGAAATGAGAAATCAAGAAGGAAAAAAAATGGTAAAGAAGAAGCAATGAATGAAACAAATCAAAGAAATGTTTTTCCATTCATGAAAAAGATAAGAAATTAAAATTAAAATCATTATTACAATCTCTAACGTAAAATATCTCTTGGTTCAAAATGATTTTCCTGTATTATTAGCTTCTTTTTTTTTAATTAGTCATGTAACTCTAAGATCAAGAAACCTTTAACATGCAATAAGCCTATTAGATTTAAAATTTATATTCAATTCTCTCCTAGATTGCACCCATGTACAAATAATATATTGATTGCATTTCCACATACAACTATCATTAAATATAAAATACGCAAACAAGGTTTTCAATTTCTAAAGGTTGAAAAGGTTTTGCAAAATTACTAAATGAACACATTCTTTTTTTTTTTTCTTTTTTTTTAAAGAAAATGAAAACTAGAAATAAAAAAGAAAACTAAACACAGAAAATAAAATTTTAAAACTCTTACAAGTAAATTGTAAAAATGAAATAAAGTCAATTGAAATATTATTTTGAAAAGTTTGTTAGTGGAAAATAAGAATTAATTATTAGGATTTAAAATCAAAATTTTTTTTTTAATCTTAACAGAAACAATGTGGTTAAATTTATACTTGTCAAAGCTAACATGGTGGTCGATTTGACATGAGTCATAATCAAATTAATTTTTTTAAAAAATTAAAAAATATAATCTTGAATTTTTCTAAAAAATATCAGCAAATTTTTAATTAAATAAAATTAATTTAGATTTCTAACCAGATTAATTCTTATTAGCTATTGTGAAACACCACTCATATTAAGCTTTGAACCGGCCTAACAAGTTAGATTAAATTTAATGAAGTTAAGGCTCACCCTAATTAGGCCTTAAACATGTTGGATTAAAATAGTTTTTTTTCCTCACCAAAATTGTTTTGTCTTGTTTTAAAGTTTGTTCAAATAAAATAGTCAATGGAAGCATTTACGGTGAAACAAACGGCGCTTAAGATCCACCCAAAAACATATTGTTTATTAGCGTTCAGCCGTTCACAGCTGTGACTAAAAAATCAAAAAGACACGAAGTTCTCCCTTGCCATGCATCAAGGCTAAAGCCAGAAAGAACGAAAGAAAATCAATGGCAGCTTTCGCGATAAGATCCTTAGTAAGCCAAATCACCGCTAAACACTCACCGTCTGATCATGCGTCATCAAGAATCGAAATCAAATCAGCACTGATTTCTGTGAAACGGCGCTGCCGTAGCAAAATTCCAGTCTTGGCGGCTTCAATTCACAGTGAAAGCGACCAAACAATCGAGGCGCTGAAGAAGAAGAACGGTAATGCTAAAAACATTCAATCTAATCTCTTGCAGGATGCTGAATACGATGTCGCTTCGAAAGACGCCCATCCAAGTACGGACAGGCAAAGCTTCTAGTGTAATTATTTCTTTTAGATTTTTTTAAAAATTTGAAATTTACTTTTTTTTTTGCTTTAGGACCATTATCATCTACTCATTTATCAAATTCAGTATCCAGTGGGTCTTGCCTTCGCGTTGCTTACCAGGTAAATTATTTTATTTTATGTTTTGAATGTTGATTTTTTTTTAATAATAATCAATGAATATATTTATTATATAATTGATTAAAATCTTGAGATAAGTAAACTTACTTCTCTGTTCTAATAGGGAGTTCGTGGCGCCTACAGTGAGTCAGCAGCACAAAAGGCGTATCCGAATTGCGAGGCTGTCCCATGCGAGCAATTTGATACTGCTTTTGAAGTGAATTCTTGAACCTTATTATTATTATTATTATTATTATTATTATTATTATTATTATTTTACATTTAAGTTGGCAGATAAGTCATATGGTCTTCAATTTTGCAAATTCATGCAATAAAATGTTTTTTTTTTCTCCTTTTAATTTTTTGATGTTCACATTTTTTAGGAATTTTAGATTGATTAGTTCATAGTCAGTGGATAATGGTGCTTTTGGTTGTTGGTTTTCAGGGATTAATAAAGGTTTTTATGGTTTCTTGTGTCTTGCACTCACAGACTGTCATATTTTCAGATTAAGGAGCTATAAGTGTCCCGCAAATGATCCGTGATGGTGGAGAATTAGGAATTTTTAGAAGAAATTAGAGTTTCATGTACAGTGAATAGCAACAGATGTTAATAATGCTGCATAGACTAGTGATCCTTTCATAGGCGTCAAAAGCCTTAGGAAGGATGTAGAAAATTAAACAGTTAGAGGAAAATATACATAATATGAACTCCTAATTGATATTCTTATTCCTAAAGGCTACGTTTCCCAGGTAGACTAGGTTTACAAGAAATCTCAAAATAAAAATTCAGATTAAAATAATTTATAAATTTCGCTTTACTTGGCTTCATTACTTTTGTGATTTGGCAAAACATTCAATGATTTTCACCAATAAGTCAAGGCTTTGAAATAGGCAGGGCCTGTTCAATGGTTCAAAGCGTGTAACCAAACTTTAATAGATGACCAGGTGGAACTGCTCCCCCCCTCCCCCCCCAAGCCCCCCCTTTTAGAATATCATGTTGTGTCTTTAACCTTTTCATAACAAATGTTGTTTTTTGAACATGACAATGTATTCTAGGATCCTCTGTGCTGCGATTTTTCTTATCTTCTTTGCTTCCTTTTCTTTGCAGTCAGTTGAAAGATGGCTAGTGGACAGAGCAGTTTTACCGATTGAGAATTCGCTAGGCGGGAGCATTCACAGAAATTACGACCTTTTGCTCCGGCACAGGCTGCATATAGTAGGAGAAGTGAAATATGCTGTTCGCCATTGCTTACTAGCCAATCATGGTGTTAAAATTGAAGACTTGAAGAGGGTTCTAAGTCATCCACAGGTATACCATACTTACCTCAGCTCCCTAGTCCACTTTCATGAAGATTAATCCAGTAGTTGTGACGTTTCAGGCTCTTGCTCAATGTGAAAATACATTAACAAAGTTGGGATTGGTCAGAGAAGCAGTGGATGATACCGCTGGTGCAGCAAAGGTAGGCCTGATCTTGGGATTTTGGGTGTTGATTTTCTTCTCTCACGGGTCTTAGAGTTCAACATCCCCTTTCTGTAGCTAAATCAATATGAAATTGCTTGAATATATTGTCCTTCTAGCATCTCAAAAAATTCTCTCATCCATCAATGGGACTGCTGTGAACCACTGTTATTAGCTCACCCTAAGGCTCACTGACCATCCCTGTCATGCTCAATTGCATTTTAGACTCATGTATGTTCATTTAAGGTGAGTTCAACATCGCCTTGTTGTAGCTAAATCAATATGAAATTGCTTGAATATTTTTTCCTTCTAGCATCTCTAAAAATTCTCTCATCCATCCATGGGACTGCTGTGAACCACTGTTATTAGCTCACCCTAAGGCTCATTCACCAACCCTGTCATGCTCAATTGCATTTTAGTCTCTTGTATGTTCATTTGAAATTGTTGCAAAGCAAAGTAAGATTTTGTGACGAACTGACAGCCATCCTTGACAAGTGGAACAAAATCCGGAAAGGTTTTTTCTGAAATCTTATGCTTATGTCCGTCTCTCTCACATCTGTTCTTTCTCTAACCTCCCACTTTTTTCCTGTCCTGTTCTGTTCTTTTCTTCAAAATTTAAGATGTGCACTTTGAATCTTGTATGAAGATCCCCAAACGTGACATTGACCAGTAAGCTCCAAATAGTTTTCCTATTGTTAAGATATTCATCAATACCTTGAACGAAATTTAAAGAATCTCTGGCTCATTTTCCTCAAATTGCAACCTACTTGCTATTTAATGTTGGATATGGAGCACAATGTTGCAGCCTGTTGTTATGACTGAGTTGACTTCATTATGATCATGTAGCATGTTGCACTTCAAAAACTAGAAGACACGGGAGCTGTTGCTAGTTCTGCTGCTGCGTCGATCTATGGATTGAATATATTAGCTGAAGATATTCAGGTTTGTATTTGCATGCTCTTTTGTGGTATGGTCAGAGTGTGGTATATACACTGCTTCACTCACAGCTTTCTTCTGATAGGATGATTCTGATAATGTCACACGATTCCTTATACTGGCAAGAGAACCAATAATTCCAGGCACAGATAGGCCTTTCAAGGTTAGTCCCTTCCATGTCGCTAAACTATTGGCTGTTAAATGGCTAAGCTATTGTTCTGTTACATCCTGAAAAACAGATTTTTCTAATAAGTTTGTTTCGTGAGATCCAGACAAGCATAGTTTTTTCATTGGAGGAGGGTCCTGGGGTGCTTTTCAAGGCCCTTGCTGTTTTTGCTCTTCGGCGAATCAACCTCACTAAAGTAATTTTTCTTTTTTCCCTGTGGCATATCATCATTGCGAGGCTCAATTTGCAATTATTGTTTTAGGCTGTGTTATTCCTAATTCCTTGGTTCTTGCAACCAGATTGAGAGTCGTCCCTTGCGGAAGCAGCCCTTGAGAGCATCTGATGATGGCAACAGTGGGCTTCCAAAGTAAATTTACTGAGGAACTTATCTTCATTTAATCCTAGACTGCTTATATGTATTAGTTGATAATTAGATTCTGCTTCTTCTTCGTGCTGTTTTCTATTAATAACAGACCTTCAAAATTTTGGCCTGATTTTTTTATATAATTGCTCTGCAGATACTTTGACTATCTATTTTATGTGGATTTTGAAGCATCAATGGCTGATGAGAATGCTCAGAATGCCCTCAGGCATCTTAAGGTGCTCTTTCTTCTAAAGCCTATTACAGAAGTATTTGCCTATAAATGACTTGAATTGATCTTTCTCTGGCAGGAGTTTGCTACATTCTTGCGAGTTCTGGGGAGTTATCCGGTGCACACTAGCATGGTGTGAATGACCTTTTGTTCTGGTAAAGATTGCAACCTTCAAATTATTGATTACTAGATAATTGATGGATTTCAAACAGTTTTGTGAGGTTATTATATGAAGAAAACAAGTATGATTAATTTAATTTTGAGAGATTTTCTTCCAATCTTCTAAATCTTGTTTGGCCTCCACATCTGAAATATTGATTATGTGATCCTTAATTCAAATTCTGCTTCAGTAACCTGGCAACGATTACTCCTCTTCCGTTAATGTAAGAGTTAGTTTGGATTAATATCCTCATTATTTGACCCCCAACCTTATATATGTTCTAATTCAGTTTAGGGATGATCACCATTCAAAAAATTTTGATTTGCGTGAATTTTCTGAACTACTTTGTGTAAAATTCTTTTTAAAATTTTTGGAGAATGGAAAATTCAGGTAATTCTCCAAATTAACTTTGAAGAAAATTGGGTAAGGGTTCAAAGGTTTCAGGAGACCTGACTTACATGAAATAAAAAAAAAATCAATTAAAAATATATAAGTAATTTATTACTAGGTTGGAAAAGAAATGAAATACATTGGGTGAAAGGAGACTCAAATTATTTCAGAAAATTCAGGTATATCCGAAATACAATTCTGAAAAAAATATAACGTGGAGAATCAAAAACTTAATTTAGGTCGGAGAAGAATTTGAAAAAAATTCAAAAACAAATTCTGAATTGACAAATTTTTACCTGAATTACTTGAATGGTCACCCCTAATTTGGTTTATTGTTTTATCAAGACCCTGTTTATCTGATGTTCTTGTTAATATCAAATCCAGGCCATCTCTTGCCCCCTATTTTACCAAGACTCTGTCACTCTTCTATAATTGCTAGACTAACATCTGGAATGTGTTGCTAGGAGTTCTTTTGAGTGCAGTAGTTTATAACCAATGTTAAGATACATCCATGTTTCTTATACCATCAAAGTTATGGTGTTCTTGTACTTGTTTTGTGTTCACTCAAAACTTTGAGCTTTTATTTTGATACTCATCTCTCCATGCTGCTGATGTAGGGATGTGGAAGATACACTACTGTGATAAGAACGGAAGCTTGGGCCATTTTCCCTATTCTGGATATGGCCTGAGATTTATGCATGGAATGTGCTGATGCTATTAGAGTGCCTGGCCAATATCCAATTTCATTGAATTTTTTGTTTCATTTTCTATATATTCACGTAACTATTAGGAACCAGTTTTAGGCATTTTTTCATAGCAAGTTTTTCTTTGGTCACACATGTATAACACAATTTGTGAAACATGGAACTCGTGAGCTGGGGTGACAGCAATGGTTTTTAACTATACATGTTACAAGTCTTTCGTGAAATCAGGGTAATCCATGTAGATAAGTAGATGGTTTTTGTAGACTGTAGATGGTTTTTGTAGACTTTGGTTGGGATTTGCCACAAACTGTACTTCTTAAGTGTGAAGGACATGACGGAGAGATCATGGACGAGGACTGGTCGACTTGCAGCTTCCACGAGCCTCTCGTTTCCTTTCAAGGGGTTTGGTGTTGGAACAGCTTGGTTTCATGGTTCGTTTCTGTACTAAAAGGCTAACTCCGAGGTATTTTTGGTGCATATTATGAGCTTTGGGACTCAAGTTGGTTTCAAACCCCATGTTTCAGACTACTGTAAATTGTGCCTGTGGTGGATCATCCCATTAAATTCGAAGGCCGAGTGTGCAATGGGTTTTGTGGGTTCTTAGTACATGTCTCAGCTAAGAAGACTTCGAACAAAAGAATAAATTGTGCACAGGTAGAAGTTCGCAGGGCAGTCTAACTACCAGGTTTTCACTCCTTCAACTAGGGACCTGTATTTTCTCTTTATATGTGCTGTCTATGCTCTCGGCTTCTCTATTTGTGACTTGTTAAGTTAAAAGAATAGTGTTTGAAAGTGTGATAATAAATGTTTTTTAAAGTGTTTTTTATTTATAAATTTATTAAAATAAAATTTTTTATTTTAAAAAAATTATTTTTGATACTAGCAAATTAAAATAAACCTAATTTAAAGTAAAAAAACAATAACTTTGTGTAAGGGCTGTAGAACAATTAGAAGCAAACCTCCACTTGGTCAAAGTCAAAGGGGTCAGGTCTCCCCAGGTCGCTCGAGAGGCAAGTTGCAAGGTTATTTGAGTAACAGAATTATTATTCCAGATTGTCTATTTCCACTTTCGAATTCTAACCACGATTGATTAATATTTTTAAATCACTACAATTTGTTAAATGGAAGAGACACCACGAAACAAAGGAAACTTAAACTTGTATTCAGAGTTTTGTTTTAAATGTATTTTTTTGGTGGATATATATTAAAATAATATTTTATTTTTTAAAAAAAAAATTATTTTTGATAATATCAAACGACGAAAAAAAAAATTAAAAATTAAAAATAAATAGTAAAAAAAACACAAAATAATTTTAAATCTTTCTTTGCTATCAACAAATTTCACACCAAAAGCCGACTGCATGGCCTTCTTGCAAGTTTCAATGATTAGCATTCTATGCTTTTGAAAATTCTCTGTTAGTGCCATTGATGAACACTTTGGTCAGTGGGGGAGGAAGGTACAACTGATACGAATCCACGGCCACCAAAAACAGGTCGCATGAAGCCATTATCAAATTTTCTCCAATGGTGGACCGTGTGAGAAGGGGTGCTCAAGAGCATCCTTATGTTGGTTGGACGGAGCACATGGTAGCGGGCGTGGTTGTCTTCTGAATCTTGTCCATTGAGCAGTGCACCGCAAAGGATTTAGGACTATAGTTCAGAAGACAACATACTGGCAGTGTGCTTTTATGACGGAAGCCAGATCCTCACGAGTGGTTTAGGCATCAATCCAAAGACCTATATGGATCCAACAGTTTAACTACATCAGTCTTGTGTTTGACAAATGGAACTTCGTCGAGTCCTATGCTCAAGTTTCCGGTTCAAGCATTGACTTTTAACATGATTGCAACAAATGTTGATCCATTTTCAGAGCCTTGAAAGGAAATAAAGCTGAAGTTTGATATCAAAATCCAATCTCCATTTCAGATTCTAGCTCCCAGGGCCTAAAAACCGACGGACCAAGTTGAGGGTGGAAACTATCATATATGCAACAATATGTAAGCAGGAACGGTCCAACCTCGATGAGAAAATCTGCACCTATAGTTTTAGCTTAAACATGGAGACTGTAAAATTTGTTGCACCGAGCTTAACTTTGCCGTCATTAATGTTCTAAAAAGAGGACTACTTTTGAGCACATTATTCCTCTAATGGCACTGACGGATGGTTCCATGGCTAGCTATTTTAGCATAGGTAAGTTGGTAATACAGCAGGTGACTTCTCCAACTGTTCTCCACAGAGATGACGCATTATCCCACCACTGCGCTGAAAAGGACAACTGTGATTGTGCTGGTGATCATGACTGCATTTCCATCAAGCGAGTTTGGCATGACCTGGTGAACCGCAAGAATCACAATAAAATTATAATTTAGATGAGCAAGTATGGTAACAAAAAAAGCCTAGGGAAAATCCTGATAATTGTGTCCTGTTGGCTATTCTTTGAAGAAGTTTTTGTATACTGTTGGTCTCTAGCAGGAACGTCAACTACTCAGTGCACTGGACCAATGGTAGAGATGAACAAACGAAACCAGTGCCCAGGCTTACAGCTGAAATATATTTAATTTATTTGTGTTTAACAACAAGAAGGAAAGCCCTATCATCATAGAACAGAAGCAAAAAAACAAATCAAATCGAAAAAGAAAGCCTTTCGATCTTTGTTCCCTGATTATAAGTAAGAGCCATAGAAACAGCACCAATGGTAGTGATTCACAAACTTAAATCCAAGAAACCAGAATAGCTTGAGAGCGTACTTGGTGCTTTATATCTGTTTTCACATACAGGGACTTCTTAGTCAAGTTGGATAAAAGGGATAAGTGGAAAACAAAGGCTCCCACCTGAACCAATCCCAGGAGTCTTGAACTAACCCGAACTGATGTTCCAGGGCTGAAAATTTAGAAACCAGGAATTAACCTCCACATCAGCAAATGGTGAAGATAATATTGTTTCTGTATTTGTGCGATAAATGATATCCCATTTTATTTTTAACCTCACCTATCACTTACAACCTTCCATTTCTCAATGTTCAAGGCATCCATGCCAACATAGGGGAAGAAGAAGATCTCAGCAACAAACGACCAAGTAGCAAAAGCATGCCTGAAATGGTCGAGGAAAACCTCGATACAAGTAATGTGATAGCTGCAGCAGAATTGGAAGCGAGAAACAGAATGAAAGAGATTTTGATTGAATTGCCAAAACACATTTCAGGAGATGGAACTCGGCAGACTTTGTTGTTATCCTTGAACTTTCAGTAACATCATACCATGTGCAGTGAGGCATAACAATCCCACAAAAAGAATACAGTGAGAATGGCTGAAAACCCAATATTTCTTGCATCACATGAGCTATCATGGAATTATGTAAAAATGAAACAAACTTGAGGACATCATAAAAAGAAGTAGAACCACAATATTGGCAACAATCTGGAGATGAATTCAGATCTGATCCACTTGCAATTGAGCTGCTGTGGTTGATACTTTTTACAGCCCTAAACTTCTGTCTGTCATTGGAACCTGCCGAAGTAAAGCTTTTTGATAATGTCTGCGCCAGGTAGTCCAGTCTGCAGGAGCCAAAAAAGCGTGCAATGCACAAAACAGAATTCACCGATGAATCACATGATATGCTTGAGATAAACAAATAGAGAAAGCTTCCTATACAGAGAGGGACAGAGTTACTAGAACACCCAATATGGTGCTTGAGATAAACAAATATAGAAAACTTCCAAGAAACTCAACTGCAATGCTTGAGTTGATGAGGGATAGATCAGAGCTCTGGATTCCCTGGAAGAACCTGGAGCGTAAAGGCGTCTCATCCTGGTGAAGAACCTGCAACAGAACAATTTTAAGTACTCTACTCACTTTTTTCGAAGTGAATTGCTTCAAAAGTTGTAATTTTACCGTATCTTCACCAGCAGTAGTGTAACAACTCGAATCTCTTGTTTGTGTATATAGAATATCACATCTATGTTTAGTGTGTGTATAACAAATTGTATAAATGTTTCGACGTGTTTCAATATTCTTTAAAATATTATGTTTTTTAAAACTAAAAAAAATTCAATAGTATTTTCAAAAAATTATCATCATAAATAAAGCAAAACAAATAATTCATAATATTTATTATATTATTAAAATTCAAACATAATTAAAATAATATAATAATAAAATGTTTAAGACATTAAATTAAAAACTAAAAAAAAATCATCTTAGAATAAAAAAGTAGAAACACTTAATAAAGTTACCAGCTAATAAAAATTAAAAACTTGAAATAATATTTAAAAAATAAAAAGATAAATTTAACTAACTTAATAAAATAATATTTAACATATATCTTATATATTAAAAATTTAAAAATTGTAATATAATATTCTACATTACCTATATTTTACATTACCCACCGGTAATGATGATTAAAATATAGATTTTAAAAGAATAAAAAATTATTTGAAAATTAATTGAGAAATATATTTATTTTATATATTTATATTAAATTTTTTAATCAAATTATATGTTGTTGTATTTTTTTATACCAAATTAATAAACAAACTTTTTGTGTAGATAGATAGATCATAAGTCTATAATGGTATTTAGAGTTTAGTAGCATTTGCTTTTTAAAATATTTTAATTTAAATATATATATATATATATATATAGAAATAATTTTTTATTTTTTTAAAAAATATTTTTTATATTAACATATTAAAATTAATTTTTTTTTAAAAAATAATATTTTAAAAAAATCACGAAACGTGATTTCTACGTATAAAAATTCAACTTTGAAAAGTTTTTTATATTATTTTTTTTTTAATTTTATTATCAGATATCTTTACATGTTTCTAATGTTGTTTTTAAATTAACCAAGTTGAAGGCTAAATAACAGTACTTAAATAATTCACAATCCGCAGCAGAGTGCAGGGCTACTTCTGTTTAACTAATCAAAGACAGTAATTGAATGCTCACGTTTTTTTATCCTTCGGCACGCTGCTGAAGTCTTCTGGCTCTCATTGGATATCGTTTACAAAAATTATCAGGCTAGAATGCTCTTCTGAAATCACAGATTGTCATCTCCTCCTCCTCCTCTCAGAGAGGAGACAGGAACAAACAAAAGAAAATATAAAGAGCGTACTTTTAAATTAACAAGAGACGTGTATATTCCCTCTCCCTCTCCGTGTTTAGGGTTTCTACTCTTACACTTTTCTTCTTCTATAATCAATCTCTATTACCTGTACTTGCATTTTCGAGACACGCACATTCTTTTTTTAATAAAGAAAAGTCGCTGATTTCTCTTCGATTTAAAGGTTATCTCATCGGTTAATTGTCTGTGCAGATTCGAGGTGAGTTTTCGAACTCTGATTTTTATTTCATCAGGCGTTTTCTTGAAATTAAATTTACGAATGCGATAATCAGGGTTGTGGATATCAGATATGTAGGGGTTTTGTGGTCCGTTATGGACGAATGGTTTCAATTTATGTGATCTAGCGATGTGTGTTTTTTGCACTCTAAGCTCTAATATGTGCTTTGTTTCGCAATTAATGTGGCCGAATTTGTTATCTTAAAGAAGTTAGATTATTTCTTAGTTTGTTATTGTGCAATTTTGTGGGTTTTTTTTTTCCAATGTAGGTAGAGATGGGTAAATGCCTTTGTAAATTTGTAATCATTTCAATGGTTTTCGTTGATATATGTTATTAATTTAAATCTATAGATACTTAAATTGTATTTTAGGATCAATGGTATGCTCAATTGGAAATGGAAGAATGGCTGTCATGGCTAGGCTTCTGGTGGCCGGGAGTTTGTCACAAAATATTGCAGGTAATCATTAGTCGTTAGTTCCATAATGTACTTCCATGAAGAAATTAACTTTTAATGGTAAATGGAATTAAATTTATATGCTAGGTGATATTTCATTTGCCCTTTTACTTTCCATTAGAGCTTCCTCGATTCATATCGGCTTCAATTTTTTGTAGAGGAGGTTAGCCAGCAGAAATTTGTGACTCGATATATTTGCAGAGAATTACATGAATCGGATGAACCAAATTTACTTGATGAAGAAGGTAACCTCCTAGCACTGCATTTATGTGGGGAAATCCATGCCAATTTTTTTCTTTGCAGGGGGTACTAAGAATGTACATGGCATGCCAAATTAGGGATGCGCACAGTTTATGACCATTTTGCATTGTGAAGTCTTGGTTGTGATGTTCTTCATTGATTTCCTGGTCAAAGTCATTGTTTTTCCATTGCACTCAATTTCGTTGTTATTTGATCATTTCTTTTTGCAGACATGCATGTTTTTGGTTTGATGCCTATGACTGACCCTTTGGACCTGGTAAGGTTTGGCATTTTGGAATTTTAATGTTTGTTTAAACTATATTCTAGCTCATTGATTCTCCTTTCACATGCAATATATTGTTAATCCGTCGGTGTGCTTATGATATTTCTAAATTATTTTTCTAACCCTGTAATATCATTGTGAAGGTATGTTGCAATGCTTGTAAGAAGCCAGTGATGGCTAGCCAATATGCAGCCCATGCAGGTTTTGAGGTTTTCCCTTTTCAGTTTTTTCCTTTCCGTTTTCTTTCTTTCCGAATTCTTGTAGCAGTTATAACAGATGGGTGTTGACATATCTTATGTTTCAAATATTAGAGCTCCATGGAATGGATAAAAAGATTTTAAAATGGTTGAAAAACATGAGAAACAATGACGTGAAATTTTTGTTTTGTTTTTAGGAATGATGTTGGCAAGTGTTTGTGTTTAATCAGGACTACTAAGTGCTTCATTCTTTCACTGTATTGATCATTTATCTTTGATCATTGATCATTGATATGGTTGTTGGATCATGCTGCTTTACAATATTTGCTGGTACAGATAATAATATGAAGTCATGACCACCATAGACCAAGTATTAGTGTTTTGATCGTCTTGGCACCTTTCAGTTTATCTCCTCCATAATGCGCTAGATGTGAGCATTATCAGTGTTTATCCCAATTTAAAAGGAAAAAATATATATATTGCATTGCTTGATTTGCACAAATGCAAGTTAGGACTTACTTTGGAGTCCATGTAGGCACTTTCCTCAATACTCCAAATAGCAATGAGTTTGTAACATGTTTCTTTACTTGGCTGAGTGGCTTAATCAGGGTATAACATGATTGTCATTGACATCAGATGATGAAATATTACAATCTCTGAATAGGTTTTTATTTGCAGTCTCTTCCAGATAGGTGCTAGTCAACTTGAAAATAGTACTTTGGTCCAAACTGATGGTGCTAGCCAGCTGTTGTTTAATATTGATGGGATGAATGTGTACTTATAGGCATAGTTATGAACCCGGCCCGGCCTAGTAGGTTGACCTGGGACCCGAGTGGCTCAGGGCTATGGTCGGGTTTCAAATAGGCAAAATCCAGAATTGCAATTGGCCAAGTCAAGCCCGAGTGATCCAGCATAACCCAGGTGAGACTAATATATATATTTTGATAAATCCAAAAAATATAAAATTAACTTATGAATACTCAGCCTTATATTTTTTTTATAGCCTACATCGACATGAAATGTTTCATAACTTTTCGATGTGGGATAACTATATATAGCCTGCATTCATATGGAATGTTTTTTAACTTTTTCATGTGGGATAGCTATATGTATAGTCTGCTTCCACATGAAATGCTTCTTAACTTTTCCATGTGAAATATTAAAATCTCAAACTTTTTTTAAAAAAAAATTTCTCGGGTCAATTTGTGTGACCCAGGACCCGGATCCTTGGACAGGTCAACCCTTGGGCCGGGTTTAATAACTATGTTTTTTGGAGTAACTGTTTCTTCATACTGGTGCATATGTGTTATGGGGTAATTGATTGCCTACCTTCAATATTTAGGTATAACCCTTCAAGTTTGGCAGTGCTAGTTCTTAACTGACTTAGGTTTCTTTCTCCTTGTATTCTTTTCAGAGCTTTGCAGGCTCTTAAACTCTGCTGAAGAAATGACCCTGGAGCTTGATGGCAGCACAGGATGCAGGAAACCTCCAAGGAAGGAGAGGAAAAAGTTATTCACTGCCTATTCTAGTATCCATTGTTTTACTTTTCTTTTATTTTGAGACCTCAAAGTCAGTTTAAATCCGTATCTGGGGTTCCTTCAGACGACTTTTTTTAATCTGGGGGTTGGGAGAATGTGGGGTGGGGAGGGGGTTGTTGATATGCAAAGAGATGGTGGTTTTTCTCATTGATTGTTACATATATGAACAAAGTTTGGTGCTTTGAGTTTTGTGTATGGTTTTACTCTTATTTTGTTTTTTTATACTGGGTAATAGTTTAGTTCTTAACTTTTAGACCAAGCTACATCAGTTGGGGAACGAGAAAGGTCTGAATCCATAGTTGCAGATGATTCTGTTGCATCAGAATCGCATTTGGATGGGCAACCTAGAGTACCTTCTTGCTTCTCCCTCGATAAAAAAAGTAAGTTATCTATGCTCTAAATTCTATCTTTATTTAATCTCTTCCCTTGCATTTTTTATATAGAAAATCAAAGGGTAATCTTTTTGAGTATATGTTCTTTCAGATGTAAGTAATTTGAGTATCGTTAACAGTCCTTGGTTAGCTGATAAGTTCTGTTTTAAGTGTTAGCTTGTACAACAATCTTTGATACTTAAAATAGCGTAGGACTGACATCTGGCTGTGCAAGCTTGGAGGCCCTGGGCTGAAAAAAATTACCTTCTCTTTCATTTTCTTCACAGACATTGGTCTGGGTTAACCTTGCTTTGGCCAAAGACCAGATAGGTTTGTTAGGTTTAAGGTAAGCACAGGCTACATAATCCTTGCTTGAACGAATCAAACAATTTATCAGAAGGCAGAAACAGGGGATTCTATTGACAGGGAAAAAGCTTATTCAATAGCAGGGGATTTGAGGCTGCTGGTCCCGCTACTTTCCTTCTTTTGAAGCTTGTTGCCCTGTCCAGTTCTTATTGTGAACAAAAAGGCCGCCCCGCCACAGTAATCCATTGTTTGAGGTGAACAAGTCCAAGGCTTTGGTCGTGAGCAAATGAGGGACCTACTAAGCAGTTCAATCCCTGTCATTTGCCCAAAAGGAGATACTCAAGAAGTTTCTTGCTTGTGTCCACGATCAAGAAAGAAAAATCTTTCTAAATTGCTTCTAGTCACATATCTTGGTTCACATGTGAATTATGTCACATTCTCTAGACTTGGGAAAGTTGTTGGCCTCTTAATTTTAATTTTAATTTTTGAGTCAGACCTGATATTTCCTTCTTTATTGCTCTACATTCAAACTATGAAAAATGGCTTTGCTGAGTTCTGTGACAAAACTTGATGTGAATTCATATTACCGTGGACTACATTCTTGTTTCATTCCATAACATTTTTCTTCTTCCAGGAAATTTTCTTGTTGTGTTGCACCTACCTTGGTTAGTGGCCAGTCTTTGTTGAAATTGTGCTAAAAACTGGATGTGCTCCTTCATCTTTGACACAAGATTCTGTGTTCCATCTATTCGTGTCTGTACTGGGTCTAATGGCTAGCCTTTGATGTAACTGCTGCTCAGTGCTTACGTGGTACTTTATTTGCATTAACTAATAAGATTACTTTGTACAGTGCTCAAGCATGTTTTTAATGTTATTTGGTAGAATGTCCATCAGCATTCGTTTTGTTTGAAGACTATAGGTGTATTTTCTTATTTTCAGGTATCTGTGTCTCTGTAAAAGGTTGTGTAATTTCTTTTGTGAGAGAGGATAAAAGTCCTGTAATTACTTTTTTTAAGAGAGAAATCTGATAGTCCTCCCCTTTCTCCTCCATGAGATGCAAGATCTTTGGGTGAAACTTCTCTCTTGGGTAGTCTGATTGCATTCTGTAGTGCTGGTACTTGAGATGGGGTTAGTGAAGAAAGAACTTGGTAGATATGATCTGGAAACCACTCCTTTTCTACCAAGTTGCATCCCAGTGCTTTCCCTTCAAACAGAGGCTCTCTTGTATGATACTTTTGTAATAAAATTAATGAACCTAAGCCAGCTAGATTCATTTATTTTTCCTTACAAGGAATTCAACCGACGCCACCATGAACATTGTGGCAAAAGTCCTATATGGATGAGACAATGGTTGTTCTTCAGCCAAGTTGGGTTATCCTTTTGTTGTTATTGCATTTGAAATCTTAAGAGAGATGTTTTAATCTTGCTTCCTCTACAGAGGTTTGTGTTTGCAATAGACACGTATTCACACTATCCTGTTTGAATTTATTTGATTTCTTGCTTTCCTTTGTTCGTTAGGAAATTCTGCTTCTGTAGATGTTGCATCAATGATGGATGTTGAAGGAATGATTCCTGAGAATACAGACTACTCAGCCTGTGTAATGCCACCTCCAACAAAACGCTATAAATTGTATGCTTTCTTTTTTATTTATGGCATGTGATTGCTTTAAATAGTGTTACCTGCATATCTTCATGCATCTTAAATATTGTCCATTATACAGTATGAATTTTGAATATCATATTCTGTGTTGGCTTTCTTGTTATCTTTATTAATCTCCTTTCATCCTCTTTGTTGCCATTGCACTTATGTGCAATCATGTTCTCATATTATGCTGTCATGCTTAGAAACTTTTGTTTAGGAAATAGTGTTTACTAATTTTCTTAGAATTTGTATTGCCGAATAACTAAAAGGGTAGTGAGTTTTAGTGGCTTTACAATTATCTCTGGATTCTGTTTCCATGCACCTTTATTCTATACCTAAATGATAATGTGTCTAATCATGTTATAAGGTCAATACTTTTATTTTTCCCCTCAATCGAGAGTGCTTCTTTACTGAGTGCCCAAGTTGAGAGTGATGTGAAATTCAGACCCAATATTCTGTCAAAAATATTCAAGCATCTATATTAAACCATCTTTTGTGCCAGCTTTCTATGACAATCTTGTGAACTTTGATGCTTGTTTCAATTCCATGATCCATTGTTTTTTGTTTGTGTAGCACATCAACTGAGCACCGACTTCTATCAGATGATCCAGAAACAGCTTCTGGCTTAGCAAAAGTTACTAGCACTGTGGATCCATTTACCTGTAAGGCTAGATTTATTTTTCACTAACTTGTTCTGCTCTCTCTCTCTCTAATCACGAAACAGAACCACCCTTTTCTTTTGAAATTGTACTTTGAAAGAAATTTTGGCCTGACCATTGCACCTTCTTTGCACTCTAGTTACTGATTTGTCATGCACTTGCTGTTCCCTGTCCATGTGAAGTTTGCGTCTGTCCAAGATATCTGGCAGGCTTGTCAATAAATGTGACTTCAGATTTTTTCAGTCTAATTTTTTTTTGCTACCAAATACATATTTTAGACAAGTTGAATATCTATTTCTTTCCCTTACACTAGAGGAAAAGGAGTAGAGCAGAACGGAAACAAAGAATCTTAAAATCTTTTCAACATTTAATTTACAACCAGAAAATGGAGTGGGATAGGTGGAAAAATTAGTTTATTGACATTCAAAACAGTGTTTTTATTTCCAACATGCCATCAGTGATAACCATGCATTCACTTAGATGTTCATAACTCACCTGAGATGATCGGCCTGGATGTTTGTGCTGCTGTTGACTACATGATGTACTCAAGAAGATGTGTTTTTCGTCTATTGTCCTCGCGGAGATTTTCAAGCATGATCAAATTCAGGAAATGACATGCCTAATGATGATGCTTGTCTCTAAATACCATGGGACAGCCCATTAGCATTGCCTGTGTATGAAAAAATATTCTTTTGTTGCACTTAGTGATCATCTTCTCTGTAACTTTTCTGTGAAGTTATCTGAACCTCTTTTTATTCTTCACTTTGGATTCTCTGCTTTCTCAATATTGGATAATGCTCTGTGGTATTAAATCAGACATTCCAGTTCCCCTTGCTACCAAAGTTTATTACTCTCAAAGAAACACTCATCTACGGTCAGCAGTTGCTTATCTGAACCATGCAGCATCTTCTGAGGGGCTTCAGAATAACATAATGAGTTCAGGAATATCACAGGAAAGCCTAATGCAACTGCAGGCTTCGTCTCAGAGGGGTTCCTTAGATGCACAAACAGATGGCCTGACCAAAGAAAAGGTTTGTGTATGTATTGTTTCTTACTTTTGATGGCTCAACTTTTATTTGGCTGTTGTAAAGGGTCTTGTCTTCAAAATCCAAGAGAAATGAGAGAATTGAGCTAGATTTTTACTTGCCAGTGCACGCGCATCATAGAGTTATTGATTCTGAATTGTTGAAACCGACATTTTAATTTTTACATCTAGTGTTGTACTGAAGTTCAAGTTATATCAATGGAACCTGCAGTTTCATGCTATAACTTCCGTTCAAGAAATTCATTTTGCTTCTAGATGCTTCAAGTTGCACACTCTGGAAGTTTTTCATGCCTTGACTTTAATAACTTTCCATGGCATTAGTTCGAAATTATATTTTTGTTTAAATTATACCTTTTTCACACTGCTGAGTTAACATAAATTATATAATTGGAAGCTACTGACTTAATCCAGGTAAGGCAGAGAGATCCTTCTGTGCATCAACCAGATCAAATTCTTGCCCAAAGCTCACAGATGCGCGTGGATAAATCTGGAGGATGTCCACCATTGACTAACTTCTCAAATCAGTGTCCTGTTGATAACATTCAAATACCCCAGACTGCTTCAATTGGAATGCTCAGAAGCAAATATCTTCCAAAGCCGTATTCTTTTGCAGGGAAGCCAGGTGGTCTACTAATTTCTTCTACTGCTACAAGCTCCATCTTTTTGAATCAGCTATAGGCTAGGCATGATCTCAGTTAGTAAAATGGAAAATTTTAGACAATTTCATTAAAATTGCTAATCATAATTGAGCTTATTAATTAGTAGTCTGGCGTTTGTGTTCATGAATTATTACTGCATTAAAGCTGCAACTGTTTTTCAAGTTGTATGAATTTTTTATTTTTCAGTGTTTAAGATTGTCTTCTTGTGCTATCATTACCATTGCAATGATGCTCACTTTGTCCAATGCATGTTTATATTTGTTTTCTCATTTCCTTTTCCATTCAGCTGCCTGTAAAGTCCAAAGAAGATGGAGATAAAATTATCTACCTGGTGACAACTCTGTTTTTGTAGGTCAATCAATTGGAACCATGCAGCAACCAAGTGGAACTGTCCCTGTTTTGTAGAAGGCCATGTGGGAATTTTGGCTTGGCAAATATGTATTTAATACCAAATTTGAGGTTAGGATCCCTTTTTGAAACCACAAGCAAATCACCGCAATTGTTCATTCTAGCCTTCTGTGTCATATTTGACATCTGACTACTGTTTATACTTGAATAGAAATTTTTTTAAAAAAAAAAATCTTCGTTGTCATAGTTAGACCTGAAGTTCCTTGATAGTGCAAATTCACATTGTTTCCTTAATCTTAGTCCTCCTGGATGTTTTTCACCTTGTGATAATGATTTTGTTCGTTTCTCTGAATCTCCTGAGGTTTCATGAGATCGTATGTTGCAAGTACATGTGCTTATCTGGGTTCCAAGATCCTGGTGAGAGATGTTCATAGTTATCCAATCAGTGCCGTGTGAAATGAGGAGCCGCAAATTGTGTCGTGCCAGGAAATTCTTCTCGTGTCGACAGTAAGTGATACAGGTAGTGATGGCAAGTTGACTTTTGAATCATCGTCTAACTTGCTTCCCAGAATTCATCATACTGATTTTTTGGGGGGAGGAATGGGGCTGATTTACAGTTAATAGTTTTAAAATTGACATTTTGTTACTGTACTCCACATCACACTCGAAAGGGGAGTGAGTGAAGGAAGTCAGTCTAGAACTGCAAAAAGACGTCGTTTTCGTGATGGCTATTGGAAGCTTGGTGAGGAGGAGGGGGCACTTGTTGCCTCAATTCAAAGAGAAATGAAGGAGTTTCTAACGAGCAGGATGCGGTAGGTTGATTCCAGCATATGCTTATTATAGAGATGCAGTAGGAATGGACTAATTGCGATTAGCGAGAGATTTGGACAGCCTTGTGGATTTTGCTGGGGGCAATTAGATGTCTTGAGCTTTGCATAATTGCCAAGTCTTTTCTTGTTCACTATAAAATATCTGCTCATGTTGATAGTGTGGCTGGCCACCATGGCCTACCACATCGCTGCAACTGGATGAATCATTGTCTTTTATGGAAGACTTTATCATCTGATGATGACGAACGTAGCTACTTTTCATACCAAAAGTTTTCTTTCTAGGTGAATTGCCCCTTTGACCTACAGCCACCCATGTTAGAAAACCTTGTGATTTATGTGGAATATAATAATAATAATAATAAACCTTGATAATGTCGTGCCCTATATAAAAAAAAAATCGCACCTAGGAGATTAATATCCTGCCAGCTCTGACACGCGCTGGTCTTATGCATGTTGCCAAGTACTTGAGCAATCAAGTTGGGGGGGCAAGGGAAGATGCATGCTGGAGGTTCCTTTCAGCCTTTTTGATTCTCATATTGTTAATGTGTTTTAAAAGCGTCCAATTATTCTCCTCCTAAAGTGACATTTTAATAGTAAAAAGAAAGAAGTCGGGTGCTCTGAGGAAAAAGAAAAGCAAACCAATGTTCGATGGACCGTGAATGAATTATATAGTGAATGGATCTTCCTAGATGGAGCTATGTGATTATATTGATGATATATTTGCCATTGGTGGGCAGCTTCCAAAAACTGTCATGTCTCCATAAAATTAAAATATTGATGAGACGACAGCTCCCTGACATGAGAGCCACGCGTGGAGATAAATAAGAATCCTTATTTGTTTCTTATTTCGAGTGTATGATCTAACAAGGAAGCTCTTTTCATTTCTTTGTTTCTTTTTTTTTTTTTTGAGTTGCAACTTACAGGAAACAATTTTCTTTTTCTACCATCTACAGACTATAAAGTATAAAATACAATTTTCTTTTTCTGCCATCTACATGCTATAAAGTATAAAATACAATTTTTTTTTTGTGTAACTTATAAAAAGGTCAGATTTATTATATAAAAATTATTAGTTTGAGTTATATAAATTTTAGAATTACTAGAAACTTATATGATCATTAATTTTAAGACTCATGAAGTTAATTAGAATATATACAAGTTAATTTAAATATTTATATTAATAAAAAAAATTATGAACTTTATTCCATTCTTTCTTTGTATGTACAATAAAATTAGATATGACGAGATATTAAAGACAACTTAGGATAGACAAGATAAAAAACATGAATTAAAATAGATTAAGAATAAAATAAGTTAATTTAATATTTTTTAAGAAAAAATCAATGATTTTAATTAGGTTATAAGTAAATGTTGAGTTCACAAGGTTAATTTCCTCTTGTTTTTTTTCTAAAACCTAGCTCGAGAATTCAAGGCAATCGGATTTTAGGTTTAATAAGAAAGTGGGTTGCTATTTATCACCATTTTATACATTCTATTTCCATACACACACACATGCAGGGTATATAGTAATAAGTAAGAAACTAAAATGATATAAGTAAAAATTAGGCCCGAATGCATTTATGAGCAAATGCAACACTCACACTTTGACATTCTTGTGTTTGCTTAGAACTATTTCATTATTAAAGAACCGAGCACACCTGGAAGTAGAAGTTTTATTGAGATTCAATAATTGAAACTTTATACATTGACATGACATCCAATTATCATGTTCAAGGCAGTGCATAAACACCCCATACTTTACCCATTCTTATCACAAGGCTTCGTGTTCACTCGGAGGCCGTAGCTAAATCAATCGGCGCTGCTTTGAATTTGAGAAAGGGCTAAGCGAGAAGACCAAGCTAGGTTCGTCATCAATCATCATATACTCGGTTGATTTTTATCCTCTACACTAGCATCTTGGTGCTTTGATTTGACGAGACAGATCGTGTTAGCATTCAGTTAATACACTGTAAAATGGTATTCCCATCCTTCTTTTCTATGAATAATTTGGTCTGCCCTTGATGAACTTTCCTGGACCATGCTTTTAATTAAATTGAACGGAAATTAATTCGATGTGATTCATTGGATTATGACTTTGTTTAATTTTCTTTAAAATAATATCATTTTAACTCTATTTAACTATACTATTCTAGAATGATCTTGATATATTCGTACTTCCGACCGAGTTAAATAACATTGTTCCTCTCTTCCACAGGATTGGTCTCCATGTCCCTGTATTTTCTCTTTTTTCTACAGGGTTTTGCTATTTATAAGCGTGTAAGAAACCATGTACGCATCGGTGGCTTGCTAGCTAGCTACCTGAACCTCTTGCCGGAGGAGGACCAAGTGATGGCCCGCCAGGTATCAACAAGAAGATGCACTGGAACATAGAAATGCATGTTCTTGATGTAACAAAGCACAAGTTCAGTGATACAGTTAAAAAACGCAAACAAACAAACAAGAGCACCCAGCCATGGACCTCTTCCTTTCCTCGTTGGTGCCCGAACAAAACACAAGAGTAGCTTGGTTTGTTTTTGTTCTATCCACCCATCGACAGAGTCTACTGAGGGTGACAGAGATGCAAATAGACAATCTCTGGTTGCTGTGGGACCCTAAGGTGGTGAGGGAGACGCAAATAGACAACCTCCGGTTGATGTGGGACCCTAAGGTGATAGAATCCTTAGGATTAGATATCATGAGATATTTTTTAATGTGGGGCTGGGACCTGTTAATTTCCAACTCCCCAGCAATAATTATCATAGTTTTTTTTTAATATAGATATTTGATGTAATTTATATATTTTTTAATTAATTTTATGAATTTAAAATTAATAATTATATTAATTTTAAATAATTTTAAAATTTATATAATTTAAATTAATAATTTTTAAAAAATAAATTTAATACCTAACAGTTAAATTATATCTCTCAAAATTATAATTAACATAATGTTTATATCAATTAAAGATAAATAATTAAATTAACTCGTATTAATTAATTTTTTTATTTTATAAAAAAATATATTATTTTAAAAAAATAATATTTTTTCCATCAAATTGTAAACCTATTTAATTTTTTAACCGAATCAAATTTTTTTATTTTTATTGAAACTTGGCCTATGTTAAACCTTGAATCTTCTGGATTACGAAACAACTTTTTATGTCTGTTTAGTTTTTATGGCCTACTTGATTTTTTTTTCCAATAGTCCACCTGAATTTTATAACCTTATGGGGATAGTGACCAATTTTATTTCTTCCATTATGGTTTTGGATATGAGTTAAAAAGAGGGATCGCGAGGTAAAACAAAAAAAAGATTCGGTGTTTGTCCAGATTATTGCTCAATTGGGAAAAAAATTACTAATCTCATTACTAGAAAATAAATTCGAAAACAATCAAGATAATTGAAAAGGAGAGAGAGAGAGTAGATCACAGTACTTCTATGAAATATTATAAAATTATAAAGATAATTAAGTTTGAAGATTTGACAAAATATTTTCTCAAAATGTCCTTAATTATAATATAAGAAATTTTAAAAAAAAAACTTAAAACAAATTGATTAACAGTAAATACTGAAATTTGCTATTATGGCAATACAAAGGGACGAGGTTTTAAAACTCACAAGGAATATTTTGAAATAATTATTCCTAGAAATTGTTATACATTATTTATGATCTACTTCAAAACCATGTAGGCTTCTCGTTTAGTAAATCTTCTCCCAGGGGACATAAAGCTCTTTTTAAATAAATGTCTACACAAAGTCCTCTAGGAATATTGATAGGGGACTTTTTAAGAATTAAGTAAGTACTATGGATATTTATATAAAAAATAACATTAATAAAGATATTAAAAAGATTTTATAAAGATAGATAAAAGGTTTGGGAAGAAAAATCAAAGGTGAGGGGAAGAAGCTAAAAACCTCTCTTTTTATTTATTTTTATTGTTTTTATATTACCTAATTTGAACTATCTTATGCAATATAAAAAGGATAGAAAGGTAATCTCGTATGATTAAGATAATAATATCTTTTTATTCGAATCATCACATCTAATTAATGTAAACATGGATTGATTATTCGTATTTAATAAGATTATGATGAGCATTATAATTATTAATCTAAACTCAGGGTATGGAAAGCTCAATGTAAAGCTATTCTTCAACCATACATTCAACCCGAGAGACATTGAGTGCAAATCACACCTTAAACCCAAGAGGAATCAGGTCTAGCTTGTCACAGCACCTAAGAATGGTCAGGGACTGCTATACCCCGACCAAACATAGAGTTGGATATGGTCACATCCCTAACCTAATATAGGGTAGGCGTGGGTGCACCCAAGCCTAACATGGAGCTGGGCGCGGTTGTGCCCCTACCCAATATAGGGTTGGGAGTGGACACGCCTACCCCCCATATGGAGCTTGGTGTTGGCACATCCAAGTGCAACATAGAGCTATGCACGATTTCATCCTTACCCAACATAGAGTTAGGTAAAATCTTGCCCCTTCCTAACTTAAAGTTTGACGCTAGAAAAGACATAATCTTATCTTAAATTATGGTTTTTGTTTGCTTTTAAATAGGGTGAGTTTATAGAAATTGTGACCCATCACAAAGCCAGCCGATAAAGGATGGTTTCCTTTATTTTCATTTTTCTTGGGCTCCTTCACATGATATTCAACCGGTAAATATCCGAACTCACTCTCAAAATTAAACTAAATTCTTTTTTTTTTAAAAAAAAAGGAATTTGGATTTTTTTTAGAGAATATGAATTCATATTTTCTTTCATCTACTTGCCTGTAAAATATCTTTTAGTACATCATTAATCCATATCATTTTTTTTAGTATATTATTTGTTTTGATTGAATAATGACTTAATTTTTTGTTGTTGTTCGAAGAACTCTCTTGATTTCAATTGATATTTTTCATATAAATCAATTATTTCTTTTATATAAAAAGGTATTTAAAAGAACTCATAATTGCAAGAAGAAACTTGGAAAGAGGGATGAGATTGTGAGAGAGAAAGAGATAGGAAGTGAAGAATACAAGATCACTATAATGAAAAATTTAAGGGCAAATATTATATTTGTTAATATTAAGTATTACTTGAAAAGGAGTGAGTTTTTCATCCTTTATGTTATTGTGGATAGTCCATATAAAATTTTATATTTTTTAAATTTAATTTTTAATTTTTTTTATGATTTAGTTTAGATAGAAAACACATTGATTTGATTTCTTATAAAAAAAATAGGATTAAAAAAAGGAGACTTAGATGAAAAAAGACATCTAAATTAACTGGCAAACAAAGAGTTTTGCGAAAAAAGCACTTTGGTCCTTGAACTTTAAAAATCACATAAATTGTATAATTTCAGTACCTTAATATTTTTCCAATTCAATTTTAATACAAAATTTTATTTTATTATTTTTTAATTCCTAGTTGAGAAAGAAAAGAAAAACTTGTTATCCTATGGTTTTTGTAGGTGATTTGAGTCAAATATAGATTGAAAAATGAGTTTTAAAGTAAACATAACTTAAACTTTAATTTTTTTAGCCATCATAGTAACAAAAATATAGACAAATGAAATGATATATTGTCTAATTTAAAAAAAAAAAACATTTGGGGTAAGGGCTCCAATGCATGAGCCTGCCTTGACAAAATGGGCTACATGGATGGTTTGTCGAGCACAATAACACCTAATCTTAGTCTTTTTTTTTTTTTTTTTGAAAAAATAATAATTGTTTTTATAATTTCTTATCTTTTTATATTAATTTTTATTTAAATTAGTATATTGTCTCTCTTTCATTTTATTTTGAGAGCATCTTTAAATAATAATTATTTTTTTTAGTTATACATTTATATTTAAAGAGTTTTTTCTGATTTTTCTATAATTTTTTCTTCTTTTGTATGGATGGACTTTATTTTTTAAAATTAAAAAAAAATATTTTCATATAATATTTATATTATATGCAATCTTGCATGATGGTTTTTTCCCCCTTTTTTGTATTTGATCAATTTAGTTTGTATCTCTATTTGTGTTATCAATTACTTATGTATAAAAAATTATTTTAATAAATAAATTTAGCAAATACAATTATATAAATATCTTATCTTTTAATATTAAATATCTTGATTTACAACTACCGATTAATTTTTTAAGTTTTATTTTTAAGTATTATTAATGACTTTTTATTTATTTATACACACATATAATTTTTAATTTATTGGATTACATGTATATATAATTTTTTTATTTGAAGTTAGATTTTTTAAACTTCATAAAGATGCTGAAAGAACTTGTATATAAAATTATTATTTTTTAAAATAAAAATATTTAACTTACAAGGGAATAGGTCACATAACTAGTAATTATACTATACTAATACTCGTATTTATATTTTTTAAACCTGAGGTAGGAATTGATGTAGAGGACAAAACTTGATCATGAGTTGATATTATTAGTCTAAAAAATTAAAATAATATTATCTTAATAAAAAAATATAAAAAAAATTTAAAGAGTTGATAGCCAGGTAAGACCTAAATCCACAAGGCCACCATATCAACTTGAAATTTTAACAAAATCATCTATTTTTTCAATTTTTGTTTCAACTAATGTTGGGTTTGATTCCGGATCAACCGCGACTCTGGTCAACTTTACAGCGTGTACGGGTTTTAAAACGCTGCTTATATTTGACTGCGAAGCACAAAAAACACGCTTTTGCGTGTTGCCCGGTGATGTTGAAGGGAAATTTGATTTTGATTACCAAATGCACGTTAAAGCGGGGGCGAGTCCCAAAAGTCTCAACAACAGTAACAAATGCTAAAAATAAAAATTATATTAATAAATCGATGAATGTTTGGTTAAATTTATATTTATATGTAACTAAGTTTAAAATAAATATTAAATATTTGATTAATTTTATATTAGAAATGTTGTTGAAAATTGATGATATTTTGAAAATTTTAATGATTTTATTGGATAATTAATTAATTTTTTAATTTTAATAATTCAATTTATTTTTTACTGTCAAAGTGACCGGTAAATGATGCTTGATACTTGTAAAAAATAAATTTTAGATTTAGAAATTTTTTAATATTTAAATAAATATTTTTTAAAATAAAATAATATTAAAAAAACTCTAAAAATAAATATATTATAAAGAAAAAAGATTAAGAACTTATTTTTATGAAGAACCAATGAGTTTTTATAACCTATTTTTTATTACTTTTATTTTCTAAATGAGGACTCAAAAGTCACCCTGGCAATCATTTTTAAATCTTTTACACGATAAAAGATAAAATATTTTTGATTTAATTAGATAGAAAATATCTTTGATTTAATCAGAGAAAAAAATATTCCTAACTATGTATGAGCTGTTGGCTAAGCAAAACATCAAATCTATACATGATTGGGTTCAATCTCTAGTTTTTCTAAATAAGAATTCATAAAAATAAAACATGTCTATCAATTAAAAATCAAAATCACAAATAAAAACATAAGTAATTGTTTTCTATCCATCGGTCTTGAAATGAAAAAAGATACGTTGAAATTAACTGAAACCAACAAAGTTTCTTTTTTTTTTTTTGTCATTTAATAAAAAAATCCCAACTAATAAAAATAAAATATAAATATGCATAGCTTGTCCAAAAAAAAATGTTGAATGATGGTTTTGTGAGATATTGTTTTTGAAAAAAAAACTAAAACCCCTTAGAAAAATACTATAGCCCCACTTTCAAAAACATTGTTTTTACTAAAGATAGTGCAATAATAATTTTACTTCGCTGTCCAAAAAAATTGACACTAGATTTCAAAGTCATTGAAGTCCTTTCACCATTTGTGTAAATTTAAATTGACTAAAAATGATTAAATATTTTTTTATCTTATTACATAGTAGAATAAACAGAATATCTCTAGGATACAAAAATCAAACCCGGTATGAAGGGTATTTTTACAAAGTTTTTTTTTTGGTTATTTTAATTAAAGTTGAGAGACACTTTGATATTTTTTAAAATATAAAAAATAAAAAATAATTCAAATGAACAATGAAGCTACAAAAATACACTTTAAATCATTTTTAAAAAAAGGTCCAAGGTCAAGGGGCATTTTAGGATTTTCACAATAATTTGTTTTTTTAATTAGAAAGTCAACCTAGTAGCTTCTGTATTTATCTAAAAAAAAAAACTAAATAGATGGGCATGAGCATGGCATACTCTATGGCATGTGGGAGGTATTTATGTCTTTGGACAATGCAGGTGACCCTTTTACATTCAAAAATATCATTTTTTTTGTGTTATTAAAAGTTTTATTGGTGTAACACATGTTTTAGTTAGTAATTTAGTTTAATGTTGATAGATTTTTTTTTTCCTCTACTCCCATAAAAAATATAGCTTTATCCTTTTGGTTATGGACATTCTCCACCTTAGTCTTTAACTTTTTTTATCTTTAATTTATGTCCTTGGTTCTTTTACATGAATTTTATTTATTTTTAACTTTATTATTTAATTATAATTTACCAAATATTATATTTTCCAATGCAATTCTCATTATTTGAATCTCTATTTTTTAACCTTGATTATTTTGTAAAAGTTTTAGTAATTTTTAATTTTATCATTCAATTAAAATTGATAAAAATAACAATTTTTTTTAATTTTAATTTACTAAATATTATATTTTTAAATGTGATTCTTGTTTTTTATATTTTGTATTTTTATCTTTGATACTTTTATAAAATTTCTAGTACTTTTTAATTTTATTTTTAGTAGTTTTTAATGTTATTATTCAATTCAAATTGATAATATTACTAATAATATTATTACTTCAAATATCTCTAAAAAAAAGATGGGTATATAGATATTTTAGAAAATATAGTTTTAACATTAATTTTTTTTAATAATTGTAAATTAGAGGAGGGTATGACTTATGATTAACAAGTATGGTTAGAATTGTCACTTCCATTTTTCACGGATTTTCTCTCTCTCTCTCTCTTGTAAAAGTTTATGGTCAATGGCCACTTCCCCCCTTAAAATCATTCTTTCTACGCAGAGAATATGGGAAAGTAACATTTTAAGTAATATAAGATTTCGAATAAGATATCATTTCTATATTTTTATTATTACAATTATCTTATGAAAATCTGAAATCAAATTAATACTATATATATATATATATATATTATCACCATTGTTTTTTTTTGTAACTCATTGGAAAAAAAATCAATATCCTATACAATTTGTATAATTCAAAAATATTAAACAAAAAAGATAATAGTTTTATCTCAATGTTTAAGAAAATAAGAAGGGGGTATTTTTATCTGCAACAACGTTATAATTTACAAGTGAATGATTTGGATGAAATATAAAATTTAATATCTAAAATTATAATTTTTAAATTTAATATAAAAATAAACTCTAAATAAGATATTTGTTTAATTGAAGAAAAAATGAAAAGGAAAAAAGTCCACAATGGAGTTGGAAGAATATAATAACAAAATCCAAACCCAATAACTAAAATAATTATAATTAAATGCGGCACCAATTTTATATAGAAATTCACACGAAAGACACCTGGCATTCATTTTGTTTTGAGATATTCAGAATCACACATGCCACAGACAGACCTCTATCCCTGCGTGTAAGCTTTGAAGATTTTCACAATTAAAGGAGAAATTAAAATTCTTTCATATTTTACGATTAATGCTTCCAAAAGTTTTTGCACGATAACTCTTATTTATTTATTTATTTATTATTATTCTTATTTAAATTGTATGATAAATTATTTAAATGGCAAGATATTCATATTGTGTGATAAATTCATGGAGGGAAAAATTATTTTTTAAAAAGAATTTCTTTTAAATTCATGAGATTTTCTCAAACAAATTCTAAAATGCTCTTTAATAAAATTGACATTAATTTATCATAAATGATAACTAGATTGTTAACATTATTATTATTATTATTATTATTATTATTTCAAATTTCAATGTTAATTTTTAAATTTAATAATTTAAATTATATAAGAAAAGGAAAATACAATAAATTAAATTGTTATCATTTTATTAAATAATTTAAATTACTCAATTTTAATTTAATGAATATTAAAATAAATACAAAAGAATTCCAATCATTGTTTTAAAACACAAATCAATTTGGTAGGTTAATTTAACAGCCGGCGGGTTGATTCTAACTCAACTAACCTAACCCTAATAATATATATATAAGGTTAGTACTTCATAGTTAGTAAAATATTATTAAAAAAAAGAAAAAGAAAGAAAAAGAAAAAGAAAAAGAAAGAAAGAAAGAAAGATAAGGTTAGGAGGAGTGTAATTACTCTCTACAAATAAAGGGGGTTCTTCTTGTTAATCATATTTATAGGATAGCCCTCACCCTCTCCCTGACCTCCTCCTCTCCTCCATCAACATCCACAACCCATCTCCCTCCTTGTCTCTTACACACCCTAATCCCAGATCTCTCTCCAACAAAACCAAACATGAAAAACCCGGTTCTTTTTTTACCTTAGAACTCTCAGATTTCCACAGAAAAAAAAAATGTCAGCAATTAAGAGCATAATTAACAGGTCAAGATCACACAGGGTGGTCCAGTACAGCTCAGCACCAGACCTGAGTCTGTTTGGAGTTGGATGTGGTGCAGAAACTACTTCATGTTGGGCTAATTTGCCACAAGAATTATTAAGAGAAGTGCTTATTAGAATAGAAGAATCGGAGAGCAGCTGGCCACCAAGAAAAAATGTGGTGGCTTGTGCTGGGGTTTGTAGGAGTTGGAGACGTATAACTAAAGAGTTAGTTAAAGTCCCTGAACTTTCTGGCAAACTCACTTTCCCGATATCTGTCAAGCAGGTAGCTTTATGTACTTTTGCTTGCTTTAATTCAGAGTTTTTGTAAGTTAATTATAAACGGGATTCATGGTTTTGGTTTCTGTGTTTTGATCTCTAATTTCTCTGGGAAACTGTTTTTTTTTTAGTTTAGTGATTTGATAATAGATTGATGACGAATTGAATTCATTTCTGGGTATCTTTAATTGGTCTTGGCTATTGTTAAATGATTGTCATTTTAAATGGATTTATGAGATAAATTTTGTGTCTTGAGATTTATATGTTATTCTTACCTTGCTTTTGTGAAGAATGCTGTTTAGACTTTAGACTTTCGAGTGATGGTCAAGGTTGCAAACTTACAATCAAGTAGAAAATGTTTGGGGCTAAAAGATGCAACAGAAGAATTCATTTGTAGACCACGATTTCATTTCATTTTTTTACTGGTGATATTATAGTTGTGGTTTGTTTGATAACTGTGATTTGCTCATCTCCCACAAACTTTTTTCTAATTGATTACGATTTAGGCAGGTTGAGTGGGAAATGGTATGTCTGGTAAACGATGAGCAGTGGTGTTTATTGAAATCTCGCTTGTCAAGGATATTTCTATGCTTGGGTTTTCAACTATTTCGTCCAAATGCTAATTACAATGACAAGGGATTTGGGACCGCGTGTTTTCAGAATAAGACAATTCCACTACCTTCTGCAGGTTTTAGGGAGGAACTTAGTCGAAAACACCCTTAAAAGAGTAGTGAATACCCTTTTTGGACCTCCTTTTGCTTCGACGGTGTAGGTCCACAATGATGAATAGCTTCCACTTTTGTGTAGTGATGCTGATTTTGTTTCTTCTTTGATATATAAATTTCCTCACCATGGTTAAACGTCTGTAACTATTATGCCCTGTGCTAAATACGTTGGATTGATGGTAGTAGTGACAGCCCTCCAATTGATTTAATGATGCCATGAGTCTGATATGGAATTGGGGTTATTGTTTGTAATTTGGGATTTTTTTGCCTGGCCACCTCATGAGTTTGGATTTCACGATTGGTTTGTTCTTTTCTCCTCTTGGAACTCCTTTCGTGCATTGTCTCATTTGATTCTTATTGTTTGCAGCCTGGTCCAAGGGATTTTCTCCTTCAGTGCTTCATAAAGCGGTGCAGATCCGCTCAAACATACCGTCTTTATCTCAGTCTAAATAATGGTGAGTAGGATCTTAATGGTGGTCAATATGTTCCTAAGTTGCCCATGTAGCGAACTAGATTCATGGTTCACATTATCTGTGCATCGTTGTTTGTCATTGTTTTTTTTAAATTGTTTGTTGAGGCAGTCAATTTGACTGACCACTGAATTTTAAGAGGCCCTGGCTTTTACTGGTAGCTTTTTGAGCTTTGGAGAATTCAACCTTTTGAATTTGTTTGTTTCTTAACACAGCATTAACTGAAGACGGGAAGTTCCTTCTTGCTGCGCGCAAGTTTAGACGCCCCACCTGCACGGATTATATCATTTCTCTACATGCTGATGATATGTCAAAGGGAAGCGGTGCTTATGTTGGGAAACTTAGGTATGATATAATTGGCCCACAGAATAAGTTTTCTTAGCTCTCTTACTGGCTGGAATCTTTAACATCTTCTCTCCTGTGAAGATCCAATTTTCTCAGAACCAAGTTCACGGTCTTTGACGGACAGCCCCCTCATGCTGGAGCCAAAATGACAAAAAGTCGCTCCTCAAGGCTAGTAAATTTGAAACAAGTTTCTCCAAGAGTCCCTACTGGCAATTACCCAGTGGCTAGCATCTCATATGAATTGAACGTATTGGGTTCCAGGTAAAGATTTAGGCACATCTGACAATTTACAGACTTGTCTTTGGAAATAAGTGAATGGACTGCTATCTCCTTCCTGTTTTGGCCGTTTCCATCAAATAAAATTGTGATCTGCATTAATTTTTTGGACCATGAATCACTAAGCATGCTTTCCTAGAAGCTTAGCTAATTATTTTAAAACTCTCACATATCAAGCAGGGGTCCTAGGAGAATGCATTGCATTATGGATGCCATCCCCGCTGCTGCCATTGAACCTGGTGGAATAGCTCCCACACAGACCGAGTTTTCTCACCACAGTGTAGATTTCTTACCATCACTGCCCTTTTTCCGGTCAAAGTCAAACCGAGTCGAGAGCTTTCGATCAGGATCCTTGTCCAGTCAGAGAGAAGGAGCTTTGGTGCTGAAAAACAAGGCTCCAAGGTGGCATGAACAGCTCCAGTGTTGGTGTTTAAACTTCCATGGACGAGTTACAGTTGCTTCAGTGAAAAACTTTCAGTTGGTTGTTTCCCCAGAAAATGGACCAGCTGGGCCAGAACATGAGAATATCATCCTCCAATTTGGCAAAGTTGGAAAGGATTTGTTTACCATGGATTACCGCTATCCAATCTCCGCATTCCAAGCATTTGCGCTGTGCCTCAGTAGCTTTGACACCAAAATAGCTTGTGAATGATGATGACTCATGATTGAGCAGGTTTGAATTTGCCTCTCTTAGAAATCGACACTTAATGGACCCTGATTTTGTTATAATTTATTGAACTGCAAAAGAAAATCTGAACCGTCCAGAACCATAATTTTATTGGAGCATGGTATAAACTGCAAAAGTACCTGCTCCACTGCACAAGTATGAAATGTATCCTGAAAGTAACAACAAAGGCATGTGTCCTTTTCATGGATATTTTATTACTAGGTAATCGGTGGTCTCTTGGAACTGGATTGTCGAACCCAGAACTTTTAAATGATTGACCTTAAAACCAGAGTCCCCTTAACTGGCTGCTAAAAGAATTGACAACCTTTCTTCTGCGCACGTGTGTGGTTTTGGGGTTTTGCTTTTCTTTTCCGCCTCCAATTTAGTCTCCTGTTCTTCAAAAGCCTTGATGCATCGAGCTGTTTTATTGAACTACATAAGAAAACGGATAGCAATGTACCTTAGTTTATTGGCTTTCCTGAATGCAATTGCTTAATGCTGTACAAGCTTGATCATAGGCATCTCTTTATTGAAGATTAGTATCGGTGCTATATGTCCAGTGATGGGTCTTTAGTGCACCTGCAAGCCTTTTTCCTGGCCATCAACAAGTTTCGGTCTGTCATGCATGCCCAGGTGGGATGGAGTTTCCTCCGTTGATGGCGGTGCAATAAAGTTTGTGGGGGTGACGGATATGCAAATGAAATGCAGATATGCTGCTTGCTTGTTTGAAGGTTTTCAGATGATGGCGTGGATTCTAACTCCTATCAAGATGTAGGAAGAGATGTGGCATTTATAATTTAGGACCGGAAGTGTCATCTATGATGCTGTGTGTATATATATTTTACTCAGCGTTTTCTTATCCTTTTATTTTATTTTCTCCTATTTGCCTTCTTTCTTTCCCTTGAACTTCTTTTTATTTATTTCGTGGCGGCGTAACTATTTGTCACTTCAATTATTTGTTGAGACTCAAGATACCAGATACCAGCTCTCCTTGCTTATTTGTTTCCCTATCCAGAAAAGAACCCTAAAATAATATATATATATATATACATATATATATATATATATATATATATTAGGCTTTGATTGGGACAAGAGTTTTGATGTTTAATATCTTCGATGGTCAAGAAGGTTTTCATATTTAGGGCTTTAAAATTCTTTATAGTTAACGCAGGCAGAGCTCAGCTTTGCATATTCACACCGTAAACAAGGTGGTGGTTGCCATTAGTCATGTTGCGTTCATACCATCTTCGCTACTATCCTGATCGACAAAAACAGGATGGAAGAAAAAACAATCAAGATTATATTACAGTTCCATCTTGAATAACAGAGTTCTTTAATATGACCGTAACACCAGATCGGATGTAGAAGCCTTCCATGGATCTATCGGCCTCTTGTATGCCCTGAAAAATCCGTTCACAAACAAAAACTGGCAACTAGTAAGCAAGCTTTTCGACCAAAACTGTTTGATAAATGACAATTTCTGGATACAATTTCCAAAAAATTCAGGGTGTAAGCAATTGAATCACTGACGATTTTTAAGTTTCTTAGACACTAATATAAAACTATAATGATTTAAATTTTTTAATTGAGATGATTGTCTGTATCAAATTCTTAATGATAAAGCATACTATTTACTCTATCTAATTGAATTAACGCAAGTTAAATGAAAGATGAAATAATTTTTTGTTGAAACATACCTCTGAATTTGCAATAACGACATTCTTCCCAATTCTGGCATTTTTATCAATTATGCATTCTCTGCAAAAGAAAATCGTTCATGCTCTAAGAGACAACAAGAAACATAAAACTGGTTTCATTTAGCGCGTTCAAAAGACAAGAAAGGTTTCATATAAGCTTGTTCTCACTTGATTTTTGTGTTTTCTCCTATCCCAACCGGTACACTTCCTTCAGCAACCACTGATGCCACCTCAGCTTCCGTTTCATAAAAGTCAGCACCAAGCATTACTGTATCCTTCATTTATTTGGCCATCACAGAAAATAAAATTACATAGGAACATGTGTCCGCTCAGAACAATATTAGCTCACAACAGAAATAGCAGAAACTGCAATACTAGTATGTTAAAACTTCGCTTTGCTCGGAGGGTCAATCTGATAACATGCCAACCCGAAGCCTAGCTTTGGTCGGTTTCATGCCGAACTTTTTTTTTAATCAAAACAACATTGTTGTGGTGTTTTTTTTCTAAATATTCAAAACTCAGGTCAATCTACCGACCCGTGAGTTGACTTGCCGAATACACGCCATAAGTCTTGGGCCAGGTCAGAAGTCAAGTTGGTCTTATAACTGTGTTTTCAGAAACTAGCTCATAGATGCTATAATTGAAATAATATTATTGTGTGCAAACCTGTAAGTGGGCATTTGAGTTTATTCGAGATCGGATACCAATTACACTGTGTTCGATGAAGCAGTTGTTTAAGAAACTTCCATGAGATATGATTGAATCAACTATCTGCATGCAAAGGAAAAATGGGATAAAATGGCAATGCATCCGTTTACTTTACCTTATAGCAGCGGAGCACAGGTAACATCAAGAGAACACTTGAAATGTAACTTGTCGATTAGGGAGCTTTAAGAGGCAACATGAACGCCCTTCTACTAACCTTGCTATTGTCAATCTTGCATGGGGGTAGGTTTCTTCGTGATGTATACATTGGCTTTGTTGCATCATAGAAACTAAACCTTGGAGGCTGAAAAGTTATTAAGACAGCATCATCATGTCTCTCAATCATGAATATCAGTAAATCACGAGTAATGCTACAGGCATTCAGCAGCGAAGCAGCAGTTTGCATTAGTGATTGTATTGTAAGATACTATCAGTCATAGCCTTGATAAATTTCTTGTTTTTGCTGCTTTGATATATAGAATGGTCAAGTTATGATTACTATTTTCTTGAATTTACTTCTCCCAGTACAAATGTAGCCTATTTGTGCCCAAAAAGATTAGGAAAAGTGTGGAGATTTGTTCAGGTACTTACATGCTCAGTGAGGGCAAGATTTGCTGCAAAGAAGGATCTGATGGTTCCTATGTCTTCCCAATAATCATTGAAGAGATACGCCTGCTCAGAGTCAACATTTTTTTATAAACAATAGTGATTTGTTGCGTTTGGTTATTGTCTAGAATAGAAAAGATTGGTATAAAGAAGATAGAAAAATATTTTATTGAAGAGACAGAGACGAAACTTAAAATAAATTGATTTTTAAAATAATTTTAAAGTGAATTTCTGTTTTGAAAGTATAGAAAAACATGTCTATCTATCACACTACTATCTGGTATTCCCACTATTTCCGACTCTTTGATCCTGAGACAATAACGAAACCCTAAATGTGGATGAGTGTTCATTTCATGTAAATATAGAGGCATATTCTCTTGAGACATTGGGGGTGAATACCTTGTGGTGCTCTAACACTGGTTTTGAAACTGATTAAGTCAAACTCCAGAAGAATTCAGTGCATACCTTCATATAAAACTCTTTTGCCGAAGCTGGAATTATCTCTGATCCAAAGTCATTTGCAGTTGGAAAACGCCACCTGACTCAACAACAATTTATAGCACTCAGCAGTCCTTTACTCATGTTAGGTGTAGCGTATGTTTTTGTGCATGTTTACATGGAAGAGCATCGATTTTTCTTTGCTTTCTTTTTCTTGTTATTAAATCCTGGTAAAACGTAAGAAAATATAAAAACAACTTCAAATGCTCAACATCTGACAATCACTGATAATGCAAATGGCTAGTAGTACCTTAAAAGGTTCAAAAGTATCTCCTTCTTGAAGACGTACACTCCCATTGAAGCAATGTATGGTTTCTTTAAAGCCTCTTCCTTCGACAGCCCCAATACTGTCGTATCGACTTCCTGAAGTGTAAGTAAAAGTAGCGTAAGCATAAGTGCTTAACCACTCAGATTTATAGGTTTGTTCAGCAATGCAAAATCTGAAACTTACCATTGCCTTCAGGTCAGCCCCCCTCGGTTTTTCACTGAATGAAAGGACTCTCCCCTTATTGTCAATCTTCATGAGACCAAAATCTGAGGCCCGGCTATCATGTAAATATTGGAAAGTCTCAAAAACACGATTCATCAACTTTGAACATGAACTCAGATATTAAATTTGCCATGAGTAGATATAAGCAAAGTGACAACAGGGTAAATATCAAAGTCGAGTCCCCTGAAATGAGAAATTGCTATTGTAAGAGCTTAGCTTGGATTAAACTTATGCAGACCTATCATCCATCGGTAGACAAGAGAGAGTAATATCTGCACCACCCTGCCGGTGATTCTGGAAACGAGAGACTAACATTAATGTCTGATGCTTATAGATTAAGTAGAACTTGATTTCCACACTCAATTTTAGTGAATAAAAACCATGTCAAGTGAAATGTACTTCTTCTCACCTGCACGAAGTCCATGTAGTCCATTCTATACAGGTGATCTCCAGAAAGAATTAGCACATCCTCAATCTCCTTGCTTCTTGGGTCCTTCGAAGTTAAAGTACATAGTCAAAACATTTGTGTAACATCCTGAAAAGTTTTAGATTTTTTCTAAAATCACCAAATTCAGGACACGCGAAGATAGCAGAGACAAAAGTATAAATTTCTTAGCAGCGACTTTTCATTTAGGTATAGTCTCAATGGTCGATTAACTAGAGGCAAGTTGGTATTTTATCTTCCAAGGCAACATGAATTACGATGTGGCCATAAACCTTCTTCCACTATTGGAACTTAAAGGATTCATATTATCCGAGGGAGAAAAGAAATCTCAAAAAACAAGGAGGCACGAAGGGTAGTCGCTGGCTCAAAAACTGGTTATTTTGTAATCTCTTGCTACTTCTGTTCTGCCTCTGCTTCGATGCAATACAAACTAACCTCTTGTTTCTATATACAGCATTCCTTATGATACACTCTTCATCTTCTTTTGATGTAATAATCAAACGTTCATAAACAGCATGCAGGCTAGTTTATGCAACAAAAAGGCGAGAGAAAAAAAATGTGGACATGTCTTCGACTCAGTGAATCACCCTAATTCCCTTTAAGGATTCTGAGAATGGAAAGCCTTACTGGCAATCTGTGCTGTTTAAGTTTCCAACTAAACCGGTACGTGCTCGTGGTAGAGAGTAGAAATTCATTGTAGCACCAGGTATCCTCTATTTTTTAACCTTTCTAGTCCTCTTCTGTACGTTTTCATATTGTAACAGGGAAGAATTGCATTACCTGTGGTTTGATTTAATTTCAAGCTAGTAGGATTTCACGTGCAGATTGCATCTAATATATAAATGATTACCTCAAAAAGCCAATGAAATTGCCGCACAGCATCAGCGGTGCCCTGGAACCACTTTTTACCTGCCTCTCCAGGAGTTTGAGTAGCTGCCAGGGCCTGATGACAGAGAAACAAACTTTGACTGACTATTTATAACATAAATTTTATTCCCATTTCATCAGAACATTGGCAAGCGAAGCATGTCTATGCTTGAGTTTATAGACAGTAATCACTCGCTATAAAGTAAAAGGAGAGAAATAAAAAAAACAAAGTAGTTACCTCGACAAAACCATCTCCAAAACTGACTCCATTACCGAGGTTGTAGGCACGAGCAAGATGCCTATTTAGTGATGCTGAGTTGTATTGAGTGAGGATGTATACCTTGTTGATTCCACTGTTGATGCAGTTGCTCATTGGCACATCTATCAGTCTGTATGAGCCTCCGATTGGGACCTACGGATATCAACATTGCTATGGTATCAAACCATTTATATTTTCAACTATAAGCCTGCTCTTTCAAATTTGATAGCCCCACAAAACTCAACGAATAGGAGATAGCTCTCACGAAGTGAATGTCAAATTTAGCACACATGAAGTCGATGACGATGAAAAATGTGATAAAGAGAAAGGCTTACAGCGGGTTTGGCTCGGCGCTTTGTCAGAGGGAAAAGACGAGTACCAGCTCCTCCACCAAGAATAACAGCCACGACTGTTCGTGGATCCCTTTTTTCCATCTCTAGGTCCCTCAACTGCGTAGTGCGATAGCCAAATGCATTAACTATTAATTGGATAACAAGTTTATGTATGTGTGTGTGTGTGTTTGCTAAACTAAGAAAGGCGTAGCTTAATTAATGAGCTAACCCTGGACTCCACTGCTACATCAGTAGTTAGAGACATGCAAACTTGTTGCTTAGGAATTCTAGCAGCAAGAGTACTAGTTCCTTGATGAAGTTGGTTTAACTTCAGCTTATTTCCCATAAACTCTCCATTGCCAAACTTCACAAGTCTCGAGCAATATCTCCTCACTCCCAATCCTCTGGCGCCATGCAACTGGCCAGCAGCTGCAGCCGAGAGGGAGAACCGGACATCGGCAGAGACTGTCATTTTCTCTGAAACTCAAGGAGAAAACTGGAATGCAAAATCAGCAAAGAGCTTGCATGCGATGCTTGCAAGTGCAGGCCATTTCGAGGGTCCTGAGTAATGTGGAGGCTTCTCTTTTGTATGAGGCTTGAGAGGGGGGGTTGCTTGCATGGACTGCTTGCTATTGGAGGATTGATGCCACGCTATCCAAAACCAATAGCATCCACCAATTTTTCGGAGCCTGTATCTGGGAGGATTTTCCTGTAATTCCTGGAATGTCCATTGCCTCCACCAATAATTACGAACCCGAGGGATATTCCATAGTTTCTGCTGCTTTAAAGATTTTTGGTCTACGTGAAAGCTAGACCATGAAATGATTAACGGTTTTCTTTTATCGATTATTTGAATTTTCCTCTCAAGATTAAATAAAACCGACCCTAACAATGTAGGAGGAAGCACAACAGCAAGCATAGAAAATTACAAAATAGATTTAAATAGGGTTATAATACAAAAAAAAAACTCTAAAATCTTCTTTTTATTCTTGAAATATTAATATGGCCATGTTTATCTCTCTAGAAAATTTTAAAATTTTTAAATAGGCATGAAACCTTACAATATAGATAAAAAAAAATCATCATTTCTTAATGTATGACCATCATTTCTTAATATTTTTGTGTGTACGAAATGATGTTTATGGCCTTGAAATATAGTAAAGAGGAAACATAAAAAATTGATCTTTATAAAATTTTAATTATACTAATTAGAGTTAAGTTAATTCAGAATATCCTATCAAATTAGCAGCGAGATTATATAATTAAAATAAAAAAATAAAAAGGATCATAAAGCTTTTTTTATAAAAAAAAAATGTTAATTTTTCAAATTTGTGACCTCAATCATTAAACTCAAAACATTAAATCTGAAAAAATATAAAGTTTAATTCTCAATCAATTAAAGAATAATTAAAGAATAAAGGATGAAATTATAAAAATAATTTTAAAAAATAGAAATTAAAAGAATAAAGAATAAAATTAAAATACAGAATAAATTTTATATTTAATTGAATGGTGAAATTGAAAAAAAAATCAATTTACTAAAAGGAATTTTTTTTGAATAAAAAAATAAGGATCAAGATTGACATATAAAAAAAATATTGTAATTAAAGAGTGAAATTAAAAAGAATAATAACTTTTACAAAATAGACAAGAAAAAAATAGAAATCAAAACAATGAGGACTAGATTGAAAAATATAATACCATCAATTTGAATTGAAGGATGAAATTGAAAATTATTAAAACTTTTACAAAATGTTAAAGGGAAAAAAATTCAAACAATAAGAACCATAGTAGAGAATATAATATTTCGTAAATTAAGAATGGATGATGGAATTGAAAAAAAATAAAATCTTTACAAAATAACAAATATAAAAATATTAAAAATCAAAAGAAAAAGGATTAAAGGTGAAATACCAACAATTAGAAAGCCCATATTGTAATTTTTTAGGAATGAAAGAGAGAAAAGAAAGGAAAACAAATGTTCATTATCACCAAATTAAACCATAATCAGTGACAGCAGCTCCAACAAAAAAAAGGTACAAAAGTGTTTCCAATTATATAATAGAAAAATATTTTTAAATGTCAAAAAATACTACACTAGTTATTAAAACCTAGAAGGGCATGGGCGCCTCCCAACTTTTTGTTTTTTTAATTTTTCCAAATATGGAATTGCTTATAAATTAACTTTATAATTACAAAAAAAAACATTGTAAAAAAACAAAAACACCACTTGATCTCAAGCTTTTTTTTCATTATAATTCATTATTTTACTTTGCATTTTAATTATTGATTATTTTTTTCTATTTAGAAAAATATGAAATTGTTCTCTAACTTAAATTTTAATAATAAAAAAACTATATTGAAAACATAAAAAGACTCTTTGACATTATTTTTAAATTTTTTACTTCTAATGGTATTCTAGACTATACAATCAAAATAAAAAAATACTTATTTTTCCTACTTTATTTTAAAATAACAAATAAACCATGTAAAAAGACTTTAATATTCTTAAAAACTAGTATTAAGTTTTTTGGATGAAAAGAAAAAAGTCATTATATTATTCGGGTGAATGATTAGTACTTAAAAGTGTATTTTTATTAAAGTTTTATATTATCATTTTACACATGAAGTATCAATAATTTCTTAACTAAGACATGTTTTATAATAACAAGTCTACGTTCATCTTAAATGCAGGCCCATCACATAATTAAAGGATTGATTAATGAGTTTAATTACTGAAATTGAGAAAATAAATATAGGGTTAAACTTAGGAAAGAGATGTTGGTTGAATTCAAATTGAAACACTATTTGGTTATTGGATTATAAATAGAGATGTAGAGCTTGGATTTAAGTCTATTCTATATAGATGGAAAGTTAAGATATAGACCTAAAACTTTCATAGGAATTCAAGATTCAAAATGACAGTTTTTAAATTTAAATTATAGCAACAATGAAGAAGTCAAACTCTAGTCAGCCTAGACATTGTTCAGTGTTCAACTTATATCTCGAGTTCTAGAAGTTCAAATGCACAGATTCTTTTTTTATTGAAAAATTAAGACAATTTTCCAGAACTTTCATGGAGTATCTATTTAAATTTTGATGTTATCAATGACGTTTTGTTCATATAAAAAAATAAAGATTGTTACAAAGTCAAGAAGTGGTCACTCACTCAACAATTAATCATTAAATTAATAGTTCTGAATTTTGGCTTATAAAAATAGGCATATGCATCTAGACATTTTGATTTTCATATCAAAATTATATTCTTACTCTCTTTCTTTATATTTTTGTAATGCTTAAATTTTGCTTTCATTAATTTCTTATTTATATCTTTCATTTCTTTTACTATACTGATATAATCGTGTTCTCCTCTTATTTATTTATGTTTATCTTCTTAATTATTATGTCAGGTGAAAAGGTGTCACTAATGGTGTTAGGATAAGTATAATATAAACTCAATATGAACTTCAATGATTATATCATAAACAACTTGCTATTAATATATCTTATCGTTTTTATTATATTAGTTCTTAATACATTACTTGTTAAATGGTTAATCTAAATTTGTGTTATATAACACTTGGTATAACAAATACTTGACACTTTCATCGTCAATCGTATAATATAACCTATACTTGTGCTATGAAAAAAACTTAATTTATTGTTAACATAAGTTAGCATCATGAATTCTTGATAATATTTAAAAGTCTGGTGTTACTTAAATAAGATAATTTGTAAGATCATGTTCATAATTTATAATAAATTATTAATGATAAATTATCTGATTGGAACTTTCTTTGTTTATGGTTTCCAGTTGAGTAATAAAAAAGTTTATATTATACTTGTTTAAAATATCATTAGTGAATCCCCTAACATTGACAACTATTTTTTATCATTATTTGATTTTCACATTAATCTTACATTTCAAAGTTCTCTTTAACTCATCATCATCATCATCATTATTTATAATTTATATAGTTAACCTTTTTATGGTTCGACTCCTATTTTATCGGATTATTTATTACTTTGATACTTCTACACTTGAAAGAAATCATTAATCTTTTAGTTATGTCAGTGAATAATATTTTTAAGTATGCATATAAAAGCTTGTTGTATATGCAAGTTTAAAGAAAGATTTAAAATGAGTTCAATTACTATATTAATTATATATATATATATATATATATATATATATTCTAAATAATATTATTAAAAAATTTACATGTTGAAAATAACATTTTTATAAAGCTAGCACATTCTTATCTTACATTTAATTTTTAAACGGAATAAGATGTGCATTAAAAGCTTACCGTGAATGTAAGTTTAAAGAAGGATTTAAAATGAGTTAAATTACTATATTATATATTTTTTTAACATTTTCTAAATCCTAGTTTTTTAATTTCTATATAATATTATAAAAAAACTAGATATGAAAAATAATATTTTTATAAAGCTAGCACATTTTTATCTTACATTTAATATTTAAACGAAATAAAACATTTGGCATGAAAGCTAAATTTGATTTTTTTTCTAACAATATCATTGGATACGTGGCTTGTACGAAAGTCATATGTCAATTATTTCCTAACATAAAAAAATATTTATGTTGTTGATATTTGAAAAAAAGAGAGGATAAATTTAGATTTGGATTATTGATTTAATTGAATTCAATAAATTTGGTCAATTTAATAATACTATTAAAAATAACATCAATATTAAATAAAGCAAACAATAAAAATTGACCATAATTAACTATAAAAAATGAGTTATCAATATCATATTCAAAAGAAGAATTTCTTTTAAAAAACTAAATTTAACAAAGAATAAAAAATAAAAATATCCAAGATTACCTAAGTTATTTTCAAGATTGCTAAAAAATCCTATAGAAAGCACATAAAAAAATACAATTTAATTTTTAATTAAGTGAATGTTGAAGGATTAAATTGAAAAAAAACCATAAACTTATAAAAGGAAGAAAAAAATAAGCAAATATGTGTGAATCTCCTAAACTTAGGTCAATCTCTTAAAGTCATAAACCGTGAAATCTTAAACCTGGACACAATAAAAAATTTTAATTTCTAACCAATTTAATGTTGAAAAATAAAATCAGGAAAAAAATATTAACTAAAAATTTATCAAAGTAAAAAAAATTACAATCAAAAGAACAAGAATCAAATATACTTGGAAATAAACAGAAGAATAATGAAATTGTATAAGAAATCACTTTTAAAAATTATCTCAAATAAAATAAATAACAATTAATAAAATGATGAATAAATCTGATAAATTAAAAAAATTAAAGGAGAATGAAAATGAAAAAAATATAATTTTATAAATTATATCAAATAAATTAAATACAATAAAAAAACTTGTACCAAATCTGAAGGGAAAAAAAATTAAATGGTTACTTTCAAAATTTAGAGGGTTAGGTGCAAAATCAAGCACAAAGAAAAAAATAAAATAGTTGACACCAAATTATATGTTCATTAGTTAAATATGATACTTAGGGATAAATAAGTCATCAATACAATTTAAATATCATAACAGAAGATACCTCACATCTGGTTATTAGAAGATACTCCACATCTCTCGAAGAATGCATGTCTTGTTGTGTTTCAAGAAAATAAATATAGAACAAAAAACTCTAAAATAGATAAATATTTTTTTTAAAATTTTTTTTATTCTTTTATTGTGCTTTAAAATGTGAAAAAACTAATGAGTATAAAGATCATTGTGAAAATATATTTTTATCTCTAGTTTTAAGGACAAAATTCTAATTATATTATTTTAATCCATAATATAATATGCTTTAGTCTATAAAGAAATATTAAGGGAGTGTTTGGGATGTGTTCTAAATTTTTTTAATTTTTTTAAATGAATATTTTTATATTTTTAAATCATTTTAATATGTTAATATCAAAAATAATTTTTTTAAAAATAAAAAAATTATTTTAATATATTTTTAAATAAAAAATACTTTGAATTATCACCATCATTACAATCCCAAATAAATAAATACTTGAATTTTTTAGTTTATTTTTTTAATATACAACTACACTCTATTGTAAACATAGTCAAAGTAGAGCACATGAGCTCCCCGAGTATATTGTGTATCTGCACATGGAATCATTTTTATTTTTCTTTCCTCCATGGAATGTGTATCACTACATTTTGATTATTTATTTAAAAATTAACATTTATTAACTATGAATTTTTAAAAAGTCACAATTCTAACGTGTTACTTCCATCAAACTATGCTTTTTTAAAAATAAAATAAAATAATAATTGACTGTTGCTAGTTTTCCAAAAAAAAAACATTAAAAATAAATGCGTTAATTTTCAAAAAAAATAAAAAATAAAAAAAGTGGCAATCGTGCTTTGCGGTAAGCGGTGTCGTTTTTAGAAAGAAAAGGAAGACGCGCGGCATGCAGGCAGCATGGACGAGAATCGCGGCAGTATTATTATTATCGTTGCTGTTGTTATTAATAACCACAAAAACGGCAGCGTATAAATCTGATGGGGGTCGTTTGGACAGCGCTTTTATGAATGAAGTGGAAGGAAGAACGTCGCAGATGCACGGTTGTTGTCGTTAGTTACCCAACAAACAAGAAAGGAACAATCTATCTTCCAAGCTGCTCACTTCCTCATTTACTAGGAGTAGTCTCTTGGACTCTTTCTCTTGTATACATTCATCACCGACGCCGTTCTCCTTTGAAAAACAACAGTAGCTTCAATTAGCAGCAGCAGCGATGGCATCTTCAAGATTTTCTCTTCTCTTTCCATTCTTTGTTTTCTTCATTATTCTCTGCTTGACCAGTCAACCTGTCATTTGTGACGGTAACCATTCTTCTTTTCTTTATTTCTGGGATTACTTGCAAATTATCTGCTTTCTTTTATTTCTTTTTACATCATCTAATTTATCATGTGAGATCTGATTACTGATTCTTGATCTAGAGATCTCTCTGTGTTCTTGTTTGTTTGACTCTGTCGTTTTAGCTGTAGTCTTGTAGATTCAATTCTATAATATATATGTGCATTACAATTAATCTGGATACTTTTGATTCATCTGTATTGCTTACAACTTTCCAAAACGCTGGAATTGGTAAATGGTCTTGAATTGATTTCATTTCTACTCAAATCTGATGTCTCCAAACGGAATGTTACGTTATGCAGTGAATTTGCCTGTGCAAGATTGCTTGTTATGACCCAGTTAACTAAGAAATAGCTGTAATCCAACTAGTATTATAGTTTGCCTTCGTGATTTGAATTGGCAAGCTCGTCAAGTCATTGCTTAATTTTTTTTTCTGTTAAAATCATTTATATGCAATTTGCTGATACTTGTTCTTCAGGTCAAGAAAATGGTTTTAAAAGTTGTCCTCTTGCTATCAAAAGCTAGTTTTTGCTGCTTGTCTAGAATGCACACGAATTTGGAAATGATCCCAGGTCCCAAGTGGTCTGTGGCTTTCTTTTCAGTATAGTCCCATGAGTCTAATGCTCCATGTTAATTTGCCCAAGTTAAGATTTTCTTCCCGGATGATATCTTAACACTAAGCTTCTCATTCCACTACTTATTATTTGCAGGTGATCAGGAGGATGCTCTTCTTCAAGGGATTAACAGCTATAGGACATCCTTCAATTTGACTACCCTCACAAAAAATGATAACGCGGAGTGCCTTGCTGAGGAGATAGCTGAACAATTCAAGAATCAACCTTGTACAAATACCACGGGTTCCAACACAGTACCAGGCACTGAGCCGCAGTTCCCCAATTACCCGAGCCTTCTAGCCAAATGCCATTTGAATGTCTCCAACACAAGGGATGGAGCTGTGATGCCTGCTTGTGTTCCCCACCTGGATCCAAGTCTTGTGCTCACTAACTTCACACGGACTCCATACTCCGGTAACCTTAATGATACTAAGTTTACAGGAGCTGGGATTGGTTCTGATGGTAACTGGATCGTTGTTGTTCTGACCACAAGCACACCTGAGGGAAGTTATGCGACTTCCAAGACAGACGGTTCGGATTACAATGCAGCCAATTTGACCGCCAAGAATACTGGTCTCATCCATCACTTACTGTTTTTGCTGATAGGTTCTCTCTTCTTGCTGTGAAGAACCAAGCGCATGGCTAACACTAGCTCGCATGAACGCAACTCGGTTGTATGAGGATTCAAGTCTTGTATATTCCCTTTTGACATTTCAGAGGGACTGATTATTTCCATCGCTGTTTTTTCTTGTTCATATCGAGACAATAGCTGAAGAAAAGTGGTTAAGAACCATATTTGATGAACTCTTATTATGGGTCGCATTTGATTAACATAAGAAAATATATTTCAAATTATCATAGACATATATATTTTATATTTCCTTGTAGGTTTATTGATGAACTAAAATAAGTATTGGATTGGTTAAGTTTTAATACATAGTAATTCTTATTTTTTTTCTCGAGTCCTCGATTGGAAGATGGAAAGGAGCCTGGAAGAAACATCGTGGAAAAGTTTTCGAAAACATGTTTATTAATTAAAAATTAAATGTTGTTTCTTGAGAAAAACATTTTTTTATTTTTCTAGATCAGTGAAAAACTAACAAAGGCTGTTTTCTTAATTCTTCACCGTAAAATTCACTATGAAATTAAGGGATTCGTCTGGCTAATCAATTTTTTTTTTTTTTATCTTCATTTCTTCTATTATTTGAAATATAAGTAAAATAAGGATATTGTTTTTTATTTTAGAAAAATTGTACTTAGTAAACATGATTAATTGAATTTTGATTATTTCCAAAAAAGATGTTTGAATTAAAAATAATAATTATTATAAAACCAAACAGATTTTTTAGTATAAAATATTTAATTAGTTATTAAACTAAAATGCATAGTTGTGATTATAAAATTTGATTAATAAAAAAATTAAAATTATTTTCAAATAATTAAAACACTTATATAAAACACTTATAATTATAAAAAAATTTATAAAACTTCAGAGCATAGACTCCTATTGGTAAGAATTTAAAAATTAAATACTCAATTGTTACAATCAAATAATTTCAGTCACTCTCTCTCTATATATACTAGTTACATTACCCATGGCATCTTTTGTTACATAAAAAATATTGAAAAAAGTTGAGATTTAAAAATGTTAGATTTCTCTGCAAAGTTATACTTAAGAGTTTTAGGTTTAGCTGCAACGACTGATTTACGAGTAATATTAATAATAACATTAAACTACATGACATAAGTTTAAGTGAGTTTGATTATGATATCAAACCCAATAGTTTTGGATATGGGTCTAACTGCAAAGTAGTGTTATAAAAGTATGATAATTAAATAAATTAATTAAAAAAAGTTAATAATAAAAAAACTAATAAGGAAAAAGAAAATAAATCTAAATTAACCGAGTTAACCCTTCAAAGCAGGTTAATCCGTCAAACCTTAGATTCGTATCTTAAAAGTTTGATAACTAAATAGAAAAAAAATTAACAGGTTAACTGGAATTAATTGGCTGATTCATCAAAAAAGAAAAATAAAGGTAAAAAAACAAAAAGAATTTTTTTTGTAAATAGCCAAATCTAAGATAATTAAATAAAAATGGCATCAACCAATAACTAAATAGAAAAAAAATTATATTAATGAACTAAATTAAATAAAAAATATTAATTCAAAAGAGAAAATAACAAAAACAAACTAATAAAGAAAAAGAGAAAAAATATAAATTAACTGGATTAACCTGTCAAACTTAAGATTTGTGTCATGAAAATTTAATAATTAAATAAAAAAATATTTAATATCAATAAACTAAATAAAAAAATTAATTAAAAAAATCAGTCTTTTCACCATGAATTGTACTGTGCAGTTTACAGTGAAAGACATAAAAAAAACCTACAAGCATGATAATTAAATAAAAAAATATTTAATATTAATGAATTAAATTAAAAAAAAAAGCAAAGAGAAAAAAATCCACGAGAAAAAAAAAACTAATGAAAAAAATATGAATCAACTAAATTAAACTATTAAACTTAAAATTTGTATCATGAAAACATGACAATTAAACAAAAAAAAATTAATATTAAGAAACAACGGACAAAAAAATAAACTAAAGATATAAGTTTTTTTATTGTGTATTGCACTATCTAGTCCATAATAAAAAAACTTAAAAAGAAAAAAAAATAAAGACATACACCACAAGTTTATTTATTTTTCTTGCATAAAAAAACAAAAAGGCTAAGATCTAAATGTGTTAGAATTTTTTGTAAAGATATATTAAAAAACAATCTTGTATCTAGTTGTAACGCTTGATCTAAGAGTAATATTTATAATATTAATAACAATATTAAACTTGCATGATTTAAGTTTAAGCGAGTCTAGTTGCAACACGAGACTTAAGAGTATTGGATGTGGGTCTAGCTATAAGATTGTGTCATAAATATGATATTTAAATAGATTAATTAAAAAAAAATCAATAGAAAGAAAAAAAACTAATGAAGCAAACACTGGGTTAATCCATCAAATTTGAAATTCGCATCATGAAAGTTTGATAATTAAATAAAAAATTTTAAGGGGTTTATCCATAATTAACTGTGTTAACCCATCAAACCAAGTTAACATGTTAAGCCCATGATACGTATTATAAAAATCTAATAATTAAATAGAAAGAAATTTAACATTAACAAATTAAACTAAATAAAAAAATTAATTAAAAAATTTTCAATTTAATTTGTCAAATTAGATTAACTCATCAAATTCAAGATTCCTATAATTAAAGTCTGATAATTAAATAAAAATTTAATATTAACAAATTAAATTAAATAAAAAAATCATTAAAAAACAAAATTTTTTTTTTTAAAAAGATAGCTCACCGTTGATTTACTTTTTAATATATGTTATTATATAATATAATATAATGTAATAATCACAATAATTATAATATAATATATTAATAATGCGGAAAGTCGAAAAGTTGTGAGGATTGGTTAATATATATATGTGTGTGTGTGTGTGCGTGCGTGTGTGTGTGTGTGTGTGTGTGTAAACAGTTAGGCGAATATGCCCAAGGACCTCCCGTCCCGACTATCAAGGCCATACAACACACCAGCTCCTTGGCTTCAGATCCAACGGTCGATATCAACCGGTTACAAAAGAATAGGTAGGATTCTTGAGGCTATCCAAGACGCCAGTAGATCCAACGGTCCTTATCAAACAGTTGCGAATGTGTTGGTAGGGTTCTCTCATTTTCTATTTTTCTTTATATTTCTTTGTAGAATACCCTGCTGCAGCAATCCACAGCTCTCTCTCTCAATATTTTTTTGTTTCAATACCATTTATTCAAAAAGAAAAAAAATCATGGGGAAAGGCCCAGGTCTCTACTCCGATATTGGCAAGAAAGCTAGAGGTAACAGGAATTTCAATTTTTGCTCACTCCATTTATTTTCATTTTGTGATAATTTTGATATTTTTCTTCTTAATTTCTCGAAATTTCCAGATCTTCTCTATAAAGATTATCAGAGCGACCACAAGTTCACTGTCACTACTTACACCTCAACTGGAGTTGTAATTTTCTCTCCTTTTCTTTTTATTTTTTTATTAATTATATCTTTTTTAAAAAACAAATATTGTGGTATTGATGTTCTTTTTTAATTAACGGAGTACCCGGATGAATCCTCATGTTTTTTTCCCCTTAATATTCCATGTAGAAGTTGTAATCTTAGGCCTAGGAAAACAGGTTAGTTGAATAATTTTTTAATTGATGAGAAATGAATTGGTCAATCTCCATTGTTAAGTGCTGGACGATTAATTTCTTTGCACTTAGAGACTGTTTTTGTGTTTAAAAAGTGTTTTTTTAAAAAAACTATTATTATTATTTTCTTTGTATTTGTTTTGTGTGTTTTTAGATTGTTTTGATGTGTAAATGTCAAAAATAGATTTTAAAAAATAAAAAAAATATTTCTATGCATTTCCAAGCAGAAATTACTTTGAAAAAAACCATTACGACAATACCAAATAGGCTCTTAGAAGCAGCATTTGGATTCTATATTATTTTGATAATTTTATTTGCATTTATGGATTTTTTGCTCAGCATCTTGTTGTGGCTGATTTAATCAAGCAGTTTGTGCAATTCACAATCAGTAATGGAAAATTAAGCAACAAACATGTGCGTGTAGCCTTGAAATTAATCGAGCTGTCTGTACAATTCACAATCAGTAATGGAAAATTAAGCAACCAACATGTGCGTTTAGCCTTGAAAATAAAAGGAAGGACTTCCATGATTATAATGGCGATGATTTGTTTGGTTTACCATGATTAATTCTTTTGCAATTATGGTATTGGTGATATGGCATATAGGTTTCGAATTGGCTCGAGACTCTTTAACTCATTAAATATTACATCTGAAAATGGACCATCTGTTGTGGATGTGCAGATGTGAAATCGTTTCGATTGGATATTTAGTTTCAATGTCTTCTATCAAGTTAATTGCGTTGAAGCATATGTTTTTGTTTCTTTTGAAAACAATCTTTTATAATAATATGATCGGACATTATATTTATTTCGCATTCCAGGCACTCACTTCAACTGGGATCAAGAAAGGTGAGCTGTTTTTAGCGGATGTCAGCGGTCAGCTAAAGAACAAGAACATCACAACTGATATAAAAGTGGACACAAACTCCAATGTAAGACATAAAAGCTTGCCTGCTCTCCTTCTTGTTCTGTCACTTTTAACAAATCAGAAATGATTGTTATCTGTGCTTGTGACTTGTATTGTATGCCCTTGTTTGGTGAACCTGTTCAGACTTGAAGTCGCTATCAGAGTTACTTTCTTCTCTTTTGTGCTCTGGGTTGGTGAACTATGATGCTCTGCATTTCTTGAGCACCGGTGTAAATTGTTTGAAGATGGGACTTTTGTATTCATCTCAATTATATGGTCGAACAAGTTGCATGTGATCTCTTATCCCAGATATGGCGAATTATCCTATTTAAAAATTGCATAAATGGTAATTCAGGTTAGACAAAAAAAAAAAAAGGTTATCCAATAATTATTCATAAATTTTTTAAAACTAATAGGCTTGTAATGTTCCTTAAACCTAATTCACATATAGTCAAAACTTTGGGGAAGAAAAACCAATGGGGTAATAGGTGAAAAATTCAGGTGATTAGAGTCATCTGAATTACCCAAAATGTTTGATCGGGTAAAAGAAATAGGGTTAGGTGAGGAAAAAAAAATTTTTGGATAATTGGGGTAAGCATTCAAAATGGCAATTTTTTTCCCCTTGAATACCCTAATGCTCACTCCTAGTATTTGTCTTACAAAAAACATTTTTCAATACGTTTTACATAGAACAAATTTTATGATGTTTGGTAAGTAATGAATGGAAATTATAGTAGTAGTGAAACAATGATGATGTGTTGTGGTGGTGAGGTGGTGGTGGTGGTGGAGATGGTTGTATGATAGCTGAAGTTGATTATTGTTTGTAAAATATTTTATGGAATTTCATGAGCTGAAATTTTTTTCCAATAAATGAACTAAGTTTATGGGATGACCATAAAATATTTATGTTGATCAATTTTTTTGTAAGATATTTTACGGTAAACAAATGCCCATGCCCCTAAATACAACATTTACTTTTGGTTGACTATAGATGTGAGATACTATGATAGAGCATTGCAGGGTTGTTTTATATTACTTGTATTGCTGTCTTATTTGTTAGATTGTTCTTTAGGATGATAGCCCATGCCTGTATTGTTGGACCAAAGCATGATATTACTATGTAAGGTTGTAAACCAATTTTGTTTGCATTCTTTTCAAAGGATGAAATTCCTTTAGGCATTCATCGCAGCTAATTAGAATAACATTTTTCCATGCAGTGAACATTCGTTGGATAATTATATAACTAGTAATATGATGTTTTGATTGTGCAATTGATAGTTGTGTGTTTGTCTGTAGCTTCTCACAACCATTACTATTGACGAACCTGCTCCTGGGCTCAAGACCATCTTTAGCTTCAAAGTACCTGATCAGAGATCTGGCAAGGTAAAAGGGCTCTTTCCTTGTCAATTAAGTTTTATCTTGTCATTTTCAGTTGTTTCTACTTCCTGCTTTGCTTGGCTGTTGGGCGCATCATATTTTGCGGTTATGGTTATTGATTGCTGGTCTGATTTTTTGTATTCATCGTTAAACATTGAGGTCATGGTTGTCTTGTCTATTAGGAACTTCTTACTGCATTGATGGGCATGCCACGGTGTTAATGAGGCTGTATTTTGCCACTATGATCTGATTTAATTTCTTGTGGTAACAGGTGGAACTCCAGTATCAGCATGAGTATGCTGGGATAAGCACTAGCCTTGGGTTGACTGCAAATCCCATTGTTAACTTCTCAGGCGTGATTGGGAGTAATGTTGTTTCTCTTGGGACGGATCTCTCATTTGATACTGCTACTGGGAACTTCACTAAATACAACGCAGGGTTGAGTTATACAAATGCTGACCTGATTGCTTCTCTGACAGTGTGAGTAATTCAATGCAGAGAAAGAAGTTACGTTTTAGTTAATTACTCTAATAGCTGTTACTTTCTGTTGCTTTAATTGATTATGTTCACTGAGCCTTGAGCTCTACCGGTTTGAAGACTGGCCTGATAATTCTTTTGCTGGCACTGCCCCGTTAAAGAGCTTGAGTTGTAGTTCAATGCAGAGAAATGCAAGTTTTGAAGGCATTTGCTGGTGAATAATTATTTACTGGAAGTATTGCTAAAGATACTCACTGAACTAATTTCTCTGATTTTTTATGGAAGTTCTACTCTCTTGTATCATCTAGGACTGCCATTTTTACTCTGAACTTGGGATTAGCTCGAGGCTAAAACATTGAAGTGGAGTTATTTCCGCTGTTTGTGCATATTTTTAATTGGAAATCTCCCCTCTGCTGATGGGAATGTTTTTGTTGATGACCACAGCAATGATAAGGGAGACACCCTTACTGCTTCCTACTACCACACAGTGAGACCATTGACCAGTACAGCTGTTGGCGCAGAGCTGACCCGTAGTTTTTCGAGCAATGAAAACACATTGACCATTGGCACGCAGCATGCACTCGACCCCCTGACTACAGTGAAGGCTCGGTTGAACAACTATGGGAAAGCAAGTGCTCTTATCCAGCATGAGTGGCGCCCCAAGTCTCTCTTCACAATCTCGGGGGAGGTTGATACGAAGGCAATTGAAAAGAGCGCTAAGATTGGATTGGCCTTGGCTCTCAAGCCCTAGACCAGGCAACATCCAGTGGTGTGACTGGAACTCAGTTGATTTGTTCGTTGTAGAGAGCAATAATACACCGAAGGATGACAGTCTTTCCATCTGTTCCTGTGATGTGTTTGAGTTTCACATATTTGACGGTTATGATCTCCTAGAAAATAATTCTAGTTGGTGTCAGGCACCAATTTGCTCTTCAAAATTTTGCATCCGCCCTCAACAAGAGGGTATATACATGTTCTGGGGCAGAGTTACGGCATTTGGATTTTTTTGGTAAACATATTAATTCTTTTCTTTCCTTTTTTTCTGCTTGGAAGTATCGCCGAGTCACCTTTCATGTCTAGTTAATCAGGCACGAGGACATGATTTATGGTAAGTATTTATGAAAATTATTGTCATATATCAATAATCATTACACTCTAATCCTTTTATGCACTTATCCATCAGCAATTATATTATATAGATTGATTCTAGTTGCGATTACTATATCCTTATCTATCAATTATTTTATTGTTTAATATTAAATTTATTAAAAAATAATATTTTTTTTGAATTGTTTACTATAAATTTATTTTAGTTTTATGATCTAAAACGCTAAGAATTAATCTAGTTGCTTTAGTTTTTATTCTAGTTGCTTTAGTTTTTATTTTATTTTATTTTTTAATATTGGGTGTAAGAGAAATTGATTATTTTATTTTTTAATATTGGGTGTAAGAGGAATTGATTAGTATAATTTATTTTAGTTTGTTTTCTGTGAGATTATTTTAGTTTTATGGGTTGAATCATAACTTGATTATTTTTTAGTTTTATTTTAATTTTTAATTTTTTAATTAATTTTTTTAATTAATTAAAAATTATGTTTTATGATTTGTAAACATAAAAAATAAACTTTGATATAAATTAAAAATAATATAGATGGAAAAAGAAAAATGAAATAATTAGTATATAAATTTAAATAAATTAAAATTGCTAAGAGGGGTTTTCTTTCAAAAAAAAAGAAAAGAAAAAAGTTATGATGAAATTGTAAAGGAGATGAAAGAATGGATCAATGTATAATTAAAACGAGATTAGGATTATAGGTACTATATTTTCTTCTTCATGTGGTCGGGTACAAGTATAATTACAATAGAGAATATGACTAAATACTCTATTTTCTCCCTCATGTAGCCGCCTGCACAAGGTCAGAAAGAGGAGGGAGATTTCGGGTTTTCCTCCACCAAAATTAAAGGGAAAACACCAAAATTTTTAGGATTATATAAATTTTAAACAACTAAGTGGAGAGAACATTTCTTAATAAAGGAATTAACAATAAACAAGTGAAGAAATTATGAGGAAAAGAGAAGGAGAGGGCTGGTTGCATGCAAGAAAAAGAGAAGAGAAAAAAAAGCTAAAAATCTTCAATTAAATTTTATGTATTGATCTAACAACAATTATATTATACTAATTATATGACTGTTTAAAATCTTCAACTAAATTTTATGCATTGATCTAACAACAATTATATTATACTAGTTATATGATATGTGCGATATCTTAGATTAATATTTTTGAATAAAAAATGATATAAAAAATTAAGATTTAAAACTGTTAGATTTTTCTGTAAAAATATACCTAAGATTCTTGGGCTTGGCTGCAATGTCTTACCTAAAAGTAATATTTATAATATCAATAATAACATTAAACTTGTATAACTTAAGTTTAAATGAGTTTAACTTTAATATCAAATTTAATAGCCTTAAATTTTATTTTGACTACAAGGTCTTACTATAAAAGTATGATAATTAAATAGATTAATTAAAAAAAACTAATGAAAAAAAAATCTGAATTAACTAGGTTAACCTGTCAAACTCTAGATTCGTGTCGGGAAAGTTTGATAACTAAATTAAAAAAAAATTAACGAGTTACCTAGAATTATTTGGGCTAACTTGTCAAAAAAAAGGACAAAAAAACAAAAACATTTCTCTAATTAGCCAAACCTAATATAACTAAATAGAAAAAAGGCATTAACTAATAACTAAATAGAAAAAAATTTCATATTAATAAAATAAATTAAATAAAAAAATATTAATTCAAAAGAAAAAAATCAAAGAAAAAAACTATAAGAAGAAAAACTAATGAAGAAAAATAAAAAAAATTCTAAATTAATTGGGTTAACCCATCAAACCTAAGATCCACGTCATGAAAATTTAATAACTAAATAAAAAAGCATTTAATATTAATAAACAAAATAAACAAAATTGACTAAAAAAAAGCATTAGCCTTTTCACCGTGGATTGTACTGTGCAGTCCATAGTAAAAGGTATAAAAAAAATAAAGTCATTAGCCTTTCACTGTCGATTACATACAATATTAAAAAATAAAATAAAATAAAAAACTAATGAGAAAAAAAAATTACCTGGGTTACTTATCAAATTAGGTTAACCGACCAAACCTTAGATTTATGTCATTAAAGTGTGATAACTAAATAGAAACAATATCTAATATTAATAAACTAAATTAAAAAAGAAAAAGATTAATTAAAAAAGAAAAAGTAAAGAGAAAAAAAATCCATAGCAAAAAAAAAATAATGAAAAAAAATCTAAATCAATTAGGTTAAACCATCAAACCTGAGATTTATGTTATGAAAGCCTGATAATTAAACATAAAAAATTTAATATTAAGAAACAATAGACAAAAAAAACTAAAAGTATGAGCTTTTTAATTATGGACTACATCGTGCAATCCATAATAAAAATAATTAAAAAGAAAAGAAAACAAAGGTATGCGTCACGAGTTTTTTTTGCATAAAAAATATATAAAAAGGTTAAGATCTAAGAGTGCTAAGTCTTTTTGTAAAGATATACCTAAAAATCTTGAGTTTAGTTGCAACGCTTAACCTAAGAGTAATATTTATAATATTAATAATAATATTAAACTTACTTAATTTAAGTTTAAGTGAGTTTGATTGCAATGCCAAATCCAAGAGCATTGGATATGAGTTTGACTATAAGATCGTGTCATAAAAATATGATAATTAAATAGATTCATTAAAAAAAACTAACAGAAAAAAAAAACTAATGAAAAAAAAAACTAGGTTACCCTTTAAACATGTTAACTCATCAAATCTGGAATTCGCGTCTTGAAAGTTTGATAACTAAATAGAAAAAAAAATTAACAGGTTTACCCATAATAAATTGGGTTAGCTCTTCAAACCAAGTTAACTTGTGAAACCTGGGATATAATTATACATATAATAATATAATAATAATAACATAAAGTAAAATACTCGCAAATGTCTTCTTTTTTCTTTTTTTTTTCTTTTTAATTGTTTTTGTATGCCTTTATGGGTTTTTTTATATATTTTTTCTTTGTGTTTTTTCTTTTAATAATTTTTTAAATTTAGTTTGTTAATGTTAATTTTTTTTATTTTGTTATCATATTTTCATGATATGGATCTTGAGTTTGACGGGTTAACCAGGAATTTTTGTTTTTCTTTTTTTTTTAAATTAATTTTTTTGTTTAGTTTAGTTTATTAATGTTAAATTTTTTTCTATTTAATTATCAGACTTTCATGACACGTATCCTAGACTTGACGGGTTAACTTGGTTTGATGCTTTAACCCAATTAAACCGTCAATTGTTTTCTATTTAATTATCAAACTTTCATGACGTGAATCTCATGTTTGAATAGTTAACATAGTTTGAAGGGTTAACCCAATTAATTTTAATTTTTTAATTAGTTTTTTTTTTATTTTTTTATTAATCTATTTACTTATTATATTTTATAACACGATTTTATAGCTAAGTCCATATTCAAGGTTATTGGATCTGATGTTGCAGCCAAAACCATTTAAATTTAAGTCATGGAAGTTTAATGTTATTAGTAATATTATTAATATTATATATATTACTTTTGAATCAAATATCACAATCAAATCTAAAACTATATAGTTTTATAAAAATATATAATATTTTTAGATTTTATTTATTTTTTATATAAAACAAATTAATTTACAGTATCACGCCAATCATGTGACTGATTTACATTGGAGGGGTGTTGAGAACAAACAAGAAACTCTCCGAACTCACGTAAAGAGTTAAGGGAGTGAAGTGGCATGATTGAGTAGAATGAATGCCTCGAACACTGGTAGCTTTTGGACCAGAAAGTTTCTCCTTCGACATATTTTGAGGCGAGCTTTGTTCATCTGAGACCATGGGGAATGATTTGCATGCTTTTTTTGGGAGGATGATCATGGAATGTTGTAAAATAGTGTGATTTGGACTTGACTGTCTCATGCTCCTGAGGCCATGCCTGCAACTGCCACTGCTCTCAACATGTTCATAATTAAATAAAAAATTAATATTAATAAATTAAATTAAATTAAATTAAATTAAATAATTCATTATAAAATTTTAAAAAATAAGAAAGCTATAATATTCTTCTCGTGATTTTTACATGTTATCATATAATATATTGTAATAATCATAACAATTATAATATAATAATTATAATATGTTAATAATAGGAAAAGTTTAAAAGACGTGGGAAAAACTATAATATTTTTTTTATATATTTTAAAATATTGATTAATAGAATGATTCTAATTGTGATAAGTACATCCTTATCCATACGTGTCCTTATCCACGTATTATGGTCATCATCGTCGATAAAGAAGTCTCGATAGACAAACATCATACGTAATTTTGTTGACTTGGTTTTGTTAAAGCAGAACTCTTAAGTTTAATGCGACGTGGCAGATTTTTAGTGTTTGCTTCTTGAATTTAGGAAGGCAATGATTTTGCTAACCTACGGCTATGACCTCCTCGCCTCCCTTCCCCCTTCTTACGTAGGATCAGATAGGTGACTCTCTTTACTTGATGCATGCCAGCGCGTAACCAGCCCAATCCTTTTTTAAAAAAAAAAAAAAAACAAAGCATAGAAAACAAAGGGCATAAACCCATAAAATAAAGTCTGATTTTTAAATCCATGCATAAGACCATAAGAATCTACAACTCATGAGATCAAAATCATATATATAATATTAAAAATTAAAATTAAAATATTAAAAAAAATCAGATCAAATAATAATATAAATAAAATACAACATTAATCTTTTTAAATTGGATAATATTAAATATTCAACATATTGAATAAAATTATTATTTTTAATAAAATTATTATTTTTTCTTGCTGTATCAACATCACTAATGTAAATTAAAAGTGAGAGGTTGAGTTCGCAAAACAAATAAAAAATAAAAAATATATTTTTTATGTGATGTCTAATTTGATTTTTTTTTTAATTTTTACTTATTAATGTTAATGATCACGCACCACAAGATATAAAAGATATAAGCCTTGCTCTATAAATTTATAAAAAATATATATAAACTAACTTGTAATACCTTTTATATATATATATATATATATATATATAATGTGGAGTTTTCATGTATTAACATAAATTCTTCGTATTTTATATTTAGATTTAATATTATGTACATGTATAATTTTAATCGAAAAAAATCAATTAACTACTCATAAGAGAGCATTAATCAAGTAATCAACATTAGGATTGACGGATCTTTTCTCACATTTCTCCATTTGATATTTCAATATCTTTTCTTTTGTATTACATGCGAACATAATTTTGAACATTTAGTTTGGTCATTTCAAATTTCATCTTGATTATTACGTAAACAAATGATAAATTAAGTAATGAATTCGTTTATGGTGCCTGCACTCATAAGAACAATTAATTCAACTCTATGCTTAATTTTAATTATAATATTCGGTGGTTGATTTGATCCAAGATTTCAATTATTATAGATATAGATTGATTGGAGTCAATCTAGTTTTTTGTTTTTAATCTTTAATAGGCTATTTGTAATTAATTATCTACTACAATTGAATTCAATTAATAAATAAATTGAATTTACATATTTAAAGAGATAAAACTCAATTTATTTTATTTTTAAAAAATATATTTAAAAAAAGATAAATATTTAGAAGAAATAGTTTTAACATTAAATTTTTATTTTTTAGTATAGTAAATAAGAGAAACTGGTCTCTAATTTACTTTTATAACAATTTTAAAGATTGATATTTTTAATACTAGAAAATATTTTAAACAAAAAATCTCAATATTTTTTTAATTAAATTTAATTTTAAAAATCCCAAATAACTTGTAATATTATTTTTTTTAAAAAAAAAAAATTAGCTGTCGGGCCCGGTTGTTATGCCCATAAGGTATAAGATATGTTATGGTAAATTTTAAAATAAAATAATATAACAATCGAAAATTAAAAATACTGTGCCATTAGACACGTTTGCTCTTTTAGGAGCGAGATCGCCATTCTCGTCTGTACAAAAGAAGAAAAGCGTATCAAGGAAATTATAAAATCTTCGGACTGAAAAGAAAAGGAGTCGGGGAAACTAAATAAACGATGACGACGAAGATGCCCTCACTGTACTCAACAACGATGACGGGGAAGATGCCCTCACTGTACTTATCAACGATCAATCCTCACTTTTCCATAATCTCATTAAAGAAAAAATCATTCCCCATGACCGGAAGTCGGAATCTCTGCACCACCACCGCTCATGCCTCAAGATTTGAAGTTGATCGTCAGATTTCTAGGTCTCAGGTGATTGATTGATTAATAATCAAACTGGGCAGATTGATTAAATCGATAGTTAATTCATTAATTTATTTTTTGAAAAACAAAATGACAGGGACATGAAGAAGAATCATTATCGTTGATGAGGAGTGTATTAGGAAGCATGGAAAGGGTTTATTTGAAGAGAAATCCAACAGCAAAAGCTACACTAGACTTGGTTAAGTCGGTTGATGATGCTGACCATGTGTGCTATGATCATCTTGCTTTCAGGACCTTTGGGGTATCTATTTTTTTGTTAATTACATAAAACTGGAAAAGAAACTAATTTGACTTTGATAGATGTTTTTTAATTTGATTTGATTTATTATTATTATTATTATTATTATTATTATTATTATTATTATAGGTGAAGGGTCATGGGATTGAGTCCATGGCAAGTTTCTTCCTGGATTATGGGTATAAACAACAGGAGGAGCTGAGATTTCCAGCAAAAAAGTTGAAAGCTCTGTGGTTTTCACCTCCCAGTGGCCTCCCGCATGAGGATGCTGCCACTGGCAGTGGTGTTAATGGCCCTTTGCCAAGAATTTTTATATCAGAGCTTCTCGTTGATCAATTAAGTCCACAAGCTCAAGTGAGTAGTAGTAGTGATGGTTGGAACTTCATTGTATCATTAACTATACTCTTCTGTGTAGACTGAAGATTTAATTAACTTCTTGTGTTAGGAAATTATTGAAAAATACATAGAAACATCAGGCAGTGGATACAAGCATGCAACTCTTGCTAGTGCTCTGGGTTCGTTAACATGGAAGAAGCCCCTTTTTTCTGACTTTCAGCAATTGGCAAAGTAGTAATTTAATCTTTTAACTTGTACTTCAATTTTCTTTTCTCAATACAAGATTTGTGTTTTAACTGGTGCTGTTATATATTTTTATTGACGCCTAGGGAGAGTGAATATGCTGCCTGGACACTTGTCAATGGTTATGCACTCAACCATGTCACTATTTCCACTCATCGCCTGAAAACTCACTTGACAAATATCAAAGCCCTCAATCAGTTCCTCCAAGAGAATGAATTCAAACTGAATTCTGAAGGGGGTGTTCTCAAAGGTTTGGTAACTCTTTCTTTTTAATCTTGAATCCCCGTGCTAGTTTTCTTGTAAGCTAAAATTGTAGGAAATTATCTTGTCTAGTGCTTGCTGATAATAATTATGGGTGAATGCTTTGTCCTAGATTTCCTGTTCAAATAAAACTTCACCTGAATGGATTAAGGGATGTTTTGTTTGGTTTCTATAAATATGACCTCAATCCAATACTAGAATTTTAGCAATTTCATTTCCCCCCCCCCTGCTTCCCATGCATCTCAGCTACTTTTGAATTTGTTTTAGCACTGCCAGCCAAGGGACCATAAATAGTGTTCTGAGAGAGTGGAGCGACTTCATCTATACTCTTATTGCCATAGATTAAGTATAGTATGTTGTTTTAGATATTGTAGCTGTATTCACTGTACTAGTTATTTATAATTGGTTTCGAATTGCGTACTCTTTCTCTGAGAGGTTTGATAATAATTAAATGATTTTTTTTCCTCCACTGCTAGTGAGCCCTGATGGTCTCCTGCTTCAAAGCTCAACTGTAGCCGACTCAATCTCTTTCAAGTTTTCTGATGGCTTCACTGAATCAGTTCCCTGCTCATACATAGAGTTTGCCGAACGCCTTGTGTTGCCACAACACAAAAATCTACGCAAAGAAGAGGTAAAGGATTCCCTTGTGTTCGCCTTGAAATGATATTTTCTTTCACTTTGATTCTCCCAAGCCTATTGAGATCACTGCCATATTGGGGATTGTTACCAGAGCAGTCTGATTGATAGACATCAAGATCCTCATTAATCTGACTGTCAAGAAATGAATTGTTTCTTTTATGCTCAATTACGAGGTAATAACTTCTATCACCATCTTCAACAGGTCAAGGAGTTTCACAGGCGAGATGGGTTTGAGGTTGGAAATGCAGATAAGATTTTTGAGAGCACATCCAAAGAGCAATTGACAAGGCGAACTGGGTGAGATGAATCACTATTTAGATGACGAAGAATGATCGCTAGAAGTTACTCAAGAAGTGGTCTTCAAGGCTGAGATCCTTACATAAGTACATGTGATAGTCACAGTACATGAATAAACTTTATTCACAATACCCATATAATTGGACGTTTGTTCTCTCATGCTATAATCTTTTAACCTTCCTTCTCACCATTCTTTGTTGATTGAAAGAGGCAATTTATACCTGTCTGGCTGAATAACGTCGAGTTATTATGGAGCTTGGAAACATTGCCACTCAGATTTTTCCAATCGAGTTCTGAAAAACGATTCAATCAGACAGGACTTAACATTCCTTAACATTTTCTGGACTGTAGAGGGCAATCGACTAAGATTCTAAATACAACATATAGGGTCATGTCCCCCCTTTGCCTTCTCAGTTGCCTTCTCAGTTGTACAAGAACAAATGCTTCCCCAGAAAATACATATTAGTAAGAAAGGGGTGAAAAAAGAAATGAATGACAAGAGGCAGCTAAAAGAAGCAGATACTTCGCTGATCCTGTGCGCTATGGTTTACCACTGGGTCTTGGAGATTGGTGGGGATATTGATGGTGGAAAGGAGAAGCATGGGGACCATGTGGTATTGAAAAGCTCCTTTGTTGGTGCCCATTCCGAGATAACAATCCAGCCTGTGAGCGGACACCATTTTTGGCATTTGGGCTAGACCCAACCCGGTCAGCTTGCATGGTCTGGAAATAATATGATGAGCTCGCCATGTCCTTGAGGTTGGGCAGAGGCTTCAATGTGTCGACCACTTCACTCATTAGAGGCCTGGTTTTAGGATCCCTGCTAAGGCAATAAGCAGCCAACTGTGCAGCTTTCTGGGCACCTTTTATTGAAAAGTGACCTTCAAGTCGAGGGTCTATCAGCCGGTAGAATCTTCTTCTCTCCCCTAGATATGGCCTCGCCCACTCAACAAGATTATGCTCTCCATTAGGACGGTTCTTATCCATGGATCTCCTGCCGGTTATCATTTCAAGCAAGACCACACCAAAACTGTAGACGTCGCTCCTTGACGTAAGATGTCCTGACAGAAGTGTTTTTGCCCGTTTAACCTTGATGTAATAATGATCACATGCAGCAGCTGAAGAATGTTGCAAAACTTTCCTACCTAATATGAACAGGACTGACTACATGGAGGCACATCATGCTACTGGACCGCATACAATGGATGCCTACTACAGATACATGCAAATCCAATATTGTCTGTCATTTTTATCTACTATCTAGAATAAAAAAATAATAATTACCTAAACAGGAAGGACAGAAGGATTTGTAAAGGTACAGAAAGAAGGAACGGTGGGGTTGATGCCCTTCTCTGGTTCAAACGTGTCGGTCTAGGAGAGGGGAAGGGGGACCAGAGATAACTGATAAAGAGGATGTTTTTAATGAGGGGAATGTAGTTCCTTTCTGATTTTAAATTAAGAGTGTTTTGTTACTTAAAAATGGAGAGATTGAGTTGGATTTTTTTTTACTGCTTTCGACTCCCAATTTGGGGGTTGATAGTTCTTATTATACAAGGGGCATGCACCCTTCAAAATCCTTCCCTTCCCTTCCCTCCCTCCCCTTACACCAAATCCTCCCTAGCCAATTTAATCAGCCTCGCATGGAGTTCAATTCAACTCTGGGCACTGAAATATATAAACACTTTGGTACATGCAGAGAACAGATACAAAATCTATCCTCCTACTTCATACAGAAAAGCTTTAAGTTTTTCCCAGAGCCAACTGGAATATGCCTGTAACGCAGGCAATTAGGGTTCAAAAGAAAGCTAGATATGCGTATCTAGGCTTTCAGGGAAAAGAATAAATCTTTCATCAAATTAGGATGAGAAAATGACAACAGATTAAGAGAAAATCATGCTTACCGGTCATTACATACTCTGGGGCTGCATAACCATAAGTTCCCATCACTCGGGTTGATACATGGGTCTTATCTCCCTCAGGACCATCTTTGGCAAGTCCAAAATCAGAAAGCTTGGCATTGTAATCCTGATACAGAATTTGATTAGTAGGATGCACCAATTAAGTGAAGAAGAGGAAGAGGAAAAATATTGCTATAGTTATATTATGTACCGCATCTAATAATATATTGGAGGTTTTGAAATCACGATAAATCACTGGCCTTTCAGCTTCTTCATGAAGAAAGGCAAGACCTTTGGCAGCACCAAGAGCGATTTTCATTCTTATAGACCATGGAAGAGGGAGGGACCCTGCATATAAAATTTCCATAAAAAATGAATGATGTCTAATAAGCAAATTGTGCAACACAGCAAAACCAAGCAACGTCATGTAAGAAAAAGCGCATCTGCGTATCAAAATCATATATATGAAGGGGTGGTAATAAAACAGCTCCATTTTATAAAATTCAGCTGTTTCATTGTGTTACTTTTCATTATTAAACTTGGTGGTTTGACAAAAATCTAGACAAATCTGATACGAGTTTGATGATTTGCTAGAACTTTTCACAACTTTGTAGCCTTAGGTTAACATGACAGAATTCAAAATTTTCACAGCTCATCCTGAGCTTCATCACCAACGATCTAGCATTCACTTCTGCAAGAACCGTCATCCAACATAAACACATCCAGTCTCTGTAGAATAATACTAATACACAAAAGATTCATATTTACATACAAGCATCCACTGATAAATAGAGATATGTTCATGCATACACATAAATACACACAACCAATCTCCAGTGCAAGCATTGCTTATCTGATGTCCACAGATATTTTATGTAAATGCTTTTGTAATTTCTATTCTGGAAAAGTTCATTACTGTAGAGAAAAAGGGGAGACTAATTTTTCACCACACATTTTAAATTACTTTCTTACTAGAAACCATAATTTTTTTTTTAAGGGAGATAAAAAAGGGCCAACAAGAAAGGCAAAAGGTTGTTGCATACGTCGAAACAGGTGGTTCTCCAAGCTTCCTCGAGGCATGAACTCATAAACTAGCAGCCTTTGATCATCTTCAATGCAGTAACCAATCAGTTTAACCAGGTTAGGATGAACAAGATCACCAAGGAAATTGACTTCAGCCTGCCGCGCATAGTCAACAATTAAAAGCAAACCTATGAGCAAGAAATCCAAATGATTTGGAAACAACATATTGAAAATGAAAAGACACAGAAAATATAATAGTGAATTTTTATCTGTTCAGTAAATAGATTAGGAAAGTCTGGTACCAGCCATTCTTTATGACCCTGGAGCCCATCATGATTAAGGGTTTTAACAGCAACAGTAAGGCCGGTACCAGGTTTCACCGGAGCAGTTCCATTTTCTTCAATCCATCCCTTGAAAACACAACCAAAGCCACCTTCACCAAGAAGACTCTCAGGTCTAAAATTTCGAGTTGCTAGCTTGAGATCATTAAATGTGAACTTCCGCAGTCGAGAAGCAACTTTAAGCTCCTCTTCAAGTTTGGAAAGGGATGAATTACTTTCTGTATTACTTGTGGTTGAGGATGAGACAACAGGAGCAGCTGGTTGGTCTGTGCTTGCATCGTTTATGGATTTACTTTCTGTTGATTCACAAACTTACACTATTAAAATACAGACTACTGTAAAATGAAATCTTAAGCGATGATAATCATAACACTGAAATAGCCAAATATAGCACCATGCGCTACAATCCCTTCTGGATACAACCACACCAGCTTTTCAAAATGCTAAACCTCATGCCACTGTGTGCAGGTTTGACAAAGAGATGTGACGCCCAACCCATATCAAAATTAAAATGGTAAATGAGAAAAAAATTGAAGCATAAACTACAGTGCAGCATGTAGATGTATATTCAACAAAAAATGAAACTGCACAGTAATACCATATATGCTTGTAATGATAATCGTGGTTTCTTTTAACTCGAACACTCCACATACACAAATCATAGATTCCCTCATTCTGCTATTTAAACAGCCCCTATCCCAAGTGCCTTTGAAACCAAAGTATCTATCATTTACCTGGTAAAATTCTCCTTAAATCCATTGGGCAGTTCAGCAACCCAATATTTACCACTATTATCACCACTAGAATGTTTCCATTACACACCTACCAACTCATCAGTCATGCTACCATCACCAGCACACTAATGATTATTCCAAACTCACTGCCATTTTTCTGAGATTCTGGAAATGGCTGCAATCATTTGAAGGAGTTTGTTTCAAACAAACTGATGAAACAGCTGCTCCTACTTTCTGCCAAAGCCATGAACTATACACATCTTTTCAACACTAATTTGGGATTGAAGCTGATTCGAACTAAGGCAATATTTTCAACAAATAAGAAAAAAATTGTTTCTTAGAAGAAATAAAAAAAAAAAAACAAGTTTGATAAACTTAAATCAGAATTATCTACATCTCTATACGGTTAAGAATTTAGTCAAGCCTGCTTTTGGAAACGAGGAACATAATTGTTATAATAAAAAAACTAACAAAGAAATATAAACTACAGTGCAGCATGTAGATCTATATTCAACAAAAATGAAACTACACAGTAATACCATATATGCTTGTAACGATAATCGTGGTTTCTTTTAACTTGAATGCTCCACATACACAAATCATAGATTCCCTCATTCTGCTATTTAAACTAACCATGATAGTCACTCTTCCAACATCACATATCCCCTATCCCAAGTGCCTTTGAAACCAAAGTATCTGTCCTTTACCTTGTAAAATTTTCCTTAAATCCATTGGGCAGCTCAGCAACCCAATCTTTACCGCTATTATCACCACTAGAATGTTTCCATTACACACCTACCAACTCATCAGTCATGCTACCATCACCAGCACACTAATGATTACTTCAAACCCACTGCAATTTTTCTGAGATTCTGGAAATGGCTGCAATCATTTGAAGGAGTTTGTTTCAAATAAACTGATGAAACAGCTGCTCCTACTTTCTGCCAAATCCATGAACTACACACATCTTTTCAACACTAATTTGGGATTGAAGCTGATTCGAACTAAGGTAATGTTTTCAACAGATAAGAAATAAAAAAAGCAAGTTCGATAACTTAAATCAGAATTATCTACATCACTATAAGGTTAAGAATTTAGTCAAGCCTGCTTTTGGAAACGAGGAACATAATTGTTATAATAAAAAAACTATCAAGGAAATCAAGATACCAAGCATTTATTGCAAAGCTCTGACCAGAACACCAAGGTAAAAAGAAATTAAAGAACCAAATCTAACCAAAAACATTAAGTCAATCAACTAAATAAATGACTCAGTCAAGTACCAAAACGGAAAAATTCCCTTCCCTTATTTTCCGCTTGAACTAGAAATAACAGCTTCCCCAAGCTAGCGGATATAAAATAAACAGAAAACTGTTAGGGATGACTCTCCAAATAGTAATTCTGCATGCTTGCGATAAACTGCGGGAAAGAAAACAACTTATGTCTAGCATGACCTGAAGTAGTTTCTGCAAAATCTCAGGACTCCCAGTTTTCATAGAAAAACCTTCACCCTGTCAATGGATCTCACAGCCAAGTCAGGCTTCGGTATTCATGAAGCTTGTAAATGTTGCAAGCAGTGAAAATAGCTGTTGATAGTTCCTTTTAAAAGTCACTGTTATGCGCACACACGCACATAGAAACTAAACATTCGGTTGCAAAACCATTCTTGGTTGAACAAACATCCCAGGAAGGAAACCATGCCAATTTTAACTGACAAACTGATTGAACTAAAACAAATAATCCACATTGATCAAACCCCCAAAAAAAAATTGAAGTGAAGAGAAATCGGAATTACCAAAATGGGTACTAGTCCCACTAACAGAGCTATCCACTTTGGATCTTGACGAAATGCAGCTCCCAACAAGCCTTAACTTGACCCAACACCCCGCCTTTGTACCATCTTTCTTCTTCCTCTCCTTTGAATTGCACACATCCCAAGAAGACTTCACTTTACCTTCTTCACTGCCTAAACCCATCCTCTCCTTTCCTCTTCAAAAACCCTAAATTCCAAAACCCACTTTTCATCAAACCAACACCCCAAATCCCACCGCTTGCCACATCCAAAAATGAAAGGTTTCCAATTTAGCAATTTCTCTTCAATACCCACAAACCCAATTGAAAAGGAGAAAAGGAAAGGAAAGACTAGATCACGTCAGGTAGATAAAAACTGATGGCCCCTTTTTAAAGATTTTAAAAAATAATCAAACTGTGGAAACCATTGACACAGACAACAACATAGTTTGGTCTTCTATTTTTCATATTTTTAATCAGTTAAGACCAGGAAATGTCCGCTGCTCTCTCGATAATAGCACGGAGGATTGATTGTACATTTAGTCCCTTCACTCTTGATATTTTCATAATGTGCCCACTCAACTATTTTTACTCTTTCTTATCTGATCCTTCTACTCAAGAAAGTATTTTAATATGATCCCTCGATCCAATTTACATTGGGTTAATTACAAGGTTGTTCCGGAGGTGGTTCTTGATTTTCAATTGATACGAAAAGGTTCAATATCGATTTATTTCAATGTTCTATTTCAAAGTTAATATTATAATATATAGCATGATTTTATATATTTTAAAATTATTATTTTCTATTCCAGTACGTGTAAAAAACTTAGTTAATTAAGTAATAATATGCAATCTAATGTTATTGCGTCATTGCATATTATACATATAAAAAAAATAGATGTTTGATGGATATTTTACTGTAGATCAAATATATTTTTTCCCTAAAAAAATTATACAGGCAAGTTCTTCCAATATATGTTTATGGATTAAAAAATTTTAAAAAAAAAATGTATGCATCTGTATAATTAAATAAATCGATAAATAAATATGTTAATAAATAAAAAATTATTAACAATAACAAAAAAAATATAAAAAGCATGTGTAAATAAAAAAATTTAATTTTATGATACAAGATATTTATCCAATTATATTTACTAATTTTATTTATTAAAATATTATTTTATTAAATCAAATGATAATAAAAATAGATATACATATTAAATTGAATAAATAAAATAAAAAGTATTATGTGATATTGTATATATTATAAATATTAAATTAATTAAATAACATAATAATCAAATATTTTTTATTATTTTTTAAATGGACGAACAACTTGTTATCTTTCATATTAAAAAAAATACAGATAATATATTGTTTGCAAATCTAAATTTTAGCCACCACTATAATTTGATTAAAAAAATAAAAATAATATTTTTTAAAAAACTTATTTTAAAATTATTTTAATTTAAAAAATTTTATTAGCATCCTTTGAATACCTACAAACAACCCATCAAATCACAAAACTTAAAATCAAACTACATTAAATTTATTTCTCTTAATTTAGATTTTTTTAAAATAATATTAAGGTTCTAAAACATGACTATCAAACTTATTTAATTGCGTGGAACCTTATGAAACAAAACAAAATTATTTTGATAGTTGGAAATAGCTTGAATGATGATTTTATTTATAATTATTAAAATCCAATGATCTCTTTTTCTTTTTTTTCTTTAATCTAAATTGAAAAATTATATAGATAAATTTTAGTATAAAAAGTGATTTTTTAAAATTTAAAAGTATCTAAATTATATATAAAGATCGAGAACTTGAGTGTATTTTTCATGAAATTTCTAATACGTTAATATTTGGTGTTATTTTTATTTTACCATGTTCAAAAAATAAAAAACAACTAATCTTTAATTATAATTAAATTATTCAAAATAAATAGTAAATCTGGTAGTATTTTACAAGGATATTAAAAGTGTTTGTCTATATAAAAAAATATAAATTTTTATAAAGGAATAATATTATTCAAATCAGTAGATTAATTTTCACAAACATCAAGCAATAAGATTCAATAAAATTTGTAGATAATTTTGTTAGATAAAACTTGATCAATATTATAAGTGATGTAATGAAGAATTTTGGTGAAAAGGTCTATCTTTAACCGGTGAAATGGAATGATGGGTAAAGCGACTCGAAGACGTTATAAAATGAGATTTTAAATAATATAAAATATATGAATATTTATTCTTTTAAAAAAAAAAACCAATATAGAACTCGGACATACTGGATCGGATGGAATGGAATGATATTGACAACCATGGTTAACTAGCACGAACATGCTTGTCTTTTCACTTTTTTAACGGGGTCCCTTATTAGTTAGTATTCTTAATTTGACCCCTTTTATTAAACTTTATCACCGAATCACATCCTTCTGTTTACACGTTAAATATCGATAAAACCTGACATTCAAGCCCCCCGGCTTAGCATCTCTCGTCCATCACGATTTACCATTATATATATATATATATATATATATATATATATATATATATATATTTTACAAATTTTACGTTTTTTCTCAATGAGAAAAAAGGGCTTAAAAATACAATAACATTCATTTATGTGAAAAAATTTTAAATTAATTTTTTAAATATTTTTTTAATTTTAATATGCTAATATTATAAATAAAAAAAATATTTTTATATATTTTTAAATAAACAACATTTTTACACCTCTTTACCAAACAAAGAAACAAAAAAAAACATTGCAAATCACGAACAATTGAACAGCAGTGAACTCTGCTTTTATGAACCAGATCCCCCCCAAAAAAAAAAATCTCTTGGACATCAGTCTAACTCTGCTATTATGCCAGCCATAAACACACAGATCCTCCTTTCCTCGTAAAATTTCAGTGCACCCCTTTTGTATTAGGAGTAAACAAGGTTTCTAAATGAATATAATACACAATTCGATTTATCTACAAAGAGTACAGCCCTCTAAATCTCTTCACATAGTTGAAGATAAACTCTGGTAAGCAATGGAAATCAACAAATACATCTTCAATCCTAGATGATCTTGTGGAAATGCTGGAAGTTGCATTTATCTTCAGGGCGTGGGCGTGCTCAGGAATGTAGGTTAGACCTGCACCAAAAAAGTAGTTGCCCCAGACAGTTTAGATCTTCATAGAAGCAGAGCCTGCCTGCATGTAGATTATAGCGGTACACAGATTGAAATCGAGCAATTATCGCAGTCAACTCCAATAGTGAACATAAGCAACAGACGATAAGAAGTCTATTCCAATATGATGCCAGCAGCTCTTATATCTAAAAGCCAGGCTCTGCTTAATTTAAATGTCAAAGAACCATTTTACCTAAAAGTTTAAACTATTAGATGAAGTTTCAAAATATAATTTATATTATTCTCTAATATACCCCCTGAAATAAAAGTTTTTTGAACTTGAAACTTGCACAGACACACATTACATTGTAATTAATTTTTATCAAATAAATAAAGATGGTGCGATTTGAACTCGTGATTGCTTGATCATCAAGGCTCTGATACCATGTCAAAGAACCATCTCACCTAAAAGTTTAAGATATTAGATGAGACTCCAAGATATGATTTATATTATTCTCTAACATCAAATATCATGATCTTCAGGATTACACTGATAAATATATTAATTATAAGGAGTGCAGCTTAACTGGTCAAGCCCTGGGTTTACTTTCTAGAAGTTACCAGTACGAGCCCCACAAACTTCAAAGCCACTAAAAACTTATATAGTCGTTAACTTCAAAGTTTGTGAAATTAGTCAAGGTGAGCATAAGCTGGCTCAGACACTTACGTTAATCTAGAAAAAATTGTCTATGACCCAGGCATGGAGAATCATCTTCAATTCCCAAAACATTTAATAACACTACAGGATGGAATCAGCTTTCATGTTTTATTTGAAGAGATGGTGAGAGTAGACAAGTTATACCTAAGAAAATTCAGCATTTGAGAGCAAGAGGGCATACATTCCGCAGAAGACCACTTGGAGCATGTAGTCTAAATATATAATTTTTTACTTTCTCAGAAAAATATCAAAAGACATATTCTTGCAAGAGATATCCTTTTATGCCTACTATAAGGGAAGAGGATGGCAGTTTGCATCAATATTGATCAACATTTTTTTTATAAAAAAAAATGAGAATTCAGTGTAATAATTGAATGGTTCAGCTTTTAAAGGGGAGGGTGGCAGTGTTTGTCAAAATTGGTCAAGTTTTTTCTGGGAAAAAAATCAAGTAAATGAGAATTCATTATAATTAATGAAAGGGTTCAGCTTTTGACAGCAGAAGAAAAAAAGAACAAACCTATTTTATACAATCCAAAAAATTTATGAAATCCACGACATATGTAAGTTGATGATACCTTTCTCTTTAACATCTATCTGAAAGTGTTGAGGGAAATTATCCCATCAGTCAAAGGAAGAAGCTCAAGCTTGATGGTAGTCATAGATTAATCACCTAAGTTGTAAAAATATGTCCAGATCAGAGTCCAATAAAGAAATGAGCTTAAGAGTGAGATACATTACCCTAATGGAACTCTACTCTGCAGCCACAGATGCGTGCAACCCAAGCCTGTACTTGAAATAACATCAGATATGTGAGAAGACTGTTCGATAAAAGAAACAGACTGAACTCCATCACTATTCCATTTCATATTCTCTGACGTGGTAGTCACAGAGGATAGTGCCTGCACAGCAGAGCCATATTTCTCACCAGTTATTATACCTGCAGGCTCGGACAAACCAACAAATGAGCTCATTGGTGTTGTTGGGGTAGAAGTCAATGATCCCACTGATGGAGGTGAAGTAAATGAGGCAGGCAAGAACCATCAGAGTTAGATCTTCAGATGTCAAATTAGAAGCCTGTAGTGCTAAAACCTGGGAATTTGACTACAGCTTCAGAAGACGAGAAAAAAACATTTTCAACAAAGTGAAAAAAATGCAAAAGAAGAACAACCTGAACAGGAAGCCGAGAGACTTTCCCATTGGGTCCAGAAGATTGTCCTGACATTTCAGACGCAACAGAGATCAAAAGATCCCTTGAGATATTTGGTCACCAACTAGTTGGCTGCTTAAAAAACAGCCTCGACTCTACATTCAACAGGAAGCATGAAACAAAAGATTGGTTAAAGTAAATAAATAAGCACTTCAAATAGTTAAAATGGTGAAGTAAACCACAAAAATAATGAATACCAGTGTAGTTTCAGCGACAGGATATCATAATTGCATACTGATCAGCATTCAACGCACTTCTTCCTTCCATGGTATTTGGTACAAGATGAAGACCGCATGATGGGGATAGCCTTTCTTAGTGAACCTTGGAATACTTTACAGAAGATGCTGGTTTGAGAATGAATGAGTGCTCCTCACCTCTCCTGCAATGGGAAAAACTTAAATAAGCTCATGGTAAAGAATTAAACTCGTGAATCAAGATTGTTTCCTGCAATGAAGTCATACAAAATACCAGTCAATATAGCTAGCACTCTGTTGAGTGATCCATATATGCACTTATAATTCAAAATTTACTGAGATTTCTATGGTTATGATCCAGAATAATAGTAAAAATAGGTAACTTCTGTAAATTCAAAGAAATGTACTGAAAAAGTTTCATTCATAATTTTACTTGATCATTCCATATATCACACACATGAATAGCAGCATACAATTGCAATCGATCTCTTTTCCGCCTTTGTTCGTTTTCTCTTCTTTTCCACACAAGACTGAGAATTAATAGCATGATCTTATGGTTTTTTTCTTCTCAATATCTATCAGAAAGAGGCATTGTGAAGTTTTTGTAGATGATGATTCTCAGGCTGTTGGGAGACTACTAGCTCAATTCAAAATCATGAATCAGAAGCAATGTCACGCATCACTCCAATAATTTCAAAACAAATATTAATTTAGCCATAAAATGTCATTGAATTGCTCACTAAGAACCCACCAAGAGATAAAAGTAAGCTTCAGCCTACTCCAGGATGATTGAACTAAAGAAGTGAGAATGAACAAGTAAATTGGATGAGAAAGCAAAAGAGAGATAAATTTATCTTTCTTGCATATAGAAAAGGACTTTTCCCAAAGTAAAGCCAGATTGTCCAATCAACTCAAGAACATTATCAAAGATGTACAAACCACCTCCAACAAGTGGAAGCAAACTGGATTAACCATGGCAAATGCAGTTGAACCAACAAATAAGAGTACATGACGATACCTAGAATGAACAACAACCTGAGGGCTAGATCTGGCAAACTGTGGTCATTTCCAGCTTCAATGCATGCAATTGGTAATGATGAAGGAAGTCCGCTCTTTGAAGCTTCCTCAAAAACAATAGTTATAGTATCTATGTCTAGCACAATATCAGGTATATGTTCTGGAGAAATGTTCTGCAAAATAACTTTTACATTTATTAGCATTGGTGGGGTTTGGAGAGTAATCCCAACAAGCAACCAAATATATGAACACGTTACAAAATTTGGCACGGTAAAAAGTCTTGATGCACACCTTTATCTGAACACAAAGAAGGTCATCCGTATTGCAGTCGGCAGCAAAAGAAAGGATTTCTGCAGGTTGAATTATTTCAAGTTTCCTCCATCTCCTTCCTGGAACATAGATGCCTTGCAACCCACAGCAAGCAGAAAACCTCTCTCTCTCTCTCTCTCTCTCTCTAATGACACACCCCGGAATGATAAACGCTCTTCATGTTTTTGACTTTTCCATAACTTCTGAGATGAGTACTGATCCCCATTTTCAAGTTCAAAGTTGGGCTTAGAGCTTTGGGCTTTAACAGGTTGTGGAGGTGGAGCAGAATTTTGAGGCAGTGATGACATGGAGTAACTTCTACAATGAGAGAAAAGCTGAGAACCAGAAGAGGAAGACTTCTGTGGTGCGCCACCAAATCCAGAATAGGAACTTAACTGAGGAGGAGGTAATGAGCAAACAGTGGAAGATAAGGTGTTATCCACAGGAAGCAACCATTTTAATAGTTCTCTACATGGGTCATAATTACTATAATTTAAGTTTTCCTGGTTCTCCGGAAACCAATTTCTCTCCTGATATTTCTCAAATTGAAGAATCTCAATGATCGGGTCTCTGAAAAAATGCACTCCGACATTAACTCGGAAATGCAGCTGCACCCTTCCAAACAAAGAAATGGAATGTGATCAATACAACAACTGTTAAGCATAGTACACATAAGAGCTACAGCATCATGATTGCATACTGTATTTAAAGATAGGAAACAAGCTGATTGATCAAGCATATTTGACCTCTCAAACATCTTGCCAGCAGATATCATTTAACATGATCTGACTAACAAGTACAGATGTCCACATCATTAAACTGTAATGCATCTGTGCCACTAAGAAGTTACTAAATGGCTATTTGGAAGTGTGGTAGAAATTGCTTTTGGAAGTGTTTTTCGCTTGGAAATACATTAAAATAATACTTTTTTTTATTTTTTAAAATTTACTTTTGACATCAGTGCACCAAAATGATCCAAAAATACAAAAAATAATATTTTGAAGCTAAAAAAAATTCAAAAATTATCAAAAGCAAGGTTTTACCACAATGCCTGATAGGGCTAAACCACCAACTATATGGGAGCTGAATGCCGGTTTTCAAATGAACATCAACAGAACAAAAAACAAATACTGTTTAAATACCCTTTTTCCATATATTAGCAAAAAATCTGCACCACTTGAAATATTTTGTTAATTCTCCAGAAATACCCCACAGACATTCAGTTTCTAAAACCATGACTTAAACTACTAGGGAAACATGCAAAATCTTTCACAATTATGGACTCCAGAAAATTTACACATCCAATACCAGAAATAGACTAGAATATTGATATTTAGAGAAATATATGTTCACTGCAATACTTTTGGAAAAATACGTTGCATTGTTGAATGCAAGGAGAGATCATTCTCTATCTAGCTCATAGAAAACAAAACAAAATTTGAGCAGTTCAAACTGCAGAAATGAGTTTACAGATTCGATATGCTATTTACAAATCATCTAGTCCAAAACCAATAATAGACCATTTATTATTCAGTACTGCAAATCCAGCATATCAAAGCAGAATTTTCAAACATAATGCAACTCTATTGCTAAATTGGCGTGTTGTTTGTATACAATAGTAACTTTCAAAATGTTGGCATTAATTATAAGCACCCAGCAGGGAAATAAGAGCATAAAAGTCAGAGTCTGCACTAATTTTCAAAAGGAAATCAGATGGGAAAAAAATTATAAACCAAGAGGTTCTAGGTTGCATACCACTATATCTTCAATAGAAAGAGAGCAACAGCTGACACCATTTCTTGCGGCACCACCAGAGACATTGGTATCAAAATTTCCTCTATCAATAAGAGCACTAAGATGGAATGTGTAATCTGCAGTTTTATTGGTTCTTTGTGATTTGTTCTGACCATCCATCTCAGAGTATTCTGGGTCTAGCACAGTTTTTTTTACCAAAGTGGTTCACCCAACTCTGCAGTCATAACAAAAAAATGGGAGTTCTTAAATCTTTCAGATAACACTTCAGTTTGTCTTTAGTAATCCTCCATTATGAGAAAGGATTCACTAGCAGAAAAATCTCTCTGCGGATCAGTCTTCTGTTTTGATGCAACATTGTCATTAAGGCCTGTTACTTGACTGTGACAACTTACTTCCCCTTGTGCAGTTACGAAATCACTTCCACCTTCCAAATCTCCATTTTGTATCTTAGGGCTTTCCCTATTCCATTTTTAGACATCACTGCAGCAACTTTATATGGAGTGATAATTTCCGTATCCTGCTTGTATGCTGATAAACTTGCGAGAATATGAACTTGTTCACCTAAAATAGATATGGATTTGAGGTGTCTATAATGGACATAGAATGTCCCAAATGGATAGTAACCAACACATGATAAAAATGGAAGAATCAACAGATTAATAAATATATACTCCCTGGAAAAACAAATGACCTATCCAGGGAATGTAATGAATGTATATCTGGTGCATTCTTCCAGTCATCAGGAAGTTCCCCTGCAAAACCATATCAAAAGCTAAATATCACAGAAGAAAACACAGCAAAGTTATTTAACTACATGGAGAAAACATGTCCTTGAATCAAAAACAAACATCAAGCAAAAAAATTGGAACCAAAAAAGGGCAAGCCTCAAATATACCCCCAGCCATTGGGATAGTATCAATTTTGCCCCCAACCAAATTTTTTGTATCAAATTTGTTCCCAAATAATTTGGATTCATCAAATGGGTCATTCTGTTAGAATTCCTTAATCGAAAACGTTAAGTTCCCTACAAAACGACATCATTTCTTACAAAAAAGGTACAATTTGGAAGGAATTCATGACCAAAAATGAATGGAAAGACTTCGTTGAGAGTTTCTAAAACTTGAGGGACAAAATTGATTTGTTTGAGGCCAAAGTTCTTATGCAGGTTAGAAGCCCACATAGTAGTAGAGAAAAATAAAATCACTTATTCTAGTTACCTGGTGGCATGGGAGGTATGGCACAAATTCTTTATCAGATTACGTGTTGGACAACACAGCAAAGAGGAAATGGTATGAATGCGCTAAACAGATTTTGGGTGAGGGACAGAAGGATTGTAAAATTTTGTAGAAATTTATGGTGTTTGAAATTGTTTGCATCAGCTAACAAGATGGAAAATTGAGAATCTCCAAGGATCAAGCTTGATCAGAGAAACTGCTATGGAAATGGAAATTGACATAATAGATTATTTGACCTCCTTATGGAGGTTTGCATCAGGGCACTTTCAAGGTGTTTAATAGACCATGTTCAAAGGGATTAGAGAATAGCCTCTCAATGTTTTGTTTTGTTCTTTTCAATACCGTGGGAGGATAATTCATTCTCCTTGCTGTTGCTGCCCATTTATTACCAAATATATATAAAAAAAAAATACAAGGAAATAAACATGAAGCAGGCCTAAAAAAAGACAGCCCAAGTTGGAAGACTAGAACATCAACTAAAAGTTGGTACACCAAAATGTCCAAATTAGCAAGCCAAGGTTTTGAATGAAAAAGGAGCACATATGTAAAAATGCTTTAGATATTTAAGGACTCAATTAGAATTTTGAAAGATTCAATTAAACTTATTGAGAGTTTAACTGCAAGAGAAATCAACTTTTGAGAGTCAGTTTTGATGTCAATTGAAACAAATGAAGTTTTAGGATCAAAATTGAATTTTGAAAAGTTTAATTAGTTAAATTAAGGGCTTACTTGCATAAAATTCAAAGTTTAGTGAGCTAACAGGAACTTAATTGAACAATTTGTGAACCAAGGATCAACTTACAAAACACGGGCAACTTCAGGGACTGAAATCATGGGGTCAAAACAAAGAAAATTGAAAGTTTGATAGTCATTTAGAGGTCTAATTGGACAGATCACATACCAAGGATCAACTTGTATAAGACACTCAAAATTAGGGCTGACAAATGAATCTAGCAAGGACACAATTATACGAAATTAGAAAGTTAGAGGGAAATTACAAGTAAAATCAAATAAAATTGGAAGAATAAAGATCAATTTGAAAATTACCAGATCCTAAATAAAAAAACCCTAATATGTAGGAATTAGTCAAAACAACGTCGTTCAAGGCATTGTGCATCTTCTTCTTTAATTTTTGGCTAATCAAGCAGGCACTTTCAGACAAATGAATGTGACGCTCCTAACCAACCCAAAGGCTGCAACCACCACCATTCAACTGAGAAACACCCCCTCTACAACCCCATGTCTTTAAAATCCAACATTTACATCCTATATTCTTCATTGATCTCCACAACATCTTATCCCTAGTCAACCAGCATCACAGTTTTAGTCATCATGCTATTTGATTAAGCACTTCCAAACGTTTGAATGTGGAGTTACAGACCTTCAAATCAAGCAAAAATGGATTCGATTGAAAAGTGTGCACCCCATCTGTTAAATTCAGGAGGTCTCATGCAATGTTGACGTCATAGTTGCTCCAGCAAAGCCACGAAAGTCACCAACCCAGTCAGCCTTGACAGGGACACCCAATTGCAGAAAACCACCTAACTTTTAAGTGTACCCTCATTTACAAACCCCGAAAAGGTTCTCATCAAGGGTTTAAAACCTTTCTCTCTAGATCTAAAGGTAGACAACACCCCACATTGGTCTCCAAGTTTCCTACACAACCATTTAAACCCAAAACCATTGGTTCTATGGCAAAACCAGCTGGATCGAGTAAATAGTGAAAAAGATATAAACTTTGGTTAAGGTGCAAGGATTCCATCCATGAGGATTTAGAAGGTTCAACTTAGTCTCAGGAGGCCTAAAAATAAGAAAGGAGGAAGGCAATACCAAGAATTGATTCAAATTTAGGGATTTCTAAGGTAAGAAGGTATATACATTCAAACCTTGAAAGTGGAGTCCATAAGACATGCTGGATCGATTTCTTGTGTTCAATATGGATCGATTTCTTGTGTTCAATACGAAGTTTTGAATGTTTTGATATGTTGGTGATTGCCTTTTTTCTTTTTCCACCTTTTTTCCATTATAATGCATGGTATTTTGATTTAATGGGTGCAAAAGAAGGCAGCAGGGGGGCTTCTATTAATGAAAGGATAGCCCCTACTTCTGGGTGGCTGGTTTGGCTTTTGAAGTGATAACAGTTGGATTTTAAAGATCATTTTGTTCAAGGATGTTTTCTGTTTTTGAGTTGGTAGCTTTTGAGATTGAAAATCAATGCATTTTTTTAGTTTTAGTGTTGTTTTGTTGGCTTTTTACCCTAATTATATTTATTATCAATAATGTGGTATGTGGGAATAAGGAAAACATGCTTTAGAGGCTAAAAATAGTCATTCTGGGTTATTTGGCCAATCTGGGTATTTTGGGTTTTGGTATATTCATCTGTTGAATCTTGCCTAAGGTGCTAGTTTTAGAGTTTGTTTGGTTTAAGTCTCAGTTCACACAATTTCTTCCACCACTGGTAGTAAATGGTCTAGGAATTTCATGCATCAATAATAAGTTTTAGTAGGTTTTAATTCTAAGGTTTTGATTTTAAACCGAAACCCATTTAGGAAAAATGACGTGGATTTATTGACCATTGAAGCAAACAAACCCCTAATTCTTGTTCTATGCATGATGGTGAACAAAACCATGTCCTCTTTTATGCGAGATTTGGTCTAGATTGAGGTTTGCGTTTATGAAATGGCAAAGAATGTTATTCATTTTCTCTTGTTTTTTGTGTTTGATCTTTTTGGCTGAAATTTTCTTAAGTTTTTAAGTCTTTGCAAAGTTTGATCTGTTTTAGTATTGGTTTTTCTATTAGGTTTGTTTCTAAGTCAACTCGATCGAGTTAACCCAGCTGAGTCCATCTGACCGGGTAAAAAAACATTCAATTTTGCCTTCAAGCTTTGTTTTGATTTTTTTTTATTTGGGTTTAAGAATGTGTTTGAGAAGACCTCTTTTAATTTTATTTTTTTTTGGGTATTTTTATTCCAAAAAGCCTACAAATATACAAAAAAAAAATCTTTTTGTGTGTTACATACAGCTAAATCTCTCAAAAATATAAAAAATTATATCATTTAGTATTTATATACGAAAACTCAAAAATACATATTTGCATGCATTTTGGGATTTAATAATCAATTTATTAAATCCATGATTTGCCTAATAGTTCAATAATCACCAATTTTTTAATTCATAAGGATTAATGGGTAAACATTCTAGTATAAATGTTGGACCTCCAAGTAAGAGTTAACCAAAAAATTCTCGGTGTTATTCTAGATATTTATCAATTTTAATTATAAGTATTTTTCACTATAATATATAAATTATAAAAAACTTTTTCATAAAAATTTATTTAGGAATACAGGTCCATAATAAATTCTTAACACCAGATTTATTCACATGAATAAATTTCAATCCTAAATATCAGGAGTTAAACAGAAAATTCTCAGTGTTATTTTAAATATTCATCAATTTTAATTGGGAGTATTTTTACTATAATATATAAATTATAAAAAACTTTTTCATAAAAAATTTTTTAGGTATACAAGTCCATAATAAATTCTTAACACTAGATTTATTCACATGAATAAATCTCAATCCTAAGTTACAAATAGACCATCAATCAGAAAATCATCAAATCCTTTAAACCATATCAAATCACACAAAGCAGCTTACCTCATACCTCATGTAAGGTGTACTAGGAGTGTCAATACCTTATTTGACCACAACCAATACCTTATCCTTTGAATCTCGGATAAAATCAGTAAACTCGGGTTTCCTATCACCTTGAACCAAACAACTAGATGACTACCCCTCGAGGCCTCTCACCCACATGCGACACTTGCCATGCTCATCTTCGCTTGCAGATGAGAAACTTCATGCATTCTTCTTCTATCATGTATGCATGTAATTAAAATTTACATTAAACAAATAGTGAAAGTAAAAAGAAGTCTCCAGAGGTGGGCTGGATGAGGGCTAAGTGATATAACCTTCCTGATGGTGATTCCAACCAACCCAAATCACACTCCACCTAGATACCAGCCAAACCTGACAAATATCTTACAGTATTGATTTTTTATAAAGGAACTATAATTTTTTTTTCTTTTACTCAGTGAATAATCGTGGCATCACCTTCCTAATTAGATTAAACAAAAGAAAGAAGATGTGCAAGTATATTAGGGCATGAAGCTTCACAACTTTATTAGACTTGACACCACGGATGCATGGCCATGTCAGATGATAAAGCAAATAAAAAGAGCAATTAACAGATTCCTGGAAAATAAGATAGATCTGAGAATCAATCTAGCACAGTACTTTTCTTGATGAAACAAATTATCTGGAATAGGAGAATATCCTCTGAAACTTTCCAATTTCAGTCTCGTTAACAAAAAAGCAAGAAGTTTGGCTCTTAATTAGTAGTACAACATCCCATGCAAAAAGAACCATGCATCCAAGAAAAAAATGCCTTAAATTCTACCCATCTAATAATAGTTTGAGGAATTCCCTTTCAAGATCATCAGCAAACCCCTGAATAGGTATTAATTGAAACTCTAAACATAAAAATAAAAAATAAAAAATAGCTGAAACTTAAAATAGCGGACAATATGGTTCTCACTTCCTAAAGTATGCTAGGATGTCGCATATTCAGATTTGATTAGCTAAGAAAACAAGTAAATTTGCCGGACAAAGGAACTAAATACAACTTTAAAGAAACCAAACCCCTAAACTAGCTAGAGGCTGTTGATGGAAATTAAAAGCCTTAAATAACATATAGAATTACTAATCACCCATATCCTTAGACAAGGACCACTATATAATGTATATTCAGCTAACTTTAATGCAAATTTCGCTTTATGGAAAAAAACTTGGATCTCAAATCTCCCTGTTTGCAGTTTATTCGATATTAGAACCAGTAATAAAGTTTGGTGGGAACACTATTAAAGAACGAACCTTGACATTTGGGGGCACTTCTGCTTTTCAGAACAGCAGAAACAAATGGTTTTCCAAATTAGAATTGCCACTTAGCACATTATTAGGTTCCAACGATATGAACTAGAAGTAGGCAAAACAGCAAAATACTAAATATCTTATAACCGGTGATAAGAACAAGAGGCTACTAAGGTAGCATGATTCAATTTTTTAAGAATCAGAAGCTCCAAGTTATCAAAACCTAAAAGAAATAAGTTATGAAAAGAAAATGATAACATTTTTTACTGATGTAGAGTATATGAAGATTGCCTCCATTTTCCCACACCATGCACTTGAATTTTAAATATGGGCACAGATGCAACATTGGCTAAATAATTAGCAACATGGTAAAGCCAACTTTCAGAGTTTCAATAACAGTGAAGTTCGCCGATGATCTAATGCATGGTGGTCTAAGAAGACGCATTCCAAATTACCATTGCTGCTATCAAAACCAAGAGCCACTGATAAATCAAAATGCTCTACAATCTCAGATAATTATTATATTTTTCCAAGCAACAAGAGGGTAATTGGCTATCAACACCACATGTTCCACATGCATAATTAATTAATTAAAAATGAGGTCAGTGGTTGTAGTACCGTAAGGGATAATGATTCATCCTTCTTCTTCGGAAACATCAGAGTGGTTTTCCAGGACAAGTGATGATTCATTCTTTGTAGCAACAACAGAGGCATTTCCACCACCAATAGCAGCAGCCATATCACCATCTTCGGCTATAAGACCCTCCAGAGTCGCAACTGCAGCAGGAGATTCATCAACATCAACAGAAACCGGATCCTGTTTTTTGACAGTCACGTGCTGGGTGGGAGGGCGCAGCAGAAAATTCATTTCCTCTGTAATCACAGGCAATATTAAGGGAGAATTGAATTGGATTTAACACATTGTTGATTAGTTATTATCATAATTACCTGATCGATCGCTCTTGATTGCAGCCGCAGATGGATGGATCCAACCACAACAAAGATTGTGGCTAGCTGCCCTGTCCTTGCTAGCTTTCCTTCATCTCTAAATTATTAATTATTATTAATTACCAGAACAAAAAAAATAAAAGATGGGGCCAGTTACCGTACATCACTTCACTGGTGCACTCCACATTGGAGCAGTAACTTGGTTTTGTTTTTCAATTGATATATTTTTCAGTCGCTTTAGTTTTTTAAATTTAATTTTCATTTAATTTTTTTTTTATTTTTTACTTCCTAAATTCGAGATAAAAGAAAAGGGCTCTTCATATTCCATTAAAAAAATAATTTATTAACATTAATTTCAGCCCCAAAAAATATTAATCTTGATAGATTATATTATATAAAATGAGTTTTATTAAGGTGTTTTGCGACCTTAATTGAAGTATTTGTTAAATTTTAGGTTTTAGATAATATGTTTCATACACTATTTTATTTTATAAATAAAAGTAAAAATAGCCTAGCAGGTGGGTTTGGTTTTTTTTATGAGTCAAGCATGCAAGCCTAAGCATTGGTGCTTGTCTATTAATTTTTTTTTTGTATTTTATATTTTTATCTAATTATGATTTTTTTTAGTTACCATTGAATTTTTTTTTATGAAATTGTGGCATTTTTGTATTTTATAAACAACTAGTCTTTTTATATAACCCTTCATAGTGATTTTTAAAATTTATTCAATCACTCAATAATTTTATTAAGTGTTATTTGATTAAATACTATTAATTAAACCTATCTTGAATCATTATCTATATTATAGATTTAAGAGACTATTCCAGTTAATCAAAGTCAATAAAAAATATAATCATCCTATTACATAAAAAAAAGTTAAAACAATGGTGTTTTGATTATTTTTTAATTGAAATCAAACAAGATTTTAACATGGTTAGATCTAGTATAATTTGAAACTCAAGCTAAATAAATGTTTCGTACAGGAGATCTCCAAGTTAGCTTGCCTGTTGAGCTGGGTTTGGTGGCACTATTAAAAGGTTGTCTACAATAAAATATAAGCAATGTATTATTCTTGTATTTTTATATATATCTACATCAAATTTAGTTATTTTTTCATAAAAACAATAATTATTGCAAAAATAGAGTTAAGCTAAAAAAATAGTGTTAGTGAAATAAAAGAGTTTCAATTCAAGAAACGATTTCTCACTCCTCTTTGAAACCATCTAGAATTTTATTTTATTTTTTCAATAACTTTTTTATTTTTATTGAATGAAAGATATATAACAAAATAGTCACATTTGTTCTTCTAAAAAAATAGAAAGAATATTGGTTATTAAATAAAATAAAGTTTGTTTAAAGAATGTTTGGAAATGTGATTGTAATTGTTTTTTAAAATATTTTTTATTTTGAAATATATCATAATAATATTTTTTTAAAAAAAATAATATATTAAAATGATTTAAAATATAACAAAATATTAATAAATAATAAATAATAAATAATTTTTTAAAAAAAATAATTGTTCCTTATTTTCAAATACTCTTTCGTCCAAGTCATGCGAAGCCACTGTTCCAGTGGTGGCCTGACATTATGTATTTTTCCTTTCAAAGAAATAATTCAAACTACGTAATAATTATATCTGTTTTTTTTTTATGAAAAAATATCATTTTTATATAAAGTTATAGAACAGTTTTTGTGGAAACCTTATGTGATTCTTTTTTATTTTGTTTCATTGGATTTTATCTGTTATTTTTTTACGTAACTTTTTTTATTATTATTGCATGATTGCAAAGGAAACATACTTTAAAACGTTACAATGTACTATTCTTATATTTTAAAAAAAAAACCCACGGTATATTATCAAAATATTTTTTTCATTAAAATCCACTCTCGTGATTCTAATAATTATTGCAATATGATATTACATATTTTAAATTACATTCATTTTTAACTTTTTAAAATTTAAACTTTATTTATATTAATATCTCTTTAGAATATTTATTTACTCATATAATTTTAAATTTATTTAATTGAAGGCAAATGTTATATACACACGGACATCACCAACTACTTTTTTTTACTTTAAAAATTATATTTTTTATAAATTAAAAAATTAACATATGTACGCACTCACATATAGATATCACATATAGATATTGTTTGTTTACGTGGTAGTTTTAGTTTTTAAAATCAATCATGTAAACATGATGTTTGATAATAAAAAAAAAATACTTAATTATTTGTATGGGACCCATATTTTTTGAGTTGAGACCGTCGGTTCCACAAAGTAACTAATAGCTGCTTCTTGTTGTGTCTGACAGGTGAATAATTCACCTGTTTCTTCTCGTGTTTGTCTAAGTGAATAATTCACCCGGGCACCATTCAAGTGAACAGTGTCTCTAATGGATCGGCAAATCAACTAAAAATAATTATTTTATTATTATTTTTAAAAAAAATTATTTTTATCAAAAAATAATATTTAATATTATTTAATAACACTATGTAATTAAAAGAATATCGCATAATTATGTAACATTTATAAAATTTAATCACAATTTTAATTTTATTTTGAAGCTGTGGTTATCACATGAAAAGTTTTCTTACATACAAATATGATCTGTAGCTATATTTTACCATTTTCATTAACAGTAAAAATATTAAAAAAACTTATATAGATTGTGATTGTGGCTAGATAACAAATATTTTAATATAAAAAACACAAATTATAAGAGATTTGTTTTAATTGTATTTTATTTAAAAAATTAGAAAGAAATTATTTGATGACATAGTATTTGCAGAATTTAATTAAATAATAAAAAATATTTAAAATCAACACGCGGGCGCGCGCGCGTGCTTACACACACACATATATATAATTATTTTATAACCTTAATTTAAAAAGTATTTTTTAAACCAAACACATTAAACTATTTTTTATTCGACCTTGATTTCAACAACAGTTTTAACCAAACATATATTTTTTCAAATTAACCTCAATTAAAAGTATTTTTCATAAAACAACTTTTTTCAAACCACAACTACAACAACTATCATAATACCAAACACATCCATGCTCTAAACTGGCAACCCGCACAATGATACTAACGAGGCTAAATTCTTTTTAGCTTGAAAAAAAAAATTGTTTTCAAAGATATAAAAAAATTAATAATTGAGTTAAATTTTGATTAATTTAATAATAAGATAAAAAAAATAAGGCAACTACAACAATAAAAAATAAATACAAAAAAAATATCACACTAGACAAAACTAAGTTAAGATATAAAATTCGTGATTCGTGATTTGTATCCAAATTATGTATTTATTGTGCATCCTAAATTACAATAACAGGATAACTCATTAAAAAAACAACGATAAATAAAATTAAAAAAAAATAAAAGATAAATATAGATCAATGTACTTAAAAGCATAAGATAAGTTATTTATCCAACCATACTAGATAAATTTATTTATTAAAATCAATTTATAATATAAATTAATAAAGATATAAAATTTATTAAATAAAAAAAAAGAAAACAATACTTGTGACAATGCACACGTTAAAAATATCATAAAAAATACAAAATTTTATTTTTTTAAGGATAAATTTAACTTGTATGAAATATATAAAAAATTACAAATAAATCATATTAATCTCATAAAAAATTAAAGATATCTAATATAATTAAAAAAATAATCATTATTGAAAAAAAGCTAAAAGATAATATAAAAAAATAACATGTGAGGTGTATTAATAAAAAAATTAAAAAAAAAAACATTTTAAAAATGCATTAAAAAAAAAGATATTAATTGGAAAAAACAATATCACATGAGGAAAAGCTCATGCCTGTGGGTTTGTTACTTTTTTCTTATTTAAAGGAGCTCCAAAAAAATAATAGACATAAGATACGTTGCTTAATGTTATTGATAATATGTCATGTATCATATTAAATTTTAATTATTATCCTAGTGGTTGAAAAATCAAGTCTATTAATTTTTTATCTAAATAAATATTTTTCAGCACAAAACATTCTACAAGCATCCATGAGATACTAAAAAACTAATATTTCAATCCAACAAACCTAAAAAATAATCTAAACCATAAAATCAGCATAGAAAAAATAATTCATACTTGATTTTTTAAACTACATTAAAACTTAAAATAACTACTACAAAATACCTAGTAAAATTTATTTATACTAATTTTAATTTATTTGATAGCTAAAATCATCCTAGTGTTTTTTCCTCTTCATTAGAATTAGGTGATTTCCCTCTCCACTTTCATGAAAAAAATAATAATAAGGTTGGTATTAAAATATAATTTTTAAAAATTAAAGGAATCAATCTCATAATAACAAAAAAATTTTTGAAAAACTAAAATATATTTTTTAAATAACTTCCAAAGTTACCTCCTATGTTATATGTATTTTCTACTTAAGTCTCGCAATTTTTTTTTAAAAAAATTAATTAATTGTTAATTTAAGTTAAAAAATGTTCAATTGTATAAAAAAAATTTAAAAATTTAAAAAATATGACTCCAATATATAATAATATATGAAAGAATGAATAATTTTTTATCTTATAACAAAAGCATTACCCTTTTAGTTTCTTTTAACTTTTTATTCAATAGTGTTATATTACAGATAAATTATCTTGTAATCTAATATTAGGGGAAATCATGGTAATTAAATTCTTTATCTTCATTACATGAATTTTCTGTTTGGAACAGTGTTTTAATAGTAATTTTTAAAATTTTTATATTGTTTTAATATATTAATATTAAAAATAAAATTTAAAAATAATAATAAAATATTATTTAAGTAATCGTTTTCAAATTCCAAACGCTTCTTGGAAGAAAAGCAAATGACCGTGTTCTTTCATCCAGCTTGTCAGAGAGAGTACAAATCACATCAATCACCCTTCGACAGATTAGAATCTCTCTATCTCTTCAAGTTTTCAACTTTCAAATTGCAAACTCTTGCACAAACCCGTCAATCTTTCTGTATCAAAGCAGAGTCCATCCTTTATCCAAGGGCCAAACTTGAAAGTTCAAATGAGCTTACCAATTTCTCACCTTCATAAGTCATTATTCATCTGATCCTTGAGAGCGTTTGATGGGTGTGAGCTTTCTTCGCTCACCATCACATACTTTCCACATGGCATGTTATCCTCGTGGGGACACTTCCACGTTCTTTCCTAGGAAGTTACAGACTTCTGTTTTTATTTTTAAATGTTTTTTTAAAGAACATTTACATCACATTCCAAACACTAGTGACCTTTTTCTGATTCTTTTCTCCGAAATATTATTTGGTTGTTTAAGAGACCAGAAAGAACATCGAAGGCAGCATTAGGCTTTAGCTTTCATGGCGGGTGATACGGACTGTGGCAGTTCTAAAATGACCATTTTTCTTCGAAACGGCAGGCTCCCTCCTTGTGAATCTCTTTGTATTCTCACCTCTCTTAGCACTCTTCATGGTACTCACATTCTTTGAACTTAATTTTCTTGCTGCCATCCTTTTCCATTTGATAAGCTATGATATGTTTTAACTTTCATGCTTTGTATCCTGTCGGAACTGTAATATCAACTCTTTTTATTTGTTGTTTCAAGTTTGTAATTTATCTGTTTTCTGCTATGTGGTGATATATGCTAATCCTTTATGAGTGAAATCTTTCATTCCGAGGTTGCTCATCTCTAAATCTCTATAGATTCCAGAGACTTAACCTTCTTCTATTAGATGTCTTGAGAAGAATTTTCCCTTGTGCTAGCCTACAAGGTACTACTAGTTTCGAGTCTTTTACTTTTTATTTACCATGCCTTTCAAGAACAGAGTGCTTTTGTTATTTCATCATACTGTAAAGAAAAGATTGAAGCTTTTGCATAGAAATATAGAATTCTCACTTTAGAGTTTAGGCCAGTGGCATAAATTTCTGTTTTTCTACATCTTGGGTGGTTGGGGTCCTGCTAATTTACTCTTGGAACTAGCCTTGTCGTGCATAAATGAGCTTTCCGAAGCTAGTTTCGCTCACAGATTGAAACAAATTGGGGCCGTGTTCATTATTAGCTTCTTCGGTTGGACTGAGGCTAGATAGCGACTATTCATGATCATGCTGCAAGCGATAACAGTGTTTGCCATCATTTGTTCCAGGTGCAAAATCTATGGTTAATTTTAGGAATGATGGAGGAGACACTGTAGATATGTCTTTTTTCCAACCACATGTCAAAGAAGAAAGTAGCGATGAGGATTATGATGCGCACCTTAAGCCATCTGAAAAGAAAAGGCGGCTTACAGCTGCTCAAGTCCAGTTTCTTGAGAAGAGCTTTGAGGCGGAGAATAAGCTTGAACCAGAGAGGAAGATGCAGCTTGCTAAAGAACTCGGCTTGCAGCCTCGTCAGGTTGCAATATGGTTTCAAAACCGTAGAGCTCGGTTCAAGAACAAGCAGCTGGAAAGGGGCTACGACTCCTTGAGAATCAGCTTTGACAAACTCAAGGCTGATTATGACAAACTCCTCCTCGAGAAGCAGAATTTGAAAAACGAGGTAACCCTTACCTGTAAGCACTCAACAGTAACATTCAGCAACTAACTGGCTTTCAATTATGAATTTTTCACTAATGCTTCGGTTTTTAAGATTCAACAGCTTCTTTCACTGAAAGAAAAATTGCTTAGCAGAGAGGAAAGTATGGAAAGTTCAGAACCATTTGATGTCATCCATTCACCGGATGCAGAACTTGAGCCTCTTCCTGATACAGTGTCTGAAAATGTTTCCGCCATTGTGCCAACGGTGACACCCAAAAAAGAAGAAAGTTCAGCTAAAAATGATGCTTTCAACTCAGACCAACCGGATTGTTATCGTGTTTTCGAGTCAGACCAACCGGATTCTTCCCAAGTTGAAGAAGATAATCTCACCAGGAGCTTTCTACCCCCTCCGTACTTTCCAAACCTCTACGGAGAGCCACCTGCAAGTTCATGTAATTTTGAATTCTCAGCGGAAGATCAGCCCTTTTGGTCCTGGATTTACTGAGTTATCATCATACCGTCCAGTAAGCAAATCAAATTTCACTGTAGTGATCAAGTACTTAGCCCCGTATATCAGAATATCACGACATTTCATGCTTGGCCTAACTCTAGGGTTAATATTTTTGCCCTGCGTTGTTACAGCAACTCCTGGCATGTGCTAAATGAAAAGTTAAAAATTAACAAAAATATTATTTTGATTTTTTTTATGTATTTTAAAAGAAGTGTTAAACAAAATATTAATTTTTTTATATATATCTTTTAAAAAAACTAAAAGTAACTAAAAGTAACAAAGTGGACCAAAAAAATAAATCAATTAAATATAGTCATATAAAAAGAAAATAGCATCAAACTTATTAATTAAATAGTTTTCTTTTATTGAAATATCCATGGTAAAAAAATCTATAATTATATTATTTAAATATTATTTTATCAATTAAACTTTTTAATATAACATTTCTTCTTATTTAAATATTATAGGTCAGCGTAGATTAAATTGATTTTTTTATGATGTAAAAAATAATTTTAAAATGATACTAATATATTTTAAAGAGTAAAAAAGCATGATTCAGCATCATTAAAAAAATAAAAAAAATAAAAATTATCAGTTCTTAATAATCAAAACATAAAATATAAAAGGATAAAATTAAAAAAGATAAAAAAATACTAGTCAAATCAAATGAGATTGTCAATACTTACAAGTAGAACACATGCGGAAAAAGTAATATAATAGAAGGAAAAATGAAAAAAAAAAGTGAAGTTTAATTTAAAAAAAACTAAATTTAAATAATAAAAAAAATAATCTAAAAAAATATGGGTTATTTAGATATGACTTTCATCTAAATCCTGAAATAAAAATGATGTGATTGAAAAGAAAACTGAAGAAAAATAATGAAGTTTATTTTTAAAAATAAATAACTTTGAAATATATAATTGATAAAGAAAATAACATTAACATTTATTAATTTTTCAAACTTATAATTCTAACTAGGAATTAAACTAGAAACATTGCATTTAAATAACTAAAATTTTAAAACTCAACTTGATCTAACAGGTTTACCTGTGACCCAAGTGATCCATGACCTAAACCTAATTGAGTTTCAAAAGAAATTAGAAGAGAATAAATCTAGTATAAAATGATTAAAAACCTGTGTTAACCAGTGTTTCAGTTAACCCAAAGCAAATCCAATTAAAGAGCATCTTTGAGAATGTGGTTGTTGTTGCTTTTCAAAATGTTTTTCGCTCAGAAAAGTGTGTTGATAATTTTTTTTAAAAAAATTATTTTTTGAGATCAGTACATCAAAATAATTTGAAATTATCAAAAACATATTGATTCAAAGCAAAAAAAAAATCAATTTTTTTCAAAAGTGCTTTTCAAATGCAGTCCCAAACAGATCCAAAATATGGTTAAAAATCATTGACTATTTTCCTTTTTTTTAAATAACATTGTTGATTTTTTTTATAAAAAAAAGATTTAGTTGACTTGGTTTAACTCGTTTAACTAATGATCTGATAATTGTTCTAGATTAACTTTCGAATAGAATTTAGAAACAATGAGAAAAACCAAAAAGACAAAAAAAAATGTTGAACGATGAGAGAAAAAAATCAAGGGTAAAAAAATAAATTAAAAAAAATAAGAACCTCGCATGAAAATAAAAAAACTAAGAGGATAAATTAAATTTTTGAATTGAAAAGAAATCAATTTAACAAATAAATCTAAAAAAAAAAGATTATACATATAAGGATAAAATTGAAAAGGAATTAGATTATGATAAAAAAGCTAAAAATAAAAATTATAAATCAAAACATTGAGTACCAAATATTAAATATAATCAAATATTGAGTTGAGGTGCAAAAACAAAAAAAAAAACAAAATCAAATTTGTAAGAGAGTTCAAAAAAAAATTAAAGAAAATGAAGACTAAATATGAAAAAAAATATATCATAGATTCAACGATAAAAATGAAAATAAATTAAAATTTAATAAAAAAATCAATAATGTAAATAAAAATCAAAATATTAAAGATTAAACCTTAAATATCATAAAATAAAAGGTTAGATTTGATATAAAACTCAAAAGTGAAAGGATCAATATAAAAAACTAACTAAATAAAATGTGATATAATTAAAAAAACAACAACCAAATGTAATAAACTTAACAAATAACACACTTTTTTATATATATATTTTTTGCAAGGGCTACATTTTTTCCAAGGTTAGAGAGAGAGAGAAAAGTCAGGAGGAGAAAAATCATTCGTATAATAAGACTAATCGAATATCATTTTAAAATGTAATGTTCAGTCATCAAAAGACGTTATACAAATTGTTTAAAAAATACGAATACAGCTGGGTTTATGAAACATATGATAGCAACTTTTTTATTTAATTTATATAAATAAATAAATATAATATAATAAAGAAAGACTAAAAAAACCCATGATCTTAGCGTTAGATTATTATTTAACTCCAAGGGCTAATTAGCAACTATACTGTGCTAAGAGGTCAAACCAAAAAATTCAATACTCTTATTGCTAAGGAAATTTATTTTTTGAGGATATTTTAGATATTATACCATGCAAATAAAAAATTAAAAGGCCCATTTGTCCCGTTTAATCTTGTAGTAGTAAATGTGCTCCGGAAAATATTATATTATCCTTGAAAGCATGCAATAAAACCTAAATTATGAAGGGAAAAATGGTAGTTTTATTGTAAAAATCCACAATAATAAAATAGGATTGTGTATAGTAAAACAATTCCTTTTGCTTTTGTTATGAAGTTAGCATATGGTATTTTGTGATATGAAAATAACCCTTGGAGCCTCCTTACGTAATTATTATGAAAATCTGCGTGACATGTATCATTGATGTGTGTGTGGGGCCCTCTCATGGGTGTAATTGTTTGAAGAAAAAAAAAATAGTTTTAAAGGTAAAATAGAAAGTCTTTCTAAATTTCTCATGAATTTTGAAGGATGACTCAGATACCTTGTTTTGAAGGGTGAAGCTGATACGATAGTTTGATTATTATTTTTCAAGAGCATGGTTGAGAAATTAAGAAAAAAAGAAGGTATATTGTTGTTATTTCTTTAGAATTATGATTATAAATGTATCAACGATAATTTCAATTTTCTTTTCCTTTCAAATTTAATTGTTGCATTGTTTAACATAAAAGAAAAAAATTTCATTTTCCTATTATACAAATTAATAAAACAACTATAAGAGGTAATGCTTTTTAGTTTTTATTTTGTGTAACTTATAAGATACTGTTAATTATAGTAATATTTTTTTAAAAAAATATGTTTTTTATCCAATTATATCATTTAATATTTTATATTACTTAAAAATTAATTTTATAATTCTTTAAAATATATTTTTTATGTTATTTTAATCCATGATTTACGTTATTAGTTTAGCAAAATAACCTATTTCATTCAATTTTTTTAATTTTTTTAAATTTATCTCTCAATATCTTCAACACTGAGTTAATTGAGAATTTGATTTTATTATTTTTTTTATTTTTTTATGAAATTATCACAATCTTATGATCTAGGCTACAAGTTGTGTGAGTTGACCTAGGTAGACTCGAGTTGTTATATTGTGTTTTCTTTTTGAATTTTTTTAAAAATTTTTATCATTTAATAATAATTTTATTAGGAATTACACTTTATAGCTTATTTTTGATATAGCTATTTGAGCTCGTGATTTGAGTCATAGGTTTAACAAATTAATCCGAGTTGACTTGAGTTTTATACTTAATTTACTTTCTATGAAATTGTCTTAGTCTCATAATTCGAGTTATGAGTTTGGTAAATTAATTCAAGTTGACTCGGGATCTTTTTCATATTTTTTTTTAATTTCATCATTCAATATTTGGCTGGTAAAGAATTAGGCTTTCTAATTTATTTTAATCTACTTTTTATAAGGTCATTTTGGTCTCACAATCAATATCATGAATTTGACAAATTAATTTGGATTGATTTTGATTATTTTTCAATTATTTTTTTATTATTTTTCTCGATTTTATTTTTTATTGATTCAAAATTAAGTTTTATAATTTATTTTGATTTATTTTATATAGATTTATTATGGTTTCATGACCAATATCATAAATTCAAAAAATTAATCTGAGTCGATTTGGGTCGATTCAATAAATTATCATTTCAATTTATTTTTTAAATAATATCATCAAGAATTTTTTTTAATCAAACTATATTTTTTTATTATCAAAATTATTTTTAAATTCATTAAATCAATATTATATCAAATCAATTTTCATACAATTTACTTATTTTTTCAATTAAAAATATTGGCCGCGTATAAAAATTTTTTTTACCTGACTCGCAGTATAACGCTAGCAAACCTTCTAGTTGAAACTTAAAAAAAGAAGTAAAATTAAAATGTTTACTTTCGTATTCAATACACTGCGTGAATCGAGAGTATTAAAATAAATAAAAAAATGATCGTAAAACTTTAGTTAAATGTCTAGGTTCTTCAGCCCGTTCTCAATGGAATGGATATCATATAACCATAGCATTAAAGGAATGTTTGCAATCGCTTTCTTTTAAATTTTTGAAGCTTTTTTTTGAAATTATATATTTTGTAAATTATTAATTATTTTCATGTATTAATATTAAAAATAATTTTTTAATAATAAAAATATTATTTTAATATATTTCTAAACAAAAATTCACTAGCCGTAACTATTAGTAAATAAAACCTAAATATAAAGAATAAAAAAAAAGGAAAACAAAGCGAGGTTTGAAAAAGAGCAAGAAAGAGATATTCTGATGCTCCCCTGAAGCTAAGAATCACGTGAAGTCTCTTATCATCCCCTCCAAATCACTCTATCCTAATCAATCTCAACAGTTTTACAGTGTTTCCTTCCTTTTCTTTCGATGCCTTTTCTTGCCTTGATTTTACTTGCAGACAAAACGTTCCGTTTTACTTGATTATTGAACTCGGCATATAGATTCGCAAAGCGCCTGGCAATCTATTTTAAATATTAATATGGTGAAATTTATGTGATTTGAGACTAGAATGAAATTTAACCGAGTTAATTTTAAGAATTATTTAAAAAAAAAACTATAATTTTGTTTTTTTTGAATATTATAGGTGATTATTGAGTTTGTAACTTCATCAAATAACTCAATAATCAAGCTTTAAATTAAATAAATATTTGAAAGGGCAATATTTTATTAACAAAAACCTACAATATTTTAGATAAAATAAGTGATTATTGAGTTTATAACCTTATCTAGTAATCAATAACTTTTCCGTTAACCCTTGTTTTTTAAAAAATTATTTTTTTATATGTTTTGAATCATTTTAATATATTAATTTTAAAAATAAAAAAATATTTTAATATATTTCAATATAAAAATATATTAAAAAATATTCATAATTACACTCTTAAATAAACCTTAATACATAAAATCTAGATGGATCACACTTAACTATAGCAAGAACGCGAAAAATTAAGTATTTCTTATCATAATTTTTTTCCATGGCCGAAGTATTTACCGTGCATGTCAAGCTTGCTGGGTGGGGTGCTAAGGTATCTTCTCCTCGTGTCTTGCTCCGTGAGCTTTAATTTAAATGAGTGTTTGAAAGTAAGAGATTTTTTTATAGTATGTTTATTATCCAATTTTTTTAATATATTTTTTTATAATTTTTATATTAAAACCACACGCGCGCACACCATTCTTTAAGCAACATGTTAACCTCTACTACAAAACACAATTTAAGTAGTTGTCTCCTTCTCTTGTGACAAGCAAAACAGATCAGACTGGATCTTGCTACTAATCACAGGATCACGTGCACCTCATCCACACCCTATCCAAATAAACACATGCTTTATTTTATTTTTAATTTTTATAAATAGAAAAACTCTATTTTGCCCCCTATTTTGTATGGGAGATTCAGTTTTCGTCCCTTTTTTAATTACTATAACGACTGCTTTGGTATTGTTCGTTGCTTGTTCTTATAACACACTCTCTTTCTTTTAACCGCGCTCCAATTGTTCGTCGAAATGCCTGAACCATGCTCTACTCAATCACTCACGCACCCAACTGCTCCGTAGATTTGAGCCCTCGGATCTTTCTTCCCTCCATGCAACTTGAAGCTACATCTAATAGTCATAATCGTTTCAGAAAAGGAAAAGTAAGCAGCCAAGAGTTACGCTTTCTTGCAGCGAAGGAGACGAGTGGATTTCTTGAACTGAAAAGAAGCTGGTGGGTTTCTGGTGGTGGGTTTGTAAGGAGGTGTAATAGAAGGGATTGGGAAAGTTGTGGGAGCGATATTGCGTTGGAGACTGAGATTTTGGAGTTCATGAAGAATTCAGAAAATCCACTGATGTTTCCCAGCAAGAAACAATTGATTGATGCTGGAAGAATGGATCTTGTTGACGCTATCTTGAAGGAAGGAGGTTGGCTCGCGTTGGGTTGGGATTGTGATGATAATGCTGATGTAGTGGATTGCTATTCTTCCTTAACGGACAATAAAGAATGCAGTACTGCAGAAATTGAAGATAAGGCTTTAGAGTGTAATAAAGGACAAAGCTCTCAGGTTTCTTGCTCGTCCTCTATTATATCACTGTGAGGCTTCTAATTTCTTTTAACCATTCTTGTTTTTAGTTGCAATTGTTATTTCTGTGGATTGAAAGTCAAATGTTTTTAGATGAGCATGAGTGCAACATGAAGTTGAAAGCTCTCAATTTTTTCGTTTCCCCCTTGTTTGCTCGTTGCAAAATATTCATGCTTTTCTATTTTCTTCTTCTTTTTTTTAGTTTTTTCCTTCCGTATTCGTTTCTTCATCCACTTTTCAGTTTGTCAATTGGGAAGCCACTTATCCTCAATTAAAAGAAAACTAACAGATATTCATGACTTTTAATGGCCGTTTCCATGCCAAATTCCCATAAATTCTCAAGTTATAATTTTCTCTTCAATTGGTAGATATTATGGGTAGTTTTTGATCCACCAATTCTGTGCTCTTAGAGAAACAGCGACTGAGGATGATGCTGGGATTGGGGGTATACTGTATCGATTAGAGAAAGAAAGGAATATGAATTTAGGGTTTGCTTTGAAAGAGATTGAAAGCACTACTGGTGTCCAAAGTAGCGACACTAACCATGATTGGCTCCCTAAAACCACAAAGAACGGGGTAAGTTTTAATCTTTAATTTAAATCAGTTACCTATAATTGTTCTTAAGGTAATCGTCTGATAACTCAGCCATATGCGGATTACTTGTTATTGTAGATGTGTGGGTGCATTTATAGAATTTTTAATATATCCCATCTAGGTCATAAATATGTCATCATTTCCACCATTCCTGTTATAATTTAAAACGTCGTGTGAGTACATGTATACATTTAGCTTTTTGGTATGAAAATGATTTAGTAGCTGGACATTCCTCACAAAACCTAACTCATACTGTTTTTTTTTTCCATTGTAAAAGACAGTTGCTGGCCTCAATGTTGACAATATACCTGGATTATTAAACCCCAACAGTGGTGTAATCAATGATTTGGAAGGTGAGCTTGATCATAGAAGATCTTTCTCAAACACTGATGGTTCTGGAAATTCGCTAAATCCAGACACTTGGAGAATTTGGAGCATTAAGAGGGCCGGGTTTTCAGACATGCAATTTGAAGGTATTATGTGAGCTGATGTTCAGGAGGTTTGATTGCATTACATTTTGGATCTGCTAACTTCTGTCTGTTTATCGATGTACAGCTGAAGAACTTAGCTCTAATAGAACTTGTACAGGAAGCAAGGAGAATGTTTTAGGACATGAAATACTTGAAACAAAGGAGGGTTCTAGTGAAACTGTCAGCAGTAGTCAAGAGAATTGCTCTGATGGAGGGATTAATCAGAATAAAGTACAAAGTCAACTACATGATCTGGAGTTGGAGCTTTACTCCGTGCTGCAGGCATTGAAGTCAAACACTGGTGAAAGTTTATCACAGAAGGTGGTACCTAAACTATGCCCCCTTTGAATACAATTTGTTTAAAACTAGATTTTCGGTACCCTTCACTTTTTATACTTTTTTCACCTTTAAGAAAAAGCTGGAAGTCAATGTGGAACTGAACTTATAGCTGTTTATTGTTTGTTACACATTGATAAGTCAATATAAGCTAATCCTGTGCATGAATTTTGTCTGGTGTTTGTTTGGTAGGTAATGCAATGCATCTTCCACATGCTTTTAATGAAATAGAAAAGGAGATAAAGTTTGAATAGAAATCACTTCTATGTCATTTCTTTCCTGAATAGAGAACACTTGTGTGGGATTTATTTTGTTTCGTCATCAATCTCTCTCTGTCTCTGTCTCTCTCTCTCTCTCTCTCTCTCGCCCTTTTCTCTGCTGTCGAAGAAATAGTTGAACTACAAAGGTATTAGTAAACTGGGTCAATGCAAATTTAAATGTAAAAGAAGTTCATCACATATTCTGGCCATCAAATTGGAAGAAGGCTTTCTCATCTTTTTTTTTGGGGGGGATTTAATTTAAAGGAGCATTTGGTAGAATAAAGTTTTATTTCTTACGTAAAAGAAAGTAATCTTGCAGATTAACAATCTTCATTTTTGTTTTGTTTTCTCAATTCGGTTAGATTAGATCGTCCCTGCTGTTTCTTTAGAACCTTATCCAAAGCATATCTTGAACTCTTACAAATCATGTTTTATACTCTTCACCAGGATAATGGAAGCTCCTCTGGTGATTTTCTGAAGCTTTCTGATTCTTGGGAGTTCCAGGAAAATGAGATCATGAATGCCCAGGATAAATTACGGTCAATAAGGGCAAAATTGGCAGTGTTGGAAGGGAAGATGGCACTTGCAATAATGTATGCTTAGCTCTCTTCATCTAATGACACATAGCTAAGTTGAAAAAAATAAATGGTACTTGGCTCGCTTTATCATTAATGCCATATTTCTATTTAAACAGGGATGCACAAAAGTTTGTTGAAGAGAAACAGAAAAGGATTGATGATGCTTCTAGAGCTTTGCAACTTCTCCGTGCTGCTTGTATAGTTTGGCCTAGTTCTGCTTCAGAGGTATTCCTATCTGGATCGTTTGATGGCTGGGCAACCCAGGTTTGATTCCATCTAAATTGATTGATCAGAAACTTAGAATTAATGCTACTGGGACTGGCTCATCTAAATTATAGCAAGGAGATGTTTTGCAGCATCAAATGCATTTGCATTTGCATTTATTTTTGCACTAAAGCAAAATACCCTACGTAACTTTGCTATTCATATTGAGAGACGTAATATCAAAAGCCTACAGCCTAATGGGATAATGGGATGTGGGACTTGGTAGTTATTTGGTTGTCTGGCACTGTACTGCCCTTTGTTTGTGGACAAAACATGGTGCACAACACTGTCAGGCATTATTCATATTAGTTGGGCTTGGTTGAATAACAAAAGCTGTAGTTTACCCAGAGAGAGTTGTGTCTGATGAAACGGTTGTTTTCCACGAATACATGGATTTTGGTTTGTAGATTTATTGATCCTTGCGATTGTTCTGCCCACCTTTCTCTATTACGTTGCAACCTCTAATTTGGGCACGTGATGATATAATTTAGGCAGGGTGGGCGGGGGGGAAGGATATTTAGCTCCAACCCATGCTAATGCCACTGGCAGTTCTAGGTTTGATCCCACACTGCCACCAGCCTGCACAAAATAAAGAATAAAAGAGACCTCTTGGTAGTAAAATTATGTCTAACTGTTTGAAATATTTTCATATTTCTGGGATCATACACTGTTCCTAGAATAGGACAATTATCTCCCATATTTTTTAGAATTACGGGTTGAAAGCTGTGAAGACAGCTTATTTTGTGTTAGCTACTGTTGCAGATCATTTTTATCTTTCCATTTCTGTTGCTTTACCAGTATTTTTTTTATATGTTGTTGCCTCGGCATGTCAGCCGTTTGCTTTACATATAACTAATGCAATGGCATGCTGTTAAATTTCCGCATTTCTCCGCTTGAATAAACATGTCCTCGATGTGATCATTTCAGACTAGAGTGAAACATGAATTTCTATTTTGCAGAGAAGGATGGAAAAGTCCAGTGTGGGTATCTTTTCTTTGTATCTGAAGCTGTATCCGGGCAGATACGAGGTAAATCATTTTTGCCGACTTGCATAATCAGTCCCTTGAACACAGTGTATCTCAGCACTTTACCTTTGTGGTACAGATCAAGTTCGTTGTTGATGGTGAGTGGAAGATCGATCCCCTACGCCCTATTGTTAACAACAACGGATACGAGAATAATCTGCTCATTATCAAATAAAAAACACAGAAAACATGCAACGATGGACACGATAAGATATTCAAAATCCTAAGAAGGTAAGGAGGCACGCCCAGCAGATTGCTTTTGCGTTCCTTTCTTTTCTTCTCTTGTAACGTATTGATTGGGTGAGACATACCATTTCTTTCTCTCGTTCATTCTCTTACTACAGGATTAGGATATGTAAAAAGCACTGCAGACACTTATTTTTCTCACATGTTTTCTTTATTGATGTATAGACATTGTGTGTGAAGATGCAATTTCAAGCCTATATGTTTAATGAAAGGTCATTTCTTATGATTTCATGTGTTTGATTACTTTTTTAAAAATTGTATTAATGAAAAATATTTTTCAAAATTTGATTTAATTTGTTTAAAATAATTTTTTTTATTTTGGTTAAAAAATATTTTTTTAAAGTTGTGAAAAATTTAAAATATCATATTATTTATTAATTATATAAAATTTAATATTTAATTTTTTTCAATTGCTGTATATTTTGTATTAAATTTGTTCTTTTATTTTATCTTTTAAAATTTGATTTGATTTGATTTTTATATTAATTTTAATCTATATTATTTTTAATTTTTATTATTTTTTAATTAAAATTTTCATCTGTTGATGTTGATCATTTTATACCAATGGTATAACTCAATGCTTTGTTAGTGTAGTGTTTTCATGTGCTTGTTAAACTAGTCATAGGTCCTAAATGTTTATGGAAAGATGTCCGTTTTAGGATTTGTTCATTTCATCTTTTCCTATTAGAAAAATATTATTTATTTTTTACTCTATGTTTATCTATAAATATTGCCAATTGTATGTCTTTCTAATTACATCTAACTTTTTAATCATTATATTCATTAATATAACATTCAAAATATGTGACATATATTTAAACATGCTAAGTATAGTTTCAAAACTTAATCTAGCAAATTGATCTAGGACCGGTTTTTAAAAAAACAGAAAAAGCTAAAAACCATGGTGACTTGATAAAAAATTCAAGTTAATTTGGTGATTTAATTGATCCGGTAAAAAATCATGTAACTATTTAAAAATAATAATATTATTTTGTTTTATATATATAAAAATTATTTGGAAATAACCTAAGATAACTCGATCAAAATCTAGTAACATGGATTTTAAAATCTAGTGACATGGATAAAATAATTTATGACCCAAGTTTTGAACCAAGTTCATTACTTAAATTGTTATTTAACCTTATTAATTTTTAAAGACATACTTGATTTGACATTAATCAATCTTCAATGTATCCCATTTATATACACAAATGGTATTAGTATTTTTTTTTATTTATCCTATTTGTTTTTATATTTTAAAAATAATTTTGAAAAAAATAATTTTTTATTTTTTATTTTAAATTAATATGTTTTTTGTGTTTTTAAATTATTTTGATGTGTTGTTATAAAAAATAATTTATTAAAAAATAATAAAAATATTATTTTGATAAATTTTTAAGTGAAAATAATTTTGAAAAATAATCGCAACTATAAAATACACTAATATATTAGTTTTAGAGGTTGAATTTTTGGTATAAAACCCACTCAAAAGTTGAAAAAAATAAGAAAAATTAGCTTAGTAATCAAGCTTCGTGCATAAATAAATACTATGTCATAACCTTAATGACTAAAAAATAAAATAAATCGCAACTTGAACCACATTAATCTCTCGAGTTGTTGCACCATATGCCATTATTAAAGTGGATTCCAAGCATTTTAAATAAAATAGTGGGAATAATATTGATTAACGAATGAAGTCAAGAAAAGATGTGATTCTTTTATCTAAAAGTTCATGTAGTGAAAAAACATTTTATACATGCATAAAGTTAAAACATGGTATTTTTATTGTTCATAAAAAGCTATTCATCCTCTTATATTTTAATATGAATAACAATAGGGAAATTTTTGATAATTTTTAATTCAATCATTCATTTTATTTTTCTCAATTGAACTATTTTTAAAATTGAATTAGAATTTAATTACATTTTTTTTTCTAAGAAAAGATTGAATTAAAAAAAAAAGAGACCGGAGTGAAAAAAGTACATAACATAGGTGGTGAATTGAAAATTTCTATCAAAATTTATTTGAATTTCCATCTATTTTAGCTATTAGATGATCACTCCTTGAATTTTAGAAAATTCAATTTGGATATCAAACTTTATTTTACTAATTTTTCATTTCCTTTTCAATTAAAGAAAAGGGATAAGATTACTAGATTCTAGTCTAGAGAAAAAAAGTGTCCATTGATGAGGAATTTGACCATTAAAACAATAATTTTTTTTTGTGTCAAATGATTTTATATGATGAAAGGAATTAAGATTACATGTTTTTTTCCATTAAAAACATTTGAAAAATCAGATATAAGCTAAGAAAGTTTTTATGTTTAGAATGTATTTAAGGTTTTAGAGTGGTTTTTTATGTCTTCCATGACCAAAGATTGATTTAGCAAGGTGTTCAAGGGGCTTTTTTGGACAGAAAATAGGTTAAAAATAAGTTTTTGGATTAAAAAGTGAAAGATCATGTTTTTCCCGCTACTACAATGGTTAGATTTTAGAAATAAATAAACAATATACCATTTTTTTTCTTGATGAATGAGGTAGACGATTAGCTATGCACCCTATTAAACTTAAAATAAATATAGACCCACACACTTAGGCTTGTCCTAATTTCATTTGAAAAAAATGCATTAGTTGATTTTTTTTTCAAATAATTTTTAGGTTTATATTTTAATTAGTTTGTGATGATTTTTTAATGATACTAAATGTGTTTAATTTTTAAAGAGATAGATATGATTTATATTGATTTTTTCTTAATTTTATATAGATTATATGTTTTTTTGTTTTTTAAATATTGATTTCTGATAAGATTTTTTGTATGTGCAACCTTGCATTTATTTTTTGTTTTTATTCAATAAATTTTATACATGTTGGTTTCTATTGCAAGTCTTATGTGTTTTTTCTATTACACATTTACTTTGATGGAGAAATTTATTAAACACAATAAGATAAATTATCCATGTTGTGATGTTAAATATTTTGATCTTCATTTGTCGTTTAAGTTGGTGTTTTATTTTGCGATTGTATATTTTTCTTATCATGTGGTTAAATAAAAAATAGTTTTGAAAAAAAAATCTTACTAGAATTCACAATCCGTTTCACAGGTTTGGTATGCTAACCCAAGTTACCTGGTTCATAGGTTTGACGAGCTTACACCATGGTCGATTTGTTTTTTTGGTTTTTTGTTTGTTAATTGTTTTTAATATTTTTTCTTGATTTTATTATTTATTATTTGATTAATTAAGAAATAAACTGTTTATTTTTTTATTTTCTTTTTTTAGGGTCATAACTGTCTCAATTAAAAATGGTCAGTGCTTGATTTTCTAACCATATATTTTTATCTTATAATTAAAAATAATATTTTATACAAAATAAATTATTAAAATCATTCTAATCTATGAAATAATTTGCTTGGAAATTGAGATCAATCGAATATGTCATTGTCTCAATAGTTGTTAAAAAAATTATCATTTTAAAGTTTTGTTAATCTATATTATTTTTAATTTTTATTATTTTTTAATTAAAATTTTCATCTGTTGATGTTGATCATTTTATACCAATGATATAACTCAATGCTTTGTTAGTGTAGTGTTTTCATGTGCTTGTTAAACTAGTCATAGGTCCTAAATGTTTATGGAAAGATGTCCGTTTTAGGATTTGTTCATTTCATCTTTTCCTATTAGAAAAATATTATTTATTTTTTACTCTATGTTTATCTATAAATATTGCCAATTGTATGTCTTTCTAATTACATCTAACTTTTTAATCATTATATTTATTAATATAACATTCAAAATATGTGACATATATTTAAACATGTCAAGCATAGTTTCAAAACTCAATCTAGCAAATTGATGTAGGACCGGTTTAAAAAAAAATAGAAAAAGTTAAAAATGATGGTGACCTGATAAAAACTCAAGTTAATTTGATCTGATAAAAAATCATGTAACTATTTTAAAAAAATAATATTATTTTGTTTTATATATATATAAAAATTATTTGGAAACAGGATAATTTGATTAAAATCTAGTGACATGGATAAAATCCATGACCCGACTTTTGAACTAGATGCATTACTTAACTTGTTATTTAACATAATTAATTTTTAAAGACATGTTTGATTTGATATTAATTAATCTTAAATGTATCCCATTTATACACATATACATGGTATTAATATTTTTTTTATTTATCCTATTTGTTTTTATATTTTAAAAGTATTTTAAAAAAATAATTTTTTATTTTAAATTAATATGTTTTTTGTGTTTTTAAATTATTTTGATGCGTTGTTATAAAAAATAATTTATTAAAAAATAATAAAAATATTATTTTGATATATTTTTAAATGAAAATAATTTTAAAAAATAACCACAATTATAAAATACATTAATATATTAGTTTTAGAGATTGAGTTTTGTGTATAAGACCCACTCAAAAGTTGAAAAAAAGAAAGGAAAATTAGCTTAGTAATCAAGCTTTGTGCATAAATAAATACTGTATCATAATCTTAATGACTAAAAATTAAAATAAATAACAACTTGAACCACATGAATCTTTCGAGTTGTTGCACCATATGCCATTATTAAAGTGGATTCCAAGCATTTTAAATAAAATAATGGGAATAATATTGATTAACAAATAAAGTAAAGAAAAGTAAAGAAGAGGATGTGATTCTTTTATCTAAAAGTTCATGTAGTGAAAAAACATTTTATACATGCATAAAGTTAGAACATGGTATTTTTATTGTTTGTGAAAAACTATTCATCCTCTTATATTTTAATATGGATAACAAATCCTCTTATATTTTAATATGGATAACAATAAGATAATTTTTGATAATTTTTAATTGGATCATTCATTTTGTTTTTCTCAATTGAACTATTTTTAAGATTGAATTAGAATTTAATTGTATTTTTTTTCTAAGAAAAGATTGAATTAAAAGAAAGGAGATCGGAGTGAAAAAAGTACATAACATAGGTGGTAAATTAAAAATTTATGTTAAAAATTCATTTGAATTCCCATCTATTTTAGCTATTAGATGATCACTCCCTTAAATTTTAGAAAATTCAATTTGGATATCAAACTTTATTTTACTAATTTTTCATTTCTTTTTCAATTGAAGAAAAGGGATAAGATTACTAGATTCTAGTTTAGAAAAGAAAAGTGTTCATTGGTAAGGAATTTGACCATTAAAACAATAATATTTTTTTTTTGTATCAAATGATTTTATATGATGAATGAAATTAAGATTACATGTTTTTTTTTCATTAAAAACACTTGAAAAATCAGATATAAGCTAAGAAAGTTTTTATGTTTAAAATGGATTTTAGGTTTTAGAGCAGTTTTTTATGTTTTTCATGACCAAAGATTGATTTAGCAAGGTGTTCAAAGGGCTTCCTATGTATTTTGGGTAAAAAATAAGTTAAAAATGAGTTTTTAGATTAAAAAGTAAAAGGTCATATTTTTCCAACTACTATAATGGTCGGATTTTAAGAATAAATAAATAATATACCATTTTTTTTTCTTGATGAATAGGGTAGATAATACGTCGTGCATCCTATTAAACTTAAAATAAATATAGGCCCACACACTTAGACATGTTCTAATTTTATTTGAAAAAAATACATTAATTGATTTTTTTTCCAAATAATTTTTGGGTTTATATTTTAATTAGTTTGTGATGATTTTTTAATGATACTGAATGTGTTTAGGTTTTAAAGAGATATGTATGATTCATATTGATTTTTTCTTAATTTTATATAGAATATATTTTTTTTGTTTTTTAAATATTGATTTTTGATAAGATCTTTCATATGTGCAACCTTGCATTTATTTTTTGTTTTTATTCAATAAATTTTATACATGTTGGTTTCTATTGCAAGTCTTATGTGTTTTTCTATTACACATTTACTTCAATGGAGAAATTTATTAAACACAATAAGATAAATTATCCATGTTGTGTTGTTAAATATTTTGATCTTTATTTGTTGTTTTATTTTTTTATAGCATTTTAGTATTAAGTTAGTGTTTTATTTTGCGATTTTATATTTTTCTTATTATGTAGTTAAATAAAAAATAGTTTTAGAAAAAAAAATCTCACTAGAATTCACAATCAATTTCACAGGTTTGACATGCTAGCCCAAGCTATCTGGTTCATAGGTTTGATGAGTTTACCCCCTGGTCGATTTTTTTTTGGTTTTTGATTCGTTAATTGTTTTTAATATTTTTTCTTAATTTTATTTTTTAATATTTGATTAATTAAGAAATAAACTGTTTATTTTTTTATCTGCTTTCTTTAGGATCATAACTGTCTCAATTAAAAATGGTCAGTGCTTGATTTTCTAACCATATATTTTTATCTTATAATTAAAAATAATATTTTATACAAAATAAATTATTAAACTCATTCTAATTTATGGCATGATTTGCTTGGGGATTGAGATCAATTCAATATGTTATTGTCTCAGTAGTTGTTGTTAAAAAACTTATCATTTTAAAGTTTTTTTAAAAAGTTAAACTATATTGTTAGCTGTCGTCAAGATTGCATTTTAATCTATGAAATTAATTAATTTAATTTGTGTTAACTCTCATGATTTAGTTTAAAACTCAAGTTAGATAAAGAATTAAATTATAATATTTTAAAATTAATATATTAAACCAAATTCAATAATACATTAAAAAAACATAATGTTTTTAATATTTTTAAAAAAATATTTAACCCATAACAAAATACAAGCTAATTGACTAGTTAAAGACTAAGATCTGACTAAAGAGTGGAAAATATCTATGAAGGTGGAAGGTCTTAAATCATTAAAATTTAAAAGACTTGAGCAAATGATTTTATAATTAGGTTTTTTTTTTTAGATTAATATGAGTGTTCAGGTTAGCTTGCGTGTACCATGACTAGTCCTACAGGTCCTGAAATTAATGACAATGTAAGTTTCAGTGACCATCATATGAGCAACTAAGAACTCGAACCTGAGATCACGGAAAAAACAAACCTTTTGATTTCAAGTTCTTACAATTTGATCGCCACCTATATGGTTATTAGGATTTTATTTTGTAAATGTCCATCATTATAAAAAAAAATGATCTTTGTTTATATCGCTACTAGTGTATCCTTTTTCCTTTGTTTTTTTAAATAATATATCATCAATGTATAACTTAGAAATACTTAAATAATATTAATATTACTACTATTACTATTAATAATAACAATTTAATTATACAAACTCATAGATTTTTCTAAATGAATATCAGTTTAAGTAAGCCTTTAAACATTGTAATTTTTATTCACCGAGGGCTCAAAATTCTTATAGTTTTTTAAAAAATTTCTTTATATATTTAAGAATGTCTTTAAAATCATTTTTTTTCAAGATTTTAAATTTTTTAGTTTCTAAATCTTTTAATTTTTTAATATTAAAAATATTTTTTTTAAAATAAAAAAAATATATATTATTTTAATTCATTTTTTAATAATTTTTTTTTTAAAAAATACCGCTTCAACAATTAAAAAAATTAAAATAAATTGCATTGCGTTGCTTTTCCTTATATAAAAATATTATTATAAAAACTAAAACAAAATAAAATCCAAAAAGAGTCGTCACATCTTCCACATCTACCCAAACCACTCATCCAAAGTTCTAAACTAAAACCCACGCTTCTAGCCTCTCTCACTTTCCCTCTCAAATCCCAGCCCGCCGCTTCGTGTTTCCACCTCCAGCCTTCCTCTCCAAAACTCATCCACCCCCACCACCACTTGGTGGTGTTTTCTAGTTCAGAAACAAAGTATATAAAAATCTCCCCCCTCCATCCATTAGCAAATGGCGGCCGTTTCTACCTCAGAAATAACAGAGGGACCCGTCCTTAGCCTGATCACCAAACGCCTTCGCGGTCTCAAGAAGAAATTCAACCGAATCGTCCAGATGGAAGAGTCAATCGCCCAAGGAAAGCCTATTAACAAAGAACAAGAGGACTTCCTCCGTTCCAAACCCTCTGTCTCTGCCGCAATTGATGAGCTTGAGAAGCTGCGCCAGCCTCTCTCAGTCGCTGTCTCCGAAGAAATTGAGCTTGCTGCTCATCGACTCAACCCTAAATCTGACAGCACAGTTGTTCCGGAAGCAAGTAATGGAGTGGTGGAGGATCTGTTGCATTTGTTTTATTTTGGGTCCTTGTTTGATGTAAGGTCCCAGAACGATTTCACTGCCACCATGTTGACTCGGACGCATGAAAGAGGTTGCTGCTTGACTTATGATTATGTCACTGATGATGCTACGGATCTGCTTAGCGAGAGGGATTTGGATATGATTTCTATACTGGGTGGTGGTTTGCTCATTTCGCGCCCTGTCAATTCTAGCTTATCTCATAAGAATGCTTTGCAGCGATGCATGGAGCATGCCAAGTTGTGGCTGGCTAATTCTGACCAACCAATTGATTCGAACGTCAACGTTTCCTGTCTGTAATCCCTCTTCTTCTTGTTTTTTTTTAATAATTATTATTTACGTAATGATTTCTGTGTATTGATTTATGGGGATGTTGTTTCTTAATGTAGATGCTGAATTGAGGGAGAAGCTCAATAAGATCATGGCTTCTGATTATTTCACTACAACACCAGAGATTAAAGCTCCAGTGGAAATGGCTGCTGCTGCTGGCAATTATGTGCCTTTCCAAGTTCCTTTCTCAGTCCATATAGACGAAGACTCTGTGGCGCAATACCAGTCAAAGGTATAGAAAAGCATTTACTTGTAACTTTCTTTTTTTTTCCCTGTTAAATATTCCTTGGATATTTGATCGTAATGGTGTTATGATTAGTTTGATTTCGGATTTTATGATGTGTTTATTAATATCTACAATCATGTGAGCTACCTTTTGTTTCCACTTGTTTTTGAATGATTTCATGTTATCCAATATTTGGGCTAAATTTCTTGTTGTCACTACAATAACAAAACTGAGGTAAAGGACATAGTGAGCTCCCCCAATTTCCCCTTCTCAGTTAATATAGTATTTTTCATAGAAATCAATTATTATTACTCTAAGAGCATTCAAAATGGTGGTTTTGGATCCAAACATCGGCAGTAATTAATCACCTAGTGGAATAAAGTGGTTTGACATGATGAATGTTTTTGGCATGATTAGTCTCTTAAGTATTCTGTCACATGATCATCACTATAGGATATGACCAACTATGACCTGGTGATGTAGGAGCATATCTAAATTAACATCTGAAATCTGATAGCGTGTTACTGTAGCGTGTTTTTGTAGCAGGTTTCTTTTAAATAGGTAATTTCAATTTCTAGTTTAGCTTATACACTTTATTTATTGTATTTGGATGGTAGATATTTAGTTATTTGCTATTGTTAAGACTTCCTTTTGTCACGGTTGGGCTAGCTATTTGAAGACAATTGAAGTGATGAATATGACTGATTTTTTATGGTAAAATGACAATACATGGTTAAAACAAAATAGAAGGTAAAATGATTGAGGACGGTAAGCCTCACAGGCTCACACTAATAGATTCTAGGAGCCTCTCCTTGAATGAAAGCATCACACTTCTCGCATTCATGTTTTAAGCAGAGGCTGCACTTTATTCAATACTGTAATTGAAATGCTATAAGTATAAGTACAAGCTTGAGTTGCCTCTAATCCTAATTATAAGTGGGTTGCTAAATAAGAATCATAGAAATTCCTACTTGGCTAGTCATATTTTAGAAGCTTTAACCTTAATCCTTGAAGAGAAAGGAATCACTACTAAGATCCCTGTCGTATGGGCTACTATGGTAAACATCCTCTTTTTCTTTGGGTTACTTTTATATGAACAAGTTCTTGTTATATTTATCAAGGTTGGTTTCAGCATTGATGAATGAAAATGTTAGAGTTTGATGCCATATTAGAACTACTTTTTAATATTTCAATTGCTACTGAGAGCTAACTTGCAGTCAGATTTTCAACAAGTAGGCAATTAGATCATAGCAAGAGGCTTTGGACACTGTAACCCCTTTGCATTTGTGTGTGTAAAGGAAATTGTAAAAATACAAAATTGCTTTACCCCATTACAGAAACAGTATATATGTTATTTTGGCAAGATGACTTCTTCATTGACAGAAGCGAACAACTTGATCTCTTCTCTATTTTATAGAATACAGTATATATGTTATTTGCTTAGTTAATAGAGCACTGGCTTTGTACTAACAACTTGGAGAATTTATTTAAATTTATTTATTTATTGAGGATGAAGGGAGGCTAGATTCTTTGATAGTGTGCGTTCTTAATGGTGATTTGTTGTACTTGAAATGCTATTTCAAGACAATCACCTGCCTTGCCTCCTACTCTGTATATAAGTACTCTCCATGGCTTTTGATATGTTCTTCGATGGGCAAGTTTAGATGAATGTCCTTAGCTGCTTGGTAAAGGGAATCAGCAAGCTCCCTGATTTCATTAGTTCGTTTCTTCACGACAATGTCTTATCCTTCACGATCTTCTCTTAATAAAATTCTTCTATTAGAAACATCATAGAAATAGATCTTTGTAAAACTACTCTTGTTTTCTTGCTTAAAATTCATGGGGCAATGTTAATTATAATTAACACATGGTTGTGCATTGTATTTCTGTAAGAACCTGTGTCAAATTGTTGCTTACATGTGTGCTAGTTTTGTTTTGCTTGTCAACAAGGATACTTGAGAATTATAATGCTATATAAGATATGGCTAAAGTATAGTTGTAAACATTAGCATGCTTTTGGATTTATCCCTGTGGGTATCATTCCATCGTGGATCTTCCCTGAGAAGGGGCCGAATCATTGGAAGCTTCATGGCAAGAAAGCAGTTGCTATTTTTAGGAATATAGAGGACAGGACATGGCTTAAAGGATTAAATATCAGAAGTGAGAACCTATTAACATGGGAGAAGTGTTTTTTTTTTTTTTTTTGGGGGGGGGGTGGGGGGTGGGGGCAAGCGAGCATCCCATTTTGCTTTTTTTGTAAAGGGATTGGGAGTATTTACATCATCCTTTGTTGTTGTGAATCATTGATTTTGTGCATAAGCCGCTTGCACTTGTTTAGATTTTATGGTACTTTGGAAGGATTTGTTCAATTTTATTCTCTTTTCAACTTTATAATTGATTTTTTCAACCCAAAGGAGTGCTGTATTCCTTTTCTCTGTTCTAGTAGAAACTATTCGATTTGCTTGGGTGATTTAGAGTCTTAACTTCTCAAATTATCTAGTGTGGAGAGACATTTCAAAGCTTGAATTTTCCATGTAGAAATAAAAAAATGGGAAATGCTTTGTTCAGGCAGTTTTAGTCTGCGTGAGGAGCAGAGAAGGGAAGGCTTACAAAGGACTCTGGTAGTTAAGGAGGTTTGCTTGAAAGGCATTCTCTATGTTGGTGAGAGGGTAACATATCTGTTCTAAGTAGTTACATGTCTTTAGAATTTGTGAATTGTGTTTGAAGCAGAGTTCCATAAAGTTACATGGACAGGAGGTTCCTGTTTCACTTAAAAGCGGATAGGATGAAAATTTTAACCACCTTTTATGATAAGATAAGGCATTGCGTGTTTTACATGTCATCCTATGAAGTAATTAGGGATCTGTTATCTATACCAGCAATTTGAAGCTGCCTTTATTGTAAGTCAAATCATATCATTCTTTCCAGATGTGATATCTTCGAAGCCCATCTTGCAAGTTTAGTTTGTTTTTGAAAATTAAAATTAAAAATAGCTTTTACCAGAACATGCTCCTGTTTCCAGTCCTTGGTTTAACAACTATTTTATGACTGCATATTATGTGTATTTTTTTTTTCATTTAAACGAGTTAGCTATGGTTGTTTGCTTCCAAAATATGCTACCCTGTCTGTCCTGTTAAATTAGATTGAACCACGTGATTTATTGTTGGCTGTGATTTTCATTTTCTTAAACCATCCTTTTATTTTGTTTCACTAATAATCTATTTTGTAAGCCATCCTTTCATTCTGACTGTTTCCTAAGCCTGTTTCTATTCCAATGGAGTATATACTGTGCTGGTTTTTGTCGATCTCGGAAAGATGCAACAGATGATAATTCAAAATTGCAATGATTCTGGGCTTTCATTGATTCTCAGTTGGAAATTTAATCAGTTTAATGTTGATGCTGTGTCTGAATTCCTAGAAAATTGCATAACTAAGCCACATCTCTCTGATTATGCTGTTATTGTTGGAATGGATTTTTGTCAGTCAGTTGGCGAACTATTTTCTTTGGGGAAATCTATACCCTTTCTATTCTCTTCTCCATAACGTGGAAGCAATTATCATTTATATTTTCTTCTTGCCATTTCCTTTCTAGCGTTGTATATTTTCCTTAAGACTACCAAAACTTTTATTATCATTTATATTCTTAGGAACAAGAGACAGAAAATATCCAACATGAAACTGGTGATGATCAATCTAGTCCTGCTGAGGAACTTCAGAAGGTGCATGCACTTGCAATGATATAATCTTCTTCTCGCCTGTGTATTTTTTGCTTGAATGAATGTGGTTGGTTTCTTTATTGCAGGATGAACAAGAGACTGAAAACCCAGCAGCAGTTGTCTTGGATCAAGGAGAGCAAGACAATCAATCTAAAGAAGTTGAAGTATATTATAATGAGAGAGAGGTAGAGCATGTGGAAGTTGATCATAATCAGAGAGAGGCAGAGCCTAAGGAGCAACAATACGTTTCTCGAAGGAACTACCAGAACCAAAGAGGTGGTCGTGGCGGCGGCAATGGTGGTCGCAGGGGTTATTCAAATGGTCGTGGTGGTCGAAGTGGTGGTAGAGGAGGTGGTAGCTACCAGATTGACCGCAACCAACACTATGATCAGCCTGGAAACTATTATCAGAGGAACAACTATAATAATCGAGGAAGGGGTGTCAGAGGTGGTGGGCACACTTATAACAATGGGCACACTTACAACAACAATGGTTCTACTGGTGAAGGTAGTCACCCCCCGGCTGATGTTGGGGTGGCTTCATGATGACACTCGTTGTGTGTCTGTAGGGTGTCGAGTTCCATGTTTTTTTAGGCTGGTGGTGAAAACATTTCTTTTGCTTCATGTGAAACTTGTCCAGAATGCAGGTTGATGTTTACGAATACACCACCCAGGACACCCTTCTTTTTGTAGTTCGGCCTGCGAACTTCCATTGAAAACTTTTAAGAAAATGAAGTTCAACTTGATTTGCAAAAAAAGGGGTCAATTAGCGAACTTTTAGCGGCTTCTTGTTGATGAACTTGATCGGTGTTGGGTTAGGCAGGCAGGCAGATAGGTTTTCTAGTTTATGTATGATTCAGGCGGTGCATCTGGTTTATGTGCCAGAGCTGGAAGGTTTATTGTTATTACTTCTCTCACCGTTCACTTTGATTGATCAGTGAATATGCGATCCGGTACCCATCAACAATCCCCGTTGCTATCTTTATCTTTTTTTAAAAAAACTATTTAATATTATTTATATTATATTATTTTCCAGTATATATTTTCAAATGAAAATCCTCTAAAAGATTTATAGTATCTTGTTTTATTAATTTTATTAAATAAAATAAGGGCTGTAAAATAAAATGAGGTTGTGGCGGTGGCAACAATAAATTTGTCACTGGACCGTTATTAATACGCACATGCCCTTAAGATCAACGTTGAAAAAGGATGCATGTAACCTGGGCTAAAATAATTACCCACCAACGATGTACAAGCTAGCTTTAGCAAATTACCATTTACCATTTCGTTTTAAGCTCCAAGAGAAATTTTATATCCTTTGTCAAAATTATTAATAATAATTGTGCATCTCAAAATAATCACCCACCCACGATGTCTAAGTTAGGCTTCGGGCCCAGAAAACAAAAAAAAAGTGATTAGGCCTCTTTGGTATTTAATTACAAAAAAAAAAAAAACAAATGGGCCTTCCGTTTCTTGCGATTTTTTTTTGTGGGAAAAACATTTTCCTTAAAAATGAGTTATTTTTTTTATTTAGATATATTAAAAATAATAATAAAAAAATAATGATGGTGATTCATTTGACTACTCATGACAAGGTGGTGATTTTTTTTATCCTGCTAGTATTGATATTGAAAGGTTATAATAGTAATATTTATAGTAGTGATTGTGATAATAATATAATTAATGATAGAGATTTTTGTTGTACAATAATGATTATTATTGTAATAATTATGATGATGCTAATAAGTAAGAATTAAGATAGTGATTCTTTGTTACGACAACGGTGATGTCAAAAGGTTAGGGTAGAATAATTATAAAATAGTTGTTAAGTTGTTGTTATTATGGCAGTCGTATTACTTCTCACAATGATAAAAATTAAAACAGTAAAATAATAATATATTATAAAATAGTTATTATTGTGAGTTAGAAATGCTAATAAAAATATTTTTCAATTATTATTTAAAGGTTAATAAGAAAAAAAAATTATTAATTTTTTATTAATATTTATTTATCATTATAAAAAACAAACATACCCCAATACTGCCTCACAAGTTAATACAACGGCCGTTGTTTTTTCGACAAATTAGTGTAAAGAAACACCTTTGCACTATGTGGACCGTTGTTTTTTTATTTTATTTTTTTATTCTTTATGGGAGAATATATATATATTATGGTTGGAAGAATATAGGCGCAAGGTAAGTGGCGGACGTAAAGGGGCTTAAGATTTGGTTCTCATCCGACAAGAAGATGCGATGATATGAGCCGCAGATGTAAATTCACCGATGAATCCTGTTTTTCTGATTTCCAGCTGTTTAATCCTTTTTGTCTTTTGGCCTCATCACCACAGCTGAATCTTCACTATTTCGGCTACGAATGAGATGTTTTTTTTAGTATTTTTTGCCAATAAATTTATTAAAATATTTTTTTAAAAATTATTTTTATTATTAGTATATTAAAATGATTTAAAAATACTAAAAAATATTAATTAAAAATAATTAAAAAATTAAAAAATTTCAAATTTTCTGAATTTAAATAGTTTTAAAATTTTATATTAATCCAAGTAAAAAAATAAAAATAAAATTCTAATTACCCTGATTAAAAACTTAGGGTTGACTTAACCATTACTAATTGATTATTTAAACAAATTTTTTTAATTAAAATAATATTTTTTTAATTTTTTTAAAAAAATTAAAGTTGACTTGTGTCAGCCCTCTCAAGTTTTATAATAAATTAATCATGAAGTTAAGTTTTAAAACTATATTTATATAACAATATTTGTTTTTATAGTTCAATTATAATTTTAAATTTTTTTTTATTGTTTTAATATATTAATATCAAAAATTAAAAAAATATTTCATCAATATATTTACAAATAAAAAATATTTTAAAAAACTATTTCTATCACAAAAACTATTTATATCAATTACACTGTGATTGTGAATGGTAAGAGGGAATGAGAGAAGGATGTACAAGAGGAAATGAATTAAGAATGAGAGTTTAGGTGTAAGGAAAATCCCTCATTTATAATTTTCAATCCTCCCAATTTCGATGCATTGGCTCTCATACTTTTTATTTTTTATTTTTCAATGCCTTTTAATTTAGATGGAATGATTTCCATCCCTCCCCATGGATGTATAGTAATTCATTCATCATTTCTCATCTAAATCTTTTCACTTTACCCATGAATCTTGAAAAAATAGCATAAATTTGTTCTTAAAATTGAGAGAAAAAGACTTCAAATTTAAATTGTAGAAAGGAAAATTATTCTTCTCCAAGACAATGACAAGTCTAAGAAATCTAGCAATTGGGATTCTATTTTACTTCTCCTTTTTATTTAAAGAATCCATACAATCATTCTTTATTTTCTTTATTTTTTTTAATATTTTTAAATTATTTTGATGTGTTTATATCAAAAATAATTTTTTTTAAATAAAAAAAATATTATTTTAATATATTTTTAAATAAAAAATACTTTACAAAGCAATCATAACTATATTTTCGAACAACTACATTATATTAAACTATTAATAGATATTTTTTTTTTCTGGTTTGATCTAAGCACTCTACTTTTTTTTTTTTAATTTTAATATTAATAGATGAACTATGACTAAGGGCACTTCCACTTATGAATTTTGGTCAGGTTTGCCCCTATGCTTCAAAGAGTAAATTGCATGGCTAATAATACTATGATCATCGGGTTTGGGATGCACAGCTTTGAAGCATAAGGGCAAATCTTACCAAAAATCATAAGCAGAGGGACCGGCCTTTCATGCTAAAATGCATTACCAACCATAATAAGCACATTCTATTACGCTCTAAAAAAACCCGGGTTGCTTAATTATTTATTTTAACAGTAAAATACTTTTTTTAATCTCTTTTAATTTCTCTCTCTTTTATTTTTTTTAATTTAATTCTTTAACATTTATTTTTTATAACGTTATTATAATCTCAAAATAAATTTTTTAATATTTAGTTTATACAGATATCTATCTATCTTATCATGTAATTATATAAAATACATATTTTTTTTAAAAAACTTTATACTTAGTAATTTCCATTTCCATCACTCAGTTTATAGATTTTAAAGATTTAACTTTGAAATCTTAATAAATTCAATATATTATTGTTTTAATATTAAAAAAATATAATTTTATATTTATTTTAAAAATCAAATCATAATTTTCATAATTTTTATTCGTCTTTCAATTTGTTGTGGATCTTATCAGTTAATTCAATCAAGTCATAGCAGCTCTCACGTGATTAAATGTTAAACCCTAGCCAGATAAAAAGTAAAAGTTGACCCTTTAAAGTAGCCTTCTACCGTGCATCAATTTTAATAATAAATTTTGTTGGATATTTGACATCAAGATTCGAAAGTAGCGACTCAACGGAGGAGGCAAAACTTATTGATCACCTCACCAATCCTACGAAGTTGAAATGCTTACAGCTACTTAGGTCTTTGTTTGATTCCAAAATACTTAAATGTTGTTTTGTTTTCTTATTTCTTAATGGCCTCCACCATAGCGGAACATAGAATCGGAAAAAAATACCAGTCCACAGGACAACGCAGACGCAGTTTCTGGACATTAATTAATTGTTAATATAGGAGAAATGAAGTTGAAGGGACTTCCTAGAGCCTTTGTCAAGCCCCATCGGCGGTCCTTGTAATGGCCGGTCACCTCAAAGAATCTGATTCCCTGTGCTGGAAACATGTTAGTTTTCCACTACTCTGGACCTTATATAGAGAGCACTCCCACCAAGTCCTACTTTCAAGACAAAGCCTTTCCTCCATTTGCAAGAGTGCTTTATTTGAAGTAAAGCATTCTAGCTACGTGAGTCAGCTATGGAGTTTAGTTGGCCAGTTTTTCAGCGAGGAAGAACAATGCAACCAAGCTTCTTTAAGTTTGAACACTCAGATGGATTTCCATGCACAAAGCCAGCTGCTGGGGTTGTGGATGTCCATTCTGTAGACGCATGGAGATCCTATTTCGAGGCCAACAAGCAAAACAACAAATTGGTAAAAAAATCTCCTCCTTTTCTGTTTTTCCTATTTCCTCTGGTAACTTGCATTATGCATGCTAATTGTAAACGTTAATCTTTCCAACCTGTTTTTTAAGAGTTTTTCAGATCATTATTTTACTTGAAAAAATATTAAATTAATATTTGTTTAGAAGTTTAATGGTTTTGATGTACTAGTGTTAATTAAAGAGAAAAATATACGAAAATATTAATTTAATATATTTTAAATTAAAAATCAATTTTAAAAGCACTATCTGTTTGGTATTGCGATACCAAAAAAAAAAAAAAAAGTGTTTTCAACATCAAAACACATGATGTTCAAGTTATGTGACTTCCATAAATCTGGGTGGAAAAAACAAATGAAACGAGATATCGGAAAAAAGATTTATCTTATCTATAATCTATGTGATTGATATCACAGCATTTATTTTCTTACGGTTTCCTCTTCTGGTGTTAAAGCTGGTGATTGAATTCACAGCGACATGGTGTGGACCTTGCCGATTCATGGAACAGACCATGAAGGACTTTGCTGCCAAATACACAGACGTTGTGTTCATCAGGATTGACGTTGATGAATTGCAGGTAACAATACTCTTATCCTTGCGCAGCTAGCTACTGCACGATGATCTATTGGTTTGGCTTGTTGTCTTCTTAAACCATGACAAAAATGTACATTGAAACAGCATGTGGCTGAGCAATTCAATGCGACTACCTTGCCAGCATTTTCACTCTTGAAGAAAGGGAAGATAGTTGACGAGGTAGCAGGGGTCAAGAAGAGTGCGCTTGAGAACAAGATTGAGAAGCATAGGATGATATGATTGCCACGATAGTACTTAACTATTAATGCCATGCCCATGGCGAATCCTTGCTGGAATCTATATGCCAGCAGAAGTGAAGAATAAAACAAGGCCTCATAAGCAATTTGCTGAGGCGAAAATAAGGCCATCCTTTTTTCTTTTTTCTTTTCTTCTTCTTGATTGCTATTATTTAATATAATGCCAAGTTAATTTTTATTTAAGAAAACTCATTTTCTCTCGTCCACTGTTATCAACAAGTTAAGTTGCTTGTTTAATATAATCAACATGCAGAATTGAACTGGCTCCATGGAAGATATTAGTTAGGGGTGGAACAAAGCATCAAGCATGATATAAAAACATCAATCACTAAACCTAGCTGGGCATGGCAAGTCGACTTGGAGCTCAGTTGAGCACTTACCCGGGCCAGGTGTCCAAGAAAAATTAACTCGTTCAACTCAATCAACCTGTCACCAATGTTATTTTGATTAAATCGGGTCAACCAGCCCCACGCATGATATTCGGTTTCATTGCCATGTAAAAAACAGAGATCGCTTTACCAAATTGATAATTCCACCCAAGTATGAAAACTGTAGTAGTACTTGCAAAACTTGAAATTGGAATACCTCCACAAATTCCAGAAACTAGAAACGATATCATGCACGGCACAAAAATTTTGAGCAGAAGGCGCCTGTCATCTGGCAGCAGCCTGGCCAATAGTCAAGGATTACAGACAGGTTCATCCATGCCACATTATACCAACGATAGCGCAGGGATTCACAAAAAGCTTCAAGCTTTCTTCCTAATATGCACAATCTTACTCTAGAACAGAGCAAAAAAATTAAAGTATTTACATTCAATTGACTTAAATTGATAATCAGTGTTAATGTAATTAACTTAAATCGATGGTTGGTGTTGAATGGACAAGTGACAGCCCAGATTTTGAACTCTGAATTAATTGTCAGATAGTGCTTTCTTGAGGTCAGATTTCTGTTCCGCGGTAAGTCTTGATGGAAATGTGATATCAAACTTGATTCGAAGGTTTCCTCTCTTGTTGGGCTCTTTTGAGACGGGCATTCCTTCATTCGAGATAAGGACCTCGTGACCCGGTTTGACAATATCCGATACAGGGACTGAGAGATATCTTCCATCCAAGGTTGTCACTTCGATGGTTTTCCCCGTGAGAGCCTCCAGTAGTGACATTTTCTGAGTGACCACCAGATCATTCCCGTCCCTCTTGAAAACAGGATGGGGCTTCTCATCCACCACAAAAATAAGATCAGCGGGGATGGTACCAGGTTCTTGATTGCCTTTCTCAGGAAAAGTGATTTTTGTGCCCTTCTTCCAGCCAGGTTTGATGTCTATCTTTAAGATTTCCTCGATTGTTTTTGGCTTCCTGCAGGAGAGAGTAACGAACACATCAAACCAGCAGAAGCACAGCAAATGGCAATCAAAAGGAGAAGGAAAAAGAACAACAAATCGGTGGAAATCAGTGCGCCATAAAATCCTCAATGTTCACACATTTCGAATATCTGTAACCAAGACGGGTCCGTGGAAAAGATATTAAACTTCTACAGTCCATTCCAGCTCGTTTCACAGTGTCTAAAGCTGTGAATGGCAGCGACATCATTTAACCTAAGTGCCACAGCAACTGAGTTTTAACTTTTTGCATATCAAACCTGAATGACTCACTCAAAGCCTTAAAGAACAGATTTCTCTGACTAAAATAAACCAACAGCAATCCATCCAATTCAGAATTTCAATCTTGCATAGCACTGCTCAAGAACAGCCAGCCTATGGGGTAGAATTATACAATGCTGGCACCATAAATAACTAATGACTTGGACTAATGGATGAATCCACGTTTTGGAGGTTCATACTATTTAGCTATTTTATGCCCCAAAATTACTTGATCTCTGCTCCATTTTCATCCAAGCTATCCTGTTGAAAACCTCGCAAATAGGTATTCATTTATCAATACACTGATCCTCAATATTCTCTCATCCTCGGTATATCCTCATAGCTAAATTTACCGGCAACCAACGAATGAGGGCCATTTTTTTTTCCTTCTCATAATAGAGAAAAAAATAAAAATGAAGTCTCCATCACAATACTAATTGGGTTCCCCTTACGCAATTTCCCAAGATCATATCTTTTTTCTTCTATAAAATTAACTAAAGTGAAAATAGGAAAAAAAAAACATAGATTAACAAGAGATAAATAAATATAGAAGCGGAAAAACAACGGAAAAGAAAAGAAAAGCATGGGAGGGGCTAACCCGAAGTCATCAGGAACAGAACGGGAAATCCTCATCTTTCTTCGGGTGCCTTTATAAAGCTCCTCCAAAGTGCAAAGCAACTTGCTCTCAGCGGGCGCCGCTTTCCTGTTAACCTCAGCCCCATAACTATTATGTTTATTATTCCTAAAATAACCCTTGCCACCACCACCGGATCCGCCGCTTCCGAAGAATTCGGAGAAAATATCATCGGCGTCACGCGGATTGAACTTGAAAGAAGCGCCGGCGTTGGTGTTGGGTGGGGGGGCTTGATCAAAGGACTTGAGGCCTTCTTCACCGTAGAGATCATAGATCTGACGCTTGTTAGGGTCTGATAGGACATCGTAAGCTTCGGAGATAAGCTTGAATTTGGCTTCTGCCTCTTTCTTGTTTACAGGGTTCTTGTCTGGATGCCATTTCATTGCCAGTCTCTTGTAAGCCTTCTTCATGTCTTCTTCTGTTGCGTTGCGGTTCAGTTTCAGTACGTTGTAGTAATCAAAACCCATTTCTTCTTTCTTTCTTATTCGAACAGCAAAATCAAATGCAGAGAGGGAGAGGAAGAGACCAGACCAGACCAGAGGACAGAGGGTGTATGGCTCCTCCCGTGTTTGTGGGGTGGTCTTCTTTCTGTTTTTTTTTTCCCTTACTTGGACTAGAAAACCGGCGGTCGGCGGGGTGTGCGTACCAGCAGGAGGATTAGAGTGTTGTTAACGCGTTCCGATGGATATTGTTAAGAGTAATATATACGACTCAGTCCCTGATTTTATTATAACTCTGTGAGTTAATCCCTTCTTCTTCTGAAAATAAGAAGCCAGTCCCTTGAATATTTTCTTTTTCTTAAATTCCAAGATGCTCCCTTTGAACGCCGGCGTCGTGGGCTGAGTGGGCCGGTGACACAGTTTTCCGAGAAATCCGTCGTGTTTTATAATTGCGTTTATAATAAATGATATTGTAATATTTGGACAAGAATGAAGGATATTTAAGGAAAAGAAAACGAGACAGTCGATAAGGGGTAAAGGGATCGGTTAATTCTTTTTGTAAGAAGTGAGGGATTATATAATAGTTTACACTGTTCGATTTTAAATAGGCAAATGCGATGTGATGTTGGCGTGACAGCTTTGAAGCCAAGAAAACTCTGTAACCGACCATGTCTATGGAAGGACTGCCTAACTTAATATTCTCTTTTACTTCTTTTTTTTTTAATTGGTTTTGTTGTTATTTTTTATTTAAAAATATTTTTAAATAATATTTTTATTTTTTAAAAATAATTTTTTATATTAATTCATTAAAATAACTTTTTAAAAAAATTAATTTTAAATAAATTTACCTTATTTCTGTTTGGGATGCAATATCAAAGAAAAAATTAATAACCAGCTGTTTTTTAGAAAAAAATTAAATTATAAGTTTTTTGTTTTTCAGATTATTTTAATATATCAGAGTAAAAATAAATTTTAAAAATAATAAAAATAATATTTTAAATATATTTTTAAATTAAAATTATTTTTAAAAATAAATTTTTAATATAAAGAGATTGTACAAATTAATTCACTTGTCAATTCATCCATGGTATATTCAAAGACGATGTAAGGTTGGATTGGACACACATGAGAATTAAAATTTGGCTGTGACTGGGGATAGATTTTATATTTTATATTTTTTCAAGTATATTTTTTTTAAAAAATATTAAATTAATATTTTCTAATCATTTTAATATATCAATATTAACAAAATTATTTTAATATATTTTTATAAAAAAATAAAAAAAATTATAACATGATACTAAAAATATTTTTTTAATATTTTTAAATTTTTTGAATATGTTAATATCAAAATTAATTTTTAATAAAAAAATATTATTTTGATATATTTTTTAAAAAATATTTTAAATTATAATTATTATTATAACAATTCTAAATAGATTATTGTGTTTTGAAAACACCGTGTAATGTATTTTTATAAAAATATATTTTAATTTTTAATATTATCATGATAAAATTACTAAGAATTATATAAAAAAATATTAATTTTTAATATAAAAAATCCGAAAAACTTTTAGAAAACGGGTTGGAACCGCATGTGGCATGACAATTAAAAGCACTTTATGAAAGTAAGAGCATCATGGCTGAAGAAAGGGCGTTCGGCGGCGGCGACTGACCAAAACAATTAAGGTAGAGAGAGAGAGAGAGAGGAGAACGTGCAATGGAGTCATGGTAGAAAGCTGGATTGCTGCTGACGCGGGAGTAATTGTGTATATTGACTTTTTTAATGACATGTCAGCTTTATCAGAATCATGTATCGTGCGGCTGTACTTGACAACTGGGAGTCACGTGTGTATTGACTTTTTTTAATGCCACGTTGGCTTATCAAAATTTGCTATTGCCCTGCTGCTCCTAAGACTACTGGGAGACTGGATGGGCAGTGGAGCTTATCCTTTTCTATAAGCTTTCTGCTCTTTTTTGACCTTTTAATTGCATGAAGGTTTTTTTTTTTTAAAGACTTTTCTAACCTTGTTTTTTCTTTGAATTACATTAAATAAATAAGATTTAGAGTTATGATAAAACTATCGAATTAAGTGTTAGAGAATTAAAAAGTAAAATATTGAGAAAATACTATTTAAATTTCAGTGTAGATTTTATCTTTGAAGCCAAGAAGAAAAAAACCCATTAATCTAATTATTTCATACATTCAAACTCAATTATTAGGTGAACTCTTCACCCTTGTTTAGAACAACGAGGAAACTTAATTTGATTTAGATTTTAGATAAGACTGAGAGTTTGAATTATCTTTTTTATGTGAATTTGAGTTTGCTTTGAGATTGGTATTTTCAAGGCAGCTCGAAAATTAGAGAAGAATTCTCAGAATTTCAACATCAAAAACACACAATAAATAAAACTTTCTAGAAAAAAAAACAAGGCATGAATTTGCTGGCCATTGGAAATTTTGATAGAACTCATCGGTATTTTACGTTGCATATTGTGAAGACTTTAAATATATATTTTTTTAACCTCAGTATGTACATAATATATTATCTATGAAGAATGATTATTTTTTATTTAGTTCAACTTTTATAAAAAAATCAAATTAAAATTTTAAAAACATCAAAACTAAATCAAAATAGATTCAAATTAGTTTGGTTTGATTTTCTTAGTTTTCTTAATTTAGATTGGTTTTAGCTCTATTTTTTATATATTTTTTGGTTTGAGTTCGATTCAATTTGGTTTTTTAATTTTAGATTTATAAAACTAAAACCGAACTAAACTATTTTTTTTTAATTTTAATTATTTTAATCGGTTTTTTTCATGATTTAATTTTTTTAATTATCTTTTTCAGTTTTTTCTATTTAATTTATTTTTTAATTTTTTTAATCATCTCTACTCTTTGTCCACTTTTTTCATCCGAACTCTATTATTTTATTATTATATATAAAAAAAACCATGTACCCTTTTAAACAAGGAGCCGTACTTAAACTTAGATTGATCTGGGCTTAGGCCCAAACAGGCAATCTAAAGGGCCCATTCATAAATGGGTAACAATGCACACGTTGAAATATATTGAGGAAGGCCCATAGACAAAAAAAAAAAAAAAAGGCTCAACAAAAGCAAGCTCAAAGTGCAAAGTGACCAAGAGCCACCCGTGAAAGATAAATGATAATTTTCATTGTTCATGAGTTGATAATTTTCATTGTTCATGAGTTAGAATTTTTTAGTGTTGTTGGAAATTTATATAATTATTAATTTTAAAATTTTTAAAATTAATTAAGATATATATAATGTAATCTAGATATTCATAGTAATAATAAAAAAAAAAACAGAAAGAAAGAAAGAAATATTGATGATGATTCTAAGACCTCCAGACTAGCTGAGACGCAGCTTAGCAAGAGGCAATCTCCAGTGATAAATCTCAAAATCCCACTGGGCAGGGAAGAAGCCTCTCAAAGTTCAGAAGCAAAATGGTTGCACTCACAGAAGCTGAGCTATAGGAGAGAGCAAGTATAAGATTGAAAGCAAAATGGAATAAGGGACACACAAACTCCACAGCAATGAAATCTCTTCAAATCTAGGCTTCAATATCATCTCCATGGCTAAAGCAAGGTGAATGCTCTTTCTCAAATCTCACATGTATAAATAATCACGATGATGCTAATATCTTAGAATTGAAGGTCTGCTTGGGTTCTCATCTCTAACAAAAAAAAAATACATCTTTTCTTGACAAAACTAATGATGATATTATGTGTTTGGAATAATCTATCTAATTTCTAAATTATAGTTATTAAATCTAGATTTGTTTAATATATTAATTTGAGATCTAATTAACTTAATAATTATAGTATCAATTCAGGAAAGATACAAGACCGGGATAAATCAAAACATAAAAAAAATTTAGTTAGTTGATATGTGATTTAGACGATTTGATAAAACCTGGCTAAGAACTATTTTTTTTTTCAAATGTTTTTTCTTTTTGGCTAGAGACCTTTATCTATATAAATGTGTGTGTATATATGTTAGTTAGTTATTAACTATTTTTAAAGTTCAATATATAAATACTAAAAGAATATTTTATTTTTTAAATATGAATTTTGAAGCCTTTTAATATTATATATTATATGTTCATTAGAAAAAAATTATTTTTTTAATGTGGGATATATTTTTTAATATAAAATAAATCTTTTTTTAGATTAAATATTTCAACTTAAAATAATAGCATATTAATACAAAATATTGAAATATAGAATACAAACTTTTTGAAATAATTTTTTAAACGTTTCAAAACTTCACCATACTTCATTATGTATAATATTAATAGCTTATATTTATATAAATTATTTATTAATTATTTATATAAAATATTAAAATTTTAATTTTTCAAATTAATCCAAGTTTATCTTAATAACCCAGAACCCAAATCCTTCAAGTAAGGTTTGATAACAATGCCCCAAACCCCTCGGCTAGAGTTATAATAATATCATTATCTCACATGGCTAAGAATTACAACTGATCAGCTCCAAGTACCACATCCCATTTTAAGAAGTGTATTTTCAAGACAGAACTCATCGTGAAATTATGAACTCAAATATGAAAAACTACCTCTTTAAGAGTCTCGCATAAAATCTAGATTAACATCATCAGTTGGGTTTATCATATGATTCTTACACGGAATGAGAACGGGAATTGAGACTGGCTCAACTCAAACTGCTTGAAAAATAAGATTCTGAGTAAAAAATGATCTGCGTGATATATATAGACTGAAAGTTCTGTACAAAGCAGGACACCCCTCTAGCAATAATCTAAGCTCTCCATCTCAGTTCTCAGCTAAAATAGATAGCCTTGTACCAGTTATCACACCGTACTTCTTTCATAAAAAGAAACCCAGGATTAACGCTTCATAGGCTGCAACAATTATTCATCGAAACATTCTTTTAGAAGGAAATGATTCTTTGACAGTCACAAGCTCTATAAGATAAGATAGAAACACTCAATTAAGCTATAAAGTAATTGTGCTATAGTGATGTTCCAATCAGACTAAAATTTTGGAGCATTATTTATCGAGGCATGGTTTAATCAAGCACCACATCGACCATCTGTCCCCAGCAATAACAAGAGCACTTTTGCTCGTGGCTTCCTTTCTCTGTTGAAACAGTCGTCCTGTTGCCGTTGAATCACCGAGTGCTTTAAAAACTAGCATATTTCAGAGGTCCAAATAGAATGTACACTACACTGCACGTAAGAAGTCACGCGGAGTGATAACCCGTCCAATGTATATCAGAGAGGAGTTCCTTGTTCGGCAAAATCACTGGCCACTGATACAACGAAAGAAAACAGTCATGCAAAAGTTCAAAGGCAACAACAAAAGGGCAATTCTATCGGAAATGCAAATGGGAAATGAAATTTGAGAAACAAGATTTACAGCATCATTGTTAACCAGAGTTCATTAGATGGACGAAAAACATCATGGATTACAATCGGTGACAGAAATTTAACAAGCTTATCATTTTCTCTAAGGCAATAGCTACTACATGACCGTTCAATGTGTTCAACAGGCATTGACACTTGCATGCATAATCTAGTTCAACAGGCACTTGATAATAGCAATCTCGATCCTAAGAGGAGCCATCTAATGGAGATATATTCTATTAAATCTTGGTTTATAAGAGATTGACAGTCATTTCTTTAATAATCTGGTTCAAAAATCATACCCCTTCCCATGTTCTAGAACAGCACCAGCAAAGCCCTTCCAAGTCCCATGTTATTTTAGTTCAACCCAAAACTATATTATTGCCAGCTTTTCAGAATAACAAATGACAATCCGGCCAACTTGTTTCACTTCAAATCCATCTAGCCTCCGATCTGATAAAGAACAACAAAAGGTCTATCCCCAAATCCATCCAACATGCTCACTTACAACTCTTTCTGGAACCATGTTTATTACCATGCAATTCTATACAAGCAAACAAAAATTTGAATCCCAAGAACCTGGGCAAGAAAACACACTGAGTGGTCTTTGATGGCAACCAAACAGAGCATGTATCATGAAATGCAAAGACTCTCGGTAAATGCAGCAGCAACTACACATAAAATGAACACACCTCATTCATTTCTGATAAGCTGAGATTTCAATGTTAAAATCTATAGCCCACATAGCATTGCATTGTGTATACCAGAACAACATTAAAAAATGACGAAAAAGCTCAACAACTACGCATTGCATTAGCAACACCAGAACGAAACAAAATATACTGAACTTGAGCCATCATAAACTCACCTTTGGACGATGGGTGAACTAGAATAACATGCATATCTGCATTGTTTGGAGGAAGCTGCAATCGAAGGGGATAAAGCTCTCCATTCAAAGGACTGCGAGTACACACAACAATATCCTCAAGTCCCGTATCTTCCTTCAATTTTTGTGTCAACCCATCCACCCCATTTCCCTTAAAATTCAACGAGCAACGCTCTGTTGCATCATCATCAACCTCACCGCTCTCATCAGCCACGTGGTAGTATATTGTCCTCCCGTCAGATTTCCGAGGCGAACTAGCATTAGAATCACTCGACTGAACATTCCATAAACAAATTGCCACTAAGCAGATGAAAAACCAAGAAAGAAAAGAAATTGCAGGACTTGAATCAAATCATTAAGAAACGCAGGAGAAGATCAGAATTACCCCCTGTCTTAAATAATCTCCAGATTTGATAGAGATAGAGGGTGGAGAGGTGGATTCGGAATCCAGAGAATCAGACTGAGAAACAATTTTCTGTAGATAATGAGCATGGCCAGTAGGAGACTGAAGCCCTCGAGTCTCCACAACATCAACATCCCAAAGGATCCAATCTTGTGTAGCACTCCTATGAGGGATGTCATGAGTAACCGAGTTTCTCCAAGGTGGCAACCCCCCATTGGCTCTCAAGAAGTTCCCATACCGGGTCTTGAGCTTCACCTGGCCCCCTTCTCTCACGGGTTCCCACTCGACGGACGAGTCAAATCGTCTGGGTACAGTCTGAAGGACCTTTCGACCAGTCATGCCCAAAAGAAAAGGCTGGTTAGATGCGGTGAGGTATTTACCATTGCAGGACTTGAGGCGGATAAGGGAGTCGGATCCAGGTACGGGTTCGACAGTCCATCTGGCTGTCTTGGAGGATCCATTTCGGTCTTGGGTTACGGACTCCTCATCTTCCTCCGCGAGGAGGTACTTGTCCTGGTGGCAGCGGAGACGGACAGTTTTGGCATTGAGGAAGAAATCCATCCCTGACCCGAAGTGGCTGGATTTGGTCTGTGAAATTTATCAATTAACAGTTAGTCTCGTAGGTAAAGTTTGAGGATATGAGAGAAGTGCAGTGATCTTTTGTGCTGAGCTCCTACTTCGCTTCGGTTTCGTTTAGGTTTTTCTTGTCTTGTCTTCGATCCGGTACACGAGTGGAAGTTTAAGGAAAGGGTGTTGAAATGACTTGCCGTAATTCGGAAGCGGCAATTATTTAAAATTAATTCTTATTATTTAATATTGAGGGAGGGAAGGGACAGGCTTGAAATTAATCTGCCTTCCTTCCCCGAGATTTGCATGTCACCTGAAGCTTCCTTCTTTGCGTACCAGAAAGATGTTGCTTAAGTATTAAAAATACTCCATTAAATTAAACGTTATGATCAACAGAATGCCCCCTGCCGACTGATTTCAGACGTTTTGAAAAAAATAAATAAATCAGTTTTTCAAGTGAATGTTATTAAATGTGTTTTTTTTTTATTTAAAAAATATTTTTTTTTATTTTTTTATAATTTTAAATTATTTTGATACATTAATATATTTTTAAGTAAAATATAATTTTAAAAATAATAATTACTATTTCAGATACTATAAATCCCTAGAAATATAATTATGATCATTTTTCAAATGATTTTTCATGTTAAAAAGTATACAAATATTTTTTTATTTTTTAAAAATTATTTTTGATATCAATATATTAAAATAATTTAAAAATATAAAATTTTTAATATTTTTTAAAATATAGAAACAAATAAAAGATAAAATAAAAGAGAATAGAACTTTAGAAACTTATATTTAACTTATATTTATCCACAATTTGATCCAAACTTATTGTTTATTTTAAAAATAAAATTAGCTAATTCATAAAAGTAAACAATTTTTTTTTTAATTTTATGTGCGTAGTGGGATGTTAATTAATTTCTGGATAGTTATGTTCTTCCTTTTAATTTTCTTTCGTTTAAGCACTTAATTTCCATTTCTAGATGAGGGTGCGTGTAGATTGTAATTGCCTTTTGGTATCATTTTCCAATTTTGTCAAGACGTGTACCTAACACGTGTCCCTAGCAAATTGCCACCACGGGAATTAAGGGGCCCAGACCTGACCAGACATATATTTGGGGGTTTTTCCTTGCATTTCCAAATTATTTTTTAAAAATAAATTAAATAATTATTTTAATTTTTAATACAATGCCTCTCCCAGTGTATTCATTCATTTCATCATAAACAAAAGTGAAAATAGCTCCTTCTAAATGAAAATTTAGGCTGTAACAGTGTTTCTTATGCATCTATCTGGGCAGTTTGAACAATATATCATCCTTAATTTTATTTATTTATTTTTGATACTGTATATTCAATATTAATTATAGCTAGTTCCTCATAATATATAGTTGCTCATACTCTTTCTCATCTCTCTGTTTTTTTATTTTTATTTATTTATTATTGTTCTAAATCATCCCATGAATGCATGATTTCTTTATTGCGATGAATGGACAGTGCCCTCTAGTCTCCAAGGTTTATTTTATCCTCAACAAGATGGCTTTTCCAAGACCAGAAAGAGTAACCCTAGCCAGTGATGGCGCCTGCGTATTTTATATTGCACATTTTTTATTATCCTATTAAAATAATTATATTGTTTACTACATGAAGTGTGGCATGCAATGGAAACCACGAGGCACACCTCTTTTTTTTCAATTTGATAAATAGGTTTAAAATTACCATCTTTTGATGATGGATGTCTAAGAGTATATGAGATTAGGGCTCGTTGTTGATTCGTGACACGAAGATAATAAGATGGATGGAATATGTTTTTTTTTTTTATAAAATAAATCCATTTTAAGGTTATTTTAATAGACTAAGTTCTCATGCATAATCTAAACAAAGGAGAAAAATTAGTGTGGTGATTAATAAAAAAAATTTCGGAAAAAAACCAGAATTCTCCTATAATTATAACCAAGTTCCAAATAATTAAGATAATCAACAAGCTGCCTGGCAAATTAACCAGAAACAATTTACCAAGTTTGAAGACAAGAAAAGCATACCTTATTATTTGGGGACGAAAACAGTCTTGGAAACATTGACTTTGCTAAGGTCAATCTCGGCGTCCGCGCAGCCGGTACAATCGATAGCTGAGAGGCTCGTCCCGGGCTATTATAATCACCGGAAATAGCTACAAGAACATCATCGGGTACTGTAGAAAAGCTCGACATAGATGACAAGTAATCCACCAAGGAATCGTTTTCAGGCACTTGCACTGCCTCAATATCCCAAAAGATCCATTTTTGTGTTGAGCTAGTGGGAGGCTCATCGTGAGTAACTGCGTTTCTCCACGGCGGCGCCCCCCCGTTAGCTCGCAAGAAATTGCCACACCAGCTCTTAAATTTAACCTGAGACCCGTCTCTTATAGGTTCCCACTCCATCTTACAGTTGTCTGTAATATCTACAGGCACTGTTTGCAGTATTTTCTTCCCAGTCATGCCTAACAACAAGGGCAAGTCGGAGGCTGTGAGGTATTTGCCATAGCAGCTTCTGAGACGAATAACATGGCTTTTTCCACCGACCAGCTCCACAAACCATACGACAGCTTTCCGTGATATGCCGTGTCGTGTTTGACGAACAGTTTCTTGGTCGAAGTCCGCGATCAAGTACTTGTAAAGGTGGCTCCGGAGCTTAATTGCCTTTGTCTTGGTAAAAAACTCCATCAGCAATCCACAGTGCCCTCCTCACCGTTAAATAGCCAGAGACAACTTCGTATTGCTGTTTATTATTGAAAGACTTGATAAAAGTATACAGCTCAAGATTCAAGGATTAGCGAACAGGAAATATGGAAGGGAAAACCAGAAGAAAGGGTGTCCGCGTTTGTGATTTTTCTCTAGGCAGACATGGTGGGGAGAAATCTAAAAAGGTTGTTTCAGCTTGTGTCTTGTCTTTCTTGTAGTTACTGTGCTAGCTAATTACACCGTGCTTTTTGTTTCTTAACTTGCAAGGTTGCTAGGGCAGAAATGGGGGTACGATTAGGTCCATGGACCTTCATAATAAAGATGAAATTCCCTGGATTTATAAATTCCAGTAGTAGTTATACAAACCGGACTGGATTAGTGAGTTGATATATAAATTCACTCTGAAATAAATTAATTTAGTTTAATTTGATCAAAATTTATGTTGATCAATCAAAAATTCATTAATTTTTTATCATTTTATTTTATTTTAAAAAATTGAGAGTTATACGCTGTACCCATGTCGGATCTGAAGTATATATTTGATTTTTCTTTTTCTTTTTAGTATTATTTATTTATTTGAAGAAACAGTAAATTACGTTGATTAGTCAAATTAACGGAAGTAATATCCCAAAACAATATCGGCCACATGGCGCATTTTCGTCCTCCAACGATCGCACATACACGGCTTATTGTTCACGCGCAAAAAGCAGCGACGCAAAGGACGCTAGGGATGGATGAGGCCACGGGGTAATTATTGTCCACGCGCATCAAGAGCATAGCTTCAATGCTCAAGTAGAAGGAGATGCTACCTAGTCGGCTGGTTACCACGCGTGGGCCTGCGCTCTGCCCCTGACGTCTTCTTCCTCTAGAAGCTTTGAATCGCTAGAAGAAGCTAATTTGAATTTTCGGCTAACAGAAGATAATTATTTTTTATTTCTATTTCAATTTTCAAGTTTTAAAACTCATCATTCAACTCAGAGAATTTTAGAAGTTAAAATATTTAAAAATTAATCTTGCTATTATTATTAATTAGTACTCATAAATTAATAATTAAATTTAAAAAAACTAAGAATTTTTTTAATAAAAAAACCAATGATTCTTCTATATTAATTTTTCATACACTTATAATTTATTTATTTAAAATAAAATTTTAACAATCCCTGCATGAATAGAAATTATATCACTAATTTAAATATGATCCAAATATTTATGGAGATACATCAAGTTGATAAATTACTATATTAGAATAATTATTTTTATTTATTTGGCTAAATAATAAACATAATGTCTTGAATTATCTATTCTTTTATGTAAATTAAGATAATAGTATTCACATAAATCTCTATCTAAAGATTTTTTTTAGTTCTTATTATTATGTTTTTTTTATTATGAATAACCCTTGGATTTATAAGCGCTTTAAAAAATATAAATTTTTATAAAATTCTTAAAAAAATAATTACATTTCTCACTCATATAAATAATATTTATTAATAATATTACTTTATACTCCACTTAGTGTGCTAAGATATAAAAATCATTAAAAACCCATCTCACCCTTTATCACATTATAGCTAACACTTATTTCATCACATGAATAAATAAGAAATAATAATTTTTAATTCCATACATAATATTATATGACTTAGTTTTTCATTTAAATCTAAATTTTAAAATCTCTAATCAACTAGGTATGGTTGTGATCATTACACTCTTTCATCTTTTAAAGGTTTAAACCCACTTGCTTTGATGAAATATATACAAGTTTCCTCGATAAACCTATGATTAGTAGATCCATAATATTGTTCTCTGACTTTATAGAGTCAATGAAAATAATTTTATTAATAATTCTATTTAAAAGCAAATATTTAATGATATTAAGTCTATAATGTATATGTTTAGGCTTACCATTATACATACGACTTTGTGTCATTCTAATTACTGACTGATTGTCGCAATGGATATAAATAGTTGACATTGATTGTGAACAACATGGAATATCCTCTATGAAATACCAAATCTATTTAGTTTTTTTTACAACTTTATTATGGGTAATAAATTCTAATTTTATCATAGGTCTAGTAATACACATTATGCATGGGAAAAACGCATCACTCTTGATGCATCTTACGTACGGTGAGTTATATTATTGATTGATTGTTAATCTAAGATATGTTTTTATTTGGTGGTCTCATCCAAGGTTCAAGATAGATTTTTCTTCGTAAGGAAATCTTTATCTTATTAGGTAAAATCCTAATCTTTCTAAGGCTCTAATTTTAACATTACATTTATTTTCTATTTTATATTTTTAATACTTTACAATGTGATTTTATACTTTCAAATATTAAAGTATATAGCTAAATCCTAACATTTTGAATAATAAACTAATTGTTGTAGGATCTTTTTGTATATTTAAAACATGATAAAAATATGATTTTATTATTTTTAGAAAATATACATGAAAAGCCTTTAGAATTTGATTGTACACATAAAACCAAAACATATTTTTTTTATATTTTTGAAATGATGAATTTCTTTTGAATTTTTTTAGATTTTTTTAAAATTTTAGAGAAAATCAGATATTTTTAATATCGAGTTTGTATTTTACAATGTAAATTTACAACCCAATATTAGGGGAAAGTGCTAGAAAATCATGCGAGGGACTCACAAATATTTTTAAGATGATCTCTAAATTGTTTCAGAATTTGTTTTTTGAATTTTAAGGAGTTGTTTGGCTAAACATGAAAATATAGACAAATTAAGTCTAAAAGAAAAAAGGCTTAGACAAGCATACTCGTAGCCTACAATCAAAGATATTAAAAATCTTTAAGGGCATGCTTTACAAACATGTCTTTAAGAGCAAAATATAGGCTTATTGCTTAAGGAAAAACATGGCAAGCTAAACACACCCTTATGGATGAGTTTAGGTTTGTGCTTGGCCCAGCATGAGCTAGGTTTATTAGGTTTGGGCGTAATAAGCACATGCGAGCTAGGCTTACGCCCATCCCAATCTAATTATTGGGTCAACATATTTTTTTTTAGGTTGGACCTAACCCAACCATATAGTTTGGGTTGAACTGGAGGGTGTTTTTGTTTGGTGTTTATGAAAAAAAAGAGAAAGAGTGATGGTTGTATTCTTTTCTCTCTTTTTTAAATAGAAAAGTTGGTGCACAAGACACATTTGTGCTTTGATCTCTCCTCTTCTCAATGGATTTCATCATTATTTATATGGGTTGAAAAAACGGTACGAGATGTTTATCTAGTATGAATCACAGTCCTTAATTCAAATGGAAAGGATCTCATTGTTGGCCAAACAAAAACATTCAATGAAAAAATATTTATTCTTTTTACTTTACCCAATTCATTTTTTTCAAATTGTCTTTCATTATTAAGAAAGGGTAATGAAGATAAAATACGAGCTTGTTTTAGCTGCGCGAAAGCCGTTGCGCGTTAGCGCATCTGTTTAACCGGTCAGGTCGCCTAAGAGGTGATCGTACTTCATTTTAGACGGGCCATAGGGAGAGGAACAAACTCCCCCATCGCACCGAAAAAGTAGACATGCCATGCCCTACGATTAGGATGGAGTAGTAAGCTCTTGAGATCTTATCCGGTTCGGAGGTTGTTCCGCGTTTGCACAGTTCAAGGCTTCCTCCCACAAAGCCGCACCGAAGCACAGCTTGGAAAGCTTGGGATGGAATTAACATCACAAATTGCAAAAGTTGGGTTGCACAAGTTGTTGCCTTTGGGATGACACTGCGACACCTACAAAGACAATCACCCAACAAAAATCAAGATGGAGTGTAGTGTAATGTCTGACTATGAGAAGATGGTTTGTTTGTTTTGTTTGGTAGAGAGATGAGATGTTAAATATATTTGAAAAATAATAATTCAGACAGCTTTTCAAGTAAAAAGATTGAAGATGATGAATAATGTTAAATGATGTTTTATTTATTTTTACCTTTGTTGACCAAAACGATGTCATTTAGATCCAAAACACATTATTTTTGTCAAAATAACATCGAAACGCATCGTTTCAATTAAATAAAATGATGTTATTTTTGCTTTTAGGGTTAATTTAGGTTTAAAAATCTCATATTTCAATTTTAACCCTCAATCTTCTAATTTATTCAATAAAGTTCTCAATTGAATTTTAATTTTAAGAATCAATTCAATTTCACCCCTGTCAAATCTTAAAATGACCCTATGAGTTTAATGCCTTTTCATCTTAATTATTGGTTTTGAATTTATACAAATTGATCTCCAACTAATCATTTAGCTCTCAATTTGCTTAAACTTCACTCCTATTTTCAATCAAATTGAGTTCTTAAAGTTTAGTGTTTTTTTTCAAAAAGTTTCTTAGTTGTAGATCTATGCAAATTAATTCTCAATTAACCACTTAACTTACAATTTGCTTCAACTTTACTTATGTTTTCAACCAAATTAGTCCTTGAAGTTTAATTTCTTTTTTAGAAAGGTTCTTAGTTGTGAATTTCTTTAATTTGATGATTAATTGATCTTAAAATTTGTTTTTTTTACAATTTTGTCCATAATTTCAACCAATTAACTTCAAAAAAATTAATTTTGGTCATTTAAAATTTTGATCTTCTTGATTAAGCCTGAATTAGGCTTTCAAATTTAATCTTAATCAATTAAGTTCCTAATAAAGTTAATTTGACCCATCAAAAATATAATTAAGTCTTTACATCTAATTAAATCTTTTAATTTGATCCAAATTAATTTTTAAATATAATTAGACCTTTAATTTAGTTTATAATTAAATTAAATTAACCTGAATTAGATTTAATTACTACTTTTAAGAGAACTCAGGCGTCATGACAATGAAAAGGAGCTTGTTGAAAACTCTCATTATGAAACTTAGTGTTTTTTTATTGTTTAAAAGATATTTAGAATTGTGTTAGTTATTGATTTAGAATATAATTTTTATTTAGAAATTATTAAAATATTTTTAAAAATTTATTTTTAACATAGAACATCAAAATAATGTAAATATGTGTATAGATATATATATAGACTTCTCAAAAGGCCCCCGGCTATCCGTTTCATTAAGGAGAGTTAATTATAAAACTTAGTTCTTGCAGCTTATTGAAACTAACTAATGAATCCATGAAGTATTTAAATGATTAAATTAGTTCTTTGACCAACGATTGACCACTCTATATTTAGTAGCTTTATTGTTTCAAAATCTACTCCTTTACTCATCAAAATTTCTCATTTTTCTCTTTATTTTTACTAATCAAAATAACCCTCTCTTTCTCACGAACAAATTAATAGAAGAAGAAAAAGAAGATAAAGAAAAAGATAGCGAGAGCCTCGTGATTCAATCAATCAAAACCCTAACTGATAAAAAAAAAACCCCGCGTGTTGTTCCCATCGCTATCGTCCTCCTCCTCCTCCTCTCTTTCTATATAATAATTGAAGCGATCCATTAATTGTAAGCCAAAGGAGAAGAGGAGAAATAGAATTGGTCTGTTTGCATGCTAGAAATGGTGATTATGGCTTTGACAGAGTGTAGTTTGTGAGTTGCCTGCTGCTTTTGATTCTTCTTCTTCTTGGTTCTCCTGATCCACCGCTTCATTTCAAGCAATTTGAGCCATGGAGCTCTCAATCTTTCTTGCCTTCAATTGTCAAAGCAGTTTGTGAGTTGCCTGCTGCTTTTGGTTCTTCTTCTTCTTGGTTCTCCTGATCCACTGCTTCATTTCAAGCAATTTGAGCCATGGAGCTCTCAATCTTTCTTGCCTTCAATGATGTCCTCGTATAGTTATCAAACACTCGGCCAGGTCTTCTTTCCACAAGCAAAACAAACCGAGCTCGGTTCAATTTCAATGATTTTTTTTTTATTAAACTATTTAATTTTAATATTTAATTTAATTTAATCTTTATTTAAAATAATATTATTTTATTAAAAAAATAAATAATAAAGTTTGGATATTCATCCTATCAACTTAAACCTAGAATCGAGTGTCATAACTATTTTAAATGAATCTAGCGACAATATTTTTTATTTTTTCAAATTATATTTTTATATTTATAATAGAAGTAAATTATTTTATAAATCATAGAAATTTAAATGAAACTTACTGAACATTTATTGTATTATAAAAAATTTTGCAAGCAAATAAAGAGATACGATAAACTATCATATTACATTACGTTATATTAACAAAAACTAATTAAGGAGGGGAAATCATCGTTTCCTTACCATAAACAATATTTTTTTCTTCTTTTTGAATTTTTTTGAATTATATTTATAAAAATTTATTATTTAATATTAAATTTATTAGAAAGATTAACCATAATATTTTATTTTGTTTTATTTTCTATAAGGTTATTTTAATTTTATAATCTAATTCTAAATTTTATAAGTTAACCTAATTTACATGATTTTTTATAATTTTATTATTTATTATTTAAATTATTTTTTTTATTAATTTATTTTTTTAATATTAAATTAATTAAGAATTAAATTTTATAATTTAATTTAATTTAATTTTTATTTGGTTATTTAGATCTTATAACTCAAACTGGGTTGATTGAAGTTTTTTTTTCAATTAATTTTTTAAATTTTATTTATCAACACTAAAGTAATTAAAAACTGAGTTTTAATATATTTTTTATTTGTTTTCTATAAAATAATCACAGTTTGATAATTTCGATCATAAATTTTACATGTTAACTTAAGTTAATTCAATATAATATTATTTTTATATTTTTTTAATTTTTTTAGTCAAACCATATTTTTTTTTAATTATCAAAATTGTTTTTAGATTTATCAAGTTGATTAAGCCATATCAAATCAATTTTATATAATTTTTAAAAAATATATTTTTTAAATTTTTTATAATTAAATTATCTTTAAACTTATTAAATTAACTTAATGATTTTAAATTACTCCATACATCATTTTAGTTTTTTTTTTCATTTTAAAAATACATCAGTGTTGCATGAATATTTTTGTTAATGGATTTTAAAAACTTAATTTGACCTAGCATAGCGGACAAATAATCTAGTTATGTCCAATAAAATATATCATAAATATTCATAAAGAATAAATTACAATAGCAAAGGGTTTATGCTAAAACCCTACCCCAGAATCCCCTCTATCATGTCCTCCTTTCTTCTTCAGCCAGAAAACGAAGTAATCATCGTAAGATAAAAGAAAATGCTTCATCATCGCTCTCCTGCTTCAATGCTCCATTCCTCGTATAAAATACTTGCTCCATCATCACTTCCTCCACGACAACCTAAACCCCTTTCCCAATTAAAGCCCTCCTTTTCATTTCTATCCTCTCCGCTTCGAATCCGCTTGTTTTTCCTCAACCCAAGAGCAATTCGAGGATTCGCCACTGCTGTTGTCGCCGAGACTAAGGCAGCCGAGACTAAGACAACCGAGACCTTCTTTTCTGACCACACTGTTTCCTGGGCTTCTCTTGGTTTGTCTCATCCGCTCTCTCGAGCTCTCTCCAATACTGGCTTTTCAAGACCCTCTCTTGTTCAGGTGTCTCTTTGAAACATCTATGCGTTTCCTTCTTTTCTTTTCTTTTATGTTAACCATGTCTCAATGATAGATAATAATAATCGTTAAATGGTTCTTAGGCTGCAGCTATACCATCAATTCTTTCGGGAAAGGATGTGGTTATTGCAGCGGAGACTGGTAGTGGTAAAACACATTCCTACTTAGTTCCTCTAATTAACAACAGGCTATCTGCTTCTGCTTCTCAACAAGGATTGACTCCAACCCTATCTGGGCTCTCTCTTGTTCTTTGCCCCAATGTGTTGCTATGTGACCAAGTTGTCAGGATGGCTAGTGGTCTTTGTGATGATGATGGCCACCCACTTCTTAAAGTTGCAGCTGTCTGTGGCCGACAGGTAAGTGATCACCTAACTCTTCTTGTTTGATTACAGATGGGCAATGGCTTGTTTTTTTTCTTTTTTTGGGTCTCCATGTCTGTGACGTTTTTCAGATTCATTCTCGGGGTTCTTTTGATTATTAAGAGTATTGTGAATATGATGCTGCTTTGACTGCAGGGCTGGCCAGTCAATCAGCCGGATATTATTGTATCAACACCAGCTGCCCTTCTGAATAATATTGATCCGAAAAAACAATCCCGGTCCAGTTTTATTCGTGGTGTAAAATATGTGGTATTTTCCTCGTAACCCATGCTATTTGTCAAAGTTGGTTGAGGAACCATGTATGTTTAGTTTATTTGTTGTCTGTGATAATTGTTAGGTGTTTGATGAAGCAGACATGCTTCTCTGTGGGGGATTTCAGAATCAAGTTATCCGTCTCATAAACATGCTTCGTTTTGATGAGAAGCAGCTGTCCCGTGCAAATAAATCTGCAGTCGAGGTTCCTCAGGGAATAGGTTCTGATTCTCTAGAGCGTTTCAGCTCAGAGGATGTAGAAGACCAACAAGAATCAGTCTTGGAAGAGGATGAGGATTTTGTTGCTGAGTTTGAAGTTGAGGACATAAAAGAGGAAATTGAGACTGGGCCCATTGACAGAAAAGACTGGAGGAGGGTGAGAAAAAATTACGAACGCAGTAAGCAGTACATTTTTGTCGCTGCCACCCTACCAGTCAATGGAAAAAAAACTGCTGGAGCTATGCTGAAGCGAATGTTTCCAGATGCAAATTGGATTAGTGGAACCTATCTTCATTGTCACAACCCTAGGTGCCATTTTCAATTGTGCTTGCTAGTTGTCGTTCACATATGTTTATTTTTCTTGTCTACCAGCAACTCATGTGTTATATTGCTGACTTGCTGTCATCCACTGCATGTAAAACAGTTTATTTCGGAATTCATATTGCTGCTCACACCTGCATGACTAACATGGAGAGGAATGATGATATCAATCTATAGCTATAGCTAAAGTATTATACCAATTTGCAACTCAGGAATTCCCTGCATCAGTTTTGGACATGTTGAGTTGCATCTGCATTTTCCTGATATTGGTTGGTCACTTGAAAATAGTCGGATCTTAATTTTTCACTGCCATGCAGAATAATGGGTTATTTATGCGAGTTCCATGTTCATTGATCCAATGTTCCCTGTCCTTGTTGGAAATATGCACCCATGGTTGGTTGGGTTTCGTTGGTCTATCAGAGTTATCTCCCTGAACTCTTGTTGGCTTGTTGCTTCCTTCATAGGCCTTGCTCACACTACCTATAATTGGGTTTGGGAAAACTTGTTTTTATCCTGCTGCTTGTCCAAGTAGGATGCTAGTCAAGCCACCTCCTCCTGCAATGACATGGGGCTTCAGAGGCTCTGTCCTGCTGGCAACCTGCAATCGAAAATCTAAATTTTAAGTATATGCACACTTTTTCAAACATGTTCCTGCTACACGTGGTAGCGTCATTAATTTGTAGTTTATCACATTTGCTCTCTTCAGTATGTTGATTTTATTACCAATTTGTTGTTTCTTTTGCCTTTCAGATTGGAGCGAAAGTGGGTTGAAGTTACAGTTGATACCCAGTTGCATGCACTCATTGAGGCTGTGAAACAAGGATTTAGATCTGACATGTTAGATTATGGGGCTGGTGTGAGTAGAACTATGGTTTTTGCAAACACTGTTGAGGCTGTTGAAGCAGTGGCTAAGATATTGGGTAAAGCAGGAATTGAGTGTTTTCGTTACCATAAGGACAGCTCTTTGGAGGAACGTGCAAAGACATTGGTTGATTTCCGAGAAAAAGGTGGAGTTTTGGTGTGCACTGATGCTGCTGCACGTGGAGTTGACATTCCGGATGTCTCACATGTCATTCAGGTTCTTCTTCCAGTCAATTACTTGTTACTTCTTGTTTCTATTCCTTACATTTTATATTGATCACATTCATTATTCTCTTCAAGACTTGCAGGATCGAATAGTTTTCTTATATCGATCACATTCATTATTCTCTTCAAGACTCGTAGGATTGAATAGTTTTCTCAGCCTCATCAAGGACTTCTACTTTTGTGGCTTTGCAAAAGTTTTTTCAGTCAATATTCAGTGGAAAGTTGCATCATTTTAGTTTCTTTCTTTGTGGAGGATGTCTCATTCTTCTTATTGTGCTCATGACTTGTTCCTTTTTCAATCAATTTCTCTTTTCTTTTTATAAAAAATGGTCACTATAGCTGGAAATCCTGGCAATGTTTGGTATTAAAAAAAAAGAGAAGTAAAATTGTAAACTAAAGTGAAAAAACAATAGCAGACATAAAATTAACAAAAACATGCTACTGCCCATGGAAGCAAGAGATATTCTCATCTCATTGATAGTATCAAACACAGTGCAACTTACAGGTAGCCATAATGGCAGAATTCGCAACCGTTGGAGTTCTATTGGTGTTTGGATTACGGGAAGGGAGACTGAGATATTCTGCAAGATTGAAAATTAAGAAACATGATGCAATTTTTAGGAGATAATTATCACAGAGAAATATCATTTTCCAAAGTTTCCCTTTAATTTTTTTTCTTCTTAGGATGTGTCTGCTCTAGTTTTGAGATGATAAAGTTAAATGCCTAACCAGTGGTTAGTTCTCCTATAGAACAACCTATTACATTTATCAGACTTGGCATTAGTTGAATTGAGTTAATCAGATTACAGCTTCATTTGCTTGAATTCACAGTGCATAAGCCATACATTTGAAGCTAACTGTGGTTGTAATTGGTACATTCCAGGCAGACTTTGCCACCTCTGCTGTAGATTTCTTGCATAGAGTTGGTCGCACAGCCCGGGCTGGTCAACATGGACTTGTCACTAGCCTGTATACTGAATCCAACGGGGATCTTGTTGATGCTATTCGTCAAGCAGAGAAACTGGGTCAGCCTGTGGTAATTGTCGAATCATGCACTTCTGGTTCAAGTAGTTTACGAGCTTAACCATTCTAATATTCCCTGTTGTTAGTTAAAAGCAACAATCTTTTCTTTGCTCACTCCTCCTCCCTCTTTTTTGAGGGATGAGGATGCAACACCCTGTGCTACTGCACCGCAATAACTTGTGGTCATTTGCTGATTTAAGTGCAAGTTGCCATTCTGATCCATGAGGAATACTGATTAATCAACAAAAATCAGCGCTTTAGTCCTAGTGCCTGAATTAATTTCTATATCTTTTTTGCTCAGTTACTTATTTGCATCTTCCTAATTTCATGTTTTTGGATGGCTGCAGGAGACTGCTTTTAGCCGGAAAAGGAGCTTCAGGAACAAACTTAAGAAGAGAGGTAGGTTATTTGTTTGATGCCATTTTATTTTAGCACAAGGGAGGGGACAAACTGAAATTTCTAAATCGGTCTACATTTTGGTACACGGGAAGAAAACATTCAAAAACATGCAAGATTCCCAATCCTCTTATATTTACAGGGAAAGGAGATGATTTGAGAATTGCCAAGGCAAAGCATTTGCCTGGCCCTTGGTTAACCAAACCATGCCCATAAAAGCTTCCTTGATGAAGTGGAAAATCAACCTGTTATTTTCTTGGTAATTAAAGAGCAACAAACTCAATAGTTTCAACTCTAAATCATAAACGACTTCCTTGAAGTCCTTCCCTGGATGGAAACGTTGAATCTATTATCCTCTTATGAAAAAACTTTTTCATTTGCTGAGGTGCTTTCAGAGGTCAAATCTCCAAAGGAGCTTGTGATGTAGCAAACCCAATTTTATATTTAACTGGATAATATTTCTTTGTTATGGATTAATTAACAATGCCCTGTACCAGCTGGTATGGGGCAGTTTGATTGTCATAAAATTTCTAACTGATTGTCATTGTGCTATTTTAGCAGGTTTTAGCAAATTGATAGACAAATCAACTGTTGCATTGACGAATGCTTAAGGAACTTGGATGAGAAAGAAGCAGATACCCTAATAGTTTGTTTTGTTCAATTAGTTACCTTTAATTATCATAATACCCATGTAAATGTATTCTTAGTTGAATTACATTGGTTATGTCTCTCACTTTGTCTTAAGCAACCCTTTCCATTATCAGTTCATTAATTGTATACCAATATCATCTTTAGCCTAAATTGCCGACCCGGTGTAAGTCTGCACCTTGTTGCTTTGCTGTAGCAAGTTTACCGTGCAGATAAACTTCTTTCCTCTTTGGTACAGGAAAGGGTTCAAAGGCCCAGCAGCTAAAACTCTCTAACATGGAATCCCAGCTATCCAAAAAAAACCCTCTGCATTGTCTCTAGAATTACACTTTTCCCTTTGAAATTTAGGGCTGCCGCTGCCGCTGCCTGCTGGTGTGTTATTCTGCGATGCCTCCCTCCTCAGCCAAGTTCTTAGGATGTGCTCTATCCATGGGGAGTGAAGCTGTAACACCCCAGCTATAATTTCATCTTGGTCCCCTCTTATTCTTTCATATTTTTCTTTGCCCAAGAATTCATTTTGATGTGCTTTCAAGTCCCTCTATTCTTGAAAGATTTTATTTTAGTTTGTTCCATCCTTTTTATCATTATTTTTTTAATTCATCTATTTATGGATCATTTTTTTTTTCATTTCTCTTTATTCAAATTTTTTTTCCGGGGGTATACAAAAGTTTTTGCTCGGCGGAGTAGAACAATTGTGAAGATTTTATGAAAAGATTAATGGCTTAATCTACTTGGTGAACAAATTGACAAATTAATCATCTGCTAACCTTGATATTTTTGCCAGACAAATGAAAATCTAAGGGCATGTAACGGCATGCTTGGCCACGGCATCAAGGAGTTGATGGATCTAGGGTTCTTGGCTTGGAATGCTACCAAGAAAGAAGTTTCTCCACCCTTTTGCGGGTTTAATAACAGGGGGTAAAATTTTATATTAGAAATAAATTGAAATAAATTATTAAATTTAATTTTTAATAAATTTAATATTAAAGAATAAAATTAAAGAATAATTAAAAAATAATCTAAAAAAATAATGGATAAAATTAAAAAAATAATCTAAAAAATGATATAAATTCACTTAAGTTAACCTGTCAAATATATTATCTAAATTATGAGATCATGATAATATAATATAAAATAAATTAAAAAAATAATATGAAGCAAAATTTTTAATTAACTTGATATTAAAAAGTAACATTAAAAAAAATAATTAAAAAAATATAAAAAATAACTTAAATCAACCAAGATTATTTGCATATTAAAATAAGTATAATTTTATAGTTTGCATATTAAAATAAATTATAAGATTTCATTTTTAATCAATCTAATATAATCTAATGTTAAAGAATAAAATTCAAAAAAAAAATTAATTAAAACAATTTAAATTAATCAAATTAACCTATAAAATTTATGGTGAATACGATTTGAGGAGTATAGTATAAAAAATTTATCTAGTTTTTTTTGTTAATTATATATCCAACTCAATTTTATATTAATTTGAACTTTTAATGATATAAAGGTTCTCGTCAAATTTCTATTGCTTCTAATTTTATTTTAAAAAATTCAACAAATTACTAAAATGCTTTGGCTATTTTTTTTATATACATACTAAAAATTTTCAAATCTTTACTTTGGTTTAGGAAGCTGAAAAGCGATTAAAAACTATTGGTATTTTTTTTTAACTTTATTCCTCAAGTTTTATAAAATAAATAAATAAATTGAAAATCGTGTCTATGAAAAAAAAAACATATTTACTTTGTCAATTGTGTTTCATCAAGAAGTCCATGGTTTTTATCTTCATTTAGGCCATCTTTTAATTAGTTATCAGAAGTTATCCTTGAGTCATTTACAGTGTACGAACATCTATCTCCATGCCACTTATAATATAACATGCTTTTCAGTTGCTTCTTCGAGATTAAAATCAATATTTATATTGAATTTGGTACGATTTAATTTTGTAATAATTTATTAAAAACTCTCAACAAATTATACAGTACGGCAACACTGAGCGTGCTTGCTAGTTATTTACTATAAGCAGATGAATGCTACAAGAAAGTATGCAAAAATCGGAAAGAGTTACAATGACTCTATGATATGATCTCTCAACCTCAAAATTTCCAAATGTTGGATCCATGGATGTTGGCTATAGCTCAAAATTCATATGAAGTATCCCCTAAACTAGCCAGAAGAACAAGCAAAAAGAATGGCTCCTGTTCTAATATACGATGACAAGCTGCTTCCCAGTTCGGCGATCGATTTTCTAGAAAACGATGTTCACTTCCTTTTCATTCATCTCATATACGTGATCCCTTGCATCGGTGAGAGCACTCTGCATGGTATAATAGTTTCCCTCCATTAAAAACACTCCAGAAAAACAAAATGACAGCCGTCCATGGAAACAAGGTGAGGGGGTTACCTGCCCAAATTTTGTAAGGAAGTTATTTCCGAGATTTAGAGAGGTGATTTTTACATCTTCATTTGCCTTGAGGGCTTGAGCAATGGCGAAAGCCCCATCATCCTGCATGCAAAATCAATATGAAACGCGGCAAAATGCTGCTGATTTGTAAATAAAGATTCAATAAAAGAACAATTCATTACTCTTATTTCATTAAATCCTAAGTCAAGCTCAGTTAGAACTTCATTGACAACTTTCAAGCTGCGAGCCAGACAAACTGCACCCTGCACAAATTTTAATTTGATGGAAAATGGAAAATGAGTAAATAGAATAGAGTGACCAAAATGGCCCAAAAGCCCTTAAAAAAATAATCTACAGGGACAAACTTCATCTCTGAGCCCATTTCCTCGCAAGTCCAGAATCGAAATTGTATTGTTGTATTTCAAAGTATCTGCAATGTACTCTGAGCCCTTTGCTCCTATCTGCAATACATTCACATGTCATGTTATTAATACTAATTTCAATAAACTATATAGATTGAGTCATGCTATTGGCAGTACGTGTACTTTTATAAGCACATTCTTAGTTTCTTAATGTGCTGCTTATAAATTAGGAAAACATCAAAGTATTATGAACGTATATGGATCTACCTGGCACCAACCCAGCTTTAGTGCTTTCACATTTCCATGAAACTTAAGAATTTCTGATAACACCTTCATTCCATCTGGTCCGAAGGGATTATAACCGATTTCCAACTGAGAGAAGGGGGATGCGGGGTGGGGAGAGAGTTATCATATCCAAACTGAAAGAACAAAAAGATCAAATCACGGTAAAGGACTTACCGTTGTGATGACAGTGTTGTCTTTTAAAACTTGAGCTATTTCACTTATTCCCTTGGCGTGTATGTTATTTCCTCCCTGTAGTCTCAGCAATAATTCAAGAGCTCCAGAAAAAGTGATAAATGAACGCAAATGAGAGATTATTACAGTAAGGCATTCTCATCTTACCAGGTCTATAATTGCTATACTACGGTTTTGCTTCAAAGCATCAGCAATCTTTTCAGCACCCTGAAAAATTACAGGAAATAACAACATAGTGCAAATCAATGTTAAAGAGCAATTTTAGCATTAAATCGATTACATTGAAAAAATAAGAAAAGAAGCTGTATAATAGATGTATATATTCTCACTGTTTCACTACCTCATCACCTATGTCATTCATGTACATGTTCAACCAAAATAAGCTCTTGCTCTTTTTGACATACTCGGCAACATGAAAGGCACCTTTTGCACTAATTGAGTTGTTGCCAATGTCTAGATGCGTAAGTTTTGCTGAAGAAGAAATATTTTAGATTTTTTTTTTCTTTTTGGATAATTGTAATTGATAACTAGAATTATATAAGTTATATGTCTAGATGCGTATACCTTTGGTTGAAGATAAACCTGACATCAAGGCACGAACTCCTTCATCTCCAATAGAATTCCCTTGCAAGTGAAGTTCCTGAACAAAATAATCTAGCTATGAATCTCGTTTCCATGTTAAGGCGAGATCTATATAGCACTGGTATTTCATCAGAAACTAATAAAACCAAACAAAGATAAGTATTCAATAGGGAACTTCCCATATTACCAAATAAAGATAAGAATACAATGCAAAAGCTGGTTTCACTCAACCTGCAGAATTAATACATCCTTATAACTTTTTTTTTGTTTTTCATTGTGGTAAGTGTAATGTTTTCACTGAGAAAAGGGCTGTCTGCAAAAAAACAAATTAAAAAGAATAAATACTGAACTCATCCAATTCTATTGGGAAGAATCTCTATTTGAATAATCCACATCCAGTTGGAACATCTAATTCAACTATTTGATTCAGGCCTTTTACAAAACAAGTCATTATGAAGACTGAATGATGATATTTTTCCATCCCTTCAAAAACATAAGCAAAGACAGAAAATCCCATATTACATGCCTTGACTATTCCACAGTTTCTCAGATCATTCTCAATATCATCTACATCATCAAAGTCTCAATTCACTGGGAACCTGTTTTCCAAAGATTACAGCATGGAGGCTAATAAATTGATCCTCTGATCTAAACCAACTTCAATTGTTTCTAATGTAACAAGTTGTGATTAATTAAACCTGAAAAACTAAAATTATGGATTGGAAACCATCCACATCCAAACTTTCTTGATCTCAAGGTTTTCAAACTGAACTTCATCAACAATCAGTGAACATAGGTAACTCATTAAATTGGCTTGATTGAGCTATGTGCTGTACATTTGCAACTTATGAAACATGACTTGTAATTTTGATGATTCTAGTTTAGTTTTACAGATGTAATTATTAGGTAGAATATTCCACATGCACAAAATGATACATATAGGAGCGCAACTCCAACCGTGTAGAATATAGCGAATTGCAAAAAAAAACACAGAAAATCTACATACTCGTAAAGACTTGTTCCCCTCGAGCCCTTTAGCCAAAGCATTAGCCCCCAAAGCGCCACCATAATTTCCACTTAACAATAATAGAATGTCAATCAAAATAACATAAAGAAAGAAGTTAATATGAAATACATATCTAAAGCTGTCAAGAACTTGTCCAGCTAAACACACAATTTGATTGGATAAACAGGATATCGCATAATATTGAATAACAAAATTTAAGGTCTTTCACTCACTTGATATATATACTTCGTACAGCATTATTCTCCAGAAGTGCTCCAGCAAGACTTGTAAATCCCTACTTGCATTCCAAAAGGAAAAAAAAAATAATCAAAAACAGTAAACATAGCAGCTTCAGATATCAAAACCAAATTTTAGAACATGTTGAGGTAACAGCATACAGAATAGTCAATCATGTTGTTATTAAGTTCAACCACCCGCAAGGTTGAACTTTTCTTCAACAAGTCAGCAATTGCCTTTGCACCCTGCAAATAAAACAAGTGACAGTTAGGCACATGGCACAGTATATGCCTTCAGTTATACATATGTATAACTCTAAAAAGCATGGATTTTTTCCTGTGCAAGGCTCCACTGTTCATCATTTCACACATTATTGTGGATGGGCCCGTGCAAGATTTTTTTTTCCAATCAGGTCCACAATTTTTTTTCCAGTGATTTAGTTCAAATTGAAAACCAATTCAATTTAATTTCTTATGAAAAAGTGGAATTGAAATAAGAGGAACTGAAATGAAGAAGGTGTTAAAAATGGGTGGCATGTCATATGTTTCGCAAAAGATGCACTTTGATCCTTGAATTTTAAGAATCACGCAAACTATACAATTTCAATACCTAAATGTTTTTCCAATTTAATTTTGGTGAAAAAATTCATTTTTGTTATTTTTTAGTTCCTAGTTTTGGGGGGGGGGGGGGAAGGTCGCCAGATTCCAACGATAGAAAAAGAAAAGTGTCGTTAACACTAATGTAGATCATCAAAATGAACAACATTTGTATCAAATGGTTCTATTTGATGAGAAGAGTTTATATTAGGTGGTTTTTTTTTAAAAAAACCTTTAAAGTTCGTGAAAAAACATAAGAGTTCTAGTTAATTTGTGGTTTCAAGTTGATTTTGGTTTTTAGGGTGGTGTTTTGGATTTTTTAAGGCCATGTATATATTTATTACGGTTCCTACATTGTTTTATATGTGTTTCAAGTAAAAAATGAGTTGAAAAACAAGTGTTTGAGTAAAAAAAAACTAAAACCTTGATTTCCCGGCCACCATAATGATTAGAATTTGGACAAATCAGACGCCACGTCGTCTTCATCTATTAGCAATCAACATGTTGTTTGATTTAAAAAAAAAAACAAAATTAAGGTGGACGCCTTGCAAACTAAAAAACATTAGGGCCCATTAGTGCAGGCCTGAAAGTTGGCCCCGACAAAATGGGCCAAGCGAGCGGGCCTAGCTTGCCAGGCCCAATAGTATATGGCCTTTGCTTCTTCTTTTTTACAATTCTTTTTTTAAATTAATGGTTTTCTATGGTTTTTTCCTCTATTTTTTTTAATTTATATTCAAATTAGTACCCCTTCTTTCTTTCATTTTATTCAGAGAACCTCTTTTAAATTATGATTATTTTTTTAGTTATGCATGTAAATTTAAAGAATTTTTTTGATTCATCTATATTTTTTTATCTTTTGTGTGGATGAGATTTATTTTTTAAAATAAAAAAACTTTATTTTCACATAATATTCCTAATATGTACAACCTTGCATGATTTTTTTTCTTTTATTTTATTCAATCAATTTAATTTATGTCTCTATTTCTATTATCGTGTACTTGAATAAAAAAATTATTTTAATAAATAAATTTACCAAATACAACCGAGTAAATGTTTCATCTTTCGAGATTAAATATTTTGATATACACCTCTCTCGATTTTTCAAGTTTTATTTTTAAATATCGTTAATGACTTTTTATTTATTTATTTATTTGCATATCTAGTTCTCGATTTATTTGATTACATATATACATAAAAAAAATTATTTGAATTTAAATTTTTTAAACTACAGAGATACGTTGAGAAAATCTGCATATACAATTTTTTTTATAGGAAATAAAAATATGACCTAGGACAGAGCACGGGTCACATAACTAGTGAAATTCAAAGCTTGTGAACATAGGTGTCAGATACTAATTCAAAGCTAATAGTATGCTTACCTCATCACCTAAATCAGCACTGTTCAGCTGGAGTTTTTCAATACCAGCATTATCCACCAATATCTCACACAGGATCTATTAAATAAAAAGAAAACATCATCAACCACATGAACCAGAGGTTGTAAGAATTAACATCAATAATATAAAATCCATGGAAGGAAAAAGGTACAAACTGAAGGTCAAAGAAATTCTCATGAACATGAATGTGATCAATTTTTTAATTTTTTTGTGCAGGTAGCAATGCACTTGAACTGCTCAAAACCACAAGAAGCCTATATTGATGTCAAACTGAATTCTACTTTGAAGTATGGCCAGTTATTGAAAGGTAACAGGAACTCTTTGTACAGAGTACGATATCTGAAAGGCAATGTTGGATGCGAGTACTTAGAGTTTCCTTGAATAGTCGGAATTAAAATCCATCAGGATTGTTAGTCATCCTTATACATTCATCTTCAATGTGTCTCTTTAGCAGCTGTGTTTTGACAATCAGTTGATCTAGTTATTTACTGGAAAAGTAAGGAAAATCAAACGAGAGATTCATGTAATTCAACTTCTGGCCTGCATCAACAAGCAAAGGCAATAGGAAATTCACAATGAAAACTATAGAGTCGGTTTCAAATACAGACTAATCGCAAGGCCTCTCTTCCCAGTGGCCTCCCTATCAATATCTGTCTTCTCTTTTTTGGTTTCTATGTAAAGAAAATTCTGATGTGTGTGGATTTAAATTATAAGAGAAAGTCCTAAAACCTAATGCACTCACCAAATGGTCCATGATTTGGTTCTAGTGAGAGGTATTACGGTATCACAGCAAGGCAATGTTAGGTTCATTCTTAACTACATTTAGGTGGAGAGTGCCCATAAGCTATTATTAGTAGTTGTACTTTCAGTTCATTTTTTTCAACAAACGAGGGCTTCTATACATGGAAGAAAGTTAATCTTTACATGTAATTGCTAAGCAGCTGCACAGAAAAGGTATGCTAGCTTGGTTGGAACAATATGTTAAGTAAAATATATCATGTCCAAACTCTGAGAAACATGACAATATATTGAGGCAGCCTGCAATAAACATTAAAATACCCTTTCCATCTAATTGTCCAGCTTAGGAGAATATACCATATAACAACACAGCAACTCATCTAAGTTCAAAAACACATATTAATCTGGAATCTTCTTCATGCCCAAAACTTTTAGGAGATATTCTTTTCTAATGTCTAATATATCAAGTATCCAAATGACCTTCTTCCTATTTGCAAAGTTATTCAAACAAAGGTAGACTTAAGCTGACCTTGGCTCCTTCATCACCAATAGGATTTCCGGAAATGTTGAGAGTTTTTAGAGAAATGTTTGATTGAAGTACACGGTCAAAGGCTTTTGTTCCTTCTGCAGTTATTCCATTTGCAGCAAAACTCACTTCCTCTAGAATCTGAAAAGCAGTACATTAGAAAATTCACAGAGATAACAATATCACACTTGCAAAATGTATGACAGGACATAGAAAAATGCTATTCTAATGATGAACAGACCAGACATAGCTAGTTGAAGAACTCTAACCTGATTGTATGCTAAGCTCTCAGCAAGGAAAAACAGTCCTTCATCTCCGAAATTACATCCTGCAAAAGACATGGAAAGGTTTGCATTTAAAATGTCAACTTGCTAGGAAAGAACTAGAGCGGGGAGTGGCCGCCTGGATCCTAGTACAAGGTACTTAGTTTCTCTCGAATTTCATTTCCTTCTGTATCTGATCCCCCCCCCCCCCCCCAAACGAAGTACCAGGATACCAGGATAGATTATTAAATGCAAAAATAGAAATTGCACTGGGAAAGCCTTGAGTAAAAGGCGCAACATACCGGACATGTCCACGCTTCTGAAAGCCCTGAGTTGCTTGGCAAATTCATTAAGCTTCTGCTTGGACTCCCTGTCGACTTTGGCAGTGAAACCTGATAGTAAATTAGAGCCAGGGGCAAAGGACCATTTCATTCCTTTTTCAGGAGACTTACTTTCTGCTGCAGATAAACTAGACCTTGCTGGCTTCGGCATAAGAAGTTTCTCCACCAATTTCCACAAAACTGTCAGCTGAAGACATAAATTAGTGAAACATTTTACTTCAAATTCTACACTGCTGCTATTCTATCTATAAACCAACTGAATCATGGGTTGGAGGCAATGAATCTTAAAAAAAAAAAAAATTGCATACCGAAAGTGACAGCTACGAAGACTCCGGCGGGGACGATGAAGGAGGCAACCTGCTTGACGGGAGGATTAATCAAAGGAGGCTGAGACTGACTGTACACTCTGCGGCCACGTCCAGAAGCAGCAGCCGCCTTCACAACCACACTCCTAAACCTCAAACATCTTCTTCGAACCGTTAAAGGGTTCGCCTCGGATTGGAGTCTGTGCTTTAGCGGATGAGAATGAGAATGGCCCGCCCCAGCTGAAACCTGTTGACAATTATTATCAGTACTTCTATGCTCCGAGAGAGAAATAACAAGAAATATGTTTTTTTACCTTCGGATGTGAGAGGGAGAATAGAGAGAGAGCCGAAGTGAAGCCCATAGGTGAGGGATTTTTATTAGATGGTGGTGGTGGTTATGCGCATAGGAAACGGGAGGGAGGTCTTTACTGCTTATACATACGGTGGCCACGGCTTAGCCTTAAATGATGATAAAGCGGCGGGTCTCCGGGATGGATGTTCTAAAAGGCTACACGACTCAGGTCAAAACTATGGAGATTCGAGAGAGAGTGAGAGAGAGACTCTGAAACTAACACTATCTTCTCGAGTCTGTCAACTAAACCTGAGAAATTAAACCCGGCCAGTTGATGATCCAATCCAAGACTTCGGCCCAGTTGATCACCCAATCCAAGACTTGGATTAAGAATTAAAAGGGTTAATTTTGATTGACTTCTATGTTTTACGACATCGTTTTATTTTCGTTAAAATGAAGTTGTTTTATCTCAGTTGTTCGTGCTGGGATAATCACCATACAAAAATAATTGAATAAAAAAATAAAATTTATAAGAAAAAATTAATAACAAATAAAAAAATCAAGTTTAATTATATTAACATATAAAATTGAGATAAATTTATAAAAAAATAACAAAACTTACAAAGCTATACATAACATAATATCAAATAATTAAAATAAAAAATTAATTTAAAAAATTTAAAAAATATCATAGTAAAATTAAATTAATTTTTAAAATCCATCATCCGAATCATCAAACTTATCCTATAATAGATAAACTCAAAAAATCATGAAGCAAAATTTTTAATTATTAAAAATAAAATTAAAAAAATAAAATAACTAGTAATCATACAAATAAAAATAAAATCAAGTATAAAAATAAAATAAAATAAAATAATAAAAAATTAAATTATAAGATAATATAAAAAAAGGAATAAAAAATAATTAAATTTGATTTAAAAGTTAAATGAAATAAAATGGATGAAATTAAAAATAAAAACTTTAAATGGTATTAAAAATAAAATAAAAAATAATTAAAAATAATTAGTAAAAGTAATACAAATACAAATTAATATAATATATTTAGTTTTTTTAAAAAAACAAGAATGGAGAAAACAGGAAAAAAAAGCAAAAAATCCAAAAGAGCTCAATCAAAGCTATTTTGTACACACACGCCTAATCATTAGAAAGAAGATAATGTGATTGAAGGTAAACTTTAACCACCAAGAGGAACTGTACGTGCTACTCAAAAAACACAATCACTTTCCACGACGAGTGATTTTTTTTTAAAAAAATTTATATTTTTTTTAAATTGATTATAATTGAAAAATCATTAGGAAAAAAATATAAAAATATCATTATGTGTAATCAAAGCATAAAAAACCTAAAATCCCTTGACCCTAATTTTTATTTTATTTTTACTTTTAAAGATATTTAAATCATTGCACTACACGTAAAAAAACAATAAAAAGATTGATGTGTGTATAATTAATATAATAATAAAAAATATAATTCATTAAAAAGATCATTTTACTTTTAATAACTAGTTTATTGCCTCTTATTATGAATGATAACAAAATCGCCACTTCACTACTATAATCCACGAAAGATTGCGACACTTGTAATAACTAATATCCAGAAGACACTATTTCCAAAGTTCTCTCAATCCATACATCAACCCTAATTTATCAATTCAGACCCACAACTGTCAATAAATAATTTGATATTCACATTAATAAGGCCGAATTACACTTGACAAGGTCACCTGAAATCAACCGCTTGATAAATCTATAGCTTCTGCCGACCATCCGTATAAACACGAGTCCAGGCTCCAAGGTGCTTACCACTGTGGACCATCTATGAAATGGAGGCTCTGTGGCTCAAAGCCTCAAAGTAGATCCTAAACTTGAAACCCACTTCTAGGATTTTATTTTATTTTTTAACCTGGCTCCTCCTAATAAGATTTCCTGACTCGGCACCTGCATCAAAGTTGAAATACCTGGTATCATGAATGGAAAACTTAGGAACAACAATGGAATGGGCAATAAAATCAAAGACGAGAGAGAACCGAGTCATAAATCATGAAAAATATTTTATTAACAAAGAAAACGTAATGTACCCTTTGATATTGTTTGTTTACAAGTAAAATATCAACGGCCCTTTGGTTAGTAGTATTTTATTTGATTTTCCGAGAGAGTCAACCCTTAATTTTTGTTAATATCAACTCTAACTAGGCGTTGTAATCAACGCATGGCCGGCAGCAAAGACAAGTACTATCGATATCCATCCATAGAAAATGGAGTACACGTTGTCGTACATCTCTCGTGTTATAAACTATAAACACAAATTTGCAACCATAGGTTTCAACAGTATCGATTGAGAAGGATAGGCTGGCCATTTGCTACCATCCTTGACCATAACGAGCACAGATCAGGGGTCGACGTCTAGGTAAGGCTCTCTCTCTCTCTCTCTCTCTCTCTATATATATATATATATATATATATATATATATATATATATATATAAACCTTGGGAAACCTATTTGTAATAAATACTCCAACATTCTTTCTGACGACTAAAGGCAGATATTGCAGAATGAATTCATCAAGGATGGCTGTGTCAATGTTGGCTGCTTGTGTTGCTGTTCTGGTCATGGCTTCTGCTGCTGCCGCTGATGAGGGCCATGTTCATACACCTGGCATGGAAATGCCCCCGGCCGCCGCGCCAAGCTCAGGCACCCTCGCGTCTCCCTCAATGGTGATTGGAATCGCCCTTGCTTTCATTGCTTCCCTTGTTGTTGTTAGAGAGCGGGTGTGAGCCTTCATTTATATATATATATATATCATCCTCCTTCTATGCATGTGCATGCCTTTGGTCATTAGACCTTGGTTACAGTTTCGGTGTTTGTCGTAACTCGTGATGTTAATTTATGTTGTCTGTTTATTTTTATTGATTGCAAGGTCGAATTTTATGTTGCCACAATCTTTGATTTCATTTTTTTAAAATTTTTTTTTTTAATAAGCAAATAGAATAGCATAACGTTTGATTACTATTCATCGAATACACAAAACAACAATTATTAAGACAATATATATATATATATATATATATATATATATTCCTTTTATTTAAAAGATTACAAATTCATTTAATAAATATCTAGAGGTAAATTTTTCTTTTATATTTTTATCTCTTTCCTCGAACTTGATAAAAAACAAAACAACGTAAAATAAGCTTTATTGAGACCTAAAAAAATGAGAATCCACGTTAACATTTATGAAATAAAGATCAAATACAAATAACAAGAAAATTAAACCAATCAGTACCTCTGTCAAAGATTCAATTATTCAAAGCTAAGAAAAATAATACCATTTCGAGAAATAGATAATATTGCCTTATTTCTCACGAGAAAAAAAAGTGATGTGATAATGGAGGTTTTTATTTTATTAAGATTGTAATGAGAGAAAAAGATGACTGAAACCCTATTTGGAAAATATATATAAAAAAATAAATAGACAAAATAAATTTATTCAAGAAATCAAAATCTTTGTAGAACTTGAAAGGTATGAACGTGCAAATGCCGCATGTATTGAAGCCCCGATAGGAAACACATCCTCATCAATGGTAAATGAAGGGCTACGGGGTTGATATACGCTCCCAATCTTCTCATCATTTCTCGTGCCTAGATATAAAAAGGATCCAGGAATTAATTTGATAAAGATAGAAAGCAAAATCTTCACTTCCCGTGAAGCTTGGAGATAGCTTGTGGTTTCCTTCTCCTAGTATACCGATTGAAACTCGCCGAACATGTTCGGAATCCTTGCATCATTTACTGTCGGAGGAATTGAGGGATGTTCTATTCCTGTGAAATCTACCTCACAAGTGCACCTATGTACAGCTGCTTGCCCTCTGTGATGGAGATAACTCGGCAGAATGAATCTCATTGATATTGATTGATGTGTGTCTGTATATATATGTGTATATATAGACACACACACACACACACACACACACACACACAGCAGGTTGACTTTCCCTAGATGGTTGTTTCTCCTATAATTAAGCCATCAACTATCAATACAAACTACAATCCAGGTATATAAAAGGAAACTAGTTATATACCGAATATCTCTTCTTTATATAGAAGATATGTATGCCTCGATTTTTATTATTTATTTACTTAATTATAGGTAATTATAGGGCAATCTGAAAAGAAATGTGTTTTGACGTTGTGGATATTTTATGATTCTTTTGTTTTATTGATTTTTAATTTTGCTATTTTTATTAGAATTTATGTAAATTATTTTGAATTTATTATTGGGTTTGTTAAGTTGCTAAATAATAAGGTTTTTAATTGAAAAAATTGGATAAATTCATTGCCTGTAGTATTTGGAAACATCAGGGAGAGAACTTCTTGAACTAGAATCACAATCAGGAGTTCTATGAAATGGGTCAGATCTCGTTTTTCTTGCTTTAACATTAATTCTAGGGTTTAGTTACCATTTTAAGATGTAGAAAACGGTAACGCAATTAAAACAAAGGAGGCACCTCTCTCTATATTTTTATTTTGGAAAGACAAATTCATTCCAAAATTGTTAAAAACAATATTTTTATATTTCTGTTTCTTCTATATTTTCCCTATCTATCCCAACAATATGCTACACTCACAATCAACCTTGCATTCAAAAGGAGAAGGACCATTTGGTGGTTGCCACTGCCTTTGATTGCACTATTAGCAACAACAGATTTTGACGAAGGAAAAACAGAGGAGGAAAAATTATTGTTCACACTTGTGCAGTACAAAGTCCATAAAGTTAGTGTTCTTCCATTTTAAAACAGCATTGCCACAAGTTGTTGAAAGGATCTTATGCATAAATGATGCAATTTACAGGAATGCGTTCTTACAATCTGAGGGAAAGAACAGTAGAATGACCAAATGACTGAAAAATGGAATTTTACAATATCAATGAGATGTTTTCTTTCTTTGACAAGCTGCCAGAACATTACAGCAAAGCAAAACAACCATCTGCATTTCACTTTGAGACATGGTCGTGAAATTGCTTAACCTCTTACTTTGCTTGCACTAGTGCCAGAACATGAGCAAATTAACGAGTGCAGACGGTTAATTCATTAACACAAGCACATCAGATTCAGCTTCTCATGTCCAGCTAGGATTTAGGATTTCGCATTCGCAGTAGTAGTACAATTAGACTAATGTGAAAGGAAGAACACAATATGCAACAAGAAAAAGCAAATGCTGATCTTACCATAACTAGCAAGGCTTTCTTTTGTCAACTTTTAAGTGGATGTTGAACCATTTCTTCTTCTTAGGTCTATCCCTTGTAGAAGGTTTCTTATCTCTTACTTGTGCATCTTCTTTGGTCTCCTTGATGGAACCCTTATTCCTCTGTTTACCTGAACTCCGCTTCATTGGCGGAGCAGTGGTGTAGGAGGCATGAATTTCATTCCTTTGTCGAAGGAGCTCATCAATCTGCAAAACCAATATCAATAGTGTAATGTCAGAAACCATCAATTTATTCACACCTCATCCTCGGAGACATCAGCAACAAATTTTGATAAACTCACTGCTTGCATCTCTTGTGCATATCTACTGGTCATCTCTGTAAATTGTGCCAATACCTGTCAAAAGACCACACAAAAATTAGTAAAAAAGAGAGCAAGCATATACAAATATACACTGCTGAAGTTAAGTGCAGACCTCTCTATATTCAGTCTCAAACTTGGATATTTCTGCCCTCTTCGCAAGTATCTCGGCTTCAACAGCTCTAAGATTTGCCTTCTCTTCCACAAAAGGTGCAGCACAAAGAGCTTCTATTGAGTAACTTGCGCTTTTAAAAAAATTGTCACCTGGAAGAAAAGGCCAGAACCAGAAGGATGCTGTCAGCCCATTCAAACATGTTTAATCAAAGAAGCATGGTGCCATAAACAAGAAAATTGTATAACTGACCATAGACAGCAAAAACATGGGTGCCAGCCTTCAGTTCAGTTATTTCATATGGCTGAAACCCATCCAGTTTTTTGAAGAAGGCAGCATCAGCATCTTTTGCGGCTGCAATCTGAAACCACAACAATTCCAAAACCAAAATGAAGAAGAATGAGCCAAATAAAAGACAAATATTAAGGCTGACACTTGACAACGATCTCTAGAATCACAGCTTACAGAGTTGACAGTGTGATCCAGCCGATAAACAGGAAAACAAAGAAAGTACATTCCAGCAGATGCAACCTTTCCTGTTTTAGCACTGTCCTCCTACACCAAAAAGTGAACCAGTAAAAATGGGGTAAAAGTAATGAAATTAAATGTGTTTACTGAATAATAGTAAATTAGATTCTGTTGAGCTAGAAATTTGTCAAATATGCAAGGAACATGTGAAGGCAGATGAATTCCACAGATAACTTCCTTACTAGTAGCTCCTGTTTTGACCAAGTAGTGTCCATATTAATTAGGGATCTAGTCATCTATACTTCACTTGAGAGAGGTCTAAAATCTCTTATGTGGGAAAATATCCAGTCTGCTGGTCGTGATATAATAAATAAAATCATAATGTTCTTTAAGATCCATCCAGGACTAGAATCAAAGCAATAATATAGAAACTGTTGGTTATGATCTAACAAGATCAATATGAAAAGAAGAAAAAAAACAGGGGAAAGTGCATCATACCTGTAGAGCAAGGCTTAACCCACCACTTTCTTCCTGATCAAAATACAACAACTGTACAAATGATAACCAATCAGTCAGCCTAATGATCATTTTCCACGCATAAAGAAGTTATAGTTAGAGAAAACTGAATACTTGATATCACTTGAGAACTCAATACTTGAGATAAACTGTTACAAATGGAATAAAAAAATATGTGGACACTTGTTGGGAAGGTATGAGAAATTTATGGACTGGTTATAAATTCATTCAAACATATAAGCCAGTGTTTCCCCCCTCAAGGTTTTTTTTAACATAATTCCCACAAGAAACAGTTTCAAGTTACATAAACTGTATAAACCATAGAAAGCCCAAGCAATTAAAGGCAACATTGAACAATTTGGAGTATAATCTGTATCCCTTGAAGGCCAGGACCTCTTGTTTTCTCCTTAAAATAAAAATTCAATTGTTTATTTAATATGCTATGCTTAGTGTGTGACTCGTTGGTTTTTCAAAGATCAAAAAAGAAAAAGAAAAAAAGACCAACACATACTATGAACTAATGAATTAATAAGTATAAATATAGAATTTGTAACCAACTCATTGCTTCACATTATCTGGCTCTGGATCAAAGAAAGCAGTCGTATTTTCCATTTAGTTTCAACTACTTATTTTGTATTTTTGAGATTTAGACAACCCACCCCCACCCCCCTCCCTCCATTTATCAAGAAGTATCAAGGAGCAGATTTCCACGCCCCAAAATGAAACCAACAAATTATAAATTCAGTGGTGTCAAAAGTGAAAGTCCCTGTGATTCTCTGTCACTAAAGAAAGGTGTAAAGAAAAACAAATGCAAAAACAACAGAACGTTTCAAACAGAGGTAAAGAAAATCAATTTTGATGATCAAGGAAAATGCAAAGCCATAGAGGTAAAAGAAAAATGTTTACAGGAAAAATTGTGAGAAAAATACACCGTACATATCCAACTTAAATAACAAAGGATTTGTGCCAAAGGTGTATGATAATTTGAACCTTGAACTTGCTTTTGTCAGATGATTGGACTCGACAGACAAATCCATCCCTTTCCATCTCTTCTGTTATCGTGACAGAATAGAAGTGGGCACATTGCTTTTCAACCTGTTCAAAAATGTAGAATTTTACAATGAGCCCTAGTGCAATCACTAAAATCGACACATAAACCAGAAAAGAAATACCTCACCTTCCGACAAATAGGCAACCCAAGTGGCAGTGGATGAATATCAACAACACCATTAAGCGCCTCCTCCAAGACAGCTGCTGATACAGTGGTCTTAATTGGTACTCCAAGTTTACTATCATGCAAGAAACACTAAAATTAGAAATCAATACAAAACCATCACCATCATCATGATTCATGGGAATTATTCCAGAAATTAAAAAAAATTAATAATTAACGTTGCATGAATTCATTATAAACTTGCCTAAAGAGTGCCGCAAACATAGTATTTACAGCTCCCAAGCTTGAAAGATCTAGTTCAAGTTCTTGGCTTTCCAATTCAACAGCCTGATCATAGAACAACAAGATCATGCTTCATATTACATCATCATATAAAAATGTATAAAACTAAATGATTATAATTCTAACAGAAATTGAAGTGGCTGGTATCCAGATAGCCCAGAAACTGCAGAATGACCGCATTAAGTCAGAAGAAAGAAGATAATCTATGTTAACATTTGACTTTGATTTGTGTTTTATCTGCCACCAAGACTTCTCACCTCAAAACCAGCTGAATCATATTGGCGCCGCTTGTCTGGATCAGACAATATATTATATGAAAATGTAACCTCTTTAAACATATTAGCTGCTTCAGGGTCATTTGAATTTTTGTCAGGATGGTACCTGAAATAGAATGTGAAAGAGAATTTCCACACCTTGATCAGCAATGGAAGAAACAGGGAGAAAAAAAGTAGATGGTATTTTAACCAAAGCCAACCCATGATGCTACCTAACTATTCCGAGTCTGCCAAATCAAACCTTGCTTTCCAAACAAGTGATAAATTCCACTACCCGCTTGCTCGCTGGTCTCTTTGGAATCACCATAAACCCAATAGTGTCGCAAAAAGTCCTTCAATTACCTCTATATTTTGCTTAAACAATAAATTTTCATCTTGTAAAACCTCAACCTCAACCCAAATCCCAGATCCTTTACTGATGGCCGTAATGCAAATATTAAACCATCTCACAGAGATTAAATTGGGAAACAAACTCAAAATCTTATGTAATTCTTCCCATTCTCACTCAAACAGAATCATGCTCTGTTTCACTCCGCTCCTCTTACAGCTGACACACTCTGAGGATGAAATCAGATTCAGTAACAAAAGCTCTCAAAATCACCAAAAATAAATAAAAATAAATGCATTTCCATCTCATCTAAAATAATAATAATAATAATAAACATACTTGAGAGCCATTTTACGGTAGGCGGACTTAATTTCCTGGTCAGTGGAATTCCTGGAGATGGCAAGGACTTCATACGGGTCCCGCCGCACCGGCCCTGCTGCTGCATCCTGCTGCGATAGATGAGACGGCATTACCCTATTCTATTTATATGTAACAATAACCAACAAACCCTAAAAAATCACTACAGCAACCAAAGAAACAGCCAGATGCTTTTCTACATGCTCTCTGGACTTGTGTTGGGTAGAGAAAGTTGAGCGTGTATGGAAACCCTAGAGAGAGAAAGAATGCATGGAATGGGACCTCTCCTGAGTTGCAAGCTTGGCGAGAGATAGCAATAGAGACAAACGAGCATCAGTTAGTCCCCTGTTTGTCTAGCTTCTACTGTTTTAAAATAAAGCATCAAAAAATTATTTAGTTAGAATCTTAAAAATCAGTTGTTTGAGAGTGGAAAATGATTTTTATAAAACTAGTTTAAATATATATTAATTTTCAATTAAAAAAATATGGGAAGTGTCTTTTTTAGAAGAAATGCTGCTTGTTTTATTTTAAAAATAAAAAAAACCTCACATATTTTAAAATTAACTAAATTTAAATAATTTTTATTTTATTCATATTAATTAACTAATATTTAATTATATATTTAATAACTTTAAATATTTTAAAATTAACTAGCCCCAATTATTTTGTTTCAAGTATATTAGCTCTGTGAATCTTAATTAAAAATGTTCTAGTATTGTTTCTTTTTTATTTATGTGTTTTTCAAAGAAAAAATCATTTTTTATTTTTTGCAAATATGTGATTCAAGTTATATATTTATGATAATTTTAATTTAATTAATATCACTAACAATATAGAACAACAGTTCATTATCAAACAATTTAATATGGTTAATGACACAACACAATATACAATATAGACCAAACAACTTAATATTTTATAAATACAAAGTAGTTAAATTGACATTGAAAATTAAGATGCAAAAAAAATATAAAAATAGATTTCTATTAAAATAAATACACTAAGTAATTACTTCGACAAAAATATAGGGGCCAAATAAAATAGTTCACTCCCTTTCCTAGTATTTTTTTTCTTTTTAAATGGATATTTTCTGTTAAACACACGAGTGAAATGATGGCGCCTGGCCGGACCAAATTCTGAGAAGCTTTTACTATCCTGAAAAACCCTTCCAACCTGAAAATGTTTCAGTATACGGTTAATCTAGCAGCTATTCTTCACCATTTTCCAGAGTACAAATACATATCGTGATCGGAGGCTATTTCATCGCATGGTGAAACTGAGTTGTAGATGCATGAGCTATCTTTGAAGTCACACGCCTATGTTGGGTTTTTTTCTCTCGTTGATGAGAGTTCAGGAAGGCAGAGGGCTATTACCAATACTGAGGCCCAACTGAAGATCCAAAGATTTACGACAGGCTTTCTTGGAAGCAAGCAAAGGAGAAGGCTTATCTCTGGATCTCTGATCAGCATGACTGAGAGTGAAGTTGTGACGAGCGTGCTGATGGAAAGGAACCTGATCAGCTGGAACGGCATCCCACTTTGAAGTCTGAGAATCATTCAGATGGGAATCTTGGTATGGATTGAAACTAATCTGAGACTCCTGATCATGGAGTGTGAACTCGGGAGTAGTAGAGCAGGAGGGATCGAAGAACCATGAAGTACAAGTTGAGCCGTCTTGATAATTGTAGCTGGGGTTATCTTGATAAGGTTGAAGGTAACCGCCGAGGCTCGCCTTCCTAGCTTGAAACTGCAATAATCTCTTCTTCATTCTTTCTTTCTTATGAGCATTTTGGTGCCCCCCCAAAGCCTGTGAATTTGCAAACTCCTTGAAACAATACTGGCACCCGAACTTCTTATCACCAGGCCCACGACCAGCACTTGAGCTTTTCTCCTTGACAGGTTTTTCCGTTTCAGATGACGCAGTATTCGACGAATTCACACTCTCGTGATCTCCTTCGGTAGACCCTTTCATGCTACTCTCGTTATGCTTATATGGATTCAGCTCGAATCCAAATAATCTGAGCTTCCTCTCGACTGTGTAGGACTCGGCAGAACAACCATTTTGATCTCCATCCAGTATGGAAGAAAGGGTGTTAGATGCTTCCTTTTCCATCTCCCTTGGATTGTAGAAGAGAGAAGAAAAGGAAACAAAGAGGAATGGATTCTGGGAACCGATGCACCGACCGGTATAGAGTTCTCAGGCCTCTCTTCCTTGCATAGCAGCAAACTCCACCCTACGGTTTCCAACGATGGGTTGCAATATCTCAGTCAGGATTAGTTTTATAATAATCACGGCTGCCATAAACATGCAATTAAAAAACAGATGCAGAAGGAAAAGTCAGATTAGAGACGCCTTCTAGCTCATGCAATATTATATTGATTTTGAATAAAGTATATTTTTGCATTTTATAACAGATACACTTCATCCTTTCTTTATCAAAGAGGATTCAGTGTGCTTCAACGAGGAATTTTATGGTCTGGAAACAGTTTTAAATACAAAATAACATATAATTGTAACACCACTTGGACATTTAAAACTTATATTCCTTCATTGAATATAAGTTATTATTTATTTTATTTACAAAAGTCAAAGAAAGATATGAGAATGTAATCACGTGGTAGGAAGCGTCTCTAACTTTGATTTTTTTTATTATTATTATAATGTAATATATTAAAAATTAATAATTTATCATGTGAAATTTAATCATATCACAAATTCAACACAACTTCCAACTTTAAAATCAATGCAATTTTTAATTAATTAAAAAATAAATAACATTTTAAATACTTAAGAGCTTGAATTAACAAAATAATTCAAATATTTAAAACAAAAATCAAATTTAAAGTCTCAAATTTCAAATATTAAAATGACATCCACCACCTATAATTAAAAACAACACACACAAGTTTCTTCACTTTTTTAAGAAGAACTTGGTTGAATGAACATATTAAATTCTCCAACATTGAAAGAAGAGGTTTTTTTTAACATACACTTAACTCGACTTGACTATATCAAATAGATTTCATTAAACTAAAATCTTGATCGGTTCTCAATTAATAATTTAACCTAATAATCACATTACAGATCATAGGTTCTTACAGCAAACCCATCTGGTCGAGTAGGGTTTTACATCTAAGAGTATTATACTTAACAACTAAAGAGTAAGTGGATTCATGCATTGTCCTCTACCGAAGCTTATCATAAATTAGTCTACATATATAGCTCTAAGTATTATTAATAGCTGTGGGTGTCGAATCCCATCCACATGGTGTTTAAAAATTCGTGAGGTCTCTTGAAATGGGATTTCAAAGCACCAAACGAAGCTTCTTTCTAACTATTTTTCCGCCAACACAAATTATATTTTAAGACAGAACAACGCTTTAATTAAGATGTTAATCTTGAGCATGTCTTGCAGATGCTTTTAGAATAGTGACGAGGGAGAGTAGTTTCAAAACAAAGGAATGTAAGAAGTGGTTAATGATGTAAGCAATATATGCTTATTGTATTGGTTGGTCTTCCATGAGATCTTAGCAAATCTTCCTAAGAGCAAGCAAACCTTATATTATATGCCCCCAAATTAAGCATATGTTTTCAGGTGAATCAAGTCATTAATTAATGTCATTTTCTACTTAGTCAAGACATTTGTGTTGGACAGTTGTGCGAACCCACTTTTGTAGCTTTTGGGACATGTTTGAAACTGCTAGATTGTGTTGTTGTGTCCATTGTCTCTGCCCAGATCTTCCATTGGAGGACTTCTTCCACCAATCGATCTCCCATGCTCACAATCTCCACTCCCTTTTCCAGTCTGTTCAGATTACTTTCCCGCCTCGGGAGAAGAATTCCAAGTCGGCATGCTGTCATCAAGCATCTCAACATCTTACATGTAGATAAAATGAGGCCACGAGAAGGAAGATCGGCTCATGGTGGCTAGGTGGGTGGGCGGGTGGGTGGGTTGATTGACTTTAGCTCATTTTTTTTTCATTTTATTTATCCACGGATTGATGCATGATTAGGGGTTTTTATTTTTTTTAAGTGTTATAGAGATTATTTTTTAAAATATTTTTTGTTTGAAAATATATTATAATAATTTTTTAATTTTTAAAAATTTATTTTTAACATCAACACTTTGTTATTTTTATTCGAGAAAACCACACATTTTAAAAAGCATAATTTATAGATTCATGTGAGCGAGTAAAACCCCGACTATCATAAGTTTTAAACAATCTAAAAACTTAATATAAAAAATAAAATTTTTAAATTTTAATAAAAAACAAGTTACATAGCAAGCAACCTACAAATAAGGTATAAGACCCTGTTATTTTTACATTTTAAAAGTATTTTAAAAAAAAATTTAATTTTTTTATTTTTTCTTCACTTAATTTTTTTTATATATTTTTAGATTATTTTAATATACTAATATTAAAAATAATTTTTTAAAAAATAAAAAAAATATTTTAATATAATTTTCAACAAATCACACTTTAAAAAATAACTTTTATGGTCCTCGGAATACTCCACTTCTAAAAAAGATTTTCCCTATACCAAAAAGTCACCGATTTCCAATCTAATTTTACTTCTTTTGTGAATGAAAAGATTTCATCCAAAGTGCGTAATGAAACCACGTAAAAGGAGAATAATCAAAGGGAACGCATTACACTTATAACTCTTCCTTTTCGCAGATTTTTTTTCTCTCCAAATCTTGACAAGATTCTGTAAAACATTCACAACATGTTTGATTAAATGTAGTTGATCATATATTATAATAATCTATTATATCTTTACATTTGATTATGTAATTTTTAAAATTATAATGCAATGGATGATTACAATTATACCATTTACATCATAAGCATTAATGGAATTAATCCCGCTGAATTGTTATTTGGTATATATATCTATTCATTGACAAGACTGTTGCATGTTTTTGTTTTTGATATTAAAATTATTAAAAAAAATATTGATTTAATATTTTTTAAAAAGCAAGTACAATTTTAAAAAAACATAAAAAAAATCATAAGTTACCGTACCCTAAAACGGGTAAGAGCATGTTTGGCCCTCTATTTTTCTAGTTCTTGTTGCTTTGCTTTCAAGTTGTTTAATTTTTTAGAGTGAAAGGTTGCTTATTTTATTTAAAATACAAAAATAACCTTAAGCATTTCAAAATTAACCAGCCTCAATCTCTTTTGCTTTATGCATAATTAATTCTAAATATTTTAAAACTAACTAAACTCGCTTATTTTATCTTAAGTATGTTAGCTCTCGGCTAGAATGTGTCCTAATTAAATTATTTAGTAGTTCTATTTACCAAAAAACACTATATGATATTAAATTAATATTTTTCAATGATTTTAATATACTAATATAAAAATATTTTAATATATTTTTAAATAAAATATATTTTAAAAAAATACTTCATACCACTAAAACCTGATTGGTGTTTTTTCTATGAAGAGAATATATTAAAATAAATTTTATTTGAAAATATATTAAAATAATATTTTTTTATTTTTTAAAATTTATTTTAACATAAGCACATTAAAATAATTTGAAGGCATAAAAAATTAATCTGAGATAAGAAATAAAAAAAATATATTTTTAAAAAATATATTATATTTACTTGCTTAGTCTAAAGAAGATGTGGTATATTAAATCTATCTAAAAACTTCTTAGTAACAAGTAGGGATAAAGATCACAATTAATTAATTCATTTTGGAAACTCTTAAAAACCTGGGAGCACCTTCGCCACTCGTCTCTTGCCTTAATATAATGAATTTAAAAATAATGAATAGGTAAATTATATATAAAAAATTAGTAACACTAATTAAAGAATAAAACTTAAAGTTAAACAATTAGTTATATAAAAAATTAAACCAAACCAAAAAGGATATTAATGAAAATTAAATGTAAAAAAAATTAAAATTAAAATTTTTTTTAAAATAACAGACTGCTTGCTTAACTTAAAATAATTTATTCGGCTTGAAAAGTCAAGTCCTAGTGTCTAGTTTCATAGTTTAAAAATTATTTATTTTTGTTTTTTAAAAATATTTTTGAAAAAAATTAATATTTTTTAAATTAATATTTTTTTTGATGTTTTTAAATCATTTTGATAGACTAATATCAAAAAAAATTTAAAAAAATATTATTTTAATATATTTTCAAATGAAAAACACTTTAAAAAACAATCACAACTTCACCCCTTAGCTATACTCTCAAATATACCTTAAATGAATACATCTAGTGACTCATCAACCTAAAAACAGAATTCTAGTGTATCACATCACTCATAAACTAAACTATTAAACATGAAATACATTTTTAAAATCACATGGAATGCATATATCATTTGGCAGAGATCTCTATATTTTATTTGTATATCTTGTGTTTACTTGCTTAGCCGAAAGGAATCCAGCCTAGCTTAAGCTTAATGTCAAACCAAGTTAAACTCAAGAAACTTAATAAGTCAACAACACAACAGTATCATGGATGTTACTCAATTTGAAATCAGGTAAAAAATAACTAAGTTAAACTTGATAAATCCAACAAGTCAACAACACAATCATATCATGGAACTTGATTTGATTTTTTTTTATTTAAAAAATATTATTTTAATTTTTTTAAAAAAAATCTTAAAATAATATTATTTTAAATTAATTTGAGTTAATTTAAATTAACTCACCTAACTCAATGGGAAGCCTATTTGTATAACTATGGTTAAGGTGACTCCTATATATGGCAACCTTGAGGGTCCTGCTTGAATCCCTAGTCAAATCATAAACCAGGAAGAATCCATGGCATGGGATATAAAAAGAATCGAATTCGACTACTATCCACTCTTTTATACTCTTATTCCTTAAATCTATGGGTTGCTGCCTTGGTTCTCCCATGATCATCTCAGTTTTGAAAATGCATCACACGGGTAGGCTGAGAACGGGGTATTTAATTATTATTTGGAGCAACTGGCAACAAGTAAACAACGGGCGTGGACAGTTCTCACCGAGTGGCGAGTGGTGCCCACGGGCCTGATTGATGGCTTACAAAAGTTCGAGTAAAACTCGAAAAACACCTAAGTCTCCTCTTGACCACGGAAAAGCCGTCCGCTTATGAAGCGCATATGCCTAATTATCTGACACAATCCATATAGCATTCATACATATCCAAGCAAGCTAGTTCTCGAAAATAGCCAACTAAGAGTGCATCCCCATTACATATAAAAAGTACTACATGAAAATTAAGAACCATGTTTATGGGAAATAAAAATTGCATCTCAAAATTCTCCTCTCTATATATAAATAGTAATAAATAAAAACTAACCAATGGAGTTATATCTTGGAAGCAAATATTTGACAATCAATTCACGGGTCATTCCTAGCCTAAAATGAGGAGAAACGCGCAGGATAACACTCCACAAAAAGATTGTTCTACAAGAGCTTCTCATTTTAGATTACAACCTAAATAATCCCAGCATAACTAGAATTTTAAGGTGCAAGTATCAAGGTTGCCTTTTAGAACGAGGTAGGAGTGCAAGAAGAATCTTCTTTCTTGGCCCCTGCATTTCAGAAAACGTTAAAAAGAAACCAGCATTAATGTTAATGATCACTGACGTGCAAATTGAAGAACAATTATGAGTATGGACATCCCAAGCATAGTTATAAGACTTGCTGCTGGTCAACCCGGTGACCCGCCAACCCAGAGTCTGGCCTATCTCAAGTTTTACATTGAGCAGGTCTTTTTTAACAAAACAATGTCTTTTAAGGATTTTTCTTGAGAAACATTACTTGTGTTGACCTGCAGGCGGATCAACCGTGACTTGAGCCTTGGGCCAAGTCAACCCTGGTTAGGCTTTTGTTTTGATAAGCAAAAGGAAGTACATCTGATGTTTTTCTAAACGAATGGAACATTGATCATTCATCATGTGGAACACAACTTGGTACTTCAAGGTACCATGAATCTACAAACCGCATTTTCCTCAATATTTTCCATTTTTTTTTACATAAATATTGTTCCCTTTAGACCAACAGTATTTATTCAAAAGATGAGATATCCACCAAGCCCTCTCTCATTAATAGTTTTTGAAGTGCAAAAACTCTCTTTAAGAGGGTATTTTTGTAATTGGAAAATTTGCTGGAAAATTATCCTAGTCTAGGTTATTTTCTATTTAGTATTCTATTACTTCAAAAGAAAGTAGCATTATTAGGTTTTCCCTATTCTAAATAGATTTTTATATAGGAAAATGAGTCCTAGTTGGACTAGGAGCACTGGCATCTCTTTATAAAATATATGGTCATTCAATATTTTAATGGAAGTTGATCAATAAAATTCCAACAACTTGCCTTTGACTGTGATTCAATCTACCTTAGATGCGACTTCTAAGAATCCTAGGTATGAAGGCTTAGGTTTTTTCTATCCTTCCTAGAAACCTTAATAGCGTAACTAATATTTTCTTCTATTCCAGCGGAAAACTCACATCAATATACTCACATATACCTAATCAACCCTACATCAATTACCCATCAAATATTCAGCCTAACATTTCCTAAAATACTGCTCATGACACTGTTCATAGCCCTAAACAGCCTCTAAAAGTTAGATCTCAAAACAGCCCTCTAAGCTATGCCGCATCAGAATGACCAACACGACAAACTTACATTAAATTGAAAAACCATCACTAGTAGTGACAATGACAATAACGACAACAAGTGTACAAGACTGCTAAGATAAGATATCATAAAAGAGGGCTTTCATTTTCGTTTTCTTTTTTATTTACAAAGGAGAGGCTCGAACTTGAAACCTCTTCAGTGGAGGGATATATAGATAAAAGCTGAGTTTGTACAATAAAGCAATTCATCCAAACAAATAATAGATTAATCATATGCATGCTTCAAAAAAATTTGCATCAACATTTTAAATATCATAAGAAAGAAAAATTCTTGAGATGCAGAAAACATGAGCATAAAACAGAATTGGAAATCATATGCGTTGTAAACTAACAGCAAAGATAGCAGACAGATAAAGGAAAATTACCATGGGAATCCCCAGCTCTTTAAGGTCCCTTTCCCCCATCTGCTTCAATGCAGTCATATCTATCTGTTTAATAGATTAAACAAATCTTAAATTAGGTGACTAGGAAAAATAAAAGTTCCAGTACGTGATATGTTCTTTTCCTTGTTGCTTCAAACAGACTGTAAAAACTTCAGAAATTGTGAGTAGCAATCACAAAGTTCACAAGAGAAAAGCACGCAAACAGCCAATCAGTAAACTTTCTGTCTTGCTTAAATACACAAACTAAAGAAGCCCTCACCAGCACATACAGACCCTAAAAAACCCAATTCATAACTGTCACAACAGCAACAATAATCTCTGGCTTCTCAAAACATAGATCTAACCATAGAACAATACAAACATATGTATAATTACATGTCACCCAGAAATTTCTTAGGTATAGACATGTCATGCAGGTGTGAAACAAAATAACATGACATGCAGATGACAATCCTAACAAAAAAAAAATAATACAATTGCAATGTAGTTCCACTTATTTTTTTGTCCTTGCTCCATGGCATGAAGCCCCATTGAAGTCAAATTGCACACATCTATTAGCCTTCATGTTATACATAAATAAAGTGCGTTTATAGGACAAACAAGGAGACAGAATCTATATTCTAAGCAATTTTTATTAAAACAAGGAATATTTGACATACTTCCTCAGCCTTGAAAAGAACAACGTATTTCCCTAATCCCAATGAATGCAGTAAGCCTTCAACAGTTTGTTGTTCTTCTGCCTACATAGAAACCAGAAATAGATAAGAAGTTAATAGATGTTTAAGAGTGAAACGTGATATATTAAGAAAATTTGGGCTGTCCTTAAAGAGTCAGTTAGCTCCACAAGTTACAGATGACTTGCACTCGGCTCACTTGAACACAAAGGAAACTATCACCCCCTCTGATCCTACAATAGTGTCCTGTTTAACTTTACATGCATTTTAAAAGAACTCAATATATGTAGAGCAACTCTATATTTTCACACACCTTTTTAACAGTTATTATAGAGTAATTAGTATTCAAAATGAGGTATTGTAGAAAAATAAAGCAACTATTCTCTTACAAGACATATATTTCAGGACAGAAAATCAGAGAAATCTGACTAGACATGTAACTAGAAGACTGACTAGACATATATTTCAGGACAGAAAATCAGAGAAAAATAAAGCAACCATGCTCTAACTAGTCCCATTTTCAGAATCAATAGCAAGCCAGAAGTACATCTGGAAATCTGACAGAGAACTAGATTTTCAGCAAAAGTGGAGCCGTGCTATTGGCTTAGGCCACCTGTCCTCCACAATTTCAATTCAACCAGTCTTTAGACTAATAGGCCAATCAAATTAGCTATCAAGATTTCCTGGTTCAGCAAAAGTCTGCCGTGCCTGGTCATAAGGATCCAAATAATGTCATGTTATATAGCTGGCCTAGATCACTGATCCCAACCAGAATTTTCCCTTAATCTTTCCATTTCCTCTTATATTTGTGTTTGCAATTTTACATTGTCTTTTCTTCCTTTTGTCAGGTAGATATGCTGGAAAATTTTTCAACATATAGGTATAAGCTCCCCCTCACATTCATTATTCGCAAGCATAAGAATTAAACTGCCAGACCATATCCAATACAGAAAATTCACCAGCACATGAATTAGTCATAGCAGGGATGAAATGGTTAAAGCTAGCACAGCTAAACTAGCTAAATATTTCAGTGTACGCATAGGAACACAAATCTTCCCTTTTCTGTGAGCTAATATTGCACGCAACCACAACTAGCATTAAGCAAGTCAAGATAGGTTATACAACAAGCAACGAAACAGTCAAAATAACCAGCTGCATCATGTGCTTTGAGTGTGCAATGCAGGTGTTAGTAAAATCAGAAGACAACAAACTAGTACCACATATGAACTCTTCTGCACAATGCCACTTGGAGGAAGGTGGCCCATGAGCGGTACCACAGACTTTGCAGGCACTGTTGGTGATGGCGATAGAGGTAGCATGGCAGATTTTGTAATGAAAGTACTGGAGCTACTCACTGACCTCGGTGTATCAAGAACATCTTTATTCATATATGGAACTGTTCTAACATCATCATATGTCCTGTTCAAAGGCCTTCGCTGTAGATTATCCATGTTTCTGGGTGGCGATAAACCCCTGGAAGAACTCATAACTCTATCTGGAGATCTTCGTCTTATATGATCCAAAGTCCAAGGAGAAAAGGAATTTCTAGAGGAATCCATGTGGTGTAAAACATCTGCACTTCTTGTGGGAGGAATTCTCCCTAAGATGCTAGTGTCCTTTGGGTCAGGCAGGCCGTGCCGTGCATCAAGATTACTGAGCAGAGGGCCTGGAGACCGGACTGTCCTAGAAAGCTTTTCACGAAGGTCCATGGTTTTCTGGTCATCATCACTTTGAGTTCTACTAAATACATTTTTTTGCATGAGTTTGTAACGTAGGTCATCTTTACCAATGCGAGCATCTTTGTTATTCAAAATCAAACATAAAGGTCGGTCAGTTATCAGGAAACGTGTACAAAAATATTCAATGCAGTAGAATAAGGCTGCTAGTACCTTTCACACCATCAGCACCTAAACTTGTCAAACTGTTGTCCCCTCTTTGCCTGCACCAAGGAAAAAACAAATCACAACATCCTCCACTTAAGAATTGCGAAGTATAATAGTGTTCCGATAACATCAAACCGCAGAAAAACAAAAGACAAACACCAAACACACCGTTTGTTGCTAAGTTGGTTTCCATGCAATGAAAAAATGTCTGAATTACTTCCTAATCTTTCCATAACAGACCGCTTACTCCCAGCACCTTGCTGAGAATTAGAATAATCATCCGATACCGTTGCAGCTCTCTTCACCACCTGTAAGGTTACTCACACCTATGAGTCAAATCAATTATACAATACCCGCAAGGTATCTTCTTATCATGGAGCATTATTACTAGCATTTTTCTTTTTTAAAAAAAATAATTTCTATTTCAACTATTTTTCTCCAATACTACTCAAACAATAAAAATCAAACTCCTCTCCAAGCAACAATAAAGCCTTCCATTAAAACACATCATGACTTCATTTTTTAATATAAAAAGAAAAGGAAAGGTAAAAACCCTAATTTTCAGATTGAAGAAAAAGAGAGAAAAATACCTGACCACCGCGCCCAAGTGTAATAGTGACGCGAGCTTTGGAAGTTTCTGACATGTCAAAACCCCAAAATACAAAACCCTAGCTAATCAAATTCAAATTATATGAATACTCAACTGGTACGTATGGACGGATGGTGAAATATGATTACACAACCATTGTCTAACATGACTAACATCAAAACCCTAATCTCGAAATTGCCAGCAGAAAGAATGGCTTGTCTCAGAAATTTTGCAAGACGTACTTGAGAGGGATAGGGGAGGAAAGAAGCGGAGACGCCTACCTCGCAACCATTACTCGTATTTTATCAAATTTCATTTTTGTTTTCTTCCTTTATTGAACAAAAATGAAAGAGGAGGAGGACCCTATTTGTGTTTCCAGTAATATCTTACTATTAATTATAATATCAGTCCTTCCACTATTAGATATTATTAAATAGTTCCCTTACTGTTAAATGACTAACAGATCAATGCCCAAACTATTGTTTGATGCATGGATAATTAATTGTTAATGAATGGAGTTGAAAATAAAAGGATTTAATTGTAACATTGTGACATCTTAAGGATTTAATTGCAATACATGCAAAACTATTAAAACCCTGTAACTTTTGCTAAAAATCCCGCATGTCTTGTTCTGATTCATGTTGGGATTTTTTTTTATTTTAACATATTTTTTTGTATTTTTTAAATATTTAAATATAATAATATTAAAAATAAATTTAAAAAAAATAAAAAAATATTTGTGGGATATATTTAAAAATTTTTTAAAAGCAACTTTAATTATACAATCTGATTGAATTCAATATTTTTTTTATTTTTGTCCAAAACAATATTATTTTTTAAAAAAATTATTTAAAATAATATTGTTTAAATTATTTTTTAAAATTAAAATAAAGTTATTGTTTTAATAAATTTATATTCACCGGATAAACGGGCTCAAAGTAAGATTTAATGACAATGCTCAAAACCTCCTCAAATAATCATGAAACCAATTACTTATACCTTCTGAACAACATTACAACATTAAAAAAAAAAAATTCAAAATTTAACTCTATTATTACAACTTCAATTTTTTTTTATTTTTTTATTTTTTTGGTAGTGGGTCGTCGCAATGATAGAGCAAAAGGAAAAGGGAAGGCAAGTGACGGTGGAGGGGAGGAAAGGACAGCACGAGGCGGAGAAAAAGGTGAGGGGAAAAGAAAACAGAGAAAGAAGAGCGGAGGAGAGCACCCGAGAAGAAAATTTTGAAAAAAAAAAAACTTTGCAAAACAAACAATTGAATCAAGGACATTTAATTTAATAATGAATAATTGACAGATAAACTAATATATTAATGAAATAAAAAACTATAAAATTATTTCATATTTTTTTCATTGCTAAGGGAATAATTAATCTCTCATAAAATAAAAGAATTAATTCATAATTAACTCCCACATAAATTTGTGAGAGTAGAACCTCATATAACGAGCTTTATACGCAGCGTATATAATAATAATAATAATAATTTAGATATAGATCATGACACATTCATTAAATCGTCCATGTATTTGTATTAATTAAACAATTAAATACTTGTAATGTAAAACAAATGGCTAACTCATACCTTATTTTTATAAAAATATAGTAGCATTCAAATCAATTAAAATAAATCGAATTAAATTATAAATAACTACTAATTACAAATTTAAAAATCTTCATGATTTATTTTAAAATTTAAGAAATAAAAAAATAGTTTTTTTAAACCATAAAGTTTCAAAAATATTTAAGAAATATATAAAATTGGAAATAGTCAACCTGAAATTTTTTAACATTTTAATCTCTCGATAAAGATCTTTTTAATTAGTTAAACAGTTTTTTTTAATTTTAGTTGGAAAAAAAATTATTATTTCTTAAATGTTTTTTTTAAAAACTAATTAGACTAAATTTTGCAAACAAAGGTAAGATTTGACCAAAACTTTTTCACATGGTCTGCATTAAAACGAACACACGAGTGATTTTCAGTTTTTCTTCAAAATGTGCTTGGTGTTTTTTTCTGTTTTTAATTTTTCATTGTATTATTGTAAATATATTTTTATTTCGAATAAAGATTTTTCAGTTCAATAATTATAATTATTTTTCTTGCACGATTACCAATGATATCCTATAAAGAATAGTTCTTAACAAAATTATTTTTTAATTATTTTAATGTACAAATTTAAAACGTAAACTCATAAGCTCATGAGTAATTAGTTTGGGAAAAGTTTAATTTTAAAACTTTTTAAAATTATTTTTTTATTTAAAAATTTATTAAAATATTTTTTTTAATATCAAAACATTAAAACCAATAAAAAAAACACTCAAAAACCGGCAATTTAAAACCATTTCAAGTGAAATATATTCTTAAAACATATTCTAATATTTGATACTTCATGTTCATGCCTCTTTATTTATTTATTTTGAAGATAAAATTCAATTCCTGCACAAGATTGAGATGGAATTATTTATATAAATCAATATCGTGAGTACAAAAATGGAATAAATCAACACCATGAGACATCCCTTCATCAATACAATGTCACTCAAAAGAACATGATTTTCTTTTTCCACAATGACTGGGAAGATACAGATTACAGAGCCAGTATGGAAAGAAAACACTGTAGGGCAACGTCAGGAATATCAAATGCTGCTGACCAAAGATTCACCGATTTATTGATAAAGAAAGGAAAGGGACCGTTGAAGATGAACTCCAACTCAGATTGGCTGTAACAAAAAATGTAGGTTTGTCGCAGATCCTCCCGCCGATTTGCTGTGAGGGGAAGAATCATTTTGACTTCAACATGCTGCTGACTGCATCATAGGTTGGGACATTGGTAACTGCAGAAAAGGAGTCAAAAGAAAATCTTGATAATCAAAGAACTCACCAACATAAAAAGCAGAGAATTCATAGTGATTGCGAATACCTTCTCCATATGATGCCATTGTGAGAGGAGAAGAAACAAGCTTTAGGGAAATTTCGGTAATATCCTGCGATGTAACCTCATCTACAGCCTTCAGGAAATCCTCCAAAGGTTTCCTAAACATGGCAAATGTTGCAGGTAAACAAAAGATCATACAACTTTGAGATGATTAACTAGAACATTACATGCAATCAAGAAATCATTGCGCACTGTTTTGCTAATTTGGCTGAGATCATGACTAGGCGAGTTCAACCTCCAAGGAAATTCATGAAGTCAAGTTGGAGTTACCAAAATTATGGAGATAAATTAACACCTATATTAACTGACAAAACAATCTGCCAAGGCATTCAGGAACTGAACTTCAGAATGTCAGTTTGACATCCAAAACTCACATGGAAGTATGGAAGGGCACATCTATAGCAGATCTTTACACTGTCATACCTGAATCTAGTGTAACTGTATTTTAAAAAATCGATTTGAAAGTTAATAAGGTCAACCTTAAATGATTCAATGAATCAATTTGTAATATGATTTAGATGGACAATATCGATTGAAATCTGATTAAGTTAACTTCAATACATTTTAAGGTTGCATGCTAATCACACGACTCCTAAGTAAGTAAATGAACATAATTTCAGAAATAAAATAAATTTATTTTGAAGAAATCTCATGTCATTCTCCCTGAGTTGGAAAAAGCTCTTGCATGAAATTGTCTGAAGTACATAAACAGTACCGCACTTCAAGGACCATAGACCAAGCAATTAGTTTTGTCAATCTGTAATTGGTCGACCATGTCTCACACTGGCTTGGATGTACCTCTAAGCTAATGCATACCAATGCATGAAATATGTCCAAAGCATAAGTTGTGAGTGGCTTTCAAATGAAAAAAAAAACACCCAAAAGACCTGATGACACCATAAGATCCAGTTACAGAGAAGAACTTCACAGAGCTGGTGCTTTGCTATATTGGTGACAGACTCCAAAATTGTGTGATCTCCAATGGGTTAAAACAAGGGCAGTGACATGGTCTTCTGGGCAATTAAGGATGGCAGTGGATCAGGTTTGGAGCCCATTTTTGCTCCACCCAATTCCGACCTGGAATATCTACATCCATCACCCAACTCCGAATCCAACCAGGTCAGTTCAGGTCAGGTGGAGGACTTTCTCCACCCGGCAGGTATCTAACAATTAAATGCTCATCTTTCCTTCTTAACACTAATTTTCAACGCGCACCAAAGGCTAAGCAATTGTTTTCAAGTGGTTTTCATTGAAATAGCCAAAAATTGATAAATAACATATATTTCCAAGATTAAAACATTATCCAAGAATTTTTGTTTACAGGAAAATCATTGATTAAATGTTATTTTGATTTAAATCCTTATATAGATAATCCAGTATTTTAGGTTATTATGATACTTAGTTTTAATTTTTTTGTTTATGAATTTATTCTATTCTCTATTTTGGTTACAGCTTTTGTTAGGGTTTTAATACTTGTAGTATAAAAAGATCACAAATGTTCTGAAACAATTGACGAAAATGGGTGTCCATAGGGTGCTATATAGTAGGGAACAAGATCATACCTCTTGTTACATGTCAATATTTGTCTACCTATATCTTCTGAAACAACCATCTGCAAAATATACCTTAAAGGTAAGCAAATAAATTCAAGAAAACCTAGATACAGTAACCATCCACTGGCAGCACTGCTCTAATATATATGATTGTTACCAAGAACAGAAAGAAAGTGTTACATACTCTAGATTCCAGATTCATCAAAATGGCAGACTTTGTGGACTGTTTAGCACGTTGTAGCTGCACTGCGTCAACTTCAAAAACCAAAAGAGAAACATGTTTGCACAGGATAATGTCAGATTTTGCACAGCAGAAAGAATAATAGCAAAGGATAATGACATAATGACAAACCTGCACCAGACGAAGCAACCTCAGTTAGCTCTCTAACCGCTAGCTCAATGGCTGATGATGCAAAATCTGCATCCTGCATCCAGAAACATCAAGGGCAATGACATCTACAGGAATAACGATTATAATCCACAAAGGAACACACTCAGCTATGCCGCTGCTTCTATAGTTCTAACATATGCCTTCAGTAATAAATCAGCGAAGGTTGGCCAACTAGGCTATATGATGTAAAGATGGGATGGCATAATGAAGGCTTGATCCAAGAACACCAAAGCAGGCCTAAATGGTGTTTCCGGAACACAAGTTTGCATATGTCCAGTCAAATCAGTATGATAATGATATGCTCACCATCGTAGGCATCAAATAAGTGCACACAAACATACCCACACACACACAAGTTTGTTAAAGATGTGCTCATCATCACAGAGCAAAACTTGCACAAAGAAAAAGAAGTATAGTGTGGAGAAAGGGGAGTTTGATCAGCCATGCCTTCAATTTTAAACTGACCAAGTTTCCACGAAACTTTCATGCTTAATGATCTCGTTGGCATTTTTATAGTGATTATGTCCTTGATTTCATATTATTAAACTCAATCTTATCTTTGCCAGTTAATTGAGAGTCATTGTAGGCATTGATACATAACAGAGAGTGGAATTAATGATACAATATGATGATCCATGCAAGGAAGCTATTAAATGGAAAGGGAACTGAATAGATTTAGTTTGCTTATAAATGATCAGTGAACTTTCTAATATGTAGTTAAACTACATTCTTTTAAATATTAATCTAGCATTCTTGGATTAAATTACTTCAGTAAATTTACATTAATTTTAATAACTGTTTCATAGTCAAGTTAGTCTGTTATCAATACATGATAATACATGTTTATGTGTGCATGTGCTTGTATATGTATGTATTTCTGCAACTATAATCATGTTTTCTCATCATTCCTCCTCCTCCTCATCCCCCCATTTTTTTTTGAGAATTTGAGTGTTAAAAGATACAAGCTTACCGTGGTAGCTTCGATGCCAAATATGGCAGTGTGATTGTAAATGTTGTTGAATGCTGAAAACAATTGAATTTTGTGATACCGATTCAAGACACGTTGATCTGCTCATCATATCAAACAAATACAATTATGCAGAAATAATAATAAAAAAATCAAATATTATAACATTAGAATGAAGTACATTCCATTATAACAGGCCAATTCAAGAATGTGAATCCAAGAACTACAAGCATAATGACCAATAAACTTCGGGTGTTCATCACACAATGCAGAAATGTAACACATTCTTGTATCCATGTATATATTTAGGATCAATTCATAGGTCCGTTACAGATCAGGCACAGGCATCGAACTTACATAACCTTGAATACATTCCTTTCCCAGGGCCACCAGCTGAGAATGATCCACCACCTCCCATTAGAACCTAAAGTATGATTAAACATATGACTTGATTGTTTCCATCAAATCATATTTGATAAGGCTTAAAAAGAAACCACATGAAAATTCATGAAGCGGGTAGAAATAACCTACCATATTTCAACTATATAGAGTTAATACAAAAAACACATAAATAGAATTTTAAAAACCTGCAGAACTGTCAAGGTAATAGCCTCCTTCACATTATGCCAGCCACCTTTTAGTCCAAATGCAAGAGCAAAATGGGTTTTCTGGTCCTATGATCAAGATTCAGTGTTGAGAACCCCTATGAGATGCTTGGAAAATAGTAATTTTGTTCTTCAGAAACATCTTAATACATACCCCGGAATCAGCTTGGCAACGAAAATCACCTCCAGTATAAAAAGATTCTGGTTCTCCAGGACTGTTTTTATCAGGCAGGTCAGATAAAAGGGGCTCTGCAATGGCTACCAATTCCTCATGTTCAACACCAGAAGCTGCAAGCACCATACGAGGAGCAGTATAATTTTCCTGAAAAACTCGAAGAAAACTTCAATTTAGGGATGCATGACTCATTGAAACAAAGCAATAATCTCATATTAAAAAACATGATGATAGAAAAGAAAATTTTCACTTGTGCGTACAACTACAAATTCCTCCAAGAGTGAACCATTCAATCTATATATTGAAGATTCTGGGGCTAAAAGTGGATTAGCCAAACCACCAGAAAAACCAGCAGAGTGAATCGCCTCTAAAAGCACACCTTGAGGGTTCTTTGAAGCTTCACTGATCTCAGCTCTCACCTTCTGAAGCTGCATGAGGCAGAATATCGCATGTATAAGCACCACCTATCTGCAATTTCATAAAGATGAGTGGCAGATACATAATGGCACCACAATGTTGATTTACCTGTTCATTGACCTCCCAATCAAGGAAGACAGGGTTCCTCACACAATCGATAAGTAGCTCAACCATCTCCGGAAGGTAAGTCTTTAGAGCATCATATGTGTATCCCATCTGCTCCCGGGATGCTGAGGATTGCACGGCGCCCCCAACTGCTTCCACTTCTCGTACAACTCGCAAGTGGCTGCGGTTTCTTGTGCTTTTGAATGCCATTCGTTCCAGCAAGTGAGTGGCCCCAAATGTTGCTGGTGACTCATAAACTGAGCCACAGTCAACATATAACCCTATTGACGCCACAGGGTTCTGGTATACAAGTGCATTAACTGATAAACAATAAGCTAAAAACAACATCTTAAAAAAAAAAAAAAGAACTGCAATAAAAGAGAAATGAAAGGGATACAAGCATAAATACCGGTGATGTTTCAGATGCAATTCGCAAGCCATTACCAAGTGTTGTAATCTTAGTTACCCCAGGTTCAACATAATCAGGCGAAGTGGAAGGGAGTTCAACTCCTTGAAGTGGAAAGTCTAGAGGTGACAAAGACTTGGACTTTCCCCCAGTAAGCCAGCTGAATAAACCACTGGAAGAGGACGATTGCAAGGCTGCTGCAGCACTCGAACTTGCAAATCTTGTAGGATATCTACGGCCGCCCTAATCACACGAAAGCATCTCTCTTGGTCACATTAGGCCTACCAACCCAAGGGGTGGCATTCCGATAAAATAACAAGCAGAGAGCTCAGCCACGCCAAATTACGATTGCATGTTAAATGGGTTTTCAGTAAAGACTTTAAAAAATCATATCTTTTAATGAAATTTTCTCAGAAACCAGGCAGAAAAGGTCTATGAATAGATCTGGGGCATAAAAAAAAATCATGGCAGATTTAGGAAATAGAGATTTAGGAGACGAAACTGACCTTGAGAGCACTGAGACGCGAAACCGCAGTTCTGTACATGATGATGCCTTGCTACTGATTTGATGATGATAGCGGCTATCAGAGATCAAACCCAGATTGATTATATTTGTTTGCTTTGATTATATATTCATTTAAAAAATAAATAAACAAAGGAAAACTTCAATGTATTTGTAATCGTCAGTCGTCATTCTAGAAAAATAATAAAATGTTTTTGTGTTTGCTCAAACAGTTTCCAATTTCCCTATCGGATATTTATTGATATTTTAAAATCATTTTTATTAAGAAAATTATGAAATTCTTTTACTAAAATAGAAAGAAATGTCCATCTTTCAGATTTAAAATAATAGATGATAAAAGTAATTAGTTTGACAATAAAAAAAAAATTCTCCAAATATGTGGTTAAGATTGAGGGAGTATTTGTCATGGCAGTAGTAATTATTTTTAAAAATATATTTTATTTAAAATGTATTAAAATAATATTTTTTTTAAAAAAATTTACTTTATTATATTAAAATAATTCAAAAATAAAAAATAATTTTAAGTGAGAAAAAAATTCAATGCCTTTAAAAATGATGTTTGGAACCAATTTCTGTTTAAGCAAAAAAGAAGACTAAAAAAGGTTGACGACAAAGTTGGTTATGAATAGTAACATACTGGAACTCCTTAATAATCGCATAAGCAGAGAACTATATAATGAAAAAGAGATCATGAAAAAAAGATAGTGATGCTGATCGAGCCATGATCGAGAACGCAGACAGGAACCTTAACCGTCAACTTGTCAAGAGGAAGGCTGTTCACGAAAGTGCTTATAAGCAGCTGGCTAATACATACAGAGGCAATGGATGCCAACGAGAGATTGAAAGCCTTTTAACATCCAAAAGTGATGATTGATGATCGATCAATTGTAAGTTAGTTGCCCTGTGCAAAGAGAAAACTCTACGTGATCGATCAACGTGCATGCAGCATGCTGGAGGTTTTTGATAATATAGAACAAAGAATGCATGGACTAGTTGTTTTTTTAACCGGATAATGCTGAAGTTTAATGAGAATAAGCAATGCAAAAGCACAAATGAATCTCCTTATCACCGGTAAGTAAACTATAGAAACAGGCTTGAGGTAGTCGAAAAAAGGATCGGAGGGCCTTAAAGGGGAAGCTATAGATTTAGCTTAACACAAAGTGCAAGCCAGAGGAGGCAGATGCATGGAATATAAATAGGCAACAAAATCTCATGCTGATCTTGTACAACAACTAAATAGAAGCAGGTGTAGCAAGGGTGTGGCTCTGTCAAGGAAAGGAAAGCAATGAAAATGGAAAAAATAATGTATCATCTGCCGTGTGGAATGTAGCGCGGATTCAATGACAAAGGTATCAAGAAGTGGCAGTGATGAAAAGCAAAGATAAAGAATTTGATCTGTGGTTATTAATGAGGGGATGTTAGGTAGAGAGAGTTCAGAATCAAAAGTGAGCAAGAGGTCATAGTGTAGGACGTCACCTATGGAGGGGAATGCGACGTGATCTGTTGGCGCTTCGCAGCTGGTTCTGTCGGTTTGTCATCTGCAGGTGAGGTATTTTGCTCTGGGTCATTTTCATCTCCTGCAAATGGTACATGCATGTGGAAGATGGCCGCAGTTCTGAGAAAAATACATGGTTACTAAGTTTGAAGAGGTGAGAGGCTATAGAAAAAAGCTTAACCAAACGCATGACAGCTTGAATTTCAGCTGCAACAGCCATGTTTGAGAAGGCAGGGAATTAATAAGCAGAAGAACAACAACAAACAACGACCAGGTGAAACAATGGCAGAGAATTACCCAAACCAAAAAAGAAAATGATGCAGACCTAAAAGAGAAGAACGAACGGAAATGGCAACCCGAAAATGACCCCAAAACAACGTGCTCTTGCAGGCTGAAAAGAAAAGACATGAAAGCATGGAAAACCCAATGGCAACAGTAGCATGCCACTTGAAGAAAATTATTAACAAAATAGACCAGCAAACCAAAGGAGAACGGTAGAAAAACAAACTAACCAATGGCCCTCCCGACAGCATAGGAAGGCTAATGAGAGGCAAAGGAACTGAATTTTCCAAACCAAAAGTAAACACCCTGAAAAACGTCCAATCCGACTGACAAGACCAGCAACACAACAGAGCCCGGTGCAGCCAGAAACAAACCATCAGCCGCTTGCAGCAGGAAGCCGGCATCAGAGAAGCCGAAGGAAGTGAAGAGAAACCTAGAAGCAAAGAAGCCCATTGCAGCTAAAAGACATCCATACACAGCCAAGAAGACGAAGAGGCAAGACCAAGCCTGCATACCAACAGGCAGGCTTGATTCACAGCAGCAAAATGTGTGCTCTCCCATGTTTTTTTTCCTAGCAATGTCTCCAAGAAAGAAGGAAACGAAAACCCGGAACAACCCGGCGTAATCAGCTCTCAATCACTCAATGCCCAAGAACAATTTCGCCAGCACACTACCGTTGTAAATCCTGGTCAAATTTTTATTGGATAAGTGAATTATTAAAATTACTAATCAAACTAGAAATTTAAAAAGATATAAATGAATTAATGAAATTAATTAAAAGGGGTGAAATTGATTAATATCAATTGATGATAAAAAGATTTGAATCAAATAGGAGATAAAAGAGCAGGGTTAAAAAGGGAATTTAAGGACTTAAGGGACTACTATAGACATAGAATTAACGAGGGGTATAAATACATGAATGGCTTTCTTAGGAAGCAATTGGGAGGGTTTGGGTGATTTGTTTTTTGTTTTTTCGCCTCAAATTACACCAACTTAAACACTAGACATAAGAAAAGAAGAGATTAAAAAGGGGTTTCAAAGGAATTCGGTTTAGGAATCAAGAAAACTCTCGAATGGAAATTAGGGTTGTTGCTGTAGGTTTTGGGGAAGAAAGAAAAGGATGAGAGAGTTTGATTCCTGTAAATATAAAACTGAAAGTAGCAAGAGTAATGGGATCAAGAATAAGAAAAAATAGATAAATAATAATAGTAACAATAATTATGATATATAATAGAAGGGATGATCTCTTTAAAATGAATTTTGTTTAGAATTTATATGAATCAATAATGCATTTTAATGAATAAAATAATAAAATATTTCTAAAAAATAAGTAAAGTAATAAAAAATAAATTATAATAAATAATAGTGGAACAAAAAAACAAGACATTACATTCAAATAATAATAAGCTTGATAAATAAATAAATAAAATTAAAATAAATATATTTCAAAACAATAAAATGACCCAAAGGTTTTATAAAAATAATTGATATGATTTATATAAGGATTGAACAAAAAAAAAATTGTTAATGAAAAGTCACGAACCGACTAATTTTATATTTAAAAGTAGAGCTCACAATCCAACAATTAGATAGAGGTACAATTTTGTATGGGATCTATTAATATGCTATCCTACCTTAGTTTAAGATCCCAGCTCAATTGGAATTCAATAAAAACTAATGATTATAGCAGAAAAACTAGAAAGATTATGTGAAAAATAAAATATATAAAGGCACAAATAAGGGATATAATTGTAATTAATGATAAAATTACCTTTAAAACAACAAATAGGCCAATCATTCCATACAAAAACAGAGGTAAAAGGATAAATAAAGAAGAAAATTTGGCTTCAAGGATAAGTAGAATTTAAAGAAGTCAATTCATAGAAGACAATAGACTCTAATGGTTATGTCTCTAGCATTAATCATTAGATAATGTTCTTTTTAGATATATTATACTTTTCATCAGCCTGTCATCTCTCCAGATGAATTTACAAGACCATTTTCCATTTGATAAAAATTGTTATAAAAAATATCATAGGAAAAGAACACCCTACAAGGCAGTTTCAATCATTGATCAATTCCTCTTTTTTTCATTGTTTATTATATTTATTTTTGAATATGTGATAAGCATGGATGTTTTATTAATTAGGATGATGGGGATTGTAAACAAACTTTTCGGATTTTATTTATATTAAACAACAACTCGCCAATTTTCAAAGGGGGCTATAGGGACTGGACAACAACATAAAGTGAGAGCACGTGCACATACAATAGGTAGGTGTTCGACATCTTATTTTTAAAAAAAATTTAATATAATTTTAATTATAAAATTTAGAATTGCTATGTTAAAATGTGATTATGAGTTGATATTATATTTGATAGGGTTATATGCCAATGAGATTGTAAGTTAGATTGAATACAATGAAACTACGTGTTAATGTAATCATGAGTTGGATTGGATACAACAAGACAATGTATGTAGATTGTACATGCATGGTTAATGTTTGGGATATGAAATAAGATTGGGCATAGGAAACATGATGAAACAATTAAATTAAATGTGTAATAAATATGAAATGATAATTAGTGACTGAAATGTTGGTAATTGATTAGTACTTAAAAATGCATTATCATTAAGGATTTATGTCATCATATTGCACCTAACATATCATTAAATTCCCTAACAAAAGCATGTTTTATATTAGCAAGTTTAAAAATATAATATACCTTTAATTAGTGGTAAATGTTCATCCTAAATACAGGTCTATCATATAAATAAAAGGTTTGATTGATGAGTTTAAGGATTGAAATTGAAAGGATAAAAAGAAGGCCAAACTTAGCAAAGTGTTGCCGGTGCATTCCAAACTCGAACACCGTTCAGTAATTTGATCATATTTGGAGCTGTAGATATCATATTTAGGTCCATTTTATATCGATGGAAAGGTAAGACATAGACCTACAACTTTTATATGAACTCAAAGACTCAGTTCTGCCATTTTCAAGCTTAAATCTTAGCAACAACGAAGACGTCGAAAGTTGTCCTGCAACTCAAGCACTATTCGGTTTTTGGCTTATATCTTGAGTTCTAGAAGTCCAAATGAGCTCTGGTTTTTTTTTATGGAAAGCTGAGATAATTGCCCACAGCTTCCACAATTCAGTTGGCTATAATTCTGATGTGAGCAATGACGTTTTGGCCAGCCAACAATATAAAAAATCAGCCCATAATATCAAAAAACCAGCAGCCATTAATGTCAAAAACCAGCCACCAAATCAATGGATGCCCACCAATTCTTCAATCAATCAATAGTTCTGAAACTTAGCCTATAAAAGGAGGCATTGTCCATGTATTTAGTCATATTAATTTCCAGATCAAAGTTATCTTCTTGTTTTCTCTCTACATCTTTGTAATGTTCAAGTTTTCTTTTATACTATAGTAATCTCTTGTTTATGCTCTTTCATTTCCTTTCCTATACTTAGTTAGCTTATATTATGTTTATGTTCTTATATTGTTTATTTGTGTTTTTCTCCTTCTTAATGTTTAGCTAAGTTAATTATGTCAAGGTGAAAAGGTTTCTCTAATGGTGTTAGAATAGGTATAATATAAACTCAACATGAGCTTTAAATGTTTATATCCAAGAAAGATTGTTATTAACATGTTTTATCTTTTTATCTTACTAATTCTTAATACCTTGCTTATTAAATGTTTAATTTAGATTTGTGTTGTATAATATTTGGTACATCAAATGCTTGATCTTTCATAGTTTTCGACCGAAATCGTTATTATGATAGAAACTTGATTTGTTGTTAACATAAACTAGCAACATGAATGCTTGATGATATTTATAAGTATGGTATTACTTATATAAGATAATTAATATGATCATGTTAGTAATTTATAATGAGCTAATAACGAGAAATCATCCGATTAGAACCTCCTTTGTGTGTGGTTTCTAGTTGAGTAATAAAAAGAGTTTATATTATATTTATTTGAAATACCATTAGTGAATCCTATAACCTTGACATATGTTCTGTTATTGTTTAATCCTTACATCAATATCACATCCCAAAACTTTCTTCAACTCTTTTTCTGTTATTATTCTCTTCAACTCTTTTTCTTTATTTGTAATTTATATAATTCACCTCTCTGTGGTTCGACCCCGGTCTTGCCGGGTTATTTTACTTTGACACTCCTGCACTTGAGATAAGACATTAACTCTTTGATCGTGTCAGTAATTAACACTAATAACTCGATGATGGAGTTAGTGTCCAATAATGAGTTATGTTGTAGAACTACTAACCCGAAAATGAAACCAGTGTCTAGTAATGGGCTAGTGGTATCAATTCATTTGAAGACCGACTTGTTGGACTAATAATGAAATGTTAGGTAAAACCAAATTATTAAATAAAATGGTGAACTATGGTATCAAGTATTGGATTAATAAGAATATTATGATTGGTTTCATGATATAGATCATTGAATTGATTAATGCCTAACATTTGTGAAGAAATGAAGATAAAGATTGTATCACCTGAGAAGAATGCATGAAACGGTAATATTTTAGTAAATTTATTTAGTGATAATAAAGGTGACCATTGCGAGAAACAGCGGCGGAACTAAGGGGTGGCCAGCAGGGGCCCGGGCCCCTGCAAAAAATTTTAAATTTTAAATTTATTTAATATTTTTAATTTAAATAAATAAGTTTTTTAATAATATTATATACATATTAATTTTGGCCTCCCCTGTAAAATTAACCTACCTCCGCCCCTGGTGAGAAAGAAGATGATGTTATCACATCAAAGATGACTTTAAAGATAAAAAAACAAAAGGATTAAGCACAAAACTATGTTGAAAAGTCAAGTAAAGTACAAAGTAGGGTTGCATTTTATGAATTTTTTTGTATAAAAGACTTTATGATAATTAAGATTATGTAATAAAGTGAATATAAAAATTTATAAAAATGACTTGTATGGCATAACTTAGGGCTATTTAGGGGGACAACCTCCTAAAGGGAAAAAAAAATATTATAAGAATATATGACAGGAAAAAAAAAAGATGACAAAAGTTATGAATAACAAAAATAATGGTTGTTCAAAATTGTTAAAATATATGTATATGATATACTTAATCATGTGTATCAGAGTATATATAACAAAATTTGGAATTTGTTTTCAGATTGTGTGCGTGTGTATTTTTGTAATATGATATAGATTGACTTGACATTAAAAATAAATTATGGTTGTAGTTGTAGCAGAATGATATCCTATTGGAAATTATGGTAATCGCGTGTTGGAAACTGACTATCAACCATGTTATTCAATATCAAAAGTGCAACAAAAACTATAACTAAAATTATAAATTTATGCGAGAAGAATCCGCTCTAAATACAAGTATACAAAGGAGAAATAATACAATAATATTCCAATCATGTGATGAAATGGACCACTTAGCTAAAAGATATAATAAACCTAGAGTATGTTTTTACTCAATAAAGGTGAAAATATGTTAATGATAGGTCATAATGTTGATATAATATGACAAGTAAAAATAACGGTAATAATACTACTAAAATCAATCGTCATAAAATAAGTTAGTGCTAAATGATTAAGAGCATAAAAAAAATAAAAAATTTGAATTGTTCAGTGAAAGTTAAATTAATAAAAAATATATAATTTCGGTTTTTTTTTATATTGATGATGTTGCCGATTAACATCAACATGTGGCTAAAAAGAAAAATATGGATGACATAATAAGGTTATAGAAATATATTTATATAAATTTGGCATGAATGGTTCAAATGATGAATTAAACGTAAACGACGAAGCTGAGAATGGTTAAGTTAATGAGTGACATATATACATGTTAATATGGAGATGATGGGAAAACTAAGTTTCAATTATCAAATTATAATTAATTTTGAATATTATGTATATATTGGCTCCATACGAATTAAAAAGTAAAAATTATTATAAATACTATGTTTGCAAGTTGGTCGATTTCTTGTACTCTTGTTTAATGAAGAGTGATGAAAGTAGTCTTTCATTTTGTTACAAAAAATTATTACTTTGATTTTCTAAGTTCAAAGCTTAAAAAAAACTATTTTAGGTGTATAAATTATGGAGTGTTACAATGGGGCTTTTCATCTTTATTTTTCTTTGTAAATAAGTGGTATAATACTTTAATCTATGCATTTTGTACATTGCTAATAATATATTAATGATTTTTTTTCATAAAAGAGCAATATATTTGGAATTATGTTGAATGTGTGAATGTATATGTTAGTGTTTTGTGATGGATTAATGTTAATGTATATGAAAAAGGAAAAATAAGTTGATGAATAATTGAAAAAATTGTGAATGTGATATATTAAACTATGAAATTTATAGGTGAAATGTTATAATTATTTGAATTTAATTTAAATAATTATGAGGGTAAATGTGTTAATTAGAATATAAAGGTAATTGGATAAGGATTTTATTATAAAAATGCAATTAAGTGACTAGATCATTTTGTGTGATTGAATATTCTGATCTATATTTATATCTTATTTTTTTATTTTTTTAGTTATTATTAATGACTTATTTATTTTTTTATTTAAATAAATAATTATTGATTTATTTTATTAGATGCTTGTATAGGTTTTTTAATTTATACTTATATAAATATTAAAAAAAACATGTTGATGCAACTTGTATATTTAATATTTTTTTAAAAAAAATTATAACTCGTAATAAAATATAAATTACATAGCTAGTGTGTATGTATCTTGTATATGCATCTTGTAAAAGAAGATGCAGTAAGAATAGATAATAGGCAAAAAAAAAAAAAAAAAAAAAGGGAAGGTATGCATATCTCATAATGCCCAACTAAAAAAAAAAGATAATAAAAAAAATACATTCATGGGATGAAAGAATTCTGGCATTAAAGTCCTAATTGGAATTGTAACTTTTTAGAAAAAAATATTTTTAATTTTAAATTAATATTTTTTAATATTTTTTTATTGTTATATCATGCTAATATTAAAAATAAATTTAAAAAATTAAAAAATATTATTACAAAAAATATTTTAAAAATTAACCTCTATTACATTTTTAAACCGAGCCTGTATCTTGAGTATCAGGCTCTAATAGTTTTTTTTTTCATATTAAAAATCATGTAATTTAATATGGACTAATATTATTAAATTTAATTTGGCTCGATGAATTGATATAGAATTTATCTAAGATTAAATTTAAAAAAATTAATTAATTTGGTTAACGACTTAAAGAATCAATTCTTAATGAAAATTTAATTTGACTTTTGATTTTTTTTAAATAAGGTCATTTTAATAAATAAATATATATATATATATATATATATATATCACTTTTTTTATCCAGATTAATTTACCCAACCTCTTATCTTGGCTTTAATCCATGTTATGGGTGAAACCAAATTTTAGCCTGTTCCCAAGAGAAGTTAGAAGAAGGCTCCTAATTTTGCCAGAATGAATGGCATTACTATCATCTCGGAAACCGCCACAAAAAATAAAATCGGTGGCATCAGCAGCTTCACACACCAGTCAACCAAACCTGGATTTCATCTTAACCACATGGTTTTATGCTCCTGTGCATGATTTTTAGGATCATTGAGTGGTTTATTATGAGATTAATTGTAGAGTATTAGACAAATAAGCTTGCATGCGAAAAAAAAATGACAAAAAGATTTCTTAGCCGGAGTTTGATATGCCTTTCTTGAAGGCTTAAACAGAAGCTGAAATTAACTTGTGATTGTTAAATTTAACATTTCAGATAACCTATATCGCGTGTATCTGTTGCAGGGATGGATAACGAATCGGTGAGAATTCCAGAAGTCGTTCTAGTTAGTTCCGATGGCCGAAAAATGCCGGTGTTGGGGATGGGCACATCAGCTTCTCCACTAGAGGGATCTGACGAAACAAAAACAGCCATTCTTCAAGCAATCGAGATTGGTCACAGACACTTCGATACAGCCACGTTATACCTAACAGAGGAGCCACTAGGAGAAGCCATTTCTGAAGCCTTATCTCGCGGGCTGATCAAATCACGAGATGAGCTCTTCATCACCTCGAAGCTGTGGTGCAGTGATGCTCATGGTGACCTTGTCCTCCCAGCCCTTAAGAAGAGTTTACGGTATAACAATATTCGTTTTTACTAATCAAGCATATTGATTAAAAGCCAGGATTATCAATTAATTTACGCCATGCATGCATGCAGGAATCTTCAGCTGGAATACCTTGATCTTTATCTAATTCATTGGCCTGTGAGCTCGAGATCAGGGACCTATGAGTTCCCTATAAACAAAGGAGACCTTTTACCTATGGATTTTAAATCCGTATGGGAAGCTATGCAAGAATGTCAAGATCTAGGTCTCACGAAATCCATTGGTGTCAGCAATTTCTCTTGTAAAAAGCTTTCAGACATCCTAGCCTTTGCAAAGATCCCTCCGGCAGTTAATCAAGTAAGTTTGCAATATGACTTTTGGCTTTATCATTAACCATCACTTCCTTGATTTCAAGAAATGAAATATATGTGTGTATTAAGAGTGAAAATGTGGGAACTAATTGAAAGGTAGAGATCAATCCATTATGGCAACAGAACAAGCTAAGGGAATTCTGCGAGGCCAATGGAATCGTTTTGACAGCTTATGCTCCTTTGGGAACCAGAGGAACCACTTGGGGGAGCAACAGGGTTATGGAGAATGAAGTACTGAGAGAGATTGCAACTGCTAAGGGAAAGAGTGTTGCTCAGGTATGCTCACACTCCTAACTCTATGCATGCATCCTCTTTTCTTAACATTTAACACTTCTACTATTACAATTACATTTGGACGGATAAACACACATGCACGCGCACACAAGAATAGGACTGAATTCATGGGTTTTAAAAACAGGTGTGCCTCAGGTGGGCATTTGAGCAAGGGGTCTGTGTGGTGCTGAAGAGTTTCAACAAAGGAAGGATGAAGGAGAACCTTGAGATACTCAACTGGACATTGAGCGAGGAAGAATCCAGGATGATCGGTGAAATACCCCAAAGCAGAGGATGTCGCGGAGAAGATTACATCTCAGAAAAGGGGCCTATCAAGACAATTGAGGAGCTCTGGGATGGAGAAATTTGATTTTGTTTTTAGATCCTTAGGTACAAACAAAAACTTAAAAGTCTCCTGTTCATCTTTGTCGCGCTCTTCCATTTCTGCCAGTATCATAAAGAATAAATTACCCTCGTCCAAACTCCAAACTAAACATAACGGTTAAAAGGGAATGAAAAGTGGTGTAATATATACAGAGAGAGAGTTATTGAAACTTACAGAAGGGAAAGCAATAACACATTACTTCTCCTGCTGGTTTTGCTTCTAATCTACACATTGTTAGGTTCAAAAAGATTTACTCTGTTACAATCCCCACCGTGACGCATCATTTTATCCCTAACTCGAGCAAACCACGACTCGATTCCGACGCAATTAAGTGCTGCCATTCAATTGACCATCCGCCGAAGTCAGCCACTATAAAATTCCATCCCATATGGTAGAGCCTCAGGCTAGGGTCTCCCTTCAAAGCTATAACTGGTCTCGAACCGAATACTACAGTAAACAAATGCCACATGCAAAGCCTCAGCCAATGCCTCCAATCCTTTCCATCCATCACGGGGTCCGTAGTCCGTGCAACAAAACAATGGGAAGAAAGCTCAACAGACATATCAAATTTCCCATGCCAAATCTTCCAACGTGTTGCTACAGTACTTGAAAATATTCAAGATATTCTAAGAGCATTTAAAGCAGACTAAAGAAAAAAAACCCTAGGTTGAGAGTTCTTTCTCATCCTATAAATATTAATCCAGCAAGCAGAACGGATCCAAACCAACGAGATTGGCATGGGGGAGGAGTTTGCTGCAATAAGACAGTGTTCAGATGCAATTAAGAGTGAACTGCTATCGACAAAAACAAGGCTATCTTTCGGCAAAACAGAATATGGAGTGGCATGCTGATGTGTCCGAATTTCATTTTTAGAAGGAGGCACTAAAAACAATGAATCCAGCGTAAAGTAATAATGTCTTTGTTTTACTAGAATAATGCTTACGGAGTAGGAAAGAACAAGTTGCACTTACATGCTCCACAACTGTTGTTGAAGGCCTGTCCTTGAAGCTTACAAGATGACGGACAGCAACAAATTAATTTGAAGCACGGCATATATTGAGAGAGAATTTGAGATCACAAGCAAATAAGTTAAACTGAAACTAGAAACGAACGGCTCTATGCTGTTATACACAGGCAACTCCATCCGAGACCAAGAATCTGGCAGAACGGGAGCTGACCGTCCTAATTGCTGCACCAGCTTGGCAGACGTGTTCGGTTGCTTTCAAAAATCTTAAGCATGTATGCATCGCGAACTTTTCAAGTAATGATCCACATCATTTAATATAGTGGAAGTTAAATCTTATTATGTCTGCTATCAATAAATTAAAGAATGCCATAAAGATCTTTGGTTGCAGTATCAAAGAATAGCTCCCGAACAAGATGAAGCAACTTCTCCATGAGATTCGTTGTAGAAGTTTCGCAGTAGTGGACAACATATATAAATAAACACAATTAATTGTTTTCCACCCATGAATTAATTCATAACATTAGCCATTTCACCATATTTACCGTTGGCTTAAAACATAGCCATAGTAAGACGATAGGTTTATCTGGGATTAATCCCACAAATAATTGAAGAAATAAGCACAAGAACAATACCCCATTCCCTAGCTAGCCGTTTATTTAAAGCTTCATTTCACATATTCGCAGCATGTGCTGGCTCCACACGAGTCCACATAGCAATGCTTTTGCTGTTCTAAACTAAGGCAATATTATTATGCCTTCAATATTATAGTATATCATTTAGGTGTCCCTCCCTCCTTCCATTATCCTCTAATCTTTGGGTGGGTGAAATATGTGTCTTTACCTGCTCGGTAACGACAGGAAGGACAGAGGCACCTATGATTTTGCTGAACAGGAAAGATGCCCCATATCATATCCAGGTTTAGGGGGAATAAGAGATTCCAGAATTAAAAACATCATTCACACGGCCATTGATCCTTTTCAAGCTTAAAGTTCTTGAAAGATGAATTTAGCTGTCAACTTTCATAGTAGTCTTCGATTCTCCATGAAAACTCATCATGATCAAATCCAATCCATACAGTTAATTCAGTTGGTCGGCCATAACTTGTGTGTGTGTACATATATATATGTGCGCTCCAAAGAAGCCATGCCCATCTTGGCAACAGAAAAGGACTTCATCAATGGTAAGAGGAGAGAAATTGGACGGTGACGACCTTGCATACGTTCTGATAACCATTTAAAAGTAAATGGAGACAGGTTAATTTGTGGGTCCTGATGCGCCCGTTAGAGATCCGGTTTGACTAAAGTAAATTTGCCACTTTATTTATTTAGATCTCTTTGTACTAAGCTTTTGGTTTCTTTAGATTTGCCTTTCACGATTATCAAGTCAACCACTTCTTGGTACATGGTCGAGTTGTGATTATTTTTTTTGTTTGGTTTGATTTTTATTTATAAAAATAATTAATTAAAATTTTATAAAATATATATATAAAAAAAATTGAAATCTATTTCAACCCGTTGATATAGCAGAGCACAAGGTATAATGATATTGTCAAGATATCATGTTGATTGAAATAATTATTTTTTTGATAGACTATACTCATTGTGTTTGAATGAGAATGGTAGAGTGGTGACGAATTCTATATTCATGAAAGGTACTTATGACCCAAATTATAAAGTTTGTACATAAAAAAATTAAATTATTTTATAAATAGCTTAAAACATTTTTAATATTACATCTATGGAATCCATGCGCCGTATTCATCAATTGGTGATGGTTCAAGAGAATTTGGAAAAAAAATTATCATTGGAAGGAAAAAAAATTCATTTTAGGATATATGCACGTAACATATTCCACATTTAAATGTATGTTTAATTTTTTAAAATATTATATAGTTTTACATGATTCCATAATTTTATTAGTTAGAAGGTTCAATTAAAAAACAATAAGGATATAAATGATATATAATTTAAATATTATATTACCAAGAACTTTTAAATAAATTAAGAGGCTTTTAGTAAAGATTGATCTAGAATGGAAACATCTTATCTTTTTTCTTTTTAGTTTTACTTGTTAACAAAAAAAAATATTAAATGTACAAAATTATTAAATATTTTATGTTTAATAAATACGATTTAAACACTTTAAAATTTCATAAATTATTAAATAATTAAAGTGGATGTGGCAATAAACACAACAATTGTTTATAGATTGTTGGCATGAACATGTTAACCTTTGTTGAATTTTTTTTTTAAAAGATATAACTTAATTAATCATGATTTAAATTTTTTATTTAAAAATTACTAATTTAATTTCTATAAACTTTAAAATCATTGGAAATTTACATGATTATTAATTTTAAAACATATAGAATTAGTAGAGATACACACAAGATAGTCCAAAAATCTATATAAACAAAATTAAAAGTTATTGCATGCAAAGCTCAAATTTTCTTTTTTTCTTTTTTTTTTTTATAAAAACTTAGTTTTTATTGTGTCATGTTAAGTGTGTTTTTAGTGGTGTATGGTATTTTTTAAAAAATATTTTTTATATATTTTTAACATTAATACATTAAAAATATAAAAATATCTTAAAAAATCAAATTAACATCATTTCAAACAAAAACATTTTAAAAAACAGACTAAAATACTTTAGAGAGTATTTGAAAATGTAGTACAAATTGTGTTCTTAAAAATTTTAATTTTTTTTATATTTTTAGATTGTTTTGATGTGTTGATGTCAAAAATAATTCTAAAAAAAATAAAAAAAATATTTATTTTGATATATTTCCAAACAAAAAATACTATGAATTACCACTGCTATCACAGTTAAAAAAAACTAATTTCAAGCAAAACTTGAGTTTATTTAAGTAAAAAAGCTATACCTTCTTCAAGTGTTGATAAAAAGTGTTTTTTAAAAAGATTAATTAAAAATATATTAGGATAGTATTTTAAAATTTCCTTTAATATTAATATATCAAAAAATTAAAAAATATATAAAAAGTAATCTAATATTTTTATAATAAAAATAATTTAAATCACAAAAATAACACAAGAAAGAAGAAGCTATATAATAATACGAATACGAAGAAAAAAAAATTATTTTTTTTGGGAGGATAATTAAAGCATGTTCGAGATTTAAAATATGTTTAGAATAGCGGTGTAACTAAGATTTTGACTTTTTATTTAAAATTAATATTTTGTGTCATCTTAATATATGAAATATTTTTAAATAAAAAATATATTAAAATACATTAAAAACTTAGGAATTTACTTACCACACAACCTCGTAGCACGGTTGTGGTGTGTGAAAGAAACGCAGGAACAGTCCAAGCATGAAAAAGGTGTTATGGCCCCACCACTAGATCTCTTTGGGACTCCCGAATCTCCTCGTTCTCACTCTTGTCGCGTCTGCTGCTGGCAAAATAAATTCACTATGTTTTGTCACCATAATGTCACATCACTCCTCCTCATGCTCCGTTCACCATTGTTCGGTGACAAGGACAAAAATTCAAGCTCTCTGTTTTTTTAAATTAAATATTTTTTAATATATTGATATAAAAATTAAAAATAATTATTTTTTATTTTTACTTATTTTTAAATTAAAAAATATTTTTATAAAAATATTTTGGATAGGATATACTAAAAATCACACGTACTCTATTTTATTAAAATTATTTTTTCATACATTTTTTAAGTTTTAACTTAAAATATTATAATTTAATAAAAAAATATCAATTACTATTTTATAACGGTTATATTTTATAATTTTATAAATTTATCAGTAACCAATAAATCAAGCACAAATTATTTTAATTTTTTAATTTAGGTTAAGAGTTATTTTTTTACGTGTGGAGTTGAGGGTTTTTTGTGGTGTTTAAGATTTTAGTAAATATTATTTTTTAATGTTTTGTATTTAAAAATATATTAAAATAATATATATTTTTTATTTTTTAAAATTAGTTTCTAATATAAACATACCTAAATAATCTAAAAACAAGAACAAAATTTAAACTTAAGAAATCAAATGCACAGTATAATTGCAGAAATTCATTCAACATGACGCCTCTCTAAGCATGACCAATATCTCACGATACGAATATATAGGGTTAGCTTTCATGTCGATTCGGAGATCTCACCAAAGGGGATTTCAGAATTTGAGCTTTGTCAAGGAGGGAGAGAAATTAAAGCTTGAAAGGGACACGCACTGAAACGCCAGATGACAAGATTTGTTAGAGAGAGAAACTAAAGATTTGATTTTGAGAGAAATAGAAAGAGATAAAGAAAAATAAGAATAAAAAAAAAAACAAAGAGACAACCTCTTGAAAGAGACAGGTAGGCATCACAGACATACATAATAATTTATTTATTTTTTTAATATACTGTTAGAAAGAAATACTGACTTTCACATAAAAATTAATTGGATAAAGTACATTAATCCGCACAGAGATAATATAATTGATTTTTATTTACTTGTACGGTGATTCAGGAAAATAATGAGATTATTTTATTTAAAGTAATGTTTAGTCATTGTTAGGAAAGATGGTGAAGACAGGAAGAATATATCTCTCTTGAATTTAATACTTTTATAATAACTATTAATATTTTATTAGTTATTTTTTAAATTTATTTTAAAAAATAAATAAATACATAAATAAAAAATTAAGTTTAAAAACCCTTAAAAACACCATTTTAAAACTTAACTCAATAAGTTAATATTTCATTCCAGTAATTTAAGATATAATTCTATTCATGTTCCAATAAAATTAGAAAAATAATTTACTTGGGTTGCCTTGAGACCCGATTAGTTCTAAAATCCCTAATCAAAATTTATTGATTTTTTTTAAATGTTATTATATTTATTTTTTAAATAAAAAAATAAATCAACTCAAGTAATCTTACATAATCCTTGACCCAACATGTAACCCAGTTAAACTCCCGGATTATGTTTAAAAACTATAATTAAAAGTATGGAATATTTTATGGAATATTTATAGACTTTCCTTTTAATGGTTATGCTTACTTCTTTTCTTTTTCTTTTTTAACATAAATACATAACAATAATATATATATCAGCACAATTATACCATACTTTAACAACACAAATTCATCTCTAAAACATAATAAATTTATATTTTTATTCTTTCAAACCAAACTTTCAATTCTAAATTTCTAACCTCATGCAACAAAAAAACCAGATATATATACACACAGACACACACATCGTTGGGCCATAAGCAGGGAAGAGCATATACAAAAAGCGAAGGGCACGAGACGTATAGAGCCCTGTTTCTGCCTCCTCTCTCCTCTCGAAGGAAAATCGGGGATGAGTTCTAACAGTATTGTTTCAAATCGTTGGATGTCGGAGAAGATGAACTGCCTCGATCTCTCACCCGATTCTAACTCAGATAATGAAGAGGAAGAAGTTCATGTACTGGCAGTGGATGATAGTCTTGTTGACCGCAAAGTCATCGAGCGTTTGCTCAAGATTTCTTCTTGTAAAGGTAAGCTTTGTCCGTGTCTTTGATTCGATTACGAGTGATTAAGTATTCTTAATTTGAGGTTGAAGTCTTGGTTTGGATTTTGTTCGCAGTGACAGCGGTGGACAGTGGATGGGGAGCTCTAAAACTGCTTGGATTATTAGACGACGACGAAGAAGACAAGAGCAGCTCCTCCTCCTCCTCCTCCTCCTCCTCCTCATCTGCTGGTTTTGAGGTCAGTGAAATAATAACATATAATATCAATTATTTTGATTATTTATTTATTTATTTATTTATCTCCTGATTAATTTTATCTCTCAGGGGTTGAAGGTGGATCTAATAATTACTGACTACTGTATGCCTGGAATGACAGGATATGAGTTGCTCAAGAAAATCAAGGTGGGTCTTTACTATTTTATTTTATTGAATTAAATAAAGCATAAAATGTTGATAAATCTTGCGTATTGAGCAGGAATCATCTAGTTTCAGAGAAATACCGGTTGTGATTATGTCATCGGAGAACGTGATGGCTCGAATCGACCGGTGTGATATTTCATTATTCAATCAATTCTTCAGTGCATGGTTTTTAAAATATTTTTTTCCTTACTAAAATTTGGAATAAAAACAGATGTTTGGAGGAAGGAGCTGAGGACTTCATAGCGAAACCAGTGAAATTGTCAGACGTTAAACGACTGAGAGATTACTACATGGCAACCAGAGAGATCAGATCAGTTCAAAGCAGCAGCAATGTTAACAAGAGAAAATTACAGGAGAGTTTTGATGTATCTACATCTTCATCGCCACCCTCTGTCTCACCGTCTCCTTCGCCTTCCTCTGCGTCTCCACCATCACTGTTCTCATCATCAGCGCCGTGTTCTCCCTCGTCCTTAGATTCTCCGACTAGACGGATCAAAATGACGAGCTTCGATTAGGTCCTCACATATTCTAATTCGATTTACCCTCCGATCAGACAATGCTGGCAATTCCCCGTCGATTTTCACGGTTTTTGTTGCTAATACACCTCCCCTTTTTATTCTTTCGGTTCTTTTTACTCCTGTGGTCCCTGTGTTTTTCCATTAATTTATGTGAGAATTGATAATATCGGACGAGCCTCAAGATGTGTTCTTGGATTTCTATGAAGTACTACAAGGATATATCATTTTATATAATAATAATAAAGGGGAATGGAATTGAAAAGAGGAGTTTTGTTAAAGCAATTGGCATAAATATGTTACTCAGAACTTAATATAAGGTTGTGTTTTAATTTAAATTGGGTATGATGTTGACATGTGATTCGAATCTTATTTCAAATAAAAATAATACATGGTTTGGTTGTATTGAGTTGATAACTCCTCGAAGGACTTGATGATGATATGCTTGAATTTTAATTTGAATTGGATTCTGATATTGATCCAATTGATGTCAAGTTTGTTTTAAATAAAATATAGAAACAGTTGTTAGTTTTGTTTATCTTAAGTAATAAGAGCTTTATTTTTGGAGTTATTTTATAAGAGTCTATTTTTTTTTTAAGATTTATTAAGATTTTTTTTTATTTTTAATATCATCATATTAAAATTATCAAAAAAATATTAATTTAATATTTAAAAAGAGAGAGTTTTGATAATGATATTATTAAAAAAATTAATAATATAAATCCAATAATATTATAAAAAACCTTAAAAATAATGAGTCACATGCACCACCAAAAATAAGTGAACTTCCAACACTTTTAGATGGATTCATTCACTCCATTGATTGTTTGTAAATTTTATTAATATTGTTAGATTTTTTTGACTAGATAAATTTAATGATACTAAATAAAATCACATAATAATTTAGTTGAATTTTAATTTGAATTGGTTTTTATATTGATTTATAATATCAAATAACTTTTAAATAAATTATAAAAGTATTTGACTTTGATGAATTAATTTAAATTTAAATTGATTTATAATATTTTTTTATTTCTTGAGCGATGTTTTAAGATTGTATTTTTTTTGAAGATATATGGAAATAATGTTTTTGATATTATTATATTAAAATCATTAAAAAATACTATAAAATATTTATTTACTATTTATTCAAGATAAATATATATATTTTAAAATATCCAAATACACGGTTGCGCGCTTCCAATTAGCATCTAATATATTTTTTTATTTCTAGCATAGTAAAAAAAATATATAATAAAATAACACAATATAAAATTTATTTAAAAAAATAATATGATTTAAAAAGTCATAAATAAATATTGCTGTGCGATTCGCTAGTAGCGAGTGTTCTATTAGACTATTTCTAATTAAAAAAATTGATAAATATACGATTTAATAAAGAAAAAAACTCGGGATAACAACAAAAGTTGTCAAAGTTATTTTTCTGGCCATCAATTTTACAATTTTAAAAAATAACAGATAATATACTTGCAAGTCACGAATCGCAGTATTTTATCTACAACACCTTAAACCATGCTATGTTTCTATTTATTTTTATTTTAAATTATGTCATTTTATCGAGCTAGAGTTCAAAGATACTCCGGGATTTAATGCATGAACTGTCGAGCATGTTCCCTGAAGGAGGGGCGGCTGGAGGTGGCTATGGATCGTCGCTGCAGTTTTTGTCTGATGGTCTCTCTCTGATCTCTTTCTTAATGGAAGCGGCAGACCTGCAAATGCTCTGCTCTGCTGTGAAGTCGGGACAGATCGGTGGACCCCTACGTTAGAGAGGCAGGCTTTGCTGGTTGCTTAGAGAATGTTGTCACTCTACGTGGAGGCTCCTCGAGGCTTTGCAAACATTGCGTTTGATTGGTTGTCTCAGATCTATCTCTGAAGGCGCACGAGTCTGTTTCTGCAGAACGCGTTGTAATAACAGTATTTTTATTTCAAAATATAATACCAAACACTGCTCTGACAAATCCGACCTCAGTTCATCTCTGCTTGAAAAGGTTGGCAAAGCTCAAGGCTACGTTTATTTCATGCTGTCCGTGTCTTGTGTCTTGTTGTAATTAATTAATATATATATTATAGTTTTGTACGAATTTTTCTTTAAAAACCCTCACCATAAAAGCTATGAGCAGGTGAATTCTCAGTAAATTTAATTTAAAACCCTGTACGAGCAAGAGATAGAGTTGATGGGTCAATAATTGACCTAAAGACCGCTTAATAACACTGATATAGTAAATGAAATTCACCAACAGAGCTGAGGTCTGGTCAATTGTTTAATGATGAAAAGTCAGGGAAAAGTGATCGGAGCAGGAAGAACAAGCCGGGCATTTCATCAACTACTACATGACATGCCCATAGAGAAGAAGGTCAAGAAGATCTTGATGAATCATTTGCAGGGAGACACTCCCATTATTTTCAAAATAAATGATTTTGGGCCCATAGAGTTTATGAGATGACACCGAATTTGACAAGGAGTTTTGGATTGCCCCTTCGCAAATTAATTCCACACGCTTTACTTCCCGGAATATGAAGCCAAAACCCACCACTAATGATTAGAAAATTGACACTTGGAACCCACAAAAAGAATCAATACCCTTTTGAAAACCTCATCCCGGTCCGCCCGCCCGCCCGCCAGATCGACTCGTAAAATTCAGGTTTTTAATTAGTTTAAACAAATTCAAGCGATCAAACGTGGATCGAACTTTTATTTTTTTTAATAAATTCAAAACAATGTAAAATTAATTTTTAAATACTTAGTGTTATAGCCTACATTGCACAAAAAATATTTCTTAATTTTTAGAAGTGGAATAATTATATATATAACTTACATCCGTATGTTTATTAATTTTTCAACATAATATAATAATATGTAATTTATCTCTACATGAAATGAAATGTTGCTTAACTTTTTTCTTATTATATAATTATATATAATATAAATTTAAATGAATTATTTCTCAATTTTTTATATAAAATATTAAAAAATTTATTTTTATTTTTATTTTTTTTAGATGTGATTAAAAACTTCTTTTCTTGGTTGGGTTAACCTTCGGATTGAGTTTAATAATTATAAAAAAAAATATTTTACCAGTAATTATTGATTTAATTATACCCTGTAGTTTACTAGATTTAATTATTTAGTCCTCACGATTGTAAAAGCTATTACTTATTCCTTATGTTTTTAAAATCTGTTAATAATTTATTTCTTCCATCAATTCCATATTTGTTTGCAGTTTATTTTGTATATTTTTTATTATTTAAAAAATAGTGATAAGAAAAGAGAAGTAGGCGAGATGGAAACATTTGATCAGAATCTGGAACCTTGATCACAAGGGTTTTTAATTATTTTTAACACTATAAGGATTAATTAATTAATTATGATAAAAAAAGAGAGACTAAGTTATATAAATAAATCGCAAATAAGAGCATGGTGACAGCTTTACCAAAACGGAATGGAAACAACCGAACCACCAGGCAACATCTACTCTTCTGAGACTCTCTAGGCGAACAAAACCAAAAGCAAAACACAAGGTGATATCATTATTTTTAAGCTTGGATTGGAATGGCAGGTCGATAAGGGCCTTAACTGATCTGGATTGAACAAAAAAAAACAGTTAAAATCCTACATCTGGAGATCTCAATCTGCAAAATTCTTGAAGGATTTCCATTTTCATGGCTGCCATTAAACAGCCATGGCATGTTCTCCAGACAATGTTTTTCCTTTCAGTCATTCCTTTCTCTTCTTCCCAGTCAAATTCTCCTCAAAATATTGTAACCTTCTATCCATTTCCAGCACCAAAACCGACTGCTTCTCCGAACTCTACTTCATTGGGGTCATCAGTGCCAGCACGTTTGCCTCCGTCATCATCCAACAGAAAGTTATTAAGGCAGTAGCTGCAAAAGCTGCAAGCACTTTTGTTGTTGCCATTTTGCTCTTGTTCTTAATCCAGGGGTTCATAATTGCTCCTCGAAGAGGAAAGGAAGGAGATGATGCTGATTCTGGAGGAGGCCAGACAGTGGCGCCTCTGCCCTCTCATGGTCAGTTTTCTCGAGTCGAAGGGAATGTAAAAGGAGTGGTCTTTGATGAGAATGGATTGGATGTTCTGTTCTGGAGAAAACATCAAGTGGAAGACAAGAAAGACAATTCTCACAAACAAGAGTTCAGGGTTGATGATGATCTTCTGGAAGCCCTCTTCGGATTCGCTGCTACCAACAGAAAATTCCCCAAAAGAGACAACTAGAGCAATTCAAAGAATCTTAGTTCCGTTCCACCAGCACAAATTTTTATCCTTGATGCCAGAAAGTCCCAGAACATGGCGACTGTTCTCAAATCTCTGTCAATCTCTCGCAATGCACTCCTGGATGCATTAACTAATGGCCATGGTCTAAATGCAGATACTCTTGAGAAGCTCATGAGAATTGCCCCAACCAAAGAAAAAGAATCCCGAATCCTTGAATTCAGTGGGAATCCTACTAGACTGGCTGATACTGAATCCTTCCTCTTCTATCTTCTGAAAGCTGTGCCATGGGCATTTGGTCGTCTTAGTGCCATGCTTTTCAGATCAAATTATGATGCAGAGATTCTTCACTTCAAGGAATCTTTACAAATAGTTGATTCAGGGTGTACGGAGCTTCGAAATCGAGGGCTCTTTATCAAACTTCTGGAAGCAATTCTCAAGGCTGGTAATCGCATGAACTCCGGAATTTCTAGAGGAAACGCCCAAGCTTTCAATCCAACTTTACTTCGAAAGCTATCCAATGTTAAGAGCGTCGATGGAAAAACTACTGTACTTTACTTTGTCGTGGAAGTAGTCCGATCTGAAGGAAAACGCTATGTTCTTAACCGAAACCGTAGCTTGAGTCGAAATATCAGCCAAAGAAGCAACAGCAGTAGTGTGATTTCAGAGAATTCAACTCAAAAGAAAAAAGAGAGAAGGAATATATGATGCTGGGATTACCTGCGGTAGGAGGGCTCGGTGCCGAATTCTCTAATGTAAAGAAAGCCGCCCTCATAGATAATGATTGCTTTGCTTCTACTTGCTCTGTTCTCGCAGCTCGTGCAAGAGAAGTTAGGGCATTTGTGTCGCAATGTGCTGCTGCTAATGGCGAAGGGGGATTTGTAAAGGAAATGAAAGGTTTTCTTGAAGCAGCAGAGGAAGAACTGAAGAGTTTGACAAAAGAGCAGACTAGGTCACTTGGGTGATGGAACCTGTTAAAAAAACAACAATATTACCATGCAGGATCTTCCAAGGATCAAGAAGCACATGCACTTCAACTATTTGCCATCATTAAAGACTTCCTATATATGGTTGACCAGGCATGTGTTCTGCTTGCTCGAAATCTGCAGAGGAAAACGCCATCATCAAGTGTTGAACACTCGCCTAAGCCACCAGCATCTAGAGTGCCAGTGAGGTTCCCGAACTTGCCTGAACACTTTATGCTCGAAAAATCTATGAGCAGCTCTAGTGAATCGGATTCAGATTTTTTAATAGATATTTGTCAATTATCATGGAAGGGAGTGGACCGATGTATATAGTTGTTGCACAAAATATTTCAGAACATAAACATTTCCCATGTATATATGGGCAAGTGATTTTCGGATTCATTAAATTGTTTGCAAGTTCTTATTATATATTCAAATAAACATTTGTTTTTTTCATCATTGTTTAGATTTTTCAATTTCTTTGAAAATGCAAATGCATTTTAATTGATGCTATCAAAAAAGTGATCAAGATGATTAAGAGATAAATCTCAAGCTATTCTTACGCAAATAATATGAAAAAATCTTATGATATTCAGGGAGTAACTAGTAAAATTTTAGTAGTTATTTTCTGAATTCACTTAAAAAAAAAAAAACAAAGAGAAAAGAAACAAACACAGAAAAAAAAAAGATGAAATCATGACCAACAAAAAGTGATAAGAATATACAATAGCCGTATTTTTTTTTTAATGAGTCTAGAGAGTAACTAATAAGATGTTAATAATTACTCCATGAATAACGTAAAATTTTTCTTGTAGCAGGGGGATATATAGAAGAAATAAAAATAAAAAGTCTATAAAAATAATGCGATTCTTATACAGAATATATCATAGCTTGAATATGGTTTTCCAAAATCTTTATTCGATAGGTAAGATTAAGATGAAGCTATGATTATTGGTATTATATTTGAATTAATTATGATTATACTAGCACTTGGATACCCATTATCATAATAAGACGAGGAAAACACTTGATTTCTCTCATGGAAATGGAATCATGAGCACACAACAGCGCAGTTATTTTCGGTTACAGATGAGAATTCCATGCTGCAATTGAGTGAGAAACAAAGCACACTACTGGGTATGTTTACCAGTTTGAATAGAATATTGGACAGCGGAAATACGGGAGTGTATCAGTTATCGCCTTCCTTTCTCATTGCCCTTGACTGGAGGAAATTTTCCTTCTTTGACTTGATGAATCATAGAAATACAAAGTTTAGAAATATGTACAGTTGCTTGCAATGCAAGAATTGAAGAGCAGTTGGAGCTTGGATTTCGATGCAGCAGGCTTGGTTGATTTGGCTAAAATTTACTTGCCCATATGGTAGAATATTTTTGTTAACTCCCATTAAATAATGCTGCAGGCGGCCTGTAGGAAACACTAACATTGCAGATTAAAGCTATCATGTCCTAATTACCGAGACATCAATTCCCTTCACGCTTAGCGAAGTTCATGCCCAACACAAGTAATATTGAACCTCATGGTGTGTAAATTTGTGGGACAAGACGCCTGGAAAATACATCTTTACAAAAGCAGAGCATGGTACCATCACAAATACAAGTAAATATATACAAACTATTACAGGGCCTCCATGCATTTCTACCGATATGATACTCTTGATCTCACACAACAATTTATTTATTTTTACTTCTACGTCCTACATCCATGCCTCCAAAGTTGATGAGTGAAAAACAGGGCAGTGCTCACTTCTTACCGTTTTCTGTCACACAACTAATCTCCCATCTATCTAGACAGCATGGTTAATGATATCCGGTTTCTCTGGTTGCAATTCCAATATACAGGGTTCCTCGCTGGAAAGCAATTCCTCCACTCCATAGGTACAATCATCGTCTAGAAATATATGCATGCAGCCTCCAATGTGAACGGACTACCCCTCACCCACTGTTTCTTGGAGAAAAATTTCTTTGCATCTCATTCCTGGTAGATTGTGCGTAACTCTATATCCGAAGCGTCTTGGAACCCTCCTGTGTGTGTCATCATAACAATATGTCTATCAGTTTTCGCATTCATTTATATCTTTCACCCCCTCAGGTTTACTGTGTTTACTAGTTTTCTCTTTCTGGTGCACAACGTACCTTTTCCTTCCCCTAGTCCTCAAGAAGAGGACCATTAAATGGGGAATATGAGTTTGTGACATGATTTAGAAGGAAATTCAGGGAGCAATGGATTTAAGTAAAAAACGTAGTGTTTGAGCATGTTTACATCGTCCTTCACAAGATAATGCAGCAAAACAATTTTCCTTTTCAATTCATTGCTCTATTTTCCCCAGAATTCATAAATTGGATTCTCCTGAGTTTCAACAGATTAGGTCTAGAAGCTTAAATCAGATGCGTTTTAAGCTCAAATGCTTCTGCAATTTCGATGTGCAACACAAAAGGATGCATTTCACCGATCAAATGCCATGTTGTGTTGACAATGACAGGTCCATCCATCATGTTCCTTGTGACCCATTCTGAGTGATGGCCAATTGACAGACAATTATCTTAATTTAAAGCAAGGCAGCAACAGGCCTCTTCACATCATCCAGTCCCACCAGACTTGACAAACACTAATGTCTTGTGTGGGAATGGTGAAAGCAACAACAAATAAAAATAAAAATTATTAGACTATTTAGAGATTTTAATATTGTAAGATTATTCTAGATTTTTTGTATTTTAGGAATGGCAGTATTTATTATTTAGTAGTTAAACCAGCAACTTAGTTTATTCTAGTTTTCTTCATGAATTTAGTAGTTTTTTTTTAATTCAACTTTATATGGTTTGGTGTCTATAAATAAGCACCGTACCTAGACAATGAAAAAAAAGGTGGAACATTGAAATCATAACATAAGCAATTGACTTTTCTCGAAGATTGGATGTACATGAGCACATCAATGGTAGTTGACTATTAATATGCCAATTTCATTTCCACAAAGCGCATAATTGTAGGGATAAACTAAAGATGTTTTTCTAACACTAAGCACATACCAGCGTATAGACAGAAAATTCAAAAAAGGAAAGCCAGAGGCAAAGACCTGGCTATATACCTCCAAGTAATGTATAATGTTTCAAATTGTTTCCCATTCAATAATTCAAAGTAATTTCTACTTCATAAGAGTGTAGCAGAACTCTGGAACAGGACATACCTTATCTAATGGGCTCTTTGATGCCTTCTGTGCTGTATAGAAACCTGGCATTGGCGTGGGTTTGAAATTAGAGCTATGTCTTAGCTTTTTAATCTCTTCCTCTTTTTCCTCCTGTGACAAGCATATAGCATGGAAGTCGATGGAATGATACAATCATAGTGTTTTGGGGCATATATTTAGGGAACACTATCATCAAAGGAAACCTACGGCAGGAAAAAAAAATAAAATTCTTTTGGCATGCAGACATGCATACAGAGACATACTTTGACCACATTCTTCTTTCAAATTATATTGATCTGTTTTCTGTTCATTGCCACATCATAGCAATTTGACACCAACAAAGAAGATGAGCATAATATATGGAAGTGTACCTTTGATTTTGTTCGAAGTTGTGTGCTCTTTGCCGGCTTAGCATTAGATTTTTCTTCCAATTTCATGGAAAACTGAAATTTATTTTAAAAATGACCTTAACTTAGTGGTTAACAGAAAACAGCATTGTATGCTCAAGATGTCAAAATCTTTCACTAGAAGAATTTTGTCCAATAAAGAAAGAAGGGTAGCAGTCCATTGGATATACCTCGTTCCTTCTCTTTGTCCATTCATCACTTTTCAAGACAAAAGAAGATGGGGCCAGCTTAGCAGTTTTCCTATCCACCCGACTGGATTTGAGAGACCTATCACAAACATTGACGCAACAATGAACTTTCCATACAAGGTCAATCTTTTAAGTGTTTGCAAAAGAGCAACTTAGAGGAAGTAAACTGTAAAATACATCATTGTTTCAAATTTCTTCATGATGTCACTCTATAAATCATATATACGAATGCTAAACTACATAGTACTCTCACAGACCAATAGAAAAGTGTTAGTTAGCTTAAGCCACAAAATTTGTGATGTTAGAAAGACAGGAAACAAATTATAAATGAAATGAGGAAGTTGAGAAGATTGAAATGAAAAACCCCACTCATAAAAGGCAAAATTGGTAAACTTCAGTATGGACGCTTTTGCTAAAGCTAGTCAACTTAGTTGTTAAGTCACTTGTTATGGTACCAAGCAACCTGGAATGAAATCCCATTCAAACTTGTGATAGGGGAGATTAAAGGAGGAAGAGGGATCACTCCCCTCGTGTAGCTGAGAAGTCAAAAGGACTTCCTATGTACCAAAAAAACAAACAAACAAACAAGGAGCCCCAACCAAAGAATAAGACTGATAAAGTTGCTGAAATTTATGATTATACAAGCTCAGCATTGGACTCATATGTATTTAAAGCAAGCTAATCACAAGCGAAGTGCATGATAGATAAAGTAAGAAGAGGACAATAAGAATGGAAGTTTGGATTGACAAACATGGTGGTTTATAGGATGACTAGTTTACCACATAACACAAGTATTTCTAGGAGTTCAATTTTGCTCCTATCATTGATTAGCTTTCACCTTCTCCATCATCTTCCTCGTTTGTTAGAGAAAATAACATAAATTTCAAAGCTATATCCGGCCACCCAACAGATAGAAATGAACATATTTGCACATGTATGTCAATATGCAAGCGTGCATTTGCACGACAAAAATATCACCCATGTTGCACAAATGCATTCATGCAATGATAAACACATTCATCAGGATACAAAGTAGACAATTTGAACATTACATCATATTCTCCGTTCGTGGTGTCATTGATGTGGAAACCTTAACATCTGTCCCTTTGGCAGGCACCTGCTCAAGAAAATTGAGATTTTGAGATACAACAAGCTAAACATATCCGCTGGGTAAAATTATTTTAAAGGTCATGCCATAAGCCTAACCAGGTGACAGACCTGCTTTTCTCTAATAGCTCTCTCTTCAGCAGAAGATTTCAACTGGCTAAAATTGTTTTGGAATGTCTTGAATGCTCTTTTGACACTGTCCTTATCCCCCATTTTCTCCCTAATAAATGATTTTCTAGTAGTTATAAGATGATCTGGCTCAGAATTTGAGGGATCCATGGTCAGAGACAGGTGCAAGGATTTAGAAGTCACTTTCTTGTTCCCTCCAGGAGGAGGATTTTTGCTCCTTGGTAACAATGAGCCATTCAATTTCTTCGTGGAAGACTGTGATGCAGACAGTGAACTAGAAGTTGGCACACGCTTTGACGCCTTCGGAATGGAAATTTGTGGCTGTTTAGTTACAAGTGGTTCTGGTTTCTTCTTTGCCCCTGCTATATCTCTAACTTTGCTCGTTGGAATAATCTAAAACAGTATAGCAGAACACATGAGCTACTGATATTAATAAGAACCAAAGTTGCAAGAGGTACACAAAAAGCTCTCCGCAATTAGTTTTTTTTTTTCTTTCTGCGGCAATTGCCAAGTTCAGTAGCATAATAATTCACCTTTGAAGATCCCCTTTGATGATCGAACTTCACTTTTTCCACTTTGATCATTAGGATGCTTTCCATCTCTTTTTCTGAGTTCTTTGGCAATTCCCTCGTATCTTGATATCCCTTTTCCTCTTTTATTAAAGCCAATTCTTCCAGCTTGGTTGACTCGGGGCTATCTAATTTGTTGTCCAGTTCTTCTTTCACTCTCCCGTTCGATGAGGCTTGACTATTTGCAGCGTCTTCATAGAGCCCACTCAATGAGGCTTGACCATGTACATCATTTGCAGCGTCTTCATAGAGCCCACTCAATGACGCTTGACCATGTACATCAATTGCAGCGTCTTCATAAGGCTCATCAACATGGCCACCATCCCGCTCATTATCCAATTTACTTTCGTGCCTAATCCCTTCAGCAGAAATTTGGCCATCGGACACATCAAAGCTGGAACCCGTCTGGCCATTCTTGCCCGTTAGATCTCCAATGTTATGGTTGTTTTCCATCGATGATTCATGTTCCATTTGCTTCTCCTGATCAATTAGCTCAGCCTTTCTAGCAGCAATCTTTTTGTAATGGGCCTCAAAGTAGGCCTTTTTCTCAGCTACAGATCCAGGAGTGGCACACTTCTCTACTTCCTCCAAGTACTTATTCTGTGAGAAGGACGACCATTTCTCCCAGGACAAAGAATCATTCTCAAATCTACCAAATGAAACTGATACTTGAAGAGCAGGATCTGAGGCAGCTGTGCCTCCTATCTGTTTATGGAATCACAAGAAACCAAAATTCAAGAAAGAAACAGAACGACTGCTAATAACTACACAAGAACAGAAAACATGGAATGGAAATCAATCAAGAACCAACAACAAAAATAAGTAAATTCAAGAAGGCAATAACGGTAACTAGATCCTAAACAAATGGGCAACATTTTTACAGATCAAGGGACAAGTGAGTGTACCTTATCTTCATAACTTGTGGCAGCAACCATTGATTCACCCATAACTACACAACGCCACTCCAGAGCTGAATGAATTACGACTAAGACACAAACAGTTTACCGCATAGCCTGCAGTGGCAAATGCATGCCAACAATTCATTGAATCACAAAGAAAAAAAGACTAAGAAGAAGCTAATGCCAATGAATCGAGACAAAGAGAAGAAAAAAAACCAAACAATAAGAAAGTATGAATGGGAGCATGCGATGTGTTTCAAAGTACAGTTTTTAGCAGACGGACTTTTAGCTGCGTATTATCAGCTCACCTTTTCCACCCTAATGGGATCTTCGACAGTTTCTGGTACTTGTGGAAGCTACTGATAACCCAATAATCAGACAGAAAGTTCTCTCTTTCCAGATGTTGTTTACGTTCAGTGGTTAGAGAAACAGAGACATGAAAGATCTTGAAAGGGTTGAGCTCAATTATGATTAGATTCAACCGAAGAAAAGAAAGCAAAAAATCAACAACGATGACAACCATACTTTTCACCTAAATATTAATATTGCTTGTCGTTTACTTGTTCATGTTAATTTTTTAAATAGTTTTTTTTAATATATATTAAAACAAATTTTATTTATTTATGTTTAATATTAATATATTATAATTATAATAAAAATATTAATTTAATATTTTTTTAAATGCATTAAAAAAACGAAGTATGTTAAACAGCCCCTTTATCAGTACAGCACTAGAGTTAAGCAAGTGATTGACAGATCTCTCAGTTTATCTTTGTGGACCCTTGGATTGAATCTGTTGTACTTAGAAGATCTCCCACTTTAGGAACCTTATCGAGGAAATGTCCAAAAGTATAACTGATGGGCCATGTTCTCTTACCGAGATTGATGTTGTCGGGCCAACTGTAATCGAAAATGATGTGTTTATAATTGAGGTTATTTTTTAAAATATTTTTATTTAAAAATAAATTATAATAATATTTTTTTATTTTAAAAAATTTATTTATAATAGTAATATATTAAAATAATTTAAAAACACTAAAAAAATAAATTAAAACAAAAAATTAAATTTCATAAAAATTGGTTTTAAAATACAACACCAATTATATTTCCTTGGAATCCTTATGAGCGTTTGCTTCCGGAAAATACCGTGCTACCAAGTGGTTTTTTAAGCTTAACAATTTACAGATAGAAATTTTGGTCATCATAAAATATTTTATATTAAAAAAAAAAAACAAAATCCCAGGAAAATCACTCTGAGAAGCCCAAATCATTTTACAGAGTTATATCAAGATAACACACTCTTTAACTGAAATCATCATTTCGTTATTATTACCATTTCTTCATTATTATTGTTATCTTTGCTAACATCATTCCAACATAGCCACATCTCCATCTTTATTATTATTAATTTGTGTTTAAATAGGTGGTTATAATTATTTTTTAAAATATTTTTTATTTAAAAATATATTAAAAATATTTTTTATTTAAAAAAATTATTTTTGATATTAATATATTAAAATAATCTGAAATCATTAAAAACATGTTAATCTAAAATAAAATAAAAAATAATTTTTTTTTCTAAATATGCTTTTAAAATGCAATGCTAAACAAAAACCTGATAAGATGTTATTAAAAAACATTTAAATTTTATTTATATCAAGTATTACAAAATAATTTTCAGTTGACATAATTAAATATTGAAAAGTGACTTTTTAAAAAATATTATTTGTTGAATATTTTTCTGGAAAAAAAAATATTATGAGCCTCTTAATATTACAATAGACGAATTTGTTGCTCACACTCGTGTTTGGTAGTTTAAAATGGGAGAATGAAAGATGGATAATAATAATAATTGTTTGTAAGCGAATGGATTTTTATTATTAGTTGTAAGAAAATGCTGGATCCATTCAGCATATTTGATTGAAAAAAATTAAAAATAATAACGAGAATAATAGGTGGAAACGTGATGAGAGTGAAAAATGATATAAAAGCATTTAATAGTTGTCAACGAGTCCAATCACAAGTCTAGATAAAAATAAGTCCGACAAATTCTTCAAATGAAAGGGCAAAGCCCAGAGAGATAATTCTAAATTTTAAGCTAAATGGCTGAGGAAGTGGGGAGCCAAGCGTTGAACCTCCAACAGTTGTTAGGCAGAAGTTTTTTGTTTCTTTGGCACTCTGTAACTACCAACGACGCAGGCATGGTCTCTCTCAAATCGATCTAATGTCACCATCTCTGCAGGCTTCAGCAGATCAGCCCTCAACCTGTCAACTTCACTGTCGTATACTTTGCCAGCAGGCATGGTGGAGTCGATGCAATTTGCCTTCAACAAGAAAAAAAAAGAAGAAGAAATCTATTAGCTGCTTCAGATGGCTAAGTAATGGAAGGAAGTGAAGAACAGAGGAACAATCAAATGCTAGATTAAACCTTTATTGAGAGCACAAAATGACCTCCTGTTTTGAGGAAATAAGCTGCATTCAAAGCCAATATTCTTGCCTGCAAAAGAAAAAATATCAAAATAATAGAGCAATGCTGAAAGTGAAACCTGAGTGAACCAAAATGTCAAGAAGCACAAAAAAGTGTATCCTGTGTCTTCTTCAGCACCATATATTATAGCCTAACTGCATGAATGTGCCCGAACTGTATCAACGATAAGCATGTCTTAGCATTTAAACCCATGCTATCCTTCAAGTCACTGGCAAAATGAAATTGTGAAGACAACAACATATATGATAGATTCACATGAGAATGAAAAGAGCTGAATTTTGAAACTATGTTAAGTGAATAAAAACCTGGAGAATGTAAAGTTAAAATCTTTTGAAAAAATATCTCAGTGGTCGCATCAGAAAAGGGCCAATTGTGCCTTTTGGTGAACCAACAAAACGAGAAATTGCATCAGAAGCTAGTATTGCATAATTTGCATGCTTAGCTCATCGTCATATGCATGATTTAAATTTAAGAGGATCCGGGAAGCAGGTTCTGTATTCTCTCTTTAAAAAACTTGGAGAAACTCTAGTGAATTTGACGAGAGAAGCAGTAGGTTCTGTACTCTCTCCATAACACAGAACCAAAAGAACCCAAGATCAGAAAGGTGCACCATTTAACAAAAAAGAAAGTGAAAAGGAAAAGGAACGAAGAAGAAGAAGAGTTCAAATTTTCAAAATAAGTGAACATTTTTGTTATGAAAGAAGATTTTGCTAAGCATTGCATCAGAAACTCGGTGTTGATTTTGCATCAAGTGGGCACCGAGTGCATCGTCATATGCATAATTTGAAAAGCAGGAGAATGTGTCAACAATAAAACTTGACAGGACAGTAAATAGCACTCATTCTTGATATGCTTCAAGAATATAAGGTTTCTAACCACATTCCAAAGAGTTGAAAAGTCCCAACAACTTGAGACGAATTGAAGAGGGAAGGGAACCAAGTTTGAGAAACAACTTCATATTAGCTCAAAGAGACTACGTTTATAAACCCAACTCTTGACATGTAATATAATGCTCAAATCTGCTATCCTTATACCGGGATTTGTTCTTGCATGATCATGAACTGTATAGGGTGTAAATGCACAAGAAGAACAAACCTGATCTGGCTGAGCAACATCTGAAAATATGACATCTACCATGCCAACTAACATTCGATACTTTGATGGATGTCTAGCATCCTCAATGATGGGCAAGACATTTGTTCTCTTTTTAGCCATGTTGACCAAGTCCCTCCCACTTCTCTGAGAAAATTCCACTGCATACACAACTCCCGTCTATCGCAGATGACGGGAAGGGATAGGATCATTCCAGCTAATAGAACATTAAAAGGAAACAGCCTATATACTAGCCAGGGAAGGTGGGAGGGAGCATGTATATTCAACCAACTTACAGGTCCAACAATGTCAGATACATGAGAGACGGAGGTTCCTGAAGCAGCTCCCAAGTAGAGAACTCGAGCACCGGGTGCCTTGAAAATGATAGTATGATGAACACATAAGCAGTAGTAAGATAGAAACCAAATTTTCATCAATTTAATAAAAGCATTAATTACAGAGAGCCAGGAAACAATCACTTACAATCCATATATTGTCAATACCCTCCTGAATTGCAGCCCCCAGCTTGGATCGGAAAGGATTCCAAACCCTGTACTCTACTTTGGTCCCATCTTCATTCTGAAAGAAGCCCAAGAGAAAACACAAAAATACAAAGACCATTCAAGAACACACAAATATAGTTCAATTGTGAAAAAAAATCAATTTCTATTGGATGGCTGGGACTTTGGGAGGAAAAAAAGAAAAGAAAAGAAAACCTGAACAGAGATGCGCTTCTCGTTGTATACAGTGTCACCAGGGACCATGCTTTTAGTAAGCAGAGCATCATCTTTAGACTTCGCAATAAACACTCCTTCATGTCTATGCGGAATTATCACTGCCTTATTTCCACCTCTCATCCCTCCACGATGATTGGCCCCGCCTCGGCCACCACCACGACCCCGACCACGGACACCTAAACCTCTTCCCGCGTTGTTTTGTGCTCTAAAAGCTCCACCACCACGACCACCTCTCCCCGCATTGTTTTGAGCTCTAAAAGCTCCACGACCATGACCAGCTCCACGTCCTAATATTTCAATTACAAACGCAAAAGGACAAAAAAAAGAAGAAATTGTCGAGTTATGTTTTGATTATTTTAAAACTGTGGCAATGAACTAATTTATGCGTTGGTTAAAGCTAGAAAAACATTAAAAAAAATACAGTAACAGACAGGCACATGATTTTTATAATCATGATTAAATAGAAAGGAGTTGGTTTTTTACCTCTTGCCATCTGAGGTCTCATTATTGACTGCTGAAGAACCGGGGACTGTAAGAGAGAAAAGTAATAGAGTAGTTTTGTGCGAAATCAGGAGGGTTAGAGGCTATTATATAGGGGTTGTGAAATTTAGGGTTACAGTTTTTAGGGTTTACAATAGTAAATTCAAAATAAAAACTTTCCTAAATAAATGACTCTGCGTGAGAGGATACTAAATAAAATTTATTTCCTAAATAAATTACTGATGAAGAACCGGGGACTGTGAGAGCGAAAAGTAAAAGGGTATAATTGCGGGCAATCAGGAGGGTTGGAGGCGGTTTAGGGAGAGGTCGTGAGAGTTAGGGTTACGGTTCGTGGTAATTCCTAATAAAGATTTTTCCTAAATAATGAGGGAATATTAATGTCCTGTTTAATGGTTATAATTATTTTTAAAAATATTATTTATATTAAAATAATAATTTTTTATTTTTAAAAAATTAAAGCACTAAAACGATTCAAATTATATAAAAAAAATTAATTTTTTTAAAAACATGAATATAATTATATTTTTAAACACTCTCTTCATCATGTTAATTACTAATTAGTTTACTATCGCATCATAAACAAAAATATAAGAGTTAATTAAAAAATATATTTTTAATATATTTTAAGAAATATATATATTTTGTTTTATCAGTTTTTTAATAAAAAAAATTAAAAGTATATCCATTTGTGAAGAAAGAAGAAGTTCAGCTAATAAAAAAATCAGAAAATACATTAAAATTACAACTTTATTTTTATAAAAAGAGTCAAACCATGATTTATAATGGCCATTGTAATATTTTATATTTATGATAATTTAATTGTAAAATATTAATTTTATTTAATTTAAATATTATCATTAAAAAACTATATTATTAACTCAAAAAAATAAGAAAACTGTAAATGAAAAATATGGATAATATTTAAAACACTTTTTTCCAAAATTAATAAAAAAAGTTGCGATAGGCAAGATTTTTAAGATGCTGCGCTAGCGTTGAAAATCCCTTTTTTAAATTTCTATCTAACTAGGTTTTCGCTTAAATGCATGAAAGGCAACTATTTAAATTAATATATATATATATATATATATATATTATTAGACATTTTTTATTTTTTATTGATGTATTTTCTGTTCTTACAGGAATATTTTTTTCGTTAGTAGCATGTTATTTGATTAAAAAAACAAAAAATCATTAAAATATATATTTATAAAAATCAAACCATTTGAATTAAAAAGAAAGGGTATATCTCTTCAATATAAAAAATTGCTCATTTATTTCTTTTTTTATTTTGAGAAATTTTTTTTTACTAGAATCATTGTTTTTTAATATCATAATTTAAGCAAGCTTTTGTAGAAAAAAAAAAAGATGCAAGGATCATGACCCAGCATTATGTAAGTGGTGAAAGGGAAAAATAAAATAAAAATAAAGATATTATGTAAGGAATTTATAATAAAATATATATTTTATTCTCATTTAATATTCATGAGTATATATTTTTATATATATAAATCTTGTAGATTAAGTCAATATATGGTTCACAAAGTAATGGATAAGATCATTAACAAAACATAATCTTGTTTGAAAAATTATGATAATATTTAATTATATTTAAAATATCATTTTAATTATTTTATTCATTCTGGAACACTTTGGCATGTGAAGTAGTCTTGTTTAGCCTTTGGTGGATTCAAAGTTCTAAACTGTTTGCTTCAGATATTACAAATTGTCATGATTAAAGATTATATAGCCAGGAGTTTGATTCCTTGACTATTTTTTTATTTGTTACATAAAAATTAATTTAGGTCTTGAGATTAATATACAAAGGCAACCTTTTTGGCTTCAAGGTGTGTTTGGAGTGCTTATCCTCTACTTTGGGGTTTTTTAAAAAACAAATACTTTTAACTTGGAAAAATATAAAATTAATGTTTTTTATTTTATTTTATTTTTTATTTTTAATATATTAATATAAAAAATACAAAAATCTAAAATTTTTTATTTTAACATGTTTTTTAAAAATATATATTTTAAAAGAAACACCTGCACAGCAACATCACTAATTTGCCAGGGCTAAACACCATGGGCCTAACTATGGCCCTAGTTCACCTCGAGCCCAACGGCCTCGTACCACTCCACTCTTGGAGGACAAGTAATTATACATACCTTTCAATTGAAAAATAATAATAATAATATTTATTTACGTGTAACTTATTTCTTGCGTTGAAAGTGATTGCATGGGCACCGGATATCATTCTTTCGAGAGTAAAAATATATTAAAATAACATATTTTTATTTTTAATATTATGACATCAAAACAATAAAAAAATATTAATTTAAAATTAAAAAATACTGAAATATGTGGTTGTAAGGCAGTGCCGTCATACTTTACAGTACCACAGCTGTTGGATTCGTTAACAAAGTAAATTTAATTAGACTCGCCGACTCTTCCCTCTGTATCCATGTCGTTTAAAGTACATGTAATGAAAAAGAGCCGTTGTTATGTGTCTTTCTAGCTTGCGTATGGAAATAGTAGAGATAATAAAAGTATACGCCATAATAAATTGATGATGACAGAAACGCAAGAAAGGAACTGTCGGCGCGGATTTTGCAGGGGAAAAAGTTGATACTTCGAAGCACATAAATTCATCTACGCAATTGCTTGTTTTTATATTTCAAAATAATTCAAAAAAACAAAATTTCTATATATTTTATATATTTTTACTTTAAATTAATATTTTTAAAACGTCTTCGAAAACAATTGAAAACAATAACCTATTAGATTGTGTAAGAACAAGTCTGGGATTCGAAGGTCAAGCTGGTTGTTTATAATTGAACAGGTCAAAAGCCTCCTCTCAACTTCTGGAAAGATCCAAGGCATGAAAACTTCTACTTTTATACTTGCTAGTAGTCGCTATGGTGGACAGGGAATCAAATGAGTTCCTCTCCCACCGCGCCAGGAACAGTATCGAGCGCGTTTGGGAACGAGAGAAGTGTGCCCGTGAGCTGGACAAATTAAATTCATTGCTTCTTCCGGCTTTTGAATGCATATAGGTAAATTAATTTATTAATTTTATTTCATTAAATTCAATCTAAATCTCGATTTTTTTATTAAAAAAATAAATAATATTATTTTAGACCAATAATAATAAACTTAAGTTAACTAGAGTAAATATTAGCTTGGACCAGATCTTACAACTGTGGTAGAGTTATATGATCATTTGCCTAAAGTTGAATCAAATTTTTTAGAGCTAGGTTCTGTGAAATTAGTTAAATTTTAAAAAGTTAAATTAGTTAAATTATATATATATATATATATATATATATATATATATGTATGTATTAACAGTTTCATCCACGTTAAACTAGCAATTTCTAAGAAAATGAATACCAAAAACGCGGAAATACAATATGGAAACTTGATGAAAAAAATAAACTGTATGTTATTCCTCTCTCAATAGCTAAACTACATACAAAAAATGAAATCCAGCAAAAATGTTCTAAGCACTGGAACCTGAGAAACATTGAATTGAAATCCTACATGGAAAGAACATCACAGATTAACATTAAAGAATTGAACCCCCAAACCATCTCAATCCCAATTCCAACCTTTTGATCTGTACACAAAAAGTATATCAAAGAATAGAATTTCTTCAAAATTTGTATTAGTGAGTAAACCCCCCCCCAGAAAAATTAAATTTTTTTTGAAAAAGAACGAACCCGCCCCTGTTTTCCTTGACTCGTCACAAGTAACTGGAGCCTGTAAAAAATCCTGAAGACTGGTGATGATCATCGCGAGAATTGGAATAACCTTTATTATTTCTGACGAGCAAATCATAAGGCTCCCATAGATGATCGACCTTGCATGGTCTTTTAGCATCAAGTCTCACCCAGGGCTTCCCTTTCCCACTCCAATGCAACAAACTGACTGGACCGGGATGCAATGGCCTGCAAGTCCCTCTCACGTTATCCCCGCCAAGCCCATGTTGGTTCCACCGATGATCCATTGCCTCTACATCCCCGGCAAACACTAGCAAAAACGGCGGCAGCGAACCCAACTCGTATATCCTTGTCTTCTTTTGCACCTCCATCCACTTCTCAATCCTCCCCCTGTAATTCCCTTCTCTCCACCTCACCAAGTCCATCACCATCACCCCAGTATTGAAGTAACACGGCTTCCTCCTAGCCGAGGTGAACGTCCCTGACATCACCGGGTCGGACCAGAACACGTCCGTGAAATACTTGGTGAGATTTGTGTGGCAATATTCGGGTGCCCCTATAACCCGAGCCCCACTAAGCGTTGTGGTCCACAACTTGTGTATGTCGTCGACAACTACGACATCAGAGTCCAGGTAAATGACCCGATCTACGCAGAGATCCAGCAAGTCACCCAGATAGTTTCTTGCGTAGTTTAATGGGTTTTCTAGTGCTTGCCGGATAGAAGAAGAGATTAGATTGATTACTGTGTCTTCTCTGAATATATAGACCTTGAAATTCAGCGATGGAAAAGTGGATCGCACCAGTTGGGAAAGGACCCGCGGGCTTGCTGGGTCGAACTCTGCCGCAATGAAGTGAAAGAAGATGCTTTCTGGGCAGGAAGCGTGTTTGAGGACCGAGTGGACCGCAGCGATTGACCCACGTAGATACTCAGAATCGAGAGTCATGGCTATGTGCACTAAAGAAGGGTCGCAGGAGGAGACTAACCGGCCATTGCTTGTTAAAACAGGACAGTCTCTCCCGTTACGATACTCCGGCGCCTCAGCGAATCGAAACCCGTTGAGCACTTCAACTGCACCGCTATTCCCCTCCCTCGACGGTATTGAACGAATCCCGAAGCAAAGTAAAGGGAAAAGAACAACAACGGTGAAGAATAAAACGCCGGCGTGTAACCGGAAATGAACCATCTGGGCTAGGCTTTTCTGAAGAGAACAAGCAAGGAGCGGGTGTGTTTTCTTGAATAATAATCAAAGAATGGTCAAAATGTGAAGGATGAAATTGATGTGTATATATATGCTAGAGTTTTCCAAGAAAACGCGGTTTGCCTTTACTTTTCTTCACTCGGTCCCAGAAAGAGACATAGAAATTTATGAGCAACCGTGTATGTGCCGCTTCTTGCTCTCCGTGTATGGATTATGGAAATGGGGAAGGAAGCTTTTGCAGGTTTCTATATATAACTCCATTTAGGAGGAGGAGGAGGAGAAGTAGGGGAGAAACTGCTCATCAAACAACAAAGCAAGGCAGGTATCGGCGATCCTCCCTGTGATTTCATTTTCTTTCCATTTTTTATTGGGCAAACCCAATATCAGTCCTCAACTATGTGTAGTTTCTTGAACGAGTCCCCAAACTATCAATTTTATCAATCGGGTCTCTTATCTGAATACATTTCCTCAATGGAATACTTATGTGAGAGAAATTTCGAGTTATTCCTTTTTTTTTTAGATTCAAAGGTGATATATAATTTCAAATTAGTTTATTTATCAATCGAGATTGAACATTTCTTAAATGATTTTAACTTTTTTTAAGCCTTAAATGTAAAAATACCTAATAGATCAAATTAAGGTTTGATCATTGCAGCTCCATTCTCACGTTAAACATGTTTTAAGATAAGTTAAAGCAAATTAAGCTCTAATCACGGTAATTTCATACTCCCCATGCACAAGTGTACCGTGTACTAAAATATAAGAGAGAATGAAAACCTATAGTTAAGGGACTCGATTAAGAAGCTATACATAGTTGGGAGACTAGCATGAAGTTTGCTTCCTTGTACTGTTATTTAAGAGGAGGGGCTGCGGTACAGGCACGCGCGATTGATAAGCGTGGAGATTGGGTTTGAATTATACGCGTAATTAGTTCGTGTATTTATCTAAATTTACCACCATGATGTAGTTACGCGGGTTTATTAAAGTTTTTTACCCTTTTGGAAAACATTAAAATTATTCTCTTGTGGTTGCCTTCTCTCCTCCTTCCATTTTCTGGTGGGTACTTGTGTTTTTTTTTTTTAAATCAAATATTTTTTTAATTATATTTATTTTTTTCTATTAAAATATTATCTTAAAAGTGTAGTTACAATTATTTTTAAAGCATTTTTATATTGTAATGTATTAAAATAATATTATTTTTATTTTAAAAAAATTATTTTTAAAATTAACATATCAAAAGAATTCAAAATATAAAAAATAATTTTTAATAAAAAATATAATTTATTAAAAATATAATTTGCACCAATAAATTGAATTTCATTTCATTTGAAATCAAGTTTATTTTTTATTGAAACAATATAATTTTATATTTTTAATTAAAAAATATAATTAAAAAAATTAAGTTAACTCCAGCGACCTACAACATGAATTTTAAACGAAGTCTTGGCTATGGAAATTAATAATATTACTTACTTCTTGTCACTAGTTGTATTTTATTGAATTGTTAAATAAATTTAGAAATCGTGACATGATGATATGAAAGACGTAATTAACAATGAGGACAAGGATAACACATATTATAAAGTTGATTTTTTCTTTTCTTAGCAGATGACATAGATAATTCGAGCTTGGAGTTGCATGCTTGTCGGCCCCGCGCTGTCTTACTTGTCTGCTGGATTTGCAGGGTGTTTAATGGGCCGTGAGGTTTAGTCATGGTGCGCGTAAACTAAACTGAACACCCCACATAAATAAAAAAAAAAAAGATATGTTAAGTAGCATGTTGATCTTCGCGCCACAAACATGATGCACTCGACGCAAGTAAAGTGTACACTCGACGCAAGTAAAGTGTACAATTTCTGGAAGTATTGAAAAAATAACCTTTAAAAACATAGTTACAGTCAAAGTTTTGATTTGAAAAAAGTCAAGATTGTATTATTTTGATAAAATAAATAAAAATTTATCAATTTATTTTAAATTATACTCTATATCTATGGATCGTTGAATTTACTTGTTGAGCTGGTTTTGATCGAGTCTTATAATTGTGTTAAAAATCCCCATTTATTAATTCAAATAAAACAATAAGTAGCAAAGTAATTCTTGATGAAAATCTTATGGTACCTAGAAAGTAATTGATGATGCTTTATTAATTATTTTTTAAAATCATTTTGAATAAAGAAACATGCATGAAAAGAAAATAGAATATAAAATTAATAGTAAATAAAGAATAATAAAAATATCTTCATATAATTTTTTTTTATCACTTGTTGTATTTTTTTATTTTTAAAAATAATTCTTATAAATTAATTAATAAGATATTACTTGGTACTCTATAGTTATCATAAAATTATTCAACATTATTTTTTATTTTTTATGTTTGTAATCATTCTAATTACATTTATTTGAATTTCAAATTAAATCATAAAAAATGAACAAAAACAAAACTTCAGTATTGCCCGTATCCTCCTACAATCAACATCAGTACTACAGGCGACAACTGATATAGCTTAGGCAACTCTAGAGTAGAGCTCTGCAAGGGCAGCTTGTCGACCTTTTTGACAGGGACCAGATGAACCTGTTGCTAGTAATCTCAGCCTGTCGGCTCTAATAATGCCTTGGCATAATTGCAGGAAAGTATGCTTAGTTGGAAGACGTGGACCAGCCCAAGCAGCTTGCGCTGCAAAGGAGCTGCGAGAAATCCGTGGTAATTCTCAGCATCTAGCCATCTGCGCCTGTGTCCATCTCTGCAGCACGAGAGACAATACATGCGCATCATCCACCTCCCCATGAACAAAACTTCAAGTCCACGCTGCCCGATGGCCATTCCACGTGCTTATCCAGGTTATCAGAATATATATATTAGAATTTCATTTATTCCACGTCTCCAAGTTTATAAATTTGAATGCCAAATATCTTACTTTAATTTGCCAGCTCAATGGACAAGTTGTTCCTGTTAATACTTGTGATTATATTTTATGTTCCTCGTAAGATGTCTTATTTAGCATTGCAATGCAATTGTGTTTTTAAATTTATTTAAAATTTTAATTTTTTATTATTTTAATATACTAAAATTAAAAATAATTTTTAAAAAATAATATTTATAGTAACATAAACATGCCCATCATCATGTGTTTCCTATGCTTTTCATGCAATCCACTATCATTATCGTAAAATAGTTTGTAATAATGATCTTTTATAACAAAAAAATAATTTATAAATTAGGATTGAAATATTCAAGATTGTTGATTCAATACAATTCTACAGTATTTTAAATAATATAATTGAATTTAATCCTATAATTTAATATTTTAAAAAAAAACATGAAAATTATAACATGTTAATAATTAAGATACCTCGTAGGGAAAATATTTATATCCGGACACCACTCCACTCTTCTTTTTATGTATTTTCTCTGTAATTACTGGGAATAAAATCATGATGATATTATTTCCACCCTGCGATGTTGCCACGAGAGATTTATAATTTTCTCTAGTCACACTTGAAACTCTATAATAATATCAATTATAAAAAGTGCAGTAAATAAAAAATCAATATTAAAATTTAAATTCATAGATTAAAATTATACTACAAATACTTTTTTTTTTCCTATTAAGACATAAATAATTTTTAGGTCCCTAAATTTAATTGTAGAAATAACTCGACCTTTATTTAAACTTTTCTAGCTGTAAAATACCATGGTGCCCTTGAAAAGGAAAAATACTACCATATTATCACATGCAAGCAAATTGTTCATGCATTTAATACCTTTACTCATAAATAATGATTGGGCTTAAGGTGTTTGATATTCATTTCCTCCAGTCATGAAAAGCCAGCTGTATCCACAAAGCGGCCAGCAGGCTGTCCTCTGTATTGCTGCCAAATTGCAGACTTTTACCCTGACGGCTGCGATCAAGCCTGGCAACGGGCCCACACGATCACGTGCATCCACCCGATAATTCCCATGCCGTTAGTGGGGAGAGAGGACACCTGTCTCTTTCCTCTTTCGTGTATTACAGTAAATCTACTGGTTCGAGTGTAAAAAGAAATACAATGGTAGTGAAGTATAGCTTAGTCCCTCTAATTTATCAAGACTCACAAGATAATTTCTATATTATAAAAATAATTATATCATTCTCAATTTAGTTTATAAAATCTACTGTTTTTTTCAAGATCATTTTATTCTATCACCATATTTCCCCATCTCATCTTTTTTCTATTTATTCAAGAGGAAAAAATAAAATGAAATGAAAATTAACTTGAAATCAAAAAAAGGATTGAATCATAAATGAATTTAAAATATATATATATAAAATGTATAGTTTATAAAACTAGAAGGGTTAACTTAATTATTCCATTCAGCTATATTTACTAATTATAATTGACTTAGATTTAAAAAATTTGAAGATAAAGTTCATATATTGAATAATTGGTTAATTTTCTGATTATAATAATTTGATTTATTATTTCTAAAAAAGATAACTGGTGGCAAGCGTTTGATTCTTGTAAAAGTTTAATTTGGTGAATTTAAGAACTCCCTAATAATCAAGTAAATAACATTTAAGAAAGAAAGAAACCATCTTATTCTAAAGAAAATTATGAGAATAGATATATAGTTTAAAATAGAGAAGATCTAACCTCCTTCTTTGTTTTTTTTTTTTTTGTTTTTTTAATAACTCATAAATTTTATTTATTTATTAAAAGAAAGGGCTAGATATATATATATATATAACTCGTCAGGAGATAAAAAAAAAAAAAAAGACTCATCAGAAGAAAAATACAACTCACTTTTGATCCAATAATGAAGTTTAAAATTTCTAAAGTCATAAAAAACTAAGACTCAGCGTTAGAGATGAATTGCAAAACCTAGACGTGTCAACGTTAGTTGAGTTCATCAGAGCGCCTAGGATAGCGTGCATATTTTATGATATTAATTTTATAAACAGGCGATGTAAAGCGGAGACTCGAAGAGCATCATTATTTGGAGTTATTGGGTATATATATATATATATATATATATATATATATATATATATATATATATATATATATATATAAAACCCTCGTTATCAGAATGGGGGGTAGGATGGAGATTCCAAACACCAACCAAGTTGCCCTAAATAAACACTGAAAATCTGAATTCTTTTTATTTATTCAAGACCTCGTTTGGCAAAGCAAGTTAACTTCCCCTCCAATGGAAGCAATGTCTTTTAAAGTTCCAATAAAATTGACCTCATTAGGCGTTTATTTTCTTAATCTCAATAAAATCTATGCTAAAATTTTCGAACTGATTAGCCTATACATTAAACGAGCTAATCTAAATTCAATAGCCTAATCAGATCAGTTAAAATAATATTTTTTTAATTTTAAAAAATAAAATAAGATCACCATACAAAATTTTTTAAAATCAGACTGAATTTTTAATAGGTTAAATTATACCTAATTTTTTTAACACTCAAGCTAAAACATTTCATTAATTAACACATGGAGTCGTGTTTAATAATACTGCAGTGCTACGTTCATACCAAATAAGGTAAGAAAATTGTGGATTTTTTTCTTTTGCTACAGGGTGTGTGTAGGCCTTTGCAGATTAAACTTATGAAAATAATTAAAGTGAATATATTGGTAATTTAAACTAGAACGGTGATAGAATGACGTGTCACAATAGCATCTTTTTTTTGTCTTTATCTTGTAGTCATTTATAATGTTAATCCTAGGTTACACCACAATTTTTATCAGATACAAGCATATCTTAAATCCTTAAAACAATTCTTAATTATTTTATCAACCACAAATAAATCCTAAAGACATAAAAAAGTGAAAAACTAAATTTTTGATCAATAAAAAACTCTTAATTGTTTTGCATATAAGATATCGTTTTCTAAGATTTTTTATTCTTTTTCATCAAAGGTTTAAAACTCTTAAATGTTTTGAGTTTGTTTGATAAAAATTCTTAATTGTTTGGCATGTAAGATATTGCTTTATCAGATAAATGTTTTGATTTTGGATTGAGATTTTCTACATTCAATTTCAATCAATAAAAAAACAAATAATTTGATTCCAAATTGAGAAAAAAAATAAAACCATTGCATAAATTATGCAAAATTTAGACTAAATATGTGCCTTAAATGAATTTTTTAAAAATACTTTTCGTTTGAAAATACATCAAAATAATTTCTTTTTAATATTAGCATATCATATTCATAAAAAAAAAAAAAAACACTAAAACATACATTGATATGATATTTCTTCATGCCTAACACACTATTAAAATGCACCCAGACAAAACACAAGTATAAACACAATCTTTTTATAAAACAATCCTTTACTTCACATGGCTAGTTATTGATCAATATTTGGGTGTCACCTTCTTCTAGGATTTAAATTCTAGGATCATTACTTGTGTTATGGAGCAAAATACTTGTCAAGGATGGGTTTTTCAAGTCAAATTGACACGGGGAAATGGAGAGATCTTATTCTTGCCAATTTGAAAAACACAGAAAAAAATCAAAATGACACATTCTCGGATGTTGTTATTGCGTTCTCTAGCACACTAGCAGTTCATTTAATAAAAATCACTGGGGTATCAAACCGTGGCTCCCCAAAGAAAAGCTACACAAGAGAGAATAATCCTGCACCACAACTTGAGAAGAACCAATTTTCTATACAGAAGTGTGGAAATCAAAATTACGCAGGAATAAATGCATGCTCGTCTTCATCTTATTCTATCATTCTCATTTGTTGGCTGGTAGGGAGATTTAGCTCAGGGAAGCACAGCTCTAACTTCTTTCCTATCAGCTCCAAATGCCTGCAATTCAAAACATGAAACCATCACTGCCAGCAGAAAGATATATCAGTGGTAAAACCTGATATAGTAGTGGTGTGTTGTGTGGGGGCAAAAGAGGAAATTGTTGGTCATGCGAGGAAGACCTTGGAGTGCTTGCATTTGGTGGAAGTTAGAGGTACCCCAGGAAACAAGTGGAAAACTCACAATGGAAGGAGGAAATTGTCTTGATCATAGTCAACAACCGTCCATTGTATTAAAAAATAAACATATAAAATCCACATGTGCTCACCGAAAAAAAAAAACAGAGAAAATGTAGCCTAATTTAAGTGCATTCTTTCTTTTACCATCCCTACTTTACTCTATACTTTACCCCAGTTTTTATATATTTTCACTTTACAATATTAAATCAAAGCTCTCTCTGTGTGCGCGTGATGATGACAAGGAATATTGTTAAAAATCAAAATGAGTGATTTTAACATCCTTATTTAATTAGTAACCTTGTTATTTCTTAAAATTAGTTAATTGTATCCCTTTTTAATTTTTTATGAAGTACTTGTTACTTTTCTATTTCTAAATTTTATTTTAAATATAACTAACATTAAGATGTGGCCCAACTCCTAAACGCCAAGGAATTTCACTTAAATCTATCTACTAGCAAGTCTTCATAGCGAATACAATACATGTAACAAGTCCAGGTTCAAAATTGGATCCAATCAACCACACAAAAATAAGAACTCCTATCAGAAACACACCAGCCCAATCCACCATCTCAATCTTGATCAAGGCTTCGAATTTGTTCAGGATAAGAATCATCGCAAAATCAACTCAGAACTATATCCATCAGCAACTGGGTTAGTTACCATCCGAACCGCTAACATCCAATAACCCCCCTCCTTCTATTAACCAGTTAATTCCACTTGCAATCCAGGAAAAAAAAAAAAAACCGACTAGAGATAAACAAGAAGAAATATCTGCATATTTTGTGTTTTCTGCAATTTGAGCAAAATAATAAAAGTGTTCAAAGATAGATTAGTTGGATATGGAAAAAAGAGGAGAACAGGCTTGCGGAGGTTTCAAATCTGATAAAGTGACTTGTCTATTATTTTTGTTATGAGAGATTATTTCATTTATAATTTTGTCTGGGTGTGCTTGGCTTCAAATATGAGATTGATTATCGACCTTTTCTTAACCCTTTTTCTCTTGAAATCATAGATTTTCAAATATTTTCTTCGAATTTATGTTTTAGTTCTTCCTTTGTTTTTTTCCCTTTCTTTCTGGAGATTGGTTTCACATTTCAGATAGTGACAAAAGGCATTGAAAGAGGAGACAAGTTTGGCGATGGAATTTGATCTAACCTAGGTTGCAATAAACTAAATTCTGAGTTATTGCTTATTTGACCGATGACACAATTGGAATGCCACCTTTTGGTTGCATTTAAAACATAGGGATGCAAATGTTCAGTTTTGTTAGATGAGGGATGGGTGTGTGGGTTTAGGCAAACTTCAGAAATCTTTTCATAATCACCCTTGCAAATTCAAAGGCCATTTATATACTAAGTGTTTGAAGCACATGCAACTGCCAGACATTAATTTAAAGCGTGTTGAAGAAACTAGCATAGCTCAAACACTTCAGATCAAACCTTAATTGTTTTGGATATCCTAGTAAAGATTATCAAACTTGTATGTTCTCTCAAACAATCATATTTTCCTTCTCCAGTGCTTTAATTTAAAGGAAATATTGATTGTCTCCTATAAAATCTTGAATGCAAGAAACTGTAAGAAAAAAATAAAAAACAGACAGAGGTTTTTGATGTTCAGAACTATCCTAGAAGAGAAAACATGTCAACGAACAAACAACAATTGATTGACAGATAGACGATCTAAAAGAAAGGAAAGCTTTATTACCTCAACTCCCAGACCTTTCACATATACATTGGTGAAAAGTTCTGAAGGATCTGGCATGGGACTTTCCTGTAAAAACAATTGAAAAGGAAAAAAAAGAAAAGAAGAGAGGCATCAAGACCATGGAAAATTTGAGAATACCAAAACGCCAGTGAATTATTAGTGAGATAAGGAAAAAGTTCCTTCCAACAAACAAGGTCGCAGAGCATTGAAAATTGAAACAAAACATGGTTCTTACCTTGGCTTGAGCAATGGCTTCGTCTACTTGTTTTCTCACTTCTTTTTCAATATCCTGAAATGTATAGGAAAGCAATGCAAATTCATTTTAAATTCAATCAGGATAGCTATGAACTTCATTGTATCATGAGAATCTTCCTGAAAACATACACGCACAAACACATGCACACACAGAGAAAGAGAGGGAGAGGGAGAGGGGGAGAGAGAGAGAGAGAGAAGGGCAAAATTCTATTACTAAAATATAACAGTAATTGAAAGCAAAATACACAATTGTCCAGAATTCACATAAGAATGCAATCCAAGTTCACAAAATTACCTTTAGCTCTTTCTCAGTAGCTAGATCATGAGTCAATATCAATTTTCTTATTCGTTCAATTGGATCACGTTCCTGAGGATGATATCACAAAGAGAGAACTATACATTAAACATCTGAAGTGATGAACAAACTTTAGCCTTGGAAACAGAAATGCTGAATAGAATATGCAATAACCTGTCTCACGCCACTAATCTCATCACGGGTACGATAGGTGCTCCCAGGATCAGACATAGAATGACCATGATACCTGTAGGTATCCATTTCAAGTATCTGAAACGAGCATCAAAAAATCAAATAAATAAACAAATCAATTTTGATACAGTAAGAAGCAATAATTAGAACACTTCATCAACCACTTCCATTGCCAGCTGAAAAGACAATAACAAAATATTAAAATAATTGCATAAAAACTGACACAAACGATATTTTAGAGAATTCCGAAGATTTTCATTTCACATGTCCTAGCATGTAACCTTGCACCCCACATAAGTTCAGCTATGAGAAAATTTCAAAACGTGGCCTAATTTCTCTCCAAGGATTGTAACAAAAACATTTGCTTGTCAAGACATTTTAAATATCCACAAGTTCTCTCACTATTCTTTTAATCTTAAACTACCAAAGCATAGCTTGTCCAAAGATATGCAAAAAGGATAGTGTAACCTAGGCTAAGAAAATAGAATGAGAACACTTGAATAAGCTTTCTTCTTATATAAGTAAGCTCCAATACTGCATAAATTATATTGAACTATAACAGGAATCCCTTTGGAACAAGCTATATAATATCGTTACTCAAAGCATCATGATAATGTAAAATGACATTAGATAGTTTAAGTGCCAAGATCTAAATCAGAAGTGATAGGAAAGAACAAAGCGCTACAACTGAAAGCAAAAAAGCATGGCTTCATAAAGAGTTAACGAAAGAATAAAAAATGAAGATTAAACTCTCATAGGCAAGGGACCTTAAAAACAAAATGCACAATAGCTCGACAAGATTAAAACTCACAATAGGTCCACTCTTTAAGGCATGCTCCTTTGCAAATTTGCATGCTTGTTTCACAGCAAAAGCATCCATGCCATCTACCTGTTAACAAAAAACTATGAAGTATGAAAAAATCTCGTAAACCTAACATGTTGTGGTAGATAAATCCACATTACCAGTCTAGCCCATACCAATGCCAGTCAAGCTGAAAGCATCAATCAAGCAAAAGCGAAGGTAATTTTCAATTTACATCATCACATGCTCTCGAAAAACATTGTAAATTATTAAACAAGTATATCCAGAACCATCTCCAAGCAACTGACCAGAAAATGCTTCAAAAAGTCATAGAGTGGGAATTTGAGACCAATGACATAACATACAATATTATGCGAGGAGACAAAAAGTTCTTAGAAATAAGGCTATATGAAGCTGCCCACAACACAGTTTCATTGGCAAAATAAGAGGAACTATTTGATCAGGATTGACTCCCCTAACAAACTAAACATTGACATAATGCAGAAAGAATGGAAAACTACCACATGCTGGCACAAACAAACAAAAAGAAATACATTGGAAAAGACATCAAAAAAGGGAAAAAAAATCATTTGGAGTCTATCATGACATAGTTGCATGCTTATTTTGTTATAATTTCATTGCAGCAACAATTTTGCAATAATATTCTTTCATTGCTTTCTTTACAAACAACAGCAAAACACGCCTAGCAAAACATTTTGCAAGATCTTATGCGTCTTAATATAGTCTTCAAACAGAATAGCTCCATGACTGGAAAATGAAACTTCCCAATCAACTCAATGCCGCATGAGGCTAATTTCTAAATTATCAATTCAAACAAGAAACTAAAAGTGAATCCAGTTAGTGATTCCTTAATACTTACTAGCATGCTGACTTGAATATTTAGACAAATATAACAGCAATTACTCCAAAGTTTGCCTTTATATTATTCAGCCAGAGGAAAAAAAAGAAGGAACAGCATTCGTTTAAATAATAGAACAAAATAGTAAGATTTTGAACAGCAGAGTTCCAAAACAAACAACACAAATAACATTTCCATTACTATTTGATAAAAAGATTATAATTATAATCATTAAAATCCAAAATGCAAACAAAGCATAAAAGCCAAATTCAAGATTGAATATTACCTTCAAGCCAGGAACATAGTCTCCACGCTTGTAGTATGCTGGACTCTTGGCAGCTCTCCACTCAGCTGTCCCCATTCCATCTACACAAAAAACACTTGTCATCCAGTTGACAAATAGAAGCAAATGGAAAATAGTAAATAATGATTAAAGTATCTCACAATGATTATTCTCGCAGACCAAAATGACAGGAAGATCCCAAAGAGCGGAGATATTAAGGGCCTCGAACAACTGCCCTTGATTAGCAGCACCATCTCCATACAAAGCAAAAGCGACGGCGTCGTCCTTGTTATACTTGTGGGCAAATGCCAATCCACAGCCTAAGGGTACTTGAGCTCCCACTATGCCGTGCCCTCCATAAAACCCGCTATCCTTCTTATAGAAATGCATGGACCCACCTTTCCCATTCGAACAACCGCCCTGTCGTCCCATCAGCTCCGAAAACACCTCCAGGAGGGTCCCACCTCTCCCGAGAAACGTGCAGTGGTCGCGGTAGGCAGTTATGATGCTGTCTTTTTTGGTAATTGCAGCCTCCATTCCAACGGCCACGGCTTCTTGACCATCGTAGAGGTGGCAAAAACCACGGATGAGTTTGGCCTTGTAGAGAGAGTCAGCGGCTATTTCCATACGGCGCATCGTGGCCATGACGCGGAAGAAGGAGAGGAGCTCCTGGGGATTGGTCTCGACAGTGCGTGATGGAGGATCGCATCTGTGGGTGGCGAAGGGAACGGAGGTCTCAATTGTGATGGGATCGGTGGAGGTGGAGATCTGACGGCGGAGAGAAAAGGCGGTGGCCAGAGGTTTGACTAGATTGGATCTGGATGAAAACGATTTTAGGTGAGATAAGGCCATCTCGACCGACGACGGTGTCCAGTGGGGTTTGGTTAGGGACGAGCTGATTGACACGCAGAATAAAAGCCTTGGAATTGATTTTGTTCAGGAGGCGAAGCACTGTTATTAAACACGTGCCGGTTCCAGCTCGACAGTTGACTTGGGATCCAGCCATCCCTAGGCTAAGGCCCGCTTATTATCAAAATAAAAAGAATGTTGGTTTGTTTGTTTGTTTTTTTTTTTAATTATTTTTTTAAAAAATGAATTTTTTAAATGAATTTTTTTAATTTTTATAAATTTTTTTAATGTACTTATATTAAAAATTAATTTTAAAAAATAAAAAAATATTATTTTAATATATCTTTAGTTAATATATCTTTAAATGAATAATTAAAAAATATGTAACAAATATAATAATTAAAAACACAATTTTAATTTCAAGTTGATCCAGTTTAATTTTAGTTGGTTTGTAATTCAATTTTTTAGTTTTAAATATTAATTGAAGTGAATCTTAGATTAGCCAACCAACAATTTTCATATATTTATAAAGATATTTATATTTTTCCATAACACATATATGATAATTAAAAACACATAATGAAATGTAATAGTTGAAAAACATGTAACAAATATGCAAATGCGTAGATGTTACTATAATTTTTAAACTTAAATTGGAACCCATCAAGATAAATTGTTAAACTTAAAGCGGGACTGTAAATTGTGGGTAATATATCAGGTAAATTAATATGAGTTAATTTAAATCAATTTAATTTAATTTATTTATAAATAAATAAATAATATATATTAATTATTTTTATCAAGTTTTTTAAAATTAATTAAATTAGAATTAACTTGAATTTTTAACCATTCATAGCATGTCAATTTAGCCACTATTATTTTTTGTTGAAACTATTGAATCCTAAGAAAATAATGTAGGTAAATCTACGAGTAGATATAAATTAAATATATAAAGAAAAACTATAATTAATTTCTTTTTACCAAAAGCAATTCTAAAACTCAGTTATGTCGAGTTTTAAATAATAACTATGGCGATCTCCATCACCATCAACACCCTGTTTTCGACACTACCATACACCGTAATCACTAGCAATCAATATGATCATTATTGCCAGCATTATCACCCTCTCTTACTACTACTTTGTTACCGACACAATCATTGTTTATCACACTACCACCGCTGTCGCTGCCACCACAACGTCTACTTTTTTTCTTGGTAGAAACCGCAACGTCTACTTAACCGTCACTATGATTGCCAAGGCCATCTCATCACTAATCATTTGTCTTTCAAATTTCCATACAAAATGGATAATAAAAAAGTGTAAATAAAACAAATTCCACTCACATATCGGAATAAATTCATAAGCAATTTAAATAACCCTGAGATGCATTAAATCTAAAGATGGCAGATGTATTTCTGTAAGGAATTCTTTGTATCCTCTTTTTACTAGAATGATACTAATTCTGGTCTGGTTTTATTCTGGAACAGGAAGCTGTCACTCAATTTTTCTTCAACTTTCTCTTCAGGAGGTAAATCGTACAAGGACGATGGGTCTAGAAGAAAGAATTCAAGAAAACATGGATGCAAAATGGTCTTTAATAGTATTGTTAACATGTCAGAAGAACCTCTTCCAAAGAGTGATACAAGCAAAATACGCCGTACACCGGCAGTCTCTTCGTCCACCGTTTCTCTGATGATGCGACACTGTTATTTTCTTTCTTTCTCTCTCTTTCCTTTTCTTTTGAATATACTAGTTTTGTTATAGTTGATTTGTAATCTGTCATCTAGAATGGGAAAGTAGTTTAGTCATCTAAAATAAATAATGATTTCCAGGCGCCTCAAGTTGTTGATACCCTAGCACAGCTTAAGGTAAGCGATATGTTGCCGGCAGTTTGGTTTATTTTTAACCAGAGAGGATGTGATTGGCTGTGAAGTATCTTGAAGGTTGTAGGCTCTTAGATGAGTGGGAGACGAGTGAGGTTGAAAAGGTTCGGTGCTCAGTATCCCGACGCTTTCAGGGAGACTGCTGTCAAAGGACTTCTAAGAGGGGTAGCTACACATCATGCGGGATGTCACAACTCTCGTCTCTCAGCGAGAGGAGTGCTAGCGGACGCATTTCATTAAGCCCAAATGAGCTTCTTCAAATGGCCGGGCGAGCTGGCCATAGAGGCATTGAATAAAGGGTACTGGTTCAGATTTCCAATGAAGGTGCTGAAGGGTACTGCAAGCTTCTATTTGCTGAACTAGAACCTCTTGTATCACAGTTTGCTGCTTCCTATGGGATGGTGCTGAATCTTCTTGCTGATGCAAAAGTTACTCGTAGATCAAATGAATCAAACGAAATGAAGGTTCTCTAGCCAGGGAGAACTTTGGAAGAATCAAGGAAACTAGTTGTGCGAAGTCTGGGAACATATAGTAGCAACAATGTGATGCTTGCTTCAAAAGAGGAGCCGGCTAAAATACAGAGAGATTGAAACGCTGACCTCAGAAATCAGTGACGATGCTATAGATAGAAAGAGCAGGAAAATCCTATCTGATGTAGCATACAAGGAGAACGCAGTACAAGAAGAACAATTGAAGGAAGATAAATGCCTGCGGACAGATCTAAGTTGGACGATGGAAACAAAGAGATTAAAAATGCTCTGAAGCTTCTTCTGAAAGAGTTGGAAAATGATCATGTACCCTTTTTGTGCTTCCAATACAAAGACTCTAGGCGAGTGAAACATTCATTGCTTGCTGTTTATCCGGGGAATTCTGATTCAATTGATGGTTCAAAACTTAAGAACATGGTTTCTGCCAATGATTCATCAGCACAGACTGCTGCATCAAGTTTAACGTAAGCGAAGTTGAAAATCATAAAGATGTCGAGCCGTCATATTATGTAGCTCTTGGTTCAGATAACTCGTGGTATCTGTTTACAGAAAAATAAATAAAAAATGTTAATAGGACAGGCCTTCCTAATGTTACCCTGGCTGTTGGGTTGATTTGCCACGTAAAGTTATGCAGATGCTTCTTGATAGGGAGGAGAAGGGGTGGGAAAAGCTTTTTGATTCTGAACTTGGTGGTTTATGGTGCGTCGAAGGATCTCTAGAGACATGGTCGTGGATGAAGTGTTACTTATGTCAGAAGCTTATCATGAATGCAATTGAAAGTTACAAGGAACAAAGAATCTAAGGTGCTCGTTCGAAGAAAACGATAGGTCGTTGTGAAGGCTTTAAAAGAATACTTAAGGATCATAGACTGGAAGACTTTTACAGAGAATAAGATTAAACGCCTCAGGATAAGATCAAACTGTTTGAACGAACGGATGCAGGAAATTGAACCATCTGGTTGGAAGGAATTCTAGAAGATCAGTAACGCTGTACATGAAAGTAGGGCATTGGATATCAATACGCGAGTAACATTTCCCCTTGGTGAAACTGCAGCTGCAATTCGAGGTGAAAATGAACAATGGCTTGCAATGGTTCTTCGAAGTAGCATCTTATTGGATATAAAACCTGCACAACTTGCTGCTGTCTGTGGAAGTGTCGTTTCTGAAGGGATCAAAGTTCGTGCTTGGGAAAATAACAGCTACATATATGAACCTTCTTCTGATGTAATCAGTGTTATCAAGGTCTTAAATGAGCTCGGAAGTAACCTTTCACAGCTCCAGGAAAAGCATGGGGTAGAGATACCCTGTTGTTTGGGCAGCCAATTCTCAGGTACGGTTGAAGCATGGGCTGCAGGGCTCAACTTGGAGGGAAATGATGATGGTCATTTGGCTCGCCATCTACGACGAACAATTGACCTATTGGCTCAGATTCCTAAATTGCCTGATAATGACCCAATGTTGCAAAGCACTGCTAAGACAGCATCCAACATCATGGACTGTCCGACGAACAATTGACCTATTGGCTCAGATTCCAAAATTGCCTGATATTGATCCAATGTTGCAAAGCACTGCTAAGACAGTATCCAACATCATGGACTGTCCACCAATTAGTGAACTGACTCGATAAGGTTTATTTCTGCGAGAGATTTCATATATTTCATAAGCTGTTTCTTGAAGGTGAACGCTTACCTTGATATCTCTTGTTTAATCTTCAAAGCAGTTTAACACACGAATGATGTAGCCTAGTCCCGGTTACCCAATACAAATATCAAGTGGAAATCTTTACCAAAATGTTTTGACAGTTTCTGGATTTATGGTATTGACGGAAGGTGCATGCGAATTATTTCCCGATTCAGCCCTAGTCTTATCAATTTGACAAGTTCTACCACTAAAACCTACAAAACATTTGTTCAGTAGGAACCGGAGAGTTGTTACGATCTGTGTTCATCAGGGAAGCCGATTTTTATGTGGACTCCTCTCCCTTGCGAATCTTGTTACAGCTTACCTGTGCATTTTATGTGGACTTCAAATGCCTTTTTGTGGGAAAAGTTGCAGGGGACTAGCTGGTTTTTTGTGCCTGTCTGGGTCTTTGGCTCCTTAACCAAAAGAAAAAAAAATCCATCTTTTACCCTCAAAATCCAATGCTCTATTCTTCTGAATGCTGATGCAATCCAATGCTCTTTTCTTCTGAATGCTGATGCATTCCACCTTATTTTTATCTGCTTTTAGCTGGATACAGTATAGATACAGTGAGATTTAAGAATGCTATGCTGACTGAAAAATAATATCATTTCCAGACAGAAATGTCATCTGAACATTTATGTGATCAATACAATCTAGATTATACAGTAGCCTATCAAGGGACTCTTCATTTTGATCCTCAACTTCCGAGCAACCTGTGCGCTGCTTTTGGATGAACTGGCCGCTTATTGCAGTCAGTCCAGTAGCCTATCTAGGGATTCTTCATTTTGATCCTCAACTTCCGAGCAATCTGTGCTGCTTTTGGATGAACTGGTCGTTTATTGCAGTCAGTCTGTTCTACATCCACCCAGTTTATAACCTTCAATAGTAGAGATTGAGGAACTTTCTTAGCATCCTCATCTGCTGTTCCTTTAGATTTCTTCACTCCAGTTCCCAAAGCTTTTTCTAGGAAGTCCATGAACCAATTTCCAGCTTCATTTTCAATCTGCTTACCCAACCTAATTGTATTGCTTAAATTGCAAGAGGCTGGTCTCTTGTTCTCATCATTCTCAATAGTAGCTTTAGGTAGCAGTTTTCCATGTGGAGTTAATGGCCCTTTTCTTTCTGAAGAGGCCTTTTGATTAGAATTTGATCTTAGGAGTTTCTCGAAATTCATCCTCTGATCACTACTTCTTTCAGGGAAGCTGGCAATTGACTTATACAATGCTGTTCTTCTCTTCGATGAGTTCAATTCTGAATTCCCACACTGGTCCATAGAATTGTTTCCAATTTCATGCAAGATTGAAGAATCTTCACACTGTTTGGTATTTCTGTCCTGAGCAATTTCAGCAGCTGAAGTGGCTGCTTGAATGGACACCATATCAGCTAATGCTCTCACAATATGGAGATGGAACTCCAGAAACTGGTCAAAACAGGCCGCTGGAGCTTCTGGTCTCGCTGATTTGCTCAAATTCGAGAACATCCTACTCAAGTAGTCATAGTTGTGGTGTTAGCAAAACTCATTTTCAAACTTCCAAAAACATGACAACATTATTAAACAAAATGATCCAGTGAATCACAAACACAAGCGTAAAAGAAGGTTTAGTACTTCAAAGAGCGAACTAAAGTTTCAGTAGCCGAAGCATCTCTTAGCGCCTGGAGGGCTATCTTCTGAGCTGCATCTCGTTGCTGCACAGCTTCCTGTTAACCACAAGTTTTAGCAAACAGAGAAAAAAAAAATAACGATTAACTAGTCAAGAGTTCACCTGGCCTAATACGTTCTTTAGCTTAACAGAAGTTCAGCAAACAAGCGAAAGCAATAAAGCATCAGCAATTCACCTTGCCTAATACGTTCAGTTTTCCTGGTAAACTCATGGACAACCCGGTGCTGCTATCAGAGGCTGGGTTACCGGGTTGATACTGCATCTCTGAGATGGCCTTTAAATTCGAAGAGTTTTGTGCTTCTCCGCCCATTCTGAGAGAAGCTACCGCCCTTACATTTCTTAAACTCGGCGGGGGAGTCGAACTTTTCTTTTCCTACACAAAACAAAAACAGCAGCATTCAAATATTATTTTTTAACTGAAGGGCAATTGAAAGGCTTCAGATTTTTCCAAAAGCCCAGTACCAGCTCAAGCTTATCAATAAATTAAGGAGTAGAAAAACAAGAAAAAAACTTCAATTTAAGTGAGAGGGAAGTGCACCTACAAATGATTTGCAGGGGCTAATTGGAATTCTAGCTTCTCGTTCACAGACGCTCTTGCTTCTTCGAAACTTGGAATTAGCAGAAGATGCAATACAACTTTTCCTGAGCAATGCAGGACTCTCTCCCTTGGTGTCCACCATCTTAGCCAGCGATCCACCACCAGCAAAAGAACACCTAATCAGCCCATTAGTACCTCCATCTTTGGCAATTCTCCCTCTAACCATTGGAGATACTGATTTCACACAACTTACAGCCAATCGCTGTTTCAACGGAGTGCACTGATCAAAATCCAAAGGAACTGGCTTTAGAACCATTGGAGATGAAACCCCATCTGCCCCATTTTGCCCTGTTTCCCAAGAACCTCTCCTATGACCATTGGGTGGTTTTTGTTCGCTTCTTCTCTCTCCCTTTCCTCTCAGACCCATAAGGGGTTCAGGGGTACCTAATAATGGGTGTCTGCCTGGAAGTGGTTTTGCCCCTTTGACAACAGGAACTGGAGATCCTGGCTCTAGTCTATCAACGTAAATGAACTGGCCAAGCTGCATCTTGTTGCTGAGGACAAAGTCATCTTGATCAGAGGGAAGACTTACATAGATGGAGTGTGAAGAATCGGATACTTTAATGAAAAACCCATGTTTGGGCCACAGATTTTTCTCGTCAAGCTCAGCTGGGACTATATCAGTTACCTGCAGGAGTGAACTCCGGTGTTCGCCGGTGGGCTTAGTCCCCGTGTCCATCCCATTTAGAAGCTTCAACAGAATTCCAGGTGCCAATGTTGCCATATCGACTTTCCTTCCCTTCCCTTTTCGATGATGGATTGTTTGAAAAAATGGAAAATCGATTTTAAGGTTGGGATTTGAGAGTGGAGGGAGTGGTTGTTGTCGGGTAATTGAGTAGGCGTCGGGTGTTGCTAACGGTAAGTAGGTGGTAGTGGTAGTGGATTACTTTTTTAAAATTCGTAGTTTTTCGAACGTTGCTGCAACGGTCGGATGTTGGGGTCTTTTCTACATTCCATTTTTTTTTAATTATTTCCTACTCCTATTTTGCTTTCGATTTAAATAATTGAAAAGTATTTTAAGATTATATTTGAATAATAGAAAATACAAAAATGAATTACATTTCATTCAAAACCTGTAAACAACATAAGTTAGGGTTAAGATTATAATATTTTACACTTTCTAGAATTTTAATTACTATTTTTACATTCTTTAAATTAAATATTTTATTGATAGATAAATATTTGGAAGCACAAAAAAATCTTCAACACAGAATTTTTTTTTTGATAATTGGTAATAGGTAATGATTAAAATAAGATAAAATAAAATTTAAATATTCTAATTATAAAAAAAAAACTTATTAACTATATTCTTAGATTAAAATGTAATGCTAACATCTAACATCATTATTTATGAAAAATCTATTTATCATCTTTTATATATATATAAAAGTTATTTTTATCTATCAAAATAATAAAAATAAATTATAACAAATTATAGAGTGGAATCATAGTTTTTAAACCTTATTTAATGATTAACCTGGATCAACCATCTCATTTTTATAAAAAAAAAAAATAATATTTTTTGTCAAAAAAAACAAATAATTGATTTTAACCATTTAGGGAAGTTTTTAAGCTATTGAAATAACATTTTTTTTTTAATGAGAATTTTATTTTTATGTTAGAAAAATCAACAACTCAAAATTTTAACAATTTTATGTTATAACTTTCAAAAATTGTTGGTAACTTGGGCATACATTACAAAAAAAATCCTAAAATTATCATCTTGTCAGTTAAAACCGTGGATTCTAAGTTGCAGCCATCTGATGGTTTTCTCTGCCAGAACTTTCTAAGCTTTTTCGTTTTTTTTTTAAAAAATAATTATTGAACAGGTAAATTTTCACTAGGTCTACCCTTTCAAAGGAAACCTCCGGAGCAGTCAAATTCAGCTATAGATCCCTTGAACTATAAGCTATTTGGATTGTAAATCAATTTAGATTCCTGACTGAATTATACCTAGTCAATTTATTCAACTCAAACTGATACAGATTTCGAATGGACGCACCAGGCCAGTCAAAGATTCTAAACATCAAGCTTCAGCCAAACCTCCTTTGATCTTTATTAAATTTCATCCAGAATTCATTACGATACCTCCATCAAATGAATTTATCCATGTCCATTTTAAATTCAATCACCACCTCAGAAATTTAAAGACTTAAATTTGAGTTTGGTTCAAGTTTAAAAATGGTGTTTGACATCAAACAAAACATTGCTTGAAAAGCTGAAATAATTAATTCAATGACCCTTGAGACTGATTTGATGGCCACAGGAAACATCTTAAACGACGGACGGTAGCAGAAAGGCTTTTAATTCAAGTACATCACAGTTCATATATTAAAATCAAAAGAAAGATAATATAAGGGTAAATCAAAATGGTCGACAATTTTCAAGAATTCATGTCAAATTGGGATATTAGATCACGTCAGCCCTATTTACATGCGTGATCGTGGCTCAAAATGCCACAAGCTTACACTACACTACGATCTTGCAAACCCATATCTCCTTTCACTTGGTGAGACGGGTATGAGAACAGATCAAAGATAATTTTCGGAGACGCCCCAAGAAATGCCTTTCCAGCGCCGAAGCATACGATGCATTCCGAAGCCAGACTGCGGAGCAGAATCTGAGAGCACAAGTAATAGAGGCTGTTCAGATAAAATAAAAAAAAGTGATCGAGAGGAGGTTTTTTTCCTGTTTGCTTGAAGGTATAAATAGAGAACTGAAACAATTGTACACACCATATCCACTTTGTTGCAGGAAGGCGTGTTATGATGAGCTAGATAGCAGTCTGTGAAACCGTTGTACTCTTTTGGAAATCTTTGCCTGGCCGTCGTGGCACAAGCCATTCTGCTGCAAAACTTTGCTTTTCTTTTGTGGTCGGAACAAAAAATCTTCTGTGTCTAAAACATAGGATACCTACATGCACACATCACCAATTGATCAACAGAAGATAAAAGAAACCAGTGGACTAGGGCTTGCTTAATTGCAAGCACTCGAGTACAAAAGGGAAAAAACTAAAACGTGACTTCTAATGCAAGATACCTTTGAGGAATTGCAAGCAATTTTACACTCTAAACCATTCAAAACCCGAAACCCTTCCATGGCCTGGCACTCGTCAGCATCTGAATATCTATGTTTATTCCTGTCAACAGTGGGCTTTGTTAAACATGGGAGCTCGTACAGAATAAATAACTGTCCATTGTGTCTACGCACCTCTTCAAGAAAATCCCTGGCTTCTCTCTTTTGTCAGGAACAACAGAGAGGAAATCATTATGCAGATACGATGCAAAATTAGGATCCATGGAAACAGCAGTAACTTCGGGTTTATCGTGTCCAAAGTCCATAAGCTGAATAGACAAGCGGGTTGGTGCAGAAGACTGCACAGAAAATTAGTGTTACAGTTGCATCAAAATTAACAAACCTTCATCCTCGTAACATTGCAATAAAAAAAAAAAAGACAAGCAAAACCACAAGACCTACACATTCAATGCGATATATATTCTCATCATAAAGAAGCACGCGAGCATTTTCATGACAAACAATATCCATAAATCTTCCATGTTTCCTTGATTTTTCATATGCATATAGTTGGAGCAACTTGTTGTCCATTTCATCCGTTGCCACGGTTTGGAGCTGAGGAAAATAAAAGAGTACTTGGTGAGAAGAGATGAGGTCAAGAAAGGCAGAAGACCGGAGAATGAAAATGTTAATCCTGAGCATTTTACCTGTTTGACAAGCTTATATATTAGTTTGTCCAATGTGAATAGAACATATGACTGTGTCCCAATAATAGCCCGGCAATCATCCTCAAATTTTGTATTGTCAGAAGAACCATCAAGTAAGTTGTAAAGTGCACTCATGAATCTGTAAAGACATACTTAAATTAATAAAGACATTAAAGTTGATAGAATAACCTAAATTTCTGAAGCTAGGGCACCTGGCATAAAGATCAGTAGGACTAGTGTCATTTGAAGCTCTCCATTTCCTCTCGGCAGATGATGAATTAACCTTTGCTGATTGTATTCTCTCATATAATGTCTGTCAAATTAGTAAATAAGGAAACCATGTTATCAAAAGCAATCTCTTAATCAAATGAAAAATGTCCTGCCAAATAAACAGAATTCAAAAACAAGCCTTACTTGGTGAAGCCTAAAAAGCACATAAAAGGAATCATTTCCATAGAAAACCCGAGAACCTTTTTCTTTGTCATGCAATGAAGGGGGGACATGTTTTGCCAAAGGCTTCACATTTAGAAGAAAACGTTCTGAAAATGGTAAAATCGTTCCTTCTCCTTCAACATCATGGGCATCAGCCATTCCTTCGGCCTCACCTTCACTCTCAGCTTTATTATCATGCTCATCATGGTCAACATCTTCCTCATGCTCTTCCCGAGAGCAATCTTCACCATCACCAGACTCACTTCCAGAAACATCACCATTCTCAGAGGCATTCTCACTATCCTCTGATGACCTTTGAGCACTTTCACCACCTTCATCATCAGCATCAGCATCATTCTCCCCACCTGCCTCTCCACATTCTTCTCCTTGTCTGGCTTGATACTGCCTACTAACAGCACTGTCCTTCACCTTCTGTGCTGCCTCCAAACCAGCTTCTCCATACACTGCAAAATTATCCTCCTCAAAATCTCCATTTGGAGATAATTCACCCTCTTCTCTTTCAATTTTAAAGTGTGCAGCAGATTCATCATTATATCTGTTACTCTTGATGACTTCTGTTGCCACCCCATTTGTGGATACAGGGGTTCTTGAAAATTCACCACCCTGTTAAATCAGCAACAGATACAGTCATCTTTCATCTGAAGTTAACTAGAAGGAAAAAAAAATGATCAAATAAGAAACCCAAGATGTTTTTCATTTAGTTGATGTTTATTTCTCAACAATCCTTAGCCATGTCAAACTACAAGGTCAGTTAGGGAGTATTTTTCTATAATTTTTTTTCTTTAAATTCAATTACAAAACCAGTAAAAGATACTTGTCAAGCCAACCATCAAAACAACTTATATTCCATGTCCGAGAAAATAATTCAGCTTCAATTCTACCCATATGATACCAAGGCTAACAGCATAAAATTCCAATTGACTATGGCAAGTAGTCTATCAAGGACAACAAAACCTCAATTCCAAACTAGTTTGTTTCCGATTTATGGATCCTTTTGCGCTACTGCACAAGATCATATACCAAATCAACCTCAATATCACAAGATTTTAAATCGTTTGACACCCCTTTCATCCATGTCCACCCCTGTCCTTTATTGTCAACTTATTGGTACATGTAAAATTAAAAACATGCTAAATAAATTGATGTAAACTGATATAGTATGAAAACACCATACCTCTGTTGACGGTAATATTTCATTACTCAAACCTATTCCAAGCCCTCCCTCAACAGTGCCATTACTAGGTCTTGAAGGGGTAGCACCAAGCCCTTGCAACAAAATGCTACATCTCAGAAATCTAGCCATAAATTTGAAAGAAAAAAAAAGGAGGGGGGAACTTGCAATACAGGAGAGAGATTTAAGGAAATAACACAAATTAAATAAGATTGGAAACATCCATCAAACCTGATTCAACAAGAGTTCGTCCATTACTTAACTCCACCCCAGTGACATGAGATGCATTTGAATTTAGTAGCCGGTCATTGGAAGGAGCTTGTTTAGTGATCCCTGACAATTCATCAGCTGCAGCTGCAGCTGCATTGATGAGTACCTTGTCATGTTGAAGAGTGCTTGTGGAAGTATCACTTTTGCGAGCCACGTGATCTGCATCAGGAGAACCATTTTCTTTAACCCTGTTTTCTCCATTTAGCATCCAAGCCCTGCTAGAACTTGATTGTTCAGGTTGGATGCTTTCATCTCCATTTCTTGAAGGATTTGAATGTTTGGAGTTTGTGACCGCACCACCACCACTAGGGCTGCCTTCACTCTCTCCACTTTTAGAAGACTGATTCTTAGCTTTTACAACATCTTCAGTGTCCTCGGCACCCTGAGGCCGGGATGGAACACCAAGCATGGGTTCTAAGAAGGTTGTCCAAATCTTCATCACTTTATCTAACTGTTCAGTTGTACAAACTTCGGCACATGAATATTTGATGAGTTGATACAAGTCCTCATGAGTGTCAGGATCTAGGTACTCAAATTCCAAATTTGGTATAATAGGTCGTCTGTTCCCAGCAGCAAAAGCAAGAAGCACATCATCTTCCTTGCGCTTATTCTCACTAATTTCTTTGATCTCCGCCAGTAAGGCTGCAAAATATGTCATATATCCATTATGTTAATGCAGCTATGGATCATATGCAGTCATAAATTTATATAAATTCATGATTTTATGATCAAGGATGAAGCAAGTTATTTCCTATACAGACAAGAGTATATGCAAGAAGTCATTGATAAAGGATGGAACAAAGCAACTTCCAAAATCTTTCAGGATTCTTATTTAATTTTGCTTAGTACTCACAACAAAATGTATAAGATAATGGTCAGAGATCATAATTCCCATTCACGCCAAGATATCAAAATAATTACATATTAATTGCTTCATCTGAATGCGTATATACCAGGATGTCAACTAGTAAATACCTTTTGTGCTCAAGCTCTTTGTATCCTGCTGCTTGAAATAGAAGCTACGATGATCAAGTGATTTGTGATAGTTTTTGGCATAAATTTCGGCCCAAACTTTGTTAAAATCAGCACGACACCTTGCCCACTCTTCTTGTTTCTGTTTCAAGCGAGTTAAAATAACTGGCAAAGCAAGAGAAGTGTTCTTCCTCAATACATCCATTACATCGAGCCCATGGTCACCATATAAACGTTCAACACACCTCAGATTCAGAGCTAAACCAGAAGAAAGGAAAATCTCATCAGAAAAGAGGAGAGCACCTCACAAATGAGCATAGGGTAAAGTTGATATTCTAATAACTCAATCAAACACCAATCAAGTTATGACCTGTTAAGTGCTCATCAATTCGGATTGGACTATCCATTTTAATCGTGTTATTGTTGATCTTTTCTAATAATTCTTCCACACGCTTGGTGGTTACATTCACAGATTCTAACAACATGTCCAGCTCAAACCTGAAATGACAAGAAAGGTCATCAACAATTGCCAAAAGATAACCAAAATGCTAGAATCTTTGAATGTCATAATTCATGTATAGCAGAAACAAACAGAGTTGTGCAAACAGTGCCATCTCAGTTTCCTACAAAAGACATCATTGTGACAGAATGTTATATTTTGACATTAATCACAAAAGAAATGTCATGGGAAAGTAGGCAGTTTTAGAATTAAGAAGTTAAAAGCAAGTTCTCAAAGAGAATTTTTATTACCTACAAAAAAAAAACCCAATTTTTGTTTTAAAAAAATGGACAGAATAAATTAACATCATCCAAGGCAAAATCCAACCTGTCATCTTCACATCGAAACAAGCTCTCTTCATACTGGTTTTTCCGCATATGTTTAAAAGAGTAATCTTCACTTCCTGAAGTAACAGATACCCAATGATCATTCAGTACTTCAGCACCAAGCTTGGTCCTCTGACTTGCAGGAGGTATCATGTACTGCCATCATGCAATAAATAAGTTACTCAGGGAGCAAAAACTATTAGAAGTGCTAATCAACTAAAGAAAATATATCATCAATAAAAGAAGTTAATTACACTCTTTGGTAGAAGCCGATAACTGGGAGTGCAGCGCTCGCAGTTAGATAAGTCAAGTTCATTAATGGGTTTTGCTGGAAGCTTATCCTTGCTGGGAAATAAAGACATTTTGTGACCTCCTGTATCCTTATTTCCAAAGGCCACACTTTTGTCAAGCCTATCCCTTTCTCGGATTTCATGGTCTCTATCTTTAACCCCATCATCTCTCTCACGATCCCGATCTCTATCTCGGTCTTCGACTTTCAAAACTCTGGGCAAATTACCTTCATTCCACAGTGATTCTGGAATAAGTTAGTAAACATTAATCTGAATGCAACAGAGGTCAGATCATTTTAGAACCAATCCAAACATGGTTGGTTCGCTAAAAGTTGAACTAGAACCGAACACAAGTTCCTAGAAAATCAAATTAAACCAAATGAATCCAGCATGCTAGAAAAGCAACATTAGATGAAGAGAGCTAAGATGATGACAGGATCATCTAGACTAACAATAACAAGAAGAGACATTCATTACTTACTTTTACTCACAACACCGGCAAGTAGACCCTCTACAATACAAAATTTTAATCAGACACTGTTGATAATACAAAATTTCCAAAGCAAGTAACAAGAATATTTGTTTCATAAAGGTACCCTTTTTTTCACACAGTGCCAAGAATTCATTGAACCCGTCCATGAGATCTGGATATTTTCCAAGCACATCACCCACCACCTGGTACAACCAAGAGTTTCACGCTTTACTAGTTCTATTCCAACAACATTTTTTAAGATAAGATATATTCCAACAACATTGACTATAAGTAGGTTAGACGTATAGACAGGACCCTACTACTATTTCTTTATATACACAATATTGAAGTGAAATCAAGTTGATCCCAGCACATTCAACAGCAAGAGACTTGCCAAATAATGCACCAAACAAGGAGCATAAAAACTTACTATCAAGCAAGAGTAAATAACCTTGAAATGAAGAATTGAAACCGTGTAACCCAAAAATGGTTAGGTCAAACCTTCAAACCTCTATCCCTTACAACATAAATAATTTGAAGTTTTCAGTTCCAAATGCAAAAGTCCAAGGAGAGCAAACAAGAGCTACTCCTTCAGAAGTAAAATTTAATTTCAAGTACCTCTGGTGCCATAGAGGACATAAACTATATATACATGATTTGACATGAGCTCTTCATGCATTCAAGGGTAACAACAGAAGCTAATTGATAAATTAATGTATATCCTTTTCTGTTAATATTGGTTGTCGTGGAGCAATGTTAAATGACTATCAGCCATACCAAAGATTGCAACTCTGATCTTGTGATTATTTCCCTGGTATAGAGATGAAGACACTTCAAAAAATTCTGGTAATTTTCAGGATTGTGCACCGTCTCCTTGACTTTGTCACAAAAAGCAAGCTCTTGACTTAATGCACCTGCCATGATATGAACCAAGTCAACAAAGCAGAAATAGAAGGAGAAGGTAACAAAACTTGAAAAGGGAAAAGAAGCTTTCCCCTGGTGAAGAAGGAAAAGAAACAAAAACTCAATTTAAATACACTAAGAGCATTAGATTCCATAAAGAAAATATAATTGACACCAGCAATGATGATCATTTAAGTTTGAAGCGGTGTATAAAGACATGAAGCCTGATAAGCACCCCAAAAGTAATAGGGATGATGTATTACAAAGTAATATGCACAATAGAGAAGTGCATTTTCAATGAATTCACAAATGATGGAGAATGCAACCAGGTCTAGCAGCATAAAAAATATACAAAGACAAAACTTGGACCCTAAAAAGTTCAAGAAAAAAGGGGAAAAATTTGATGCTATATTAGAATTAAAATCACTAGTCATTACTTTGAATACGAATGTCAGAAACATATAACTTACTGCATCATTAGATATCTCAGAACTCTACATCAGAAAGCAATCAAAATGTGCACAATCACGAAATAAAACAGTAGACAATCTGCAATGTGAACTAAGCAAAGCACACCATCTTGGAAAGAAAGGTTAATGAAAAGGAAAGAAAAGAAAACAACCCAACAACCAAAGAACATTAATCTGTGACTTCATCTCCAAAAGAAAAGAAAAAAAATGGAAACATGATACTGAAAACTCAAATCCACATAAGTGGAAGTTGCAGATGCACAAAATATGATGCGGTTGAAAATTGAGAACCAGAAGAATAACAGACAAAAGTTCACCAATAATATAATAATTTCCAGTTACAGCCACAGCTCTAGCCAAAAACCAATCACATCTATGAGCATAAAGCACTGAAAAGCAACTAAGAACTCACTTTTTACAGCATTTTTATCATCATAAGCAGATGAAACAGGATTCATTCCTCCAAAGCTCTCATCACCATCCCCACCTTGTTCAGCAGCTGAATCTTCAACTCTACGAGCAGGTTTCCGCTTGTGAGGGAATCGTTGGTTGAAGTCTCGATTTCCATCATGATCATTATCTCTATCATCCCGCTCACATTCCCTCCTATCTCTGTCTTCTCTCCTCTCCTTTTCTTTTTCAACACGCCTGCGTTGATCCTTATCTGCTCTGATCATAGCCCTATCATGGTCGGGATCGGGACGGTCGACACTGATGTCACGTTCAGCATGTGAAGCCATAGCCCTTTCTTTCTGGTAAGAGATGCAAATCCAAACATTAGCCTGGTTATTAACTGAAAATTCAGAGAAATGAGAAAGGAAGGGAAAGGAGGAACCTTGTCAACATGCATTTGGCGCATTGTAGGCATGGCAGAACTTCTGTCACGGGGAGCAGAATTCCTGGCAGATGGAAAATGAGCACTGGCAGCCGATGAAGAATCAGGAAGGAAATGAGTGAACTCCAAGAGCAGATCATGGTGGTCTCGAAAAAGTGCAGCCACCTGCAACAGAAGTAGTTCCATTAAAACTGTTCAAAATTCTTATGTCCCAAAGACAGACAAAAAATAAGCAGTTATAAATGAATATGATATAGAAACAGAAAAAGGAGCATTCAAACAAAAGAAAAGTCAGTGGAGGTGAGAAAAGTGTGACAGGTATACCTCCTGGTAGACCTCACTGATGGACTTATTTTCCTTTCTGTACATGTTCAAAATGTCTAAAAAAGATTTGTAAACATGATCATCACCTTGAAACCTTGTCTGGAGACACAAAATTCATACAATTAAAACTGTTGAAACCAAAACAATAAACCATCCTGCAGTTTGGCCAGGAAACAATGTTTGTACCTTAATTTTGTTCACAAAATTAATTGCTTCTTCAAATTCAACTGGCTTTTTCTGCGGAGGTTGTTCCTCTTCCAGTGGGAGGGTGATCTCATATCCTTTTGGCAAGAAGGTATTGAAACCCAAAATTAAATCACGATGCCCTTTAAATAACTCCTTCACCCTTGCTATGACACCGGCAGTGTCAATTCTACAGACAACATCCAAAGCAACAAGTTGATAAAATTCATCAAAACACATGCACATGTACAAAAAAAAAATTAAAAAAAAAATAAGCTCATTGCCTGCACATCAACTACAAACCTTTGAGCTTTGAAATCCTTCATGACCTCAAGAAAGTCATCGTACTTTTCTCTTTTGTCTTGAAATATATCCTTGACAGCCTTGAGATATGCCAAGGCATCATTTGTTGTAAGTTTCTGTCCTCCTCCTCCTCCTCCTCCTCCTCCTCCTCCACCACCACCACCACCTCCCCCTCCAATCATCTGAGGTTGCCCAGAACTTCATAGCACAAAGATATATTTAAATTAACGACTTAATAACTAAATTCCAAAACACATCCAATAGATCATTAGCCTCAGCCCCCGGATTCATTCCCGTAAAAGTTACACAAGTACACTTAATAGCACCTAAGACAAGAACAATCACCTAGAATTCATGGTTTCCATCACATCCAAACCGATAACCGAAGGAATTTTTAAGATAATCTAGCATGAAGAAAAATTATCCTATCTCATCAAAGAAGAAGAAAATTAAAATACAACTACTGAATCTTAACCTAAAAAGGTAAAAAAAACTAATCTCAGCCAGACAAGAGCATTCCAAAAACTAAAATTAGTAACAGTAATATCTAACATGCGAAGCAATTAATCTGTTTTAACATAAATTGGTTCCAAAATCAAGCACTAAAATCAGCAAAATTAAAAAAAAAAAAAACTTACGCTTCGCCTTTAGTGGAAGAAGAGAGCACAGGCCTTTTAAGTTGAGACCCCATGTAAACATCATCTCTTGACCTCTTCATCTTTTCCTTTTTTTCTTTTTACAAATAACAAAACTCTCTCCCTCTCCCTCTCCCTCTCTTCAACAACAGTAAAAGCAACCGCAACGAGTCATGCTTCGAACAGCTTCGATTGAAGACCTGCAATCAAAAAATCGGTTAGCAGATCTAACCGATATTTTACTTTAGAAACAAAATAAAACAACAGATTATAATTATAATTAGCCATAGATCACCTCATCGAAACACCAAGCAATTTTTTCATTTTACTTCAATTCAAAGCAACTTATTTAACCGAATTTTACAAAGATATAGATCGTTTAATACTCTCTACTGAATTAGCAAACACACCTTTTCTCAGCAAACAGAAAAAAATAAATAAAAAAGCCTTTTCTTTTCCTTTTCTCTTTTTAATTTCAGAGAGACCAGACCAGACAGGAACACACAGCTTTATCTTAATGAAGATGAAGAACTTTCGATGTAAAACCTTTAAAGGATGAGGGATGTGGTAATTGGAGCACTGGCATATATCACGAAATGACACAAGAAGAAAAGGAGACAGACGAGAGGAGAGGATGCATACATACACACATACAGCAATGTTATGTTTTTTGGTTGAGAAGAAGCGAGGGTGAGAGTTTTAGAATGTTGATTTAATATATAGGGTAAACCTCAAAATGGTCCTCTAACTATATGATTTCTCTTATGTAAGTCCTCATACAATTCTTTATCTCGATTAGGTTTCTTAGTCTTTCCATCTACGTTCCTTCATGGGTTTTGTATTTTATTTTATTTTGTTACTTTTTTTGCTTAAATGATTCTCTGTTCATGTAAAAATGAGACTCGATAGTAATTATTTCTACTATAATGCATCTCTTACATGGGTTTTGTATTTTTTTTTCTTTTTTATGTAAAATTGTAAATTAGTATATATTTGTAGAATAATGATTCTCTGTATATATAAAATAAATAAAAATCGATAGTAATCACCAAACCGGATCTCATTTCTATGCGAGTGAAGAGAAAATGCATGGGAAATACTAGACAAATTCCCTGAAAAAAAAAACTTTTGAAGTGGAGAGCTTAATTGAGAATTTCAGGTAATTAGGGATGCAATTGAGATAAGAATACCATTTAAGGACTCGATCGAGATAAGTTCCATAACTGGGTGTTTATTTTTAGGTTACCCTCTGATACATGTAATCCTCATATATTTTTTGAAGACATCAAGAGGAAATAACTAATAAGAATTCGATCGTGACGTGGAGATAAATTTACGTTCGTTTTAGCTCGCTGCCGCTCCTCGGGGCTGCCTGCGGGCTTGGATTAGGGCTTCTGTTCAATTTCAGGATTGGTAATCGAGTAAGGATTGGATGGTCATGTTTTAATACAATGTGGTGGCATTTTGGGCAATGTACCAAAACATTTGTGAGAGAGAGTTGAAACTTGAAAGCGAAAGGGTTTCTTTTGTTTTAGTCACGTGATATTTAATATTTGGGGACTTTTTTGACAGTTTGAATGATCGATTTTCAAGTCAGATTGGAATTAGGGCAAAGTCTGTGGGTTTGATTTTAAAGGTGGTTTATTTTCTTACTACTTGCGGTTTCTAGTAACCGAGGAAGTGCGTGCGCTGGATGTTTTATATGTAAGAAGATTAGGTTTGAGTAATAAAGATTATTTTTTAAAAATATTTTTTATTTAAAAATATATTATTTTTTATTTTTCAAAATTTATTTTTGATATTGATATATAATCTAAAAACATAAAATAAAATTTTTAATTTTTAATGAACGAAGTGGGCCTAAGTCTCCAAAGGCCCAATTAGGCCATGGAAAAATCTGAAGTCTTGCTTTTGGGTCACTGAAGCTGGTACTGAGGCTCTAAGGCCTCTTTGTAAAGGAAAAGGGCAGAGCCTTCAGCCTACAGGTTCTCTTCCTTTTAAGGGCTAGGGACTGTTTAATTTAATTTATACTGTGAAGAGGGCAAATCTAATAGCCATTGTTTCATGGACCTGCGGGTATCGAGCCCAACTGGTAATAACTAATCTAGATTTAATTCTCGCAGGTTGCCCGGAATTTCCACGTGACTCCTCACCCCCTTGAATTGTAAGTTAGTTTTTATATTTTTATTATTTATTTTTAATATTAATATATCAAAATATTTAAAATTAAAAAATATTTAATTTGAAGAAAAAAATTAAAATCACTTTTCATACAGAGAAGTAAAACATGGCTAAACATGATTGCGAAACCTTGTGAAGGATTTTTTCGTGGTTTATATAGATTAACCCTAATTAATTTAAAGTAATATTGTTTAGAATTTAAAAAAATAAAATAGTATCATTAAAAAGAAAAAATCAAAAGTAAAGTCCCTTCTTATATGGGTTTTAACCGGGAGATTGATTATGAGTTAACTCATCAAGTCATTAAATTTACTCTAACTTGCTTGGATATAAAACTTATAAGTAATTATTAAAAAAAATTATTAATCCTTAAAAATAATATTAATTAATTTTTTCAATAATGATTATCCAAAAATAAATATAAAAGTAATTTATATAAATTAACCCTAATTAATTTAAAATGTTGTTGTTTAGAATAAAAAAATAAAAATAATATCATTTAAAAGAAAACCAAAAGTAAAGTAAGTTCTTGTACGGGTTTTGACTGAAAAACTAATTATGGATTAAGTCGTTAAATCACTGAATTTACTCTAATTTGGGATATAAAATTCATAAGTAATTATTAAAACTTTTTTTTACCAATCCTTGTCATTGTTAAAAATATCATTATTTTTTTACAAACAATATTAATTACTTTTGTTGATAATGAATATCCAAAACTAAATATAAAGAAGTGAAATTTGCTAAAAATAATAAAAACAATTCATTAAAATTGCATCAAAAGTCAAAAAACTAATGTAGAGGGAATTTAGTTTTAGCAAGTTATAAAAATAAGAAAAAAAAAATTGAAGGCGCTGATTAGTACTTAAAAGTGCATTTTTATCATGGTTTTATATCATCATTTTGCACTTGAAGTATCAATAACTCCTTAACTAAAGCATGTTTTATAATAATATATCTAATAATATAAGATACCTTTAATTTATGGTAAATGTTCATTTTAAATGCAGGTCTATCACATAAATGAAAATATTGATTGATGACTTTAAAAACTTAAATTGCAAGGCAAGGAGATGGCCAAACTTAGAAAAGAGATGTCGGTGTGATCCAAACCAGAACACTGTTTGGTAATTGGGTCATATCTGAAGCCATATATCTCAGATTTAGGTCCAATTTATATGGATGGAAAGGTAAGACATAGGCCTACAACTTTCATATGGAGCCCAAGATCTAAAAAGGTCATTATCAAATCCAAATTGTAGCAGCAATAAAGAAGCCCGAATCTGTCTTCCAGCCCGAGCACTGTTCGGTATTTTGGCCATATTTGGAGTTCTAGAAGTCCAAATGAGCTGAATTTTTTACACAAGAAAGCTGAGACAATTGCCTACAACTTTTATGTACAACTGGCTCCAATTTTGACGTTATCAATGACGTTTTAGGCAGACAAGAGAAGATAAGGATTGTCACCAAGTCAAAAGTTGGCCACCCACTTATCAATTAGTCATCAAATCAATAGTTCCCAATTTTGGCCTATAAAAGGAGGCATTTGCCATACATTTAGGCATCTTGGTGTTCAGATCAAGATCATGCTCTTCCTTTCTCTCTTTGTATTCTTTGTAATATTTATGCTTTACTTTCATTAATATCAAGTTTATGCCTTTCATTTCATTTCCTTTACTTAGTTAGCTTTTATGTTCTTATTTTGTTTATCTATTTTGCTTTCTTTCATTATGTCTAGCTAAGTTAATTATGTCAAGGTGAAAAGGTTACACTAATGGTGTAAGAATAAGTATAATGTAAACTTAATATGGACTTTAATGTTTGATACTAACATGTTTTATATTTGTTATCTTGTTCACTCTTTAATACTTTGCTTGTTAAATGATTAATCTTGATTTATGTTGTATAACACTTGGTACAACAAATGCTTGGCACTTTCATAGCCCATAGTGTATGGTATAACCGACACCTGAGCTATGAAAGGAACTTGATTTGTTGTTAACATAAGTTATAATCATGAATCCTTGACGAGATTTACAAGTATTAGCATTAATTGAATAAGATGACTAATGTAATCATGTTAACAATACATAATCTGATTGGAACCTCCTTTGTGTGTGGTTTCCAATTCAATAATTAGAGTTTATACTATACTTGTTTGATATACCATTAGTGGAACCTCTAACCTTGACATTTGTTATTATTATTGCTTAATCCTTACATTAATATTTCATCTCTAAGTTCTCATCATCATCATCTTCTTCTTCTTCTCTTTCTTTATTATTATTATTATTATTATTATTATTAGTAATACTACTACTACTACTAGTATTATTGTTATTATTATTATTATTATTATTACTATTGTTGTTGTTGTTATTGTTGTTTTATAATTGTTGTTTATAATTTGTATAATTAACCTCCCTGTGGTTCGACCCCGGTCTTGCCGGGTTATTTATTACTTCGACACTCCTGCACTTGGGAGAAGACATCAATTTTTTAGTCGTGTCAAGTTTTTGGCGCCGTTGCCGGGGAGGTAAGTTTTTGTATAAATTATAATATTTATTTTATTTTCTCTTTTCACTTTTCTTGTATATAACTTTGTTTCTTTTCTTTTGTTTCTTTTAATTTTATTTTCTTCCTCCTTCTTTTGTTTTCTTCTTCTTTTTATTCTATTCCTACACGTGCATGAAAGTGTGGTCATGTTCATCAAGTGGTAGACTTTTTTGGATATCCTCATCATTTTCAGAAAATATAGCCGAAGAAGATAATCAATCACTTCATAATGAAAATAATGAGAATAACCGTGCTAGAACACTTAGAGACCACATGAATCCCACAAGAACAAGTGCACCATCATGTATAGTTTTTCCTCCTGATGCATCTCATTTTAATTTTAAGCCAGGTATTATTCAACTTTTACCATCTTTTCATGGTTTGGAATTGGAAAATCCATACTTGCATTTAAGGGAATTTGAGGAGGTCTGCAACACATATAATAACTTAAATTGTAGCATGAACACCATCAGATTAAAGCTTTTTCCTTTTTCATTAAAAGATAAAGCTAAAACATGGCTACAAAATTTGAGACCAGGATCTATTCGTGCTTGGGATGAAATGCAACAACAGTTTTTAAAGAAGTTTTTTCCATCTCATAGAACAAACTCTTTCAAGAGACAAATCACCACTTTCACTCAAAAACCAGGAGAAACATTTTACCAATGTTGGGATAGGTATCGAGACTTGCTTAATACTTGCCCTCATCATGGTTTTGAAACATGGAGATTGGTTTCACATTTCTATGAAAGGTTAACACCTAAAGATAAGCAAATGGTTGAATTGATGTGCAATAGAACTTTTGAAGATAAAGACCCTGATGAAGCAATGGAGTACTTGGACTTGTTAGCTGAAAATGCTCAAAATTGGGACACCGCGGGTACTTATGAGGCACCGAGTAAAACTCAACCTCATACATCTAGTGGAGGTATGTACAACTTTAGGGAAGATCATGACCTTCAAGCCAAGTTTGCATCTTTAGCTAGAAAAGTCGAGGCACTAGAATTAAAAAAGAGTGGTCAATTAAAATCTGTTGAAAACATTGTGTGTCAAATCTGTGAAACAAATGAACACTCAACCAACGATTTTCCAACCTTGCCTTCTTTTAAGGAATGTCTCCATGAACAAGCCCATGCTTTAAACAATTTCCAAAGGCCCAACCATAACCCATACTCCCAAACATACAACCCTGGTTGGAGAAATCACCCAAATTTCAATTGGAAGAGTGAGAACAACAATGCACAAACTTCACAACCACCATTTCAAACACACCACAATTTCCAAAATTCTCATGCATATGCACCTCCTTATGCTCCACCACTTAGAAGAAATCTTGAGGAAACATTGCATGTATTTATTGAAAAACAAGAGACAATCAATACTCAACTTGCTCAAAACATGACAGATTTTAAAGATACTCTTGCTAAATTAACATCTACTATTAGTTTCCAAGAGAAAGGTAAGTTTCCATCTCAAACATAACAAAATCCCAAAGGGCAATACAATGCAAATGCAAGTAGTTCCGGAAGCCAACACATGGATCAAGTCAAATCAGTCACTACTCTGCGCAGCGGTAAGGTTATTGAAAAACCTTCTCTTGAACCTTATGAGAAAGATGATGAGTCAATCTCTGAGGGTAAGGAAGGGGATGAATGTGAAAATTACAAAGAAACGACTGATTCACCGCCAGCACTTCCATTTTCTCAAGCCATGACCAAACAAAGGAAAGTTAATCACAACTCTGAAATCTTTGAAATTTTCAAACAGGTAAGGATCAATATACCTTTGTTGGATGCTATTAAACAGGTTCCTTCCTATGCTAAATTTTTGAAAGATCTATGCACTGTGAAGAGGAAACTGAATGTGAAAAAGAAAGCTTTTCTAACTGAACAAGTAAGTGTCATTCTTCAAAACAATAATGCTTTGAAATATAAAGACCCTGGTTATCCTACAATTTCTTGCTTTATTGGAGAACATAAAATTAAAAAAGCCTTACTTGATCTTGGTGCTAGTGTGAATTTACTTCCATATTCAGTTTATCAGAGTCTCAATCTAGGTGAGTTTAAACCAACTTCTATATCTCTTTTACTTGCCGATAGATCTGTAAAAGTGCCTAGAGGAATAATTGAAGATGTGTTAGTACAAGTCGATAAATTCATTTATCCTGTGGATTTTATTGTCTTGGACACAGAACCTGTTGAAGCATATAATTCATTTCCTGTTATTTTAGGATGTCCGTTTCTTGCAACCTCTAACGCATTGATTAATTGTAGGAATGGACTGATGAAGCTATCATTTGGAAACATGACATTGGAGATGAATATTTTCAACATTTGCAAGCAACCTGGAGATGACAATGATTTACAAGAAGTAGATCATATTGATGAATTAGTTTATGATCAACTTGAATCTACTTTAAGTAAAAATGAATTGGATGAAACTGAAGATTTGCAAATGATTTATTCTGAGGAAGAAATCATGGATGAAACAAGCACCGAAAATATTGATGCGAATCTTTTGTCAACAGTGACAACAGATTCGACATCTGACATCACACCAATCGATGATTACTTTCCTAACGAATCCTTACTTTCTCTTAGTCCAATGCCTTGGTATGATAAAAATATCAATTTTCTTGCTTTAGGAGATTTGCCAGTTGATTGGAGTACTCAAGACAAAGAAAAGTTTTTGAACGAAGTGAAGAGCTTTTATTGTGATGACCCTAACTTATTCAAATATTGTCCTGATCAAATATTTCAAAGATTCATTCCCGATAATGAAGTAAGTAGTGTCATTAAACTTTGTCATTCTAAAGCATGTGGAAGTTATTTCTCGTCAAAAAAGACAACTGTAAAAATCTTACAAAGTGGATTTTATTGGCCCACCATGTTCAAGGACACACATGTATTCTGCAAAACTTGTGAAAATTGTCAAAAGATTGATACTGGTCAAAAAGTTTTGTTTTATAATTCTCAACTCTATGCAGTCCCTAGAGAGCTAAGATCAAGATGGAGCAATCCTTATGGGGCCTGTGATATTGAGAATTCAATGAATGACAATGATTTTAAGGAAAATGGACATCGTTTGAAAGCTTACTTTGATAATTTTCCTAGTAAAAATGAATCAACTGGTTGCAATGATCTTGTAGATAAAGGTTGATTATTTTTTTCTCACATTGTTTTTGTGTTTCTTTTTTAGTAATTTTTGCTAGTTTATCTCACCCCGGTCAAATGGCGGACAACGGTACTCCGTGACTTAAGTCGGTTCTTTCAGTTTCCCACAATAACTGATATCTGTGTATATATTTGTGCAATTCTTTGAATCTCTCTTCCAATTCTCATTTGAAAATGGACACTAGTCTTGAAAAATTGAAAAAGTATTTTCCCGCTCTGCCTCAGAATGCGATTACAAAAATTTACCGTGCTAGATGTGCAAGATTGAGATTGTTAATGAATCATGGAATTCCTGAAGATATTCGCTGGTTGATTGAAGCAAAGGTCCGATTATCAGGTGACTCCTCTAATTTCTTTATTTCACACATGCCTAGAACAAGTAAAAGCACTTTTGCAAAGAAGCGTCGTGCAAAACGACTAGAAGTCTGTCATCGATATGCTAGATGGACTTGTAATACACAATGTCATTCTTTAGGAATGGTATCTATAAACCATGAAGAAAAAATACAATTCATTAAGGATGGCCTGAGTAAGGAGTCTTTAGATAATCTTCTATTGACTCTTGAGACGCATCCTAGTGGAGATGTGCATCGTGCAATTCATGATTTATGGCCACTATTTCATAAAAAACATGATCGACTTAGTCTTGGGAATCTGACTAAAAAAGACCCTGTTTGCCAGTTTTTAAGAAAACTGGATGGGAAGCCTATCCCCGACCCATAGAGGGCGTTTAAGCCGTTCTTGGACGTGAAACCAAGGGAAGATGTGAGCCACAATCACAACTACTTGTACATACACATGCTTTTTTCAAAAGTAAATAAATAAATAAATAAAAAAAGAGAGAGAGAGAGAGTGTGAGACTCCAGCTGGCCTACATATAGATGTTATGATTGCCTTTCTAATTTCTCATCTATAAAACTCTCTTTTCCTTCCTTTCATTTCTACTCAACCCCTGCATTCAACAAATACAGAAGTGTGTAGAAATGGCAAGTTCCTCAAGTCATCAAATAAGAAATATTTGTGTTTTCGGTGGATCTAGTCCTAGGAAAGAAAAGGAGTTTTTAGAATCAGCAAATCATCTTGGTCAGGTGCTAGCTGAGAGAAAGATTCATTTAGTGTATGGGGGAGGCAGTCTTGGGTTAATGGGAGGTGTGTCAATAACTGTATTTTTAGGAGGTAGTCAAGTTTTAGGAGTCGTCCCTGAAGCTTTGGCACAAGGGGACATCATTGGAAAAACAATTGGAGAGGAACTTCAGGTCTCCATAATGCCGGCTCGAATGAATGCAATGTTTAACCATGCTGATGCTTTCATTGCTTTGCCAGGTGGTCTAGGTACATTGGAAGAGATATTTCATATTTCCTCTTGGGCTCAATTGCACATTCACCATAAACCTATAGGTTTGTTAAATGTTAATGGTTATTATGATAAGTTGTTGTCTTTTCTTGATCATGCTGTGGAACAGGAATTTCTAACATCTTCTGCACGACAAATCATAATCTCTGCTACTACTGCTGAACAATTGATTGACCAACTACAATCTTTCATTCCTGTGATTGATCCTTCCATGAGTCGCATAAATTGGTCATCTACGGGAAGCCGTAAAAAGCTTAGATTGGATTTGAGCCTTCATTTGTGAATTTTTGTGTCTTTTGGTTTTATTATTGTGTTTTGTTATTTCTTATTTTTGTTTCAGTGTGTTTCAGGTTTTGTGAGTGTTCGTTATTTCAGGTGATATCTTCTATACTCTATCTTTCTGCCTTAGAACATTGAGGACAATGTCTCGTTTTGGTTGGGGGGAGAGGGTAGTAGTTGATAAAAAAAAAATTATTTTTCATTTCATAAAGCATGTGCATAATTGTTGTTACTAGGATGGCAGAGTAAAGGAGTTCTTTTGTTAAAGTGACTCTTGAGACGCATCTTAGTAACCATTCTTAACAAGGTCTATTATAATACTTCCTGAAATATTCAGGTTTACAAACTCTCGTATTGTTACCACTTAATTCTGCTCATATACTTATTTAACATGTATTCTTAAACCTTAATTTACACACACACACTTTAACATATGATTGTGGGTTGCATATTGGATTATTACATTATTTATGTTCTTTTGTTAAAGGTAACAACTAAGGGAAAGGAATTGTATATAATTAAAAAAAAAAGAAAAAAAAAGAAAAAAAATGATGATAATAAAAATGTAGATAAGTTTGGTTTCGTAGCCTCCCTAACCTAAGCAATTAAGCCCGAAGGGGTGTTTTAACACCTAATACCCTAAAGTCAACTGACTTGGGAGCTATTGGCCCAACGCTTGTTACATGGGTTGAGGAGAAAAGCTTAAGGGAATCAAATATTGCACTATCTACATATCAGTATCTGCGACCCGAGTTACTAAGCTCGTAGGGGTGTCTTAACACCTAATGCCCTAAGACCAACTAGTCTGGGAGTCATTAGCTGAAAGCTCGTTACATGGGTTAAAGATGCATGATGTTTTTAAATTATATGTATATACATTTAAAAGAAAAAAGAAGTAAAAAAAGAAGTAAAAAAAAAAGACAAAAATAATAATCTCATCCCAAGGAAGTTAACCTTAAACATTAGAACATAAATTTTGTTTTCTTCCAAGGAAAGCCCCATAATTATGTGTTGATACATTGAGCACAAAAGAAAGGTTTATTAATATCTTGTTAAGTGGTATTGAGCAGATATAATGAGAGTTTGTTTATCTGGATAGATTAATGGAAGTTAAATGATGAATACCTTGCTTTGTGAAATTTACAAATTGCTTTAATGCTTTGATTACTAGGGACTAGTAATAAGCTGGTTGAGGGGTGTGATTAGTACTTAAAAGTGCATTTTTATCATGGTTTTATATCATCATTTTGCACTTGAAGTATCAATAACTCCTTAACTAAAGCATGTTTTATAATAATATATCTAATAATATAAGATACCTTTAATTTATGGTAAATGTTCATTTTAAATGCAGGTCTATCACATAAATGAAAATATTGATTGATGACTTTAAGAACTTAAATTGCAAGGCAAGGAGATGGCCAAACTTAGAAAAGAGATGTCGGTGCGATCCAAATCGGAACACTGTTTGGTAATTGGGTCATATCTGAAGCTATATATCTCAGATTTCGGTCCAATTTATATGGATGGAAAGGTAAGACATAGGCCTACAACTTTCATATGGAGCCCAAGATCTAAAAAGGCCATTATCAAATCCAAATTGTAGCAGCAATAAAGAAGCCCGAATCTGTCTTCCAGCCCGAGCACTGTTCGGTATTTTGGCCATATTTGGAGTTCTAGAAGTCCAAATGAGCTGAATTTTTTACACAAGAAAGCTGAGACAATTGCCTACAACTTTTATGTACAACTGGCTCCAATTTTGACGTTATCAATGACGTTTTAGGCAGACAAGAGAAGATAAGGATTGTCACCAAGTCAAAAGTTGGCCACCCACTTATCAATTAGTCATCAAATCAATAGTTCCCAATTTTGGCCTATAAAAGAAGGCATTTGCCATGCATTTAGGCATCTTGGTGTTCAGATCAAGATCATGCTCTTCCTTTCTCTCTTTGTATTCTTTGTAATATTTATGCTTTACTTTTATTAATATCAAGTTTATGCCTTTCATTTCATTTCCTTTACTTAGTTAGCTTTTATGTTCTTATTTTGTTTATCTATTTTGCTTTCTTTCATTATGTCTAGCTAAGTTAATTATGTCAAGGTGAAAAGGTTACACTAATGGTGTAAGAATAAGTATAATGTAAACTTAATATGGACTTTAATGTTTGATACTAACATGTTTTATATTTGTTATCTTGTTCACTCTTTAATACTTTGCTTGTTAAATGATTAATCTTGATTTATGTTGTATAACACTTGGTACAACAAATGCTTGGCACTTTCATAGCCCATAGTGTATGGTATAACCGACACCTGAGCTATGAAAGGAACTTGATTTGTTGTTAACATAAGTTATAATCATGAATCCTTGACGAGATTTACAAGTATTAGCATTAATTGAATAAGATGACTAATGTAATCATGTTAACAATACATAATCTGATTGGAACCTCCTTTGTGTGTGGTTTCCAATTCAATAATTAGAGTTTATACTATACTTGTTTGATATACCATTAGTGGAACCTCTAACCTTGACATTTGTTATTATTATTGCTTAATCCTTACATTAATATTTCATCTCTAAGTTCTCATCATCATCATCATCATCATCTTCTTCTTCTTCTCTTTCTTTATTATTATTATTATTATTATTAGTAATACTACTACTACTACTACTACTAGTATTATTGTTATTATTATTATTATTATTATTATTATTATTATTATTATTACTATTGTTGTTGTTGTTATTGTTATTTTATAATTGTTATTTATAATTTGTACAATTAACCTCCCTGTGGTTCGACCCCGGTCTTGCCGGGTTATTTATTACTTCGACACTCCTGCACTTGGGAGAAGACATCAATCTTTTAGTCGTGTCAGGCGTCAAATCCGCAAGCATGCAAGCATAACGTCACATTAAAAGGTCTCATGTGTTTTACTGGGCATTTAATTTATTATTATGCATACTGACTTATTGTTATTATAAATCGGAATAGTGAAATAATAAGTTTATCCTTGTAAATATAACGTAATTAGCATTAAAATCGAGCGTATAATAGTTTTTTTGCTATTACATGCATAATGAAATAATTTATATTCTTTTGGAGGGAATAAATAATAATTAAACATTGGCAGATGAGGGTATTTTTTATCTTTTCATAGTTTCTTTGCTGTTATATGCATTAGGGGTGTTCATGGTCCGGTTTGATCCGGTTTTAATATAAAAATTCAACCAAACTGGAAAATACTATTTCTTATTAATATAAGCTGAACCAAACCGAGAACCGGTTCAAACCGAACCGGTTTTGTTCGGGTCGGGTTGGTTTTTTAGCCTTAAAAACCAAAATCAATTAAATAAGAGAAAACTTGGTCGAATCACATTCAAAAAAATCATTGTTGAAAACTTTGAATCCAAGCCCTTCGATTGAGATCTGAAAGATCTCCCTTAACTGAATCACAATCAGTAGATCTATCCAAGTAAGCACAACTACTTATTTACAAAGATTTCAATAGCATCCCGCAAACTATTTGGACCTCGTTAGCACAACTGCATGTTAATAAAACTAGAAACAAGGATTTTATCCAAGTTTTCTGCCATAAAATACAGCAGAGAGTAGGAAAGCAACTATATAAAAGAAAATGAGTTATTTTAAGCCTTTTTTGTGCATAGAGAAGAGAGAGGGGGGAGGGGTGGGGTGACTGGAAAGGGAGAAAGGGGAAAGGGAGGGAGAGATAGAGAGCAGGGAGGGAGGGATAGGTGGGGTGGTTGTCTGGCTGAAATGAAAAGGGGAAAAAAGAAAAAGAAAGGGGGGGAGAGAATGGGGAGGGAGGGATAGGTGGGACGACTGTAATGAAAAGTGAAGAAAGGAAAAGGGAAGGGGGCGGCTGGAAAGGTGGGAGGTTGGAAATTTAGGGTTAGGTTAGGGTATTTATTATTTAGGTTTAAAAAGTTTTCTTTTATATTTTTTTTAGATTTAAATAAATTAGTTCAGTTTGGTTCGGTTTAATCCTTTTTAAATCGGAACCGAACCAGACCGGGTGGTTTTTTTATTTTTTAATTGATTTATTCGGTTTTTTCTATCGGTTTCATTTTTTCGATTAATTTTTTCTCGGTTTTTTTTTGTTTAATCGGTTGGTCGGTTTTTTTGAACACCCCTAATATGCATAATGAAATAATTTATATTCCTTTGGAGGTAATAAATAATAATTAAACATTTTGGCAGGTAAGGGTATTTTTTATCTTTTCATTTTAGTTGTAGATAAAATTACCTCATTGTTTCTGAAATCATAATTGTCTTTGCCTCGGTCAAGAGGTGTTTTTATCTTTTCATATATATTACTTATCGAGTTTGACCGGTGGTAGTTTATTATTTTTCACATTAATAAAATATTATTTAATATAAAAAAGGAACATATATGGTTCTCCTATGATTTTCTTATTATGTGTGTAACTTTGTACAAACTAAATTTCAATTTCCATAACAACATTTTAATCCTCGTGAAGTTGTCTTAGTTCTTGAATGATGTGTATACCATTTGTCCTTAATTCTTTCCTCTCTCCTCCTCTAATTATATATTTTTAAAACAACTTTTTAATTTTTAATTTTTTTTAAATTGGTTATTATTCTTTTTATCCATAGATTTGAGATTTTCTTTTAATTTAACCCTTTTTTGGTTTTCTCATCTTTTAGATTTGATCCCTAATCTTTTGATTTTAATTTTTTTATATAATTTTTATCTTAACTAAATTATCTTTTTAATTGCATTTCTTGATATTTTAGTTCATTTCATTTTATGTCATATCCAGTCTTTATTCTCATGATTGATATTTATTTTATTTTTAAATTTTTTATTAAAACTTTATTTTTTTTATTTCATCCTTTAATATTTTATTGATCGGGATTTTATTAACTTTTCAAGCCAAAGGGTTGAAAGACTAGACCTAATTGGCTTAGATATTTTCTTAGGACTTTTTTTACAAATAATTTTTTGTTAATGTTATCTTTTTATAGAATTATCATGATCTCGTATGTCAAACCATGAGTTTCGCGTGTTAACTTATCTTTGACCAGGATAATATTTTTTTTAAAATTATTTGTTGTTGTTATTGCCTCTTCTTTTGATCATATTATCAAATTAATCAAGGTTTAACTTGATTATCAATTTTTTTTACTTCTTTAAAAACACAACCATCTTTTGAATATATTTTTTTCAAGTAAAAAAATGATATATCTTGTAGTATCGCATGAGCCACCAGTCTAGTATACGAGCTAGAAACTAGAAAAAAAATGTACAGAACATTATAACGAGGCATCACACCACCCATAACATTGTATGGACTATTTGGCCTAAAACAGATTGAAAGCCATTAGTCTTAGCCATCTAAACCTGATTTCATATCTGTATCAAAATAATTAATGTTATCACATGCTCTTTAAAAATGTATTTAATATGAAAAAGGTATTAAATTGATTTTTTACGATTTTGATGTGTTGATGTTAAAAATAAAAATAAAATCTAAAAATAAATAGATCATTTTGATGCATTTTTAAGTAAAAATCACTTTTAAAAAACATTATGCATCACAATACAAAACACACACTAAAATTGTTTTAAAAATAAAAGAAATTGTTTAGAAAAAAAGTTTTATAGGAAATGCTTAGTTAGTTACAAAGGTAATGTAGAAAATGCCTAGTACACTCTTGATACTTTTCAAGCTATATATATATATATATATATATATATATATATATATATATATATATATTATGATTAAGGAAATTTATGAAATGTTTTTCTAAAATATAAAGTATTATTTTTGTTGGTTATTGGGTTAGGTCTGACCCATCCATGAGAGATGTACATGATTCAAGTATTTAGAGGAGTTACTAAAGAGAGTAACCACTTCCTCTACTTATATATATAATGGCATAATCTATATGAAAACGTTAGTTTTTTATTTTGTTAAAAAGAACATAGTTATCTTTTTCTCTTCTCCCATCTTGAACTCTATGCATTAATTTGATAAGATCTATAAAAATATTCATATCGTGGAATGCAACTTTGGTTCTAGTAATTTAAGTGACATTGAATTAATTGATCTAAGTATAAAAAAGTGAATTCTTACAAGTAAGTTTTCTTTTAATTTTACATTAGTATCAGAGCTATGATTTAAAATATCTTCTTCTTTTTTGCAGTACATATATTACTATATAAACATTAGTTAGTACATTTTGTGTTGAAAGAATGCTTACGTTGAATCTTGAATTGACAAAACTTTATTAGATGAATATCATTCAAATTTGATGAAACATTAGAGAATGAATAATTACAATTTGGTCAGGATTTTGTCTTTATTATCATTAATTAAACATACATTTATACCAAATAAATGGCACAACTACCAAATAAAGCAAATACATATGTGATTTAGCAAATGTGTAATTGCTATTTGGCAGTTGAAAAAAAATGTGACAACACATCTAGTTAGGCAGATGTGCAACTGCTATTTGACAATTGAGAGAGTTAAACAAAAAAATACAATAACACATCTAGTTTAACAAATATGTAACTGTCATTTGGTAATTGAAAAAAAAACAAAACAAAACAACACATCTAGTTTGATAGATATGTAACTGTCATTTGACAATTAAAAAAATACCAAAGAGGCAATTAATATTGATTAATTGCTAATATAAATTAATTAATTATGATGCCAATTTAGCTTTTAACAAAAATAGAAAAAAAATTTAATACATGCCTTAATTAAATATTGATTATAATAATTGTGTGCTTTTGGAATATTATTGTTGTAGTGGATAGACAACAACAAACTGATCATTTTTTAGGTTATACCATAAATCTTGTTCATAAAATTTAAAAGCACGTTGATTATATGTATCATTGAATGAGTTGATTGGCTATAAATTATTACAAATCTTACATGGAACATCAAATATTAATCATTCTTAATTCTCTTTTTGAGGAATGGATGACATAATGACTATTGTTTAGGTTGGAATCCTTAGATTTTAACAATCTTACTAATAAAATGTTATTTGAAAAGGAATGCTAGTTTACCAAAAAAGATATACGACACATTGAAAGAAACACAGGTCATTTGGATGTTGTTGCGACTATTGTATAGGTTGGACTCCTTAGATTTTAACAATTTTGCTAATAAAATGTAACTTGAGAAGGAATGCTAGTTTACCAAAAAAGATATATGACACATTGGAAAAAATACAAGTCATTTAGATGTTGTTGCTAAATTTATTTCATAGTTTGAGTAGAATAAACTTCGAGGAGATGACTTTGATAAAGTAAATGACATAATTGAAGACCCTAATTATGTACGTGTAATATAAAATAATTCTAAAATTTATTATTCTTAATTTATTATTTTTTATTTTAGTATTTTTTTTTGTTAAAATAATTGGTTGTTTATTTTGAACTGCATATTTTATGTAATTTAAGTTTTAATTGCATTATATACATGTATATGAAAATATCTACAATTGATTAGTGGGAGTTGTTAGTTGAAACTAACAACTATAATTTTACACTTATTTAAATTTTCAATAATAATTAGACCATACAAATAGAAATTGATTAAGTATTTAAAATTCTTTTCATTTCTATTATATGTGTTTAATTATTATTTGTTTAATTTGGAATGAAGTGGGATTAAATGCCATTTAAATTGTACTAGAAACTATTATTTGTAATTGATGTCAACAACGCTTAATATGATTGTTTTTAAGAGTGTTATTGTTGATTTAAATAATGAAGACAAACTAAGTGAAAAGAATTATGATGTTTAGTATCATAAGATTGAGCATCTCCTAAAAAAGTAAGAAATGCAAGAAATAATCACACAACTAATGGTTGAACCGAGCAAGGAAACACTGCTCAACACAGGCTTATTATGAAAACATATCAAACCTTTAAACACAAGGATCATATAGCATGTATTATGATGTTACGCAACATGAGAGATGATATAATGTTATGTTTTGAAAGGCATTGTTCAACCTGATCAATTTAGGACGTAGTAAAAATTCAGTATGGAAAAATTTCAACTACTAAACTTCATCAATTAACCCTAAAATCTAATGGTTATAAAAAGTGTTAAAATCAGACGATAAGACAACATCTTACTGTTATGTCTGACATGATTAATGAATTAAAGGATGTTGTTCATTAAAAGTTGTTATCTGTTATTTACCTAGTAATTAATAACATACGCGCGTTAACCTTACCTATAATGACAACATTAAGATATTTGATGATGTTGCTCATTATATCGAGCTTGAAGAAAATCAACTTCACACTGAGAAACCTATAAACGAGACTTTCATATCTAAGACTAAGATACGTTGAATATATGACTTTAAATATAAAAAAAAGATTAGAGTAAAGGTCCTAAATACAGCAAAAGAGGAATAGAGGTAAGTAGTAGTGGATATAAGCACAAGTATGGGAAATACGATGGTAAAAAAAGCAAGAATATAAAATGTTTCAATTATGGTAAACTTGGCCACTTTGTTTATAATTTCACTAAGCAAAATATAATGTTTAACCATAATCATCCATTTAACTTATATGTTAGCAATTGATTAATGCTTATTGAATTTGTTCTTTTGTGGACTATAAACTTAAGAGCAACCAGCTACATAGCAAGAGATCGAACAACCTTTATGAAATTCCATCAATTTTAAAAGGAAGTAGATACATTTCTATGTGGAATAATGCTTTCATTATTGTACTTGGGATCAGTACTTGCAAATTGGATTTGCGGAGCGATCGTATACTTTATCTTCATAATGTACTTTACACTTTAAAAGTTCGATGAAATCTTGTGTCTGTTCTTGCTTTATTATAATTGGGCTTTAATATTGTGTTTGTGTGTAAAAATATATATGGATAATATTTTTAATGGTTCTAGTTTTATATTAAATGGTTTTATGATATTTGGCGTCATTAATGTATCTATTAACAATGATGTTTTTATTTATATTGTTCAAAATTCCAACACTACTAATAATAATGATATCACAACTTAACATGCTAGATAAGGGTACATTAGGCAAGACCAATTACATAGATTGGAAAGAGTTGGTCTTTTAGGATCACTTACTAAAAAAATATTGCCTCTTTGCGAGTATTTTCTTGCTGGAAAAACAACCAGATAACCATTTAACAAAGTTAAAAGAGCCAATAGTCCATTATAACTTATTCATTCAAATATTTATAACCTAATGAATGTGAGGGCAAAACATGAAGGAAATTATTTCATCATATTTATAGATGATTTCACATGATTTAGTCATGTTTATTTGATTTCATATAAGTTTAAAGCATTGGACTGCTTCATTCGATACACCAATCTTATGGGGAATAAACTAAGCACTAAGATCAAAGTTTTAAGAATTGATTGATGAAACGAATACCTATTTGAATAATTTAAAAAAAATTATGATATAACGACAAACCTAATCTAGGTTATTTGCATCCATAAAGGTTTGTAACTTATATTCTTAATAACTATCATGAATATAAAAAAACTTGGTTCTAGAAGGAAGAAGTCTATCTTTATAAGATATTCTAAATATTCTAAAGGATTTGTATTTATTGGTGAAAAGCTAATGGAAGAGAGATGAAGATTGAAAAACTCTTAATCCTTTTAGAAACAGTGGGAGTGACATTTTGTCTATTCCTATTCTTATGAAGTAAGATCATAAGCAATCTTAACCTCGTTAAAGCTTTTATGAGCCAATTTCTTATCATTTATTTGAGATTGAGGAAAAAGTGTTCGTGATTGCTCTACAAAGTGATAAAAAGCCTCAAACATTCAGTCATGCTCTGTTTGACCCTAAAACAAGAGGATTAAAGCTATGGAAGAAAAAATAGAGTTAATTAAAATTAATCAAGTCTAGGACTTAGTTAATTTATCTTCTAGATAAATATCTATTGGAAATAAATAGGTTCTTAAAATTAAACGTGAGGTGGATAGGTTAATAGAACATTATAAGCTCGACTAGTAGTGAAAGGTTACACTCTAAAAGAGGAAATTAATTATGAAGGTACATTTTCACAAGTTGTGAGGATTACTTCAGTTCGTTTTATTTTAGTTATAGTCACATATATAGACTTAGAGTTATACCAAATTGATGTTAGAACTGCATTTCTCAATGAAGAACTAAATAATAAGATTTATATAGATCAATCTTTAGGATCAAAGACTAAAGGACAAGAGCGTAAAGTTTGCAAGTTTAAAAGTATATATGGTCTTGAGCAAGCTTGTAGATAATGAAACGTCAAGTTTCATCAAGCTATCTTTATTGTGATTGAATCAGAGTATAAAATTATTCATCTGCCGCTAATGACAGTGAGCAAATGAGAATTTAGAGTCTATGTTTTTTTATGACAAGATTAAAACTTGTATAATGTATTTTCTTTAACAAAGAGAGCAACAACATACACTCTTTGTCTTTATAAAAGAAAAGAGTATGCTCCACTATAACATGTATTTCATGTTACATATGCTAACGACTATTACAGAAATAAAGAATAGATCCCTACTTTTTTATAATATAAGTTTTGTAAATCATATCTAAGATCTCAAAATCTTACCCTTTATAACTTTTAATTGTATCAAAAAGTGATTTATAAATAATTTCTATTTTAAAATTATATATTGTGGTCATAGAATGATTCAACTTAAAAGAATAATCTTAGAAAAACAAATTAATTCATATTTGATTGATATGAGTGCGATAGAAAAAAATAATAATTTTAGTTCCACATCTATTACTGGTATTCACCAACCAAGATCATATCACTTGAATAAATTTAATATGATTTAGAATACCTATAATTGTAAGGATGAATTAAATATGAAATTCTTGAGGGATTGAATTATATTCAATCATATATAATTAAAAATGTTGAGTATATTAGTACACTTTAAGGAATAATTAATTATAAAGTTGATGTCTTTTATATGACCTGTATTATGTTTATATATTAGAGCTATTTTTATTATGTGCTTCAGATAGCATGGTTCATTTATCAAAGTATGAAATTTTTGTGCAAATTTAAAATACAATGTATTAGATAAATCTAATGCTTTATGAGTGAGTAAGAAAAAGTTACTAGATTAGATCTGGTTCATTCATGGAAGATGGACCTGGTCTAACTATTTAGAGGAGTTACTAAAAATAATAACAATTTTTTTTTATTTATAGGGACATAATTCATATTATAAGATTTATAAAGATGTTCATATCATAAAATATTATTTTAATTTTAATAATTAAAGTGGTAATAAAATAATTCAAGAAAATGAATTTTCCCAGTAAGTTTCCTTTTGATTATACTGTTTAATAAGTTTCCTTTCAATTTTATCGTTTTTGTTTTCTTGATGTCAAGAATTGGATTTGAACCAAAATCCCAACTCCTTGTTCTTGCTCGGAGTAGTACTTTCTAGCTAAACATTATGTAATTAGATTTTAATATTAACATATTTTGTTTATCGAGTGTAAGCTAATTAAAATGATTAAATGAATTAAATAAGATAACAAGACAAGTCAGTGATTATAAGTGCGTGAGTATGCTATAGCTGTGAATAACATGAACACGATGGTGTATAATTAAAATGCTGACTCAGAAACCCTTGAGAATATTGTTAGTCTTATTTTAGTGGTGGGGCTTGAAGATTCTCTCACTTCTGTAGACATATATAGTAGAGCCAAACTATGTACAAATTGTTATGTCTTAAACTACACAAGATTAAACAGTATTTGTGGCATCGATTGCATGAAAGACTTTTGCTAATCATAAAGGAGATATTTGCGTCGTGCCTTGTACTACTCTGGCCCAGTTTGCATTATAGTTCAGTTGTGTTTTGAATTTTTTTTAATTATTTTTTAGTATTTTTAATTACTTTAATGCAACGGTATCAAAAATAAATTTTGTAAAATAAAAAATATATTATTTTAATATATTTTTAAGTAAAGAACATTTTAAAAAATCAATACCTATCAAAAACATGTTCTCTAACTTCAAAATAATAATTTGTAGTTTGTGTTTGATACTATGGTGTATGATATTTTTTAAAATATAATTTTAGATTGAAAATCTATTTAAATCTATTTGTTTACTTTTTATATTAGCTTATCAAAACTTTTAAAAAATACTTAAAAATATAAATTGAATATTTTTTAAACTAAATATACTTTACACTTTTGAAATGTAATCAAACATAATTTCAACAAGAATAACCACTACCCTTGTAATAACACCAATAATTTTAATTTTTGGAAGGTTAAAACAAAGATTGTTGCGATCCCTCCTTCCAACAATTTTAACTAGGAGATTCAGAAAGTAAAAATCTCTGGAACCTCCATCCCAATATTCTAGCCCAAGAAAGAAAAAATTGATTAGCATCCAGCAAATTTGAAAATTCAGAAATTTTACGATGAAAAGGGACATATCTAATCAAGTCGCACATGATTCTAGTCAATTATAAGATGAACTAGCAAGCTCGGTAGGTGATTCTGTCGACGGAACATTTTTCTCATTCAAAATTCAAGCTCCCATGTGCGCCTCCGAGGGCCAGGAGGCCAGCCATTGAAGCTTAAAAATTTGCAATTACGTGCATTTCTCAAGAACTTCATGCTCTTAATTACATGAACAAGGCTTGTCCAAAACAGAAGCGAGGTACCAACTCCCATCTTTTTCTCTAGCTGCTGCAATATATATATATATATATATATATATATATATATATATATATATATATATATAGATGATCGATCAATACATCATGAATCTGCATATGAACTTTAAGGTTCGTGCCAAAATGTGAAACCATCATCACAATTTATGATGCATGTTTCCTTTGATGTTAGGCCCTCGGTAAGCAAATTCGGTGTAAGATCTTTGTGGACATCGAAAGAGAATCTCATGCGTTATATACATGTAAAACCCTCAATAATAGATTCTTTTAAAAAACAATTTAAAGAAAATTCAAATATGAATTTTAAAATTGAACTCCAACTAAAAATTTATTTAGAAGTATCATTTGTTATTTTTTAAAATATTTTTTTATTTTAAAAAATTATTTTTAATATTAGTGCATTAAAATAATTCAAAAATAAAAAAACTTAATTTGAGAAAAAATAAAAAGTTTAAATTTTTTTTAAAACACTATTAAAATATAAAAACAAATAATATTTAAATCTCTGTAATCATACGGGTTTGATAACAATGGACCATGTTAACTCCTGGATTTCCCAACATGAACACATGAGCTAGGATAATAGATTGGACCCCAGGGCCTTAATCAGTGGCAAGAGGGGGGGTGGGTGGGTGTCCGAGAAGGGAATGTTTTGTGTGATAGGCTAAATATGGTTTAATTTATCTAGCTACATAAATAATGTCCATATCCTCTTGGCTTTGCTGTTCCCAACGCTCGAGCTTGCATGTGCTGCGGTCGCCTGAGAAGGAAATCACACTGAAGAGAATTCGATGCTTTTGGTCGCATTTCGGCCTCGATCTCATCCTCCGAGGACAAGCTTATCAAATGGGTTCTGCCTTACACTCAAACAATATAAAGATGGACCACGGCACCGCTTATCCTCTACCTTCTTGTTATCTATTAGATTGGAATCCTAGCCTCTTTGTCTCATACTTTATAATTTTCAATGATATATTAAATTGATGGCCCGAGCATACTCCTAGTCAAATTATTTTTTTAAATTAAAAAAATACTTAGAAGATTGTTCTATTGAATAACAATATTATCCTTAATTTGTTGATAAATAAACTCATTTTTTACCTAAAATACTTAAAAAAATATTTTAGAAACCTTGTTAAATCAATTTATAGCCCCAAAATACAAAAAAACTGACTCATGACCTAAAATCAATCCAAAGTACAAAATCTTCCTGAGCTCATATTTTTTAAAAAATATTTTAAAGATAAAACAATATAATTTAAATTTTTTTTATTATAAGGAACCATTTAACATAAAAAAATAAATGTTTTAATTGTTAAAATCATTATCAATAATAACTTTCTCTTTTTACTTACTAGCAACTCTCTTTTTTCTCATTAAAAAAAAATTGAAAAAAAAATAAAGTTCAATATCAATAATGAATTTTTTAAAATTACATAGGCCAATTACCTAACAACTAAAAAATATATAAAGAACTAAAATGAATTTTTAAAACAAAATTTAAATCCATCATCTATTTTATTTGTTTTTTTCACTTTAATCTTTTTATCTTTCAATTCAACCCTTCCTCTTAAAAAATATTCTATTGAATACTAATTTGGGCTTAAAAAGAGTTAAATTAGGCAAAATAAAAATTTGAAAATCAAATTAAAAATAAAAAAAATACTGCTATAATGTGTGAGGAGATTTAAAGTAATAACAAAAAGACCTTTTTTAAGTTTCTTTTAATATCCCCCCCTTTGTTGCTCATATTTGCGCTGTAAATTATGCTGTGTATTTAAACACATATATTTATTTTATTTTATTTTGATTGTTTGGACCCCCGTATGTTGATAAGCAATTTTTTGTAGGTTCACTCCGATTTCAAATTAGAGTGTGGAATGAAATCTAATTCACAATAAGTAGTAATTTTTATTTATTTTTTATCATAAGTTGTTTTAGCAATTTAATTTATCTGAATTTCTCAAAAAAATGTAATTTATTTGAACATTAATTGAACGGTAAAAGTAACATAGAATTAAATATTTAATGAATTTATTTTTTATACCTTCGAAACGCAGTTTTGAAGCAATCAAACCACATGCCATTTGGCATTTATTGCAAAGAATACGGTTACTTGTATCTCCATTGGTCATTGTTACCGATTAAATATGAATAAATTGAAAATTCCACCAATCACGTGGGCAACATGAAAAAACATTTATAAAAAAATACATTATTTTATTTGCAAGAATAAAAATATAAAATAATAGTTAAATTATATATTGTTTTGTTTGTAAGAATAATATAAAAAAACACAGTTACAATTTAATTTTTTCACTTTGCTTAAATAGATTTTTTTTTACTTCAGTACTGTGTGTTTCTATATTTTAAAAATATTTTTGAAATTTTTTGAAATTTTTATTTATTTTAAATTAATATATTTTTAAATTATTTTAATATGTAGATATTAAAAATAATTTTTAAAAACTATAAAATATCATATGTTAACACAAAATATTATTTTTAAAAATAACCATAAACACAGTGAAAACTCTGCTTCTTACCAGAGCCGGACACTTTCTAGAGAGTTTTCATAATTTCTAACAGCTACCAAGCAGTTATTTTGGAGAAGTGAATTTCTAGAAACAATCAAACATGTTAAGCAGTGTTTCAATCATGTTTGTAAGATATTTACCTGAATACAATTCAATCCATATAATCAGGTTTTAAATAATTCCATTAATTTAATTAGATCTTATCCAAATTCAATCAGATTAATATTAAATAATTTTTTAAAAAAATAAAAAATTTATTTTAATAAAAATAATTGATTTAATTTGTCCCAGTAACCAATACATTGATCTAGTGACACCGGTGACCCAAATCTTTTTATGGATCAAATTCCAGGCGGGTCTAAATGCTATAACTTCTCTAACATTTGAAAGCCGGAGTTTCATTCGTTTTTCTAACTTATACTCTCTCTCAAAACGTTAACAAAATATACGAGGGTTGAAGTTTGGAGTATCTTCACACGTAAGGTTTAGATTCCTCTGACAAATCAAAAAACCGATAAATGATTACGGAACTAGAACTCATAGCCACGTACCCGAGTTAACCAGTCTTTCCTATCGTCTGAAATCCACACTTGTGGGCAACTACAAGGTAAAAACCTTCATTTGCAACATCCCATGGCTGCATGTCTATGTAATTAAGCGTCAGGTACATTCTTGCAGGAGCTAATCGAGCTTGTTTTACAAGTTCCTATCATCTTGTATACCTTCTAGACAACCAAGCCTGAATCTCCAACATCTGAAGCAAGATTTTCCTCCAAAAGTAAATGAATCTGTTTTCTTCTATTTACTAACTGCAGGAAATCTACGCGAAAGTAGATGTGAAATCATTCCAGGGGCGGTTGAGCTGTCTCAACGGACTCATTCTGCAGAAAAGCAGTAATCCCATTGATTCCAGTCTTAATTATGCTCGTTATATTCAAACCTGCTTGCTAACCTAGTTGGTAATGGTAGATAAGGCAATCTCTTCAGATTTGCCCTACCGTCTTACCAGCCCTGCCTTGTCTGTAATTTAGACAGACAACTTGGGGCGTGATCGCAAGATTTCTTGAGGATATATCAAAACGTAATTCGCTATGTTTCTTATGCCCAAGGCCAACTAGCACCTTGGTGGCGTCTAACAAGGATCGCCGCAATTCGATAACAACAACACAAGGCCAGAAGATGACAAAGCTTTTGCCATTGACAACAAAGGTCACATGGATTCTAACCTATTTTGTGTCACCATCCTCCCTTCAAATTAGGGAAAGCAACATTATTGCCAGAACTTGTGCCCTTTCCATGCTCAGATTACCATTATTGCATTTTTATCTTGATTCACGGGGGCATCTTTATTCTTTTACACCTACTTAATTAGCCTTCTCTCTACTTCCTTTTATCGAGAAAAGCTCGGATGTGACTGTGCCATGGCGACAATATCGCTGCTTAATGCCAATATAATTTAGATGGAAAGGGTGTTGACTATGTTGCAAATGGCGGGTCCCCATATAAACTCACCCAATTATCACCATGATCAACATACCTCAATGTCACATTTTGTTATTACAGTTGAGGTTATACATCAAGTTCAAACATTTTATTATTACAATCGAGCTTATATAATAAGTTAACTTGGGATTAAACCCAGCTTGGTTTGATAGGTCGACTGGGAAAAAAAATTAACTCAGCATTGATCTGAGTTCAAATCTTTGTTGTAAAATTATTTGAGTATAATAAATAAGAGATTGGAGGATCCTCTCGTAGTTACAATGATAATAAATTTGGTTGATGTGTAATAACAACTATTCTTATATCTCATTAAATACTAACAATTAATGCCAATCTCTCACTATTCAGCCATTAATTATGGATGGAGGATCCTATGCGTGGCGCAAAGAAGTCATCGTTGAAGTAAAACGATCAAATGGATGGGATTCGGTGGTTTAAAACAATTATTAATATCAACGAGGATGCTGGACCCCAGTTTGGGTCCTGGAATCTGTGTGTATTGTGCAAGCAGTCTCTGCCTAAGGAAGAAGAGTTTTGTGGAGGTGACTGGTCGGGAACGCTCAGGGCTAGTGATTCTACTCCGGCGAGAAAATGAAATTTGGAGGCAGGGCATCTTCTACAATCTACACCATCCCATCTCCAATCATGTTCCCTGCTTTAACCAGAAACCCTTTCCGTTTCAGCTCGTTGAATATCCTATCTCGGAATCACGTGATGGACTGCTTGGATCGCTTGCACAATATCGCCTCCCGTGTCTCCCTCACATGCTCCACATTAAGCTCTTCTTTACTAGATTAGCAACGTAGATGTAATAATTACTTCTCTCTTCCTTTCAAGCTATGTGTATGCATATGGTTAAAGTATCTTTTGCTTTCCAGTTTTTACCTTCACCTGCGCTATTTATGCACGTGGTAAAAGTACCTGTTGATGCTTTCCAATTTATCAGATGCTCTCCTGATCAGGTTAATAGATATAGATACTACCGGTCTGGATTTGGTTTGGAAAGTTGATTTAAAATCAAATTAATTAAAATGTTTTACATGTCTTTGGATGAGTTTTTATTAGGTTTTATTCTTAATTGATTAGATCATAAATCAATTTAAATAGATTTTTAATTGGGTTATATTAAGTTAATTTTTTATTTTGTTTGTTGTAAGTCAAACTAATCCAAGCTTTAACTCAAGTTGATTCACTAATCAAGTTTTGATTTTACAAGTTAGCTCTAGACGGCTAGAAGATTTCAAGTTAGGGATTTCCAATCTCCTCATTTATGTTAATAATAAAAGAAATAATTAGAATAGCATTACATGTGGTGGTCCTCGTGAAGCTACATAAAATTCTAAAATGACACTAAAATCCAAATCTACCTTGTATGGGGGAAACAATTGTTATTTGCTTAGCTTTGTGCATCTAATTGGATAAATTTGATATATTTTGATCAGTTTTCATATGTTTTTCAAAAATATTTCTTACTTAAGAATATATCATATTTATTTTTTTAGTATTTTATGATGATTTTGATATTTTAATATTAAAAATAATTAAAAATTTATTTTAATATATTTTTAAGTGAAAAATTATTTTTAAAAATACCATTTACCGTAATTTCAAAACCTCCCAGTATCAAAAATCTTGTATGGATACAAGCATTAATTAAATATTATCATCATAGAGAACCAGTCACTATCATACTCAAGTGTATCGCACGAATACATAGGTAAGGTGAAAAATATTGTAAATGCATGCTTGACACGTAGATCTTATTTACATAACTTCTATAAATTAGTCTATTTTTATAAAAAAAATCATATGTATGTTTGGTGAGAATTTTTTTTATTTGATCAAGATTTTTTATATAGTTGATTTGAAACTTTGATTTAATTAAAAATTATTTTTAAAAACTTTTAACTATAATTTATAAAATTTGTATTCCTTAAAGAAATTGTGTTGAGTTATTTTTATCAAATATATTTTTAACTTATTTTTATCATAATTTATATATAAAAAATAACTTTTAGATTACATTTTAAAATCAAAATACGTGAAGATGCACACCCTCCTAGCTGGCATATATATCTGCTACAAGTTTAGCAAGTAGTAATTTAGATAAAAATAAAAATAAAAATAAAAATAATTATTTAATAGATAGTTTAGTGACATGAGCTTGAGATTAATTTTCTTTTTTTTTAATTTTAGATTTGAGTTATGTGGTTATTAATATGATATTTAAAACTTACATAATTTTTAATTTTAGTATCTATAAAATAATTGAAATACTTTTAAATTGACTCTGATAGTTATAGTAATAAAAAAAAGTGGAAATAGAGAAATGAAAAGTATGCAATGTAATACAATATATTTTATCAAAGTATTTTTTAATTTCAATATTAACATATTAAAATTATATAAAAAATATCAATTTAACTGTTTTTCAATTTTTTATTAAAAAAACAGAAATAATTTCATTCTCAAACACTAACTGCAGAGTGTATTTTTATTAAATAAGAGTGAAAAAAAAGGGGGATAAATTCTTACAAAGTGGACTCCTTCGAAGAAAATGGTTCCAAAACAATAAAAAGAGAGTGGATGAAGATGTAGAGCATAGTGCGGACAAGGCATGTTGTTGTCTTGTTTGGTTAGTCTTAAGTCTGAACCCGTGGGTCTGAAGACCTCCCCCTCCCATGTGCCCATCCCATGTGGGCAAGACCTGAAAATCCAGAGGAAGTATCCTTCTCATTGGTTTGATCGATCTGCTTCTCTTCTTCTTCTTCGTCTTCTTCTTATTCCTTCTGCATTATTTTCCACCAGCAGTTTAACTATTCTACGCAAACTTAATTTACAAGACAGGATTCCCAGCATTTTATTCCCTTTTTTTTCCTTGGAAAATTCTCTGTTATGACGTGGAGGGGTTTGAATTATTGGATTATTATTATTTTATTAAAATGATAATATTTTTGTTTCTGCAAAATATTAACTTTGCTGAGGTAATGCTTGGACTTAATAACTGTCATATAAGCCAAGATCAAATCTAACCATAGTAGGATAGAGGAGAGTGAAAAATAAAATGAAAATTAAGTGCGAAAGGGAAGCATTTAAATATGAATATCCACCCATCCCTCGATCAATCCATTCATTCATCCGCAGTTCACTCGAAGAGACTGTCTCACCTTTCTGAATGTTAGTGTCAACTAACTTGCAAAGGTTGCATGCACCATCTCACCATCGCCTACCCACCCGCCAAATTCACCAGCCACAGCCACCAGCAATGCCAAGAAATTAAAGAACAAATAAAGAATGTCGCCTCCCCAGAAACCACCAGCAGTTACCAACGATCTCAAGCACCGTGTCATAGCCTGTCTCAACAAGCTCTCTGACCGTGACACTCTCTCTGTCGCCGCCACAGAGCTCGAGTCCATAGCTAAGAACTTAACCACTCCAGACTCTTTCTTATATTTCCTAAACTGCATTCATAACACTGATTCTTCCTCTAAATCTCCTGTCCGCAAACAATGCGTCGCTCTTTTAACTCTTCTATCTCGGTCCCACGGCAACTCTCTCTCACCCCACCTCTCCAAAATGATCTCCACCATCATCCGCCGACTTCGGGACCCCGACTCCGCAGTCCGCTCTGCCTGCGTCGAAGCCACCTCGGCCATGTCTTCTCAGATCACCGACCCCCCCTTCTCAACTCTCTCCAGGCCGCTTATTGACTTGTTGACTGTTGACCAGGATTTCAACGCTCAGATCGGGGCGGCCTTGTGTTTGGCAGCGGCCATAGAGGCAGCGCCAGAGCCAGAGGTGGAGCACTTGAGGAAGGTGCTGCCGAGGCTTGGGAAGCTGGTTAAGGGAGAGGGGTTTAAAGCAAAGGCAGCGTTGCTGAGTTTGATTGGGAGCATTGTTGGCGTTGGTGGGGCGTCAAGTAAGGGGCTTTTAGATTGGTTAGTCCCGTGTCTGGTTGAGTTTCTGAGCAGTGAAGATTGGACAGCCAGAAAAGCTGCTGCTGAGGCCTTAGGGAAGGTGGCCTCAATGGAAAAGAAGTTGGCGAAGGAACATAAAGCTACCTGTTTGACTTCTCTAGAGACCAGGAGGTTTGATAAGGTATAATATTATCTCACTTCTTTCTCTTAAAACTTGTTTGGTTGCTGAGAAAATTGTGAACAGATTGCAAGCTTTTCTTTTTCTTTTTGTTCTTTTAACTGAAGAGATTACAGTTTGAATGGTAAAAACAAATGAAATTAAATCGCTGGAAAAGTGGCAATAGATTTTGATTCTGAAAGTTGGGATTTTCGTACTGATACGATTTGTGTGTATAAAAAAAAAAGGTGAAGGTGGTTAGGGAGACTATGAATCGCACATTGGAGTTGTGGAAGGAGGTGCCAGGCATTTCTGAGGAAATTTCAGTTCCATCTCAATCTACATGTTCTTCTATAGGTATCAGCTTCTTCTTCTTTCTCTCCTCATAATCTTATTTAGTATGATTGAATTCAGAAGGGTTCAATAATTTAGCGCGCATGGCATTGAAGTTTAAGTTAGTCTCCTCCTAGTCTTTGTAGTGAAGATAATTCACACGATCAATTTATGTTTTTCTTGGATTTTGGCTTGGACCAGATAATGCTGTTGGTATATGCCTCTCCACCGCCTCCAAAAATTCCAAAGATATCGGTTTCAAAACTCCTTTATCTAAGAAAACAGTCCCCGCAAATAGGTCCCCTCCTCCTGATGCTTCGCTCATGACAGCTGCCAAAAAACAAAGCCCGGCAAAGAGCAATGACAGCAATTCAAAGACAGGAAGGACTCATAAGCTGAGCCATGATAGACACTTGGCTTGGAAAATTGAAATCGCTACACCACCAGGAAAAGCTTGTGGTGATGTTACAGGGCATGATTCTGGAGTTTTGGGATCAGGGCAGAATGTGGATGATACAAATTCCACACCAGAAACAAAACGTGTCCTCTTCAGTAGTATCCTAGTTGACAAACGGCACAAATATGATGGTTTGAAATCTGGGTCGCGCGTGGTTCCAATTCAGGGGGATGAAAACTGCTACAGCAAAGACGTTGAAGTGAGCGGTTCTAATGAAGATTTCTATGAGAACCATAAAGATTACGAGGATCTGTCTTTGATCCGTGAACAACTTATTCAGATAGAAAACCAGCAATCCAGTCTTTTAAACCTCCTTCAGGTACAGCATGAGAATTTTGATCTCTCACTCTTTGCCTCCCGCTCCTCCTAACAAGTCATTCTAGTCAATTGTGAAGAAAGGCTTTCATTTCCTCAGTTTGCTTACAGCATGTTGTTGCTAGCCCTGTAGTCTGTACATTACCACTCTATTTGGACATCTTGCCCACATGAGATAACGCATGCTTTCACTATATGTAATTTGTTACGGTGTCTCCAATTAATGGTGAAATTTGGAACAATCAACTCTTTCCCCTCACTGAATAGAGTTAACCCCTTGCCGTGTGTCAACATGTCACCATCCATCTACTTTGTTATGCTTGAACATCCAATTATTGTGTATCCTATGGTTTACTAAACTTGGCAATGTAGCACTTTAGTGGAAATACTAGGGCGCTAAAATGATGAAAAGTTATTTGCTGACTTCAATCGTCTCTTTTCTTGAATTTAGAGATTCATAGGGAGCTCCCAGAGTGGTATAAATTCTCTCGAGACACGAGTTCACGGCCTGGAGATGGCAGTCAATGAAATTTCATATGATTTGGCGGTATCAAGTGGAAGGATTCCTAGAACTGACCCTGTAGAGAACACATGTTGCAAGCTTCCTGGTGCAGAATTCTTAAGTTCTAAGCTCTGGAGGAGAACAGAATGTCGCTCTTCTACTTCAACGTTCTCTTCTTCTGGGAACACTCAGTCATTGAATTCTGTTTGCAGTATTCCTGTTAAGAATGCTAGCATTGAAACATACAACCCAGTAAGCCAAAGATCTCAGCGTCAGAGTATGGGTGGATTTGTTGTGAATACGTTGGCAGATGTTTCCAGCGTAAATGGGCAGAGTTCAGGGCCCTATACAAGTCAAATGGCAAATAACAGAAGTCGAGATGAACCTAAGCAGCAGGTGATTAGATATCTGATCTTACACTAGTTTTACTGTATTCAAATTTTCTCTTTGCAAGTTCTTTTTTTTTTCTTTTAAATCATTTTGAACATCAATCGGGTAAATCCCCCAAGGTTTGGTATCATGACCAAGTGTTGTGATGGCAAAGAACTACAAATTCTAATGCATAGAATAACTAGTATCTAAATATTACAGATCCTTACTGCGTTCCTTATTGCATGTATTTGAGTTTATATCACTAAGTTTTATAATTTTTAGAAGTTTACCTATGGATTTAGTTATCTATTTGCACGGTATGAGCTAGCAAATATGGTTTTCTGGATACAAATTTATTTGAAATGGAAGTTGCCAAGAGTAAAACCTTCTGCTTTCTAGACCATCCCTCTAATTATCTGCATTTGTGCCGTCAGGTTTCCTATTAAATGAAAACAAGAATTTTTCATAACAGTCATCAAGCTGGGAGACAAGGGCCATAAGAACCTGAAGCTGAACGCACTGGAAGAAAAGGCCAGTTCACAGATCAAGTTGGCCACAAGTGCACAAATGTGAAATTCTTGGATTTTTACTGCCTTCTCACTGATTATTCTACGGGCTTCAGGGAATAATATCCAGATTTCTCTATTTAGAGGTGGCATGTCTTTAGGAACTCACCACCAGAGCTATTCTCCATAAGTGATTCTTATTTAACTGGGTTTCACCATTTGCTGACGGAGAAGTTATAGCTGTGCAGGGATCAGTATTTTCACGCTGCTTTTTATGGTGAATAGTATTTTCACGCTGCTTTTTATGGTGAATAAAGAACCTTTTTGTGGGATAAACCCACCCTGTTCCTAGAATAATGTTTGTATACCATGGAACAAGTTATTCAAGAAAGAACAGTTGAGGGGAGGGGCACCACTATACTGCTGTTTAAAAAGAAAGTTTTTTGCTTTTTAATCCCTTTACAATTCTTCACTTCACTTTTCTTACATGCAACGCATTCATTGATTGAAGCATTAGCAATGTCATTATGCAAAAGCTCCTTGATGGCGGGGGGCTCATGAACCCAGTCCACAGTTATTTAGCTGTCTAACGGCTCTAGAAACCCAGTCGGCTACCATGTTTGCTTTCAGGTTCCTGCATAAATACTGACTGTTGAAAATAATATTTTTTATCTTTTAAAAATGATTTTTAACATCATTTTATCAGAACATCCAAAACCATATGAATCGCTAACTTAATCTCCCACGGACTTGGACCCAGAATTGGCCTAAAAGCATCACCTACAAGCCACGCTTCTGTATCCATAATCACATTGCTTGAAGCTTTGTTGACCGCAGTCTTCATGGCATCTCTACAAGCCATGGATTCAACTTTTAAAACAGTAGAAACATTAGTGTTTCATGCCTTCCCAGCAAACACTTGTCCTCAATGATTTCTTCCCACCAAAGCCAGACCTGTCAAGGAGCATCCTTGAAGTTTAGAAACGTCACAGTCAAACCTAATCTGCCCATGTTTGGTGGCTTCCATTTTTCAGCTTGCTGGCATAAACAAGTAAGCCATCTCCAAGTTTAAAATTCAAGATACATCCGCAAGAATATCATTGAGATCCTAATTGATTTACAATTACTTTAAATCACAAAAACATCAATTAAAAAAATTAAAAATAACAAAACGATGGCAAAAACCGCCGCGATAGAGCGGTCCCCTTGAGCTAACAACAAATAATCAAAATCTAACAACTACATGGTATAGAAGGTTCATGATGATGGTGGGAAGATTTAAAATTTCAATAGAGAGTGGCTTCCTTGGCAGTCGATCATGGATGGCACATGGTGTTAATGGAAATTTCCACATAAAATCAAAGCAGCAACATGCGTGCTTTTCAATATTAACAACCTGTCTTTTTGCCAGCGTATAATGAAGCGCGGTTCGTTCCCGTGGCCGGCAAGCACCCACTCCTCAAAACAAATAATGAAAAGCAAGTTGCTGCAGGCAACAAAAAATTTTATCCTCTCATCAACAGCACGACAGATTCTCAATCCATGATCCTCCAGGTGCGTGATGAAGTCCCAATTTCAAACAATAATAAAAATAAAATTCTAAAGACTCTGCCATGGTTAATTTGGGATTTTTTTATTATTATGTTGTAGATAAGGTTTTGTGGGATTTGTTTAGATCATAGTTGTTAAACTTAATTTAGTGAATTTAACGAATTGATTTGGCAAATATTTAGACTTGAAGTCTATAGATGCTTTTTTTAAAATTATTTTTTATTTGAAAATATATTAAAATTATTATTTTTTAATTATTTATCTTTTATATTGGTACATTAAAATTATATATATAAAAAAAAAAGAGTGAAAAACAGGAGGATGTGATTTAAAAAAGTGAAAACGTTAACGGTCAAAAAAACATAAAATTACTTTATGTCTGATTTATGAAAACTTGACGAAGCAGTCGCTCCTGTCATCCATCCATCAATCATTTTATTGCTAAAATCTCCGTTTAATTAGCATAAAATTAAAAGACGGAAAGGCCATGAAAAAGAAAAAAAGGAATTAATTGGCAATCATCAACAAGAAGCCTTTGAATTAAAACAAGCAGGTGTCAATCTCACGCGCTAAAACGAGCGTAAAAATCAATCAAAAGTCCGTAATCCACCTCATCTTCTTCTCTTCTTCCTTTCCTCCACTACTCCACGAGTCAAAAAGCAACAGCAGTCGACACCGCGTTGCTTTCCTTATTCTTTTCCTTCTCCGACCGGCCTTTATAAATCTCACTGTGAGCTCCTCCAGATCTGCTTCTTGCTCATTCAAGATTCAAGAAAATGGATTCCCCGCAACGGAGGAAGAGAAAGCAGCAGGCAAGAATATATAAACCAGCGTATGCCAAGTTTTTATCTGTAAGGTCTCTAACTGTATGCTTGTCTTTCTTCGTGTTTGTTTTGTTCATCTCCTCAGATCGTTTGCCTATCCATAAGGGCGTTTCGTTTCGTCCGGTTCTGAAGACTTCCACTTTATCACTTTTGCCTGCTTTTCTGACTGGTAATGGTGGTGCTCATGCTACCAGTAAATCCCAGTATCCTCGTTTAGTAGTTGAAGGCAGGGTGTTGATGCCCGACCACTTAATGCTAATCGTGTCCAATAAATTAACTCCCCCTGTTGATAACTTACACTGTGTTTACTACGACCTTGTGCTTGAACAAGTTGTGTTGAAGCCCGTTTTGTCTGTTGACGAATACCATCAGTATAAGTCCATTGTGAGGTGTCACCTTCCGCCTCTAAACTTCTCTGCTTCAGTTAATTTGAGAGGGAGACAGCGAGGGCGTCTTGGCAATGTTGTGGTGGAAAGACGTGACTGGTTGTTGCGGCTTAATCGGAGTGTGGTTCCTTCCTGGGACAGGGTGGTTTATGAGGCGGTTTTGGATTGGGACGCTCACACTAGGAATGTGGTTGTGTTTGCTAAAGGATTGAATCTAAAGCCGCAAAGAGAAGCCGATGCAAGGAAATTCAGGTGCCACTTTAGTTTGACTGATGTTGATCAACATCATCGAGGATTATTTGTGCTCACTACCCAAGCGATTGCAGTTGCACAAGAAACTGTTCGTTGTTTGTTGCCGCGTAGTATTCTAAACAATCCAGATAAGGCTAAGGACATTCGAGTCACTGTTGGTCGTCGTGGTGATGACAATGTTGAAGGTGCAGATGATGCTCCTCTGCCTTCCATTGCCAAACTTCAAAACGTCAACTCCCATCAGGGCAAGAGTAAAACAGGGAAATACGAGCTTTGTGCTTGCACCATGCTATGGAACCAGGCATCTTTCTTACGGGAGTGGATTATCTATCACGCTTGGCTTGGAATAGAGCGATGGTTCATCTATGACAACAACAGCGATGATGAGCTACAAGAGGTTATTGATGAGCTTAATTTGCACGAGTACAACATTACTAGGCATGCTTGGCCATGGGTTAAAACACAAGAGGCAGGCTTTTCACACTGTGCTTTGAGAGCAAGGCATGAATGCAAGTGGCTCGGATTGTTTGATGTTGATGAGTTTTTCTACTTCCCACATGACCGAGGACAAGATATACCTGGTCCAAATTCGCTACGAGCCCTTGTCATGAACTACACAGATTCGCCAACATATGCAGAGATAAGAACAGTTTGCCACAGCTATGGGCCATCTGGACTAACATCATCACCATCACAGGGTGTAACTGTAGGTTATACTTGTCGGCTTGAGGCTCCGGAGAGACACAAATCTATTGTGCGCCCAGAACTCCTCCATACAACTCTTCTTAACGCGGTGCATCATTTTAGACTGCAGGATGGATACAGATACCTGGATCTCCCAGAAAGCAGGGCTGTAGTGAACCACTACAAATACCAAGTGTGGGATACCTTTAAAGCCAAGTTCTTTAGAAGAGTTTCGACCTATGTCACTAACTGGCAAGATGACCAAAATAAGGGATCAAAGGACAGAGCACCAGGTCTAGGAACCGAAGCCATTGAACCTCCCAATTGGCGGCTTCAATTCTGCGAGGTTTGGGACACTGGTCTAAAGGATTTTGTTATGGCCAATTTTGCCGATTCTGCGTCAGGGTTCCTTCCCTGGGAGAGGTCCCTCGCCTGACAATTTCTCATTTGGATTTGCAAATTACAGCTAGGCGCCCATGTATAACAGAGTAATTACACGAGCAGCATTCTTTGATTGTTTCATTTTGCATTTTTTGTACCTGATTTTTTAGTGTCATAGAGAGGCAAATTACACAGATGTAAAGTTGGAAAAGTATTCAAGTGATTCTTTTCTTCTTCCTCCTTTTGTGCTTCCTTTTTCAATAGAAATAGTACAACAAAATTGATGGCCAGGAGTAATGGTGTTGCCTGGGATTGTAACAGATATTGCTTGCTTTGGTTAAACAAGAACAAAATCATCTCACAGAATCAAATCAAAACATAAGCACTTGCACCATGGCAGATTCATGAAACAGGAGACAGAAAGACCGGACTATTTACTCGGCAAGGAATGTAATCGGCGAGCTATTCAGAAAAAAGGAAAAGAAAAGAAATAATGATCAAGCTGCTATGAACCATAAGTTGTACAAATGTTTGGGTTTACCAGCTCAATCTGTAAACTCATTAATGAAAATTTGAGAAATGTTTATTCTTCCTGAGCTATTACAACTCAAAAGTCAAAGCGTCTATACCTAGAAACCCACACATTTGGCACGAGGTGGGCTCACCACACAATGCCCCCGGTTTTCACTCCATCTTCGTTCTGCCTCGCTATGATTTGGTTTGATGACAGTTTGTCTCCTGGTTCACAAAAGCGTGCAAGACATCAGAGAACTTGTAAATGGATCCGCTTATTTTAAAATTTCATTGTTTCATCTTTAAGCTCCACATGGCGTGATTTTGATGCTTGGTCCTTTGTAAAACATGTTCTTAAACTATCATCAGTTTCCCTCTAGCAACACCAGCACACGTAGTCACATTCCACATTCTCTTGCATGAAAAACAATATATTGCCTGACAACTCCGCGATATGCCTTTATCTTATTATTTTAAGAAAACATCACATGTAATTACATGTAATCATACTAACAACTTCTCCAAAAAGAAAATATGATCCATGTAATCACAAAGAATGTATTTTCATATTATTTTAATATAATGATGTTAAAAATAATTTTTAAAAAATAAAAAAATATATTATTTTGATATATTTTCAAGCAAAAAAACACTTTAAAAAATAACTGCTACCACTCACAAACACACCAATCTCCGACCAGTGGCATGGATTTCCGAGAAAAAATGGGACAAAAGACCTCAAAACAGAAACAGTTTGACAATATTATAATGCCTAAATGCAGTTCAAACTGAAATAAAGTTTACCTTAAATAATGGATACAGCAAATGCTATATATATACACATGAGAATCCATAGTTCGGTATAGTTACTTTCAGACTCTATCTTGCACCGCCAATCGTTCATTTGTAACATATTTTGCAAGAGTAGCATCCAGTTTTTCTCCAATAAGCGTAATCCATGCCTGCGAGTGAATAAAAATTGGAAATCTTAAATCCAGTAATAAATGACTAGAGACGAAGGTAATGTCTAATACTAATTTTGATGCTTTCGCAATCAAAGGGATATGAGAAACATAGATATCAGCTGAAGAAAATAGAAGAAGTGTAACCAAATGGCTCTTAACATATATGTTATAACTAAAAGATAAAAGAATGGACCTGGTCGGAAGATGTGAACCCCCTAATTGTGTCACCACCAATTATTACAATTCCTTTGTCTCCAAGCGGCTGCAAAATCACTGCCTGGAAAATTGTCATATTGATTTAGTAATTCTATGATGTGGAAATCTGGCGCAGGTAAAATCAATGAAAAATGTGTTGCAGGTTTAGAATTACAGTCCAGAGCGGAGCAATTTTCTCCACAATATAAATAGGAATGTAACTTTAAGTGTACATTTCTTATGGATATACACATCATAGACATTTCCGGGACAACTTCCTCTTCAAAACCATCAAATGATCTTCTGTCCAACAAAGCAACCATACATTCTGTGACGGGGGAAAGAAAACACATCAGCTGCACATGAATCAAAATAATATTATGGTTCATGGCCAATTACTCTGGAAACGTACTAGCTAAATTCAACTCGACTAAGCCTCAAACAAAAATAGTTTGAGGTTAGTTACCTGAATCTGCCTCCCTCTCTTCTATTCAGAACTAACCTGAATCTGCTTCCCGAACTCTATTCAGTACTGTCATGAACTCAACTTTTGATAACCTGTTGAGATTCAAGATTATCCTTCCACTTCTGCATGTCATTTTATATCTAACTCTCCTGATTCTCAAGTAACATTTCAAGTTGACCACTCTTTCTCACTGATGCAACCTTAGGTCAAAATCAGATATAGCCAAACCATCTCAAATGGCCCACGATTAATTTTTATTCAAAGATGCCACCTCTACCTTCCTACAAATGTACTCATTTTCTTAACCAGAACTTTCTCATGGTTCTAGATATGTAATCTTTTTGCGGCACAAGTTAAATAAGAGCACCTTTACTCCTTCAAGACTATTTCCATCTCAATATTTCTCAAACAGTCCATGCAAAAAAAATCTTAAATTAAGAAATATGCAGCAACTTTAATTCAGAAGACAAAGAAAAGGTCTGTTTACAGTAATGCAAGCATCCAGTGCAGCTAGAATAAGCAAAAAGTCACCAAATAAATAATCAGAAAAAGTGATGATTTCCTCTTTTAATATGAAGCGTGTTACTCCATCTCAATGAAAAAAGAAAACAAAGTCGAATTGTACTTAATGGGAAAACTAAGCTAGATCACCTGTGTGTTCAAAGGTAGAAATGGCAACTCAGATCTCCCAGGGTAGAGAGAAAGGTTGGCCAAATAGCTCTCTGCAGATAGAATAAGTAAACAATCAATCTTTTAGAATTGTTTCTAACAAATCACCGCAATCACTTACGAGATGCAGATTTTATAGCAGCCTGGTAAAGAGATCCTTGCATCAACTTGGCTGCATCAATAGCCAGTGCTTCATTATTGACAGATTCAGCTGCCACCCCAATTTGTAGGATACAACAGCAATCGTAAACAACAACTAGAGACCTACAGCATGTAACACCTGACAGAGACTCCCATGCCCTAAAGTCGAGCAGCAAAAGCAACGATTAATAGCCAATAATGCATTACCTATTTCTCATTCCTCCAAATTATGTTGATGATTAACAAGCAGTTGACAACCAAGCTCTAAATTAATCCAACTCAAAATCTTTTCAACTACAGTAGTACCATAATAGCTCGGAAACTACAAAATCAGGAAGGTGGGAAAATATAAACCGGCATTCCACGCCTTGAGGATTTACCTAAAAAACAAATGAAAATAAAAATCACACCCCACAATATGCAATCCAATTAACGAAAATTAACCATGGAAAGCAGATATTTAGCCCTTACCACGGAGATAGATTTAGGGCGAATTGTCAGCCATACCAGACCAGTTAATATATTAGTAACAGCCAATCCAAGTGTTAACAAATCAGCCCTCGATTGTGAACTGCCAAATATCTGTTACTTAGCAGCATTTCCTTGATAATTATGATAAGGAAACACAAATTGGTAATCAAACATTACATGTCACATCATAACATAGCAGCAAGAAATTTTACCTGCTGGCATCAGCAACGGGAGCTATGCCTGTAACGGCGCGATTGACGAGCACGGCTAAGAGAGAAGCACCTCCGACAAATATGGGAAAGCCTCGAACGGTGTCGTCGTTGTTCGATATCCAATCAGCAGCCCAATCTCTCTTCGGCTTCATTTTGGTTTTCTTTTAAGTACAGTAAACATAAAACAAGATAAAATGAGAGAGAGAGAGAGAGCACGGCATCAAATTCAACGCAAGTAAAAGAGAGAAGGGGGGGTTAGGTACCAATGAACTGGAAGAAGGCAAGGCAGAGAAGCAACGGAAGGTGGAGAGGGGAGGAGAAAGGTGGGGTGGGAGTGTGGGTTTCCATGGAAAGCAAGCACTTCCGAGGATGTTTCCCGCTTTCATTGTACTTGCTAGCTTGCTACTAGCCTTTTCCCCTTCTTTTTTCTTTGTCTCATGCATTTTAATTTACAATTACAACCTTATTAACAAAAATTGAGGCCCTGTTCACCTCCTCCCGAAGGGAAACAGCATTTTAGATTATTTTTTTAAATTTTATTCTTGTAATTATTAATTATTAAATTTCATAATTTATTTTTATGAATCATTGTCATCTTATAATTTAAATTATGAATTTATGAATTTATTAAATTAATCATGATTAATTTAATTTATTGTGATCATTTTAAAAAAATTATCTTAAGTTTTGATTAAGTCAAATTATATTTTTATGTATAATTTTTGTTGTTTTTGAATTTATCAAAATAATTAAATCATATCAGATTCACTTGTATACAGTTTAAAATTTTACTTTTTATTTATAAAATGCATTAATAGTATCTAATTATTTTTTATATTAAAAAAATTCTTCTTCAACTTGCAAATAAAGTTATAACTTTAAGCCATATAAATCCAACTTCACAATATAAAAATCAATTATTGATTTATGAGTTTTCAAATATAAAGAACCGAATTAAAATATATTTAAAATCTTGGAAGTAAGAACTATTATAGAAAACTTTAAACCACGTGGGGTTTTTATTATAGTAATTTATAATATTTTTTTAATTGAGTCTTTAAAGTTTATTTCTCATTATTTTATATCTAATTTCATGACTAATTTACCAAAAATTACCAAGGAGGAACAAAACTAAAATAGAGGGGATCAAAGTGTAAAACAAAGAGAAAACAAGTGGTAGTTTAAAAATTAGGGTGAGAAGTTCAATTTGATCCTCTTATTTTTTAAATGATAACTTTATGGTCCCTTTATATTTCAATAATTTAATTGTGATATAAAACTTTTTTAAAATTTATTTTGTCTCTAATTAGAGAGAAGAAAGAGAGGCTAGATTCTGAAAATATAAAAAAAAATTAGTTAATATTGATTTCAACTATGAAAAAAATTGATTTTGATGTTGATGAGTTTCATATGAATAAAGTTTTACCCATGGTTTTTTCCCTTCTCATTGCCTAGTAGATCTTAACTTGAAAAAAAAATTTATCTTGGTTTTGTAAGCTATTTTGAGTTATTCAAGGCCAATAAATGGGTCTAGGAAGGTGTATAAAGTATTTTTAAGTGTTCATGAACTAAAAACAAGTGGAGAATTAAATTTTTTAATTAAAAAATTAATGGCTTGAATTTCCAGTGATGCTTTGATTTCTTAAAACTATTGTCTAACCTTTTTTTTTTTTAAATCAATTTATATACACAAGCTCATGATACGCCACTTAGACCTATATATCTAAGTTGTTTTTTATTTTAATTTTATTATTCAATATTTTTTATAAATTTTTTATTTACTATTTTTATTCTATTTAAACAAATTTTTGTGATTTTTTTAATAAAATCTGATTTAATTTTTAAATGGTTTCCATATAAGATTTAAATATTTTTTATGGTGTTAGAAGGCATCCTTTATGTATACCCTTGTTTATTTTTTTCATTTTGTTTTATTCAATCTCTTTTCTGTGCAAGTTTTTTTTTTATCATTTCAATAAATAAACCATTAGTTTCAAGAAATAAATATTATTAAATATAATCAAGTTTATATCCTGTAATTTGAAATCAAATATTTACATCCATATTTATCTCTAAAATCTTCAATTTAGTACATGATTAACTATAATTTAATTTTTACTTAGCTTTCACATAAAATGATAATATTTTTTTTTATTATGTGTAACCTTACATAATATTTTTTTTCTTTAATTTGATTTAGTTGTTTTTATATGTATATATATGTTTTTATTATCATTTAATTAAATAAAAAATAATTTTAATAAATAAAATTATTAAACATAATGACATACATGGTTGATAAGTAGCAAAGTCACACAAATTTAAACCCTTAATATTAATGATTTGTAATATAGTAAATAAAGGTATTCTCCGATATTAGTATTAAAACTTAATTATTTAATCAAAACAAGCTATTTAAGTTTAAGAGAAGAGTAAACCAAGCAAATAATTTACATTAAATACACTAATTTGATGAAATCAACTAGCATGTAATTTGATAAAAAAAAACCACCTAAAAGGGGTTGTTTATAATACAAACTAATTAAAATAAGCTAGAAAGCTAACAAAATGATAGGAATCAATTTTGAAAATTAAAAGGCATGTTGGGTATAATATTAAATATAGAGATAAAAGGTTTTAATATTAATTTTAAAAAAGTATTCATTGGTGATAATTAACACCCATCATTGAATTTATGTATGTTTTTAAATTTATTTGTAATTATAAATAAATCAATCATGAAAAATAAGCTTTTCTGTATATCCTTACTTTTTAGTTGACTTAGTATCTGCACATCAATTAATTATAATCACATGATAACTTTCATTAAACATGCATGAATTTACTATGTAATAGCAGTACGATCATGATAGGTATAATTGATTCATGATAATTAAACATGTGTGAAGTTAATTTAATCAAAATTTATATTTTTCAAGTAATAAGTAATCAAATACGGGTTAAAAAATTAGATACTTCTGCCACTCTAGACCATTTAAGATCCAAGAGTACAATCTTTTAAAATTAAAAACTAAACATGTCATAAATTTAGAAAAGAAAAAGGTAAAAAATATAATTATAAAAACAATGAAATCCCTCATTCTTTTTTCTTATTCTTTGAACATGATTCCCCTTTTCTTATATGGTTGATATTTTAAATAGGTTTACTAGTCCTGTAAGACCTTTTTCACATCATTAATGTGGGTATCATGTCATCATTCAAATATGAAAAAATTTAGTTTGGACTTGTGCTAGTCCATTGGTAGATTTTAGAGCTAGTTTTAAAAATTTTATTATCTCTCGTTTAGATGAGTTATTGGACCTATCATATATTGATAAAAAGCTTGAGATGTCTAGTTTTTAGCCTAACTTGAATTTTAGCAAGGTTCTGCATGTAGCTTTAGATATGATTCAAGAGTATCTAATGATCTAAAGAGTATGTAGTGGTCTAGTTTGGTTAATTTGCTCCATCGAGTCCAAATCTCACTAAGATTTCATATTTGAGTTAGGTTCCTAATGCAATTATGATTTATACTTCTTAGCTCTAATGACTCGTTCCAATATCTAATTTCTAGTTTTGTGATTGAAATTATACTAAGAAAATATTTCATTTAACTTGTTTTTACAATTCGTGTCTTCGTAACATTGTTAAATACAAAACAAGATAAGTAATTTATTGTAAGACATAAAACACATATAAAAAGACTAACAGTAATGTGGTAAAAAGATAGAATAATATGAGTGTATCAATAATCCAATTTATGAGATCAAATATCTTAATTTATATTTTTTTAATTTTTAAATTTAATCTTTAGTTATTGTTAACTTCTTTTTTTCATGTCTATAGGAACAAATTACTCTTTATTTATTTAATTAAATTCATGCATAAAGTCTTTTGATTTATGATTGAAATTTTTTTAAGTAAAAAAATATATTGAAAAAACTTATATATTCTTTTTTTTTGTTGAAAAAAATATTTGACCTACAATGTAAGTCCCAAAAAACAATACTAATGACAATAAAATAAAAATATTTCATGATAGTAATAATAACAATATAAAAAAGTAAATAAGAGGAAGGTTAGCTTTGGGAATCAATAGGAATAAAAATAAAAATGGGATTAGATTATAATATTTATTTTTTTGAAATTAAAGAAATAACTAAAGGGTAAATAAGATATCCGAGAGGAGATAAAATAGAAATATAAAACAGTTAACCTTCTTTTTAAGAGGTTTTGCTAGCATGAAAAAACATTATATAAGATATTTATTTATGTTTTGCTAGCATGAAAAAACAGGGAGGGTATCTTCAAAAACTCCTTGTTCTTCATTTGAAATTGCGAGAAGGTTTAGAGTTTAAATGGTGGTGAGGTTAGTTTACTGACATGATAAAAAGATTAATGTCTTCTCCCAAGTGCAGGAGTGTCGAAGTAATAAATAACCCGACAAGACCGGGGTCGAACCACATGGAGGTTAATTGTACAAATTATAAACAACAATTATAAAACAACAACAACAACAATAGTAGTAGTAGTAGTAGTAGTAGTAGTAGTAGTAGTAGTAGTAACAATAATAATAGTATTAGTATTAGTGTTAGTAGTAGTAGTAGTAGTAATAATAATAAAGAAAAAGAAGAAGAAGATGATGATGATGATGAGAACTTTGAGATGAAATATTAATGTAACAATTAAACAATGATAATAACAAATGTCAAGGTTAGAGATTCCACTAATGGTATGTCAAACAAGTATAATATAAACTCTTATTATTCAATTGGAAACCACACATAAAGGAGGTTCCAATCAGATTATAGATTGTTAACATGATTACATTAGTCATCTTATTCGATTAATGCTAATACTTGTAAATTTCGTCAAGCATTCATGATTATAACTTATGTTAACAACAAATCAAGTTCCTTTCATAGCTCAGGTATCGGTTATACCATACATTATGGGCTATGAAAGTGTCAAGTATTTGTTGTACCAAGTGTTATACAACATAAATCAAGATTAGTTATTTAACAAGCAAAGTATTAAAGAGTAAACAAGATAACAAATATAAAACATGTTAGTATCAAACATTAAAGTCCATATTAAGTTTATATTATACTTATTCTTACACCATTAATGTAACCTTTTCACCTTGACATAATTAACTTAGCTAGACATAATGAATGAAAGAAAAATAGATAAACAAGATAAGAACATAAAAGCTAACTAAGTAAAGGAAAGGAAATGAAAAGCATAAACTTAATATTAATGAAAGCAAAGCATAAACATTACAAAAAATACAAAGAGAGAAAGCAAAAGCATGATCTTGATCTGGACACCAAGATGCCTAAATGCATGGCAAATGCCTCCTTTTATAGGCCAAAATTAGAAACTATTGATTTGATGACTAATTGATAAGTGGGTGGCAAACTCTTGACTTGGTGACAATCCTTATCTTCTCTTGTCTGCCCAAAACGTTATTGATAACATCAAAATTAGAGCTAGTTGAAAACATGAAAGTTGTAGGCAATTGTCTCAGCTTTTTTGTGTAAAAAGTTCAGCTCATTTGGACTTCTAAAACTCCAGATATAACCAAAATACTGAACAGTACTCGGGCTGAAAAATAGATTCGGGCTTCTTTATTGTTGCTACAATTTGAACTTGAAAATGACCTTTTTAGATCTTGGGCCATATAAAAGCTGTAGGCCTATGTCTTACCTTTCCATCCATATAAATTAGACCTAAATATGAGATCTATAGCTCCAGATATGACCCAATTACCGAACAGTGTTCCGGTTTGGATTGCACCGACATCTCTTTTCTAAGTTTGGCCATCTCTTTATCCTTACAATTTAAGTTTTTAAAGTCATCAATCAATCCTTTCATTTATGTGATAGGCCTGCATTTAAAATGAACATTTACCACAAATTAAAGGTATCTTATATTATTAGATATATTATTATAAAACATGCTTTAGTTATGGAGTTATTAATACTTCAAGTGCAAAATGATGATATAAAACCATGATAAAACTGCACTTTTAAGTACTAATCATTTATGAATAAGAAAAACATCTTAACTTAAAATTAAGTAGAATTGAAGAGCGAGAGAAAGCGAGCTCAATGAGAAAAAACAAAGGAAGAAGAAGAGCAACAAATTTTTTTTTGACCAGTTGCATTTCAAAGTTCAAATTATCGACTAGTAAGGTGCTTAAATCTCAAATATACATGTTGGAGTACAATTTAATTATTTTAGAGCAAGTGAGGATAAAATTGAAATTAGGTTTTGGAAGGAGAATTAGAGAAATACAATTAATATTGAAGAAGTTATGGTGGCAAGTGATGTGGGTGGCCGACCAAAGTAAAAAAAAAAAAGAAGGTTTATTTGAATTGAATTAATGATGTAAATTATATCTTGATGAATACATGGTGTTGTAAAATGTGATGTGGTTTTGACTTGATAAATTATTTTATAAAAAATATTAAATACAATCTCGAGAAAAAAAATGACTCTAGAAAAGATTGTGGGAATTTGATAAATCATTGTTACGTGAATCAAATAATTGGAATGTTATCATTAATTTAAAAAGGTGTTGTCAATTATGAATAACTAGAAGATAATGTGAAATAGAAAGAGATTTTAACAAGATATTGTTTCTTTCTATATATTTTGGCTAACATCAAGTAAGAGAGAAATGAGTTCTATTGATTTTAATGCTGTGAAAGTTGTTTTTTATTATGTTGTTAGAGCATTTAAGTAATGAATTTTGCATAACAAATGAGAAAAAATCATGAACTTAATTAATAATGGGTTTGGCTTAATGACTAAAAAGTGTGTATATTTATGTTCTTAAACCTGTAAAAAAAACTGATTATAATATATTTGATTTTATATTAACAGATAATATTTAACAGTTAAACCATAAAATAGAATACATGCTGAAACATTATACATGACAAATAAATATCTAATAATTTTTTATATTTTTAAATTTTACATTAATAGAATTACTAGCTACACTTCATTGTGTTCGTGTATTAGTATAGAAAATCATTAAACAAGTTAAAAAAAATAAAAAGGAAATGAATAGAAAAACTTGATTAGCTGCTCCTAGTATAGAAACTAGTAATGTTAAGAGATTCTAAACATCAACTTGATAGGCTATTTTGGGATTTAAAAAGCTAATAATATTAATGAAATATATTAATATCAATATTTACTTAGATTTTATTAATTAACCTCAATAAAAAAAAAGTAATAATGCTAACGAGGTTCATTGGCATCAACATTATTATCAATAAATAAAAAATAAGTTTGATTAGTTATTCTCATAAAATAAAAAAAAAATTAATGAAAATAATGATATTAAAAAAATACCTTGATTTTTGCATGTTCCTTGAAGTTTTTTATTAATTATCCAGAAAAATGATAACTATTGACACTATTGAGTTGGTGTCAATATTTTCTTAATTAATCATTCTCCAAATGGTGGTTAATGATATAAACATTAAGAAAAAAATTTAGAATATGGATATTTAATTGTTTAATAATGATAATGTGAGAAGTTATTAAAAATAAATAAGAAATGTTTTAATTTCATTTTAGTAATATTTTTTAACGTATTAGTTATTGTTAGTTGTTTAAAAAGGTTATACTTAAATGTTGTATTTTTCATGATCATTTCACTCACGTCAATCATAATCTTATCCTAACTTACCTTTGTTATCATATACTCTATTTAATATATATGTTTTGGGATCGTAACATAATCCACTTAAACATGTAATGTTGATGTTAAACTTTTGATTATTAATGTAGAATGGTTTCTTCTTTTGAAATTTTATAATTATTATTATCTATTAACATATGGATTAATGTGAGATGATAAATATAATTGATGTGATTTGATGTATAAAATAATTAAACTAGAAATTTGAATTTTCAATAGAAATTATGGCAAAACAAGAAAAAAAACATATAATTTCACGAGTATAAATATATATTGTCTTAGTGAACGAGATTGTTATATGTAGTGAAGCCCAAATTAGATAATTATTAAATTAATTTAGGATGGTAAACCATTGAAAGAGATTAGATTGGAAGTCAAAGAAAATTATGGGTGGGAGAGAATCTTTCAATGATGGGTTCAATAGATTATGTTTGATAAGTAACCATTATTTAATGCATATTAGAGGTAATATAATATAACATTATTATCATCAATGTTAATATAGTCGATAACAACCATCATCTTTTCATGAGTGGAAGGTGGATTGATGCTTTCAAGAATATTTAGAAATACAAGGTAAATTATATTTTTTAAAAAAATTATATTTTTTTGTATTGTTTTAATATATTAATTTTAAAAATATTTTTTTAAATAAAAATATTATTTTAATACATTTTAATATAAAAAATATTTTAAAAAATAACTATGCACGCATTCCCAACCGTTGCCTTAGAAATAGAGCTGGGTGTTTTCTGCCCTAACATACATGATGTAGTATTCAAGGTTTGAATGATAAAACAAGTAGTGAAAAACCACGGCTATGCTGTTTAAAAAACTGCTGTTTTCAAACAACCCGTACATGAAAAATATAATATTTAAAAGAAGACACTTTCACACTAACTACTAGCTATGCAATTTTTTTTTATTTTTTAAGTTTTCGAACGTGTGTTTTTTGGCTTCTTCGATGGTGTTTTTTTTTAATTTTTAATTAGTATTTTTTATAAATTTTAATAATATACTATCATAAATAAAATAAATTATTTTAATATATTTCTAAACAAAAACCAGTTAAAAAACACGATCTTCTACCTTTCCAAGTAAGTTATTTGTTTGTGAATTTGTTTAAAGAACCGTGTTAATTCTTTTTAGAAAATCATAAAATTAGTACCAATCAACCAATCATGAGATGACAAGACACATGAAATTCAAACCCATGAAATTTTTTTCAACCTTCGCGATAGGCTTCCTTTCTCATTGTCATTCCTGGAAAGGACCGTAGAGAAGGAAAGTTGTTGAGATGTTGGAGTTTGATTGATATAATTCATAAGAAATAGCTTTTTATATATAAAAAATCACAATTAAATATATTTTTTCACAACCAATCAATCCATAACAAAAGAAAAGAAGGGGAGTTCAATTAAAGTTTGATCAGGCAAGTTTAGAATTTCAACTTTTAATTAAAACAAAATTTGAAGTTTTAAATTAATTTTGACAACATTTTAACTTAATTCAAAAGTTAATTATAGCTAAACAGGTTTATAATTTCTTAGTTAAAAGCTAAGAGACAATTTAAATCAATTCCTGAAAGTCATTTAAATCAAACGAAACCTTACTTGTTTATATCTAATCGCAAATAATTTTTTATATTGATCTATCTTACCTTTGGATAATTTTTAGTGTGAGTTGATACATGAGATAGGGAATATTGCACCCACTTCTTATAAAATTATTTTTTTATGCAATTGTATTAATTTTTTTATTGAGAAAAGTATATTTATTTATATATCTTGCCACCTTAGTTTTTTTATGCAATTGTATTAATTTTTTTATTTTTTTTATTGAGAAAAATATATTTATTTATATATCTTGCCACCTTAGTTTTTTTATGCAATTGTATTAATTTTTTTATTTTTTTATTGAGAAAAGTATATTTATTTATATATCTTGCCACCTTAGTTTTTTTTTAAATAATTTTTTTAAAAGTGAATTATTTTTTTATGTTTGATAGTTTCATGAAAAATAAATTAAAAAAACTTTCAAGTATTTGATTAAATCATGAGAAATAAGTTGAGAAATAACTTATTAATGTTTTATTTTTTTATATATTTATTAAAATAATAAAAACTAAATTTTACAAATAAAAGGCTAAAGGATAAAATTAATTTTTTTTATAAATGATTTAAAATAAAATAAATTACAATTAAAATAACAAAGACCAAATCTAATAAATAAAAAGATTAAAAGATAATGAAATTAAAAAAATATGATTTTATAAATTATTTTAAATAAAAATAAATAATAATTAAAATAATAAAGATCAAATATAATAGATAGAAATTCTTGATTAAGAAAATATTAAGAGAAAAATAAATAAAAAAATAAGAACCAAAGTTTATATAAAAATTAAATCAAATCAAATCAAATTTTAAAGAATAAAATTTAAAAAAATTCAAAATAAAATATATAACAACTAAAAAGTTACAAATTTAATATAATTAATAAATAATAAGATATTTTTAAATTTTTTATAATTTTTAAAAAGTATTTATTGTTAAAAAATATAAAATACTTTTATAGAGACCAAGTTGATATTTTTTAATGAAACATATTTTTTTATTGATTATTTTAAATTCATTAGAAAAAGTTAATCTATAAAACTTTTAAAAAACTAAACAGCTAACATTTTAATATACATTTAATAAAATATTAATAAAATAAATTATTTAAATATCAATATGAAAGCCCATCATTTTAGAAAATATCGCTTTTGTCTTCTTATCCACACAAAGGGATATTTTTTTTAGCCTTTATCTTCTTATCCAGACATGTCCAAGTATTTTTGCCTCTCTTCGCCTCTGTTTTCATCGAATAAAAAAGACTATGCTTTTCTCTATTTTTTTAAAAAATATATATAAAGATGATTACAATTATCATCTATATAAATTAAACTTTTTTAAATTAAAGCTGTGTTTCTTTTTGCATTTCAAAAATATCTTTAAAGAAATTAAATTTTTTTATTTGATTTAAATAAATATTTTTTGATATTTTTTGATTATTTTAAAGCATTAATGTTAAAAATAAATTAAAAAATATTATTTTAATATATTTTTAAATAAATTTTTTTTTCGAATAATTATAATCATACCCATGCTATAAAAATGATATGATCTGTGTCTAATTCAAATCTAAAACATTAATTCGAATCTCAGTAATCAAGAATTTCAATTCAGCATATTAGTGGCTGTAAGAATTTTTACAATTCAGTAGTCTTTTTCCTTTTTAAATATCCAAACCATTTATTTAAAATTCAATAGTTTGGATTTTCCTAACTATCCAGATATCACCGGCGACAGGGACTAGCAACGAAACTTTAGCCGCCAGGATTTCGTGGGTATCGAGGTGGCCCGACAACGTACGCATCGAATCAGAGAGCATGTGACAAGACACTAAAACAAGGTACAACCACAGAGTGTTTTCTTTTTTGTTTTCGGCACTGTAAAAAACAAATGACGCACTGTAAAAAAAATATTCGAGGATAGAATATATTGAGCTGCAAATGACATGTTAATTAACTTAGTTCTCTTAAAGTTAGTTATTATATATATATATATATATATATATATATTTAATATCTGGGCTGACTTGTATTTATAATTACTCTCACAGCTTATTGAATATATTATAAATTCAATAAATATATAAAATATTATAAAAATAATAAATATACATGAAAACTTGAACTCCAGTATAATAAAAGAAGATAAATCACTTCCTAGACTAAAATCCTATACTTAATTATTATATTTCTGTTTGGATGGGTGGTAGTGCATGTGTGTATCGAATATTTAGAGAGTTGGGTGACACAATATTAATGATGTTCTAAATAATAATACAATAAAATTTATTTTAATAAATTTATTATTTATACAAATAGCTAGGAAATAGAAACTAATATTTAATTTCTGCATTTTTTGTACGGAATTAATAGATAAATAAATTGTCTTTGAAAATATCTTTTTATAGAGCTGTTGATTGTCACTTGATGAAATATATTATATTTGTTTTAAGAAATATGTTATATTATTTTATTATTTTTTATTTTTTATTGTGACAAGTCACCGGAAAACTATGTAACCATTAGCATTCATGGAAAACAGGAAGACCAATGCAAAGCCATGAAGTTTAGAGAGCTGCAAAAGCAAGCAAAGAACAAAGGCTCCCAGTGAAATGTTTACTACGCAAAACCATACATGTAAGACGCATGTTGATAAACTAATCTGGTAATTTATTAATTTAAAATTTAATTTGATGAAATTAGTAAAATAATCTCATTTAAAAAATAAAATCTTTCTAGACATTTATCTTTTTCAAACATGACATCACTTTATAAGTTTTAAAAAAGACTTAGATCCACGCAATTGATCTGAACCCAAGTCATGTAAATTCTAAATCAAATCTTATAACTACCCTTAAAACAACCTTAAAATAAGCTAATTTACCTTTCACCGATAACGTGGCTTAGGATTATTGGGCTGTAATTGTCCTCTAGATAAAATCACTGTCACTTTACAGATTTGTTCATAATCTAAGGATTAAAGCTTGAAAGCAAAAGACATATCCACCGCCACAGCCACGAAGCAGGGTGGAGGCAACGGGAAAGCGTTGGAGTGAGAAGAACGGGTAAGTTCACAGCTGATGAGGTGGGGTCCGTTTTCTCTTATCCTCCACCACCTTGCCCCCACCATAGGCTTATTTTATTAAAAAATAAGGGGAGGGCACGGAGTAAGAGACAAGGAAATATTTCTCAAAGAGGCAGCGAATATGCCAAGTAGACGGTGGAGAAACACTTCGCTCCTCCACCATCAAATTTTAAAGTACTATTTCCAAGTTAAAAAAATAAGATCCATGGCATAAATTTCCATTTATGTGCAGACATTTCCCACTAATTATTATAGCTCTCAACATCAAGGAACCATAAATTAAAAGTATGTAACCCATCTCAAATTAAATCATGATCAAGGCATCATATCGTGTTGAAGAGCCATTGGAGGACTGTCCACCAAAACTTTAGTATGGTTTGAATCCTTACCAAGACAACAAACCTATGACTAGAACTAGTTGGGTGGAAACATTAGGATATACCCACTTGTAAGATTAAAACCTTTGGACGGTCGCCAAGATTTTAAAGGTGGGGCACTTCAAACTTCAAAGTACTTGGCCTTGTTTTTCTGTAAGAATATCACGATTATAAGCGGCTCTACACATTATAGTACTGTTAATGTAGATAGTTTTACGTTAGCAATTAATTCCCTCGATGTGGTGATGGATTGACATGCTATTCTTATAAATATAATGATTAATATATCAACATGTTAATTATTATCATTGTTATGTCATCCATGCATGTGTGATCCTATGATACTACGAAATTCTATGTCCTATCCTTGATAATTAATGATGTAATAGAAACAACATAAAAAATATCTAAAAAATGATGCCCGCATAAAGTATTAATTTGAAATTTTATTATTGATTTTCCTTTTAGTTTAATTTGCAACTCTTTAAATAAACCAAAAGCAATCTTTATAAGGTAAGAAAATTAAAATTAAAATTAAGTTAAAACACAAAAATAAAAATAAAAGTAATCACAACTAGCCAACTCTTTTTTAAATTGGGCCAATAGAAGTCACTTATTCGATTAAACTTCATCCACCCATTCCATAACAAACTTGTTGAGGTTTTGTGCATCATTCACCACAGTTGACCGTTCAAAGCTATGAAATTTTCTACAGTCGTCTACATCAATTACCCATAATACAAGTAAAAAAAAATATCTAAATAAAACCCATCATGATTCCTTGATCTGAAAAGAATTTTGCCATTGGATATTATTACAGCACACAACAACCAACACCAGGCGAAGCACCATAGCTTTACTTTGCCATTTGCGATTAAAAAAAGTCCACGCTTTGCCCGTATAGATTCATTAAAAACTGGAGGACCCCCAAAATTCTCACCCTGAAGACAACCACTACCCTGCCTCCACTCAGATTTTCCATCACAGGCCATTTTTAGTTTCCTCTCTCGTTTCACTTTTTCTCTCCCTCTAGCTCTTGCATGGAATAGTAGAAGTGTTATTATTACCATAATCCTGTCTCTGATCACAAGAAGAAACCGAACATGATGCCTCGCAGTTGCTCACAGTGCGGAAACAACGGCCACAACTCGCGCACATGCGGGGAGAGTCCAGCTGGTGGGGATCAGAATAGTTCTTCTGGTATTATGCTGTTTGGTGTGAGGGTCACTGAAGTAGCTGCTTCTTTTCGAAAAAGTTATAGCATGAACAATCTCTCGCAGTATGATGAACAGCCTCACGAGGAACCCAACGCCGATGTAGCCGCCGGTTATGAATCCGACGACGTCGTTCACGCCTCTGGCAGAAGCCGCGAGCGCAAAAGAGGTACGTACGTAGATATATAGATTAACTAGCTCTGCTAGATCTTGGATCGATCGTAATCAGGTCTTCTTACGGCTACAACCATACAGGTTTTTCTTCTTTTAGCCGGGAGAATTCATCTAGAATATGTGATGATTGGATTTTACGTGTGCTAATTAATTTACAGGGGTTCCATGGACAGAGGAAGAACACAAACTTTTCTTGTTGGGGTTGCAGAAAGTAGGGAAAGGAGATTGGAGAGGGATTTCAAGAAACTTTGTCAAGACACGAACCCCTACGCAGGTGGCTAGTCATGCTCAAAAGTACTTCCTCCGCAGAAATAACCAGAATCGCCGACGACGGAGATCTAGTCTCTTTGATATTACCACTGATACAGTAAGCTATAATCTCAACTCCAATTAGAGCTGGTTCTTTGTACCAAGAAAAAGTTTGTTCAAAAACTTAATTTATTAATTTGGTTTTTTTTTTTTAACGATTCTTCTCTCCATCAATTTAAAAGGTAAAGAACAAAAAGACTTTGATTTTATTCTAGCTGCTGATAAATCATTTACAGTTCATGGGTTCATCAATGGAAGAAGATCAAGTACACCAAGAAACTGCAACTCCAGCATTGCCACAGCTTCAGCTACAGCCACGGCCATGTTTGAACAACAATAGGCCTGGAGGGTTTCCCATGTCAACTTTTCCTGTAACTGTAATTAGTCCTGTAACCTCACCGGTCAGTGGTGACAACCCACTGGAGAAGCTCACATCAGGACAGACAAACGTGAATAAAAAATCACCCAAGCTTGTTCGTCCAGTACCAATTGTTCCAATCCCTCCATCTTCAAAAATGGCTGATCTTAACTTGAATCAGAAAAGCCCCGAAGACCAATTCCCAGCTCTATCACTCAAGCTCTCTACTCCATCCTCCGAGGAGCAGCAGCAGTCACCACCAGCATCGACACATTCATCAACATTTCAGGCCATTTCGAGTAGTGATAGCATCATTAGTGTTGCTTGAAGAATATGTATATACAATTGCCTTATATATATATAAATATGTGATATTATATTAATGGGCGGGGCACGTACTTGTAGAGGTTGTTAAATAGTGGATTAATTAGAAGAACTAGGGCTAATATTAGACTACTATTAGGTGATTCTTGCTCATACACGTTAGAGAGAGAGATTTGAAGAAAAAGATTGGATGTCTTTTTCCATTGTGGGGGAGATTTATGGATTCTTGTTTACTTTGTATGCTTCCTTTTGTGGTGAAATGATAGGGCACCCAGTACTCTTTGTCAGCTACCATATATGTATCAGAATCTCTTACAACTAGAACCAGGAAGAAATTCCATGTTTTTTCATAGTGGGGGAGAAGGGTTGCAGGGATTATGCCATTGCCTCGCAGGACAAAAAAAGAAAAAAAGCAAACTGTTTTGTGTCCATTTGGACAATGCGATTCAATAATATATTTTTATTTTTTTTAAAATATTAATATATTAAAATAATTTTAAAATACTAAAAAAATATTAATTTAAAATAAAAAAATAATTTTTTAAAAAAACGTGGACCTAGAATAACAAGTTGATGATTATTCAAGCCGAATTAATAATTCTACGGAACAAAATATTGTCCATGGGCCAAGGGCCCAACACTTAAGAGCCGTAGGGATTTTTCACGGTCCTTCGCCCGCTCTGACTCATAAATTATTTTCTTTACTTGTAGTCATTCTCATTTACAAAAGATAAAAACATATTGTCTATGGGCCAAAGGCCCAACATCTAAGAAAACGTCAGGATTATTCCATGATCAGGTCGCTAGCTGGAGGACATAAAGAGGAATGAATCGTGAGTAGAAAGGAGAGAACTATGGCTTGCTGGAAATCAGTATGGATCCTTGTAGCAGCAGCAGTAATATTCGCGCTGCTCTCTTCAATTCACGCCACAGAGTGAGTATAAATCTATCTTTTTAACACGTTTATGTGCTTGATGAAATTAATTAAAATTGAATTGGAGCAGAAATGTAGGGCGTAGAACATTGCTTAGTTTCAAAGAAACACCTTACGGCAGCAACTTCACTTTCGATTGCTCTCCTTCTGGTCCCTGTGTTCCCTGCTCCTACTCTGAGAAGGTTTGAAGCTCTCTCTCTCTCTCTCTTCTTTTTAATAGTAATAGTAATAATAATAATTTCTTGATTTTTCCGACGTTTTTTGGTATAATAATTGTGTAATTTAGTCTCAATTATTCCTTGGATTTGTTTGTAAAGAATGCAAAATGATGATGATGATAATTTTGTTAAGATTTGAGGAGATATTGTTATTTATATGTGCTTAATTTTGGCGGTTTTCCGTGTGTTTTTTGGTAGAGTGATGAAAACTATCGATGCAGCGAGACTGGCTATCGTATCCCTTTTAGATGTATTGAGATTAAACATGGTACAGAGAAAGAAAATGGGAAGCAGCATTCTCAAGATGGTCGATCTGCTGTCGAAATCTCCGACAATGTAAATCCTCATGTATCGTCGCAAGATGCTGCCTCTAACGAGGGTAGAATCTTACTGGATGGTTCATCTTCAGCTAAGGATGGAGTTCAGACTTATATTACTTACAGAAGCTGTATATCAGCTAACGCAGAGGGGTTGTCAGTACTTGGTTTTGAGGTATTCCGGTGTCTTTCCAAATATAATTCTCTTTGTTGTTTATGTGACTTGTGGGGGGTGGATTCTTTTTTGGCTTGTTAGAATTGAATCATTGTTTGTTATCATTGTTTAGCATTTTAAGTGGTGGTAGGTAAGAAATCTAAATGAGTGATGGAAGAGAAGGATCACTTCAGCTTTGATATTGAATTCATGTCAGAATACTTTAGATTTGTGTCCCATAGGATTTGTGGTCAGTGGTGGTTTGATGTGTACAAATCTAGGAAATTAATATTGCTGTCAAGAGCAATCCAATGTTATCCTAGCAAGGATGTAATGAAAGAAAAGGAAGAAGAAGAAAATATCGTTTGGAGAAAAGAAAAGAGAAAGAACACTTAATGCTGCAGGTCTGAGACCAGACCAAAATACTTGTAATTCCATTATCAAAGTTCTTTGATTACATAATATAGGAGCTACTGTTATAGGCACCAAAAGCATTGCTAGTTTAGAACTTAACAGGAAACTGGAATTCAAATAAGAAAAGCTCCTAGCCCTGGTGGCTTGGTTTTATATTTTCCACCACTCAACCAAGGTACCAGCAACGGTGAACACCAACAAATAAATAATAGAATTCTCCTAATTAATATTATAGTTGTCAAATAAACTATATTGCCTAACAATGTTAAGGTTCATAAATTTCTGAAGTAGTCTAGATTTTACAAGGAAAACTAGAACATTACAAATGAAAATCAAATGAGATAATTTATATATCTCTTTTCCCTTGGCTACATCACTGTGGTCCTTCGATTGTTTGCTGTTTAGTCTCAATCTTCTAATTCAAGAATGCTGTAAATTGAAAATCCAAGAGATGTGCTACTTAGTTGCTAAATTTCTGCCACCTTAGTTTTCATAATTTTTATGTTTATCATAAGAGTAGAGCGTCACTGTCATGAATTTAAGGACTAGTAAGAACAATAGTGATTAAATGTCAAATCTATATGTAATTGGTTTGACTTGTTATGCTTGTCAATATATATTTAGATCCGAAATTTTTTACCATTCACTATCTCAAGGTGATTCCTGGCTGAGTGAGAATTAATTTGAGAAAGTATCATTAACCCTTAATATTTTTCCTTTAGTACAGTGGTGCATGTTCACAAGTATTTCAATCTCAGAGTTTTGTCTGGTGAATGTTGAGCCTCAAAATGGGAGCCTTGAGGTTTTGGTTAGTGAGGTTCTGTGATGCAGGAGCAAATCCTAATAATAGCAGTTGTCGTATAATGAGGATTTTACTTGTGTATTAGTTATTATTAATAGTAGTTTGAACAGCTAGGATTTAAATATTTTTAAGGGATAGGAATTTTTTTTTAAAATGTTTTGTTGTCTATTTGAGGGTTGTTACTGTAGTAATAACAGAGGTTATTGATGTTTTGAGAATTTTATAGAAACGATTTTTTTTTTTTTTTGCCTGGCTGTTCAGTCCTGACAACCAACAACCTTTGGCTGTGTTTGCTACCTTTTGCCTATTCTTCCTGCATCATACTGTATGAGCAATGCTTCTCATTGAGATCACGAGCATGGAGTTATAGCACAGGACTCCAATTCCTACTTCCAAAGAAAATCTCTGAAGAAAGAAATGTCTTCTGATTTATATGTTTCAACAAGTTTCATGATTTTTTAAAGAAGACAATTTAGAAAGAAAATATAGATATCTGCTCTATATTGCATGGTATACCATGTCTTTTTATCTCGAGACTAGCAGTGAATGAAAAGTACAAAGCATGTGCAATAATCAACTTAAGATTCAAGGAGGTCAATGTTTGAATGGAATGTTATGAGCAGCAGTTTCCTTGCATAGTTTTCTTCCTTGTATTTAATGAGGTGTGAGATTGGCAAGTAGAATTGCAAGCACTCTGTTACTGTAGTTGGGTCTCTTAATGCTAGCCTTCATTCTTATGGTCTGAATCGCATTCAACAGGGGATAATTTTGTGTTTGTTACTCGCAAGTGGTTCAGTTGTGTACTTCCGAAGAAAGCAGACCTTTACCAGGGCGTCTGGAGCTGGATCAGGGAGTATCCAGATGAACTACAGATTTTAACTCTGAAATTTTCTTCAACCGAGGTTTTCTGCCCCTCATGAAGCCAGCCAATTCTAATGATTTCCGAGGGTTCGAAGCTTTTGGTTTGTGTGTAGAAGTGTTTTATCATTTGCAGTTCATATTATCTTCTTTGAATTCTTCGTTGTTGCTCTGAAATGTATTCATTACGTGATATTTTCCTGATGCACAAAACCGTGGAACCATCGAGAGAGAGCTATAGATGCTCTTTAGATGGTAAGAATGGCAGCGGTTCCTTCCATACGACGACAGAATTAACATGCCTGCCGAATCTCATACTGATCGAGAGGGCCAAAAATCATCCACCATGTACAGGGAAAGCACACGCCCACTGATGAAAGTATACAAGGATCATGTCGAGCATTGTAACAGGTTATGCAGCATTAACCTTTCTTTTTGGAACTAAAGTTGCGCAGCATTTTCTGCATGGATGCAACACTTTTGGCTGTGGTTCTGTTTATAAATCAGAGTAGGGTAAGCAGCGTACATTTGCTCACAAAACAACACCTATTCTCCAACTCCAATTAGTCAAATTACAGCACAGGATGTACCATGTAATTTCTGCTTCCGTCTTCTTTGAATATACAAGAAACATGGCCATTGGTGCCTTCTGTTAGTTTTTTTAATGACTCGAGCATATCAACGAAGCACCAGCAACAGCAGACTACTCCAAATAAAGAATGATGTCATCGATCAACCTCGTCTTAAACCACGAAAGCTCCTCTTTTTAAGACAGATCTACAGTGATGCAGCAGCAAACAAAGATTACAAACAGCTGGCGGGAATATGGAAATTACAAAAAATAATCCGGGGTTTTTCGCGTGGTGTCAGGCTCAATTTGCCGGGGTGCTGGGTCAAACTGAAGGAAATTCTGGTCCATATTCTCTCCGATCTCTAGAATTGCAGCCATGTTCCCACAACGGTAGCAATAGTTCGGAGCACTAAATACAGTAACCACATTCTTTTCCTGAGATAAAAACGAGAGATTTATAACTAACAAGTTTCATTTAAAAAACAAAAAACATGGAAAGAAGACGTGTCTTGTCCAGATTCAGTCACCTGACACCAATTGTACCCTTCCATGACAAGCTGGTGAGCCCGTGAAATTAAAGTGAGTCCATTGGTATGATTGAAATGACCAGCTATATCCTGTCCAAAAGTATATCCAGCACCACGAGGAGATATTCCCCACCCACAACGATCATCTGGATCAGACCACAAGAGATCGCACATTGGACCTTCATGTGGAACCTACTTGTGCAGAGAATGACAGATGTGATTGCTTAACCAAAATCAACCGCAGAAAACTAGAAGCTAGCAAAATAAAAAAGCCGCTGCTGGCAATGCACTGAATAGAAGTGTATTGCATGAAGAGATGGATGACATGATAGTGTAGCAGTGCAATTGGGCAGAAGGGAATGTCAGGTATCCTACTTTCAATCCTTGACAAGAAAAGAAAATGCTAAAAAAATAGCACACATCACTGATATAACCAAGTTTTAGATGCAGTGCTTCTATGATAGTTAAATTCCATTAATCTGAAAAAAAGCTTGCATGGAAGTTCACATAACAGGAAGAGGACATCATGCTAGCTTGCAAACCACCTTCAATTATAACTGATTAGCACACCATAACCATTATATACTTCAATTTTATTGAGAATCTGAAATATGAGAAGCAGTTACTCATACCTCTTGTAGACGGTCTAAATCTCGGATGTTATCTAGCGTATCAAGAGATGGTGAAAGCCCTCCATGTAAACAGAAGATCTGCAATAAAAAAAAAAAAATGAAGCAGTGAGCAGCTGATAATCGATTGCATCAAGCAAAAATCCTACAGCACTTGTGACAAACCTGACTTTCAATGAGGGCTGTAAGGGGTAGATAATCAAAAAGGTCGGTGAAATACTTCCAGACATTAGCATTTCCATATTTTCTCAAGCACTCATCATAAAAACCATACCTGAAAATGAATTGAAATGAATCATTTAGTAATCAAAGTGAGAACAACATGATCGCTCACATGTGTTTGCATATGCATGTGAGAGGGGGGGAGCTCAAGGTAACAGAACATTCTTAGAACAATGTTTAGCCTTTAGGCTACAAACAAGCTGAGGATGTTCTTTTGGAAGAGACAAAACAAGTGAAGTCTTTGGTGCAAATAATTGGTCTCAGATTATTGGAAACATTAACAGCACATGCTTTTGGAAGGGTGTACAGGTGAACTTAAAGTTAGGTGAGTGTGGTAGAGAAGAGTCAAATGCCAAGGCCTGATATTAATTAGTTGATTTTCGAGTAGCAAGTCCCACAATAACATCGAATGACACAATATACTGTTGCAACAACAATTCATCTCCGGAAAACAAATTGGTTATCATCCTAGATCCATGTCGTCTCCCTTTCAACTTGAGAAGAGAAAATTGCTTTGATTAAAGCTTCCAATTATATGCGGCTTCACAGTGTTTCCTTTCAAGTCAAGGAACAAGAATTCTCTCCTTTACAGACAAAGGTTTCAAATGAAGCCAACATATAACTGTATGGGTAAACATCACCATGCTCCTGTCAAAGAACTCACCAGAATGGAACCCACAAGCTCCACTGATGAGATGCAGCTTGTACTTGAGTTAACTCACAAGGCCAGATAATATGAAACTTGAGACCCGGATACGACATATTTTACAGCCACTTATTTGGGAAAAATGAAGTGGTCTCCATATAAGAGTATTACAGCTTAGGTCTGAGCAGCCAAATATCATAAATTCTGTGCAAATATTTGATGTTTACAGTGCCATCATGACAGAAACTTGAAGACAAACAAGAAATCTAACAATGAAAGACAGATGACTAAAAAAACCTGCTCTTCCTGCAGAAACATACAAACATGGGTTGTTGTGTTCACTGAGCAGTATCAAAATTCATATTATTCAATCACAAGTAAAGCTTCCATTGAGAAAGAAAAACAGAATCTTACACTTGAGTAATCTGCCTGCTCTCATGGTTTCCTCTTAGGATTGTAATTCTATCTCTATAACGAACTTTCAAGGCCACTAAGAGCGTGACCGTCTCCACTGAATAGTACCCACGATCTGCATTGATGTTATCGGTAATATTAGAAAAAGCTTGAGTTTAGTATATGTAAAAAATTCAAAGAATGTTCTAAACCATCCCCATTCAACATTTTAAAACAATGTTAACAAAACGGAAGTAATTAAAAGAAAAAATCCATAACCTAACAACAAACGTAAAGATCATCAGTATTTCTATCATAACTAAGCATATATCCCAAGCTCCATCGATGGAAATTCAGGGGCGCTCGCATTTCGACCAAGCATACATCTTAGTTAACCCATATGCAAATGAAATTCAACTCCTAACAGTCAAAGTCTGCCGCCCAATTAGAAACGCAGCCAGCGCCTAAAGCCCCACATTCTCAGCAGTTTTACGAATTTCCAACACGATTTTATAAAGTTAGAAAACTATCAATAGAGATCATTCTTTCTCCTTCAAAAGGAGAGGGGAAACAATAAAAAAAAAATAGCCCTTAATCTTTTTTTATCACATAAAAAGAGAAGAAAAACTGACCTACGTAATCTCCCATGAAGAGATAATTAGTATCAGGTGCATTCCCTCCTATCCTAAAGAGTTCTATGAGATCGTAGAACTGGCCATGAATATCGCCACAGACGGTGACCGGACATTTCACAGGCTGCACGTTCCACTCCTCCACCAGAATCGCCCTCGCCTGATCGCACAACGTCTTCACCTCCCCCTCCGCCAAAGGCTTGCACTCCATCAGCTGCTCGATCTGACGGTCCAGATCTCCGTGCGACGACGGCATCCTCTCTCTCTTTGTCTCAATCTCAATCTCAATTATTTTATTTTAAAAACAATAATTTCTTTTAAAATTCAGATTTTTTAGGGTTTCGAAATTACAAAGAACCTAAACATTTCGTTTTTCAGATCTACCTACCATTCCCCTCTCTTCCTGCCTTGCGATTTCTCCTCTGTGAGCCGTGAGGTATGAACTTAATTTTTTTAAGAAATAAAAATTTATGTATCGTTTTGTACTAACAATTATTATTATTATCGGGATATTATAAGAAAGAAAGAAAAACAGGGAGATCTGAAATGAAACTCAAATGCAAATGAAATGGAAGAATTTTATTTTATTTCTTTTTTCCTGCATTTTTTTAAAGGTTGTCGACAACGCCACAAATTATATTGTAAGCAATTAGAAATTTGTTTTCTCCGGCGGCTCCGCCGCGTCAAATCATAAGGGAAGACACGTGTCGGTAAAGCTCCTCTTTTTTGAATTTCTGGAAGACCAGTAGTGGTTTGGAGGAGTCCTAGCTACGAATCAGGTACATTGTCTCAGATTATTTTATAAATGATTAAAATATATTATTCTGAGAAAAAATAAAAATCAATTGGTTAGTTTTTTACTATATTGTTTTTAGTAGGTTACATATCAATTTAGATTTTATTTAGGTTTTTTCTTGCCAAATTATAGATAAATTTAAATTTTGAGTACCTTATATTAAATTAATATTTTTATTTTTATTTTTATCAATATAATCCAAGCTCTAAATTATTATATCAATAAATTAATATATTAGGTAAGATCACATGGGTGAGTTTTAAAACAGTGGACACAACTTTTTTAATATTTATTTTATTTAAAAAAAATTGTAAGTGAAAAGAAGATTTGATAATATAACCGTAAAAATTGTTTTTTAAAAGTATTTTTTATTTTTAAACTATTTTTAATATACATAAAAAATATATTAATTTTAAATAAAAAAATTTAAAATTTTTCAAAAATAATTTTTAACTGTATTACTGTCAAACCTCAAAAAACAACCTGGTTGTTTATGTGTTTTAAAAAAATATTTAAAAAAAAATTATTTTTTTACTTACTACAAGTTAATATGTTTTTAATATAAAAATAATTTTTAAAAAATAAAAAAAAATCATATATATATATATATATATTTCAATACAAAAAAATATTTTAAAAATACTCATAATTATAATCTCAAACAAAGTTCATGAGCTGATGGACACCAGCCTTTGAATGCAGTTACGAATGCTAGTTTATTAAAGATGTAGCAGCAAATAAAAAAGACATTACTGCAATAAATCATTCCTTTCTGGTCTTAATACCAAAGTTGCCTAAACCCGAGTTCTTGCACCAGTTTATGTAATGTTAGCTTCAAAATTCTCTCTAAGGTTCTGGTGAACCGTCTAAAACCTCGATATCATCTCTGATTAGCAATAATCAAAGCAGTTTTGTGCCTGGAAGACATATTGTCGATAATATCATAGTTTATCAGCAGGTGGTTCGTTCTATGAGTCAGAGAAAGGGAAGGAAAGGATTAATGGCGATTAAAGTTGACTTAGATCAATGATAACACACTCCCAAGCACCCTGATGTTATTTGCATAAGCGAGTCACAACTGAACAATAATTGCTTGGATTCATTCAGTGCAGCTAGCCTCGAGCCACAAAGTCAGCGCAAATAAAACATAGATCTTGTTTCTAAGAGTGTGTCTCTAGGCCTAGCTCAATCGAAAGTTTTATCTCTTGCAGGAATAACGAAACACACGATTTTACCTATACTTGCGCTGCATCAGAGAATAACGAAACAGACGTACAGGAACATCATCGAAAGTTTGCAGCAAAAGTTCGCTACACGGAAGGCAGAAAATTTTATCTCTTGCAGGAAGGATTGCATTGTGTAAACCTATACTTGCGCGAAGCAGTTCCTTTGTATCCGATGCAGTCAGTTTTACCCCCGAAGTCCATTTGCAACGAGATGGAGAAAATCTGCAGAAGATTTAGATGGGCAGACAATGTGGATGATAAGAAGACTACACATTGGGTTAAATGGAACACTTTGTGCCAACCGAAGTCTCATGGAGGATTGGGTGTGAGAAACATGCAGCAAATGATTAAGGCCTTTGTAATGAAACTTGGGTGGGGCATCATCCATGAAAATAGAAGTGGGCTAGTTTTTTGAGAAGCAGGTGTACTGTAAAGTCGCAGGATATAACCCTAAAGAAAAGAGGGCAGAGCCAGAATTTTTTTTTGTTTTGGACTATTAAGTAGATATACATAAGTTATTTTTCAACATCAATTATTAACTTATATATAAATTTATCAAGTTAATAATAAATTTTTAATTTGAATTTAAAGTATATAAAATTAAAAAAATAAAAATAAAAATAAATTACACTATCAATATTGCACTTTTCCATATTTTGTGGAATAAAATTCATATATGATCGAATTCAAATTAATATTTTCAGTAAGCTCTCATTCAATGTAAATTATCATAAAATATGCTAAAAACTCATCTTTTATTTTATCATAAAACACAATTTTAACATATTTTATTGCTGAAAATACTCGCTTTGTGATGGCAATGAAAATAAACAAAGTCAAAATAAAACGAATTAATTTATCAATCAAATAATAGTATTGCGAATTATTTATTTTAATTAATTCTTGATATAATTCAAAAATAGTAGACATATTCTAAAAGTTTTTATAATGAATCGCACCAATCTAATAATGCTCTATCTGAGATCTCAAATAATATATCTACTATTCATTGAAATCTTCATGATAAAATTTCTTAGTAAGCATGTAAATAGCATCAACTTTAAATAATTTAAAGTTGTCTTTAGATTCTAAAACAGAGTTAAATACAAAGAGTTTCAATGTTTCATCATTAAATTTAGAATTTAATTATTCCAACTAAAAATTTATTATTGAGTTAAATATATCATAATAATATTATTGATAAACTGTCACTAATTTTTGTTATTGACATAAATCACCTGTAATCTTTTGATACAAAACATTCATATCTGATGTCAATCTCATATTGTATATAAATATATTGCACATATATAAAGAGAAAATCAAATTTAGCATCTTTCAAATTCAAAGCAATGCTTTATTAGTTGGTAAAAAATAAGTTATAATTAAATCAATTTTCAAATTCACAAGTAGGAGTTCTTTATTTTTTTTAAAAGATAATATTTTCTTTTTATCTAATGAAAGATAGACTACTCATATCTAAACTTAATAAAAAAAATTTAATTTTAATTTTTTTTAATTAGGATTTCACTAGTATCTTATTTAGATTATTTGCTAATAATAATTGTATCTTTTCAATTAATATTTATCTTTTCTATTTTGTAAGAAAATTTATTGTAAAATCTCATAAATTACCATATAAAATAATTAATTTTTAATAAATATATTAACAAGATTTAGTTAATGGATGTCATGAGGAAACTTATTAGTTTTTTTAAATTTTAACTGAACCAAAATTAATGTATTTAATAACATCTTTTTTTTTAATATAATAATATCTATTGACTAAAATATTTTAGTTTATATATGTGAAATTCAAAATGAATTTATATTTTTTAAAATATTAAAGATAAAGAAAAGAATATAATTTAATTGTTTTTGCATGAAAATATTCTTATCAATTTGTTAGATAAAAAATAGATTATTTATATAAAAACTTAATAAAAAATTCAATATTTCAATTTTACTGAATTATATATTTTGGTTGTTTGTTAAAAATCATTTTGTATTTTTAAATAATATTAGATGAGAATAATACATTTGAAAAAAATTAATTTAGATTCATTAAAGCACTAAAATGTTTTTTTTCGGAACTTATTCGAACTATTAATTGCTGCATTTATATGCATTTGTGTGTGAATTAGAGTTTTGTGTATTGAAGGTTAGGATTTTTTTTTTCCTGGGCTACAGCCCACCTCAGCCTTGCACACCCTCCGCCCTTGCCTACAGGTGCAGCAGGCCAAGGCAACAGATTCCCCACTGTGGAAAGCTATTTGCAAAGTATGGCCACAGGTCGTTGCAGGAACGACTTGGTCAATTGGAAATGGCCAGAATGTGAGGTTTTGGAAGTACAAATGGTTGGATAACTTCGGGGTTTTTATTGAACAAACTCAACAAGAACTTACAGCAGAAGAGGAAAGTAACGTGACTGTAGCAGACATGGTGGATTCGAATAGCAGCGGAAATAGAAAGTTTTTGCTCACAAGCTTCCTGTGCATGTGGTGATGACTTTAGCAGGTCACCATCGATCCGCCAGGTAAAGATATGGTAACAGATGCAATTTTCTGGCTTCGATCTCAGAGTGGTCAATTCACGGTGAAGTCTGGTTATGAGGCACAAGAACAATATCTGTTAAGCAGGGGGTGAGGATTCTATTTGGGAACTTATATGGAAATGGCAGGGTCCTGAGAGGATCAAAAGTTTCCTATGGCTTGAGGCACCTAATAAATTATTGACCAATGATAACAGAGCAGCTAGACACTTGACAAACCAATCTCATTTTCTACTTTTCTCAAATACTGTAGAGAATGAGATGCATGTCCTCCGCGATTGCCCTGGAGCCCGAAAAGTATCGAATTTGCTGGTGAGGCCACCGGACAAACTTGAATTTTTTAATACAGATATTATCACAACGCAATTTTGGGTTTACCCCAGAATTAATTGTCCTTTTCTTTTAAAAACTAAAAAATCAAGAAATGAAAAGCAACAAAAAAATTTTAAAATTGAAAATGAAAAAAACCGATAGCTTGCTAGACTAGGCTGAGAAATGTTTTAAACACGGGACCAATTAAAATTTTAATTAATTTTAAAAATTAATTTAGGTTACATTAAGAGAATTAATTAAATACATGAATTTAATTGGATTTTTAATGAGTCAATTTAATTTTACTAAATATTTAATTAAAAAAAAAGTTTGAAAACTAAATTTAAATTTAATCAAGAAAATTGAATTTTTAAAAGATCAAATTTAATTTTTTGAATCTCAATTTAATGAAATTAAAGATAAGATTGGAAGCAAATAGAAGTTTGGAAATCAATTAGACGTGAAGTTAAAAAAATTTAAAACCAAAACTTTTTTGTAAAGAACATGTAAATTAGGGGATTTAATTTAGTTGAAAATAAGGTTAGAAACTTGAAGATAAAATTAAAAATATCTAAATTAATGATTTAGTTGAAAAATACATTTAAATCAAGGGGTATTTTTGAAACTTTACAAAAGTAAAATTGAATTTATTATTAAAATAAAAATGTAATTAATGACCTAATTAACTAAATGGGAAGGTTGAATGCTAAAATTAAAGAGAAGAGATTTATAATTTAATTTAAATATTAAAAAAACACAAAATAATTTTATTTTATTTAAATAAAATAATGTATTTTTATGTATTCTGAACAAAACCATATATTTTGATTTAAAACAACGTTGTTTTAAAAATTCAAAATAACAAATAATTTAACACAGAAAATATAGAGCTCCAATAATTTTAATCCATGTATAGTTTCCAAAATTAAAGGTAGCTAAAAACATTTACACAGAATATTCATAGATGTGTGATAATTGAAATTCCTGTTATTCTAGCTATGTTCTTGCTTATTGATACAACAATTCAAAATCCACGTCTTTCAGCCAACGAGTTCATCCAGACTTAATCAGTTCAGCATAGATAAGTGTAGATTGAAATATATATAGTTAAAACTTGTCGAATCTTTTTTATTTTTTTATTAAAATAATATTATGTTTTAAAAAAATATGGTAAGATGTCGTTGTGGGCTCTAAATTTTGTGCCCAAGTCTACTAAGAAAAGGTTGACCTTTCAGCTAACCAGGGGGGTGTGGCAGGAAGAAATCCACCGAAAACGAAAGAAAAAACAAGTATAAAAGAAAAAATCAATGTTATATTTTTAATTTATATACCATTTTATCATATTTTTATATATATTTAAGTTGAATTTATAAAAGTCTTTAATTTCGATAATAATCTACTCCTCTGAACATAAAATAAAATCGACATGGAACTATAATTAAAAAAAGAAGAAGAGTAAATCATGATGCTTACTTGAGCATCTGTATCGAGGATCCATGTTTAATTTTACCTTCTGAAGTACCTGAAAACTCCTTTTTTTTCTTTTTTTTTCTTCTTCCTTTCAGGCCATACATTGCCCTTGGTTTCAAAAATCGGTGGATCTTTGTGCATTGCTTGATAGGCGTTTTGCACTTTTGTTTGACATGATGCTTTAATCAAGAATTCATATAAAATTATTTTGAAATAAAAAATATTTATTTAATATATAATCAAAACTCATCAAGAATTAAAAAAGAAATATTATTTGAATAATACACGTGCAAAGCACATGCTAAAAAAAAAGTTGTATACACACAAGGGAGGAAGTGGGAGCCCTAACCCTCCAAAGTTAAATAACTCTTAAATTCTACTAGTTGTGTGTGTGTGTAATAGTTTTCTATTCTTTTCTTTTCTTTTTTAATTTTTTGAACGAAGAAGCTATGTTTTAGTCTGGAATTTGTAACTTTAAATTTTATTGTCGTGTGTGAATCATTTTTCTCATCTGTATACATTCTTTCACCCCTCCAAGATAAAACTCTCGACTCGACTCGATCCGTCATTAGATGTGTAAATCAATCACCAAGATAAACTTTTTATTGTTGTTAGGCTGCTCAAATGCAAGCATGCAACAACGGCACCGGCTTCGAACATATATATTGTGTCTTCGTTTTCTTCTTTGCCTTTGTTCGTAATTACCCCAATCTGGATCGGCAAGTACATATGTATATATATTTGGACTCAGTCTTGCTCCTCGAACAAATCAAACAAGCAAGAAAGAGAGGAAAAGATAAAGGGAGTAAAAAGCTCAAGTAGAGAACCTCTTTTGATCTTTACTCTGAATTAGACAATGGAGACCATATGTTTTTGATCCTTCTTTTACTTGCGTGCGCTGCTCTTTTGTGTTTTGATTGCCACGAACCAGTAGAAGAATCTCATGCAGTCTAGCGAGTTTGAATAGACCAAAGACCAGAACAGTACACCATCCCCATCAAAAGAATCCATGGAAAAGGACAAACACAAGATGCGAACAGTGCCTTTCACTTTATTTATTTATTTTTATATTTTCATGAACTAAATATATAATTTTATTTTTTTACGTGGAGTGTTTCTATCAATTTGCACGTATAATGACTAATCTTTACGGTCCATTGAATACTTTGCAAACTCAATAGACATGTAAGACATCGCGGAATGACAGACATACATGCCAGAGCTCGAATCCAGATATAGTGAAAAGAGACAAGCCCTTTCCACCAATAAATCAAACAATAAAATGCAATAACATACTTTATTAGTATGTACTAACTTTATTAGTATGTAATTTATTTGGTGGATTCACTTTATTAGTTGTGGCAGCTCATGCCGCCTTTGCCCCAATGACATAATTAGAATGGCTAACAAAAATAAGTTGGAAAAAATAAGAGCCACGATGAATAATATTGATTGATAGAGATTCGTACATGTCCTCTCCATGCATGGCTGCTAGAACAGATATGCTTGGTTTTGGAATTATGTTCTATGTTCCATATGCTTAATTTCTTCTTCAGTAGCTTGCAAATCTTGATTAATTATATCCCTGTCTTCTTTCACACACTTTAATTACAAAAATAAAAATGTAAAACACTAAATCATAGTTTTTGTAAAGGCTGCCTAGCCTATCTTTTCCCCAGCTGGACTCTTTCGAGCATAGTTTGTGTGACAAGCTTCCTTCCCATGAACAAGTTCTACAAAAAAAAAAAAGACTTCAAGCTGGGATTCTCGAGTAAATTCTTCACGACGAGGAGCATTTTGGAGTCCCATTAATTTATAAAGAATACACACAAGACAGCAGACATCTTGTCTCATCGTTCTGCATGCAGAAGCTTCTCAATCTACGATAGTACCTAACCTCGTCCAGGTGGTCGTTTGGAGTTCCCAGCTCTCCTGGAAAAAAAAATTACAAAAGGCAAAGCTGAAGTTACTAAGAGTGGTTAGGATCGACATGCATGGCTGATTACATCAAGAATTTTGGAAACAATATTGCTTACTTTGAAGACATCAAAGAATTTCTAACTCTGTAATAAATATTTAATGTTATAAAACGATGCCTAAGTAGATTAGATTAATTGGCTAGCATATCTGAAGTACTTTCCATGGATGCTTTTCAGCTGGTAGCCATTAATTGTCTACAATTCCAATCCGTTGGTGCATGTAATTGGGCTACGTTTAGTGAAAGAGGAAGCATAAAAAGAGTAAACAAAAGATACCATGAAAAGGTTTAAAGGCCTTGTCGATGTGGAGAACAAAATATAACATCACTTAGCTTTGAATAAACAAGTTTCTGGGTGACGAATGGAATAAAGTGAAGAGACAAACTCCATCTGCTTTTAATTTGTAATTCTAACTTGTTTAATGTTTCTATAATCCTTGCTAATGACTAGAGATCAATGTAACAGTTTTTTAGTGAGCATATATATATATATATAAAATAATAAATTAAAGTATAAATAAATGATTTATACTCTATCTTTACAAACCTAACCTAATATTCTCTCCTATTTTAGAAAATATATAGCCTTGATAAATGAATAATCTTTGTTAAATAATACCTTTGTTCGGACCCAATTAAATTTAAAATTTAAATAATATCTCAATTAATAAATAAAATTTTATAGAGGTTTGGCTATAGCATATAGAATAATGACTAGGATGTTAACCAAGTGATTTTTCAGAAATAATTAATAAATTATGATTTACTAATACCAAAACATATATAGTACTAGCTAGCTAGCTAGCTAGATACGAAAGTTGAAAAATAAATGAATAAACACAGGAAATTTAGTAAAACGGAGAGTATCCATGCACACACAAAGGGCTAAAAAACAAAACTAAAAGGACAAAAAAAAATGAGTGAGGGAGTCCACAGTGTTTTTTTCTAGCTAGGGATTTTTTTTTCCACCAAAACAGTTGCTATATATTATGGTGCACCTGTTATGAATAGGATCTGGCCCGTTAGGAACCTTTCTCTTGTTCATCACGAAGTTGAGATCCAACTCCGGATTGTAAACGAGCTTCTCTCTTCCTATGAGCTCCTCATGACGACGTTTGAGATCATCTTGAGCAATACTATCCAGAACGGTTTGCGTCCTTCTTGTCATCTTGGTCGCTCCACTTTCCAAGGCCCCAGCCAGCAAAAGCAAGACAAGCATCGCCGTCGCCACTGCCGCCAGCAACACCTTGAAAGACAAAGAGCAGCTACCACGACCGCCCATATATGTAAATAATATATATATCTTCTCTTAATTTATCCCTATATATATATATATGTTTTTCTTTCTTCAAGATGCCTATATAGTACAGATGAAGAACAAATCACACGAAGATTACTCTTGCATGATTGCTAATTTGATTCATATGGCCAGGCCTGGAAGAGAAGAAGGAGCTGTGTGAGAAGCAGCTGGAGAGTGGTTAAGGCAGGAATTCTTTTATTTATGTAGTATTTTATTCCTTTTTCACTTGTTTTGTTTCTTACTTCGAGGATGAATAGGGTGGGCTGGTGTTCTTTATAGGTTGGAGCGATTCTGTTGCCCTTCCTTTCTCGAACCTTGAGAGAGAGAGAGAGAGAGAGAGAGAGGAATTCGTAGCTAGGCTGGTTTCGAACATTACGAGGAGGGAAAGTACGCCTTCACTTTATAGCTTATACTGATACTGATGGTAAGGTACCAATACTCTTTCACTTTTCGCGTTGATTTACACACACACTTCTTGACATGATTGACAGGCAGGGGCGTAGCTGGTAGTATTTAAATGGAGAATTTAATATAATAAGATATATCATTAAAAATATTATTTATTTAAAATAAAAATATCATGCTATTTTATCTTTAAATACTTAATAAAAAAAATTAAAATGTTTTGCTGGTGGGGTCCTTGTTTGCCTCCCCTGATTCCGCTCCTATTTACAAATAATTACTTTCAAAAATCAAACCATAAATTAAAGAGAGTTCATCAATTCAAGATTTCTAGTCGATAAAAAGAACAAATATTAAAATTTGAATTAAAAAAAATCTTCTCTTCTTAATTAACTCCTTGTATATGAGCGCACTTAATTCCTAGGGAGCCCTTATAAATGGTCCCATGCTCTGCTTCGATGTGTATTTTCATGCAGCGCTAGCATATTACGAGCTACGCATGCACATAAGGCCTAGCTAGCCCTTCATTTGCTACCATCCCTTGCGTACAATCGGGAGAAAGCAGGGATGAAGCGAAGCCTCTGTGCCATGAGATCGAATTTAGATGCCATTGGTCGTAGAGAAAGGACATGTGCTGCATGCATAGTGACAGAAATCCTCCTTCATTACGTAAGGGATCGATTAACAGGAGAACAGTCTAAATACTGTTTTTTTATTCAATTTATATTTTAAAAATGCTTTTAAAAAAATTCAATTTTTTCAACTTAATTTTATATTTTTTTAGATCAATTTCATATGTTAATGTCAAAAATAATTTTTTAAAATTTTTTTATATATATATTTATAAACAAAAAAAACTTTAAAAAATAACTATTACTATATTTTCAAACACCAATAACTAATTCAGTGGTCTAATCATCCATCCTTTTATTTTTATTGTTGCTTTATTTATCAAGGAAAACCACACTGCTAACTCATGTAAGTTATTACTACAAGATTTATAATAGTATCAAGAGAAATCACACCGACAACTCATATAAATTACTATTGTATGATTAACTCATGCAACGATAAAATTCAGTAAATTATTATTGAATGATCAACTCATGCAACGACAGGATTCATAACAGTGCAAATCACTACAAGCTACAATCAAGGATTAGTTATTGTAAGTTAGGATCAGCCTCTTGTATTTTCCTTTATTACTATAGCTAGGATCAGGGATCCGTTTTGTATCCTTTCCTTTACAAGCTTTCCATACTTAGCACTCTGTATTTTGTATATAATAAGTTCTGAAGATTGAATGAAGTGTGCAAAATTCAAAACATTATTTTTTTTCTTTTATGGTATCAGAGCTTATAATCTCTAACGAGTATCGTTCCTAAACCTTCACCATGTCTTCTTCCACATCCATCAATTCATCTCCTAACCAAATCATCATTGTCAATTATGCTAGTGCCATCAATGAAAAACTTACAGCCTCCACCTTTCCACAATAGAGAGCACAATTTAAAGCATTACTTATTAGCAATGGAGAGCACACTTTGAAGCCTTACTTATTACCTATGATCTCATGAATTTTGTTGTCGGTGATCTCCAATATCCTGCAATTGATACTGAAAATTCTGTCGTCTCCTAAGCTGTAAATTCACATTGGATTCAACAAGATAAATTGATTGAATGAAGTGTGCAAAATTCAAAACATTATTTTTTTTCTTTTATGGTATCAGAGCTTACAATGTCTAACGAATATCGTTACTAAACCTTCACCATGTCTTCTTCCACATCCATCATATAACACGTTTGTATGCATGAAAATCATGCGCCCGTGCGATGTAGTTGAAGGAAGATCTCAACCTCAATCATCATGGCAGTCGGACTGTCACTGAATTTCTCCAAATGATTAAACTCATAACTGATGAACTTGCTAGAATTGATCATCCTATTTTTGATAATGATCTGAATCTTTATGTTTTAAATGGATTGGGTCCAGATTTTAGAGAAATTATTGTACTAATATAAGTCAGAGAACATCCTATTCAGTTTGAAGAGCTCTATGACTTGTTAATTTTCCATGAAAGTTACCTTCGCCATCTGGAACAAAAAACTATGCAGCCGTTAGTTTCAATAATAAATTTCACTCAATACAGGCACTTCTCGTTGGAAATAATGGACAGTGTTTTTACTCTAAAAGTCATGACAACACCAAACAAAACAATTACAATTCAGGTTTTCACAAATATAAAGCTAAGTGTCAGCTGTGTGATTAGTTGGGTCACACGACTAAAACCTGTTCCAAGTATAATTCAGTTGATTTTTTTGTAAATTATATTGCATGCTCCAAAAGCAAGGATTTGAAAATGACTAGTGGATTTGACAGCCTCTCACAACATGATAACTAATCTTTCGAATCTCTCTATTCATTTTGAATATGATGGTACAGATGAAGTAGTGCTTGGTGATGGATCAAGTTTGCAAGTATCTCATACTGGGTCATTATCATTCATCTTTCCCACTCATATTTTTCATTTGAAAGGCACCCTATGTGTTTCTAACAATAAAAAAAATATTAATTTTTGTTCATCACTTTACCAAATAAAATAATATCTATCTTGAATTTCATCCCCTTTTTTTTTTCTTGTGAAGGATCGAATCACGGGGCAACACTACTAAAAGGTGCATGTAAGGATGGTACCCTTTGCTCAAAACAATGCATATGGCTTCCAAACCTGTTATTGCTTATGTTCATGAATGTACAACGACAGATGGATGGCAAAAACTACTTGGTCATCCGTCTTCCAAAATTGCTCAATATCTTATCCATATTTTTTCCTTACCTGTCAAAAAAAAAATTCATCTCTTTATATCTCATGTTCTCACAATAAAGTCCACTGATAACAATTTCAATGTCATGATTTTGTTGGTACAACACCCCTTGAATACATTAATACTGATTTTTGGTATTGATGGTTTAAAATATTACATTATTTTTATTAACCACTATATATATATATATATATATATATATATATATATATATATATATATATATATGGCTTTATCCTATGTCCCATAAATCATGTGTTCATACTATCTTTCTTGAATTTTAAAATCTTGTGAAAAACATGTTTAACACTAAAATCAAATGTCTATATTCTGACAATGAAGGTGAATACATTGCTCTCAAAAATTATTTACCTGTTTATGACATTAATCACTATACTATTGCTCCTCGTACTCCAAAACAAAATGGTATTTCTGAAAGATGACATTGACACCTTGTTCAAACAGGTCTCACTCTTCTCACCGATACACATATACCTCTTTTCTATAGGCCTTATGCATTTCAAGCTACCATATACTTGATCAATCATATGTCAACCTCAACTCTGAATAATAAAACACCCTTTGAACTACTTTTCAATCAGAATCCCAACTACATAAAACTAAAATAATTTTGATGTCTTTGTTATCCTTTGTCTAAACCCTATAATACATATAAACTTCAAATGAAAATTGTGTCCTGTGTCTTAATAGGTTAATCTTTAACCCAAAATGTTTATTTGTATCTTGATCTTTTTAGTAGAAAAATATATCACTTCAAATGCTTCTTGATAAGACTGTCTTTCTCATAGCTCAAACTAATTCTTGTCCTTCTGCAAAGTCCCTACCTGCAGCCAGTGCTCTCAATGTTCCTCACCTAATTGCCATTAGTCTACCACTACTACATCCTGCACGATCGCTAGCGTCAATTGTTTCTGCACTAAGTACCGCTAGTTCTTCATCACCTTTGGTAGGTTCACTTCCAACATCAGTTTCGTCACAAGTATGTTCCTCTCCACTTTCTTCTACTCAAACTGAAACTTCCTCTCAAAATTTAATTATTAGTCATGCACCTATGATACCTCCCACTGGTGAACCTCGTTCCCATCATATGGTCACTTGCTCTATGAACAACATTTATAAGCCTAAAATCTTGTTCATGGTCACCAAACACCCATTACCTCCATCTTTGAAACCTACATTGGTGACTCGAGCCTTAACTAAACCTCAATGACATGATACAATATCCTCTGAGTTTACATCTCTTTTGTGCCATGATACATGCATCTGGTACCACCTCCCAAGAACTACAACATTATTGGATACAAATGGGTGTTTTGGATTAAACAGTTTGCTGATGGCTCAATTAACAGATTTAAAACTAGATTAGTGGCAAAAGATTTCAATCGGTGATTATTCACACCATTTTATCTATTGTTATGATATGTAGATGGCCTCTCTATCAGTTAGACGTAAACAATGAATTTCTTTGTGGTCATCTTATAAAAGAAGTATACATGTCACAACCTTATGGTTTTTAAGATCAATCTTCACTAGATTATGTTTGTTGCCTTAAAAAGGCAATCTATGGCCTTAAACAAGCACCATGTGCTTGGTATACTGCTTTTAAATAAGCTCTCCTAGAATTTGGTTTTGTCAATACCTTGTGATTAGTACTTAAAAGTGTATTTTTATCATGGTTTTATATCATCATTTTGCACTTGAAGTATCAATAACTCCTTAACTAAAATATATTTTATAGTAATGTATCTAATAATATAAGATACCTATAATTTGTGGTAAATGTCTATTTTTAATATAGGCCTATCCCATAAATGAAAGGATTGATTGATAACTTGAAGAACATAAATTGCAAGGATAAAGAGATGGCCAAACTTAGAAAAGAGATGTCGGTGCAATCCAAACCGGAACACTGTTCGGTAATTGGGTCATATCTGGAGCTATATATCTCAGATTTAGGTCCAATTTATATGGATGAAAAGGTAAGACATAGGCCTACAACTTTCATATGGAGCCCAAGATCTAAAAAGTCCATTATCAAGTCCAAATTGTAGCAACAACAAAGAAGCCCGAATCTGTCTTCCAGCCCGAGCACTGTTTGGTATTTTGGCCATATCTGGAGTTCTAGAAGTCCAAATGAGCTGAATTTTTTACACAAGAAAGCTGAGACAATTGGCTACAACTTTCATGTTTGCACCTGGCTCCAGTTTTGACGTTATCAATGACGTTTTGGGCAGACAAGAGAAGATAAGGATTGTCACCAAGTCAAAAGTTGGCCACCCACTTATCAATTAGTCATCAAATCAATAGTTCCCAATTTTGGCCTATAAAAGGAGGCATTTGCCATGCATTTAGGCATCTTGGTTTCCAGATCAAGATCATGCTCTTCCTCTCTCTCTTTGTATTTTTTGTAATGTTTATGCTTTGCTTTCATTAATATTAAGTTTATGCTTTTCATTTCCTTTCCTTTACTTAGTTAGCTTTTATGTTCTTATTTTGTTTATCTATTTTTCTTTCCTTCATTATGTCTAGCTAAGTTAATTATGTCAAGGTGAAAAGGTTACACTAATGGTGTGAGAATAAGTATAATGTAAACTTAATATGGACTTTAATGTTTGATACTAACATGTTTTATATTTGTTATCTTGTTCACTCTTTAATACTTTGCTTGTTAAATGACTAATCTTGATTTATGTTGTATAACACTTGGTACAACAAATGCTTGGCACTTTCATAGCCCATAATGTATGGTATAACCGACACCTGAGCTATGAAAGGAACTTGATTTGTTGTTAACATAAGTTATAATCATGAATGCTTGACGAGATTTACAAGTATTAGCATTAATTGAATAAGATGACTAATGTAATCATGTTAACAATATATAATCTGATTGGAACCTCCTTTGTGTGTGGTTTCCAATTCAATAATAAGAGTTTATACTATACTTGTTTGATATACCATTAGTGGAACCTCTAACCTTGACATTTGTTATTATTATTGTTTAATCCTTACTTTAATTTTCCATCTCTAAGTTCTCATCATCATCATCTTCTTCTTCTTCTCTTTCTTTATTATTATTATTATTATTAGTACTACTACCACTATTATTATTATTATTATTATTATTATTATTATTGTTGTTGTTGTTGTTGTTGTTGTTGTTGTTGTTGTTTTATAATTGTTGTTTATAATTTGTACAATTAACCTCCCTGTGGTTCGACCCCGGTCTTGCCGGGTTATTTATTACTTCGACACTCCTGCACTTGGGAGAAGACATCAATCTTTTAGTCGTGTCAAGTTTTTGGTGCCGTTGCCGGGGAGGTAAGTTCTTGTATAAATTATAGTATTTATTTTATTTTTTCTTTTCACTTTTCTTGTATATAACTTTGTTTCTTTTCTTTTGTTTTTTTTTTATTTTGTTTTCTTCCTCCTTCTTTTGCTTTCTTCTTTTTATTTTATTTTATTCCTACACGTGCATGAGAGTGTGGTCACGTACATCAAGTGGTAGACTTTGTAGGGTATCCTCATCATTTTCAGAAAATATGGCTGAAGAAGATAATCAATCACTTCATAATGAAAATAATGAGAATAACCGTGCTAGAACACTTAGAGACCACATGAATCCCACAAGAACAAGTGCACCATCATGCATAGTTTTTCCTCCCGATGCATCTCATTTTAATTTTAAACCAGGTATTATTCAACTTTTACCTTCTTTTCATGGTTTAGAATTGGAAAATCCATACTTGCATTTAAGGGAATTTGAGGAGGTGTGCAACACATCTAATAATTTAAATTGTAGCATGAACACCATCAGATTAAAGCTTTTTCCTTTTTCATTAAAAGATAAAGCTAAAACATGGCTATAAAATTTAAGTCCAGGATCCATTCGTGCTTGGGATGAAATGCAACAACAATTTTTAAAGAAGTTTTTCCCATCTCATAGAACAAACTCTTTCAAGAGACAAATCACCACTTTCACTCAAAAACCAGGAGAAACATTTTACAAATGTTGGGATAGGTATCGAGACTTGCTTAGTACTTGCCCTCATCATGGTTTTGAAACATGGAGATTGGTTTCACATTTCTATGAAGGGTTAACACCCAAAGATAGGCAAATGGTTGAATTGATGTGCAATGGAACTTTTGAAGATAAAGACCCTGATGAAGCAATGGAGTACTTAGACTTGTTAGCTGAAAATGCTCAAAATTGGGACACTGCGGGTACATATGAGGCACCGAGTAAAACTCAACTTCATACATCTAGTGGAGGTATGTACAACCTTAGGGAAGATCATGACCTCCAAGCCAAATTTGCATCTTTAGCTAGAAAAGTCGAGGCACTAGAATTGAAAAAGAGTGGTCAATTAAAATCTGTTGAAAACATTGTGTGTCAAATCTGTGAAACAAATAAACACTCAACCAACGATTGTCCAACCTTGCCTTCTTTTAAAGAATGTCTCCATGAACAAGCTCATGCTTTAAACAGTTTTCAAAGGGCCAACCACAACCCATACTCCCAAACATACAACCCTGGTTGGAGGAATCACCCAAATTTCAGTTGGAAGAGTGAGAACAACAATGCACAAACTTCACAACCACCATTTCAAGCACACCATAATTTCCAAAATTCTCATGGATATGCACCTTCTTATGCTCCACCTTCTAGAAGAAATCTTGAGGAAACATTGCATGCATTCATTGAAAAGCAAGAGACAATCAATACTCAACTTGCTCAAAACATGACAGATTTTAAAGATACTCTTGCTAAATTAACATCTGCTCTCAGTTTCCAAGAGAAAGGTAAGTTTCCATCTCAAACACAACAAAATCCCAAAGGGCAATACAATGCAAATGCAAGTAGTTCCGGAAGCCAACACATGGATCAAGTCAAATCAGTCACTACTCTGCACAGTGGTAAGGTTATTGAAAAACCCTCTCTTGAACCTTATGAGAAAGATGATGAATCAATCTCTGAGGGTAAGGAAGGGGATGAATCTGAAAATTACAAAGAAACGACTGATTCACCGCCAGCACTTCCATTTTCTCAAGCCATGACCAAACAAAGGAAAGTCAATCACAACTCTGAAATTTTTGAAATTTTCAAACAGGTAAGGATCAATATACCATTGTTGGATGCTATTAAACAGGTTCCTTCCTATGCTAAATTTTTGAAAGATCTATGCACTGTGAAGAGGAAACTGAATGTGAAAAAGAAAGCCTTTCTAGCCGAACAAGTAAGTGCTATTCTTCAAAACAATAATGCTTTGAAATATAAAGACCCTGGTTGTCCTACAATTTCTTGCTTTATTGGAGAGCATAAAATTGAAAGAGCCTTACTTGATCTTGGAGCTAGTGTGAATTTACTTCCATATTCAGTTTTTCAAAGTCTCAATCTAGGTGAGTTAAAACCAACTTCTATATCTCTTTTACTTGCCGATAGATCTGTAAAAGTGCCTAGAGGAATAATTGAGGATGTGTTAGTACAAGTCGACAAATTCATTTATCCTGTGGACTTTATTGTCTTGGACACAGAACCTGTTGAAGCATGTAATTCATTTCCTGTTATTTTAGGACGTCCCTTTCTTGCAACCTCTAACGCATTAATTAATTGTAAGAATGGACTGATGAAGCTATCATTTGGAAACATGACATTGGAGATGAATATTTTCAACATTTGCAAGCAACCTGGAGATGATAATGATTTACAAGAAGTAGATCATATTGATGAATTAGTTTATGATCAACTTGAATCTACTTTAAGTAAAAATGAATCATTATGAGGAAGAAATCATGGATGAAACACGCACAGAAAATATTGATGCGAATCTTTTGTCAACAGTGACAACAGATTCGACATCTGGCATCACACCAATTGATGATTACTTTCCTAACGAATCCTTACTTTCTCTTAGTCCAATGCCTTGGTATGATAAAAATATCAATTTTCTTGCTTTAGGAGATTTGCCAACTGATTGGAGTATTCAAGACAAAGAAAAGTTTTTGAACGAAGTGAAGAGCTTTTATTGTGATGACCCTAACTTATTCAAATATTGTCCTGATCAAATATTTCAAAGATTCATTCCGGACAATGAGGTAAGTAGTATCATTAAACTTTGTCATTTTGAAGCATGTGGAAGTTATTTCTCGTCAAAAAAGACTGCTACAAAAATCTTTCAAAATGGATTTTATTGGCCCACCATGTTCAAGGACACGCATGCATTCTGCAAAACTTGTGAAAATTATCAAAAGATTGATACTGGTCAAAAAGTTTTGTTTTATAATTCTCAACTTTATGCATTCCCTAGAGAGCTAAAACCAAGATGGAGCAATCCTTATGGGGCCTGTGATATTGAGAATTCAATGAATGACAATTATTTTAAGGAAAATGGACATCATTTGAAAACTTACTTTGATAATTTTCCTAGTAAAAATGAATCAACTGGTTGGAATGATCTTGTAGATAAAGATTGATTTTTTTTTTCTCATATTGTTTTTGTGTTTCTTTTTGAGTGATTTATGCTTTTCATTTCCTTTCCTTTACTTAGTTAGCTTTTATGTTCTTATTTTGTTTATCTATTTTTCTTTCCTTCATTATGTCTAGCTAAGTTAATTATGTCAAGGTGAAAAGGTTACACTAATGGTGTGAGAATAAGTATAATGTAAACTTAATATGGACTTTAATGTTTGATACTAACATGTTTTATATTTGTTATCTTGTTCACTCTTTAATACTTTGCTTGTTAAATGACTAATCTTGATTTATGTTGTATAACACTTGGTACAACAAATGCTTGGCACTTTCATAGCCCATAATGTATGGTATAACCGACACCTGAGCTATGAAAGGAACTTGATTTGTTGTTAACATAAGTTATAATCATGAATGCTTGACGAGATTTACAAGTATTAGCATTAATTGAATAAGATGACTAATGTAATCATGTTAACAATATATAATCTGATTGGAACCTCCTTTGTGTGTGGTTTCCAATTCAATAATAAGAGTTTATACTATACTTGTTTGATATACCATTAGTGGAACCTCTAACCTTGACATTTGTTATTATTATTGTTTAATCCTTACTTTAATTTTCCATCTCTAAGTTCTCATCATTATCATCTTCTTCTTCTTCTCTTTCTTTATTATTATTATTATTATTAGTACTACTACCACTATTATTATTATTATTATTATTATTATTATTATTATTATTATTATTATTATTATTATTGTTGTTGTTGTTGTTGTTGTTGTTGTTTTTGTTTTATAATTGTTGTTTATAATTTGTACAATTAACCTCCCTGTGGTTCAACCCCGGTCTTGCCGGGTTATTTATTACTTCGACACTCCTGCACTTGGGAGAAGACATCAATCTTTTAGTCGTGTCACCTTGCTGCATCCATTACTACTTACTTTCTGGTTTATGTTGATGAGTTAATTATCACCAGTAACAACTCTCATTTTGCTACAAGTATTATACAACAACTTGGCAAGAAGTTCTCTCTTAAAGATCTGGAACCCTTGCATTTCTTCCTTGGTATTGAAGTTATTCCTATGCAAAATGGGTTGTTCCTCACTCAAAATAAATACATTAGGGACCTTCTTGCCAAAACTTGCATAGATGGAGCAAATGATGTCACCACTTCATTATTAACTTCAGTTTCCCTGAAATTAAACGATGACTCAGCCGATGTCAATCCTATTAAATACCATAAGGTCATTGAAGCATTGCAATATCTTTCACTCACTCGACCTGACATCAGCTTTGCAATCAATAAATTGTTACAGTTCATGCATTGCCCTTTACAATTCACTAGACTGCCACTAAGCAGTTACAGTGTTACCTGAAGAATACAGTTTTCCATGGCGTCACAATCCAGAAAAATGTTAACCCTCCTCTTACATGTTATTCAAATACGAATTGGGCTGGAAATTTAGATAATCGCAACTCTACTTCAGCTTATCTCATTATGTTTGGTTCAAATCTCCTCTCATGGAGCTCCAGAAAGTAGTGTGTTATTGCATAATTATCCATGGAAGCTGAAAATCATGCGTTTATCATCGCTGCTTCTAAATCCATACGACTCTTATCACTCTTTACTGAAAATAAGTTTTCTCTTCCATAGTCTCCGCTACTCTTATGTGACAATCTTGGTGCAACCAATCTCAGCTTCAATCATGTTTAGCACTCACACATGAAGCACATCCAAATTGACTTGCACTTTGTTCAGACCTTATTTAGGAAAATTCTCTTATTGTTCACCATGTTCACCCGAATGATCAACTTGCAGACTGACTCATCAAACCACTTTCCAGGCAGCGCACAGATTTTCTCAAACACAAGATCAATCTCACTGATGGGATCCTGTTCTTGCAGGGACATATCAAGAAAAACCACACTGCCAACTTATATAAGTTATTACTGCAGGATTCATGATAGTATTAGGGAAGATCACACTGCCAACTCAAGTAATTTATTATTGCATGATCAACTCATGTAATGACAGGATTCAGTAAATTATTATTGCATAATCAACTCATGCAACGACAGAATTCACAACAGTACAAATCACCACAAGTTACAATCAAAGATTAGTTATTGTAAGCTAGGATCGGTCTCTTGTATTTTTCTTTATTACTATAGCTAGAATCAGGGATCAGCTAGAATCAGGGATTTGTTTTGTATCCTTTCCTTTACAAGCTTTCCATATTCAACACTTTGTATTTTGTATATAAAAAGTTATGAAGATTAAATAAAGTGTGCAAAATTCAAAATATTTTTTTTTTTACCATTTCCAATTAAAAGATTTCTTTTTAGAAATCCCATGTAATGCCAATAGGCTAGAAACTACCTTTTATTCTTCAAGGGTGCTTCGCCATCCCAAAATATTTTAGAAAAAAAAAATCTTAATTTCTAATTATTATGGCTAAATAGAATGATATATCATTCTATCTTATATTAATTTGAAGTGATGAACCTGGCTCATCTGATAATTATTTTTTGGTATATTCCCAAGTGTATTTTTTGTAGTTAAGAGTTGGCAAAATTAACCAATTTTTGCATCGCACCGAATTGCATACTCTGCAAAAGGATACATAATTATTAATTATATTATTTGAAAATCACGTACATGCTATAATAATATATCTAAATTGACTTGTTTTCTAGAATTCACCAACTCAAATATCATAAATTTTAAGATTAATATTACCGGTCTATTTCAACGTTAATTTCAAGATTTTAAGAAATTAATTAAGGTTTACACACACACACCACATCCCTTTATCTACTTTACAATTCAGCCGGGCATCGTCCACGTATATATGCCGTAGTCGCTCGAACCATTATTCCTAGTTGGAACTGCTAAACTTAATACGTCTCTGCACACCCTTTATTTAGAATAATTATGAAAATATATAATCTTAAGGGAATATATTAAATTTGCTAACTTAATTAGATGTATAATTCATATATATATATATATATATGAATATTTGGTTTTGAGAATTAAATATTTTTCCGTGTAGTTTTAAAGACTGTTCTATATTAATTTAGTGTATTTTAAGAAAATAAAAATTTATATTTCAAGCTTGAGGAGATTTTTTTAATCACCGCGGTAATTTGTGGGTTAAAAAAATCTAACAGTTGATTAGAGAGAACGTGTGGGAATATATTGCAAGCTTACTCGATAAGGCCAAAGCATATAGCACATTTTGTCTTATCCATACCATTTGAATCTCACAGTAGAAACAAAAAAGTTGTGTGTTTCGAAGAATCCAATGCTTCACTGAAGCGGCATCATATTGCTAGCCAGCTTCCTCTTGAAGATAATGGGTGAGCAATCTGTTTAATAATTTATTTTTAAAAGTACTTTTTGTTTAAAAATAGATAAAAATAATATTTTTTTTATTTTTTAAAATTCATTTTTTATATCAATACATCTGAACTGCAAAACCAAACAATACCTAAATATCAACTACAACATGTATACAGGTTAAGTGGTGGTCTTTGTGTTCTGTACTGAGAGAGTATTTTCCATAATTTAACGTGGTTTGCTGCATTTTTAATGATTCCATGTGTAGAAGTTTTCTAATAAAATGTATTGTAAGTTATCAATCTCTTAAAAAAATTATATTTATATATCATATCAGTTTTACATGTATCTCAATTTATTTTATAAATTTAAAATTAATAACCATATCAATTTTTAGTAATTATAGTATTTGAATTTTAAACCATAAAAAAATAAACTCTTTAATTTTAAGTTGTTATCATTAAATCATCTTCTATATAATTATTATTATAGTTTTTAATTTATGTGATGCTATACAATATTTATTTATAAAATCTATCATGTTTAATTAGTATATAATGTATTAAAGTTACAGTTTTGTAATTTAGCAAAAAAAAATAAAAGTCGGTTAAAATAAAATTAATTCATGGAATCTAATACTTCATATAACAACAACACGCGTGTCGATAAATTATTCAATATTTTGAAAAGGTTGTATTTTCCTATCTCATACCAAGGTGCAATCTATAAATAGTTTTTTATGATAAGCCTCTTATTTATGTGTATTGATGTTAGAGGGAGAAGTACCGGTATATTTAAGAATTTCTTAATGCATTATTATTAATTAATTAATAAAAAAAGCTTAAAAAATATAGTGTTTTACTGTACATCACCTCCCACAAAATTATACATTGCAATATTTTTATTTTTATTTTCTTCTATTTTTTTATTTAATATTTAGTTTATTGAATATTAAACTTTATAATTTATTGAGGTTTGTTTTCTATATTGCTATCTTAGTCTTATAGTTTATGTCTCAAGTTTAATAGGTTAATATAATTAATTCGAGTTTTTATTGTTGTTTTTTAATTTCATTCTTCTACGTTAAATTAATTAAGAATTAAACTTTATGAGTTGACTTGCTTTGTTTTTTAAATGATTATTCCAATCTCATAACTTGATCATTAATTTTTACGAGTTAACCAAAGTAGGCTTGGTTGTTTTATTGTGTCCCTTTTTTATATTGATTTTTTTTTAATTTTATATTTAATAATTAGTGAATTAAAAATTGAGTTTTATGATTTGTTTTGAGTTTCTTTCTATAATGTTATATTGGTCTCATAATCTAGGTTACAAGTTTAATATACTAACCTGAGTTAACTTGAGTTTTTTTTTTTAATTTTATCCTTTAATATTAAATATATTGAAAATTAAGTTTTATAATTTATTTTAATTTATTTTATATGGAGTTAATATTGACCCATGACTCGAATCATAGATTTGACAGTCTAACCCGGTCGATTCAATATATATTATTATTTTAATATTTTTTTAAAAAAATATTATTTTAAATTTTTTTCAGTCAAATTATATTTTTATTGATTATCTAAATTATTTTTAAATTTATTAAGCTGAGAAGGTGTAATTGATCAATTCCCACCTTATTTAAGTTTTTTTTTACTGGGAAAATGCTAGTAAGACCTTGATTTATTTTTCTACAAGATGTCAATCCCGCGCATGTCAACGATCTATTATCTTCTAAAGAGCAATTGGTGTTCCTTGATAGATGTTGCTATTTCGACCTCCTTTATTCTACAATGATTTCTTAGCTTTTTCGTGGTTTGGTTTTGCTTTCAAGAAGTCTATAAGTTTATATTGAGAGGTGAAATACCATTTTTAAATAGAGTTTTTTTTTTCAAACATTTAGTAACAAATAATCAAAAGAAAAGGATTACTGCTAATCTTATATAACAGTCTTACAAAATGTACTTTTGAAAAATATCAACCATTGGACCCATGAGATGTGTTAATGAAATCCACTTATTTAATGGATAGAATTCCCATATTACTCAATTTGGAGTGATAATATACCAATGGGAAAACCTTAAAGCAACATGAAAACCATTTAGCTCCTAACATATTACTCCATGATCAATTTAAGTCTTTTTTTTTAACAATTTTATCTTGAATATAATTATCATTAGACATAGACATCCTTCTATTTTTTTTAAATAAAATTTCCAATATCTAAGATCCTGACTAATTCGATCAAGTTAGGTTAACCTATTTAAAGATAAAACTTTTTTAATAATAATATATTTTATTCATAACATACTAAAAGATAAAACACTTCCAATAATAATATATTTCATTCATAAAATTTAAACTTGATATCTTATCTTATCTTATTTAAAAATAATAAGCATGATAACCATCCTCTATCTTACACAGTTAAAAGATTTCATTCAATTTACACAGAATTATTCTTTAAATACTCCCATCAAAAACACAAAAAATGAGAGCATGTTTGGCCTTTACAGTAACCGTTATTTTGCTCTGTGAGTGAGATTATTTATCTATTTGATAATCCACTGCTATGTTTTTTTCAATTATAATTACCATTGGAGACATAATTTAAATTGATATTTAAAAAAATTTAGGTATTTTTTTAAGAAACTGGATGATATGCTTAGGAGATAAATTCTTTCTTTGGTAAACACACAAATATCATTAAAATATACAAATAAAAAAGAAACGAGAATCAAAATATTACACAATTTTTTTTTAAATAAATAGAACTACTAAATAACTTAAAACCCATAAAAGTTGGGAACTAATATACTTCGAGTCAAGTAAATAGTCCTAGATAATGCTCATTTCGGTTAAAATTATACCAATTAACTGTACACTCGTTGCGACCAGAAAAAACCTATAAAGTTCCTCAAGCAGACATATTTTAAGGTAGAACTAAAAAAAGATATGATGAGAACATAACATGACAAGTCTATATTTACAGATTACTAAGATTGACCCCTAAAATGGAACCTAAAAAAACAATTAGTACAACCAAAAAAAAATCTGTTAATTTAGTTCCTTTTGGGCATCTTTGGTTTCGACTTCATGCTGGCTCTCCGAGCAACATCCCATGCCTTATGCGGGGCACATATACCTAGCTGCGCGGCGAAAAATGACTCATACCCAGGTGAATCAAAAGCAAAGCCAGTGTGTCTTGATATCTCTCGTGGTAATTGAGCTATGGCATAGCTCCTCTCTTCCTGGAGTGTAAGCTGGCTCCCAACATCCAGTAATCTCGCGCTGGTGTTGTCTTCAAGCTCGCGCCTGTGAATTTCCTGAACAATCTGATAATCGTAGGGGAAGAACCATCTTTGAATCCTGTGTCCAAACAAACCAACCAACAGTTGTAACAACAGGAAAATGTCCATAAAAGAACTATCTGAAAATGCAATTGGTTCATAAACACATGAAACTCTTCGAGCTACTCCTGAATCTTACCCTTGATAAATTAAGTCACCAAAAAGTGCAACAATAGGAACAAGAAGAACCGTGAGGTAGAAATAGAATGTACTCATCAACACGTATATGACGAAAAAAACATTCTCCTACAGTGAATGGAAGGAGGAGCAAGTTAGCATGTACATAATTCCATTATCCTAGAGGAGACAAGACAAGAGAATTGAAGAGAAGCAATGAAAACGACTAACCCGTAAAACAGAATACACAAAAATGAACATGAACCATGCCAAAATGCTCCCTCCAACACTAATATAATGCCACCTTGTAATTGAATTACATATCATAAGGAGACGCAGGTTGACAGTGACTACAGCACAAGTGAAGGCCATCGTGCTGATATCCCATTGTCCCAACATCCTGCCTGATGAATTTTTACCACTGGCACTGGAGGCGATCACAAAGTGATAAAAGACAAGCGACTGGTACACGGAAAAGCAAGCCCATGTGACCACAACTCTCCACTTGAAAAAGACATTTCTTATTCCCTCCCTGTACAGTTCAGGGTACTTCTTTGAAAGGGATGCACTGACATCCTGGAAAAACAAATTGAGTTCCAGATTTAAATAAGAAATGAAGCGTGTAACAAAAAGTTAAGCATCACACACACTTCCCTAAATTTGAATTACCTAAGGAAAATCACAAGTCCAAGCTAGCTAAGTGCGTTATTCGGTCAGCACTGAATTTCAAAATGATGTATTTTGGTTACTAAAGTTTGATTATCTTAAACATTCAGCTAAAAACAATTAAAAAAAATAAACATTTTCGGTTCTGTTTGGACAATTACAACCAAATAAGGAGATGAACCATCCAGCTGATATTTAACCTACATAAAATAAGATTTTTTAATTTGAACCTTCACTAAAACCAGAAGCCAAATCTAGAATGCCAAAAAAATCAAACAAACTGAACAAACCAGTAGTTATTCTCAATTTGAATAGGTATTTTTACTTCAGTTTATTTTGTTTCTAAATATTGAGAATGCCACTAAGTGATTGATTTCACAAACTTAATCCAAAATAACCACATTCAGTTGCATGGCAGATGCGAGAAATTCTTGCCGAATGAGTTTTGAAAGCAAGAAGCACCTTATCAAAAAGCCCAACAATGATCACCGGCAGGGCTGTGAATATGACATTATATAATGACTGGAACCAATCATCGTAGAATCTTTGACCAGAAAAACCAGTTTGAAAGGTGAACCAAAATTGAGTCAAAGTGAAAGTAAGGTTCTTGTAAAAAAAGTATGTAATGACCTGCAATAAAGAAACATCAGGAATATTAGCCCAGTTAGTTTTCATAAAATCTAAAAATTGGTAGAATCACAGACCTTGCATATTCTAAGATAAGACCATCGTCCATGCACAAGAAGTAAATCTGTAAGATAGCGAAACTGAGCAATTGCAAAATCACTGGCCATCACTGCTTGCATCCCTTCCAACCCACTTATTCCAATACCAATATGCGCAGCTTGAATCATGCTTACATCATTGGCTCCATCTCCTATACTGAGTGTTATTTTCCGAGCACCTTTCTTTACCAAACTAGTTACCTGCAAAATAAATTCAAAGTTGTTGGAACCAAACACCAGGAAATGATTCATATTTCATATTCATAATTACACATCATGTATTAAGGAACAATTACTAGATGCAGCATTAAAAAGCTTGGTTTCACAAACTCAAGATTGCACGTTCAAGTCTTGTAAGCAACCACTTCAAGCAATAATGCCTGAGGCAGGACTTTTTCCATCTCTTTCACTAGCACAATACTCTTTTACTTTGGAGAAAGCAGATTCACTTTCAGTGCAACTTTTCAGAAGCTTCTGTCACTCAAGATAGAGCTCTTGCAGACATTCTTGGTAAACTTAGCAAAAGATGTTCCAGGAATAGCATCTAGTCCGCAGCTGAATCATCTTGTGTCTTAAAGCATTTTACCACCAGTTAGAATGCCAAACGTGAGGTGTTGACCATAGTTCTAATGTTTTAAGAGTCAATCACATCCATTTTGCATTTGTAAGGACACTATAGGCTTTGCAACTTTATTCCTGAGGACAAAAATAATATAATACTTTCTTTTCATACAACATTCTAGGACTTCATTATGGTGTAAGGCGCATGAACAGCAAAATAAAAAAGAGAACAGAGCCCAACACAAGCATCAAATAGATAGATCTTCCACCGGAAAAATCACCTGTGCTTTCTGTAAAGGAGAAACCCGACAGCAAACAACTGAAGTACAATTCAAGCTCAAATTCAGTAGCATTACTCGTAAAGTTGGGTCCAATGCATACATCAAACACTTCCCATCTATAACAAGTGTTAGTTTTGGTCCAGGTGCAGAGTGTAAATAGTGCTGTGCTTCCTCGAGGTACTTCTTCAGTTCTTTTTTCACTTCTTCCCTGATAAAACGTGCAATTTCCACTTGGTCACCCTGGAAAAAGAATTCAGTTAACATAATTGATGAATTGTTTACAATGAAATAAATATGGTATGCGTCTGACAACAAGGTGGCTAAGAAATGCTACTTACCCTGTTTTCAACTTCTCTAATTGCATCAGTTTCTGAACTGATGATGAACTGTTTCATCTCATTGTTAATCAAGTTGCACGCTTCAGGAATGATATAGCCACAGAGAATTCAGAAAACTGAAGGTGGAAAATAAGGAAAAGCCACACATCTCAAAGACAAAAATAGAGAAAATTTGGTCCAACAGAATAATCACACACCATAAGCTATATTTATTGCTGTTTCCATCTTGTCCCCAGTCAGCACCCAAACCTTAATCCCAGCTCTGGAAAGAGTCTCAATACAAGCTGGTACTCCTTCTTGAAGCTTGTCTTCTATAGCAGTGCTTCCAATCAAAATAAGATCCTTTTCTATAAGTTCTGCAACCTAAGCAAGTTTAGAAGCTATATGAGAGGGTGAATTAAAATGCATCAAAATAAAACGTGACATCAAGTTTAACCATCTGATGACCATGGGGAAAAAGGACTTGTTCACTTTAAAAGAATTGACTTGTTCAGGATTCTACCATTAAAAAGTATTTGGCAAGAGTTTGTATGACATAATCTAAGCTCATTGCATTTTTATGCTGCAATAGTTGGAAACCTAACAAATAACAATTTCAAACATTCATCACACAATAACAAACTGCACTAGCATCTGGCATCCCAACATACCCTGTAATTTTCTGAAGCACATATAATAAAACAAATATTAGTAAAAATGACTAAATATACTACATCAAAGGTTTTCACATGAAAGATAAGTATTTGATGCATAGCTTATAATGTGATGGGCCCCCAAAAAAAAAGCTATGGCAATGAAGGCACTTCTTTCAAAGCAAAATCTATATAATAAGTATTTAATGCATAGCTTATAATGTGAAAGATGATAAAACTAAAGATCATTCATCAGTTTTCACCATCATTTATAAAACACAACCCTACCCCATCAACACCAAACAAAAATGTCCAGACAGTACATATACCTCATCTAACTTCGTCTCACGATCTCTGAGAGAAGATTTAGCTTGTATAAACTTCTCATTCCAGCTTTCATATGTTTCAGGACTCAGGTCTCTATAGGCAAGGCAAAGGGTACGTAATCCAGCAGACCCAAACTGTTCCAAATGATCCCTGGTTACTTTCTTTAGATCATCATTTCCACCAGCCAATCTTTCATAAATTACAGTATCAGCACCCTGTAAAAAAAAGGTTTCAGGCCTGGTGTCATTTTCCAAAGTCAAATTCCAATTGTATATCCATCTCATATAACAAATCTTCAGAAAATATTACCTTGCAGTATAATACAAGTCTACCATTCGGATATCGACAAACAATGGACTGGCGCTTTCTTGTGCTATATTAACAACAATTATTACAGTTGATGTTAGGGTTATCAAACACGAGCTCCAAAATGGAATATTGGTTGGTAGGAAGGATGTGCATTTACCTGTTGAACTCAAGAACATTCAGAATTTCGTAAGCCACATCTTGAATTTTACCCATCTTCTCCACATGAGATTCGCGAATGCATATCATAGTAGGTGTGCGCCTGAGGAAAAAACAACTATTAGCCTCAAGAATTATTCACAGGTTTCATAAGCAAGCATCAACTAGTGCAGCAATCACAAACCTGTAGAAGAAAAAACCAAAGTTCTTTGCAGCAGTAACTAAAGCAGCCTCATCAGGAGATGCAGCCTGATATGTAATTTTCTCTGGGGACTCATCTCCTTCAGGAAGCACAGTGTGACAAATAGCAAGGCATCTGAAAAATTCCTACAAAAAAAAAGAAGATATATCACTTGAAACACTATGAATTATGGATCACATACATAAAAGTAGAATAAAAGAAAGCAAAAGCCAGTGCATCATACTTCAATCCAAGCAAGAGGGGAAAAAATTGTACCTCTCATTTTCAAGATCATGACAATTTCCAGGCCACATTTGTACGTGGATAAAAGTAGAAGTACAGTTATGTCAAACTAGTCTTAGCAATCATATACTACCATCAACAATGGTTTCATATAATATATAGAGTAAACAATCATACATAGAGAGCATCCAAGGTATTGTCATATCCATGCAATAACAAACAAAAACTCTTATCAGAAATACAGAAAACGAGAGAGAGAGAGAGAGATCAATTTGATAAGTGACAATGACCTAAACCAAGATCACTCCTTTCAACAAATCATTCCAATTAGAATACACCGAAAAGGGCTCTATGTTTCAAAGAAATACGCTCGCATAAAGCAACAGAAATTGCATCATAATCCTGCTGAATAAAGAGCTACCTTGCATGAATCAGGGTTGGGTTCATTCCTCCAAGCTCCTCGCATAAGCCTGTGATCATCAAAATTAAACCCCTTCTCCTGAATAGCAGTGGTAGATTTCTGCAGCTGTAAGAAATTCAAAAACATTCAGATTTCCTGATTTCCACACATGGAGAATAGAGAAAAGACTGATAGGAAGAAAAACATCTTTTATCTCAAATACAACAAATTGTGGCTTTTTCCTAAATTAAAAAGCAATACATACATGAATTTTTATGCCATTCCGCTGAGCTCCTCCCCGCTCTATTTCAGTGAAACCAGATCCATAAACCTCTCCTCCAATTGAACACTTAAAGAACTCCATTAAATTTCTTGTTAAAGTGCCGGTTTTATCAGAAAAAATATATTCAACCTGACAAGAGCATCCATTTAAAAAACTTCACAAAGCATGAAGTGAAAAATAACAAATTATATTGTTCACAATGGCAGTCCTTCATCACATTACAATGTGCATACAAAATTTTCATATTGATGACTATACTGACAATAAATAAGCTAGCTGGACGCATACACTATCAGTTTACCTGTCCAAGTTCCTCATTTAAATTGGAAGTCCTGGCCAGTGCAGGGGTGTTAGTTTCAGCATGGTACATATGTAGGTCCTTATTGATAAATTGAGTGGACTGAATAAATTTAATCATCTGAAAATGAATTTAAAATCATTATAAAAAATTGCACATTCAGCAAGAATGTATGTCCACTATACTATAGCAGATGAAAATGATTATATCCAAGATACCTACCTCAATAGAAACATATAAAGATATGGGAATTATTGTCGAGTACAGAGTGATTAGGGTAAAGAAAGTTAGAGCTGCAACCTAGTGATCCAACAAAGAGAGTAAAACCATGAGAAAAGTGTGAAGAAAAAGCCAAAACAAAAACATAACTGAAGCAAGCATATAATACCACAAATCGGTTGCTAGGGTTAAACTCTGCAGCCACGCCTTTATCAAGACCTAGATAGTAATACTTCCGGTTTATGAATATGCCACTGCAGATTTTCATGAAGCAGAAAACATTACCTATTGCCCAATTTAAAAGGGCGAGAAATAGCGATTTAAGAAAAAATCTTAAAGGCTAGTAAATACCATACCTCCCAATGGCTCCAATGAGGCACATTATGAACAGAGTACCAAAAAGAGCAAGTATAAGTTTATCAAGTTTCCTCTCCAATGTACTCCTCTTGGAAGGAACATTCATGGAATTCATCATGACCTGTTATTGAATAAAGTCATCATAAAGCTTTATGAGTAAAGTGTGAGTAAAGGACACAAAATGGAAGATACCAACAAGTGAGTCTATATGACAAGATTTTGTAGCATTATAACATAAAGCATTCGCATACTTTGATAACAAAAGTTGTTTCTATTCTTCTAAAGAAAAACTAGTCCTAAAAGAAAAGAGTAACTCATCCAGAGGCAAAATGGGGCCTTTCCAGACTTCCAATCCTTAAATCTTGGACAGGTCTATCTTTGTTGTAAAGCCTTTTACCCATCTTCAGCCTCCAGTTTTCTTCATTTCCCTTTGGTCAAAGTTGTCTGAAACCCAAGGTTCCATCCACGAATAAAGCATTCATCTAGAAGGTGGTTCTTAAAAAATGTCAATACTGACAAGTTACAAATAAAAGACCCTGTAGGCTGTAAGGCGTTGTTGCTAAACATTTGCATCATGTTTAAAATTAGCGGGGACTCACATATCCACCTTCATTTTTCATTGCATTGCCTTCTTGTGGTTGGTGGTAAGCATTGATAAAGAGTTGTTACTCCAACCAAGAGGTTTTGGGGAGGGAACAAACAGCAAAGTGTTATATACGCCACTATTACAATATTCAATGTGTCAATGTACAGTCTCTTATTGAGAATTCTCCAGTATAATTCTCTATTCAAATGTAAGCTTTATTTGATATATGTTTTCTTAGCATTCAACGGGAAAGGTACTGTTCTGGTTTAATATCTGTAGCTTTTCTTTTGTAGGATATTTTCCCCTTTCCCTTCGAGTTGTCTGGTCATTAATAGAATTTACTTTATCAACAAAATGAATCTGCTGCACTCCACATTTGTAGAAGAAAAATAAAAGATTAAGTCAGGACCTACATTCAACAAAGAATTACTTTTCTGAAACCTACTTGGGCTATCTCAAATACCAAAAACAGGGGAATCCATCATGCATTTGTTAAAGAAGTTGAGAAGCAATGTGGGTAAGCAGGGATTAACAAGAACTGCACAGCAATTTGTAATAACACACCTTTGTTTCATGACCTGTAAAAACAACAGCACCGACAATGTACTCTGTGTTCCTAAGACTACATCCCTGGAAACAAAAAATAAATGGTTAACAAGCAAATCCTCAATTAGTTACTTCATTAAAGAGTTACAGGAAGTCACTGATCAAAGAGATTTAAGAAAATGGATATTTTCCATTTGTTTTCTTTTAAATTGAGAATCATTCAGCAGTTAAGAGAAGCATACAATAATTATAATCTGTCTAATTTTGTGATAGAAAAAGAAGAGGAACATAAATATTAGGATAATGTTTAAGGAAGAAGGATTCAAACATACTCTTAAAAGAATCTGGTTTGGAGAGAGAGGCAATGTTTGCTTTTGGAACATGAGATTTCCCGTGAAAGTGTATAGCGAGTTGTTTGGTTGCTCACACTGTACCTCACCTGCAGTAACCAAAGGAAGACTTGTAAGGTCATTCACGCAATCATGCGAATATTGCTTAAATGAGAACAATACATAATAGGTATTTGCGATATAAATTAGTATATGGAAACATGTAAAATTATGTAACACCAATCACTATAAGTAATCAAAATAAAGACAAGATACTGTAAACCAACCACTTTAAGTCAAGATTGATGTACAGCCACAGGCAATGTGTGAGATATTGGACCAGCAAGTTCAGACACAGCACATATGAATATTGTTCATAGAGCACTAGAATGTGACAATAAGGAGGACAAGGAGAAAACTAAGTTTGAAAAAAAAAATCTACCAAAAATATGATAATTGAGGAGCTAAAACTGACAGTCCATGGACATTGAAGGACACCCTATCTAGCTACTAACTTTCATTCTCTCCAGAAGACAATCGCTGCCTTGAAAAACAGGAGAGAATCAGCAATCGACATGTTCCTTCCATCACATATTAGCTAATTGTGAGTTATATGGTCTGTGCAATGACTTCTTGACATTATTAATGAAAGTTCCCTAAGCACATAATTCTAAACCTTAAGCATGTAAAAACACCCAGATGCATATATTTGTGGCCTACAAACCCAAAATAACCTTTAAATTCAGCAGCTTTCTCAGGAGTCAAGTAATCCCACGTCCTTTCTAGTGCCTTTCTGATCTTCAAATTTGTTTCCCCATCCAAATTTGCAGTCTGAAAACAGAAGGCAAATTAAAGAAAATAAATGAAAATATAAATATTACCAGCTGATCAGTTCACACTTTCAAGTTTCAAGGCAATATCGATGAAATAATGAGACCAACAGAAACAACAATTATTATAGTAACTATACAGAGTATAGTAAAAGAAAACCTCAACGTAGCAGACACCGTCTGCATTTGTACTTGCTAGGAAAAGCAGATCCGCAGGAAAGAATCCATCCTGCTTAACCTGTAATCAATGCAAAATAAAGCTATAAAAGAACAGATAATGAGAGTGAGAGAGAGAAGCTTTCAGAGAAATTTTTATAAATCATGATTATAATGACGACGGTTATTATCCATATAATATGTATAAGGTAGTTGAGTCAATCTTGAATTCCAAATCCTAATAAATAGTCAAAATAAATCAAGTCATCTTTAAAAATAGAAGTGAATTGTGCTTCCATAAAATGCATTTCCACACGTCTCTTACAGTTCACACAATCAGCACAACAGCAACATGGTGACAGACAATATTTATAACAGTCAGAACTAGCCAATAATTTCACTATTGTCGGGGAACAAAATGGTTAAGGATCCAAAATCTGTATAGCCTTATCTAGTCACCTTTGACCTGTAGCTGCATTACAACGTCACTTAAACCAACCACTACCACCAAAAGAACAATAGCAGCAGCAAATAAACAAAGAGATTTTTTTTATTATTATTTTTTTTTTTTTGGGGGGGGGGGGGGGACCAAACAATAATAACGTATCCATAAAACACTCTCCAGCTGTATGGGTTTTGCCTAAGATGCTCCCATTTAGCAGATTTATTTCCCACAAAAGTAGCAACTTCTTAATGCTCAAACAGCAGTACTTTTCATTATGTTCCCAAATTCCACCTTCCAATAAAACTTAAATCCCAAAACATGATAAGCCTACCAAGCAGAAGCTCACAAATAACACAACAAGATATGCTGAGCAAAAGCACAAGGAAAGTTTCGTCTTAAAGCATCCCTAAAGAAATTCTGAAAATACCATAAAAAGGATGACATCAACTAGCAGAATGTTCTTTAAAACTTAATCTAGTCTAAAGCACATCAACATCCAATGGAAAATATAAAATTGCAGCACACAGAAGCCTTTAAGCTCCAGGGGCCTGTACCCTTACACAGAGGGGTTGTTATAGGCTCATGGACCAAACTGCACCCATTTGAAGGGATAATGGCATTAAATATAAAGAATTCATCTTTGCAGTGAAATAACAACAAAATTAAGCACACTCACCCGGATAATGTCTCCAACCTGCAACTTCTTCCAGGGAACAGCCACCCACTTCTCATCTTGCAACACGTCTATAAGGGTATTGTTAATTACCATATCATTCTGAAAACGCTTCTGTTGAACATAATGAAGAAACAAAAAAATAAGAAGTGAGCATTTCTCCCAACACTAACGTTAACAGTGAAGAAGACACTAATGTAATTCACTCTTTAACACATCATTCTGAAAGAGGAATCAAAAGACAAAGCATGAAAACCACAAGAACCATGAATAACACTCACCCAGTCCTCAAATGCCTCCTTAATGAGAGAGACAAGCAGCACCAGGGTCAGAGGGACAACATTTGTCACTGGATTAACAGGACTGAACCATCAAAAAAACTACTTAAGTACAATGTGTATGCATATTAGATACTAGAAAATGTTAAAGCAAGGATTAAGAAAAATCTTGAGGATAGTTATCAAAAAGTGCAACAACCTCAGCGGCATACAAAAGCACACGCAGAATCTTAACAAAGAACAAACAGCTTTCAATGACATTAAAAACAACACTCAAAAAAAATCCGAAATGCTAACTAAGGACAGGATCAAAACTTGTGCAAAGAAAAATGAAAAAAGTCCCACATCTGAATTGAAGTAAGCTAACTGCTTCAGAAGCTTGGTTACGCAGGAGCTTTTATAGTTATTTATAATTTTTGTGATTTTATTTTTATTTTAATTGTTTGCAACCGTGCATCTAGCACATGACTTTAAAATATTGGATGGCTAGGATTAGAAAGTTTTTTTTAGGAGTTTAATCTAGGGATAGAATTAAAAATTTTAATAGCTAACCCAGTATAAACAATCTGTTAATCAGATTTAAAGTTATTATTCATCAATAAACTTGAGAAACTAGGGGTTTTATTAAACCCTGAATTGAATTTGCAGTTCCAGCTTCTTTCCTACTTGTTTCTAGCGCTAATTCTGCTGCTCTATTGCTCTTTTTCTCCCTAAACTACGCCACTTGGAGCATGTCAAGCAAAAGCCATAAAGTTATAGCTCCCATGAAGTAATAACATCCTTCAAGTTTATAAGTAAAAATCTGCCAAGTCATACAACAACAAGGAGTAAGAAACAATTCAGCTACCGCTAAGAGAAAATCCTTTCTTTGTATCTCTATAGACATGCATTTACGTGTGTAATCCTGAACGAACTACAAGTTAAAATTGGGTTCAAGATATTCGCCTAGGGCATTTTCAGGAAAGACTTTGCACAAGCTACTAGCAATGCAGGTCTGTCTAGAACAAGTTTGAATTATGAGGCATACCTGATTGGTGTCATTGATAAGATCGAGATCATGAGAAAATAACAATTCGCCACCCGCCTGAACTGCCAGTGTTAAAAAAAACACAATTTTCAAGAATCAAGATAACTAAAAGGATCAAACGAATCAACCTAATGACTCTTGCACTTGAGACTAACAAATTACATTATATATTCTAAACCCTACAATTATTAAACTTCAAACTGAGAAATGCATTAAGCCAGGAAATTATTATTACCTGTTCAAACAATCCTTTGGGAAAAAAAGTAAAGATGTTGTACTTGGTAGTTGATATTGAATTTCCCTGGATATTATATCATATATTAAAAACAATAATTAAGTTAAACATGACATAATATAGATAATTTGATGAATAAACAAATAAAAAGCCAAACAGACCTTGAATCTGACAGGGAGATTGGCGTCGCGATCATTGCAGTAAATAGTGCGATGACCAGGGGCTTGAGGCTGGACTCGGCCGAGTGTTGCAGTCCGGGAAGGCATTGTTAGACCAGAGCTGGAATCGCGACTCGGTCTCGATCTGGAACCCCTAACCCTTTCCCATCCACCGCTCATCTTCTTTCACCGGTACAATTTTTTTTTCTTCGATTTTTTTCTCAACAAGAAAATGTGGAATCCAGAGGTTCCGTTCGGTTCATAGAGAAGCTTCCCTTTCCCTCTCCCTCCCCCTCTCTCTCTATTGTACGTACGGTAGATGAAACAGAGAGGGAAATGAAAAGAAAATCCCTTCCCCTCCCTATACTCCTCCTTCGATTCCTTTTCCTATTTATTTTGGCGGTTATTACAAAACACCGCATTTTCTCGGTTTTTATTTATCGATTGATTGATTAGTAATTAGTAATAACTATTTAGTATTGATATTTGAAACTATTTATAATTTAGTCCTTCATGTTTGAAAATCTATAAGATAGTCTCTCCACTCTAGTTAGCCATGATGGGTGGGATTGGCATTGAGAAAATGATATATTCCGTGCTTATACTTATTGGAATTTTATAATCAAGTGTTTCTATTTTTATTTTTTCATCTAGATGTATGAACTTTCCTTTTCTAACCAGGTGCCTTAACAGAATATAGCAGAGACACCTGATTAAGAAAAAAGAAGAAGTTAAGACACTTAAATCGAAACAATAAAGTAGAGGGACGTAATTATAAAATTTTAATAAGTATAGATACTGAATATATCATTTTCTCGATCGGCCTTGGATGAAGTGATGGTTTCCAGAAAAAGACACGCGGATCGTTTTGCCACCTTTTTCTTCGAAAAAATTAGGATAGGAAGTTTCCAAGAAGCCCGGACGAGGAGGACTTGTGTTGGACGGCGCCGTTTCTATGACATCTCGTTGAATTTTCAGGTGGTCGGTTGTGTGCTGAGTCTGCTGACCTGGCGACATGTCCCTATAGTCAGTTGTGAAGAGATAGGGGTTGGTTGAGCTCGTTTTACTTGTATCGTAGCTTTTGAACAGGTGGCCCACGTTTATATTGTTAAGGATGCGTTTGCCTGTGTTATAAATTATATATTTGGGATCGTGTTGTGTTTTTCAGAATAATTTTTTATTTGATAATATATTAAAATATTTTTTTAATATTAGTATATTTAAGAGTGAAGTTTGTTGAGAAGTATAATTATAGTTATTTTTTAAATAATTTTTTATGTTAAAATATATATTTATAATTTTTTTATTTAAAAAAAATTATTGTTAATATTATTATATTAAAATGATTTGAAAATATTAAAAATATATTAATTTAAAATAAATAAATAAATTTAATTTTTTTAAATATTTTTAAAAAATAAAAACAAAAGGACTCAAACCTTTAATTAATGTGACCATCAAATCAAGTTTTATAATCATAATTTGACATTTAATGTATACATGCATATAGGCGCACATATATTACAATTGGTTAATTTTGTCTTTTTATTTTTTTTTTCTAATAAATCCTCCATTGATAAAATTATACTTCCTTCCTTCATCAAGAAATTTTACAGTGGTTATAAAATAATTAATAATATTGTATTAATTATCTTTTGAGTGCTATAAAAAAATTTACCATTTGTTTTACAATCAGTAGACAAGTTTTAATTGTATCATTGACCAAATAGGGTTCCTTACAGTCGATCAAGACTAAATTAAAAAGAAAACAAAAAACAAATATATTTGTGTAATAAAAACTAAGCAAGCCAGTTCATAGTTTGTTGCTCGTCTGCTCACAAATTATGTTCTTATATTTAATTAATTTTAATCATAATTTGAATGCATTGAAACTAAACAAAATTTTATTATTATTTTGTAAGAAAACACGAAACTCACGTCGAGTTGATAAATAATTTAATTATTAAATTTATATTATCAACACATTATCAAATCTCTAAAACATGGAGCAAAATTACTATAAACACATACAGAAGAACTATTTATCACTACACTTGAATTACTTTTTTCTCCCTCTAAATAAAAAACAAGAAGCCTTGGTTTCCTTTATTTATCAATAGTCAATTGGTCATTAAAGAATTATACGTGTCTTTCTCATTTTTTCAGAACAATATAATAAATAAATTACTTCTAAAAGCATAAAAACATAAACTTGGATCTCTTTGTTAAGCTTTTATTGATTTTTAGTTTTATTATTTGTTAAATAATTTGTAGTATATTATTTTTTCAGATTAATTTGTATTCTTTTAATTTTTTATTATTTTTTTAATTTAACTCTTGAATTAAAATTTTCTTGCTCTTTAATTTATTTTTTATTTTTATTTTCATTATCATTTTTTTTAATTATATCTTTTTAGATCATTTTATGTTGTTGAATTTTTTTCTTAGTTTCATCATTCAAAGTTGATTTGTTAAAAATTAAATTTTATGATTTTTTTATTTATGATGCTTTTAATTTAATGATCATAATCACAAATTTGAAAGGTTAATATATTTTTTTATGTTTAATTTTTTTATAATTTTATTATTTAATATTAATTTTTATTTAAAAAATATTAATACTGTAATTGTTTTAAATTTATTTATTATAAAGTTATCTTGATTCAATAAATTGTATGGTGATTTTTGTTTATCAATTTAAAATAACTTGATTTTTATTATTCAAGTCATATGTTTATCACATCATGCTATGTTTGATTCATGTTGTTTGGTTTTGTCCATTTTTTATTAAGCTTAATACCTCCATGTTTTTGTTTCAAATTATTATGGTGCTTGAGGGAAAAAAAATCTCTTCTCTTTTTACAATTTTTTTTCCATCCAATTAAAAAGGAATGAACTTATTAATGCTGGTTAGATTTGTAACCCAAGCATTTTTTTTTCTTATTTTATTTAAATGTAATTGCAACACCTACATTATTTCTGTCTTTTTTATTATTATTATGATTTGATTTTGATTTTAATTGACACTGTATTTAACAAGTATTTTTAAATTAATATTTCTCCTATATGATTTTTTATTTTGATTGTTTGGCCTTTTTTTAATGGATTTTTTAAGTTATTTTATATGTATTTAATTTTTAAAGATACTATTCTTGTTTATTTACATATTTTTTAATTTTTTGCATGGATAAAGTTTATTTTTAAAAAATAAAAAATATGTATTTTTATATATTATTTTTAATATATACAGTCTTCCATAATTTTTTTTATTTTATTAAATTGGTTTCAAGTGTGTGCTTTTTTCTATTATCATTTTATTGAGTAAAGGATTAATTTTAATAAACAAATTTAAAATTAAGATTATTAAAAATTAAAATTACAAGTAAATATAATTAAGGTTAAGTTATGAGGGGAAAATATTGCAGCTTTTCTCATAAAATATTATGGATTGTTAAAGTTTTTCCAAACATGGTTTTTTTCTCTCTTTTTTTGTAATATTTTTTTAAAAAAATTATTTTTCTTGATTTTATTTTGTAATATTAAATTGGTCAGAGTTTAACTTTTCAATAAAACTTAGATATGCAGGAAAAACATTGTAACTTCCTTATAAAACACTATGAATTACTATAATGTCTCCGTAAATGGTTTTTTTTTATAATTTTTTTTAATATTAAACTGACTGAGAATTAGAATTATAATTAAGGCTAGATCATATAGGAAAACATTATATCTTTCATCATAAAATACTATATATTGCTAAAGTGTTCCTCGTATAGATTTTTTTTTTGTTATATTTCTAGTCTAAAATTATTTATGTTAATTTTATTTTTTTAATATTGAGATAATTGAGAATTTAACTTTGTAATTTTTTTCTTTAAAATACTGTGAATTGCTGCAATATATTTCCATGTGATTTTTTTATGATATTTTCTAAAATTATCTTTGTCAAATTTATTTATTTAAATATTGAGTTTATTAATAATTATAATTAAAATAAAGCTAAATTACATGGGAAAATTATTGTATTTTTCCTCATAAAACACCATGGAGTGCTATAGTATTTATCTAAATTATTTTTTATGATTTTTTAAAATTATCTTCTTTAATTTTATGGGGAAAAACACTGTAGCTTTTTACAAAATATTATAAATTGCTACAATATTTTTTTCTTGTAAGCTTTTTTCCTTGTAAAATTATCTTTGTCGGTTTTTTTAAAATTAAGTTGATAAAAAAATTAGTTTTATAATTTTTTTATTAATAAAAAACCTAAATCATGTAAGGAAAGTATTGTGTCTTTCCTCGCAAAATACTGTAGATTACTACAAATTATTTTATTTAGCCTATAAATTTCTAATCACTAACATAACTTTTTTTTCCATCATAAAATATTAATTTAATTATACTTTTAGTTTATCTAGAATTAATTCATAATTATAATACTATTAAATATATTTATTTTATAAATTCATGGTAATACGCTAATATTCCATTTTTAACAATTTTATTTTAAATTGTGTACATTAAATTAAAAGGTAATCAAATACTAAATTACTATTAGGAAATTATTGTATTTTTTCCGGCATCTACCTTGAGGAAAAAAATATTTTTTATATTTAATTTTCAATGCTATATTTTTTGAATATTCAGTAATACTAAATAAAAATTGTTAGATATCAATTTATTTGAAATTGTTATTTTTTTACAAGTATTTGACATTTTTTCATAAAAACCCTATCATAAATCTGTATCGTAAAACTATATTTAAATTTATGTAAAAAAAAATAGCATGACTTCAAAGGAAGTGTATGAATTCATGGGAGAATTTTAAAAAATAAAATTGTTAAGTAAAAAAACAAAACTAAAAATTAAAAAAATGAAAGAAAAAGATATCAGGCCTGGCCCAAACATGGCGTGCTTGAACAAGATTATAACTTGCATGGCCCAGGCAATTAAGATAAAAAAACAAGATGTCTCGTCTATGCTTGAACTCTTTTCTTTTTAGAGACGTACCACGTGTCAGGACGATGTTTTTTGCTTTAATTCGATTCACTTTAATATTTGTTTTTTCAAATAAATTCGGAGTTATACTTTTTTTTATCCATTTTCCACACGCGCCTAAGACGCCACTTCACCACTCGAGGCTTCCAGTAATCTGAATCCACACCCGGCAAACTGAGAAAATGGCAATAACAAAAACCTTATCACTAGGTTTTAGTCTTATTTTCAGACCAACTACCAAGCATCTCCTCCATCCCCCAGTGCTCTCACACGCTCCAAAGCTCGCACTCTCTCACCAATCCTTCTACTTCCGCTGCCTCGCCCCTCCTTACAAGACCCCCACAAATCCATTCATCATTTGTCATGGCAAGGTGAGAGTATCCCTTGTAATACTGACCAGTTCATCATTTAATAATTATTATATAATTAAAAATTTTATCCTACCCAGTTGGATAGTGACGTGCCTGAGGAGATTAATGAAGTCTTCTTTGATGATAATTATGACATGATGATCGACGAAGAGGAGATCAGTGATGAAGATGAGACCGAGAGCAGTATTGATTTACTAATCAGGTTCTTGCAAAGTATGTTCAAGAAGTTATCTAAGAGAGCCAAGAAAGCTTCTCGCTCTATGTTACCTGCTGTTATATCACCCCAGTTGGTAAATTATCTGTTCTTCTCTTGTCCTGTCTTGGCTGCTCACCTTTGTTGTAGCTTAATTTGAACATTTAATTGTTAAAAATGCCCATGAAAAATATAGGATGAAAGGTTTTTTTTTTTCTTTTTTCAATGGTTTAAAGCCAGCAGATTCAGTACTCCCTGGAATGGTCATGTCTTTTCTCTATATTTTAGGCAGCTGATGAGGTTAAGTACTGTTTGAACAAGACCCCTCAAATTGGAGGCTGGGAAGTTTAATATTGTAAATAGGCTATTTATTATATTGCAGATATGCTTGGTTGTATGATGGGCAGGCTATGGCCTTTCCCCATGATCGAGGAGTGAGCAAGTCTAAAACATTAAATTATTCTTCTGGATTGTGAGCTAATGTAGTTGAAACATTCTGGTTACAGCATGGAGAAAGGTCTGTTAATGTATCTGTGAGCTGATGCAGTTCTTGTATGGCAGTAGAAAATAGACTCTAGTTTGCAGGTTGTATAGCACAGGGATGCTGAAGTCTGAAGTGTGAGGAGATGCCAGTGAATTTGATTGACTTGGTTGAGAAAATATAAGTATAAAATTGACGTGTTTCACCAGGAAATCCTTCTAGCATGCTTGTCGTAGAGGATCTAACAGAGAGTTTGAATTTAGTAGAAAATTCACATCTTTTTTTTTAATTGATACGAGGGAAGTATGCCAACCAGTGATTTATGGAATGAATTTAAATTGCAGTTTAGTGAGGTATAGCTTATATCACAATTTTTGTGACCGGAACATTGACAATCCTCAAGTTTCACTTGAAGTTGAGTAGGAAACCATCTACCATGAAACTAGTTATCGAACTGACACATGCAAGGCTTGGCAGAAATAATGGTGGTGGTTTTTTTTGCATGTAGTTAACAGATCCTGTTTTGAGAGGAAAAGACTGCATATAAATCGCAAAATTATGAACTCTGAATATCATTCAAACTGCCGCTAATGGCTCACTCCTTGTTTTTTCTTTTGAGGATATGATTGCCTACTATTTTCTTCTGTTCCAATTTTTTTCATTCCGGAAATTCAGGTGTCTTTTGCTGTTGATGGGATTCTGCTGTTGGCTGCACTTTCTATTGTTAAAGCGCTTCTTGAGGTATCCCTTGACCATTGCCAATTCTGAGTGGTTTAGATACCTTCAATGTTGAAAAAGCACAAGGATTAGGTTGAGAAGTTGACCTCCTTCCTTTAAGAGCATATCCGAATTTTACTTTCTGCTAGGACCACTCTATAATATAATATAAGCACCATCAAATAGCATATTTTCCATGTTTCCGTGGGAGAAATATTTCTCTTGATCAAACCTATCAACAGGCAAGTGAACCTAAAGTATTTTACCAGGTGGTGTGGTTTCTACAGTCGATGGTATATTGAAGAAATGAGCTAATAACTTGGCGATGGTAACTGTTTATTGCAGGTGGTTTGCACTCTTGGAAGCACCGTGTTTGTGGTGATCCTGCTTCTGCGTGTTGTCTGGACAGCCGTTTCGTACTTCCAGTCAAGCGAGAACACTTCTAGCAAGGGTGGAAGTTCCTTCGGTACAACACAGCCAGTGGCATAATATTCCTTTTTTCAGGAGCACTCTTTTGGATTTCATCGCAAATGCTGCTGCTTATTTTTACAAGCTAAAATTAGGCAATGGGATTGCTACCACTGGTACCGAACATACCTCCAAGGTTCCAACCCCCCTCCCTTACGAGAGAGCACGCTCCTTTATTGGTTTAATTCATTAGGATTTTATTGTTATTATTATTTTTAGATCACCACAGCAGGCTGTAAAGAAGAATCACCCATTTTTCACGAAATAATGGGACGATTGAAGTGCAGTCTCTTCATGTTAGCTAAAATGAACAGAGTAAAGCACAGAGAGCAACCCTCGTCAACTTTGGACTCCCGAAGATACACAACACAAACAGGCGTGCTTTGTTGAATAAGCTTCAGCTTCTTAACAAACACAACGCAAAAATAAAGTTTATACAAGATGTGAGCACTAGAAATATTAGACATGCAACTTTATCTAACAAGATTAATACCATTGCTAGGAGGATCTGTACGCGTATTAGTACAGACAAGAACATGATGCCTGTTAAGATATATGGAGTAAAACGATCATTTTCCAACACAAACAAATGGAGATGTTCAGAGCAGCTTGAATTGGAAATGTGTTCTTCGTTTTAACCTAGTGCGTGTATTTTGACAGCCGATGAAGGAAGAAAAAGCATTGCCAATTGAAGCTTCTTGCTGGTAATTGACGAAGATTTTCTATGCTATGACGTTCTTTGAAAACGACCACCAACCTGCATATGCAACCACTCCGGTGATGTACAGTGATTGTATTCCCTCGTGGCTTGCGAACCAAATGTCATGCCAGCAGTATCAAAATTGTGTTGACCAAACTGAAATGGAAAACTGATTCGTCATGAGATTCATTATTCATGAGACAAAGGAAATCACAGCATCTTTGCTCACTTTCTATTTATCAACACAAACTTAGACCTGCATCAGGCTCCCAACTCTTCTCTTATTCATCTGTGAAAAAAATCAAACTACACAAAGCTAGAAGTCATCACCTTGGAAAATCACCATTAAAGGATCATATAGAGGAGGTCAACTCATTAAGGAAATCTGTCATTTTAAGCATGTCTGCCACTTGCAAGGTTAATCTACGACAGGATTTAATGTTGTGCTATAGTAATGCCTAAGCAGAAAGAGGAAACAGCAAAAGCAAGATTGCACAACCAAGTATATCATGCAAAATCTGGTAAGACGATAAACTCTATTTCCAAACAGATCAAAAATCAAAGAAAATAAGGAGGGAGGAATCTAAAAGAAGCAGAGATTGTTTAACTATCCTCAATAATCCTCCTTTGATAATACATCTCTGCTTCGTCTGAACTGCCAACCATCTCATTTACATGGTAAAGGATGGCTGAGGGACTCTGGATGCCCTCTTCCTCTTGGTGGTTTGAAATAAACCACCATGTGTAACAATAGAGCATAAAACAACCGTGGAAATGCTGAGTGCTCTAACAATTCAAGTATGCTTAAAATAACAACAGGACAGGGTGTTGGCACTTACATCTTTGGAAGGAAAGACTTCAGTTCCAGGGTTCATATTCAAATTAACTGCTTCAAGCTTCATTGATAGAAACTGCAATTCCCAGTAACTTGTAGGACTTAACACTAAAGTCAATAGGGATAAAACGAGAACAAACGGAATACAGCTTGTTTCTGCACTCAGTCCATTATAAGAAATAAGAATTCATACCTCAACCTGACGTTGTAATGATTGGATGTAATTGATAATCTCGTCAAGGACAAGGGCCTTGCCAGTAACCTGCATCAAAGCATCTGCCTTATCTGACAGTATTCTAATAAATATAATCCAAAAAATCAAAATCAAGCTCAAAACTAGTTTATAATATAATTCTTACAGAAGTGAACTCCAAACATCTGCCTTGTCAAACTTTGCTCAAACAAATGTTAGCATAAGGAAGCTCAAGAACAACCTCAAAAGTGTTCTTTTATAATAATCCACAATTTTTACGGCAGTGAATTTAGGCTTATTGTTGCCTAAATCCCAGTCCTCGATTACTCTAACATATCCATTGACAAATTGACATCTAAATTCATTTCACAATATTTTTCTGCAAGACTAGATGGATGATGGAACAAACATGCAAGTGTTTTGGGACTAAATCAAAATAAATTTTCCTTGTCAGAAAGGAAACAAATATGGATTTTAAGTTAATTCCAGTACCATACCTTGTTACAACCTGGGACTATATCCTGAAGAATTTTCATCCTTTCGCTTATCTTTTCTCTCCTAGCCTGTCCACATAACAGTTCTCATAAGCAAAAGTCATACGTTGTTGGATGAAAAATCTCCATCAAATGTCGTGATTATCATTCACTAAATACTAAAAAAATACGTTTTTAGTTTCTCTTATCAAAATAGATATTAGTTTAAGAGGATATAAGCAAAGAAAGTTACTCTTTCAGCTAGACTGTGGCTATCAGTAGCTTGACCCCTTCTTGCTCGTACGTGGATATAATCTTGCTTGGGTGGTTCTGGTGGTTGAGGTTTGTGTTCCACATGCTTGCCTGAACTGGGTTCTTCACTTTTAGAATCATGCTGCTGCTGCGGCTGCTGTTGCTGTTGTTGTTGTTGATGATGATGATTGTCATCTCTACTCCCCCATGCTTTAAGCCGCTTACCATCACAATCATTCTGCTCCCAATTCAGTTCAAAAGCCAAAAACAGGAACAGCTAAGTCCTAAAAACCTCGTTCTAAATCTTGAACTGTGAACCTCAAGACTGTTGCTGATTTAGATCAATAAAGCATTAAATAAAATAGATCAGAAAGAAATCCAGAGATGGATAAAATACCAGAAGTCCGTTGGTGTTGGTACTGGCATTGGTAGGAGAGAGAGTTGTAGGCTTTGAAGAAGAAGAATCATCAGCATCCAAATCAACCTCGTGGCGTTTCCTGGCAGAAGCTGCTGCTCTCCGCTCCAAATTAAGTAATTCAAACTGCCCTCTTCCGCTACCATTGATGGGAAATTGCCAGATCTCCTCTAAAGTGTAGGGGCCCCCTTCGTTCATCATTGCAGGCGGATCCATACTGATCATTAAAATCCGAATCCCAGTAATAAAGAAGAGAACTAGCACATTTAGAATAGAGAGACAAGGAGAGGGGGAGGGAGAGGGAGAGACAAGTGTTGATGTAGGTGTTGGCGTGTGATCTCCTTAGACAGTGGAGGTTTGTGTGCACTGTGCTATCTATCACTCACTACCTTGGGAGTTGGAACTAAATAGGACTCTGACTACTGAAGTGGTCCCTTCTAGTAAAGTGAGACAGGGAGTCAACAGTTATTGTGAGCTTTTAGACTTTACTAGTCCGTGACTCAACCTATGTTGTGCTACGGGCTGAAAAAAAAAATATTAGCATAAAAATAATCAAGAGATCACAATTATAATTAAAAAAAATAAGAAAAATTTAAAATTTAGATCATAAAATGGAATAAAATTATCCTATCCCATAATATTAGACCCATCCAATAAAAGATTAAAAAAATGATCATGGTAAAAAAAATAATTAAAAAACATTTTAATTTAATTGAGAGCATCACAAAAAAAATTAAAAAAGAAATAAATCACTCAAGCAAACTTGAGCACGTTTATTGGCATATAATTCATGCATGAAATCATGGTAATTTTTAAATAAAACTAAAAAAAATAATAAAATGTAAAGTGTTGGAGGATAAAAAACCCTAATATCACTTAAATTAATTTTTTAAACTCATCATCTCAATCATAAATTTAATGCAATTATAATAATAAAAATCATACTTTTAATTCATAATTAACTTGATATTAAATAATAAAATTAAAAAAATAATTTGATAAAAAAACCCCTCTTAAATATAATAATAATATAAAAAATGAGAACTAAATGCGAAATAAAAAAAAATTAGGATGAAAAAGATATTGATGATTCAATGATGAAATTTTTTAAATAAAATAAAAAACAAAAATTTCACAAAAAAATTAAATCAAAAATCAAAAACAAAAAAAAAACAAAGAAAGATCAAATTTAAACCAAAGCAAAAACAAATCCATAAGAAAAATAGCATTTCAATATTAAATAAAAAAATAAAAAAATAAATTTGATAAAAGACCCAAAAAATAATATAAAAAAATAAAAACTAAATACTAAATAAAAAAACGAGGAGGTGGATAACATTCATTGATTTAAAATCTGGAGTTAACTTTTTTGAGTGCATGGTAATTTATCCACCTCTTTCAATTTTTGTTTTAATCAATTTCCTTTAAACTCTCTTTCTCTTAGCTCTTTTTTCATGCTAACGTCACTATTTGATTTAGTTAATTTATTTATTTTAAATACAAAATAAAAAAAAATATTTTAAAAATTATTTTGTTAAAAAAACCAATTGGTTTTAATTAGGTCCACTAAATTTTTAATCCGACTATATTTTGTGAACTCCTCTTTATTTTTTATAAAATTCAAAGCATTAACTTGTCAAGCAAATCTAAATTTGGAGAGGAAAAAAGAGTAAAAAAAAAAACTAATTAATGAAGAGGCAAGATAATTTTGTTGTCACAAACAAGTCATTCCCATATACCTATTGAAAGAGTCAAAAGCATTAAAATATATTATTTAAAAACTCCTTCTCTCATCAATTACGCTTTTCTCGATGTTTGTTTTCAATAAATAAATAAATTAAAAGTATTAATATTAAATATATTCAAATATAAATAATTTGTTAAAATGATTTTTTAATTAGAATGCTCATAAAAAAACTATACTTACATTATTCAAAAAGTTATATTTGGCTTTTCTATTTTATTTTTTTTTGCTATTAGAAATGCTCCAATTACACATTCGGTGTCTTAAATATTCAAATTTTTTATTTGAGAGTCCATATTTTTTTTATTTTAGTTCTTGAAATTTTAAATTTTTTATCTATTAAGTGTTTTTATTAGATTTTGTTTCTTATATTGTAAACAAGGTTTGGCCACGTCATAGTTTTTATATGCTTTATTTCTTTCCTGATTAGGATATCTTGCATAATGATGGTTTTTGATCAGATAATCATGGGTCTTAAGGAGTTGATATTTGAGGACCATCGTTGAGTGGTCCCGTGTTATCTTCTCTTCTTCAGTTCACCTCGTCATTAGCGTGCGTCTGTCCACTAATACGTTCTTCCGTGTTTTTAGGCTATCACTTTGTGCTGTTTATTTTGTATTTTAAAAATATGTTTTAAAAAATTTAAAATTTATTTTTTTTTATTTTAAATTAAATATATTTTTAAATTTTAAATTATTTTTATGTGCTGATATTAAAAACAATTTTAAAAAAATAAAAAATTATTAACATGTATTTTAACACAAAATATTATTTGAAAAACAACTATAATTACATTTCTAATCAAGTTTTTAGTTGGTGTGCTGAAAAAATATAAAATAAAGATAAAAAATTTATTTAGTTAAAGAGATAAAAGATAAAAATAATTTTTCTCTTGAATGATTTTTAAGTGAATTTTGGTATTTTAAAATAGGAGGTTTAGAGATAATATGTATTTAGAGACAATATTTATAATCTTTAATTTATATAAGAAATTATCAAATTTAAAATTGTACAAATAAAATATATAAGAATAAAATAATTATTATCATAATTTTAAAACACAACTAAGAGGTCAATTAAGGGTAAAACTTGAGTCACTGATCGAGGCTCGGGTTGACCCAAGTGAGCATATAAATAAAAATAGTTATTATTATAGTTTTAAAATCAGATTTGAGGATTGATTCATGACAAAACTCATGTTACAATTGGGGTCGATCATTAACCCAAGTCAATACAAAAATAAAAATAATTATTATCATAATTTTAAAATTATATTAGGAGTCAACCCAGAGCAAGGCCACAATTACAGTTTAAGAAGGTCAACTAAGGTTGATCAAGTCAATATAAGGACAAAAATTGTTATTATTATAATTGTAAAACTAAATTTAGAAATCAACCAGGGCAAAGCCTAAATTACAAGTTAGGAGGGTTAATTTAGGTTGACTCGCGTCAATATATGAATAAAAATAATTATCATCATAACTTTTAAATTCTACTTAAGAGTCGACTCGAGACAAGGTTCAGGTCATGGGTTGAAAAGGCCACCTTGGTTGACCAAAAAAATTATATTTTAAAAAAATAGTTAACGAGTTTTTAACCCATATTTTATTCTGAGTTGACCTAAGTTTTTTACCAGGCCAGGTTGAGTCAATAATTCCTTTATTTTTTCTTAAATTCGGATCGGTTCAGGACTAAAATCAACCCATTAAGTCAGTCATGATTTGATAAACATGGTTATTATAATATTATTAATTTTAGCACTTAATATAAACCAAGGTAAAAAAAAAATATCAAATAACTTATTTTAAAAATATGCAAGTTTCAATACATATTAAGAGAAGAATATAATTTTTTATATATATAATGTAGCATGTCTTATTCACTATAATCAAATATGCTATATAAACAATCACTTTATTTTGTATATCATTACTAAATACAATTATATCATAGTCTTATTTTGTTTTATATTTTTGTATATACTGTGATTGTTTTAGTATGATAATCACATGTTACTTAAATGTTCTGTGAAAAAAAAGGTTGGGAACACTTCATATGATAAATAACTTGATATAAGATATGTTAATCTGATAATTTGTATACAAGAGTTGAAACCTTATCAACTCATTAATTTAACCAACAATATAATCAGTTTTTCTTTTAAGAAATATTCTAAAGTGAGGCCATTTCATTTTTTTTAAAATTAAATATTGAGTTAAGCAATAAACTTGATCAAATTTTATAACTATAAATATATAAAGTTATATAGATGGTCTACAAATATGGAGAAAGGAAGGAGGATTTTTGCTATTTTTTAAGATAACATATAAGATATGAGCTGTGATCTTGTGAATTTTTATGTTGAGTTTTGTTTTATAATTGCTTATGAGTTATAGTGTAACAAACACAATAATGTGTTTAATAACAAACCAAATTGTGTTATATACAAGAGATCCATTAAAAAATTAAGTTTAAAACATAAGTTTTGAAAAGTAGTTTTTACATGTCTTTTAAACCGAGATTCGCAACTTTATTTGTTTTTGCGTTTCAAAAATATTTTTGAAAAAATTTATTTTATTTTTTTTCTTTATTTAAAATTTATTTTTTTATGTTTTTATATTATTTTGATGTCCTGATATCAAAAATAATTTTCTAAAAATAAAAAATTATTTTGATATATTTCAAAGTTAAAAGCATTTTGAAAAGTAACCGCAATCATACTTCCAAACACCATGTTTTTTGCTACACATAAACCCCAACCACATTTTTTACCAAATACATATCTAAATCCAACTAACCATATTTTTTAAAAATTTATTTTTTAAAAAATTACAACTATAAAAAACTACTTCAAAAACAAACACTCTAGTCTATTTCTTAAAATTTATTTTATTTTTATCTTGCAGGAGCTGTTTTTTCATCAACCACACAAAAAGAATCGATGAACTACATGAGTTTTTCATAGATTCAAGTTGTTATTTTTGTATTTTTTTCATGTGACATGCCAAAAATATATTAATGTCTGAATATATCGCCATTTATAGTATTTTTTTGTTTCTTTTAAGGCATAAACAAAACAAAAACCACATAACAAGTCCATAACCTTTTTTGTCTTGCATTCTAACAACTAAATATACTTGTGTTTTTTCTAGATGAAATATATATTTTAACCCCAAGAGACTATTTGCCCATACTATATATGTTGCAAAATATTTAGTCATATATTGTATTCTATTGTGAAACTACATATATTAAATTATTATAATTAAATATATTAAAATGCAAGGGTGTTTTGAAAAATATCAAATAATGTTCAAGCTTCAAGCACTGACAAAGCAATGTGGATGGATTGAAATAGTGTCATTTTAATTTTTATTTTAAAGGAAAAGGTAATTGTTTTTGTATATTATAACCACCAATTGGTTGATATTAATATTCATGGATTTCATTTGATAAAAAAGTTGAATGATGGTTTTTTCAAATCTTGATATTACTTAAAAATGTAGATTAAAGTTGAGGAAAAAAAATCTAATCCAAATTGATTTCATGTTGTGGGACTTTTTTTTAGAATTTTAGATTGATAAATTAATTTATGAGTGTTGTGTGGGTGTTTATAAAGTATTTTTTAGTTAAAATGAGTTAAAAAAAATATTTTTAGCAAAAATATACTTGATTTAATTTTCTAGCCACTATTATGTAGTCGAATTTTAAATAGATAAACAATAGATTGTTTGCTTCAATAGACAACGTGTCATCCAATTTATTTTAATAAAAAGAGAGGATGAGTTAAAAAACAGAGCTTGGACTTATTTTTTTCATATGCCTAAAGGTATTAGGTTGTTGTACCTAGGCTTTTGATGGTTTTTGTTTTGTTTTTTTTTTGTAATTGTTTTAGTCTTTATTTTGGTGAAATATAAGTTCATTATAAAAAAAATATTAGAACAAGTTCAACCTTTGATATGAATCAATAGTTCAACATGTTGCGACACAACATGTAAGATTTTTTTTAATGCATTCCCCCTTGAATTAAAAAAATAGTGATTAAACCCTTTTTTTCATTGATTTTTTTAAATAAAATCATTTTATTATTTTTTATCGCATGGCTTGAAAACATAGTGCTTGATTGGGATTATATTTTGACTCAGGTTTTAAATTTAATTTGCTAATTAAAGTTGCTTGAGATCAATATAGTATGCCATGTTTTAAAAGTTTTAACTTAAAATTCTTTTGTAACTTTTTTATTTGCTTTTACATTTAATCTAATTTGTGGTAAATTAAGACTCAATGAAGGTCTAATTAAGAAGAGAGTGAGGAAAGGAAAATAAAATATAAATGTTCTAGTTGTATTAACTTATTATGGTCTTGTTTATTATCCAAGTTACAAATTTAATATGTTAACTTGATTGATATAATTTATCTTCATTTTAAATTTAGTATGTTAACTCGATTGATATAATTTGTTTTTATTTGCTCATTTCATTCATTTTTTTTTCAATTTAATGCTTTAACAACCTTTTATTTTCACATTTAAGTTAGAGTTAGACAATGCTAGAATGATGAATGCTTTTTTTTTTTTAATGAGATTATCATTTAAGTTAAGCAGCCGGTTGATTGTTTGCTTGATTGGTCGAACAAGTCATGTCAACTCTTTGTTTTTTTCATTTATTAACATTTATGGTGATTAATTAATTTATTTTGATATACTAGTTAAGTTTTTAATCATTGTTTCAAATATTTCATCGTTTACAGGAAAAATAACACTATTTATATTTTTAGTATGGTTATATGTTTTTTATCGAACTCGCAGTGAAGTACAAACCCAAATTCTATTAATATACTTAAACCCCTGGCAATGAACACTTAGGAGAACCTTCTGTTTTTAGTTTTTAACCTCTTTTTTTTTTATTTCATCATTTAACATTAGATTTACTGGATATTAAACTTTATAATTTATTTTAATTTGTTTTCTATAAAGTTATCCCAATCTGTTTACTTGAGTTTGATAGGTTAATCTGAGTTGGCTTGGGTCATTGTTTATCTTTTTTATTTGATTTTGCTTATAAATTAATAATTTAGTATTAGGTTAATTAAAATTTGAGCATCATAATTTATTTTTTTATTAACTTTTTATAGGTTTATCACAGTCTTATTACTCAAGTCACGAGTATGTTTTGTTGATTTCAATGGTTGTGCTTTTTTTAATTTAATCATTTAATATTGAATTAATTATAAATTGAGTTTTATAATTTATTTTGATTTATTTTTTGGTGTTATCTCATTCTTATAACTCAAGTTTAAAAAGTTAACCTAAGTCGACTCACTTATTTTTTTAGTTGAATTTAATTTTCAATTTAATTTTTCAACATTAAATTAATAGAAAATAGGGTTTAATAATTTTTTTTATTTTTTTATAGGGTTTATCAGGGTCTCATGACTTAAGTAACAGATTTAACAGGTTAATCTAAGTTGATATGAGACAGTCTAATATTTTGTCATTTCAATACTTAAAAAAAATGTTATTTTGATTTTGTTTTTAGTTAAATTATATTATTTCTATTCATTCATGTCTTTGAACCTACCAAAGTGACTATAATTTTATAATTTGTGTTAATTAATTCTAATAAAAATCAAACTTGCTTGAAAGAAAATTAATATAAAAAATAGTTTGGCTACAAAATTTACATTGTTCCAATAGCAATAGCAATAGACCATCGCTGATATTTTCCCAATAATTTAATTAAAATCCATTCACTAATATATTTTAAATTAAATAGTTTAATTTTTTAATTATAAAATTTAAAAATTATTTTCCACATATTTAGTTAACCATGTATAGAAAAAATTAATTGAGGTAGGTGAATTTTAAAATATTTAAGATGATCTTTATATTTTAAACAAAATAAGTTTTTTTTATCTTAAAAAATATCACTTCCCGTGTATTTTGAAGTGGAAGAGAATATATATTTAATTTTATCTTATAAAAATTATATTTTCCTTTGGAAAGTTAAAACTTTGATTTTAAAATAGTTCTTGATGTCAATGTTTAAAGTATTTAGATGAACAATGAATTATTTTTTATTTTTTTCAAACTTTGATGATATGAAATCAGGTTGTTCCAACATACTAAAAAAAATATAAAGGTAAAAGTTAAAAGATTAATTTGTAAAACATGAAAAAAATACATGGCTCCTTATTTCAGACCAAAAACTCATTTGTTTATTTTCTAGTCACTTGGTTAGAAAACAAAAAGATAAAGTTACTAGAAAAAAATAAAAAAAAATGATTTATTATTATAACAACCAACAACTTGATATCAATAGATTCTTTTTGACAAGAAAAATTTAATGGTAGTAAATTTTTCTTGTAAACATGCTTGAAAAAAATTTAATTTTTATTTTGATTTTTTAAATTTAATTGATTTTGATCTTATTTGATGATTTTAGGTATTTGAAAGTTAATAAATGATTTAACAGGTGTTTTGGGTGAAAATTAATTGAAAAATTAATTTTTAATGCGAAAAAATCTACCTTATGATTTTTTCTACTAACATGGTAATGACTAGATTTTGAGTTCATTAGTAATAAGTGACATATTTTTTTTCTTTATAAGAAAAAAAAAGAAATATCATTTGTACTTATAAAATAAAAATAAATAGATATGCTCCAAAAGTATGGGTTTAGACTGGTACATGCGTCACTTAACAATTTTTTTTTTGTAAAAAAACCTTTAATATTAGGTTTTTGGTGAATTTATTTTATTTTATTTTAATTTTATTTTTTAATATTAAATTGATTTTGAATTATTTTTTATTTTTTATCATGTAATTAAAATCACAAAATATTACCAAACCTATTGGAGTTGATAACCAGAGTCGCATATTTAAAAAGTTAACTTGTGTTGATCAAAATCGATCTAATAAATTATAATTTCATTTTAAAAAAAAATACATCAACTTCAATTTTATTTTAAAATTCAATTTTTTTTTACTAGTAATCCAAATTATCTCTGAGCTCACATATTTGGTCATTATTATTTTTTCATTTGATTTTTTTATTTTTGTATCTATTCAGTTGACTTAAATCATATTAATAAAAATTTTATGTGATTTATTTTGAAATTCATACTTGGCAAGGAGTTAAGCTAAAAGTTTTGAGATTTAACTTCTTGAACTGAAATTAATAATAATATTAAAAAGTTTTTCATTTTTTTTTAATGTTCAAGAATTTTCTAGTTCAATCAATAGCAAAGTAAACTAATAAAATCTAAAAAAAAAACTAAAAAAAAACCAAACAGATTCTAAAACTTATTATTCGGTTTTAAAATTTTTTTCTGTGATATTATTATCCAATGGCGAGTTCTAATTCTACCTTGACTCTTAGGCACAAAACGATTAGCAAATTTGCTCTAGCTTCCTCTTTTAAAACACAGAGTCAGGTGTGTTTAAAGTAGATGTGTGCATGGATGGTTCTAAGCCCAAAGAGGCGAGCGTGGTCATAATTTTTTATTTTTTGTCAATTTTTTCTTTCAATAATTTAGTCTCTATTTGGTATTATAATTATAATTACGTTTTATCATGACTGTAAGTTTGATTTCCTGTAATTAAACTTTCATACTAATTTTTTTCCATGAATATTAGTTACAAAATAAACTACAATTTATATTTTTTCTAAAAATCTATTAGTAACCATAAAAATTATCAACAATCGTTTAAGGGTGTATTTGAAGGATGATTGAGGTTGTTTTATAAAATATTTTTTAATTAAAAATATATTAAAATATTATTTTTGATATTAATATATTAAAATGATTTGAAATATAAAAGATTTTTAATTTAAAAAAACATAAAAAATAAATAAATATTTTTAAAACATTAAAAAAAAATTCATAGATTGCCCTATGGCAATAACTCTTCCTTATCCTTTCATGCACGACAACAAAAGAGGAAACCAGGCATGATTTCATGCGAGCTTTGGAAAAGAAACAAGTGAGATTGCTTTCTTTCCCCGAGTCCTAGATATGGTAATTTCACGTGTCCAAAAGAAGTGGATGAATTAGATTCTCACCCACGTGCCCTCCTTGTCCGCATGAGCTTCCGTGTCCAGTAAAGAATTGGCCCACGTGACAGCAGTTGATATACAGCTATAAAACAAGCACAAGGTGTTAGATTCTAACGTGCTTGAAAGGACACCTAAGCTATGTTTTTCTATGGCCTTGAAAAAAACAAATAATCAACATCGAAAAACCAACATTTTTTTTTTAAAAAAAATTCATAATCAGAAACCAGTTAAATTGTAAATCTTTATCATAATATATACCAATTAGTTATTGTTTTAAATTTAAAGTACTTTTAAAATTATTTTTATTTTTAAAAATATCAAATTAATGTTCATTTATGTATTTTTTTAGAAAATTTTGATGTATTAATATAAAAATATATATTTTCAATTAAAAAACATATTATTTTACACTATTTTAATTTTAAATTTTTTTATTAGAAATGCTAATGAAGTAATAATAATAAGTATCAAACATGCTATAAAATTAACTAAATTTAAGATTTAAATCATGAGTTAGGAAATTCAATGTGGGTTTTCAACTTTTTTCTTCAAATTTTTTTAAATAATATCATTTTAATAATAAAAAAATAATTTTTTTTTCTGATTAATTCATTAAGCAATGTCATGTATCTATCTAGGATATCCTATCAATAATGCTTTCGTAAAATATCCAGTGGCAACGTACGAAAAGATAATGCTTAAACCAAGCATTCCCATTTGCCATTCGAATATCGAATTTTGTTAGGCATGTATAGTGACAAGAAAGTGTACATCGCTCCTCTCCCAAGTGAAGAGGTATCATTATTAATTCCAGACAGCATCTTTTTTCGACATGTGCTGGAAGTATCTTATATGCTAGATCATGGGTCCAACCCTATGCAATGGCAGGAATGACAAGCGGCTAAGCAAGGAGAGCCGTACGATTGCCGTGTCCTTGGGGCCAATCTCTTCTTTTAATTTGGTGTGTCTGAAAGGTATTTTGATCACGTGGAAAAATACGAATGTCTTGGTCGATCCTTTTTATCACTTGCTTTTTTTGGAAACTAAACGAGCAAAATGCACGCCATTTGGGGCCGTTTCAGTGTTAGCATACCAAGAAAAATCACAACATAGCATGTGACGCGCCGAATTACTAGGATTGCTGTAAAGGATCCATTGATTTGAGTGTCTCCGAGGGCCAGGGGCGTGTCTGCTTGCAGCTACATCCTTGTTCAAAGGTTTGTTTTTATTCCGGAATGAAATATATTTTTACACTAACTGAAATTAATTTTATTCCAGCGCTTATTGTTATGGATTTTTTTTTCTTTTAGAATAAAGAACCCTTTCGTCGTCGTTGTTGTTATTATTATTAATAATATTATTATTATTAAAAGAGCTAAAAATAGCCTTAGCTTCGTATGGTATCCTGCATGGTTCTCTTAAATTAATCATTCGCTTGCCAAATCAATGCGATTATAAGTTGAAAAGTTCATTGATCAGTGCTACTACTAATATAGAATATACTATGCTATTTTTGGACGGATTTTTTATTTATTTATTTTTTAATTATTATTATTAAACTTGATATCACTACTGCTACTGAATAGAATATACTAGATTATTTTTGGTTGGATATTTTTTTTGTTGAATTTTTTTATATTATTAATAAATTTGATATAACATGTTAAATTTGAAAACTACTAACCTTACTTTTTTTTCTTGTTTAAATTTTAAATTAAATTATATAAATTATGTTAGAGTTGAATTAACTTGGCCTTCTCAACCTAGCTAGTTCAAAATAATAATAATAATAATAATAAAAATAATCTAAATAAATTTAGATTAACATGTCAATGACGTGATCTAATTCCTGAACTTTACTAAGTTTAATTAATTTTTAATTTTATCCTATGATAAAAAATATAAAAACTTATTTGAAATCAAGGAATATTAAATAATAATTTTAAAAAAATTATTAAAAGCTCAATATTAAATAATAATTTTAAAAAAATAAAAAAAAAGTTAATATATACAAGCTTAAGACAAGACCATTTCTTTTTCTTTATAAAAGATAAACTTTTTTTTAATAAAAAAATAACAACCTACCTGTTACTTGTTAGGCACCAATCCAAGTTCCAATCACTATTAGGAGATTAAAAAATCAAAGAAGGTTTTTTTTGTTTAAAATTTTATTTTCAAGTTATTTTAACTTGAAAACACTAATAACCTTAAAAAAAACCAAAAAAACCTAAAAACAAAAATGATTAAATAAAAAACATACACAATCTTTTTTCTCCAAAAATATTTAGAGATCAAAACTATTACCATTGATTATTTTTTCTTATTGAAACCCACTAGTATCAAGAACAATGAATTTAATTATCAAAAAATGTTTTAATCAATGATTTTTTCTTTCTTTATCATTTTTATGCTACTTTATCCCTCCTTTCTTATGGTTAAAAATAGAAAAATAAACAAAATAAAATTTAGACTAAAATAAAAATTATTATGAATTTAGAAATAAACATACTATTATATTTTGTATTTTGTATTTTAGCCTTTTATCTTTTAATATGATATTTTTATCATAATCTCAAACCTGATTTCATATAATTATGCTCTAGAGTAATTTAGTTTGAATGAAACAAAGTTCATAAAAGAAGTTGAAGATTTTCATTGTCTGAGCTCTGTAAGAAAATTCAAATCTTCTAATTGTAGTGTGTATATATATATATATTTATTTATTTATATAAAAGGGAGAATATGAATGTAGTTATTTTTTTTTAACTAAATGATAAAGTTTGAGTTTATCTCACGAGTATGTAAATCTAAATGATACATGGGATATTAAATTAATCTCTTATTTATAACAATTTATTCCATCTATTTTTGACCAGGCTAATGAATTATGCTTGATATGTGTATAAAGTCTTTTTTTCTTTATTTATAATTTAAAAACAAATCCTAAAATAATTATGTCTTGTGGAGATTTTTTTTTAAAAAATGCGTCTCTTTTATAGCACCCACACACTTCATTGAAGAGAAAAGGTTAAAGCACCAATATTTACCGGTATAAAATATTTCTAATTTATTGCGATAAAATATTTATAATTTTAAAAAAACATAGCACTTGACCGGATTTAGAGATAATAAATTATTCCTCTCCGTGATTATTATTTTTTAATAGCAGATACGAACAAAGAAAACAATCAAATGCAGATACATCACTCAAATTTATCGGAGCCACCTGGATAATGTAGTTCCTTCTGTTTTTCGTGAAATCATTTCATGGTTGGATTTTGCAGGGCTAAACTATCTATAAATATCTTAAACCCAGAGTCAAAAGCGAACCAGTGCTTCAACTTTAATTTTTTTTATTTGAATAGCTCAAATCACGATAAAAAAGCCTTTTTGCTCGGGTTTCAGTTTCTTTGTTTTTTTTAAATCTATTCATGAAAAAGAATATTTTAAAAATAAAATTTTTTATTTTAATATTTTTTATTTTTTTTAATAAATAATTACTGACACGTTATTAAGTTTCTATCAACAGATTTGGAAGCATATAAGTCATGAAAAATAATAATTATTTTTTTAAAGATTATAATCTAATATTATTTTTAAAGATTTTTTTATTGTTTTATCATCTTTGATTTGGAAACCTAATTTGCATAGGGTTCTTAAAAAGTAGATGATTAAATTTTAATAACTCAAAAGTGATGAAATTTGATTGATTTATTTAAAATTAAAATAATATTGTTTTAACTAATTAAATTAATAAATTTAATTTATAATATAAATTATTCAGTATATTTTTATATTTTTATTTTTAAAAAAATATGATAGTGGTAATTTTTTAAATTATTATTTATTAAAAGATATATTAAAATAAAATTTTTAAATTATATTTTATATCAATACATTAAAATAACATAAAAATATAAAAAAATAATTTAAAATAAAAAAAATTAGAAATACTGTTCGGAATCTAATTCCAAGGACACCTTAACTATGCTCCTTGTATCAAAAGGTAATGTAATTTTTTTCATTAAAGTTACAAATTTAAAAAGATTGCAACTATGATTTAAAACTATAGTTCTACGGCATTAACAATTACCATTATTTTTTTATTACACTTTTATAAATAATTATATTTTTAATTGCACATTTAAATTAAATATTTTAAAATAATACATTTATAAGTAATACATTTTCTTTTATTTTACGAACAATCACATGTTGTTATGTAAGTGGTTAATGTATATTTTCACAAATTTTTATTCTATTTTATGATTCTTCCTATTATCCTGGAGTTTGAAAAGTTACTCAATTAATATATTATACGGATCCCCAACTTTTGAAAAGCAAAAGGACTAGTTTACCCCTATAAAACTCGGTTATTTCGGCCATTCTCGGAATATGTTCGGGCGCACCGAACCGGTATCTCCAGGATTTCCATTTAAAGGGTTGATTCTAATGGCTAAGCAATTTTTGGAGGGAAAATGGAGTTGCTTAAACTGTCGAAATTCAAGCTCCAGCTCCAAGCCCTAGCTATCGAGGCTGGAGGTCTCAGGGTCAGACTTTCTTCACCTTTTCATCTCTCGCTCTCCCTTTCTCTCTCTAATCGTTTCTGATTCTTTTGAATGTAACAACATCACATAGGAGAGAGAACAGTCGGCCACTGAGCAATGCCGAATTCTAATTCAAAAACAGAAGCAAACAGATGAGGAATACCGCAGACAGTTGCAGGAATTACAATCGGAGTTGGCTTCCTCCAATGAATTGCACCAAAAGCTCCAAAGGAAGGTTCGAGAATGTTGATTTTGATTTTGATTTTCTTGGCACTTTATGTGTTTGTAGAAACCACCAACCTCCTTAGCCACTGATCTAGGTCAGTTACCTTCAAAATGATAACGCCTTGCTCGAAGACAAGCACAAAGATTTGAAAGGAACAATACAAAGCCTGCTTCAATCGAAAGAAAGTTTTGTAGATTCCTACCAGGTTCGCTTTTTTTTTTTTTTAAGCTTGTGTTCTGTGTTTCTTCTCTAACTGTCGAGGCATTTATGATCAGGAATTAACCTGCAAAATGAAACGTTGGATTGAAGCCGGAGATAGAAAACTCATTGTCCTATCAGAGAAGATAAACTCTCACCTGTCTTTATTTGATTCCATAGAAAGGGAGGCTTTGTCTATCAAGCAACTTGTGGATAAAGTGCAACTCCTTGTCAGTGAAAAAGAGGGAGTAGGCACGTAACTTTCGAAACAGTTACTTATTCATGTTGAATAAATTGTATGCAATGTGTGGATTCCCGGAATGGATGGGACCGTTTGTGATGTATTGAAAGTTGTATTAGTGTTAGAGTCCTGTTAACTTGTTTGCAAATTTCAGTGGCTGGCTTACGGAGCAAGATGGACAAGGTTTCTGCTTTTGAAAATGTATTTTTTGGTAAGCCCAAGTTCTCTTTTACCTTCCCTCATTTATAGTTTTGTGTTAGATTGTATGAAAATGTAAATTAGCATCTTCTCCGACCTTGTTATTGCTGATCATCATTCAAAAGAGTAATTGCTTGTAATTATTTCTTCCCCTGGCCAAACCAGAATCTGTCTATTTCCATCTAGTTGAAGGGTAAATTTAATCAAATTGCAACTGGATTGATTTTGCTATTACAGTGATTGATGGACAGTAAAACATGTTACTCATAAGATGCGTGTATTTGGGCTAAGATGTTAAGATAGATGGACTGGATAGGAAAAGAGTTCATTCGTGGTAGACTGAGATTGATACCTATTCAGGATAAGTAAAGGGAGGACTGTTTGAATTGGTTTGGCCATATGAAAGGTCAGGTTATGGATGCATGGTTAATCAAATTGGATCAATTGAGGTCAATAATGATGTGGTTGATGTGATAAATAATGATTAGTGTCATACCAGCTTGCATAAAGATTAGCTCATTACAGAACTGGATGGGAGAGATAGATCCTTGACCAGTTCAGGATTGAGGATCATTGAAAGACATGAATTGAGTTGTTTCCTGTCAATGTTAAAACAATGCCAGTTGTGATCTGAGAATGAGAATATACCAATTGTTTGCCAGTCATGATCTGAGAATGAGAGCTTATCAACTGTTTGGGTATTGTTTAATTCTGAATAACATAGCTTTTCAAGATCCAGATATAACTTGATTGGGCTAAATTCGCCTTGCTTTTCTTGCAGAAAGGATCCGCAACTTGGAAAATAGATTAAAAGGTGACGAGGATGAGTTCCGAAGAAAGGACAGAATCATTTCAGAGCTAGAAGAGCAGCTGGAAGTGGCAAGACTTAATAACAGATGTCAGACTCAAATTGAAGAGATATCCATCTAGGCATCGAGTATCTCATTGTTCTGTTTTGCTGCTGTGGGCATTTTGCTGAATATATATTGTATGAGCTTCCTTAACCAGCCTCACCTTCAGAAAACTCTATTTGCAAAGGATGCAGTAATACAGAATCTAATTTCTGAGAAAGAGGTTGAAACTGCTGGCTGCTTATGTGAATTCTACTCGTTAATGCACATTGGTTTCTGAATGCAGTTTTTAATGCTTTATAATCAGGCGTTGCACTGTGAAGTTGGGGGTTTAGCAATAATATTACAGAAGATTCAGGAGACTGTTGTAAATATGAATGAAGAGGTTAGAAAAATATTTTATTTTCCTCTTCGCTATATGATTCTCTGAACTTAAAGCTATCTCTGTTTCAATCCTATTTGTAAGAAGCTTTCCAATATTATAATGATTCCGTTTAACACTTTGTCAATGATATGAAATATCTCTTGGGTCCATGTGACCTACTATTATCATGGCATATGGGTGAAGTGCTAATCTAAAATCTTACCATTCCCTATAAATTTGTATTTGTAGATTCAAACTGGCAACTTTGATTGTTGTATTGTTAAAATTGTTCAGCTGCTGGCCTAAACTTGTTCTAGCATGCTGATCTCTAAATCAATCTTAAGTGAAAATGTGTTTTCTGCTACAATATCTTATCTATTTTTTATTATGCACCTTGTGATGTCTCTAAGACTTTGTTAGATAATATTGTATTTAAATTTTGGACTCCTTTGATTTTGTTTGCTTCTTTGGTTGAAATAAACTTTAATTTTACATCAGGATAAAAGGGTATTCTCCTCGCTACTAGAGTGCCAAGGAGACTGTGATAAGGTTGTGACAAAGGAAGATAGTGACAGGTAATTGAACAAGATTCTTGACGACACAAGTGCCAAGCTATGGAATAATCTTGTTGAAGTAATTAGCACGCTGTATTATGGAAGTTAAAGAGTGTCTTAAGTAAAAACCCAGCAAACCCTTCTTTCTCTCTGCTGAAGAACTTGACAGTGTGGATTATTTATTTGATCGCCGGAGTATACCCTTCTACACCAGAGAGTTAAAAATATGAATATAGCTTTGGACAAGTCCAGGAGGAGTCTTACTCTTTCATGAAACTTTGATGTTGTATATTGAAGTATAGAGTCCTCGTGTTGAATGCCTAAAGAATGGGATAATGCATTAAACTTATGCCTCTATTTGGAAGCTATTTCTTACTTGTAACAACGTTTATGATCTCCTGACTAGGATTGAAGACTTGGTTCAAAACAGTGGAGAGCCATCTCCCAACAAAGCTTCCAGTACTGGAACAGGAGAAAATCGAGGTTTCCTCTTCCTTCTCTGTATTGTTTTCTGCTATAGGGATTGGTCATGTGGTAATTGACATGTAAAAGGAATTTCATATTGTTACCTCATTCCTAGATCTGTAAGGTATAATCTGTTCATGGATTCTGAAAGAAGATTTAACATCTGGAGAAGATAAGCTAAACTTGTTAGTATAATGGCTGAAATTGATTGCTGTCAACGCAAGGTGGTTGGTACAAGATTTGTAAATTTGTTCGAATATTGTTCTTCCTCTCGCATGTTTCCTTTTCAACTACAGATACTGGCTGAATTTGGTTGGTTACTTTTATACAATAATTAAGGAACCAACTAATATAAGTTTTATTTTTATTTTTTTATGAGAGACATGTATAATGATTGAGGAAGCACCCGTTTCCTTAGTTTATTAAAACACGCACAATGAATTATTAAAAAAAAAAAGATCAGTCAATGTCGTTTTGCTGTTCAATGATATTTTTGTTTCTCTTTTAGTAACTCGAAGAACTGGAGCCAGCATGGACATGGTATTTGAAATTTGTAATGCCAGTCTTATAATTCCCAAACGTGGATGCTATCTGGTGTTTATATTCAAAATCCATGTGAAAGATGAACTTTGACGATTCTGTATATGTTTATGTTCTGTGAAAGGATATGCAGTGCCCGTTGAAAATAGAAATTCATGTAATTCATTCTCACGTTAATGCCTACAGCTAGCATGAATTTTACCAACATTTTCATACATTTTCACTGAAAGGTTGGGGGCATAATTCAGACGGAAACATCTTGCAAGAGGACAATCGCTCTAACACCAGCGTGGCAGAGGCAAGTGTTTGTTAGAAAATCAATAATTTTATGGACTAGTACCAAAGTGAAACAGCAACATAATTTTTTCTTCGTGATAACACTTCGGCAGCTGACATGTTCTCCCTTGCAGTCACCTTGCTCTGAACTTCACTCTGCAGCTAATGGTCCAAGCATTTCTGTACACAATGCGAAGGTATGAAATACTTATCTGTGCCACAGTAAGCTTTTAGACGCTCTTAAGCTGAGATCCATTCTAGCTGTTCCATATTGGATATTCTGTTCCTCCAACCAATTATTTGCATGGAAGAAATTTGGCTGGGATCTCTGTGATAAGACAACCTGTAAATCTGGTAATGTATGTTGATAGGTTAACTGCACCGCAGTAGCACACCACTTAGATTCTGAGTGTTCAACGACCCAGGCGGAGACCTCACAAGATCCATGTTAAGCATCACAGTTTTTCATTTTAGGGTATTTGATCTGTAAGTGCGGTTGGCTGCTTTGTGAAAGCGTGTGCCTGTGTGTTTTCGTTTGGCTGTATCTGTATCTGATTGTTTATGCTTAAAGAAACTGTAAAGTCCCAGAATCATCAAAGCACGCATTGCATCCTTCCGCATACTGTGTGCTGTTATCAAGTTGTTCTCCAGTTTTATGCTTGCCACAGTTGCCTTTATTCTGAAGTTGGCCATTGAGACTGCTATTCTTTTCTGGATGTAGATAAAACCTTATTATAAATATATTTTTTGATCCAACACGAAAAATATAATATAAATTTGGATTCTAAAATTAAATTATAAGTAAAATTTTAACTAATTATATATTCATCATTTTAGTCAAACAGTAAATAACAGTATAATATAATTAAAATAAAAATGAAAATTTTAGTATGGTTATAGTAGTGTTATGTAAATCAAATATTATTAACCAGACTATAAAATACCAAATAATTTGAAGTGTTGAGTAGTTAAACAGGGGAGGGGGTGCCCCAAGTCTTCTACCGATTAGAAAAGAGAGCTTGAGGTAGAATAACATAACAATTTGTTTGTGGAATTTTAGTGGAATTCTATGGGAATGTAATTCAATATTTCTACACGGGTTCATTTTGACCAGCTATTTTTCTTATACTCTCTCGTTTTCTATATATGTGTGTGTGTGTATGTAAAACCTTAGTTTAGTAAGAATTAATGTATATGTTTTACATTATTATCACTTACTTTGTACATCCGAAAATAATTTTTATATGAATATTTTAATTGAAGTGCGGATGTTTTGTTTAAAATTTAATTAGGAAAAAAGTAATTTTAATTAATGTCAATGAAAAAAATAAAATAAAAAAACAGATAGAAAGGTCAGGGAGACGGGGAAGCATTCAGAACTCTGCATAGACTTTATTTTTTTAACCTTTTTATGTTCTTGAGAGACGTGGAAGCATGCCAACCATAATTTTTCCTTTATTTCCCATTCAACTCTAAGACTTAAAAAGTAATTTGGTTAGACTGTAGTGAACGCAGCCCATCTTGCTTCTTTTGGGCCAGCTTTGTGGTTTCTCATTCATGACTTTTCAGGACAAGAACAAGCCGAAATTTTCAGTTCCCGAAACCATTTCACACCCTTGTCGCCGAAATAGTTAGCTCAGGTTGATGATACATTGGCTCTCCAGGAGCTGCCTGATGCCTCGCTGCTGCCCACCATTGTTTTGGGCTGGTGGTTGCTTGCTTCCCATGTGTGATGCGATCCCTAGAACTGTGTTTCTGACTGTAAAAGTCAACTACATGAGGCAAAGCTCTTAATGATGTACAGTCAAATATTAGATCCAACTTCTGTTTACTGCTTTTAATGTTTTCTCAAGGCAAAAGCATTTTTATAAAGCACAAAAAACCCCTGCTAGTCAATAATAGAAGACCGCAGAGCATCCCCACCAACTTCAGTTGGGTGTTGAGGTCCGGTGCTTCTTTGATTTGGTATTACAAGATAGATTAGCCCCTTTGATTTTCTTTTCATCCCTTCAAGTAAAGGCTAAAGAAAATTAAATGCTAATCCAAGGTACAGCAAGTTTATCGTCTATTTCGGTGCATGAGCACGTGCATATGACCCAATATTTAGGGTTGCACGTGATTTTAGGGCGATCAATGAGCAAAAACTTGACGAGAAGGTCTACCACTTGCCATGGCAGAGGTTTAATTTGGTGTCTTGCTTAAAGCGGTGACGAACCATGATGAGAGATGCAACGGACTCATTGAAATCTCCACTGTATGGAACTATCTTATCCTTTTGGGCATGGGGAAACACGCTACTCCGGGCAACATGCATGGCAAGCCGCGATGATCGAGGGAGGGGACAAATAAGGGAAGGTAAACGATTTTTTTCTTCCCAGTTTGAAATCATCTTATCAAACATTATCAAACATGACCTGCTTTTTATTTGGTTTTCTATTAAACTAAATTAGAAATTGACGGGGTTAAAGTCGGTTAAAGTAACAAATTAATGTACCGAGAGTTTTGGTCAACCTGATAACTCTGGTAGGTCAAATTAAAACTTCAGTGAAATTTAATTTATTTTTTATAAATAAGATATATGTTTTAATTAAAAAATCTTATTTTAGATAAATTTTATTAAATATATTTAACCAATAACCTTTGTCTTAAACTAAGTCGTGGAGCACGCTTAGTTTACAACTATACGTGTTTTTTTGTTAAAAAAAGTTTTAATTATAAATAAAAAAAGGTTTATAAATACATTTAATTAAATAAATTAAATAAATAATTTTTTTATAATATAAAAGAATCAACATGTAAGTATTATAAATATATTTTTTAACATTGAGTAAGAAATATGATTGCGAATTAAAAAAATCGATGCATGTAATAATAAACTAAGTAAAGATCATAAATATTAATAAAAACATGTAAAATCTTAAATTAATTTCTAATGTAATTAAAAAATACAAAAAATATTACAATTACTATAGTAATATATTATTTTTTTAGTTTTTTTATTATATTTTTTTAAGAAAAAGTATAAAGACAAAAAAGAAAAATTTACAAAAATAAATTACAAAAGAATAAAGATAATTAAAAAAATAATATAAATAAGTTAAGTGTAGAATGATAACTATTCAAAGTGTAAAGAATAAAAAATAATATTTTTTTAAAAAAGATAAATAAAAAAAATACAAATGAATGAAAATAATAATAAAAATGGTGATAAATAAACCAAATAATAAATAATAAATATACAATAGCATAAAGAGAAAAAAAAGAATTATAAATTTGGCATTGGTAAAGGAAATAAAATTTATAAATTTGACATCATTATAGTAAAAAAATTATAATTAGATAATCTCTACCGTGATTTATCATTTCCTTCTAGTGTGTAAATATATTTATATAATAATTTGCTTGAAATAACCATTATTTAAATAAAGATTATTTTACTTTTTACAGATCTAATCGTCCCCCAAGAGGATGTCGAGGTTCACAATCGCAACGTGCTCCCTTGTCTAGAGAATTAGGATGAGACTGGACCCTGGTAGTGGTAGGTTATCAAATTCCAGCTATCCCACCGCGACTCGTACAAGTAACCTTAGAATATCTTATTATAAACATGATAATGTTTTGACATCATAATGTTTTATATAAGCCACCGGGTTTTTAATACCTTTTTATTATAAATCATTAACATAATATATTTATTTAGCTATTTTATTGTAAATTTCTAATATAATTTCTTTATAAAAATAATAGCATTATAAATTCCACTATCAAGAAGAGTTCGTTATAATTATTTTTTTTAAAAATAAAAAACTATTCCCTGTAAATAAAAAGAAATTAAAAAAGCATGATATCGCAATTTTGAATAGAAAATAAAATAAAATTTCTAAAGTGAGAAAAAAAGAAATGAAAATACTTCAGTAAAATTTATTTCTCAAAAACTTTCTCCCTACATTGAGCATTTATCAATCCTATGATCTCATTGGTTGTTAGTATTGATGTTTGGTTTGATTAGCGGGTTCAATGTAGTAAAATATATGTAGAACTTACTGATGATACCTCTAGGGTTCCTAGGTTATTGCGACACAGCAGACCCTTTGTAATTAATTAATTCTTTCATTAATAACATTAACATTAATTGCTAATTTTATGTCAATTAATTAATAACTTAAGATAGGAAACAAGAGCACTAACCAAAGACGTATTGGTTTTGGTCTACCAACTCTTAACAAATAAATTCTCACTTTTCATGTTGGTTTCATGTTGTGATGGAGTTTTATTTTAAAGTATTTTTAATTTTTAAAATAATAAAAAGTATTAAAAAATATAATTCAATATTTTTTAAAATAAAATATATTTTTCAAACGCATAGAAAACAAGAACTAGCAAACCCCCCGAGCACTCACTATCAACCCAAGACAGAGGACGGGCACACGTTGGGCTAATTATGTTCACCCACGTGGCGAAATATTTAGAACTGGATCCCAGTTCCCATAATGGACGCCTTTGCAGGCCTGTGAAACTGCCGTCACGGTTTGCCCCGTCAACTCCTGCCTTTTTCCTTAATAAAGCAATACACATTGGTTTGAGTCCAAACAGTACCATTACCTGTAATTTTATTTACTAATTCATTTAAAAGAAAAGAAATTTAATTCCTGCGGAAATAAAAGTTTTTTTTTTTGTGAATAAATAATGGTTTGGTGGTTGCTTATAATGAATGCAGGGTAGTATATAATATTTTTGGAGTTATTTCTGCCTGTTACGGAAGAAGCAGTGATCTCCTTCCCTTCATCTCTCTTTCCTTTTCCTCTGCTGATGATGATGCCGCTGTTGCTTTTTTGATTTTTTATAGTTGAAAGCCAGAGAAGAAAATAATATGGGGGCCTGTGTGTCAGCTCCAGAGGGGTGTGCTCGTTGCAGATTGAGTTCTTCAGAAAAGATAAAGTTACGCAGGAAAGGCAAGGAAAATACTACTGTCAAGAGAAGATCAGTGCCGCCATGTAGAGATGACAGGTCTGATGGCCATGCTCCTCCGCTTCGTCTCCCTTCCTCCACCAACCCCACTTTTGAAGGTCCTCCTTCTTCTATGCCAACAACAACTTCTCTTCTTTTTCACTTCTTCTTGTATTTTGGTTTCATTTACCAGCATTTCACTGCTCATTTTATTTTTGGCTAAATTGTTTTGGCGGGCTCTCTCTCTAGTGATATGATGATTTCTTCGTCGCTTGTTGCATTTTGGGTTTGGAATTTGTATTTTCGTTTTGGAGTTTGGATTATTTTAGGTAATGATGTAGGGGGTGCATGGCTGATCTCTTTGCATGAAATGTTGGCAAGTGGTCCTGTTCCTTTTCCTTCCTCCCCCAGCTTTATTTAAACTTGAAGCAAGGTTTCTGGCATATGTGGAAGTAATTCCTTGTTATTTTCTATCCTGATTTCATCTTTTAGGCACTGCAGATGAATGCAAGCTCAATTACCTTAGGAGATGATAGATGTTTTAGGCTCTCGAGCTGAATTCAACGAGGTTTATTACCTTGGGAAATAATAGACGTTTGAAATGTGATTTTTGGTTTTCCTAATTCTTTCGGTGATCAAGGGAATGTAGTTCATGAAGAGGATATCGACAATTCGAGTGGGTTTTATTGCCTAACCCAGGAGCTGCCTTTTGCTCTCTGATCTTCTTGACATTAGAAGAAGAAGGTTGACCAATGAGTTAAGCTTGAAACTTTGGAGCTTGATTGGTGTGTCATCCCTAGTTCTGATCTTGCCCGATGATTATTTGACTACATTGCAAATTGGCAGCTTCCCAATAGACCATTCCAGTGGTTTCTTTCTGATTATTACCATGTTCTATCTCCTTTCCTGTATGAGCTTAAGCGATGACTTTTTTGAAAAATGATTTGTTCTAACACAGAATGGACATTTCCCGATTCTCATTTTTCAAAAGAAGTCATTTTTCTTACAATATGATAATATTAATATTCAAGCTTGCTCACTTTTTGATTAGTTGAACATTCATTTCTGGTATCTGGTCCAATTCATGATGCGATGTCGTTATCTTTGCTCTGAAATCATGTCTGATTGCGGACAATGTTTCCTCCTTTTACATGCTGTAGATGCTGTTATCTTTGTTCTGAAATCGTTTATGATTGTGGACATTGTCTCCTCCTTTTACTTGCTTTAGACTGTGTCTGATTTATTAGACTGCAATTTGCAGCGGGAAATATCGAGGAGCCATGGTTTGATTCAGCTTCAAAATTTGAGTCTGATTGCGATGAAGATTTTGAAAGTTTTCCAGATGGTAAAATGAGGATGCTGATTTCTACTGTGCATAAGAATTTTGGTTATCTCATTCTTCTTTTGCCGATCAATCAGAGATTTGTTTTTGCTAATTATGGATGCATCATCTACAGATGTCTTATCTCTAAATGGCTTTGAAGGTGCATCACTGTCAAGTATTGCATCTGGCAGAGTTGCCAATCATGGCGACTATAATAATGTCAATATGCAAGATTCCTCCTTCATTGATCAGATGCAGCAGTCGGGGGATTTACTTGGAAATTCCACACATGGCCCTGTTAGCAACTTCACTAAACGATCAAATATTCAGGTCCTCCATTCAGATTATGTCGATTCCCTATCCAAATCTGATGGACTTTCAAATGAAGTAAAGCAACCGGTGTTCCTTGATGAAATCACCTCTGTGGATGAAAATGCTGGTAAGGAGGAAGGATTATTAGACATCTGTGGAACTATTCCAGGCAACTGCTTACCTTGTCTCGCCTCAGCTGTTCCATCGATTGAAAAGAGAAGATCGCTAAGCTCTAGTTCACCAAGTGCAAAGAAAAAGGGTGCCTTAAAACCCCCATTCAAGTGGAAGGAAGGGAATTCTAGCAACACTTTATGTAAGTTCTGTATCTGTCCACTTTTACAGTTACAACATTAATTTGGAGGCAAATGAAAGTAATCTTCATTCGTTCTTGCCATTAAACTTGGTGAAACTCTATTGATCATATGAGAATGTGATTGTCATCGTTATAGATTGAATTATTTAGATTTAGGCTTCTGGGATCGAGGTTGGGTTGATGATTAACCATATTTGAACTGTTTTTTGCTACTATGTCAACTTGATTGCTCACATACGCTGCTTAAATTTTGAAAGCACCATGGTATCAAGCTGTGTTGGATATAATAAATGACAGATGCTGTGCCCGATGATTAGCTTTCACGTGTTTGGAGTTTCCAACATACCGTTTCCTCTCTAATCTCTTTGGTCATTTGTTAGTTGAACAAGTGGTGTGAATCTTAGCTCACGGAGGGAGTTCTTACCTTATGTTCCATCTCACTGCTAATCTTTTTAGCAAATAGTAGTATTTTGGAGAAGTGGTCTACTTTGACACAGCCTTAATGAAATTGCTTTCTACTGCTACTTGCCAAAAGTCAAAAGTATCGTTCTATCTTTGTAAAATTTTATTCGCGTCTGATATTTTTCAAGTTATTATATGATTTCTGATTTGGTTTTGGTTTAACATGGACAATACTTCCAGCTGTATTTTATCATATAAGTTTGCAAACTTGTTTCTTTCCTTGCAATTGTTTTGGTTCTTTTAAAGGAACAAAGGCATTAGTGTTGATTCAACATGGCGGCTCATGATGAGCATTACGGCTTATACATATGAGTTTATGTCACAAAAATAGTTTCTTACCATATTCCCAGTCTACTTACCTGTGTTATATGTGTAACCTGATTTGATGATATGTTGACAATTTTGTTCTACATGCTTTCATTCATTGAAAATTCACCTGACAAGTTCATTTATTTCTAAAAAATGCACTTCCATCAAACTCCAGCTTTGGGCTGTGATTTACGATTGCTTTCAATTGCTGGGATTAAGAATTTAGGATTTGATGTTAGAGGTACATTACTTGAGAAGATGCAAACTAGAACTGCAAAAAGCGTGCATATGCTATAGGCGTTTGTTTTCATAGGGAAAAAGTAAATCACTTAGTCTAGTTATGAAGCTCCCGATGCATATTATGTGTGGTTGAGGTTTTTACCAAAGGAATTTTACAAATCGATGCCCCTTCTAGTTCATGTTAGTAGAGGCAGTGTATTGTGTAGTACATCAAAAAGCACGCTTGCCCTTTGTAAAAGTAGTGTGGACATGTAAAATTACCTCTTTATTTGTTTTGTTCTGTATGGTTTCAGTTTCTTCAAAGACGATTCTGCACAGACCACAAGCAGGGTCCCAAGTACCCTTTTGCCCAGTGGAGAAAAAAATGCTTGATTGTTGGTCGCAAATCGGGCCATGTAGTTTTAAAATTCGAGGAAAGAATTATTTCAGGTGAAGCTAAGCTGATGGAATTGAGTTGGTTTTTTTCATACACAGCTCCAAATGCATGTGTGAAAATATAATTTTAACGCAAAGATAGTATTTACACCTGTTTTTATCAGTCAATCATTGTTTTTCATTTATTGTAGACTTGATAAAGTGTAATATCACAGTATTTACGATCCTTTGTCAATCAATATTCATTCATTTAAACTTGACAGAGTGTGATCTCACACAATTCCTACTGAAAATATCTTTTTTCTTTCTTCCCCTCGTGTCAGGGACAAGAAGAAGGAATTTGCTCCTAACTGTGCTGCATACTATCCATTTGGTGTTGATGTGTTCTTGTCTCCACGAAAAATTGATCATATAGCTCGGTTTGTGAACCTGCCTGCTATTAACTCTGCCGGGAAGGTCCCACCTATCCTCGTTGTAAATGTTCAGGTATTTTCATTTTTTCTGTAAGTACATGGATGCAGTTATTCAGGATTTCCTGACAGTGTGGTTAGATGAGGATGAAAATATCCTCTTCTTTTTTGGTTTCTTAGTTTGCTTGTGTTATGTATTTGTGCTGACTCACTGTGGGTTCTACAGATTCCACTGTATCCTGCCGCAATTTTTCAGAGTGAAACAGATGGAGAAGGAGCAAATTTTGTTTTGTACTTTAAGCTTTCTGATAGTTACTCTAAGGAACTTCCAACCCACTTTCAAGAAAGCATCAGAGTAAGATGATCATTCTTTTTTAATATCTTATCATAAATTGCCACTTCAGAGCATTTATAAACCTCTCTGCCGCATGTTATCTTTGGTAATGATGCTGAAAAAGGGAAAAAGAATGAGGCTTTTCTGCTTTTGTGCTGTTTTCTTATTTTAATTCGTCAACTTTTATAAAATGTTAATTCTAAGCATGTTGCATTCTTTTTTTGCACTGCCTTTTGTCTCATGTTTTCTTCATTATTAAATGTTTTAAATTCCTGTTCTTATTGTTTCATATCCCCATACCTCTTGAAACAGCGATTAATTGATGATGAAGTTGAAAGGGTCAAAGGTTTTCGTGTAGATACAACTATACCTTTCCGAGAAAGATTGAAGATATTGGGCCGTGTTGCAAACGTAGAAGATCTTCATTTAAGTGCTGCAGAAAGGAAGCTTATGCAGGCTTACAATGAGAAACCTGTTCTTTCACGTCCGCAACATGAGTTCTACTTGGTACGTTGTTGTCAAACAACTTATTCCGGTCTTCTAACTCCATTCTACTCGTATCCAATTTTACGTTACTTTTAATGTCTTGATTATCAAATACAATTTCCAGTTGTCTTTTGCTGCCCATCTTGATTTATGTCAAGGCAAAAAACATGCTGCTGGTACTTGATAGTCATTGACACCTTCGTTTTCAGAAAACAAAAATGATTTATTACTTTATTCTGGTGTGTGCGGGCCATCTCTGCGCATGCCTTTGTTGCTATTCTGCTACTTTGTTTAGAAGTGGTCTTCTGTGTCAGGATGTAATACAGTCTAAGGCTTAGTTTGGTAGCATGGCCAACCACATGGTTGGCCGCGCTCCCAAAAGGCACTAAGTAGATGGTTTTATAATTCTTTCCATCTTAAATAGCAGGGTTTCTTTTGTTCCCCTTTACAGGGACATAATTACTTCGAGATTGACGTCGACATGCACAGGTTCAGTTATATCTCTAGGAAAGGTTTCGAAGCATTCCTAGACAGGCTTAAAATTTGTGTGTTGGATGTTGGACTCACAATTCAGGCAAGTGTATCTTCCTTTTTAACGAGTATCCATATATTATTTCTCAAGAATAAAGAAAATGAAAAACATTTAGATGTAGAATCTATCACCTATTTTCTATGGCGGTTTGTGGAGTTGATATTCATGAAGAGTTTGTATTCTCATTTTTACCAGGGGAACAAAGTCGAAGAGTTGCCGGAGCAGATTTTGTGTTGTATTAGATTAAACGGAATTGATTACATGAATTACCACCAGTTGTTTAGTGAAGAGCCCATTGATTCTTTTAGTGGCTGAACAATGTCAGGCTTCTGATCTGATAAAGGGTAATCTTTCAATATAATTCTGTTTCATTGTCTAGATGATCAGAGAGATGTATACTAGTTTGGTGGAGTCATAACCAAATCAATTCAGACGATATACTTGTAGGCATGAGCTTAAACGTGCCCACAATTTTTTTGACATTCTGAAGGGAAACAATTTAAAGGAAATCTTTTCTTGAACCTTTGATGTCTTGAGGATTCTTGTAATGCCAACCCACTGGTACTCTGCCGGTGAAGTGGTTTTCCTACAACTTCAGCTTCTCTGACAAGCTCAGATTTGCTAAAGCCTCGGCAAGTTGAATCCTAACTTGCTGAAGTTCAAGTCAAATGTCTGCAATGGATATCACAATTCACCCGTAGTTGTTCCTCCTTGCCCTTTAACAAAATCACGGGACGAGTTGTCTACGCCACCTCTGCCATGACTGTAGAGAATAACTTAAATGGTAACAATCAAGTCATGTTCAATTCCGAAACTTTTATCTTGAGATGTAGGGTGCGCCAGGCCAATGCAGTGGTGCAACGCTGAGGCGACGCTCGAGAACCCCAGCAGCAAGCTGCTGTTATGGACCCTCACCCTAGAAAAATTAATTTAATATCGTGTGGGTCATTGACCCACGTATCAGATATTAAACTGATAAGAACAGATACTACACTTGATCTTAGCCAAAAGGCCGAGAAAGGTATGCTTGAAACAGTACACATGGGCTTGCTTTTAAATGGTTCCTCTCTTGTGTCTTTGTCTTTTCTTTCGATGTGGTACAAACAAAACCAGCCAATTTTAAAGACATGTGAGGACCAGCCATCGACGACCGCGCACGAGCTAGAGACAGACAGCAATGGCGAGCTTCCTCCACATCTCTCTCCAATTCTCTAGTCTTGATCAAGAACCTCTCTCTCTCTAATTGCTGCTTCCTCTCTTCATACATATTTGTTTAACTTCATTAACTTTCCAGCTAAAACTCAACGTCTGGTTATTAATGTTTTCTCAGGTGATGTATGTTCAGCGGAAAATGATATTTTAAAATTTATTTTAAAATTTTTTATGTATTTATTTGTTATTAAAAAAATTGATTAATAAAAAATATTTATCAATAAAAAAATTAATTTCGTTTTTAGAAAAGTATTTTTTTTATTTGTTTTCAGAAAAAGTATTTTCTTTTTATTTTTGACAGAAAATAATTTTTAAAAATTATAAAAAATTTAAAAATATCATATTATTTACTGATTATAATAAATTTGGTTCTTAAATTTCTTATCGCTATATATTTTTTTTTATTTTTTTTTAATTTCACTCCTTAGAATTTGATTTTTATATTAATTTTGATTTTTATTTTTATCATTGTTATTTGCTTCTCTTTTACTATTTTTTTAATATAAATTTTTTATTTATCAAATTTGATCTTCATTCTTTTTATTGTTACTTATTTTATTTGAAATAATTTATGAAATTATAATTATAATTATTTTAATTTTATCATCTTTTAATTTTTTTTATTTGTTAGATTTGATCTCTATTATTTTGATTATTATTTATTTTTTTAAAATAATTTATGAAATTAGATTTTTTTCAATATCATTGTCATTCAACTTTATAAGATTTGTTTTTCATTATTTTAATAAACTTGAAAAAAAATATCAACAAGTTATTTTCTAGCTTATTTTATATGAGATAAACAAAAACACTAAAAAATATTTTTCAACTTATTATTTATGACGCTATCAAACATTTAAAAATAATTTATTTTTTAGGAATTCACTTTCCAAAATAAAATTACTTTCCAGCAAACAAACATAGTCTTAGTACATGTTATTGTGATCAAGCATTATTAAACTAAGAATTCTTGTTTAAATACTGCAACTCAAAATCACCAACTAACACATCATACTTTTTTTTTAAATAGATAAAATGCTAAAATAGATTAGTTTTTTATTCAAACAATATTTTTGCTATTTTGTCCTTCACAATTTAAGCCTTATAAAATACATGCATAATAAAATATTTTATATATGACACATTTGATATTACTAGATTGGAAGGGTAAATGAGTTTTTTTCAACTTTTATTATTCCAATGTAATGCTAATAATACCCTCATAAGTTGATTTTCTTTGGCGGGATAGGCAGTGGTATTTTTAGTGTTTTCTTGTTCTATGAACAATGTAGTTATATAAGTGTTATTTAATTCGTATAATCGTTATCTCAAATTGAGGGTTTTTTAATTTTTTATGTTGTTGTTTTTGGTTACTATTGCATGAGATCAAGACAATTTAGTATTTATATAGAATAAAAAAAAAACATATTGGTGTACACTCTCCAGCATGTGATTTCTTTGGTCTCTTATGAAATTTTAATTTCTTTTCAATTTATTATTGGATCAATAATCTTATTTTTAATTTTTTTAATATTTGGTTCTCATTCTCTTAATTTTTATTTTTGTTTTGGATTCTTTTATGATTTTGATTTTTCTTTTTAATTTTTTCTTTCAATTCAAACTTTTATGATAAGGTTTGGCCTTTAATGTTTTGATTCTTAACCTTTTATCAAATTTTAATTTCATCCTTAATCCATAATATTAATTTTTATTTTTATTTTTTTTAGATTGGTCCTTATTTTCTTGATTTTGTATTTTTTTTTTGGATTCATTTGTTAATTTTCTTTCAAATTTGCCTTTCAATTCAAAATTTTAGTTTATTATTTCAATTTTTTTTTCAAATGAGTTCCTTATTCTTTTAATTGCTATTTTTATCTTTTATTTTTTTATTTTATCATTCAATATTTAATTTATAAGAATTTAGTTTCCATGACCTTTTCCATTCTTTATAGGCCTACTTGAGAGTCAATTCGAGACAATTATTTGATCATGAGTTAGCTCATGTTAATATAAATTAACCAAATCCTTTTGTTTTATAAAAAAAGTCAAAATGATGCTATTCAAAAAAAAAAAACAGTCAATGAGTTTTGGCCTGTTTTTATTGGATTTTTCTTCGACTAATCGAAATATAGGTTAACCAGGGTTTTTGAATGTCTTACATTTAATCAATTCTCTCACAATTTTTTTAAAAACTTGACCTAGTATAAGTTATGGGTCACGGGTAAAGTCGTTGAGTCGAGCCAAGTTTTAAAATAATTATTTTTAAAATGTTATGCTTCTAGTTTAACTACTAGGAATGGTCATGAGTTTAAAAAGTTAATACGGGTTGATATTTTTTTTTATTTTCTTTTCAATCAATTTCTTTGTGTCCCATGATCTAGGTGGAAGGTTTATCCAGATAGCCAATTTTTTTTTTGTTATTGTTTTTTATCCTTTTTTATGATATTCTTTAAAATTCAATTCCTTTTAAAATTAATTTTTTTTGTTTTTTCTTGACTTTTATTAGATTATCATGACTATATGGTCCTACTTGTGGGTTTTGACAACGCCACTTGATTTTGTTAATGTTTTATTTTTATGACTTTTTATTTTTATTTTTTTCTCAATCTTATCCTTCAACATTATATTTTTTGAGATTGAAGATCATTATTTTTTCAGTTCTCTTTCTATGATCGGACCTTCTTTTTTTTTGTTCTTTAAAATACAATGACATCTTTTGAACTTTTTTTTTTACTTTGTAAAAAAATTAACATAGCTCATGGTAAAACATAAGTCATTTATCTAGTCTACTACAATTACAATTACTGATATATCACAATATTTTTGAATTATTTTTTTGAAGGAGTTTTATCGCTATTATATTATCCTCATTCTCTTGATTTTTATTTTTTTTGAATTTTTTTATGATTTTTCTTTTTCTTTTTAATTTTTCCCTTTAATTCAAACTTTTATAATATTTAAGGTTTGACTTTTAATGTTTTGATTCTTAGCCTTTTATCAAATTTTAATTTCATTCTTAGATCTATAATATTGATTTGTATTTTTATTTTTTTAGATTTGGTTCTTATTTTCTTGATTTTATATGTTTTTTGGATTCATTTGTTAATTTTCTTTCAAATTTGCCCTTCAATTCAAAATTTTAGTTTATTATTTCAATTTTTTTTCAAAGGAGGTCTTTATTCTCTTAATTGCTATTTCTATCTTTTATTTTTTTATTTCATCATTCAATATTTGATTTATTAGAATTTAGTTTTCATGACCTTTTCCATTCTTTATATTCCCTGCCTGAGAGTCAATCTGAGACAATTATTGGATCATGAGTTAACTCGTATTAATCTAAGTCAACCAAATCCTTTATTTTCCAAAAAAAAAAAAACTAGTCAATGAGTTTTGGTCTTTTTTTGTTGGATTTTTCTCTGACTAATCAAAACATGTGTCGACCAGGGTTTTTGAGTGTCTTACACTTGATCAATTCTCTCATAATTTCTTTTGAAACTTGACCCGATCTAAGTTATGGATCACCTGGGTCACGGGTAAAGTCATTGAGTCGAACCAAGTTTTAAAATAGTTATTTTTTAGATGTGGTGCTTCCAGTTTAGCTATTAGCTATGATTATGAGTTTAAAAAGTTAATACGAGTTAATATTATTTTTTTATATTTTATTTTCAATCAATTTCTTTGTGTCTCAATTTAGGTGGAAGGTTTGTCTGAATAGCTGATGTTTTTTTTTTATTCTTCAAAATTCAATTCCTTTTAAAATTGAACTTTTGTTTTGTTTTGTCTTGTTTTCTATTAGATTATCATGACTATATGGTCATGCTCGTGGATTTTGACAATATTACTTGGTTTTGTTGGTGTTTTATTTTTTATTTTATTTTTTAATTTTATCCTTTAATATTATAATTCTTGGGATTAATGATCATTATTTTTTCAGTTTTCTTTTTATAATGTCAAGCCTATTTTTTTTTTTGTTTCTTAAAATACGATGACAACTCTTAAACTTTCCTTTTACGCTGTAAAAAATTTAACACAACTTATGGTGAAACATATTTCATTTATCTAGTCTACTATAATTACAATTACTGTTATATTACAATATTTTGGAATTATTTTTTAAAGAAGTCTTATCATGATTATATTATCATTATAACCTCTACAAATATTTTTATTTTAAAATTTTAGTTTTTTAATGGATGTAATACAAATATTAACAATATAGGCACAAATATACATAGGTGGTGTTCACAAAGCTAGCCGGACAGATGCATACGTGGTCATCTTTGATAATGTCTGCAAGGGCAAAGCAAACTGCAATCTATTAAATGAAACACAGATCCATTGCTTGGAAGGGGAGACCTGCATCAATCAGTGGGGACTTTTAGAACTTCCAAGCTACAAATTCAAATTAAAAAACTGAACCCAGAGTTTTCTCCCTGTTACCCACAAGCTAACTCCAAGTTCTCAATTACCTTCGCAATGTCTTTGTTGCTTGTTTTCTGACTGCACTGTCACCAGCTCAAAAAAATTACAAGAAAAAAAAAAACTTCCTAATAGAATAATGACAGAAAAATAAAACCCATTCCAAATGATTGAAATCTACGAACAAATTTCATTGGTAGAAATCATCACCACCCACCTACTAGTCAGAGTATGAGAAAGAATATTCACATATTGTGCTGGGTATCAAAGTAAATGGAGACATAGGGAGGCAGTGTGAATTTATATACTTGCTAATCAAATTCTTCTATTATGTGTGTGTATGTGAGCTAGTTTTCTTTCTCCATTTAGAAAGAAGTGTACGAGTTCCAAAATAAAAGCGTTGTGGAACTGGATACAATAGTAGCAACCACAAGAGCCTTCGGTGATTCTTCTCAGTACGAATGTTCTAACCTCCGACGATTCCTCTTCCTATCAGGAGTTGCATGTACCTGTGCTTTCATTCCATATGTCTTGAGCTGAAAATTCTCAAAAGCCTCAGAAACTGTTTTCACCTGTATAATGATGCCCATGCATTGATTTATCAAAACAAAGCAATTCAAAGTTAATTAATTGTTTGAAAACATCAGTATGTTTGATACAAACCAGATCGGGGTTCTTAGAATACACCCTCACAATCCTATCTTCACAAAAAGCTGGCAGCAAATGGCTGATGCGATAATCATGTATCGGGAATTTCTCATTGCTCTCAAAGTCCTGATAGTAAGGAAAGCTGTTAAAAAGCCTTAAAACGGAAACGTTTTCTTTTAAGAAACTGCAACATTAAACAGTTAGAAACCCTAAGCTATAGCTTCAGAAGGAGACTCCAGCCTTAAGGTTGAATAGGTATTGGAACCTAATGATCCTCTACATAACAAATTTAGTCGAGGGAAAAAAAACATAGCCAAATTCCATAGTTTCTACAACAATTTTTTCATCAGCCCCTTGTGTGTCTGTTGTAACATGACATAAATTCAATAGTATAATTCAACAAGGATATTCCAACAACCAACGTCAAAAGATTTTGAGATACGAATCCTTGATTAGATTCAAGCATGTAATTTATGAAAACAAAAGAAAGTAAACTACAGCATATATTCACTAGAGTTCTACTGTCCTCTGCTACATATTTGACAATGCAGACCATGGATAATATTGAGATTCATACTAATCTTTAATCTTGTAAGAAAGAAAACTGCTAGGAAAAATACTTTAAATTAAGCACATTGGAAGTGAACTTTGTACCTGGAAAAAATTTATGCTGAATGTTGAAACACATGCATAAAGAAAAGACCAGAGTCATTTAAAGTTGCAGAAGCCGACCCATTAAAGAACAACAAAACAAGGAATGATTCCAACAAAATCATAATTTGACTCTTTTCCTGCTTACTTTTCGAGAGGGTTACTTCTACCCCGTGTCAAATCGATCTTCACATTGCAGACAACAACATCTTCTTCTTTTAGTTTAATGTCACCATTTTCCTGAATGAAAAATCACTTTCAATTAAAATTTTCTAGTGCGCTGTAGAAAGAAAAGACTAACATAGAACATATGGTTTTTTTTTTTTTTTGTGTAATCTATTACAAACCTGGGAACAAACAATGTCCTGTGGAGTGATGTCTTTGAAGTGCTCTAACCTGTCCTTCGGAACAGAAAACTCATTGCAGAACTGAAAAATATAACAAATTGTAATAATGTGTTAACAAACAGGAACATAGGTTTCCTTTGACTCAAAATAACTCAAAAGAATAGATCATGCTCCTAGATCACAAAAAATTAGGCCATCAAACCAGTCCCGATAATAAATTAGGATACCTGGTATAGGTCTCTTCTCCTAATGCGCATGATTAATTCTCTAGCTTCCTTCAGCTCCTGATCATGAGAAATTTCAATGGTTTTCAATATTGAATCATCTATCTGCAAAATTTAGATGGATAGCATTAGTCCCATGAACATTAAAATCAAAGCATCAACAGCAAGTTCAATTAATGTTTTAAGCCCACAAACCTTCCAGAATTCAGCTGGGTCCTGAATTTTTGATGAAATTTGAAGGAAATCATCCGCTTTTATCAAGGAATCGACAAACATCATTTCTATAGCCTGAAAAAGAAAAGTCAAATACAATGCATTTCCCCATTTGGATGAAGATTCAACTAAACAAAGTATATGTTTCCAGAAAATAATTCCAAATATATAGGCACCTTTACTTTTGCATGTGTATAGACCGTTCGATGCAGATCAGCTCGAGAGGAAAATAACTTAAAGATTGTAAGATCTGACAAAAACATCAAGAATTAATTAAAGAATACAATGATTACCAGCAAAACTGGAAACAGAATTACAACATATACTAACAATCCTTGTCACGATAACATATCTCATCACCCATAACTCGCATGCTATCCATTAACCTGTAGGTTAAAAAGAATGCTTATTGAGTAAGGAATAGCGCTAGCTTAGATGGTAAGAATACACAAGTATACTAACTAACCAACCAAGTAAAGGCTAAAGCATGGATGGAAATGTCAGGTGAGTTGACTTGAAAAGAAGGCTACCTAAACAACTTTTTTGAACATGCCTAAAAATATAAGCATGCATACCGTTCAATCTGAAAACTGCAGCCCAGTCCACAAGCCCGGGAGTCACGCACAATGTAATCAAACCTAATAGATAATTTTTTGTTGTCAAAACCATGTGCAGTGAAAGTAACCCCAAATAAGGAGATTGGAGACTTGTAAGGAGAAGTATATAGAGAGAGATCAACTAACTTGTCAACATCTATACCATTCCGACCATTTGCAACAATATCATACAGGAAATGCTTTTCATTCACACTCTACATGTAAGAGAACGTAGAAAATTAGCCAATGATATAGGTAAGGAATTGAAATGAGGGTTGCTAACCATAGATAGAGTCTTGGACTGTCAAATGGCTTACTTTATGAGAAACATGTTCTGTGCTTGCAATGACCATATCCTGTAAACGAGGACACAGATGCATAAGGGATCTATGTATTAGCAATTGTTTTTTTTTTTAAAAAAAAAATCAGTTACATGTATCTGTTTTTCTTTAAGTAGATAAAAGAACCTCTGTGAAACAGCAAACAAGAGATGTTGATAGTGAGATTGAAACAACAAACAAGAGATGTTGATAGTGAGATTAAAATTGACACAATCACGTGTTCAATGAAAAACTTGAACCAAGAAAGGAAAAAAGAAAATCCAGCAGAAAAAAGGAAAAGTAACTATGTCAAGATATAACCTTTGCTTTCTTTAGGCATTCAGCATCAATATCAATATGGTGGAAATCGACAATGTGATCTATCATTCTCACAGACATGTCCTCATGACACCTGGAAAATATTTAAAACAATAACTCAAATATTGGATCAAATCCTCTCATTGGAAGCAATTACCAGTAATGACAATAGGAAAGGTATACCATTTTCCGTAAGATTTTATCACAAACCAAAAAAATACTGTTTTCATCAATGTAACTCATAATGTTCGGCAATAATCAAATGAAGGTAACTGGGAGAACAATGGCATATCATCCACCCATATTGTTAAATAACAATTAACTAGGTTGTGTTGTGTTATAGAAAGGAAGGAACAAAGGAAACATTTACATCATTCCTACAGGAAAAAACTGAATGGAATCTGCATAGCAATACTGAAATCAGCTACATTCTTAGCCTCTGGAATCACATGGTTAATTTTTTTCAGTCCATTATTCTCAGCATTCACAACCAGAATAGGTAACAAACAAAATTATTAGAATACAACACTTAAAACAGTTAGAAAAAAAATTATGGTTTAACATCATGATATTGGTCAACGAATACATCAACCATCTACATCTATGATCAATGAATACAAATAAGTTGTGATATGGTATTAAGAAGATATCAATCTCCGTGAAAACAAGCAAATGTAAAGATTTAAGCACAAGAAATTCATGAGTATAATCAGCATATGGAAATTGTTATTCTAGCATCCTTCTAATCACATTTTAATGGAATGACTTTACCAATGAAAACTGAAAGGAAAAAGAAGTGAAGAATGGTCCTAATTTCTGAGGGAAATCCAAAAGGATTGTCAGAATTACCATTTAATGCCATGAGGAATCTGACGGAGAAACTCGCGCTCAAACATGTGGCTGAATGGCCCATGGCCAACATCATGCAGTAGTCCTATATAAATCAGGAAGAGATTAAATACACAAACACGAAAAGCAACCATAAGTAAAGCCATTTGAATGATGCACAATTCATTACCAGCAAGTTTCACTGTTTGTATATCCAAGTTATCGATACCGAGCTCTGAACCCTACAAATATGGGATGAGTGTGAAGGACAAATGCCCATAATTGGAGATCTTGATGTGAATGATGTTCAGAGTGACATTCTTACCTGCTGAGCTTTGATTCTGTGAACTGTTTCACCAGCCAGTGAAAATACACCAAGTGAGTGCTCAAATCGAGAATGCACAGCCCCTGGGTAAACCATGTATGTTAGACCTGCATAAGAGTAAAACTTGTTTAGTAAAAAGAATGAAATCTCTCAGAAATGGAAGTTAGAGATGGTTGTTTCTATACAGAACACTGAAATGGCTTGTTGCAACACTCTTGCTGGTGAACAAGTTACAGCTTACTAGGTCCAGTTTATCGACTAATTCTTCCAATGATGTAATTGATCAGCCAATTTCTTTCAACTATGGATTCTGACATAATATTTGACCGTTATGAAAATAAGAGTGCTAAAAAAAAATAATATAAATCATATTTTGAGATTTTACTTAACAGTTTAAGTTATTGGGTTGATATAGTTTTTTGACACAACCTTAATAATAAAACAGTCATGAGTTTAAATCTCATCATTTCTATTTATTTAAGAAAAATTAAATATAAAATAATATACACTTGTGTAAGTTTCAAATTCAAAGAATTTTTACTTGAAAGGATGTATTAGAAAATATTATAAATCATATTTTTAGATTTTATTTAACAGCTTAAATTATTAAGTTGAGATGGTTCTTTAATAAAAACAACCAAAATTCCATTAAAAAGAAAAATAGTGACCAAAGCAAACAATAATTTTTTTTTCCTGATAAATTGAATTTAACATCGTTGAAGACTATATTTGATAGAAGAGTAGTCAAATAGATTTACTAGGTTCATGTATATAGATATAAGTTCAAAAAAAAAAATCTCACTCAAACTAGTATTTCTAGATAAATAAAACATCTGATTCCAACAAAGATATTCAGCACGAAACTTAAAAGCTACTTTGCAGGCAGGCAGCTAGTTTTTTTCCCCTTCAAAACTATTGAATTAATTAATCGCATGAGAAAATAAAAAAATTTCATATATAGGCTTAAATTCTTAGCCGCGGTGTAAAAAGTAGAAACATCAGATTCACAGGAAAAGATATGCTAATAAAATCAGGTCAAACAGGCACAGAGGAATATAAATAACACTCACCGAGTTGCTTTAGATCTCGAAGTCTGCATGCACACATATAGTAAAACTTGTGAGCTCGGACGGTGAATAGTTTTGATTCGATTCAATTTAATTATATTTTGACATGAATAAATAAATAAATAAATCAGACTTGCGCTTGCCTCTGGAACTGCTCGGTATCGACAAACTTCAAAGAGAGCTGAAATAATATTAAATTCAGAGAAACATGCAAGTAAACAAATATCAATAATTCAAATTGTAATTATAATTCATCACTAAAAGGAACAAAACGAACGAAACGCCGTTTCCAAAAGAAAAGAAAAGTAGCGCGATTCGGTGACGAAAAGAAATCAAAATTGAATTGAACAATCAATCAATCTAGGAAAGTCGAATCAAAGAAATTCGGAGAAGAGAAGGAAAGATGTTTAATGATAATACCGGATCCAGATAAATGTTGCCATGGACATTATCGCGAACCTTCTTTGAGAATCGGCGATCCAGGTAATTAACATAATCTTTGCTACAACCTCCCATTCTATTTCTATGCAATGCAGAGAAAGTTACTGCTACAGTATATCAGTGTCAGTATCAGGATATCTTCTCTTCCCTAGCTAGCTGGCTATGGTTTTGGTTTTGGTTTTTTCCTTTTCTTTTTCTTTCAAAACAAAGAGAGCACAGAGAGCAGTTACCAAGTGTTTCAGAGCTGAGAAAGTGATGAGGAGTAGAGTCGAGAGAATGTGGGAAAGAAGTGGTGGACATGAAGTGATGCCGCCAAAAAACTGAATATATTCGTTGTGCGGGCGCGTGGTTCCACGATCCACTTACGAATATCCATTTTCAGAAAAAAAAATAAAATTAACTGAATATAGGGCTGTTTGGGAGTGCTTTTTAAAAGCACTTCCAAAAAAAATTGATTTTTTTTATTTTAAATTAACATATTTTTAATATTTTTAAATTATTTTGATGTGTTAATTTTAAAAATAATAAAAAATAATAAAAAATATTATTAATATACTTTTCTAAATAAAAAATAATTTAAAAAATAACTCTAACCATACTCAAGACATACACATATTCTTTCTTTAGTGCACAGTAGACACTGAATACATTCTTGTTTTAGTGGACACTAGACTTCAAGGTTGGGAATAAGAAAACAATGAACAAGCTATTATGCGCCGTGAATATTATTTTTTTGATAAAATATTTAGGTGTCACAAATATATTTTTTTATCAAAATATTTAATATTTTGTGTTATAATCCCGCAAATTAAATAAGTAGATTTTATATGAATTATATTAAAAAACAATTATATCAAATAAGAAAACATATATATATATATATAAAGGTTGCATTAATATAAAAAAAAAATTATTTAAAAGTGAAAAAATAAGATATTTACCGGTTATATTTAATAAATTTATTTATTAAAATTATTTTGTAATAAAAATTGATATATATATATATATAGAATCTATTAAAAAAATAAAAAGATATAATGCAAGACTATACATATTAATTAGAAGTATAATAAAAAATAAATATTTAATTTATAGAAAATATAAAAAGATAAAGATAAATCATACTAACCTTTTAAAAAACTAAATAACCCATTATAATTAAAAATAATAATTGATATTTAACAAAGGTTTAAAAAACAAAAAAAACATTAATTAAAGCATTAATATAAAATTATTTTAAAAATACATACAAAAAAGTCATTAATGAAAAAAATGAATATGGAAAATAATAGAGAAAAAAAATACTATCAACTTGTATTGATTAAGATATTTAATATCATAACACGGGTCAGTAACTTGGTTGTGTTCAATGAATTTATTTATTTAAATCAATTTATAATAGAAATCGATATATACATAAAACTTATTAAATAAAAAAATTATTATGCAAGATAATATGTATTATAAACAAATAAATATTTAATCTATATAAAATATATATAAGAATTATAAATAAATCATACTAACTTCATAAAAAATTAAACATGTTATAATTAAAAAATTATCACTATATAAAAAGATTAAAAAAGCAAAAAAAATTCAATAACTAAAACATAAATAAAAAACATATAAAAAAAATATTAAGTGAAAAAATCAAAATTTTATAAAAACAAAAAACAAAAATAATGTGATGGGTGATGCAAGCAAAGCCAGTGCTTAATCCATTAAGAAAAGGATTGTGTGTGGGTCTTTATTCTTTTTCAGTTTAATAGGATAGATGATATATGACCTGCTTTAATTATTAGAAAAAAATTAAATAACGTGTCATTTAAAATTCTTAAAACTTTAACCATTGGTGTGTCCAGAAAAATATAAAACCAAAAAACCTATTTTGAACCAATATTTTACCAAAAAAACCTAGAAAACATCCTATAAACCTTATTAAATCAATTTATAACCTCTAAAAGTGCAAAAAGCCATCTTAAAACCTACAATCAACATAAAACCAAAATCTTCAAGAGCTCATATATATTTTTTTAATTGTTTTCAAGATGAAAAAACACATAATCTTAATCATTCTCATTATAATGAGAATATTTAACAAAAAAATTGACTATTTTAATGGTTAAAATTATTATTGATGATAATTTTTTTTCTTTAAATTTGAGACTTAACAACCGTCTTTCTTTTCTCCACCAAAAAATAACTAGAAATAAAAAAAAATTAATATCAAAATTTATTTTTAAAAAGTTACAATAATCGATTCTATGTTCGACCCGTGTTTTTCACTTAAATCCTATGTTTTCAATTCAACCATTCATTATATATATATATATATATATATATAAAAGCATGCAATTGAGTTTAATAATCATATGAAAAGGTTTGATGAACAAAAATAATTTTTTTAAAAAAAGTTATACTATTATAATTTATGGTGAGTTGTGAAACGGTAGACAGTAAAAATTGCTAGAATATTTTACCCAAAGCTTTAGTTTTTATAATTCTTTTCTTTCAATTCAACCATTCATTCTAGGAAAAAACATTTAATTGAGTTTAAATCTAAGCTCAAAATGGCCAATCATGTAAAATGACAAAAAGTTCAATGATTAAAATAATTTTTTTAAAATTATACTATTATAATTTATGATGAATTGTAAAAGGATAGACAGTAAAAATTGCTATAATATTTTACCCAAAAGTTGTTAATTCTTTTATTTGGTTTTTTGGGTATGGTGGTCGTGCCTTCTGCTTCTTCCACCTAATACACTGTTTGTTTATTATAATTTATTTTATGAGGCAATCCATGTTTCAATCTACAAATCATTTCCTCGTTGTGTTTTGTCGGTAGTCCAATAAAAAAGAAAGCCATGAAGTATTTGATCGAAAAATACTAGAAAAAAAACATATAATAATATTTTTAGAATGAATTTTCTTTTTTATTAAAAAAGTATATAAAAATATGATCTCTTTATTTTTACAATCTACGGTTCTTCTATACAAGTTTCTGCTTCTTCTTTTTTCCTTTCGCTACAAGAAGAAAGATTCTTTTATACACACACAGATATATTGAATTATAGTTGAGTCAAGATTAAGTTTATGATATTCGCAATTTATCTCTTACCACTGATTAAGTAATTATTAAAAAAAACAGTTTACTTGTAACATATTCATTATGTTAAAATTAAATTGTCATTCTTAATGAACAAAGTTGATGTTCTATTTTTTTTATTTGAAATGATATATTTTAGTTTCAGAATATTACAGCTTGTTATTTCAAAATTGTACTATCTTTTATATATAATTTAAAATTTTAATTTAATATACATAATTCAAATTCATAAATAAATTAATTTTAAATTATGTATTTTAAATTCCAAACATAATATCAAATAACGAAATACAATTTTAAAATTTAAATATTTCTATTCAGCAACTATTCAGCAACAATTAGATTGTTAGTTCGCTATTATAAAAGTTAGATTAATTTTTTAATATAAAAACACATTCAAATATATCTAATATTTTTCGAGTATAAAAAAATAAATTGTGTGAAAGTTGACTTTATTAACTTAATAAATTCAAAGATAACTTGGATAACTAGTAAAAACATAATTTGATTTAAAAAGTCAAGATAACATATTAGATCGACTCAAATTAATTCGGATTAATTTTATAAATCCATGACATGGATAATAAAACTATGATAACCCATATAAAATAAATAAAAGTCAACTTAATAAATAATATAACTCGAATTTAACTCGAATTATATACTAACCTAATCTAAATAAATAAATATATTTTAGATTTAATAAATAATAATTAAAATATAAATATTAGAAACCAGTCTTAACTTAATCCAAAAATATATATTTATATTATATAAATATATTTATAAAATATTTAATTTTTTTCAATACAGAATTACAACATTAAAAAATACTCTAAAACCCGTAGGTTTTTCACCGTAGCAGTTTTTTTACATGTTTTTTTTTTTTTACTCAAAATTGACTTCTTCTTTTTTTTCAAAATTATCTTTGCTATTTTTTTTAAATATTGAAATGGTTAAAACTTTAACTATGTAGTTTTTTAAAAAAAAACATTGTGGATTTTTATAATATTCTCATACATTGTTTTTTTTTCAAAATGATCTTTATAGATTTTATTTTTTTTATATTAAGTTGGTTGAGAATTTAGTTTTGTAGTTTAAAAAAAAACAATATAAATTGCTACAGTGTTTTCCCTATATAGTTTTTGTTTTACTGCAATGTTCCCCATATTTTTTAAAAAAATTATCTTTACTAAATTTATTTTTTTTAATATTGAGCTGGTTGATAATCTAGCTTTAGCTTTCCCTACATGTTTTTTTATTTTTTTTCCAAAATTGTCATTTTTTACATATTTTCTTTTTTTTTTGTTTTATTTTTTTCATAATTTTTTTTGTTGATTTTATTACTGGTTGAAAATTTAGTTTTTTAGTTTTTTTTTAAATACTATAACTTTCCCTGTATGTTTTTTTGTTAACTTTTGTTTCCTTTTTTTTACATGTTTTTTTTTCATTTTTTTACCAAAATTGAATTTTTTTAAAAAAAATAGTCTTTTCAGTTTTTTTATATATATTGAGCTAGTTGAGAATTTAGCTTTGTAACTTTTTTTTTAAAAAAAAACACTATGAATTGTTATAGTGTTTCCTTACATGGTTTTGTTTATCTACGGTGTTTCCCCTACACATATTTTGTTTTTAAATTATTTTTATCAAATTTATTTTTTTAATATTGAGTTAGTTGAGAATTTAGTTTTAACTTTAACTTTCCCCATTTTTTTAAAAAACAATTTTCCATAATTGTCTTTCTTCTTTATATTTTTTTTTCATAATTATTTTTGTTGATTTTTTTTTACTGTTGAGCTGATTGAAATTTTAGTTTTTTAATTTTTTTTTAAAACACTAGATTACTACAGTATTTCTATATATAGTTTTTTATTAAATAAATTTTTTTTAGGATTATCTTTGTTGATTTTATTTTTTTTATATTAAGATGATTGAAAATTTAACTTTGTAGTTATTTAAAACACTGTAGATTGTTACAATGTTTTCCTACATAATTTTTGTCTTATTACTGTATTTCTCCATATGTTTTTTTTAATCGATGTTTTTTTTCCAAATATGTTTTATCTAATTTATTTTTTTCATACTCAACTAGTTGACAATTTAGCTTTTTTTTTCCTTAAAATATCGTTGATTGCTGCAGTATTTTTTTATATGATTTTTTTTATGTTTTTTTAAATTGTCTTTGTTGCTTTATTGCTTTTAATATTGAGCTGGTTAAAAATTACAAGTATAAATTTTCTCATGAAACAATATAAATTATTATATATTTCCTTGCATGTTTTTTTTCCTTTCATTTTTTTTATATTCATCAAAATTATCTTTGTTGATTTTTTTAATATTAAGCTGGTTGATAATTATAATTATATATTTTTCTACAAGACACTATAGATTGCTACAATGTTATCTTAAATGATTTTAATATTGAGTTGGTTAAAAATTTAGCTTTAACTTTCCCACATGTTTTTTTTCTATTTTTTATTATTTGCTTTTTTTTTTCTTTCAAAATTGCCATCTTTTTTTTATGTTTGTTTTATAATTTTTTTTATTAATTTTATTTTTTTAATATTAAGTTGATTAAGAATATAACTTTATAGTTTTTTTTAAATATTATGAATAATAATAATTTTTTTTATATAATTTCTTTCACAAATCCACGTTAACACAGCAATCCTTGTAAAGGTAACATATCTCATCACCCATAACTCGCATGCTATCTATTAACATGTAGGAATGCTTATTGTGTAAGGAATAGCGCTAGCTTAGATGGTAAGAATACACAATTATAATAAATAACTAACTAACCAAGTAAAGGCTAAAGCATGGATGGAAATGTCATGTGAGTTGACTTGAAAAGAAGGCTACCTAAACAATTTTTTTGAACATGGATAGAGATTTGTTTATTTTTGTGTTTTAAAAATATTTTTAAAAAAATATTTTTTTTTAAATTTTTTTAATTTTAAATTAATATATTTTAAATATTTTTAAATTATTTTGATGTGCTGATATAAAAAATAATTTTTTAAAAATAAAAAAATTATTAACATGTATCTTAATATAAAATATTATTTTAAAAATAACAAAAACCACACTTCCAGCCAAATACAGCCAGTCCACAAGCCCAGGAGTCACGTACAATCTAATCAAACCTAATAGATAATTTTTTGTTGTCAACACCATGTGCAGTGAAAGTAACCCCAAATAAGGAGATTGGAGACTTGCAAGAAGTATAAAGAGAGATTGGCTAATTTTCTACGTTCTCCTACATGTAGGGTGTGAATGAAAAGCATTTCCTATGTTATATTGTTGCAAATATAGGTAAGGAATTGAAATGAGGGTTGCTAACCACGGATAGAGTCCTGGACTGTCAAATGGCTTACTTTATGAGAAACATGTTCGGTGCTTGCAATGACCATATCCTGTAAAAGAGGACACAGATGCATAAGGGATCCATGTATTAGCAATTGTTTTTTTTTAAAAAAAAAAAATCAGTTACATGTATCTGTTTTTCTTTAAGTAGACAAAAGAACCTCTGTGAAACAACAAACAAGAGATGTTGATAGTGAGATTAAAATTGACAATGTGATCACCTGGAAAATTTTAAGTTAGTATATAGATAATTAAATATTATGTAGGAAAAATAGTTTATAGGTTTAAGTTAGTCGTAGTTATAAGTTAAAAATTGATAATCAGATTATATTTCATCACCAAATGAGATTGAACTCAATACAGAGAATTCAACTATCCTTCTCTTTTGGTATGGTATTAAATGTAATTGCGCTTCATTGGAAAATACCCCCCATCCCATGCACTAATGGCTAGCACTAGCGCATGCCACCGATTTGGCAGTTTTTTCATCCTTATTTTATAACTCCAGTTATTAAAATTTAACCCGAATTTGTTATATACTAACCTAATCTAAATAAATAAATAAATTTTAGATTTAATAAATAATAATTAAAATATAAATATTAGAAACCAGTATTAACTTAATCTAAAAATATATTTGTAAAATATTTAAATTTTTTCAATAAAATATAATATATACATATCTTAATATTAATGTTGATATTGATATACAATACATGTTTATAAATAATATTTATCATCACACACACACACTTCAAATATATATATATATATATATATTAACTATTTTATTTTTTATTGATTAATAGATAATAGTAGATAACAGATATTCATTAGAAATTCAATAAATAATTTATAAATTTTAAAAAATTATTAAATAAATAATAAATAGAATGTAAATATTAAAAACTTTAACCCGTAAATACCCGTCAGCATCCCTACTTTTGACCATTTCGAATTAGAAGACAAGGTACAGCAAGAAGTGGGAGACAGTACGGAGAGCAAAGTTTGCACCTTTATCCTTTGTCGTTTTATAATTTCTCTTGGATCCAGCATTCAATTCCTCACGCAACTTTTTTGTGGTGCAGCATCATACTTTTGATCTATCTCTTCTTTCTTCTATAAAGCAATTTGGTGGCCAAATTTGCGTACCTCATCTTTTTTTAAACACTTGTTAACACCTATCCTAATTATTGCGATCCTAATCCGTCGGATCTGTCACCTGGTTCCTCTTGTTTTGTTCTCAGTCCTCTGTTGAGCCAATCAGTTAATACAAATAACGAAGGAGATAACATAGAATAGAAAGAACAATTATATACAAAATAAAAATATATTTTGGTCAGAGAAATTAACATGCAAACATAAAATAAATATCTTTAAAATATTTCTTTTATTTTAAAATAAAAAAAGTAAACAATATATACATTTTATCTTACTTTTCTTAATTTTTTTGTCCTAAAACAATAATCATATACTACTCAAGATTTCGTTTGTTTATTAAAAAATAGTTTTTTTTTAAAATAAATTCTAGAAAAATAAATTATTTTTTTTATATTTGGTAGTATAATAAAAAATAAATTGAAAAAAATTATCCATTATATTATGAAAAATAAGTTAGAAAATAACTTATTAATATTTTATTTTTTTCAAGTTTATTAAAATAATGAGAAAAAAATCTTACAAATTAAAAAATTGAATGAAAATAAAGTTGAAAAAAATATAATTTCATAAATTATCTCAAATAAAATAAATAATAATCAAAATAATAAAATCAAATCTAAAAAAAACTAAAAGAAGAAGTTAAAATAATAATATTAACATTTCATAAATTATTTCAAATAAAATAATTAACAATTAAAAGAATGAGGATCAAATTTGATAGATAAAAATTTTTAATAAAAAAATAATAAGAAAAAAAGTAAATAACAATTATAAAAATAAGGACTATAGTTAATATAAAAATTAAATTTTAAGAGATGAAATTGAATAATAAATATTCAAAACAAAATATATAAAATCAAAAATTTGAGAATCGAATTTGATATAATCAGCAAATAGTATGATATTTCTAAATTTTTTACAACTTCTAGAAAGTGTTTTTTGCACAAATTTTCCAGAAAAACACTTTCCTTAAAACCAAGTTAAATTTTCCTTTAATCGGAAAGTATTTTCCATTAATCAACTTTTTTAATAACAAATAAATATATAAAAATTTGAAAAATGGTTCTCTGAAAACCACTTTGTGGGAAACAAACATAGCCCAAGGGTATGTTTGTTTTTCAAAAAATAATTTCCCAAACTTTCTTGTGTTTATTTACCATTAGAAAAATTGGTTAATAAAAAATATTTTTTGATCAATGGAAAACACTTTTTGAAAATTATGAAATATTTATAAATATCATATTATTTGCTAATTATATCAAATTTAGTCCTCAAACTTTTGATTGCTATATATATATATATATATATATATATATATATATATATATATATTGTTTTGAATATTTGTTTTTCAATTTTATCTCTTAGAATTTAATTTTTATATTAACTTTAGTTCTCATTTCTATAATTGTTATTTTCTTTTCCCATATTATTTTTTAATTGAAATTTTTTATCTATCAAATTTGGTTCTTATTCTTTTTATTATTACTTATTTATTTGAAATAATTTATAAAATGTTAATTATTATTATTTTAATTTCTTCATCTTTTAATTTTTTTAATTTTATCTCTATTATTTTAATTATTATTTATTTTATTTGATATAATTTATGAAATTCTATTTTTTTCAATTTCATTCTCATGCAACCTTTTAATTTGTAAGATTTTTTTCGTATTATTTTAATAAACTTGAAAAAAATAAAATATTAATAAATTATTTTCCAGCTCATTTTTCATGATATAACTAGATACTAAAAAATATTTTTCAATTTATTTTCTATTACATTACCAAATATAAAAAAATAATTTATTTTTAAAAAATTTATTTTTTTAAAAAATTACTTTTCAATAAATAATCAGAAAATAAATTTCATTTTCCACTTGATGCGAGGGATGGTAATGGCAATAAAGGTTGCCATGGTTTAGGGGTGGCTGCTGAAAAAAAAAAAATTTCCCCACCTCCTCCTGGGTAATTATAAATTTTAGCTCTAAAATTAATAAATTTTAACTCTTGCCCCCTCTAATTTTTGTTTTCTAATATGCTGTCCCCCCAGCATCGGTTCGATATCAGCACAATTATTATTGCAGGTAAATAATCTAGTTCACATCCACTTCAACGAGTGAACGATAGCCATTGTTTGCTCTTGTAAATAATCACCTTATTCACACATATACCAAAAAAAAATGTTAATTAACTCGAATTTTATTCGTGAATTAACAAAACGCATATCAAGATCCAAGACACGACATGGTTCTGATCATGGTAGGCATCAACAGTCATGAAGAATGCTGCTCTGGAGTTGGCGCTTTCTTTTCCATCACACAATCATCATAACATAACATCCCTGTTCGTATAGAAGCTTTGATTTGTCATTTATGCAGTTCAGGTGAAAGTCAGTGGGTGCAAATGTGCCATTCGGCGGGAACGGTGATGGTCCGGTGCTCCTGAAAAGAGGCAGCAAATGAGTATCGGTGTGAGAGCTAGTTAGAAGACCAAGGTTCTGATCCAATAAACATGAATTCAAGTTGAAGACCTAATCAATATAAGATGTAATAAAACAATCTGGTATCCCAATTTCCCTTGCTTTTAATCTACTTCACCTTTCCTTCCATGTCAAGAAGACCCCAGAAGCATGAGAATTCTACTTCATCTTCAATGCAAGACTAAAGCGCACCTAAGCATTTACAGCCATTTGAAATTGCCCTGGGACACGAAGTGAGGGAGTCTGGATTGCTCCAGGTTTGCCAAGCTGACGACAAGCAGCCGTCTGATCATCACCTCTACTGTATCACAAGAAAACAACGCTTGGCTCCTGCCAAAATGTTTCGAAACTTGGTCATGTTTTCTGCACTGGTTGGTCTAAACTGGGATCCACAGTGAGGATTAAGTTGGACTGGATTGATCTTGCATGGAATGCCTTGAACAATATCAACAAGTCTCTTTGCATCACCAACACTGAAAACAAACAATTACCGTTGTAGTCACTACAGTACAATTTCAAACACATGAATAAGTTGGATTATTAACCCAATAAGCTGTTTTTGAATTAAAATAGTATGAAGGCTAAGCAAACAGAGAAGTCCTACCACAGCAACAACAAAGGTTTAACTTTTTCTAGAAAAATAGAAAGACCCCTTTTCAAGCCAATGAGGTCAGTAGTGAGCATTTTTGTTACACTAAACTGAGCTGAAGAGGTTTGACATGTTGGCGACTTTGCCCACAATGTTTAGCTGAGCAATTTTCCAAAAGCCAGTGATCTCTTCATGACATCCAAACCAACAAAACTAGCCTTCAGTGCTGAGTTCTTTTCCAATCTCTAGGGAGGATTTGATCACACAGCAAACCAGGAAGGTATGTTTCCATCTAATTGTACTCTTAACTGGATTGCATGCATATTGTTAACCGATGAAAGGTACAACAGACATCCAATTTTCAGAGATGTCAAATGCCCTACAAAATACCACTTAATTGGAAAAGGCATTACTCTAAATTAAAAATTCTTTACTTCATGTTTCAAATTCAGCTGTACTCCAGCTTCCTAGAATCTGAGTACTCAGCTACTGCCCAACTTCCTGGAACTCACATGTTTTGGTTCAATGAGCTTCATTGAATACAGACGGTGTTTGGTGTTGCCTTTGGTCATAACAATTGATTTTGGACTCTACTGTAAATAATGGAACGTGTAACATAAATGATTTACAGTAATCATTTGTCTGATTCAATAAATGATTTTCTTAACCTTCGGACATATTTCAACATTACTATTGTAACGGATGTATATTTATAGAAGCTGTATCAGGTTATCTGAGCTAAGATAAAGTCAGAACATCTTAGCAAACAAACCCTTGTGTTAGCTTATGCGCACCCAGTTTGAAGATGTTATGCCCTATCCAGTTGAAGGTAGCAAACCTGGGCAACATGGATTTGTCTCTCATATCGTGACACCCTAGCAGAGGCTACCTAGCTAACCACTCACTGTCTGAAGAGTTTCAATGCCTGACAAGTGCACATGTCCATCTTTGGTTTTACAAGGGCGCCTTGTATGTATTTACCTTTTATTTTTTGAGATCTACCTGTGTAATTTATTTTAGCTAAAACAGCTGTGTGGTTACAATTGTTTCTAGCTAATCTTTTCATCATTTTGATTTGCACTGTGATTTTTTTTGTAAATAAATATGTGTATACTTTTAGTTAAAATCAGTTCCTTGTAACGCTGCATGCAAAACCCATGAATTATGGAACAAAATACAAAAGAAGGAAAGCAAAACAATTATATCCCATGAAACAAAATGCAAAAGGGCCTATCTAACCTGTCATTTACTCCTTCAAGCATCACATACTCAAATAGAACTTTGTAGATTCTTTAAGCGAAGTTCCTCTCGAAGCGTTTGAACAAGCAACCTTAAATTATACTTCCAATTAATCCGCATGATCCAGTTTCAGATCTGCATAGTTTATTATGAAAGATAAGGTCACTCACATCAGCATGTTTCTCCAGTAAATTAATTGAAATGTACCTCATCAGTGGTAGCGTTCAAACTAACAGCTAAAGCACAGTTGGATTCATGGAGGAAATGTTTCAACTGTGGGACAAGCCCACTAGTAGAAACAGTGACCTTGCGAGGACTAAAGTGAAGGCCCTGGTCGTGCATCATAATGTTTTCAGCTTTAATAAAACTGACGTTTTTATGTCAATAATTAGCAAAAATTTCTTGCCAAGTTTGAAGATTCAAGAGTCTATTCTTGGAGGAATAGATTACTTTCAACTTCTGGTCAACAGTTGCCTTATAACACGAAAGTAGACAACATTTGTTGCCTCGACAATCAGCATTTTAAGAACCAGAAGACATACCAAGAGCAGTGGACTCGTTTCCATGAAGTATTTGATGGAACAGAGTCATATAATTTGAGATTTACAATTTCTTGGAAAACTCAAGTAAGTGACATATGATGTTTTGGTAATTGTAATAACTGACAGATAAAAATAATGGCTATTCTCAGTCATGAACTGCTTAGATTTCAGATATTGTGCTTCAGGTGCTTGCTCTGAGTGGAGCTTACCAATGAGCTTGGGAGAAATTCTGCAAACCCTAGAATGAGAAAATACCAATTTAAAGAACCCAAAGAATCCATGATTATCATGCTTGTACAGACTACGATCTTGTTTTTCTTAAATCAAATGTATCCATTTAAAATGAAAATAAAATAGGTGGAAGACAGGTCTGCACAGTTGCTCAGTTATGCTACCAAATTTAAAATGAGGTGGTGATGGGAGGCAGTCATGAAATAATTTCTTTACTAGAAAATAAATATTCTAAAAAAAACAGCAATAAGTTGGATCCATAACACTAGATTCAGCATAGTAACACTCAATTGAGATCTAATTTTGTCAAAACTACGAGGAAAAGCTTTCACAAACTTCATTTGTGAGGAGATGTGCAAATACAGCCCGCTCTGCTACCCCAGCTGTGGACAGATGTCTCTTCACCCTTCCTGAAAAATCAGATTCATGTAACATGAAAATGCATATTATTAGTGATGAACTGAATGCTTTAACACAAAGTGCCAATAAGGAAGATATTAACTTGCCTGCGTGTGTAGCAGAACTGACAAATCATGGCACAATCCACTTGACTTGGAACACAAATCGTTGCCATACCCCTATTGCAAGGTATAACAACAGTTTCTATTACCAATCCATCATCCAACCTAAATAAAATCTGTAATTCCCCTTGAGTTTCAAAATCAAGAGAAGATTCTCATAGCAGGACGACTGTCTAAAGCATCGATGCTAATTTAAGTTTTCAAACCATAAAATAAGCGACATAAAAGTAGGATAAAGAGCTAGAAAGAAAAATTAAACAGATTCTAACAAAGAGAGAATGAATACAATCGCTTCGGTTATGGATACCTTCCTAGTTCCAGCAGATACTGTAAGAATATTTTCTAAAGATAATGCCTTGAATTTTGGTATGGTGGCCTAACATTTTCACAAAATATTTGTTCAAACTTCAAACCTACAAAAGATTAACAAATATAGAATTTATCAGACTAGGCATTTTCCCAAATCAGGACAAGAAGCTCAGCAGTGAAACAAATAGAGAGTCAACAAAATGCTCTAAACATTCCAAATCATTGTCAACATTAATGTGCATATTAAGGGTCTGTACTATTGCCTTATGTTGTGCTTCAGCTACTGCGTTGTCTGTGCTGAACTGTGAGACGAAAGCACCTATGGAAGAGTAGTGTTTGGTAATTGGCTGTTGTATTGTAAGCGCAAAGCAGTGTCGTGTGCTTCGGCCTGACCAGGTCTGAATCCATAAGATTGAACCCATGTCTGTTGGAGCATATCCCACCATAATAAATAAGAAATCCTTGATTTCCAGAAAATCTGAAAGCTTTAATATTCGCACCTTCATCTCCTATAGGAAAGTGAAGCAACTAGTGCTGGCTGCGTACCCTCAAATTGTCATAGAGAATGAAAGGAAGAAACAAAATAAATTCAAAGAGCTCCAGTCCCACTATTTAGAACGATTAGCCATCACGGAGAGCAATTTATCACTGGTTAATTAAGTTTTTATTAAGCAACTAAGCTCTGGAAAGCCCAAATTCACTAATAAAGGGAAACAAGTGCCTTAACCAGCAGCTTCATAAGAAATAAAACTGCATGGAATTTTACAATAATTGAAATAAATTAAATTAAACGAGTTGGAATGCATACTTCAAGTTCAATGGATGTCTTTCCTTTAAGAACCATCTTTGAGCTTCCAAGTGGAATGGCAGCAGCAGTATCCCACGCCACTACTCCCTACCCTCACCCCGAAAAATCATGTATCAGACTAATATTTTACGATGGAACCAGCTAGAAGTTGGTTTACAGGTATGAAAATATTATTTTTAAGATATTTATTTTTTATATAGAAATAATATTTTAGGATACAATGAAATCCTTTTAAAAAATAAAACAAATAAAATGAACATATATATATATAAACATATTTTAATCGATTTGAAACATAAAAATCAAATATTATGTTTTTTTTGTTATGATTATTAATGAAATTGTATAATTATTAATAAAATAGTTATACTTTAAATTAAACTAAATAGTTATTATTTAATTTTATTTCAACAATCACAAATATTAATATTAATTATAAAAATTAATTTTATTGACATATCAAACTTTATGTTCTAAATACAGTGTCAAATACCATCTTTAATTATTATAAATATTCATATAATAACATTAAAAATATCCACTATAAAAAAACTTCTATCATAACTTTCATTTAATTTGCTATATAATAAAAACATATATTTATAAATATATTTTTTTTCCTGCTGTGGAATAAATATATTTTTCTTCTTTAAGTATTTACAAACTACACTAACACGAAGCAAAGGGGATGGTAAACAGAATTTAAAACGCATGGTTGCGGGCATATAAGCTTGCCGAAGTCCGAGCAATTGTGAGGATGGAGTGGAGGTGAACATGCGGTGGTGGTGCTGGAAAAGATAGGGAGATGAGTGGCGGTGTTTGAATTGAAAGAGTAGAAGTAAATGAGGAGGCCAATGGAGGATGACGCTTCGCACGACGCACAGAGCTGGTTCCTAACAGCCAGCAGGCGTCTCGTCCACAAACAAGAGATCTCCATTTTCACGTCGACGGGATTATGGACGGGTTTAAGGATTCAGCAAGTTTTTTGGGATTAATGAGTTAGGGTTTCTAGTTGGAGATGTCAATGGCCCATTGACAATGGGCTCCATTAAGTCAATCCTCTATCCAGCCCGCCAAAGGAAGAAGATATATCCCTGTGCAGCCATCACATTGGTCTGGAAAAAAATTTGCTAGAAAAAAAAAAGTTAAAAGAATTTTTTTTAAAGGAATAAGTCCAGTAACAGTGTAAAAAGTTTGAAAAAGTCTAGATTATCATGTCAACTATTTTTGAAGAACAGAAAAAAACTATTTTGTTAATGATTAAATATAATTTATTGTTTGTAAGACTTAGTATAATTTCCATTTCAAATCCAGGATAACCAAAAACAGTTTCAAGTTACTTCTTTCATGTTTTTATTTAAACAGTGAATAGCAAGGAGTAAATTAATTTATTTTTTATTGTTCATTTGAACGGTATTGAATATTTTACTGTTTACAGTCAAATCAGATCTAATCTAAATATAGTAGATTAGATTTGATACAGTAAAAAATATCTATTTTTTATTTAAAAAATTAATATTTAATATTATTAAATAATATTATATAAATTAAAAGGTGATTTTATGATAAATATTATTTGTAGAATTTGATTATAATTTTATTTTTATTTTTAATATATTTTATTTGATATTATTAAATATTTAAAAAATTATAAAAACTGTAGTTATTATCAAATGAATTTTATATGTGATAGAATAATAGATAGTTTAATAAAATAATAATAAAAAATTTATATAAAATATTCTATAATTCATGATATAATAACAAAAATTAATTTTATAATATTTAAATTAAATATCATCAATATTAATATATATATCTTTTTTAATTATTTTATAATTTTAATTTCAAAAATATTTTAAATCAAATACATTAAATTACTTTTTATTCAATTTTAATTTCAACTAACTAAATATATATAAATACAAAACTAATCTTAACTAAAAATAACTTTTATAAAATAATTTTATAAAATTATTATTATGAAAACTACTACAATTCCAATCACGTTATACTAACCAACGTGAGAATAAAAGCAGGTTTTAGGTGTAAGGAATTGGTTCTTCTCGTGAGCCGAACACGATTTGAATTTTTATTGGAAGTGGAACCTACTAGGTTTCTGATACTGGCACAATAGGGATTGGTCTTCTAATCTGATATATATATATATATATATATATATATATATATATATATATATATATATATTAAAACAAAGTAATTCTTTTTTTATGGTGACCTGTTTGAATTTAGAACAGGTTTAGCTTTAATCGAGTTAAAAAAAATCCGAAAAGGGGATGTTTGTTTTGTTGAACCAGGAGAGCAAAGGGCTTAAACCAGGAGGCCGGAAAGGATCGACATCTAAATTCAGCGAGGAGGTCAATAGAAAAGATTAATAATACTGTTCGCATGTGATATTGCAATTTTTCATCTGCTCGAACGTCGTTTTCCCTTGATTTGGACACCGTTCTGTAAAAGTATTCAATTAAAATAGATTTATTGTTACTTCAAAACATTTTCTGCCCTGTTGTTGATTTATTGTTTTGCAAATAATTTTTTAAAAAAATTAAATTAATTTTTATTATATATTTTAAATTCTTTAATATTTTTGATATGATATTTTGATGTCAAAAATAAATTTTAAATTTTATTTTAGAAATTTATACTATTTTAATAAATTTTTAAATAAAAAAAATTCTTTAAAAAATAAACTCGACCATTATTTTGGAAACCCCCAAAAGCCATTCTGATTTATTTTAAAAATTTATACTTTTTTAATAAATTTTTAAATAACAAAAAATTCTTTAAAAAATAAACTCAGCCATTATTCCGGAAACCCCCAAAAGCCATTTTGGATGATTTCAGTTCTCTTGCATATGCATGTGGCCTTGAGCGTAGGGATGGAAGCCAGTTTTGCTGCATCGACCACGGGACGTTGAATATTACTTGTGTTTGTAACATATATTTTATTTAAACATTGCTGCATATATTTCTGTGATGCGTAAGGGTACTATTTGTGTTTTTATTTTAATTATACATTCAAAAATATTTAATTAATTAATATATGCAACAATTTTATACTAAATTTTTTTTAAAACTTTTCTTAAAAATACTATAATTTATAAAAAAATTATAATTATAATTGTAAAATCTATCACAATGCAAAACACTATTTGTATGGATACTAAAATTAATTAAATAAATAAATATAGAGATAGAAAAATAAATAAATATAGGAGTTTTGTTTACAATTAAATTTAAGTGTTAATTCAGTTACAGGCGGTAGAAAAAAAGAGACCGAAATATAGGTTTTTTTAAAAAAAATGTATTGTGATAATGTGTGTATTTCGTACACCATATAAAAGGCCATTTAGATAAAGTGAGTGTTGGAAGACCTACGAAGATTATTTACATTAATTTAGAGAGTTTAAAGCTTCCGAGAAGAAGGAAAATTAGGGGAAAGTGAAGGGAAAAGGAAAGGAGGGAAGAAACCAAGCATTTATTCTCATTTTTCTTCTTGAATCCTTCATATTATATGGTAATAACCCTTGTTTTTTAATCGTTTGATTTAAATTGGGTGTGTTTATTAGCTAAGCATAATTGTTTCATGGAGAGAATTAGAGATTTAAGAAATTATTGCTTCAATTATTTAATTTACATTGAAATCATGTTGATAAGCATAAATAAATGCTGGGACAAGCGAGAATTGATGCAATTAAGAAAAATAATTACCCCTTTTTCCTTAGTGTTGGTGCCGGCCTAGAGGTACCAAGGAAGGGAAGGAATATTTTTTATCAAATTGGTTATTTAGAGGATATGTAGGATCTTGATGATCCTTCTAGTTATGAATTCATACAAAATTTAAAGGAGAAAAACAACAAAGAACTTATGTTTTTTTAATATATATATATATATATATATATATATATATATATTAAGTCTCGGCCTAAAGCCCATTAAAATAAAATAGGTAGTTTTTAATTGGTTTGGTGTTGTTGTGTTAAATATATATGTAATGAACAATTCTAATGAGATGGATGTGTTGAAAATAAAAAAACGATTCTTGAGATCCTATGTAAAGGCTAGTTAAACCGGTTGGTGTGGAAAATGTAATAATTGTTATATCTATGTTTAGTATTAAAATATGATAATTATATGTAAATGATTGAGTGGTGTGTTATATGATTTAAGATTAGATGTGAAAGGTGATAATGTAATATTTGATTTATGACAAGAGATATTGTTCTGGTTAGATCTCAAGGCATGAGATAAAATTTATTTTTGATTTATTTATCATCATTAAAAATAAAAAATATAAATATGTTGGGTATATTCTATGAAACTCGTGGTGTCTGGATTATAATTGTTTCAAAGTCATTTAAAATAAAACATAAAAAAAATTATAATAAAACTTGACGAGCCTATTAGAACTTGAAAGCTAATAATATTAACATAGATTGTATTGATATCAATATTATATGATATTATGATTTTTTTTGGATTATAAAAGCTAAAAATATCAATAGGGTTATGTTAATATTAGTATTAATAAAGACTTGATTGGAGGCTAATTTTGCTAAAATTTTTAACAAAGGACAAAATTAAAAGATAAAGAACTAAAATGATACATGCATGGAGGATAAGTGGTGTTTTATAAACTTTTTTGGTAAAATGTTCATTTTAGTCCTTAATCTTTACTATTTATAAGAATTGGGTTCCTCTAATTTTTGAAGTTTTAGAAAAATCAATTTTAGTTAAGATTTTTTCTTCTAGTTTAAAAAAGAAGAAAGAAAATCACTGGATTTTAGTAGTAGAGAGAGAAAAATTATAGTGACATCAGTTTCCACTATCAAAATAATTGATTTTTATGTTAAATAGTTTCATATGACGAGAAAAGTTTTATTTAGTGTTGTTTTACAATGAAAGTGCCTAGAAAAATATATCTAAATTGAGAAAGATTTTTTATTTATTGTTGATTTTGGGTTTGGGGAGGGTTTTGGAGTTTTTGAGGCCATTAATTGATTTAACAAGATTTTTAAAATAATTTTTAAGTGTTTTATATTAAAAAGAGTTTCTAAATTAAAAAAGTTTCAGCTCTAATTTTTCAACCATTACAATGGCTGAAATCTAAGCACAATCAATAACATATCATTTGAATATTTTTTTTTTGAAATAACACAAACAATATAGGAGTTCAAATGCATTGGCTTGGCTTGCCAAGCATAATAGTGCACAATTTTTTTCTTTTGTTTTCATGTTTTTTTTAAATAAGTTTTTAATTTAGACTTAAATTAATAACTATTATCTCTTTAATTTTATTTATTTAGAATTTTTTAAATTACAGTTATTTTTAATTATTTTGTAAGTATTTAATTATTCTAATTTATCTGTAATTTTTTTATTTTTATGTTTTATATGAATAAAAAATATTTTTTTATAATATTTTTAATATCTATAACCTTACAAAATATTATTTTTATTTAATTTAATCAATTTCAAAGTGATTGAACATAACTAGATAAAAAGTATATATTGCGAGATTAAATATTTTTTATTTATATATATTTCTTGATTTTTTTTTGTTTTTGTTTTTATTTATTATTAATCATTATTTTATTTATTTATTAACACATATAATTATTGATTGTATATATAAATTTTTCACTTTACATTTTGAATTTTTTTATGCACAGAAACTTGATAAAAAAACCTATATATAATTTTTTTGATAAAAAATATATCTAAACCTCAACTAAACACAGGTCAACAAATAGCTAGTCACAGGACCAGAAGGTCAAAGTTTTTAACTTATTAGATCTTGCTCGCGCCAGAGGTGGAGCTACCACCTCCGGCATGGACATGGACATGAGAGCAGTGGTTGAATATACGCATGCCCAAATCAGCTTCTAGAGCGTACCTAGCAGTGCTCAATTGATCTATTTTACAAGCAGAGATAATAAAATATATGTTCAGCCTCCAGGATTATACAATTGGATTGTGTTATTTTATCTCAGTCCTCTCAGTAATTGAATATGAAACTGCGGCTCCTAAATATTAAATGATAAGACATCCTCTCTCTGCAATAATGTTTCTGACTAATTTTGGTCAAAGTTTGCTAGGAGAAGTAGCAAGAGGAAGGTTTGACTCCGAGCTAGCAAGGGGCATTAATGGCGAAGAAGAGCGGGAACAAGGGTGGCGCTATCTCGGGAAGGCACCATCCCATTTCTTCACCGCGTCTCTACTCCCCCACCAAACGATCTGTGGCGGGAATTTTATCTTAGTTGTCACGCACTGAAGCTCAATTATTTAATGATTCTTTTCTTTTCTTTTTTCAATTTGGTTAGAAGGTCATATCAATTTTGTCCAATTTGTTGGGTGATTAATTTAATAATGCTAATTTCTCATGAACACGCCTGTTTTTTTATGTTAAATTCTTTGGAAGACTTATCGGTACTTAATTGTTAAAAAGGGTCATGAATTTGGTACTAAATTTAGATTTATTAATTTAAATGCTGGATGCCTAATTAACTTTTGCTTTACAAGACTCTTTGTTTATCATCTTAATTAAAAAAAATTATATTTTTTAAATTATATTTTAAAACTTTTTTTATGTGATTTAGTTTTAATTAAAAATCAATAAATTTTTATTTTATTAAAATTTTTGTAGAATTTCTTCTATATTTATACCACACAAGTTATCAACTAATCCCATACATTTCAAAAAAATTATTTCTCAAACTCGATCTGATCACCCTAAATCATTATCGTCACAGCATTACATAAGTCATGTTTTTTTTTTTTCAACTCTATTTTCCTTTCTTGTATTTATATGTTAAAAGCAAACTACAACACAACACGCGACCATATGAATATTTATTCATAATATAAGAAAAACTTCAAAATAATTATAATATCCATTCATGATTGAAACATTAAAGAATTTTCAATTCATAGGAAGCAAGATACATTATCTAATATTAACTGAAATGAATAATAAAGTAAAGTTCATAAGAAGAAACATGAATTAATACTCCTCACCGCAAGATATAGAATAATTGCCATGTGGAGTTCACGAGATCAATTTTATTACATGGGAATCCAAAAGTTTAACATAGGGACTTGCTCATTGGTTGCATCAAGATTTACACTAGCTAACATCTAGTTATCTATATCTACAGTAAAAAAGGCACATCTCCAGCTAAAAATTTATATTAAATATAAAAATTTAAATTATACAAATATTAATCTTAATAATGAAAATACAATACCCTACTTTTTTATTATGTAAATTTCTCCTCTAGTTGAATCTTCTTAACATACATTTAATTTCTCAAAAATATAAAGTTAAAAGTACTAATATCAACATAAATCCATTAATATTTTTAGCTTTTATAATTCCAAAAAAATCATAACATCATGTAATACTAATATGAACATAATCTATATCAATATCATTAACTTTCAAGTTCTAGTACGCTAATCAAGTTTTCATTAATTTCAATATCACTATAATTATATTGATATTTTTAGCTTTTATAATCCATAAAAAATCATAACATCATGTAATTTGATATCAACATAATCCATACTAGTATTATTATCCTTTAAATTTCGGTTGGCTAATCAAATTTTCATTTATTTTAATATCAACAAAGGCTTGTTGATATATTTAGCTTTTATAATTTTAAAAAAATCATAATATTATGTAATGCTATATCAATATAATTCATATTAGTATTATCAATCTCTAAGTTTTAAAAAGTTAATCAAGTTATATTATAAGTTTTTTTTAAATGATTGGAAATATATATATTAAAGCATAGTGAATCTACCATGCCCATTAGTCTCAATCCACTAAGGAGGGAAAATGTTCCCCTCACGTTTTTTAAAGTCGATGTTATATCTGTTAATAACTATGAAAACTTGTAATTAAGCATATACTCGAGCATAAGATTATCATGACTAATATACACGCACCTCCCCATTGTAAAACCCAATCTAGCCTAATAAGCCTATATAGAATTTGATTGATTCAAGATATAGAATGGTCTGAATTAAAAAAAATACGTGAACTGATTAAAATATATAAATTAACTTCTAACCTAGATTAAAAGCTGGTCAATAAAACCCTTGATTTTTGTTTTGAATTATTTTTTACAAAACTTTGCCATTTAACCTATTTATTTAAATAATTAATTTGAGGGGTTAACTATTCCGAACAATGACACTAGCCTTGACTCGAATAGACCTGGTAGTTTCATAGCTTAGATAAATACAGTGCCAGCATTTATTATATTAATTAAACTTAAAATTGTCTTGGCTGAATTTAGGTGCTATGGCCGCCCACAAATACTGAGCTGTTCTGAATCCACATGCCTATCCCGTGAGTGATTGATTGTGTTGTGTTGTTTTATTGAATAACACAGTTATGTCATGAAAGTTTGTGCACCCAACATTTACCAGTAAAATCTGTCAAAAATCTGCGCTTACATTGCTCGCTGAAGACCATTTATAAGGCTTCTTTGCATGATAGATACAGTTTTTTTTTAACATTCCAAAAATATTTTGGATTTTTTAAAATTATTTTGATACAATAATATATAAAAAAAAACATGCAATAGTGCCGAAAGATGTTTGTCCGGGCTGAATAATGTTACCACAAATTGGGTGGTCCCAGGACCACCTCATCTTTTTTCCTGTAGCCACATTTCGCCGCATTATCCAATAAATATGTGGATACACAGATTGCTTGCTAACTGCTACATAGTTAGGTTTTAAAGCCTTTGTCTTGTACTTCTAGAGATTAAGCATGTGGATATATAGTTTGGTAACCACTTTTAAGTAAAAAAATCATATAAATCTGTAAGGAAGCAATTAATTTTGAAAGTGTTCTTCCATTATCATCCGTGAAGATTATACAAAAATTAAAAATCAAAACCTGCTGCAAGTATCATATATATATATATATATATATATTAGTTATGAGCTGTTAGTGTTAGAAAAAGAATTTAGTTAGCGTGTTTATGAAATAGATGAGATTGCTTTTTACATGATATATTAAAATAATAATTTTTTTTATTTTTTTTAAAAATTATTTCAGATATTATTATATTAAAATAATTTAAAAATATTTAAAAAATATAAATGTAAAGTAAAGAAAATAAAAAAATTTAAAACACAAAAACAAACCTAACCTTAATATTTAAGAATAAGATTATGATTGTGGTGCAACGGATGGTTTTTATTTAAAATTATTGTTTTGATGTTTTTAATAAAAATATAGATTATAGCATAATTGTTATCAAACAAACATGGTTTATTTTCATAGATATTTCATTTATTATTAGGGATGTATTTAAAAAAACAAAAATAATATTCTTAGGAGAGGGATAAATTGCAAGGGATATGAGTAGAAATTAAACATTTGGTACAAGATTTACTGATAAGCTCATTGTCAATGATACATTTTATGTATAATTGGCAATAATTATAATAAACATCTTCCAAAAAAACTGCAAAACATAGTAATAATTTCACTCATAAAGATAAAAAGAAGTAAGCCATAAAGAAATAAATAGACCAATTCGACCAGCTTTCAGGGTGGAGCCAGCAGCTAAGTTATCTTAGCAAATGGTTCCAACCCAAATTAGAGAGAGAGAAAAAAAACATTTGCTTAATTAATTAAATTAAGCATCGGCAATGGTCCAAGTCATATCATTCTCAAAAATCCAGTGACAGACCTCGATCCGGCCCGGACCCGGACCCAGGGCCAAAAAGGCTCCATGGGTGGGGCTCCAAGAAGATGTATCCAAGTGGCAGATGGCAACACCATGATTTATCGTGGCCTTGCTATTTGGATCCAAAAGATCGGCTTCGTAGACCCGAACTTTGGGAACAGAGTGGCAGTAATAGAGCAGGTAAGGATAGAGGCTCTGGTGACATGAGACTGACCTGGTCACTCTCCCACCGTTGATCCCTTTGATCGATCCAACCATGATGTTTTTCTTCGACCCGTTCACGTTATCCGTCGTACGGACAGCCACGTTGCGGCCTAACACAGAGGTTGCAAAATCGATCATGTCCTCGGCCGAGCCCACACAGCGCTTGGTCTCGCCAGGGCTGGGTGATCTCTCACACTCTTCAAGAGCATCCAAAATGATCCTCTCCATGCTTGAATTATCACTAGCATGAAAAATTTCCTTCAGCTGATAAATTTTGGAGGTGGAAAAGGGTAATTTGGAGATGATGGAGCGAGGCAGAAAGGATCTTTTGGGCATTTTGTCTCGAATGTCCGGCATTGGCATCACACTTCCCTTCTTCAACATCGACTCCCGGAAGAATTTTCCGGGCTCTATCCACTTATTGTTCTTTACCACACTGTCACTGGTTACCTTCATTGAAGCATCGGCAGTGCTTGCGCTAGTGTACCCGGCAAAAGTGACGTCCTTCTTATTGGCATAGTCTTTGAAAGTGGTGTTTACTCCGTAGATCTTGAACCCAATCCGCTGCCCCATGGCTCCATTCCCATAGCCAGAGAACTTATCAGTCCCTTCATTGAACGATTTTCCATAATTGGCGAAATTGGCTTTCTCTGCATTCGAATTCTTGGCATAAGATTGAAAGGAATCATCCCCAACATTTGATTTTTCCCTGTAAGTGGAGAAGCTATGAACACCAGCATTCCCACCATCGCCATAGTTCACGAAATTATTCTGTGGAACATTCCCATCAAATCCGTAAGACTTGAAAGTATCATTAGCCCCGTTGGCAGTCTCACCATAGTTGGTGAAATCTGAACCAATCACATTCGAGCCCGTCCCATAACCAGAGAACTCATTGGGAACTCCATTCCCGTTCTTCCCATAACTGGTGAACGCTTGACCCGCTCCAGCATTCGCATTCTCTGTGTAAGTCGAGAACTTCTGGCCCTTCCCATTAGCACTATCAGAATAGGAAGCGAAGCGAAGATTTGGGTTGTTTACCTCCACATTGTACCCCTTGAACTCTCCAGTGCCGCCAGTCGCACCAGCGCCATAGGTGTTAAAGCTCTGGTCAACAACGTTGGATTCAGGGGCATAGTTGGAAAACGTTTCGCCGTGACCGGCGGCGTCGCGGCCGTACCGACGGAACGAGTCGACCGGGATATTGTCACCATCGGAATAGTTTTTGAAAGAGTCCGCTCCACCGGCTCGATCAGTGCCGTAATTGGTGAAATTCTTGTTGTTATAGATAGCGAAATGGGAGTCATGGTCATGCTTTTCAAGACTAGGAGACAAATCAGGGAAGCAGAAGAGTTTGGCAGAGGAACAAAAGGCTGGGAGTTGAGCGGAGAGAGCATTTTGGGAGGCGAGTTTAGCAAATGTTGCCAAATCGACAGGATTCAACGGGGAGGCTTTGGAGATGAGAAAACCAGATTTTGGTAAAACCGTGTGGATCTCCTTTTTCCAGTACCGAACTAGAGATGCCTTGGGTGTAAATGGGCTCTCACCGTTTGGCGAATCTCCACTGCCAACCGCTGAATAATTCACCTGCAATGCATTGTGATTTGAGAAATAAACAGCAAGTTTTAACCAATAATTTGTATGAGAATCACGCATCTAAAACATAAAACAGACAAGAGAGAACAAGACTGAAAGCAGCAGTCAGGAGGACGCGGGCGTAGAGGATAGGCTTACTTACATTGAGCAATGAGACGAAGGAAAGGGAGAGAAGAAGGGTAATGGGGTGAAGAATATGCATTTTTTTAAGAGAGAAGAGTGAGAATGTTGGTGGGTTTGTAGGGTTGTGAATTGATGAAATATATATAAAAGGACCCTAAACTTTACAGAGGGAGGGGGGGGGGGGGGGTGTACTATTTAATAGGGGTAACAATTAAACAATATATATATTTTTAAGTTAAAAAGTTTGTCTCTGGGTTTGTGGTTCCTGGTTCCTGGTTCCTGAGCATTGACACTCATGGAGCCAAGACTCCGGTCGGCTGAGTTACAAGTCTTAACTCTCAAGTGCAAAGTCGAAAAGACAATTAATCATACTGCCAGCAACTCGGGTTTCAAAGCCTACCCATTGGGCCATAACCCAACAAAAAACCACACACGCAAAAGGGAAAATTACAGACAGTATACTAGACTACTTGTGCATAATCTCAGCTGTAAAGGCAGGGGATATTCGAGAAAACAAAGTCAAAGGACGACGAGGAAGAGAAGAGAGATGGGCTGTGGGAAGTGGAGTGAAGAATGGGGGGATTTATAGGCCCCAATGTAAGCTGTATAGAACCCACAGAAGCTCTAAAAATACCACTGCGCGTATAAGGTTGTATGGCATTATTTTTCCTAGAAATGGATTTCTAGTGGGCACAATGGATCAACCAATTTATATTCTCTTCTCGAAGAGATAATACCAAAAACCCTCGATGTCATTGATAGGCCCCACATTTCAAATAATTAAAAAAAAAAATAATTTGTCCAACACGAGCAGAGAAGTGTTTTAAGTGTTAGATTAATGGGTAAGAGTCAAGGGAGCTTTGACTCTTTTAGTGAAAGGCAGCTCGAAAATTGGGATGGAGGCATGTACGCGATTTCTGATGGATACGTGTCTCCTCGTGATTGGCGAGATGTCACTCTCTCTTTCACGCGTTAGCCGCTCATGATTTTGTTTTACCATGTTACTAGTTTTGGAGTTTGTAGAATCTTTCCGTGACTCGATTTTGCTTTCAGCATTATGAGAAAATAGCAACCATTCCTAGCTCTGTCCTGAAGGACCTTGACAAAGCTCGTGATAATGGCACAGTATGTAATTCTATTCTGAGTTTTGAGAAGACTGGTTTCGCGACTGATCACCTACCGTGTTTATCATTTAGTGCCTTTTGCAACTGTAGTTAAAGTTTGTATTAAAAAATTATATTTTTAAAAAAATTATATTTAACATCAAAATAATTTATAAAAAAATAATTTAAAATAAAAAATAATTCAAAATTTATTAAAATTCCAATACAAACATATCACCGAATAAAAACACTTAGTGATTCATTCATTATTTTTTAATAAACATATTTACTTATGTCGTGTTTAATTAATGTTTTTTTAAATAGATATAGAAATGATATAGATAAATTTAATAAAAATAAAATTATAAATAAAATAATTTTTAATATATATATATATATACACACACATATAAAATTTCAAATAAAAAAAATAAACAGATATATTTTCTGTATTTCAATAATCTTCCTCTCTTTTATATAAAACAATAATCAAATATTATCTTCACATCAATAATGATTTTAGTAAAGGTAAGAAACATATTCGATTGTTTTGTGAATCTTAACAGGGTTTCTAAACAAAACTATTTTAAGTTTGGTCCTTAATATATCAAATATGATCAAATTAACCTTATCATTAAAATTTATAACAAAAATATCATGGTTCCTTTTAATGTGAGCTATAGAATCAAAATATTAGGAATGAATTTTGTTATTTCTTGATTCTATACATTCAGATAGTTATGAGATTAGATTTATTTTCTTGTCATAGTTATCTTAGGAATGGTTGTTTGTGTATATAAAACCCTACTTTGTAATAGAAAAGAGAAGTGATAAATCATATTTTATACAAGAATTTCTCTTTGATTTAATATGGTATCGGAGTATAGATCCATTCTTTGCTTTCTGAATAACTACTAATAACCTTAGAGAAACCAAGGCAATGAATGTACCAATATCAACTAACTTGATTGAATAAAAACAACCAAAAATAACTGTAAATTTTGACAATCTCATGACAAGAATGGATCATGTTGTAACTCATAACCATGCTTAAACCTCAACAATAATCTATGATACTGCAACTGTATAGATTGGTATCAAACTTAATGCCACTAATTATGTTTTATGGTTCCAAATTCTAGAGGCATATATCTTATAAAAAGACATTAGGGATACATAAATGATGACTTTCTGCAACCAAAATTGAATGATCTCAACTTTAAAAGATGAAAAACATAGGACTTTTTTTATAAAAGGATGATTAATCGACTTAACAAATCCCTCTTTCATAAAAAAACTTTATTTGATTCCTAACTATTAATCAAGTATGGGATTCAATCATTACTATTTACTTTGATGGATTCGATACATCTTAGGTGTATAATTTGAAGAGACAAGTAACATGAATGCAACAATAAGAGAATCTATAAAATCACATTATAATTGTCTTTAAGACATATGAAAGGAAATTGATTTTTATAAACCAAATCTTATGGAATGTGCTAGTGACATACAAAAGTATAATGCTTTCCTTCAAGATGATTGAGTTTATACTTTTTTGGATGGACTAGATGACATGTTCAACAAGATAAGGAGTGATGCACTTCAATTGAACCCATTTCCAACAGTTAAACAGGCTTATACCCATGTTCAAAGAAAGACATCAGACATATAATTTTGCTTATAAATAACGAGAATCCTATTATTGTAGCCATGGTTTCTAGAGGGGGGAAATGACAACAAGCACTCTAGAAGGCTAAATATGAGACATCTTTATCAAGAGGGTGTAATATATATAATTTAGCAAAAACTAAAGGACAAATGGAGAATGAAGGCAATAATTGTTCTCATTATAAAAATATAAAGCATATACAAGATACATGCTTTAAATTACATGGTTACCTATAATGGTGGAATGAGTTAAAGGCACGAAAGTAATAGGTAACTGCTGGTAGCATATGACAATCAACATTAACAAACACAAGGATCCAACTATCATTAACTTCACTAATAGTTTTAAAAGATGATGCCATAATTCATTCTAAAGATCAAGGTAATAATTGTTATTATACTAGCAGTGTATTACTTGTTTCTAAGGAAACTAATAATAACCTAATAGTGGACTTTAGTAGAACAGATCACATGACTTTAAGTCTAAAAGACTTTGTTAATATTACAAAACTAAGGTGGATTAGTATAACCAATGTTAACATAATTGAATATCCTGTTACAAGGGTTGGAACAATGCATATATCACCCTTCATATTATTGATAAATATTTATTAGTGCATTCTATTTTAAATAAGTTGTTGTCTATAAGTCAAGTTACCAAAGAACTAAACTGTGTAGTACTAATGTATTCAATTTTTTTTTTTAGGATATTCTCATGAAGAAGATTATTGGATATAATACTGCGAGAGAAGGGTTATATTACATAGATGACTTTAGTCCAAGTAAAGTCAACCCTATGAGTTGTTCAACATTTGCAAAAAAAAAAAAAAAACAAATTTGGCAATTAATTTATTGATTTGGGCATCCATCATTTAGCTATATGAAGTATTTGTTTACAAAGTTATTTTTGAATTTAAATTATTTAAGCTTTAGATGTGAAACTTGCATTTTAGCCAAGAGTCATCATAGATATTTTCCAATTCATTTTAATAAAAGTGATATCTCTTTTGCCTTAGTTCATTCTGATATTTGGAGACCATATCTTATTATAACTATATCTAAAAGAGTTGGTTTGTAAACTTTATGAATGATTATACTAAGATGATATGGTTATATTTGTTGAAACACAAATATAAAGTATTTGATATGTTTCATACATTCATGCTATGATTCATAACCAATTTTTAATAGAATCTAGATTCTTTAATCTGATAATGAGAGAGAGTATGTGAATAATGATTTCTCATTATTTGTTTTATTAAAGAAATGGTATTCTATATAAATTGTTATGTAGTCAAACTCCCTAAAATAATGGATTGGTCAAACAAAAAAACTGATATATTTCAGAAATTGCACATGTATTATTATTTGGAGCACAAATACTAGGTCAAAAATAGGATGATAGTGTTGCCACCACTGTTTATTTGTTAAATCACATGCCTTCTTAAACTTTGAGATTCAACATTCTACTATTGGTTTTGTCATAACATATTACTCTATTGTCTATACTTTTTATTCCACTGTATATGTTTGATTATACTGTATATATTCATCTACATAAAAATCAATGAACAAAACCTAAACTTTGTACTATTTGTTATATATTTCTAGGGTATGGTATAAATAAAAAAAGGATTTTCTCGCTGTGATCTTATAAAAAAACAGCTCTACACTACAATGAATGTTACTTTTTTATAGTTAAAGAATTTTTACTCTTTAAAAATATCAATTTCTCCTCTTAAGGTGGAGACTTGAGATGGAGCAAAAGTGGTTGGACACAACAAATGATGCTCAAGATGTTTAAAACATGACAGAAACAAAGATAACAAGTGGTGCTCAAGACGTGACAAAAACAAAGATAACTCAAAACACTATAGGAAAAGTTGCTGTAATAAAAACACCAACAACTCTAAATATGACAAAAATAGTTCCATTTATAGTAGAAACAACTTTAAGCGTGTTGCTGGGAATAATGCTGAAGACCTAATAAATGGTGCTATCAAAATATCACCAAAACTAGCTCTAAATATAGCACTTGAAGACATTGCAAATGATATTAATTTAAATAAAGTTGTTATAACAACAATGCTAGACATCAATAAGATAATAGTTGAGGAAGATAAAAAAAAATCACACTTTAAATATACCGTAAAACCTTTAATTTTGAAGCACTTAATAATGAAAAAAATCCTTTTTATGAAAATATTTCTAAGGTAATTTCTCATGTACCATCTTTCAACAATATTTTGAATACTATTAATAGTTATCACTTACTTTTTAAATACAATAGGGGCAAGCCCAATCTATTACTCATCAGATAACGAGGGAAAAAGTTCAAAATACCCAATTTCTAATTATGTATCCATAAAAGAACTACCTATTCCTTTTAAAGCCTTTGTATATAAGTTGTCCTCTTATCGAATTCCTTATGTATTAGATTTAAGCAATAGTAACTAGCATAATAATTTCTCTAGACAAGAGATGTATAATTCAAGATGTTAGCCCAATATGAATTATTATCATGAATAATTTCTTTGGGCGAGAGACATATTTTTTCAAGTCAAGATTTTAGGTTCAAGGTAAGACAAATAAGATTGATTTCGTGAGCATTTAGAGATGAAAATAATTGATTAATAAAAGTTGATTATGTGAACACAGGTTCTCTAACTAGCGAACTGTTCAATAAATTTGTTCTAGAAAACATATAAAGGTTTAAGAGATGACAATTTTAAAAAGTTGGATGATAAATTTTTCTTATCAATGTCATTATCATCCATCTATTTCTTAGTAAAAACAATAATGAAAGCATAATTATATAACACTCTAACTAATTAAAACCTAATCTATTTAAGATCTGAGAGTCAATGAGGATGGCTCAAACAGACATATATACAAGTTGCTTATAGTTTATCTATGTAAAGTTAGATTGGTAATAGTTTTGAAGGTTTTAGCTTTCTAATTTTGATGTCTTATATAGTATACTGTTAATTAATAGCCTGAAAGATGAAATTACATTTGATAGCTCATGATGTATGAATTTTTATGTCATTGTTTTTGCATGAAAATATAGTTATTGATAGAAAAATAAAAAAGAATAGATATGAAGAACAAATCATCCTAAAAATAGGGTATGCTTTTTGAAGGGTTAAACAACAATGCTAGTTAATAATTGCATCAGATTAAATTTCATGAATTAGAATGAGCAATTAACTAAAAATTTGATTGAATCATGTTTCTTACATCTGCTTTTATCAAATTGTTTTGTTAGATTATGGATTTCAGTTGAATGAATATAAAGTGTTTTGTTATATTATCAGTTTTAACTAATGTTATTAAATATAATCTAGATAAGTAGATCAACTCAATACCTAATATAAATTGAGTTAAAAAAAACACAATTAGGAGGCTTTTCAGTTAAACTTGAATTATCTATTCACCCTATTCAAAACTTGGTTTAATGCTCTTTTTTATTAAAAAAAATTCAAAGTGACATTATTATTCATTAAAAAAATAAATAAAATGACATAATTTAGATTGACTTGAAATAACTCATCCAACTTAAAACTCAAGTCTTAGATAGAATCATAAGTCTAGCTACATTTAATAAATTTAGTTTTATCTTATAACATGTCCATATAACATATATACATATGGTATTTACACATGATCTAAATTAAAATTTTTATAAGGTTATGCCAAAGACCAAATTGCTTTTTTAAGAAATATCAGGGATTGAGCAATAGTCTAAACTCAAGATAAATTGTCATGCCTATTTATACACATGAGTGTTAATTGTCTCCTTAATGTATGGATGATTTCTGAATTGCTTTCATATGTTTTTTGACATGATATGTTATCAAAGTTGCTATATTTTATAGGTAATAAAATATATGAAAATACCTAATAATAGACTCATGAAAAAACAAAAACAAATCTATAGAGATCAAGGATCTACAAATACCAAAGATCTACAAAAAGATAGAACTTGTAGATTTATAACCAACAAACACAGGAATACAGGGATACCAATGAAATATGATATCAAACTTACTATTTCATTAGCCTATGTTTTGCTGCACAATAGATTAATTTTTTTTAAACATAAAAAAAACTCTAAGCATGTGAAGGTTTTTTGGCAATGTTATTAAACTTGAGGAAATAGGTAAATCTTGAAACCATTGAACGAACTCTTTGCCTAGTACAAGTTTCCAATTAAATCATATAAAAGTTAACTTGAAATGAATTTATTGATTTAATAGGTTCAAAGAAAATATGGATGACTCACAAAAGCATGAATCAATTTAAATAAATAAAATATTTTTTTTAAATATGGAGATCATGACATATTGGATGACATTAGTCACACATAACTCGGTTTATAAACTTATCTAGATTTAATAATTTTTTTTTAAATTTTTTTATTTAATTATATGATAAAAATTATATAGTCGCAATTTCAAACATCATCCTAAAATAGATGTTTATTCAATATTGTGATAATCATAAAAAAAGTAGAAAAAATCATTCACGAAATATATTTCCCAGCCAATTCAATATTAATGGAAAAAACCAGGAAAATAATAAAAAAATTTTTTAATTAATATCAACATTAAGTAAAAGACCAAATTGCTCCTAAAATGATGATTAAACATATTGGGTGATCTCAGTTACACATAAATCAATTCATGAACTTAGCTCGGTTTAATAATTCTCTTTAAAAAATATTTTTTACTTAATTATATGAAACAAATTAGATGCTTATAATTTTAAACATCAAACCTAAAATAGATATTTATTTGAGATTGTGATAAATCTAAATAAAGAAAAAAAAATCATTCACGAAGTCTATTTCCTAACCAATTCAATGTCAATGGATGAAATCAGGGAAAAATAAAGAATTTTTTTATAATTATTATCAACATTAAATAAAAAACAAAATTATCCCTAAGATGATGATTAAGTCCTGGAAGCCAAACTTTAAAAGTGAATTTTTTATTAAAAAAACTTAGACCAAAGTTATGAGTTGTTTTGCACTTAATTATAGTAACTTTAACTTTAGAAAATATAATAAAAAAGATAGAAATAACCTTGATCAATTAAAAAATGGTTAATTATCAATAATTGAAGGATGATGAGTCTGTAAGCTATTGTATGAAAAACTAGCAAATTTACTATGTCAACCCCTACTAATTGCCCTAGGAGAATATTTTAAATCTAAACTAATATTCTAAATTTTCAACCTGTGGAATTAAAAACTTAAATTCAATTAAGAATTTCAATTTTCCACCAACTTAATGCTAAATAATAAAATTAAAAAAAAAATTAATTAAGAAACTAACCAAAGAAAAAGAAAAGAAAAGAAAAGAATGAGCATAAAAAATGAAAGGAGAAAAAAAAACTAAGTGGTGAAATTGAAAAGGAAAACAAATTAAAAAACTATCACAAATTAAAAAAAAATAAAAAATGACCAAATATAATAGATTAAACAAAAGTAAAGGATGATGCAATTGAAAACAAAACAAAATTTAAAAAATGAATAAAAAAATAGAAATAAGAAGATAAGGGATAAAATAAATAAATAAAAAAACATGAAAGGATGATATGAAAATATATAGGACCATGCATGCATTTCTAGAAGAAAAGAAAAAAGAAAAAACATGATGTTGGTGATGCACTAGATATTTGGAAACTACATCTGCCACACATTATTGAAGAGGAGGACGAGATGAATTGAATCATATAATGAACTAATATTTCTTACCACTGAAGTCAGTTGTATGCATTGCTTGAAGTCAAAAACTTGGTACAGTCATTTTTAAATACTACTCTATCCTTAGTATCAAAATATTATTAAAAAAAAAATCATTTTGAAATTATGACTTAGCTACTCAAGCCAAGTTTTTAAAATTTTAAATTCAAGGGTAATAAAACTATTATGCTGAAATGTTTAAATAAATCCTAAATCATATTTAAGTGATTATTTATTTTTAAAGATAATGAAGTTATTTTACCAAGCAAAATAATAATAAAAAGACCAAGCCACCCCTTAACAATTCTTAAAAGATAAATGAACTAAAAAAAACTATTTTACTCCTAAAAATATAATTTATTAAGAGATTTTTTAAAAGTAAAACCATCAATTCACTAATACAATCTGACATACATATAATGTTTTTTTCTATATATTTTAGCTTTCTTTTTAATAATTACTTCAACTGTTTAGAATTTTATACCTTTAGATGTGGGCCTTTAAATGTTTTAAGTCATGTTTGGCTTGAGAATTAACATGATTAAATTGACCTTTAATAGATCTTATACACACAAGGTCGAATTAGAAATGAGAATTCAATCGACATTTTGACTATGTTGGATAGTATTTTTCAAACATATGATATCTTTATGATACTATGAGCATTTTTAGTATTTTGTGGTAATGGATTAAAGATTACTTTTTAAAATATATTTTATTTAGGTTTGCATTGAAATAAATTTTTTATTTTTTAAAATTTATTTTTAACATCAACACATCAACATAATTTAAAAATATAAAAAAAAAATCAATTTTTTTTCAAAATAACTTTTAAAATACAAAAAGGAACATGCCTATAAAAACTTGATTTGTGGTTTCTCTCTATTTTTTTCATTAGACATCTTATTTAAGTTACTCTAGGGTGCTTGCCATTATTCTCTTACTTGTTTTTGAAGTTTCTTTTTTAGCCTCCTTATCCCTATGGTATTTCATATTTTATGAAGGAATAGAAACCACGTCCCATGCTTTGAATAATTAAATGTATCGATGTTGTATGTCAGAATATATAGACGACAATAATGAAAGATAAGTTGTAATATTGTTAAAATACTGTAATAATTTAATATAAGCTCAGCTTTTGAGACCTATGTCTCAACATTTTAACGTATCTTATCATGTTACTTGTTCGGGGAACACAAGTCATTTTTTTTTATCATAATTTCAAATATTATCAACTACTTTATCTTCACATATCCTTTTATTGAGTTATATATTTCTTAAGGATAACCATATGGAGTTTATTGGTCTGCATCAATATTCTCTCAAAGTTGTATACTATATAAGCTCACCAACCTAGCATGTTATGGTCTTTCATGAAGAAAAATCTACTCTGATGAAAGATGCTACTTCACTCATACTATGATTCAACCATCTTTTCCATTGTGTCATTCTATTTGATCCAGATATAGTTTGGCAATACAGTGAACCACACGTTGCTCCACAATAATTTTTTTTTTTTAATAAATGTCGCATCTCAGCATCATATTGCATTGTAAATAGTCATTAAACTCTCGTTATTGTTCTATCATTGCCTTGTTGCATGAGCCATAAACCTATAAGAAAGCTAGCTAGTACCAATCCTTTATGATACCAAGTTATGTCAATGAATTACAAGCCTTGAACAAAATAAAACCAAGACTCGCTCAGCTAGCTTGTTGAGAGTTATAAAGACATGGACTTACAGTAAAAGATCTAAATCCTGAGTATATGACATTAACTATGATGAGAACTTTGAGATAGAATATTAACGTAAGAATTAAACAATGATAATAACAAATGTCAAGGTTGGAGGATCCACTAATGGTATGTCAAACAAGTATAGTATAAACTCTTATTATTCAATTGAAAACCACACACAAAGGAGGTTCCAATCTAATTATAGATTGTTAACATGATTATATTAGTCATCTTATTCGATTAATCCTAATACTTGTAAATCTCGTCAAGCACTCATGATTATGACTTATGTTAACAACAAATCAAGTTCCTTTCATAGCTTAGGTGTCGGTTATATCATACAGTATGAACTATGAAAGTGCCAAACATTTGTTGTACCAAGTGTTATATAACATAAATCAAGATTAGTCATTTAACAAGCAAATTATTAAAGAGTGAACAAGATAACAAATACAAAACATGTTAGTATCAAACATTAAAGTTCATATTAAGTTTATATTATACTTATTCTTATACCATTAATGTAACCTTTTCACCTTGATATAATAAACTTAGTAAACATAATGAAAGAAAGAAAAATAAATAAATAAATAAATAAAATAAAAACATAAATAAGATAAGAGTTAACTAAGTAAAGGAAAGGAAATGAATGACATAAACTTGATATTAATGAAAGCAAAGCATAAACATTACAAAAAATACAAAGAGAGAAAGCAAGAGCATGATCTTGATATGGAAACCAAAATACTTAAATGCATGGTAAATGCCTCCTTTTAAAAGTCAAAATTGGAAAATTTTGATTTGATGACTAATTGATGAGTGAGTGACCAACTCTTGACTTGGTCACAATCCTTATCTTCTCTTGTCTGCCCAAAATATCATTAATAACATCACAATTGGAGCCATTTGAAAACATGAAGTTGTAGGAAATTATCTCAGATTTCTTGTGTAAAAACGTCAGGTCATTTGGACTTTTAGAACTCCAGATATGGGTCAAATACTTAATAGTGCTCGTGCTGGAAGACAGATTCAGACTTATTTGTTATTACTACAATTTAGACTTAAAAATGACATTTTTAAGTTTTAGGCTCAAAAGTTGTAGGCCTATGTCTTACTTTTCCATCCATATAAAGTAGACCTAAATCTGAGATCTACAACTCCAAATATGACCCAATCATTGAATAATATTCTGGTTTGGATTGCACCGACATCTCTTTTTTAAGTTTGGTCATCTCTTTGTCCTTTGAATTTCAGTTCTTAAATTCATCAATTAATTCTTTATTTATGTGATAGGCCTGCATTTAAAATGAACATTTACCACAAATTAAAGATATCTTATATTATTAAAGATATTATTATAAAACATGCTTTAGTTAAGGAGTTATGGATACGTCAAGTGCAAAATAATGACATAAAATCTTGATAAAAAATGCACTTTTAAGTACTAATCATGAATTATTTTGGATTTGCTTCTAACACATACTATCTCTACGTACTATGTGTTGATCATATAACTATTACAAGGGATAATTTTCAACATCACAAAACTTAAGGAGTTCTTCAATCGTAGTATGAAAAAAAAAGGATCTAGCCAAACTAGGTTTTCTTTACGCCTACAAGTTTCTTCAGACGATACTCTAGCTACTACTTATTTGTAGGCTAGTTATTCTATAGGTATCTTTTTTCCTGCGTATTTGATTGATAGTAAAACTACTCCAACTATTGAGTCTAATGGCTAGCTAGTTCACGCTTGTAATGGCACAACACCATGTGACGCTACACTATATATCTCATTGTCATTCATCCTGATATAAGATATTTGGCTCAACATGTGTTGATCATATAACTATTTCAAGGGGTACTTAATTTAATCTATAAACTCCATCTTTCTATACAATCATCGCTGGATGGCTTCTGTAGGACATGGGAGCTCAAATTATCGGTGCCACCTTGTTGCACCGTGATAATTGTTGCGATGTCGCGGTCGCATAAATTAATTATCCTAGCTTAAATCACACAAGATAGTATAGAGCAAGCAAGGGATCGATCCCACAAGGAAGATTTAGTTCAGATTTTTATGTTATACGTTATGCAATTGGGAGGTTTTGATTTGTGATAATCTAAAATATGGAAGAAATTAAACTAGTGAACACAATCAATTAAAACTGAAATTTATTAAGAAAACAAACTTTGGTCACAAGCACACACATCCACCTACAGAAATCAGAACCGATCCTTGAAACGAAACTCTAGTTTATATTCTGAATTTTTATCTTTTCTTAACTTTGGTTAATTAACGGATCCGCCGTATAACTAGCCCCAACCAACAAATAATCACAGTGTCCGCACTAATGATTTAATCTAATGACAGCCTTAAGATCTAGATAAATTCATTAATCTTAATAACCAAGTTGTCTGCTTGTGTTGCTTTGATTGAATGTTTTCCCTAAGTTTAATAACGTAGTTCCGCCACAATTATCAAGCTTAGTTGCTTCACAAGTTTATATACCCTAACTCCGATTTTGATACCAAACTTAGCAATAGATTGTTCACAATAATAACTTAGAGTCCGCTCTAGCAATTATCAACAACAATCATAGAAAATATACATAGGAAAATAATTATACTCATTCATAATACAAACTGAAAATAAATGGAAGAATAAATCTCACAGTTCCTGAAATCTAAAAGTTTTTGCGTCGTTGCAACCAAGAAAAGAGTTTAGTCTTGCATATCTATTGAACAACTACTCCTAAAGATAAAAGAAAGCATTATTTCTAGTATGTAGAGAGAAGAGTTTATGTTTCTTCACTTCTGGTTGCTGCCACCTTTCTTTGATTCTATTACAATCCCTTTTCTTCTTCCTTGGCTCTCTTGGTGTCTATATATAGGCTTCAATGGCAGCTCCTCTTACTTCTTTATCAACAATGGTGGATTCCAAACTTGCTAAACTTTGACATTAGTAGTTACCACCAACAACCCACCATTGTAGCCTCCTTCTTTGACAATATCAAGAGGCTGGAAATGCTACTCTAGCAGCTCTCTTTTACTCTCACAAGTTGACCTTCTTTCATTGACAATGGCAACCATCTTCTTTGACAATGGCAGCATTCTAACTTGCAGCTGGTTTGTGGTTGGTGGTTTGAGGTTAGTGGATTGAGGTTGGTGGCTACTTTTCTTAATCTTCTAGATTGATTTACTAGAAGGGCTAAATTGCTAAAATTATAACTTGGATGACAGTTTAGAAGCTTCGGGATGTAATTTGGATTCGTTTCTTCACAAAACTGGTTTGCTGGCAAAATTCAGTTGTCATCTTTGAAAACTCATATCTCCCTCATATGACATCGTTTTTTGCTGAAATTTGGATTGTTTCTAGACCTTTGAGTCAAAAATCTAAAAAAATTTAGTTTGCATTAATTGGACTTCTATAGCTCCAGATATGAAATTTTGAATGGAAAAAGGTCAACAGTGGCGGAATACAAGATTTGACTTTGAAGGATGTTATTTCCATGATCTTCCTCTTTTTATTTTTCTTGCATTACATTTCCAGAAAGGTATGGATGTTAGCTTTTTAGAGCCATTCACTTCATTTCGATCTCTAGAACTGACGCTCTGCACAAAACATCGACTGAACGTCAAATCTGCCAATTATCTTCAATTTACTCCTTTTTGCATTTTTCATCCAAAAGTACCTTCAAAACATAAAACAAAAAAAGTCAAGGCATTTTACATATAAAACATGGACAAAACATTAGGTAAATATAGGTGAAACTATCGAATAATATGGCTACATCAATAATCGATGTTCAAATTGCCTAAAATGATGTGTTTCAAGAACGAACATTTTCAAGACTTATCTTCCAAGCTCAAGTTGATTTCCACTCCACCACCTTAAGTTTGAGGGGGTGTCCAAATGTGTTAAATAATTATGCTAGTTACAATAAGAATATTATAGTAGCGTGATCTAACTCATCTAATTAATCTTTAGTAATTATTATTGATCCTTTGGATATCTATGATCTTTGGGAATTATTAATTTATTTTTAAAATCATCATGATTATATATATTTATATTTATAGGACATGTGGACATGTATCTATAGCCCTGTGAATCTCAATAATTTAGATATACAATACAAACATACAATTCTCTATATTCTCTTTATTGCTCCTGTTCTCCTTAATTAGCATATTATGAATTATGGTTCGGTAGTCTAGCTATTAAAAAAATTAATAAATACAAATAAAAATACTAATACAATATTTTTTTGATAAATTGTAGTTAATTTTACAAACATAATATTATCTTACTATATCTATCGGTAAATACTGACATAAATATTCTCTCAATATATACTAAGAGAATTACAGTGAAAAAAATAAATTAAAACAAGGCCAAAAAGTATAATGACATGTCATTTATACCATCACTAAAATTCATCCGTACACTCGTTGGTAAACTCACCTTTTTTTTTACATTGTTCATTATATCAATTACAAAAGATATTAATGATGGATTAATTTAGTTGCTATTTTTTAGAGAGTTTTAAAGCTATTCACTTTTCAATTGCATTATTAATTATTATTCTTTATAAATGAAATCACTGATAGATTAAAAAGTCATAGGTGATATTTGAGAGTTTGTGAAAATTTTGAATTAAATTAAAAATTTTAATTAAATATTATAGACACCAACAAAATAGTTAAAAATATTAATATTTAATTATCTGTTGGTGAAATCATCGTTAAAATATCCTAATAAAAAGATTAGAGTCCCTCATTTCATGATAGATGCGTCTCTTCTTCTTCGTTTTCTTCTTCTTCTTCTTTATATATAATGAAAAAAAATGTCCCTTTCTTTCTTTCTCTTCTCTTCTCCTCAATAGGTAGGTCTTCTCCTCTTTTTTCTTTTCTCTTTTTAATTACATACTTTATAATTTTTTTTTTTGTATCTTCTCAGCTTCACTTGCAATTACATTAAGGTAAGATTTTTTTTTTTTTGTATTATATTTGTTTTTTCAATTTTCAATTTTTAATAATTGTATGAATATTGTTGTAAATTTTTTTTTCCATATGAGATCAATCTTGTTGGATTTTGTTGTTCAATTTCAATTAAATTATTTTATTTGTTGCTAGATTCTGAGTTCTGATATAGGTTTTCTAGGTTGGGTTGAAATTATTTTTAGTTGATTTATTTATTTGTTGTTGTTTTTTTTTTGTGTTTTTATTTGTTGCAAATTTGTTTGAGTTTATTTTTTTTATTCCAAGCAACTCAGTTTTTTTTATATATTTTTAAATAACTACTAGCAGTATTATCAACAGATTAAGTTCGACATCGATATATTCTAGAGAGTTAGAAAAACATTATTGCAAATACCATTGTGCTAGTGTTTTTATCTCCGATAGAATTGTATATAGCATTTCTATAAGTTACATGACAACATTTCTGAGAGAAATATTGATGGAATGAAGCAGGTAATTTTTTTTGTGAGTTTTTCCTATCAGTAAATCCATTGATAATTTTATTATTAACAGATTCACTGATAAACTAAATATTACCGACAAGAATTTTACCGATGTAGCATTTATATTCGTGAACCTATCAGTAAATTTATTTCCGCTGGTATTTTTAAGAATTATAGTAATCTCTATATGGGTGTTTTATAAAATATTTTATCAATCACATTTCAAATGTTTCAAACATTTCTCATTTGGATCCTCTTTTTAATTTTTTCATAAAATCTACCCCATCGCATTGTTCGAAGGGAAAAGAAATGAACATTAGATGGAAAAAAAAATTAGATCAATGAGAAAATGATCCAACTGAGAAATTTCTAAAACATTTAGAACCTTCGTAGAAATCATTGCTGTCATGACATTGAATTTATCTTATTCTCATCAAGCTATTGCTCAAGCTAGATAGATTTTAGTTTTTGGAGTTCTTGCTTAAGATTTTGATATATTAATAAATTTTAATGAAAAATTGGATATAATAGACAAATATAATAGTTATGGCATGGCATGTAGGTAGTGGTGGAATGGTTGGTACTTGATAGTGTTGATGAAATGTTTTTACCATATTTATTTTTGGCATAATCTTGTTTTCAGATGGTCAAATGATATTCAATAGGTGTCAGGTGGCATTGATGGAAAATTATTTTTTATCATATTTTTTTATTAAAAAATATTTTTTATTAATATTCTTTTTTTAATTGTTTTCCTCCAACAAATTGTGACTCTAGTTTTCTTATAATAAAGGAGTTATATCCTTATTATATAGTCTAAAAATCTTTAAACCTCCTAATAAAAATAAAGAAAATTATAACCCGTCCGCACAAATTATTAAAGATACAAAATCACTTAGGTATACTACCACTAACTTCAAAATGAACACGTGACTAGCAACATTGATTTGCAGAAGTCATAATAACTACATTTTTTAATTTAATTTAATGTATTTAATTTTTAAAAGTTTTTTCCTGGCATCTTTACTGTCTTTGAAAGAAGAAAACTATTGATACTTCTCAAGAGGTTCTCTCTCCACCAATTTCTATCAACTTAGTCTAGGATTAAGAAAGTGTTTGTTTTCATGATTGAACTTGTTTTTTAAAATTATTTTTTATCTAAAAAAACATTAAGTTAATATTTTTTAATATTTTTAAAATATTTATATAAAAAAAACTACGCATCATATTAACATCCCAACCCCACCCATCCAACCATGATTCAAATTTCAAGCCCAGGACATGCTCCATCATGCTTGTAGATCCACTCAGCCAAGCAAGGAAGTTGACTTTGGAGGTCATAATTTATCCATCACATGGATATATACAGAGAAAACGAAGGAGTTTTAACAAGGTTATAATACTTCATGATCCTTTTTCTTTTTTCCCCAAAATGTAAATCAATCGGTTACGTACTGTTTTGACAAGTTCTAGGCTACCAAACGATTGGATCTTGTCCCCTGGACTGGACTTCCAGACCGCTTTCTCAGTTCGACCTAAGAGTGGTTTTTTCTTCCATTGTAGACGAGGTCATATATATATATATTCAAGTTCATTTTGTCACCCGAAAAGATCCACCTTGTTTGATTCCCACTAGCGCTACAGCAAACCATAAATTTTATTTCCCCAATAAAATGTCACTCATTGACCAAGTGACCTGCAGGCAGGCAGGCAGTTATGAGAGCATACCTAGCTAGGAGCGAAAAGGAAAAAAGAAGAAGAAGATTAGTAGCTGGATAGCAAATGACATTGGAACAACAATTTATAATGTAGTTTTTTTTGTCATAATAATAACAATAGAAGGTTTTATGAAAAGCATGCTGGCGGATGTCCGCCATGAAAAGAGATAAAAGTAATTACATGAAAGGTGCACCAATGGACAGAAAGGAAAAGAACTAGCAAACAAAAGAAAGGCTGACAAAATGGCACCGCAAGCCATTCAACTTTTCTCAGCGTCTTCTTATTCAGCTTCGAACACTTGTTCAGTTTCCAATACAACAAGCACACTGATATGAAGATTATTACTCGCTCCAAGTAAATACCATAAGAGGATAGTTTCCACGTCTTTCACTAAAATCTGCCATTAACCATCATTGTCCATTGAACCGGGAGTTTATCAAGTAGTGTGCGTAGAACACACTAAAAGAACCCCACCATGAAGTGAATTAAAAAAGTTATGAAACGGCCCAGTGGTGGAATGGCGCCTTGCGCCTTCTGATGTTACGGGTTCGAGTCTTGAAGTTGCATGCCTGTTAGCCCCGCGCTGCCTTACCTGCTTACTAGGTTTGCAGGGTGTTCAGTGGGCCGTGGGGATTAGTCGTGGTGCGCGTAAGCTGGCCCGGACACTCCACGTAAATCAAAAAAAAAAAAAAATATGAAACCTAATATAGCTATTAAACCTACTTTGAAGATGATTTGATGCAACTATTTGGGATTAATATGTTTTTTTTTTAAATAACTGGGTTATGATTGCATCAATCAAGTTAACTTTGAGTTAATTTTTTTAAACTCAATCTTAGTCCAGAGAGGTCAACTAGATATCGTAGTGATCTAAAAAAATAACCGGGTTATGATCAATCAACTAAGTTTAATAACATTGATGTATAATTAACGGCAATGGATGGAATTAAAAATAGCAGAGAGGCTGCTAATATCGAAAATCGAAAACTCCAATGAGTAGTGTCGTCAACATTCAGTAATTGATGACGCTCTAACAATCAACTAAAGTTAAAGAGGTACCCACCCATGTGAACATGAACGTGATAAATGGACAAGAAAAAATTGTTTGCAGGCCAAAGAGAACCAAAAGTTCGTACAATGGTTCTCATGAGTCCTCTCCATAAACATGCCCGCAGCCACCCTCACTATCTGGGGACGAAAGAGTCTTTCTCGACGTCTCTACCCCACACATGATTCACATGAAGACGTTGGAGATTTGTTACGGACAAGACAGTAGTAAACAGGTGCAAATAAATAAATAAATATATAAATGCTTCGATATACAGAAATAAAAGCCCTGGTTAATTATAGGAGCAATGTGCGGCGGTTTTTGACTTGAGACCTGAGAGTTTCTAATGTTGCTGCTGTTGCCTTCCTCATGGGCTTCCACATGAATTCCCATTGCCTGCAAAAATACAACTCATCTCGAGACTTCTAAGCAGTTCTTCAAGGTTAGATACAGAAAGATTCTACCAACTACGTGCAAGTGTTGTGTTTCCCACAATCATGTTCCTTTCGATGCAGAGTATCTCACTAGGGTGTTGTCTTTTAGTCAAAAGAAAGGGCTTGACTGTGCTCTTCCACTCCATGAACTGATACAAAATAATCATTCTAAGAAAAAAACAAAGATCTTAATCTTAAACGGTAACAATATCCTAATTCTTCTTTGAAGGTTGCAAGGGAAAAAAATAAAATAAAATATAGATTATTTTTTATTTAAGGATTTGCTCGCATGATAAAAAATTGTATGTGGGTAGAAACCCATGTGATGATCAGCTTGTAGCGTGTGTGTGGGAGTACATTAGTTTCTTTTTTTTTGTTATTTATTTAATTATGGAAATTCTTAGACTCATGCACTCTATGGTTAGCATCATGTATCAAATTTATTTATTTGGGAACAGGAGCATCAATATTTTTCTTTCGTCCTCTCACCTCCTCTTTTTTCTTTGGATTCCTTCTTCTTTTATCAAGCCGGGGCTTAATTTTTCACCAAAAAATAAGAAAAAAAAGCCGGGGCTTAATTATAGGTCTTGTTTCTCGTTATCATTCATCTGAGTGGCCGTTTCATCATGGTAGCAGAAGGCATGATTGCTATTGGAGCCAGATTCTCACTTGCTAAGATTTCTTGTGTGTGTGTGTGTGTGATTATATATATATATATAGGCTACTTGTACATGAGTTTCTTACTCCATACCAGTTCTATTCCCACTTATTTGGGATCATGTTAGGACAGTACTACACAGCTAAACCATGCACTAACTTAATCTGTGTTTTATTTATTTATTATTATTATTATTATTATTTTATAAAAAGGGAAAAGGAAAAGTAACATATTTTGAAAAAAATAACAAGTTTTAATGGGGTTTTTCTATTGACCACTTCATGGATCGACCTGAGTTTTCAACCTTATTATACCATGTTAATTCTTTTTATTTTTTATTTTTATTGAAACTCGGCCACCTCGTCATTTTCTGTCAATAATATCATGTTTTTCAGATCCACACAAGTTTAGAAAATCGCCCACACTTCTATGTCAAGACTGATGTCAATTCCTTCCAGCCTTCTGTGCCCCAAGCTCTCCTTAGTTATTTAATGCGCAAGTCTAAACTATTTCCCCACTTTGAGTAAATTTTGTTTTACAGGCACGGTGGAAATTGTAACATTGTCTTACTAGATAAAAAGCATGTGCATCTTTTAGATTTTATGAAAAATATAGGATGATTACAATAACTCACTTGAAATATTCTAAACTTACTGTATAAAAATTTGAAGATTTGACACAAACCTTCTTCATATTTAAAAAATAAATACTCCTTTTTGTACCTAGAATGCGCTTAACTAGTATTTTACAAAGACAGTTCAAAAAAAGAATAAATACAAAAAAATGGGAATAATGTTTTATCCATGAACGATATAAATTTTATTATTTGATTTTAGTCAATTTTTTTTATTTTCATTTTTAATATTCTCTATCTAATTTCTAAAACTTCTTAATTTAAATATTTTTTCTGGATATTAATTAAGAGAGATTTAGGTATAAAAGGAGGTTTCTTTCAGATCTTCAAACTTTTGGATGGTCTATGTATATGATTTCGTGGTATTTCAGAAAGTTCATTATAATTTATATAAAAATATATTATTTTCGTACAACCATTATAAGAGTTTTAAAAATAATTGAATTACGTGCCAGCTTATAATTTTTGCTAAATTTTATTTTGTTTGCTTGTGTAGCTATTTAATATCAATATTAAATGTATGAACTACTAATTAAGATTATTCAGTTTTGATGGTTAAAACAATTTTTATATTTGAAATTCTTTTAAGGATTTTGATTTGAATTCCAAATTAATCATAAAAAAATAAAAGAAAATCTTCTGATTTACTACAGTAATTCCAGATTAAATATACTATTCCAAAAATACACCTCTTTCTTTTCTATCGAAATCCTTGCAACTTCTATTTGTTTCCATCCTTTCAAAACTCTCTTTTGCATCTGAATTCATGCGTTCGGGTGTCTTCATTTTTTTATTTTTTTTAATACACATGGCTTTGCTCAAGTGACGTGCCCATATTTGACCCCATCAAAACTATAGTTTTGAGCAAGTGCTATCTATTCCATATAAGATCGAAATGTGCTCTGCAATCTTGCCCTTGAATTGCAAGAAAGAGCAGGAAACAGCAGAAGCAGAACATTTGTTTTCACCACAGGAGGTTGAAGAAGAGGCTAAAAAGAACTTTGTTTATTTGACACTCCAGGTGAGCTTCCCAGTATCCCAGAAGTTGCAGAGGAACAACAGGCTCCTCAAGTTGTTGCCTAATCAAGGTATTATTCTCATTTTATAAAAGCACTAATTAGAAAGAAAAAGAAGTTGGTCACCCTAGTAACTTATGCATTTTATTTTCATTTTCTTTCATCTTATAAAGGAAATGTTGTAAAATAGCCAAGAATATTAATTTAATTCAACTCCACAAATATTTTAAATAATATACTTAAGGTTAGTCATGTGATTTAGTATTTTATTCCAAATATAAAAATTATAACATGGTATTAATTAAATTCAAATCACATCTGAAATTAAATTCAATTATACATATAATTTAATTCTAAACAAACCGTAAAGAAACGATCAAATAAAAATATGACACAATCATGGAGGTTATTTATAGTTCTCCCTCCTAGCTACAAACACAAGTAGATGAGATAACTAACTAACTATATATATATTTAAAAAATAAGTTTGGAAACGAAGAAGTTAAAATAAAATAAAATAAAGACTTGGACCTAGTTTCAAGCCTAGGCACTAGGCAGGGATGAGCCTGGAAACAACCGAGCCTATCACTCCTAGGCCAGGAAAACGACCCATGCTCGGAGCTTGTGGGTGTACGCTGCGTTGTCCACCATCATCTGAGAATCGCCGGGTCCCGTTGAAACTTATGGGCACCACGTCCAAGTGATATTTTTCAGCTTTTTTTTCACTGAAGAATAAATGGAAATACTCTCCTTAACCAACTGAACACAAATCTAATCTTGAAACACATTTGCAAACAACAAATAAATTCAATTTTAAATTGTTTAGTTCTAAAATTTCAAATCTATGTATCTTCCAAATCCCGTTATGAAACTAAACAATTCTGATATTTATAGATTTATTGTAATGAGAGCTCTCAATAGACAGTGATTTTATGGCTAAATTCTACCCTTACAAATTCCTCTCTTAAAAATTTTAATGTTTTTTCTCACTGCATCCGTCCATATCCCCTCCTCCCTCATTTTTGTTTTCATTCCAATTGCAATCAAATGGGTATTATATTAAAATAATATTTTTTATTTATTTTTAAAAACCACAGATCATAATACCAAACAAGGCTTTAGCCGTCAAATTTTCTCATATTTTACTGTCAGTTAGTGTTTGATTTGAAGTTGAAAAATGGTTACACGAGTAATTTTTAAAAATACAAAAATAAAAGTAAAAAATTAGTTTTTTTTTTAATTGTTTGAAACAAAATTAAAAACTTGCAGTGATTTTCTGATGAGAAAAACATTTTAAAGGAATTAACAATTCAATTGGAGGAACTAGCTGCTGCGGGGAACTTGGTCGTATTAGTACTTTGTTTTGTAATTGAAAATCAACTCTTTACCTATCCGAAAATGCTTCGTTCGAACTATAACGTAAGGAAACCCAACACTCACATACAATACAACTGGAGTGGAGGGCTTGGTCCAGCCTCCAATTGTCGTTTTCACATTTGTACAAAGTAGAGATAGGAGTTGACAACAGAACTTCAAACACCAAGCATGCAAGAACCAAGCAAATTAGAGCAAGCAGAGAACATAACTTCCGGTAATTTTTATAGCTGTCATGACATATAGCAGGATCAACAACTGTCCAAAAATAAATAGGCAGTAAGCAAACCAAACCAAGTTCTAAAAGGAAGCTGCTTGAACTCACTGATTCATAGCCATCACCATCTGTTTGGAAGTCCAATCAAAGGCTGCTGTTGGATTCACGGGAAATGTAAAAGCAACTGGGGCAGTATTAGCTTTTGCAGATATCCTCTTTCATAAACTAACTTTCACATGCATTTGGACATAATGTCCTCTAACAGTAATTGCTTTTTCTTGAGTTGTTTTTTATTCTCAGGTCACCATCCAGTTGGGTAGCAAACACCATGCAGAAGTCATTCTTCAACAACATTGACAAGTTCATATTCAATCAGCGACAGGTTGTTATCTTCCTTCACAGTGAAATCAGCAGGTTCAGTGACTTCAACACGGCCCCACTTGTCCACAGCAAGCCTCATTGATCCTTTAAACATGTCGATTTTCGCATTGCGAAGGATCACAGTAGTATCCTCTTTCATCAAATCCACTAAGAAAAGATAAGAACATGAATTAAACAAAACAAAAAGGACTAGTAAAATCCAAAAAAATAAAAAAGATGCAGGATTGCATAATTCAGATTCAAATCATCGATTCCTCGCTTGACAGATGAAGAAACCAAAACCACACATGCCTTGTGCTCTTTTGACAAAAAAGTATTTTAGAAGAAAACCCGCAAACAAAATCATCAAAACACAAACTCAAAACAAGGTTGTGATTATTTAGTTGGGAGTGAAAGTGAAAATGGTTGCAACATCTAGAATCTGAAATGTAATGCGGTTTAATGGATTTTTCAAAGTGCTTTTCGTCTTATCAAAATCATCAAAAACCACCTAAAAAGGCGTCAATTTGATGATTTTTTCAAGCAAAAAACACTTTGAAAAGCACCTCAACTGCAATGTCAATTGGTATGGTTAAGGGTTTTTCTTTTTTGGTTACATGTACAAATAGTCTGATAAAGATTTATCAATTTGATCCAAAATGTCACCCAAACATCTTTCCATAAGTAATCTTATCAGATAAATAGTGCTGACAAAGAAAAAGCCATCAAGACATGATGGGAATCTAAACACAGTTGCATTGCCAGAATAATATTGAACCCTGAAAGCACTCAAAGAAAGAGGGCATTTGAACAAATTCAAGATAAAACTATTTAATCACACGAAAGTCTGACCCCCTCGAATCCAAGAACAAAGAACAACCACTTGGAACCAACAAGCCACACACTATAATGATTAAACCCCATTTTGCTGATTCAATCAAAGTGCCCGAACCTTAAAAAAAGAAGGAAAAAAACGAAAAGTACCTTGATCATTTCTAGCAGTAAAGATAATCAATCCAGTCTCATCCCCAACCAAACATTCAGCAATTCTCATTTGGCGTACTTGAGGACCATCAGCACGCCCTTTCTGCAATACCATCTTTACACTAACAACCTTGACAGTGAGAGTGTGGCCGAAAGTGCCTGGGCGGAGCTGCTCAACCTTGGTGAATACAGGCTTCCTCAACCCCGGTTTTGATTCTTCAGCCATTTTCAACTGCAGAAACAAAAGGCATTTAACACCACAAATTCTATTCTAAATTAATTAAAAAATAAAACACAAATTTCCAATCGCCGAGAACAGATCGAGCAGTAACATTTAACAGAATAATGGAAAATTAAAAAGGAAATACGCATGCCCTAGTATTTTAGATACGCTAGGATTAGGGTTTTCACCTTCAAATTGGAGAGCGTGAGATGAGCTGAGGTGAGATCTGATCTGATCTGGTTGAGTGATTGAAAAACGTAGCCGTCAGAGTCGAATCAACAAATAGAGTCTTTGTGCCTAAATACAAATAATATACCGACAACAACCTTCGATCCTTTGACTGGCCAAGGTTTGCTGCCCTCCTCTCTGCACGTGACTCTTCCTTCGCCTACGGACTTGAATTTTCTTCTAGCTTTTAACCAGTCGAGAAAGAAAGGGGCTATCCTGAAAAGCCCGCAATCAAAAACTACTACCCTACTTTCGCTAGTCCCCCAATACTTGGCCCATAAAAAATCCCATAGGCTATTTTTAATGAAGATAATCAATTTTACATTTCTATTTTTAATTTTAATTTTTCTAATTTTTATTTCAATAATAAATTCACAAAATTATTCATTTATTTAGGATGAATAAGAATTTATTCTTTGAAAAACAAGAAATACATTAAGATTATATGTTTTTATTTAAAAAATTAATATGTAATTGATAATAGTCATCTTAGTATTTTGTATTTGTGATAATATAATTATAAATATTATTTTTCTTTTATTGAAACTAAAAAGAAAATATATACTTTCTAATTTAAAAAGAAATATTTTATAGTATATTTATAATAAAAAATAAAGAAGTTTATAACACTAACTAGCTAGCTATCTCTCTCTCTCTCTCTCTCTCTCTCTCTCTCTCTCTCTATATATATATATATATATATATATATATATATATATATTACATTGCTGAAAAAAATGGTTGTATGTTAAAGAGAAATATTATATTATTCATCATTTAATTTTTTTTTATCAAAATAACCAGAAAATTGTGATGAAGAACCTCTAAAATATGTTTTTTTTTTTAATTTACCACAAATTTTAAAAACTAGAAAACTAGTCTTCCAATTTTCCAAAAGGATAAATATTGTATTTAAATGGAAAGTTTCAGTTCATATTTTTCTATTTATTTATTTTTTTCAAATAATAGCCTCCTCGATACAATTGAAGAATAAAAAAAAAAAGCAAGACAACAAAATCCCTCTGTATATTCATGGATGAAAGCTTTGAATGGCCGTGATTTAATTGGTACCTCCTGCAATTTTTTATTTTATTTTAATACTATTTGGTTTGGCACCTCCTCTATTAATAGTGAGACCACTAACAAATGAAAGTTTTCATCGATATAAAAAAAAAAGTTAAAAGTCAATTTAAAAAAATAAATTATTTGAGTTTCAAAATGGCTTTTGATATAAAAAATATATTTGCGAGGTCGAAAGGATTATTTTACTTTCGAGTTGATTGACAACATATGATATCTTAATTCAAACATCTAATGCTTCGTATATATTAACAAAAAACAAAAGGTGCAAATCAAAATGTTTGCACTTCCCTTCGGTAATGTAGGGAGAGCTTCGATGAAATTCTAATAATAAAAAATATATCATTCCGGATAATTACATGAATTCGTCAAAAGTCTTGTGATTAATTAATATTTCTGAAAATAATGGTTATTTTTAATAGATAACTAACGATTCACGTGATGTTTTTCCTCTACCATGCCGAAGAAGACCGGCACTTTTCAATCTCCAAAGTTTTCACATTTATTTATCTTTAAATTTTAAATTTATATGCCATCGGTTTGTTTTTATATTTTAAAAAAACTAAATAAATTATTTTTTATTTTAAATTAATATTTTTTAATGTATTTAGATCATTTTAATGTATTGATATTTTTAAAAATTAATAAAAAATATTATTTAAATATATTTCCGAGTAAAAAAATATTATAAAATAATTATTACCACATTTACAAACACATCCTAGCATAAATTATAAATTTGAGCTATAATTTTAATTTTTTCTATTATTTTTTTTAATTTTGTTCTTAGATTTTTTATACTAATTGATCAAATGATTTTTTATACTAATTGATCAAATTATTTTTAGAATAGCTAAGTCAATTAAGTTTTATCATAACAGTGATTTAATTTTAAATTTCAACTAAATAAATATATTGGATTTGAAGGGTTTTTTTCTATGTTAATTTTATTTTTTTCTCTTTCAATTTTATTTTTAGATTTTTTTAACTAATTAGTAATAATATTTTTAAATTAATCAAATCAATTGTATCATATTAAAACAACTCCAATAATATTTAATTTTAAATCTAATCTAGTGTAAACTAATAACATCTAAAATGAAATATTTAACCTCATTAATGAATGAAAAGTTAAATTATAAATAATTAAAATCCGAAACAATATGAAACCAATGAAACCAAGTGAACAATTAAATTGTCAAAGGTAAAAGTACACGAAAAAATAAAATAAAAGTATAAAAACTCATAGAAAAAGTTGAATAATTCGTTTATTAAATATGAAACTAGATATTTAACTCATACTCTATTGTGCATCGTGATTTTTTTTTAAATAGATAGGGAAGTTATTTTGATATGCTTTTTTACATAAAAATTTAAAATATAAATTGAAAATTTTTTCAACCATCTAATTAAATAAATTAATAATCATCAATGTTAGTAAAAAAAAAAAGTTAACAATAAATAAAAAAGATACTAAACAACTTAAGAAATGAAAGTAGATTAAAATATTTAATTTTGCAAAGTAAAACATTTATATATACATGACTACTAAATTTGTTTATGAGAATCAATAAAAGATAATGAAAACAAAAACATATATGAAACTAAATGAATAAAATAAAAAGAAAAACACATCATACAATAAAACGTCTTAAAAAAACCCTCATCTCAAAAAAGTTATGCAAAATTTATAGCCTAGACCATAAAACTAGGATTCATTTATGTCTATTAAGTTTATTTATTAAAATAAATAAAGAATAATATGGATAGAAACACATGTGAAATGGAGGGAATAAAATAAAAAGAAAAGAATTATACGCAAGGTTGAACATATTAGAAATATTATTTTAGAACAAATATTATTTATAAAAATAATTTATTTATAAAAAAGTAAATGAAATCTCTAAAAAATAAAACAAAACATTTATTTAAGAAAAAACTCTATTAAAAAAAGTTTGCAAAACCTATAACTTAAGCCTTGAAATTGGGATAAATTAAGAGAAATAAAATTAAAGATAATCACAAAACTACATTTTTTTAAATAATAATTCTGCAGGATAGAATCATAAAAAAAAATAAAAAAAAATAAAAAATTTCTAACATATCAACTCTTAAAACTCATGAAAAGATTGAAAGTATAAAAAATAAAACAATCATGAATCTTAATTTCTAATAAATTAAACGTTGAGTTATAAAATAGAAATAAAATCTATCACATAAATTTTTTTAATTAAGAGAACAATGGTAAAAATCAAAATAAAAAATACAAATTATAAGGCGTGAAAAAATAAAATAAAATTTAAAAAAGTTAAAAGAATGAAGGCTAAATTGAAAAGAAAAGAAAATATAAATTTTGATTAAATGATGAAATTGAAAATAATAAAATTTTAACAAAAAATACAAGAAAAAAAATAAAAAATAAAAAGAATAAAAACTAAACTAGATAAAATAATAGATGATAAATAATAATTTAAAAAGTAAATTAAAAACATAATTATTTTTTTTTCTAAAAAAACCAAGAACTAAAATAAGCAATAAAAGACATGACATCTAAAATTAAAAAATAAAAAGAAAAGATGATAAACATGCATTTCTTTGGGAAAAGAAAGAAAAAACAAAAAAAAATTACTTCAAGCTCTTATAATTTTTTTAATATATAAACTTAAATCTTATTCAATGAAGTATATATTCATTAGCAATTAAGAAAGATATATTATCTTATAATTGTTGAAGGATAAATTCTTAGTATTTTGAATTTAAAAAAAAAATTAGTCAAATTTGGTTTTGTTTTTCTTTTTTCAACCCCAACCAATACAGATCCCTACGTTGGTTCAAGTTTGACATCCATTATTGTCAATGGCACCACCCAATTAGTGTTTGATACAGAACCAAACCCAGCAATTTAAAGAAACAATATTCTAAAGATGGGACAAATGAGCACACTAAAATTTAAAATGAAGCCGGTCAAAGCTTCACATTGTCAAAAAATATTATTTAAAAGGCTCATTTAGCATTATATCTCTCTTTTTTTAAAAAAAATTTCAAACCGCACCTTCATAACAAAAATAAAATAAAATTATTCGATAGAACATATACAACATGCATTGAAATTAAGCTCAGATAGCAATGGACGGGGAAATTGCGAAATCTAGATCCCATAGCTCGAAAGTTCCCTTGACAAAATCGTAGTGGGCACCTTTCAGCGATACAGCACCGTTGACCACGGCCTCTCTCACAAAGGGATATGTCAACAGATTTCCCAGCGATACATTGACAGCCTCCTGCACCAGCTCAGTGATGAGAGGTATTTATTGGAACCATGCATGATCCTTAATGTCCATAATTAATTTAAATGAAACCTAATTAATTATGGATAATGTAGTTTTAAGGCTAATTAGTCTAACTTGCCTTCTCGCAGCTCTGACATTGCTCTTCGAAACTTAAACCTTCGCCTTTTGCTGCCACCTTGGTCCTGGCAGCTGAGCAGATCTTCACCCAATTTTCTATGAAGTCCCTTTTTTATATCAACCAGAGAGCCAAAAAGAAAAGAAAAAAAGCAGAAGAGGAATATTATTTATTATTATTATTATCCATAATCAGTGAGATAGTAACATGCTGGAGATCGCCTGGTTAACTCCTGACAGATTGGCAAGCCAAAATATTGGGAGTGTTTTCTTCACTTTGACTGGCATGCATGTATTTAAATTATTAAGTCAACTCGTAAGCAATCAAACGAAAGAACATGTGTTAATGCTGATGGAATATATATATATATATATATATATATATATATGATCAAAATGGTGACGTACGTAGAAGAGGACCCGTCGTCTGGGAAAGACATGAGGCCCTTGATACCACCACAGCAGCTGTGACCGATGACTACAATATTCTCCACCTGAACTTCAAGAGAAAACATGAGAAAAGGAAATAGTTTTTTCATAATCCAATTTTATTTTTCAATCAGGAATCGACCCCTGCATCTGTTTCAATAGCTATGGTACCACCAGCTAAGAATGGGATAAAAAAAAGTGATTAGGTGAGGCAGTGTCAATTATAAATAGAACAACAACTATATAATATAATGATGGTATTAGTATTTTAGTATTGCAAGGCAAGGACGGCATATTGACCTTCAAATGTAACACAGCATATTCAATGGCAGACCCCGCGCCGGAATATTTTGTCTGCGGGAGAAAACAGAAGCCAGACAAAGGTGTTCAGTGGACGATAAAAAAACAACTAACGGAACCAGCACATTCAGTGTTTTAACAATTATACTATCATGGTTGATCACTGATTAACGACGTTAGAGCAGATAGACCCAGTCTTCTATGCTAATTAAAGGGATTAAAATAGCTTGTCATTAGGAGAGGTTAATATAAATTTTTAAGTGTTAGGCAAACCTGTTCGTAAGGCGGGACCATGTTGGCGATGTTTCGGACTATAAAGGCCTCCCCTGGCTGGAAATTGAGGATATGGGAAGGGCAAACTCGAGAATCAGAGCAAGCGAACACCAAAAACTGCATTATAGTAGTTGAATTAAGATTGTCTTTTTTTTTTTTAGAAAACTTTTTTATTTAAATAATATTTTTAAAATTTTTTATTTTTGATATGAGAATATTGAAATCATAAAAAAACATTATAAAAATATTAATTAAAGAAACTATATATAAAAAAATCAAATACATCCTCATCATAACGCAACATCAGTTGCAAACCACCCATCACGATTAGCTAGGTTAATAAAATGAAGACAAATAACGTTGGACAAAAAAAACAAAACTCTAATGATAGGTGCATACAAGGTTGGTTAGGTAATGCTGAGCTGGATTACGAAATCGTGCACATTACTAGTAATATTTTCTATTAATAGAATTTCGGAAATTTCAATTCTAAAATAAAAAAGTATATAATAGTAGTTTTTTAAAAAATAATAATAAGAAGAAGACCACTAACCTTAGGGCTCTGGCCTTTAGCAAGGGCACCGTACAATTTTGGATCCTTGCTGCAGAAGATGCATATTCATGTGATTATGTGCCAAATGGTGCCATTACTAGGATCGCAACTACCCTTCTAAGAAGCTTCCTAAACTTTAAAGGCAAACAATAATATGTGAAAAACATACATTTTCAGGCTCAGTAAAATAACATAGTATTTATTTTATGTTTGAGTGTATGGTAATAATTATTTTGTAAAATATTTTTTATTTAAAAATATATTAGAATAACATATATTTTTTAAATTATTTTTAATATAAAAATAATATAAAAAAATTAAATTTAAATAAAAAATATTTAAAATTTCATAAAACACAATTTGATCGTACTCCCATTTGGGACCTTAACTACTTATTATATCCTACTTAGAAGAATTTTGATCAATAATTTAAAAATAAAATCAAAATGGTCAAGTTTTTAATAAGATTATAAAGTGAACTATATTACTATCAAGTTTTTTTAAAAACAATCCTAATAGAGCCTTGGAACAGATTGATCAAACAGTCAAGTTAAACCAAGTTTAACAGCAGTAACAGTAAGATAACCATAAATTCTGTGTTATGGGAGGAGATCATGGGAGGGAGACAATAATTATCAATGGGACAAGCACAAGAAGAGGGCAAGTTGATGGTGCTTTAGCAGCCGTATGGAGTGCTAATAAATAAATATTATCCGAACCAAAGGGAAAGGCTAAAAAGAAACGTACTCATATTTCTCCGTCTTGAAATGGAAGAACCCGGTTCTAATACGTTCGGCCGGGTCAAACTCCGAACCGGCCGCCTCCAGCTCGGCCGCTATTTGCTTGATTTTTGAGGCGGCGACACTCCCGAGGTCAGCTCTTTCACTGTTGCCGAGGTAAGATCAAAAGGACGAGAACAATCAGTTAAATCCATTCATTGGGCCCCATGAAAGAGGAATTTACCTATTGTTATAATTAGTAGCTATGGCACTCTAACTTAAGAAAAATACAGGTACATGAATCAATGTCAAATATGCAAGGATTTTATAAGCAAGCGAGGAACGAAAAAAAGACAGAAAATCATTAGTATTCTAAGTAAATCTCAAGTTTGTTTGTTCTGAATTTAATGTAGAAAACTCATGATCAGTAGGGTATACCTGAGAAGCTTGCTTAGTCCTGCAATGGCATCCTTGTATGAATCGTTTGCCATGTCTTCTTCCTTCTGCTAATAAAGAAAGAGAGAAAGAAACCAGAAGATTTATACTATCCATTTGAATTAGTTTATTTTTAGTGCACAGAGCTGGATCGAATCCATAACGAAAAACCAAATAAATAACTAGCAATTAATTAGATCATTATCAGCAACAAACCCATCTACCCTAAAATTCTTCTGGAATCATTTCCTTTCATTGCCAGAAAACTATGCCATGCAGACTATATTACATATATCAAGAAAGAAAGCTGAAATATCTATGATCAGAAGTCAGAACAACATCACAGACACAAAAGATGAAGATTAAAGAGATAATAGCTGTTAATTATAAGCCAGGCTGATTAATGACCTAGTGAAAAAATAAATTTTAGAAAATAAAGAAAAGGAACAAAATCTGCAACAGTTTCTAATTTCACAAAATGATGAATCAGAATCCAACGAAGCATCTAACCTTTCCCTCTAAGATTCTTCCGCTGCTTTGTGTGTGAGAATTAGCAACTGGTCACAGAGTTCACTCAACCGGCTCGCCTATCTAGCTGCTCCATATATAGAGAGAGACTGCTACTTTAGGTTTTTCTCGACCATTATTACAATTTTTTTGCTCATTTTTAAAGATTTTTTGACAATATAAGAAATAAATAAATAAATAACATTAAGTGGATAAATTAAATTTACCAATGGAATATCCAAAAGACGATAAAATGGAAAGTTATAAATGGAAGGTTTGACTGTTTCAAGGATTCTTTATTAGGCTTTCACATCCACCATGGAACGCTTTATTATCTTATGCTAATAAATCCAAAAACTTTTTATATATATATATATATATATATATATATATATATATATATAAACAAATTCTGGTTTCTTATAAGAGGCAAGATGCAGAGCGTCGTGGAATTTGAAGAGACAAGGGAGGGGATTTTTGTGACCGACTCTCACGAGCGAAAATGAATGATACTAGTAATGATAATAGATACATGCGGGTTTGATTTTTTAATATTTATGTTCTATTCATTATATTTATTTGGATAAAAAATTTAGAGGGTATTTGGATGTGAATTTCAACTTGTTTTTAATTAAAAATTGAATTTTTTATTATTTTTTAATGTTTTTGGATTGTTTTAACATATGATATCAAAAATATTTTTTTTAATATTTTTTAGATAAAAAATATTTTAAAAAACAACTATTACCCTATTCTTAAATACTATCTTAAATATTTATAAACTATTCATCAAAACTTTATGGGTATATAATGAGTGATAACCGATAATTATCTATTATTATTTATTAATTAATAAAAAATAACATTATATCAGGTGTTTTTTTTTTATAACCATGCTAAATTCTTCCGTGCTTTCTGCAACTTGGTGCCAGCCACCAATGTACAATCCTCGTCGATTTCTATAAGAGATGGCACGGCAGTCTCCAAAAAGAAATCTTTAAGAAAAATCAAATGCATATATATATATATATTTTAACTGGACATATGTAATTGTTAAAAGAAATTAAAAAAAAGAGTAGAATAATATTAACTTCAATATATTACTGGAATATGTTCGATCTTTTTTATCACAAAATAAACAACAAAAACATGCAGTCATATTAACTTCTGTTGGAGGCCTTTTACAAGTAAAAAAATGGAAAGAAATAAAGTTAGAGGTAGAGTGCGCGTAGAGGAATGGAAGAAATTCACTAATGAAGGAAAATGTTTAAGAAGTAAATTTTCATCAACAGTTTATTTACGTATTAAAATATTAATTTTAATTTCTTTATTAAACATTAACCTTCGTTCAAATTAAACTTTTAAAATTCATTTTTTAATGCAATATATTAAAAACATCCTGAAGAGTATATTTAACAATCTTAAATTTATGCTATTATGTTTTTCAATATAGTTTTTATTGTTTTAATTTTTATTTTTTTCTTGATTTTTTTTGTAAAAGTTAATATTATTTTTAATTCCGCTCTTTAATTACAGCATTGTTTTTATTTTTATGTTAATTTTAAGCCTATTTTTTTAATATTGTTTGTTTCTTTTACAAAATTAATTTTCAATCTTACCCTTCAATTAAATATAAAATTTATTTTTTATTTTAATTTTTATTTTAATTTTTTTTGTATAATTAAATTTTTTTTTCAATTTCATTATAACATCCCCATTTAAATTCCAAGTTGATAAACAAAATCTCACATTTAAGAGAATTAAGAACATACAAATTTTTATTATTTATTCACCAATATTTTTATATTTCTATTAAAATTTTAACAGAATTTCATTTATACTTTAAACATTTCAATTATCAATAATCATTCAATTTCACACCATCATCAATTAAAATACACAATATTCAATATTGGTCGGACCTTCCACAATCTATAATCCATAATAAATCCATTAATCTTATCCTTTAATTAAATATAAAATTTATTTTAATTTTAATTTTGACCTATTTTTAATTAAATTTTTTTATATAATTAAAACTCTTTTTTCCAATTTCATTGTAACATCCTCATTTAAATTCCAAGTTGATAAACAAAATCTTACGTTTATGAGAATTAAGAACAAAAGAATTTTTATTTATTTATTCATCAATATTTTTATATTTTTATTAAAATTTTAACAGAATCTTATTTATATTTTGAACATTTTAATTATAAATAACTATTCAATTTCACACCATCATCAATTAAAATACATAATATTCAATGATCCAATCATCCTGGATCTTCCACAATCTATAATTCATAATAAATCCATTACTTTCTTTATACTAAACTTTTATTTAATGTTTCATAACTCCAAGTCTATTTAAATCAAATATTCATCAATCCTTTAATGTCATAATGCATAATAATAAAAGAATGAACAAACCAACTAATAATGAGACTCAACAAACTTAATACACCTAACTTATTAATAACATAGAAAAACAAATAACATTACATAAATGAATCCTAATAAATAAGCATTTAACTAATAATTAACTAACTATTACTTAGCAAATTAAACATATACTTTTAATTACACACCATATTCGTTTAAGCATTATTTATAAAATATTAACCTAAATTAGATTAAATGACTTAATTCTCTCCATACATCATTGCTACATAAAATACTTATAATAAAATGCATAGAAAAAAGAATTCAAGCATAGTCGAACATCAATCATGACGAAGCTAAAAAGAACCTAAAAATTTAAATATTTTCATGTCCATTAGTACAAAATTATATTTATTCACAATTTATGCACTTTATTTAATAATAATATTCACATGCACATGTTTCATATATTAGCATGTCTAAATTTAACAAAAACTCAATCCACCTAGTATTATTATTTTTCTTTTTACCACCAATAAAATTGATAATTATTCTCAAATATTTCTAAATTTGACAAATCTAATTTGAAGGCCAATCAATTAGGTATTTTATTTTAAATACTAATTAAATCAATTATCTATTCTTGAATATTTTTAATTTTGGCATTCTAAATTTTAAAATCAATTAATCTGATATTCACTTTTGAATACCTATAAAATAAAATATTCATTCTTAGATATTTTTAATTTCAACATTTCTAATTTGAAAACGAATTAATCTGGTATTAACTTTTGTATGCCCATAAAAATAAATATTTATTTTTAAATATTTCTAATTTTTGCATTCCCAATTTAAAAGCCAATTAATCTAGTACTTTTTTTTTGAATACCTATAAAATTAAATACACATTCTCAGATATTTCTAAATTTATTTAGGTTTCTAAATTCGTTTAGGTTTTTCATTCATTAATTCCTTTCTTATCACACTTAATTATCTACTTAAAATTAAATCTTCATGTAATTACTCATCTTAATATTTGACAAAAAAAACATATGATTAATCCAATTTAGATAAATTACTCACATATCTACATTTACCTATCACACCACAATTCTCATCATTTACAACCCTCGAACAACCTCCCTATTATGTCATCAAATCAATTTTATTTTATAATTATATATCATTCTTTTTTTTTTTAATAAAATTTCCCTCTTCATTACTCTTTTCTCTATTTAATCATTTTTATTCTCTTCACCAAATTACATTATCTAAATAATTTAGTTTCCAAACAATTATATCATAGCTCAAATAATTTCTTCACTTAACCTTAAACCTTTTTTCATGACCAGTTATGATTTTAGCTAAAATAAAGAATTCATTCAAATCTTTTTAATGAAATTTTTACCAATTATCCTTTCTACTCTAATTAATACATTTATTTTAATAATTATTCAAATCAAATTCAAATAATCGTAATATTTCACTCAAAATTTTTCATAATTTAATATATCACATTCAATAATTTCTTCAATTATTCATTAACCATTATTCTTTTCATATGTATTTACATTAACTCTTCATAAAATACTCAAACATTCACCATAATTACAAATATATTACTTTTTTCATGAGAAAATCATTAATATATCATTAGGGATGCATGAAATGCATAATTCAAGCATCATACCACTTATTCACAAAAAAAAAATGAAAATGGAATCAAACTCTTTCCTTTCTTTTTACCTCCCTGCAAAATCAGCAAAAACAATCTAAATTTCCTTAAAAATTTTCTTGATTCCTAAGCCAAATTCCTTTGAAACCCCTTTTAATCTCTTTGAAACTCCTTTTTAATCTCTTACTCTCTTATGTCTAATGTTTAATTTGGTGTAAATTTAAGGTTAAAAAAAATACAAACCCTCTGAATTTCTTCACCTCCTAGCCGACATGTATTTATACCCCTTCGTATTTTTATTGTTTATAATAGTCCTTGAAGTTCTCTAAATTCTTTTTTCAACCCTAATTTTTTTAATCTCATATTTGATTCAACCCCTTTTTATTATCAATTAATATTAATCATTTTCACCACTTTCTAATTATTATTTTTATTTATTCATTTGTTTTTTTTTTGTCTTTGTTTTAACTAATAATTTTAATAATTCACTTATCTAATTAAACTTTGACTGAGGTTTATATTCTACCCTAAAAAAATAATTTCATCCCTTAAATTCAAATTACTTACTTGATTCTAAAAATAGTTCAAGGTATTCGTTTCTTATTTCAGACTTTCTCCTCTAATGTCACTTTCTCCATTTAAGAGCATTCTCATAACATTTTCACCATAGTGATTCTTTTATTTCCAAGCTCATTCTCACTTCAATCCAGAATCCATACCAACTTTACCATTACTATTAAATCTTCCTCTATTTTTAAAGGGACTTGTGACATCAATCTTGAAAAATCCACTTTTATTTTCTAAAGAGTGAGACATGGAATATATTGTATATATTGGCTGGGTGAGTAGGCAAGGCTAATTTATAAATCATAGGCCCAATCCTTTTAATCATCTCAAAAGGCCCTAAATATCTTGGTGCTAACTTTTCTTTTATCCTAATTCTTAATATATGTGTTTATGGAGCAACTTTTTAAAAAAACCATATCTCCTTCTTAAAACTCAAAAGGTCTCCACCGATTATCAACATTACTTTTTTATTGGTATTGCGTTGTTTTCATTATGTCCTTTATAATTTTCACTTTCACGAAAGTAACCTATACTAACTTAGGCTCAATCATCCTTTTATCATCAATTTCTTCATAACATTTTTTTTCCATACAAAGCCTCATAAGAGGTGATTAGTACTTAAAAGTGCATTTTTATCATGGTTTTATATCATCATTTTGCACTTGAAGTATCAATAACTCCTTAACTAAAATATGTTTTATAATAATGTATCTAATAATATAAGATACCTATAATTTGTGGTAAATGTCTATTTTTAATGCAGGTCTATCACATAAATGAAAGGATTGATTGATGACTTGAAGAACTTAAATTGCATGGATAAAGAGATGGTCAAACTTAGAGAAGAGATGTCGGTGCAATCCAAACCGGAACACTATTCGGTAATTGGGCCATATCTGGAGCTACAGATCTCATATTTAGGTCCAATTTATATGGATGGAAAGGTAAGACATAGGCCTACAACTTTCATATGGAGCCCAAGATCTAAAAAGGCCATTATCAAGTCCAAATTGTAGCAACAACAAAGAAGCCCGAATCTGTCTTCCAGCCCGAGCACTGTTCGGTATTTTGGCCATATCTGGAGTTCTAGAAGTCCAAATGAGCTGAATGTTTTACACAAGAAAGCTGAGACAATTGGCTACAACTTTCATGTTTGCACCTGGCTCCAGTTTTGACGTTATCAATGACATTTTGGGCAGACAAGAGAAGATAAGGATTGTCACCAAGTCAAAAGTTGGCCACCCACTTATCAATTAGTCATCAAATCAATAGTTCCCAATTTTGGCCTATAAAAGGAGGCATTTGCCATGCATTTAGGCATCTTGGTTTCCAGATCAAGATCATTCTCTTCCTTTCTCTCTTTGTATTTTTTGTAATGTTTATGCTTTACTTTCATTAATATCAAGTTTATGCCTTTCATTTCCTTTCCTTTACTTAGTTAACTTTTATGTTCTTATTTTGTTTATCTATTTTTCTTTCTTTCATTATGTCTAGCTAAGTTAATTATGTCAAGGTGAAAAGGTTACACTAATGGTGTAAGAATAAGTATAATGTAAACTTAATATGGACTTTAATGTTTGATACTAACATGTTTTATATTTGTTATCTTGTTCACTCTTTAATACTTTGCTTGTTAAATGACTAATCTTGATTTATGTTGTATAACACTTGGTACAACAAATGCTTGGCACTTTCATAGCCCATAATGTATGGTATAACCGACACCTGAGCTATGAAAGGAACTTGATTTGTTGTTAACATAAGTTATAATCATGAATGCTTGACGAGATTTACAAGTATTAGCATTAATTGAATAAGATGACTAATGTAATCATGTTAACAATATATAATCTGATTGGAACCTCCTTTGTGTGTGGTTTCCAATTCAATAATAAGAGTTTATACTATACTTGTTTGATATACCATTAGTGGAATCTCTAACCTTGACATTTGTTATTATTATTGCTTAATCCTTACATTAATATTTGATCTCCAAGTTCTCATCATCATCATCTTCTTCTTCTTCTCTTTCTTTATTATTATTATTATTAGTACTACTATTATTATTATTATTATTATTATTATTATTATTATTATTATTATTATTATTATTATTATTACTACTATTATTGTTGTTGTTATTGTTGTTTTATAATTGTTGTTTATAATTTATACAATTAACCTCCCTGTGGTTCGACCCCGGTCTTGCCGGGTTATTTATTACTTCGACACTCCTGCACTTGGGAGAAGACATCAACATTTTTGTCGTGTCAAGTTTTTGGCGCCGTTGCCGGGGAGGTAAGTTCTTGTATAAATTATAGTATTTATTTTATTTTCACTTTTCACTTTTCTTGTATATAACTTTGTTTCTTTTCTTTTGTTTCTTTTTATTTTGTTTTCTTCCTCCTTCTTTTGCTTTCTTCTTCTTCTTTTTATTTTATTCCTACACGTGCATGAGAGTGTGGTCACGTACATTAAGTGGTAGACTTTGTAGGGTATCCTCATCATTTTCAGAAAATATGGCCGAAGAAGATAATCAATCACTTCATAATGAAAATAATGAGAATAACCGTGCTAGAACACTTAGAGATCATATGAATCCCACAAGAACAAGTGCACCATCATGCATAGTTTTTCCTCCTGATGCATCTCATTTTAATTTTAAACCAGGTATTATTCAACTTTTACCTTCTTTTCATGGTTTAGAATTGGAAAATCCATACTTGCATTTAAGGGAATTTGAAGAGGTCTGCAACACATATAATAATTTAAATTGTAGCATGAACACCATCAGATTAAAGCTTTTCCCTTTTTCATTAAAAGATAAAGCTAAAACATGGCTACAAAATTTGAGACCAGGATCCATTCGTGCTTGGGATGAAATGCAACAACAGTTTTTAAAGAAGTTTTTCCCATCTCATAGAACAAACTCTTTCAAGAGACAAATCACCACTTTCACTCAAAAACCAGGAGAAACATTTTACAAATGTTGGGATAGGTATCGAGACTTGCTTAGTACTTGCCCTCATCATGGTTTTGAAACATGGAGATTGGTTTCACATTTCTATGAAGGGTTAACACCTAAAGATAGGCAAATGGTTGAATTGATGTGCAATGGAACTTTTGAAGATAAAGACCCTGATGAAGCAATGGAGTACTTAGACTTGTTAGCTGAAAATGCTCAAAATTGGGACACCGCGGGTACTTATGAGGCACCGAGTAAAACTCAACCTCATACATCTAGTGGAGGTATGTACAACCTTAGGGAAGATCATGACCTCCAAGCCAAATTTGCATCTTTAGCTAGAAAAGTCGAGGCACTAGAATTGAAAAAGAGTGGTCAATTAAAATCTGTTGAAAACATTGTGTGTCAAATTTGTGAAACAAATGAACACTTAACCAACGATTGTCCAACCTTGCCTTCTTTTAAGGAATGTCTCCATGAACAAGCCCATGCTTTAAACAGTTTCCAAAGGGCCAACTACAACCCATACTCCCAAACATACAACCCTGGTTGGAGAAATCACCCAAATTTCAATTGGAAGAGTGAGAACAACAATGCACAAACTTCACAACCACCGTTTCAAGCACACCATAATTTCCAAAATTCTCATGGATATGCACCTCCTTATGCTCCACCTCCTAGAAGAAATCTTGAGGAAACATTGCATGCATTCATTGAAAAGCAAGAGACAATCAATACTCAACTTGCTCAAAACATGACAGATTTTAAAGATACTCTTGCTAAATTAACATTTGCTCTTAGTTTCCAAGAGAAAGGTAAGTTTCCATCTCAAACACTACAAAATCCCAAAGGGCAATACAATGCAAATGCAAGTAGTTCCAGAAGCCAACACATGGATCAAGTCAAATCAGTCACTACTCTGCGCAGTGGTAAGGTTATTGAAAAACCCTCTCTTGAACCTTATGAGAAAGATGATGAATCAATCTCTGAGGGTAAGGAAGGGGATGAATCTGAAAATTGCAAAGAAACGACTGATTCACCGCCAGCACTTCCATTTCCTCAAGCCATGACCAAACAAAGGAAAGTCAATCACAATTCTGAAATTTATGAAATTTTCAAACAAGTAAGGATCAATATACCTTTGCTGGATGCTATTAAACAGGTTCCTTCCTATGCTAAATTTTTGAAAGATCTATGCACTGTGAAGAGGAAACTGAATGTGAAAAAGAAAGCCTTTCTAGCCGAACAAGTAAGTGCTATTCTTCAAAACAATAATGCTTTGAAATATAAAGACCCTGGTTGTCCTACAATTTCTTGCTTTATTGGAGAACATAAAATTGAAAGAGCCTTACTTGATCTTGGTGCTAGTGTGAATTTACTTCCATATTCAGTCTTTTAGAGTCTCAATCTAGGTGAGTTAAAACCAACTTCTATATCTCTTTTACTTGCCGATAGATCTGTAAAAGTGCCTAGAGGAATAATTGAGGATGTGTTAGTACAAGTCGACAAATTCATTTATCCTGTGGATTTTATTGTCTTGGACACAGAACCTGTTGAAGCATGTAATTCATTTCCTGTTATTTTAGGACGTCCCTTTCTTGCAACCTCTAACGCATTAATTAATTATAGGAATGGACTGATGAAGCTATCATTTGGAAACATGACATTGGAGATGAATATTTTCAACATTTGCAAGCAACCTAGAGATGATAATGATTTACAAGAAGTAGATCATATTGATGAATTAGTTTATGATCAACTTGAATCTACTTTAAGTAAAAATGAATCGGATGAAACTAAAGATTTGCAAATGATTTATTCTGAGGAAGAAATCATGGATGAAACAAGCACCGAAAATGTTGATGCGAATCTTTTGTCAACAGTGACAACAGATTCGACATCTGACATCACACCAATCGATGATTACTTTCCTAACGAATCCTTACTTTCTCTTAGTCCAATGCCTTGGTATGATAAAAATATCAATTTTCTTGCTTTAGGAGATTTGCTAGTTGATTGGAGTACTCAAGACAAAGAAAAGTTTTTGAACGAAGTGAAGAGCTTTTATTGTGATGACCCTAACTTATTCAAATATTGTCCTGATCAAATATTTCAAAGATTCATTCCTGACAATGAGGTAAGTAGTGTCATTAAACTTTGTCATTCTGAAGCATGTGGAAGTTATTTCTCGTCAAAAAAGACAACTGCAAAAATCTTACAAAGTGGATTTTATTGGCCCACCATGTTCAAAGACACACATGCATTCTGCAAAACTTGTGAAAATTGTCAAAAGATTGATACTGGTCAAAAAGTTTTGTTGTATAATTCTCAACTCTATGCATTCCCTAAAGAGCTAAGATCAAGATGGAACAATTCTTATGGGGCCTGTGATATTGAGAATTCAATTAATGACAATGATTTTAAGGAAAATGGACATCGTTTGAAAGCTTACTTTGATAATTTTCCTAGTGAAAATGAATCAGCTGGTTTGAATGATCTTGTAGATAAAGGTTGATTATTTTGTTTTTCTCATATTTTTTTTTTTTTTTGTGTTTCTTTTTGAGTGATTTTTGCAAGTTTCTCTCACCCCGGTCAAATGGCGGATAACGGTACTCCGTGACTTAAGTCGGTTCTTTCAGTTTCCCACAATTACTGATATTTGTGTATATATCTTTGTACAATTCTTTGAATCTCTCTTCCAATTCTCATTTGAAAATGGACACTAATCTTGAAAAATTGAAAAAGTATTTTCCCGCTCTGCCTCAAAATGCGATTACAAAAATTTACCGTGCTAGATGTGCAAGATTGAGATTGTTAATGAATCATGGAATTCCTGAAGATATTCGCTGGTTGATTGAAGCAAAGGTCCGATTATCAGGTGAGTCCTCTAACTTCATTTCACACATGCCTGGAACAGGTAAAAGCACTTTTGCAAAGAAGCGTCGTGCAAAACGACTGGATGTCTGTCATCGATGTGCTAGATGGACTTGTAATACACAATGTCGTTCTTTAGGAATGGTATCTATAAACCGTGAAGATAAAATACAATTCATTAAGGATGGCCTGAGTAAGGAGTCTTTAGATAATCTTCTATTGACTCTTGAGACGCATCCTAGTGGAGATGTGCATCGTGCAATTTATGATTTATGGCCACTATTTCATAAAGAACATGATCGACTTAGTCTTGGGAATCTGACTAAAAAAGACCCTGTTTGCCAGTTTTTAAGAAAACTGGATGGGAAGCCTATCCCCGACCCATAGAGGGCGTTTAAGCCGTTCTTGGACGTAAAACCAAGGGAAGATGTGAGCCACAATCACAACTGCGATTTGAGTCTTAGCTTGTAAAAATTTGTGTCTTTTCTTTTTATTAATAGCATAATATTTGTGTTTTGTCATTTCTTATTTTTGTTTCAGTGTCTTTCAGGTTTGTCAGTGTTCGTTATTTCAGGTGATATCTTCTATACTCTATCTTTCTACCTTAGAACATTGAGGACAATGTCTCGTTTTGGTTGGGGAGAGAGGGTAGTAGTTGATAAAAAAAAAAATGTTTTTCATTTCATAAAGCATGTGCATAATTGTTGTTACTAGGATGGCAGAGTAAAGGAGCTCTTTTGTTAAAGTGACTCTTGAGACGCATCTTAGTAACCATTCTTAACAAGGTCTATTATAATACTTCCTGAAATATTCAGGTTTACAAACTCTCGTATTGTTACCACTTAATTCTGCTCATATACTTATTTAACATGTATTCTTAAACCTTAATTTACACACACACACTTTAACATATGATTGTGGGTTGCATATTGGATTATTACATTATTTATGTTCTTTTGTTAAAGGTAACAACTAAGGGAAAGGGATTGTATATAATTAAAAAAAAAACAAAAACATGAAAAAAAAAGAAGAAAAAAAAGAAAGAAAAAAAAAAGAAAAAAAAATTGATGATAATAAAATTGTAGATAAGTTTGGTTTCGTAGCCTCCCTAACTTAAGCAATTAAGCCCGAAGGGGTGTTTTAACACCTAATACCCTAAAGTTAACTGACTTGGGAGCTATTGGCCCAACGCTTGTTACATGGGTTGAGGAGAAAAGCTTAAGGGAATCAAACATTGCACTATCTACATATCAGTATCTGCGACCCGAGTTACTAAGCTCGTAGGGGTGTCTTAACACCTAATGCCCTAAGACCAACTGGTCTGGGAGTCATTAGCTGAAAGCTCGTTACATGGGTTAAAGATGCATGATGCTTTTCTTTTAAATTATATGTATATATTTAAAAAAAATAAAGACAAAAAAAAAAGACAAAAAGAAGACAAAAATAATAATCCCAACCCAAGGAAGGTAACCTTAAACATTAGAACAAAAATTTTGTTTTCTTCCAAGAAAAGCCCCATAATTATGTGTTGATACATTGAGCATAAAAGAAAGGTTTATTAATATCTTGTTAAGAGGTATTGAGCAGATATATAAATTTAATGAGAGTTTGTTTATCTGGATAGATTAATGGAAGTTAAATGATGAATACCTTGCTTTGTGAAATTTGCAAATTGTTTTAACGCTTTAATTACTAGGGACTAGTAATAAGCTGGTTGAGGGGTGTGATTAGTACTTAAAAGTGCATTTTTATCATGGTTTTATATCATCATTTTGCACTTGAAGTATCAATAACTCCTTAACTAAAATATGTTTTATAATAATGTATCTAATAATATAAGATACCTATAATTTGTGGTAAATGTCTATTTTTAATGCAGGTCTATCACATAAATGAAAGGATTGATTGATGACTTGAAGAACTTAAATTGCATGGATAAAGAGATGGTCAAACTTAGAGAAGAGATGTCGGTGCAATCCAAACCGGAACACTATTCGGTAATTGGGCCATATCTGGAGCTACAGATCTCATATTTAGGTCCAATTTATATGGATGGAAAGGTAAGACATAGGCCTACAACTTTCATATGGAGCCCAAGATCTAAAAAGGCCATTATCAAGTCCAAATTGTAGCAACAACAAAGAAGCCCGAATCTGTCTTCCAGCCCGAGCACTGTTCGGTATTTTGGCCATATCTGGAGTTCTAGAAGTCCAAATGAGCTGAATGTTTTACACAAGAAAGCTGAGACAATTGGCTACAACTTTCATGTTTGCACCTGGCTCCAGTTTTGACGTTATCAATGACATTTTGGGCAGACAAGAGAAGATAAGGATTGTCACCAAGTCAAAAGTTGGCCACCCACTTATCAATTAGTCATCAAATCAATAGTTCCCAATTTTGGCCTATAAAAGGAGGCATTTGCCATGCATTTAGGCATCTTGGTTTCCAGATCAAGATCATTCTCTTCCTTTCTCTCTTTGTATTTTTTGTAATGTTTATGCTTTACTTTCATTAATATCAAGTTTATGCCTTTCATTTCCTTTCCTTTACTTAGTTAACTTTTATGTTCTTATTTTGTTTATCTATTTTTCTTTCTTTCATTATGTCTAGCTAAGTTAATTATGTCAAGGTGAAAAGGTTACACTAATGGTGTAAGAATAAGTATAATGTAAACTTAATATGGACTTTAATGTTTGATACTAACATGTTTTATATTTGTTATCTTGTTCACTCTTTAATACTTTGCTTGTTAAATGACTAATCTTGATTTATGTTGTATAACACTTGGTACAACAAATGCTTGGCACTTTCATAGCCCATAATGTATGGTATAACCGACACCTGAGCTATGAAAGGAACTTGATTTGTTGTTAACATAAGTTATAATCATGAATGCTTGACGAGATTTACAAGTATTAGCATTAATTGAATAAGATGACTAATGTAATCATGTTAACAATATATAATCTGATTGGAACCTCCTTTGTGTGTGGTTTCCAATTCAATAATAAGAGTTTATACTATACTTGTTTGATATACCATTAGTGGAATCTCTAACCTTGACATTTGTTATTATTATTGCTTAATCCTTACATTAATATTTGATCTCCAAGTTCTCATCATCATCATCTTCTTCTTCTTCTCTTTCTTTATTATTATTATTATTAGTACTACTACTATTATTATTATTATTATTATTATTATTATTATTATTATTATTATTATTATTATTACTACTATTATTGTTGTTGTTATTGTTGTTTTATAATTGTTGTTTATAATTTATACAATTAACCTCCCTGTGGTTCGACCCCGGTCTTGCCGGGTTATTTATTACTTCGACACTCCTGCACTTGGGAGAAGACATCAACATTTTTGTCGTGTCAAGGGGTCACCCCCATTATGGTATGGTAACTATTATTATATGTGAATTTTACTAGCGGTAAATGATCTTTTTAATTTTCATTGAATTACAATATATATGCTCTCAATACATCTTTAAGTGTCTGGATTATTTTTTTAGTTGTCCATCCATTTATGGATGGAAAACAATACTTAAGCTTAAACTGGTTCCCGGGGAATGTTGGATATTAGGCCAAAAATATAAAGTAAACTTGAGGTCTTAAACTAAAAAAATGATCATTAACACCCTATGTAATTCTACCACTTCCTTCATATATAACTTTTTCAATTTATCCATTAGATTCGTCATCTTTATAAGTAAGAATAAGGCTAAATTGGTTAGTATATCAACTATTACCCATACAACATCATTTCTTTTTTTTTTCCTCTTAGGGTAATCTCATAACAAAATCTATTGCAACATCTTCTCATTTCCATTAAGGTATTGATAATGATTGTAGTGGCTTTGCAGATATTTGATGTTAAATTTTTACTTGTTAACATACATCATATTTTGCTATAAAATCTACACTTTCTTCATGTCCAAACACAAATAAAACTTTATTAAGTATTGATACATTTGAGTACTATCAGGGTGGACAAAAACATAGATTCATGTATTTTTGCTAAATTCTTATTCTTAGTGACATTATCTTTAAGCAAATACATATGTTTCCCATCATTACTAGTTCATCCTTTTAGATTTAAAATGGTGTTTTTATGCTCATCTTCAACTTGTTTCTTAACATTTTTATTGTTGAATCCTTATGCCAAGCCTTGAATATCTCTTTTTAATATATCAGTTGTATCTTTAATTGTGTTAATAATAACCTTTTTCGTGCCACTACCATTTAAGTACCCAACCTTTTTAACTCTATTATCTCCTTCTTGTGTTTTATTTTGGAATTTCTCATTATTACTTGATTGTTTATGCTCAAATCATTCATTACCACATTTGTTTTTTCATGGTAATACTCTATTACATATTTGTAATCTTTGACATCTTTATCCATCTTATTTTCCTTATTTTTTAATTTTTTTATGATATAAGATACTTTAAACTCTGATGGTTAGTAAAAATCTGAATTTGCAACCCGTACAAGTAATGTCTCCATACTCTTAAAGCAAATACCACAACTACTAATTTCTTATGGATTGAATAATTAGACTTATGTGGTTTCAGTTGTCTTTATGCATAAGCAATGACTTGTCCATGTTACATTAAAAAACATCTCAATATCTTCTTTGAAACATCATTATACACTACAAATCCTCTTATTCCAGATGGAAGTGTCAAAATAGAAGATGTAGTAAGTTTTTTCTTTAATTATTGTAAAATTTCTTCATATTCTTTAGACTATTCAAATCTCACCTCTTTTTAAGCCAACAATGTCAAAGAAGTTGCAATAGTGGAGGATCTTTTTATAAATCTTTGATAAAACCCATCTAACCCAAAAAAATCTAAATTTCAGTGACATTCAAGAGTTTCTTCCAATTCAATACAACCTTCACTTTTCTTGGATCCACCCAAATACCTTCTGCTAAAATGATATATCCTAGAAAGATCACATCTTTTAGTCTAAACTCAATTTTACATTCAATTAATGATTTCTTAAAGTTTATAGTACATTTCTTAAGTATTGTTTGTGTTTTCAAGTAGAGCTGAAATGAACCAAAATACCATTTATGAGCACCACCATATATTTATCTAAACAAGGCTAGAAAATTTAGTTCATCAAGTCTACAAACACTGCAAGAGCATTATGTAACCCAAATCACATTATTAAGAATTAATAGTGCTTATATTGAGTCCTAAAACTAGTCTTTTGGACATCCTGCTCTTTTATCCCCAACTTGTAATACTTGGATTTTAAGTCTATTATAAAAAACAACCTAACTCCCTTTAGTTAATCAAACAAATCATCTTTTTGTAATAACAAGTATTTATTTTTCACCATTACCCTATTCAACTTTCTATAATCAATGCAAAGTTAAAGGGACCTAGCTTTCTTCTTCATAATCAGCACGAGAGCCCCCGACAGAGAATTATTTGCCTTATAAATCCTTTCTCTAATAAATCTTGATGTGTTATGAATGATTTGAAAATCGACATCAACGAATCTGATAAAAATGGATGAAGTATGGATTTGGTTAGTTGTCTTTCTTGTGGTTTTTAGGCTGTATTATAGTAATTTTAAGGTAAATAAGATGGAGGATAGACTAAAGTGATACTTTGATAAGTTGATCTGGACGCCACAAAGATCAATCTAGGATTTCGACGCCACACTCTTTGTGATTGAAGAGTGATAAGTCAGGTAGGGTTCTTCACAAATCAATTAGAAAGACAACTCTTAATTCTCTGAATTAAGTTTCAAATCTTGGCCAAAAATTATTTATTACATATTCTGATACCATATTTATAATTGGAACATCCCTCCATAGTTAGAAAAATTCAACATGATAGAAATCAAGCCCAAAAATTAGACTTTGACAGAGTAACTTAGACAAATTAAACTAGCACATATTTTCTGAATTTAATTAAAATATAAACAGATCAAATTTAAAATGGCTATAACTTCTTGCACAAAAGTCCAATGCAATCATGGTTGGACAATCTAGAAAAATCACGTTCTGAACTTGAAATCCACCTAGATTAATCTTGTTTTCACATGCAATGGATGACTTTAAATTCGGGTTCAAATTCATTTACTATTCTGACTATAAACAATATCAATTATTTAACTTATTTGTATTATCAACCTAAATTCAAGTAGCCCAGCATAAAAAAAACCATTAAAGGCTCTTCCCATCTTTAAGTTCTAATTATAGGCAAATAAGCACCCTTAAACCAATTTGAAACTGATTGCTAATTTTTAACTCCGACACAGCTTCAATCATTTCAATTTGACTCTTCAAGGCCCGTTATAGTTGTTTCACTCTTGCTCTTGTCATTGGACCATCTGAATCCTCTTACATATTAGATTTAGCTTTACAAGATGGATTATCATTCCCATGATGCACATTAATCTTGTAATTGTATCTTTAGCTATGCTAATTCTACTAACGTTATCTTATAAGGAGCTTATGCAATAAGAGACATTCCAAGGATGATGTCTATAAATACTTTTACTTCTCTTTTGAATGGCAACCCTGGTGACTCTTATAGGAATATATTTGGGAATTCCTTCATTATAGGAATATTTTTCAATTCTTGTTCTCCCTTCCATGAATCTAAGATATAGGTTGCACATCCTTTCTTTAACATTTTTTATGTCGTCATGACTGAGATTAAATAATTTGATACCATATTCATTTCTTCTCTAGAAACTATCAACACTCCATTTAAGACTCGTAAGGTTATAAATTTAGCAAAATAGTGTATTCAAGTTTGGTGGATACACCGGTCTATCCAAAAATTTACATCAAAATCTTGTAATTGTAAAGTTAATAAATCCACCCATGTTTCATGCTTTTCTACTTCAACTAACATTCCCTGTAACATAAAATCTATAACTATTGATTCATCTAATGGTGCACTAATTACTAAACCCCTCTAATTTTTCTAGTTGTATATTTGATTTCTTTACAAATTTTTTATATAAAAATGAATAAGTAACTTTGTGGCCAATCAAAACTTAAGCTACTTGATTACTTAATCATCCCCTGCCTATACAACATTCAAAGTAACACAAAGCTTCTCTTGGCTTATATGGAAAAAGAATGAGCTAACTCACGAGCTTACAATGCATTTAAGTGAGATATCATTAAAAAAAAACATACTTTACCTTGTTCATTTAATTTATTTTGGAATGAATTAAATATCAAAAAGATAATTCTTAAAGAACAAATTAAAAAAGAAAGAAAGAATAGAAGTGATATATTTAAAGATGTAAAGTAAAATTAATCTCATAATCAAATTAATAATGATTCCTCCATCACTATAATCACCCAGTATTAAGTGACTTTTTCGGGTTATGATTTAATATGCTTTTTATTAAAATTAATATTTTTTTCACTTTGATTTTTTTTAGTATTTTTATTTCTTTATATGATGGTGTTAAAAATAAATTATAAAATATAAAAAATATATTTTTAATATATTTTTAAATAAAAAAATAATTTAAAAAACAATCAAATCACCTGTATATTTATAAACTTCTTTTTTGAACATGCGGGACAAGGAAAAGAAAACTTGGGTTTTTGCTATCAGGCCGATTATCTCTTTATCATATGGGCCAACCCAGCTTAATTAGTTGCGCGGTAAACCGGAACTCAAGGAAAGAGATTTATGTATATATTTCTTGTATATATATGTATGCACGATTTAAAAAGAGAAAGAGAAGGAAAAAAAAAAAAAAAAAAAACAGAAAAGGTGGTGGTTAGGAATAACGGAAATCGTGCCACAAGTCCCTGGAAGAGGAGAGAGAGAAGTAACAATGAAAGATAAGACAAGAACAATAAATAAAAATAATCTGTCTTAAAAAGGCAAGAGAATTTGAAGGAAAGGTCGTTAAACTTCAAAGTTTTTGAGACAGAGAGGGAAGGAGAGGGGATGAGAGGAGAAGAGGAGCGGGCATCCTTTACGCTTTTCCTTGGGATAGATGCTTTCTGCAAGCTAATATTCGTAATCAACAGAAATTTCTCACGTTTCCTGCACTTCATTCAATACCAGGTTCTTCTTTCTTTGTTTTATGCCCCTCTTCCATTCGCTTCTTGGGTTTAGGATGCATAGATAGATAGATAGATTTCTTCTTTGAAGGTCCTGAGGAAGCACATTTTCAATGATTTCCTAATTTGAAGGAAATTAGATGAATTATATCATATGATTAGCAAATTGAGAATGGTTTGGGCTTGCTTCATCGATCTCTTCGCATGCATGAATGCATGCACGCACAAGGGGAAATAAGAAGAAGGATCTTGTTTATTACCGTTATAAAATCTCATAAATATTTTGTGAAAACCCATGCGATTTGAGAGGAACCCGACAATCCGTTAGGAAATAAAGCTATATATAATCATAAGGATAATGTCGAATTCGGTGGAGAATCCGCCGCCGGGTTCTTCATCGAACGAGTCTTTTCCTTTGCAAGCTGACACAAATTCCACCCTCAGTTTAGGCCCTTCACCTTCAGCTACTGATGGTAAAGAATCAGCGGCACTCGTTGATGTCACAGCTACACCACCGCCTAATTCTACTATTGTTGATTCCCCACAAACACCAGAAGCATCTTCACCCCCACCCACCTCGAAATCTCCTCCTCCTCCTCCTCCTCCTTCACCACCACCACCTCCTCCCAAGTCCAACCATTCTCCACCTCCCAGCCCACCACTAGTCTCAAATTCAACTAAATCAAATTCGTCACCACCACTTAAAATATCTCCGCCACCAAACTCACCACCTCCATCACCTAATCCTCCTCCTACCCCTGCCAAGAAAGAGTCATCCTCTTCAGCCGTTCCATCCCCGCCTCCTCCTGCTGCATCACCTCCCCCTGCTGGTAAATTTGTCCCGCCGCCTCTCTCTGGAGATGTACAACAATCTCCTCCTCCCCCAGCAGAATTCAAACCCTCTTTGTCTCCCCCCATTTCAAATGTGTCACCCAATAGCAATCCGTCAAATTCCGGGCGCGTTCCAACAGACTCTAGATTTCATAGTCCTCCCGTTCCAGGAGCCTCACCATCGGACCACCCATCATCGACTTCCACTAATGCAACAAATCACAATGTGCCCAGGACTCCACCAGCACCAGGAAATGAAAGTAACGAAGCTGGAGGCAAGACAATCATAGCTGCGGCTGTTGGGGCTGCAGTCACAGGTTTGTTTCTTCTAACACTAGTTGCGGCAATCTTTTTAGTTGTGAAGAGCAGAAAAAAACGGGTGGCCAATGCTTCTGGCCATTACATGCCGCCAAAAAGTTTTACTTTGAAAACAGGTAAAGTACTGTGCCTATTGTGATGCTCCTCATTGCTTAATTAGTATCTTATTGTGATTTATCTTTTTCTTTAATTTTTCCTTTTGAAGATGGATATCATTACGGACAGCAACAACAATCTGTGCGTCTCACTGGACCTGGAAGTCCCTCTTATCATTTGCAATCTGCACCCTCCGAAAGCCACGGAAGTCAAAGAGGGAATATGTACAATGGAGGGGGCCCTGATTCAGATGTTATTGGCACCGGTAAGACCTTTTTCAGCTACCATGAGCTGATGGAAATAACAGATGGATTTGCTCGTCAAAATATTATCGGTGAGGGTGGGTTTGGATGTGTTTACAAGGGGTGCATGGCAGATGGGAAGGTAGTGGCTGTCAAACAACTAAAGGCCGGTAGTGGACAGGGTGATCGGGAATTTAAGGCTGAAGTTGAAATTATCAGTCGTGTCCATCATCGACATTTGGTCTCTTTGGTGGGATATTGCATCTCTGACAATCAGCGCTTGCTCATCTACGAATTTGTTCCAAATAAGACTCTTGAGCATCATTTGCATGGTAAGGTATTTTTCTTTTCCATTTTATAAATATTGATTTTAAGTATCCTTCTCCAGTGCTGCTTACTGGAACCTATGCTATGTGAATGGTTATGTCCCTCATTTGTGCAAGCAGGAAAAGAATTGCCTGTGTTGGATTGGCCTAAAAGACTCAAAATTGCCATAGGATCTGCAAAGGGCTTGGCATATTTACATGAAGATTGTACGTATCCTATCCTTCTCCTCCTTAATTAACATAGGTTATGTGGTGTACTATTCCTCTCATATTTACTCAAAAACTTGTTTTCATCTTGTTGCTCAATCTGCATCTAGATCATGTTCTGAAAGTAATTAAATATACTGATAGTGAAATTCTTAAAAAAGAAGGTTAATTAAGTTTCTTGTGATCTAATTTTAGGTCATCCGAAAATTATTCACAGAGACATTAAGTCGGCGAACATTCTGTTGGATGATGCTTTCGAAGCGCAGGCAAGCCTACGACTTTCTATGTTGAATTCCCTTCAAAATGCGGTTTCTCTGTTAGCTCTGCATTGTTATTTGCGAGCTATTTCTTATGTGCAGGTTGCAGACTTTGGGCTTGCCAGACTAAATGACACTACTCAGACCCATGTGTCAACTCGAGTAATGGGGACATTTGGGTATGTTTACGGCAATATGTAATCTCCTTTCAGATTCCATGTCCTCTGTTCATGTGTTTACCTTCCTTACCTGCCCTTCATCTTCTCGATTTGGTGTAAATGACTAAACCCTCAACACCCTCAATGAACAAAATCTATCCTGGAATGTGGATCATAGTAGTAAAGTGAGATTCCCAATTATAAATGTTCCAAAGAAATAGAAAAAAATCATCCAAGTTTTGCCATCCAATCTATCACCTTCTTCCAAAACAAAATCTACAGTAATGGTGTTAATCATAACCCTATATTATTACGCAATTTGGTTTTCAGGTACTTGGCACCTGAGTATGCGTCAAGTGGAAAGCTAACAGATAGGTCTGATGTATTTTCATTTGGAGTTGTGCTTCTAGAACTGATAACCGGGCGCAAACCAGTTGATGCAAGTCAGCCTCTGGGGGATGAAAGCTTGGTTGAATGGGTATGAATTGGCATTGAAGCAAATGAAATGTATTATATGTCAACCATCATCTGGCTATAATATGATATGGTTCATAAATCTAGCAAAAAATTTTAATACAAGCACTTAATTTCTTTCCCCATCTAAATGGTTTGCCTGTAAACAAGCCGACTTTATCTTGTCCGTATCCATTTAGTTATGCCTTGAGCTAGACGACTTGCATATCCAAATTTTCTTCCCTGCAATCTACATATCCATTCAACAAATATATATACATATAGTTTTTTATGATTGTGGCAGGCTCGTCCACTCCTAATTCATGCCCTTGAAACCGGTGAACTTGGTGAACTGGTTGATACACGACTTGAAAAGCATTACGTGGAGAGTGAATTGTTCAGAATGGTTGAGACAGCCGCTGCTTGTGTTCGCCATTTGGCTCCAAAGCGACCGCGCATGATGCAGGTGATGATGATTATGCCTCTTGTCAAATTGTTTTTTCTTATATCTAATCTTGTCAGGAATATTCTTTATAGATGGAGAACAAAAATGAGCACAATTGCTTTTTGATTGTTAAATTTCCTGGAATACTCTTTTAGGTGGTGAGAGCATTAGATAGTGGAGGTGAATTGTCGGATCTCAGTAATGGTGTGAAATTTGGTCAGAGCACTGCATATGATTCAGGCCAGTACAATCAAGAGATTAGTAATTTCCGGAGGATGGCTCTTGTCAGCAATGGAAGCTCAGAATTTGACACTTTCAGTGGAGATTACTCTGCTAGAGACACATCCCGGGAACAACCAACTTCAGGTGATTACACAAGTAGCGATTCAGAAACTCGAGCCATGAACCGAACTGGCAGTTATGTTGGCCACCGGTTTAGATAAAGGTGACATGGCCAAACAGTAGATCTTCTTAAGATAATCTTTGTTTAGCACCACAGAAGGTTTATATCTCAAAGAACTTGCAGCTTATTTCGACAGACTTAATTAGCGTTGAGTTTTTTTTCCTACTCCTGTGAAATTTGACTGCAATGTTTAGCTACCTTAGAGGTGCAGTGAACTTTCAAGGACAGCTTGTAAAGTTCATCTTACTCGAAGCTTATGTATTCACTAATGGGGTGTTACTCAAATGAGCACCCCTGTCTGACTGATACTAGAACAAGATGGAAAAAAGTTTTGTTGCATTGCATATATATTTGCAAGAAACTTTTGCTTATGATGTAAATTTGAACATATTTTAACCTAAGCTACCCTTTTCTCTTGTACACTTTCTTTTTGTCTGGTATTTCTTTTTATTGTGGGCTGGTGTTTGGATTTAGTCACACATAGTTTCACAACATAATGTGAGAATCATGTAGGGCATGGTTACAATTACATGAAAAAGCTGAAATTGAGGATATAAAAGGATCGATTTCTTGGTTTCAGGGGGTGAAAATCTGTAAAAAGTACTTCCAGAATGGCTTCCCTAATCTTGCTTCTGTACAAGGTCCGGGTTGATGAAAATGTATGTACAAAAGAAGTTCCAATGAAGGTCAAGATAATAATGTTTCCGACAGATAGCTAATATTGATGTTAAACAAACGTTTAAACCTCATTGTTTTTTTTAGTATATCAATATAACAGCCCTGGCTGAATGGAGAAGCTGCCGACTTTCCCACTTTAAACTCTTCAAAATATGAAAGAAAAAGGAACTCCCTGATTCTCCTAAATTTGACTACCAAATGTCCGAATTAGGTTCCCTGTTAGCTCGATCAATGACTTCTTCAATGTCTTTGGATGAATGTCCTTATCCGCCTTGCAGGAGTAGATGCAAGTTAGTATAATTATCTACAATTATGCAAATAAATAAAGCAGAAAAAGAGAAATGGTGCTTCTAGCAGAGAACAGCTGAAATTCATCTTGTCATGGAAGTTTTTGCACTTGAAAATATTTTTGCAAATTCTTGTATTTTTGGTGAATTTATGTGGAAAACAAGTTTGTGTAGCTGAATTTATGAGGAACCCAGGTCTGAATTTTGATTCCAGCTGAATATCAGGATTCAGTGTTGTATCTTACCTCGACCTTGAGAATGTTCAGAACACTGCCATTAAATGTTGTAATATTGGCATCAAGGATTTGAAGCCCCAAAGAATGGATAGCTTCCATCAACCTCCCGAAACCTCCTTGTCTCTGTCCACAAAGGAACTTTAGCAGGAACTGTCTTTTGTTAATCTGGTCCACTTCTAATTGCACCTGGGAAAAGGTCAGTTAAGAAATTGATTGTCTCATGGAGCCTGTTAAACTTGAATGGCTCAGCTTGTTTTGTCCAAAAATCTAGGTAAATAATGATCTTAGGATTTGCAATAAAAACCGAACCAGGTTTAGAAAGTCTCTATACCTCCGCCCCCTTCTTTTCTACAAAACCAGAAGAATCCTGGTTGATCTTAGAAGAAGACACGTGGTCTTCCTGAAAGATCTCCAGTTTTGAAGTCTTTAGTTCAATGTTGCTCGCTCTGCATTCCTCTTCTTCAGCATTCTTGATCTCATCCTGGAGGTTTTTCACCTCCTTTAGCAACTCTCCGATGTAATCAATTGCATCTCCAAGAATTGCAGCTTTATCCATCTGTAACATTTATAAAATGCAGAATTACTTGAAGAAAGCATACAGCAACAACAACAGCAACAAAAACAACAGAGAATAACTCTCTTCAGTAACAGAAATATATCCAGCTATGTTAACCTTGGAAATCTTGGGGACCAAGGCACGCAGAGCAAATAAGCCAGTTTTAATCCTTGTCCTCCTGTTCCTTTCTGTGACGAGATTCTTAGATTTGTAGTCATCTCTTTCCGGCCTCCTCATAACTTTTGGAACTTTCTTGTTGCAATCTGCAGAACCTGCTCGTTGCTTCAGAATGTTCTCGTCGTGATTGGATTTTCCAACTGATAATTCCAAATGTCCATGTTGCGGCAGTTGACTCTCATTTGAAACAAATGATGGAGCTTCGTTTGAAGGATTGGAACCGCTAGATGATCCTTCAAAGCTAATACAGTTACGGGGCTGCGTTAATGGGAGAAGAAACTGTGTCTGTGGAATTAGACTTAACAAGTGGCAGGAATGCGGCAAATTATCTTCAAGCAATGAATCAAGACGGTGGTCGTTGAAGCTCGAATTGGAATACCCATGATCAGTCACGGCTTCTTGTTTTACAGGGACATGGCAATGAGCTCTAATAGATTCTATCATCTTCTCATCTTTTTTCATCTGAAAATATTGAATGACATTTTCACACATAAATCACATTAGCAGAAATTAATTTTCTATAGCAAAAAACCGAGTAAAAGACTTACATGCTTTGCTGCAAAAAGCTCAACAAGTCCACCAATTACTGGGATCAAGACTTGAGTTCCAGCTACTTCCTGAAGCAATGTTTTTCAAGTTACTATACAAAATGCTGTTAATAAATAACAAAACTATCACCCTAGTCATTGTCAAATCCTTTCAACTATGGGTTTAAAGCAATAAATGTATGGTTAAATTATCAATAAATTGTGGTTTTGCATATGATAGAAAGAGGCTAGTTTCTTACAAATGCTAGGAATTAATACTATATTATTGGAAACCAGAACAATTTTTTTCTTAACCAGAAATCGAGAGACTGAAGAAAAAACTCACACGTAGGGTATTAGAGTCATGAGTAGTGACCGTGGCATGGCATAACCATCTGGGCTCAGCTGATATCACCACCTCTCCATGAATCCTGTTTCTAGCAATCAGATGGTATTATGTTTGGCTAAAGTAACATAAATAAAAATAAATTTAGGAGTAGAGAAGAGAAGAGTACCCAGAATACAGAGGCATGGAAGAAGGGAACCGAGAAAGAGCCTCACAAGCCTTTGTTCTGACTGGATGCTTAAAGAAGACATCCTTACAAAGAGGACCCCGCCCAGATAGGTTGTCTTCTCCTCTGTCCCTTTCCACATTGAAGCCACCACCGCCACCGCAGCAGCAACCCACCCACTCAATAAACCTAAAAAGATAACAAAATCATCAATCAAACACTTTAATATATAAAGATCAATGTGCTGTTAATTTGTAGTGAGTACCTTGAAGGGTCATCGCCTAACTTCCATACAACACAGTAATCCCAAGCGTTGGAGTCAACAAGGGGTCTAAGCCGTTCCATTGCTCTGTTCAATCCTCTCATGTCTACCTCTAATTTTAGTATTCTGCCCTTTGCCTCAATGCTTATCAACTCTTTTCATGCATTCCTATATAGGAAAGGAAAATGCAGGCAGTGGCAATCCCTTTAATATTTATGCCAAAAAAAAAGAAGCACATGCTGTCGCTACTAGCAGTCTAGTACACTCTGGGTGTAACAGACTGTATATATTTCTTTCGAATTTTGACACATTGCGGACGTGTACATTTCTTACTGGTTAATTCATGTGACTCATATAATTTAAACCAATGCAAAACTGCCACGTCCCTGTTGTTATCTAGCATAGGTGTATTTACTTTTCTGGATTTACATTTTTTTTTTTATTAGAAGTAGCAAATCTGTGACAGAGGGGGAATCTGATGCCTGCAGAGTGCAGAAAGCAGAGAGTACGGGCGGCAGCAGGCAGAGGCGACGGCAAGGACATGTCAGTTTTAACGGCCTAGCAGCAGAATCGTCGTCGTCATCATCATCCTTCATAGTCAATTATAATTTTTCTCTGGATTATGTATGATAATTATGATATGTTAACCTTGCATTTCAAGTTGGTTCATATAGCTAAATGGACAAGATTTGCTGTATCTTGAAATCAAAATGGAAGAGCATGCGTCTTGTACGTTTCTGCCATTGCTTATTGGCTTGGAGTCCCTGTTTGTGTAACTGCGCGTGGCTGCAATATTGCTACCAGGAGAGAGCCATGTCAACAGCTGCGATATTTTTAGGTAAACTTTATGTTTTGTCCCCCAAAGATTCATCAATTTTGCAATTCTATCTCTATAGTTTTCAATTTAATAATGGTGTCCTTGTGGTTTCTAAAGGGTTTTCCAAAAGATTTTTACCCTCACGGTGAAATAGCTTATAGAAAGCTCCCTTTTTTATCTTTTTCTTAGAGCTCATTTGGTATTTATTATAACAGTTAATTTTTAAAAAAATTAAAAATACATTGAAATATTATTTTTTTAATTTTTTTATATTAATATATCAAAATAATCTAAAAATAGTAAAAAAATAATTTCAAGTAAAAAAAATAAAAAAAATATTTCAAAAGGGTCTTGAAACCTAAAAACAAATATGCTCTTGTACCTTTCTTACACCATTTTTTAACTGGGATCCTTGTAATTATGATAAAACTTGAAAATTAAATTTAAAAGCAGCTATTTAATGATTAGGGATAACATAAAACTTTTTGATTGATACAAAGGGATTATTTAGAAATATTGGAAACCTATCTAATTTATATTAAATCTTAATCATTAGACTCAATTGAGATTTGAATATATATATATATATATATATATATGAAGATACTTACTATTGACTCCATTAAGGTTAATTTAGAACTCATGCAAGTGGGGTCATTTGATTACTCTTAATTAAAATATTTCATCATATCTCCTTTTCTTTCTTTCTTTCATTTTTTTTTTTTATAGAAACCAATATTTTATTGAGTTTTTTACTCATCTAAACTATAATCATGAGGTAACAAAATTATTCGCCAAGTAAGCTACGTACCATCAATAGAATAAAATCTCATGAGTCTGCTTCCCGGGGGTAGGGAGAGAAAATAATCATTTTACCATTTTTTCTTTAATGATTCTGAAGATATTACTTTTGATCTTTGAAAATTATAAATCAGTCCCTTGAACCAAACATGTGCGTCTCTGAGGTGGGGGTGATGGTACCTCGTCCTCGTTTTCCTTTTTCTTTTATATATATATATATATATATATATATATATATATATATATTGTTGAGGTAGAAGTTCACATGTTAAATTTGATCTGCGAATTGATTTTATTGAAGGATGAAGTTACAGATTTCAGTTTTGTAAATTACAACAGAGGCTAAAGAGAACATATTACATGAATAATCAGGGAAAGTAACAAGCATTACTTTGACCTGTCACTCTCTTTTAACGTTTTCACTGATGCTTTTATGCTACAGGTGCTAAATTATTTCCATAAAACTTACTGGTCCTAGGATGTTTTCACCATGTTACTCTAGTGTCTGTGAACTTCCTCGGCCTGTAGTATTTCCAGTGGTACCAACGAACTTCCGTCACACCAAAGCACATGAAGGGAAGTTACAGCCACATCTAAGCTCGATAGACACTGCATTGTATGCTCTCGGTCCCATTTATATCCCCCTTCAGCGGATCATAATTTGTATCCGTGCCCAGGGATGCATCCACTGGGAGCGGCATCATTTGATTAACCACCAAATCATCAAGGCTGTGCCTTTCATAGCTCATGAATGCCCCTAGAGCTCCAAGAAATCCTTCATGCCGCAAAAACATTGCTTTTGCCTCACCTTTAGACCTGCCAAATTCAAAATAAAATAAAATGATTGGTGTATTTTCAATGCAGAGATCTGAAAGGAGAGAACATGAACTGGGAAGAGAAGGATAATATCACCAAACAATGATGAACTTGTTTTGGTTTTATCAAGATGAATTTTGAATTAGTTGAGTGCATGGAATCTTTGGTAAGGTTTCATTGCATTTCACTTGTCATTTACCATGATTGATAATTTCTTTCACTTTCAATTACTAAGAATAGTATTTTTTTTTTTATGCAGTAAGCATTTTTCAATAACAAGTTCCCTCGCTTTCTGGCAAATCCCATATCATACAGGCTGGAAGGTGTTCATTATCAAGATATGAAGATCCACCTGAGAACTGCTCTACAGTCGCAAAAAGCATTACATTGTTGACAATGTGAATAATAAAATCCCAGATGATTACCAGAAGTGAACTGCAACTGCGATTGTGTCCATAGTATAAGAGTGACTCCGGATGAAAAATCCTCCAAAAAATATGCGCTTGAGCCCAAATCGAAGTGCGTTTAAGTAAGAGATCTGGGAGAAGAGGAGTAAAATGAGGCAATGAGATAACAAGAGTGCAGTAATTGAAAATAACCCAGGATATCTTTGTTAATTTAAGTAATCAATACTCAAGATAGATTACAATAAAATTTAGTGTGGCATTTTAGTAACACAAACAAACTAAAAAAATGGCGAGTCTTAGAACAAAAGAGAGGATACAGAAGGAAAAAACACAAAGCAGAAAAATAATCAATTATGCCAAGCAAAGTTTTTGATATGTGCCATGTATGGTCTTGAAAATTTTAATTTTGGATATAGCTTGCAGCTCTCAAGTGTTCTATGCCCTTCTTAACAGCACTGTAAGGGACAGGAACCATCTTTGAGAATTAAATATCAAGGTAAGACGGATTCCAGCTCCAAAAACCTTGGCTAATGGTTCTTATTTCTCCAAGCCATCTCAGTAAAAGGATAGAAAAGCTCTAAATCCATAACAACCAATTGAGGTCTGGGGTTTTCAAAATAATTTGTTTAAAGAGTAACACAATACAAACAAAAAAGGTAAACAGTAAAATCTTACTGATAGAAATAGCATTTAATGCAAGGATGCCATTCCATGAGATCACGCTTAAATGGCAAGTACTAGCACCATACATCATTTGCCACATTAGTTTGCGAGAAATTTTTTGTATGTAAGAACTTTTAATTTGTTAAATTTCAAAACCATGCATCTCTTGTAGCACACTTCTTGACAACATACTACTCAATTTATAGCATACAACAGATCTGCCCTGCTGAAAGGTACCTGTCCAATATTATTGGAAATCATTCTTAGAAGAGACCAGGAAATATCCTCAGGTTTATAATCTTCGAGTTCTTTACAGTGAGAAGTTGCCTTACCGAAGCTAGAAGCAATAGTTGTAGATGAGAGACCAATCTGTCATCATACCAAAGAACTGTGCAGTTAAATTATAAAGATTAAAAATCATTCTGAAAGCATGAAGCTGTTGTGACCCTGAACAGGCACTTCAACGTGATGTATGAAAATAGCTGACCTGGCAAAAAATAAAGTTATAAATTAAAGAAAGGACTTGGATATACCTTTGAATAATCCATCCCACCATAGATATCCCCAACAAGTGTGTCTATAGCTCTGTTATCTCCCCGATGACTCAACTCCAGCAACTCATCAAAACTGAGAAAGGAAACACGTCAGTGTCCACTAAATATGAAACAATGTATAAGGGAATTCATAATTGGCCAAAAATGAGGAAACGAATCAAACTACCTCTGGCATTTTGTTAATAACTTTCCCAAACCCCAAAAAGTGCCACCACCAACACTTGTTCCACTAACTCGCTCAAATTTTCCATCTCCATCCACCTGTATTGGAAGAAAGCTGCATTATTAGTTAATCTATGAAAAGGTTTTAGATACACAAAACAAAACATAAACAGATCTGATGCTGATATGAGTACCTTGATCATGCTTACTCCAGATCCAATATTAACAAGTAGATATGGATACAAATCATTATGGTCAATCTGCACAAATTCCTTCGAGCCATTCAAGTATGTAAAAGCTTCCTGATTGACTGCCTACTCAAAATAACAATCAGCATGCAGCTGGGATATTAGCGAAGTAAACAAGAAATGGAATCAGAAAAATTGTTACAAGGCATGGAAGGGGAAAAAAAAGATGGCATGGTAGGTAAGAAATTCCCTTCCTGAACATACACATGCACAAACAAGGGAAGTTTTCTTTTGGCTGAAGAGGGAAGAGAGGCACGGTTATAGAATGACAATATCCAACTGCAAATGAACCCAAACAGAAGAGATTTTGAACCTCTTTCTTTTCTAGGATGTAGATGTGCATTTCAACAGTAACATGAGAATACCACCTGCAATACCCTCTACCAAGAAGCCGGGCCTCGGGCGAGATCTATTGCAATATTCTCAAACCTCAAACATGCATTTTCTTAGGATGGGGTTCATATTATTGCAACTTTCTAATATATGATAGAGTCAGCATAGGTCCCATGCGGCATGAAATTTATTCTTCTGATAATTCAATACTTTCCAGAACTACCAATATTGGTGACAACCAACACATAATGCAAAAAATCTCCAAGTGATGGCATCGTTCAATTTTCTAAGATGTTGAAATCAGGAGCACATCCTTCTCCGGGTCTATAGCAACTAATACATAGCACTTACCGTGTTGCATCTATAACTTCTATCAAAAAGAAAAAGATCAACAAAAACATTTATCTACAGTGTTTGATCAGTAGAAATGATCTTATGGACAAACCAAATTCTTGAGGCAATTGCAAGCGAGCTATTTGTTTTATGTGTATATACACTCAAGAATAATCAGAAACAGTGGGTTCTGAATAGACAAAGGGCAGGGGACTGTTATGCATAAGAAGCTTTTTTGATGCTTGAATGAAAGACAACAACTGGCTAATATTAAATGCATGCGACTAAGTGGTGTTAGAATCCCACCTTAAGCAAAAAATTTGCTCCCTTCACAAGACAATCCATCTCATCTTCCTTCTCAAGACTAATGCCGAGCCTTTCTTTGAAAAGTTCAGAGAACTTGTATGCCCCACCACCTGTGGCCTTTCACATGGATTGTAACTAGTTAAATTTTAGCGTATTTAGTTCCTATTCTAAAAACCAAACAACGTTACAACATAACATGAATTGATCCAAAGTACAAAACACTAAACAATTCATTAGATTTAAAAAGTGTTTGATTCTCATGAGGGAATCAAACACTTGAAACTACCTCTAAAATACAATAGTTTAGCTTAATATGAAGTTATGTATGAAAGGCAATTTGTAATTTTTTTTAAATTGCATTCTCTCTCAATAATTTTATGTTTATAACAATTATGAATTTTATTTTAATTTATATAACAGATGACCTCTAGCGATTGAGCTTATTTCAAAGTCACAATTTGGCAACAAAGAACAATTACTCTGACATCTCACCTTAATAAAGCTCCTGTCATTGGTACAATTTTCTTGATGCTGGAAACCTGAGTTCACATTCATTTTGTAAGCAATTGCCGAAACCAGCCAAAAAGATGACATAATTGAGGAAATTATAAACATCAAGCAACTCCAAGAAAGAAGGCCTCTACTATGTAATGATCACAAATGAGTTACAAGAGCCTGTTCATAGCTCCCCTCAAGTTATTGCAAGTGGCGATTCGATTAAAGACCGATAAAATCAGTCCAATCAGAGCGAACAATTCTCAAGATAGCAATAGTACGATATATGTCTGTGTATGCAGAATTTGAGAAAATCCATCTGCATATGATGGCTTCCGCTCTTTATGCATTATCCCAAAAAGGGGTGTCAATGAAGTAAAATTACAAAAATGTGGCAACGTTGACAACCTAGCTTGGCCAAGCTAGCCCAAAAAATGCTTCAGGATATCTAATTACCGCATTAATGTACAAGACCACCAAGAGTTCAGAGCATAAAGAAACATATGCAAGCCAGGCCGAGTGTGAAAATAGCAGTTCAGCCTAAATCAAACTCAAAATCAGCCCTAAAATTTGCTAGAAATACGATACCATACCACACCGTACTATCTAGAGTTTCAAGAAATGAGAAGGACAGAAAGAAAGAAACCAACGAGGATGGTCAATAGAGTGCACATACCACCACCAAGGAGAAGTTTGTTGGCACTAATAAACTGTAAGCAATCATTGATCTTGGCTGTCTCAAACATAGCAAAGTTAAGCCTTCCATTAACACTGGAAACTCCAACTTTATCCTTTGGTGGGTCCTCATCATCCCCAGAATTTCTCGAGAAATACACCAACTTGATTAGAGATCCTGCAAAGCAAGATCAACACCTTTTTGCTTTTGATTGATTGCAAAAGAAAGAAAGATAGAACATGATGATGATATGTGTGTGTGTAAAAGTACCTCCAATATCAAGGGCCAAGCGAGATATTTGAATTGGATTTGGATTCCCATCAATTTCAACCTCTCTATTATGTTCCATCAAAGCAGTTTGTCTCGTTTCCCTCTCTATCTCAGTTATGAAGGAATTATTGAACAGCTCTTTTAACTCTTTTCTTGTTTCTGAGACTTGACTCTTTGAAGCTAACGCACCACCAAACTAATGCTAGCAATACATAGGTAGTTTTCGGGACTGTGTTACGGTTGCCTTCAAAATAATATATTTTATTTTATTTTTTAAAATATATTTTTAATATTAATATAAAATTATAAACAAATTAATTTTTCAAAAATAATAAAATTTCAAAAAAAAATATATATCAAAAAAAATATTTTTTAGCATATTTGATATTTTAGTAGTTTTTGTGGCTATAATTTAAAAAAATATATTTTATAAAAAATATTTTTAGTTAAGATTGATTTGGTATTTATATATGTTTGGTTAAAACTGTAATTAAAATTGAGATTAGATAAAAAATAATTTAATATATTTGATTAAAAATATTTTTTAAATTAAAATTATAAAATAACTAAAATATATATATATATATTAATATTAATTATTTTTAATTTAAATATTATAGATTTAATTACTGTTATTACATCATGAAATGAATAATACTTTATATAAATTTATTTAATAAAAACTATATTTTTCATAGTTTTTAAAACGTACAACAAAATCAAGTAAAATATTATTAGAAATAAAATTAGAATAATGATTAAATTTTATAAATGTTATATAATTATGAGATCTTTTTTTAATTTATATAATGTCATTGAATAATGTTAAATATTGATTTTTTAAATAAAATGTAATTAAAAATTAAAAAAATTAATTTTTTTCTAACTCGATATAATATTTTTAAATTCAAACCACATCTAGTAAAATTATAAATATTCAGCCAAACTAAATTAAATTCACTTTTTAGTAGTCACCTAGTAAAAATAAACAGTACGAAATAAATTAATTCATTCTGTATATTGGGTTATAAAGAGCAAGCGGTGTGGAAAGCAGACAATAAAAGGCAGCAATTTTTCATTTTAGCAAAACCAACGGTATGAGCTTAATTTTTAATAGGATACATTTCTAAATCAAAGTTTAAATTTTTAATCAAACGGTTATAAATTATAATTGGAACAATACACAGTTCTAGCCAAAATTCCAAACAAATTCTTAAAAACAATAATAGTAAGTAGTTAGTTTAGCATAAACAGGTAATGAGCTCGACGCAAAAGACAAAATTATTAATAATTTTAATTTTTAATTTTTTTTATTAGGTTGACTTTCCCTTGGCCATGGATGAGACGAGATTACAATCAAAATTGTTATAAATTGAGAGGTTGTTGGTTGATTCAGCTTCTATACAGTCTTTAGATTTTTATTGTAAAAGTTACAATTAAAAAAATATATATATAAAAATCAAACTAAATTTTAAATAACTTAATTAGATTATAAATTAACTTATTAATCCAATTAAATCATCATATACCAACTCTTATCTAATTTATAATTAAAGAAAAAATTTAAAAGTTAGCTAAGCTAGTGAATGAGTTTTTTACACAATTTATTTTTTAAACCACACCATTTTAGATGTTAGTTCAATCAAATTCCTAATCAATTTGGGGGTTCTATATTATAGGGTTGTTCTAAGGCTTATGATATTTCTTCTTCTTTTTTTGGGTCCATATTCTAGGTTGTTCTAGGGTTTTTAATATGACATAAATTATATCTTCATAGCAAGCATCCAAACAAGTAGAATAACTTTAATTAATTTGTTAGGACGTCACTCTACTTTCATAAATTTCTTGATAGATTAATATTTTTGGGTTTGGTGGGGGGGCGGGGGGTGTCCTATGTTCTAGGGTTTTTAATATGACATAAGTTATAGCTTTATAACAAGCATTCAAACAAGCATAATAACTTTAATTAATTTGTTAGGACGTCCCTCTACTTTCATAAATTTCTTAATAGATTATTCATCAATCATTTTTTTAATCAAATCCTCATACGTACTGTCCATCACTCAATCAAGTCCCCACCGTTTCGTCCAATTCAAGGTGCTGTTGACCTTGTAAGATCCATCGCTAACGAGGTTTGACCGGTGATATTATTTATCCGCATACTCAAATGGTATTTTTTTTATATTTAAAAAATATTTAAAAAAATTCAAATTCTTTTCTTACTTTAATTTTTTTAGATAATTTTAATATACTGATATTAAAATAATTTTTTAAAAATAAAAAATATTATTTTAATATATTTTTAAATAAAAAATACTCTAAAAAATAATCATAACTACCAATATGCATAAGAAAAAAATAATGGATTGATGGCTTATTTTATTGTATGTATGATTGTACTAGTGAAACTCAAAGATCAAGTGATATGTTTTTAAAATACACATTGAAAATATTCTTATAAAACTTCATTCCATATAAAAATTTAGTTCGACTTAACATATTCATCCAAAAAATTCATGTCTTGTCTTAAATTTCAAATTGAATAAGAGAATATATTAACTCAATCTGAACTTAATCCAAATACAACTAATCAACTTTATAAATTTTATTTAGAAAAATAAAATGACAATAAAAATTAACTAGAATTAATGGCAAATTAATCTATAACTTAGTAATCCAAACTTGAATGAACGAAATCTATGATAATAATTATATTTTAAATTGATTAAAAAAAAATATCAACTCAGTTCAAATCTGATCCAAATCCAACAAAATTAACTTTAAAATTTTTCTTAGCAATGCTATTTTAATAAAAGAAAATAAAAATAAAAATAAAAATAACCAAATTTAATTTAAATCCAAACTTGTTAACGTATCAATATCCAAACTGAATCTAATAACCATTATAGAAACAACTTTCAGTGTGAAGCAGGCAGAATCATGTTGATCCGATTTCATATTTATCATGCCACTTTATAAAATCTGTGCACCTTATTTTTCTTTGATTCTTCTTCACGGGCCAGAAACCCATGTTGTATGGGCTAGTATCCTGTTGGGCCAACCCAATTTAGTGCTCTTTTCTTATGATATTTCATACAATATGCTCAATTTTCCATAATTAAATCCACATAAAACAATACACAGAATATGTTTTACCATCAGTTTTTTCTCTGTTTAAATTAAACATTGGAGGGCCCAAAGATTAACCTGTGTAAGGCCCAGAATCTCTCAAAGTTTCAGCGCCTTCATCACTCGGGTATGAGTTGATCTTCGTCAATTAGATTGCGATTAAGTACACGATTTCTGTTTCTGTTTTAATTTCTTTTTAAAAGTGTTTTTTATTTGAAAAAATAATAAATCAATATTTTTTAATGATGTTAATGTGCTAGTATTAAAAATAAAAAAAATATATTTTAAATATATTTTAAAATAAAAAATTATCTTTAAAAAGCATACGTAATTTCAAACGCCCTAAAATATATGCGCTGCCGCACACAGTTTCGGAAAAACATGGTTCATCCGAGACAGCGCATGAATAAAACATGGTTCATCGGAAAAACTGGAGAAGGTTTTTCATGCTTTTCCATGACTATTTCTTGTCCAGTCAAAGTTAGGTTTACCTCTGATTATTATTATTATTATTATTGAAAATAACATGGTGAGAGGGAAAATTTGCAAATAAATCAAGCTGGGATTTTTCTAAAAAAAATAATACGCTTTTGTTGGTTACGTTATTAAAAATAGCGCATCCAACAAATACTTTATTGATTGTTCAACGCAATTTATTAAAATAATTTGTTTTTAAAATTGCATTAGTCCCATTAACACAACTTAAAAAAAATTAAAAAGTTGATGCATGGATCTCAATAATAAAAAATTATTTATTTTTGCAGTTGAAACATATTTTATAAAAATTTTAATTAAAAATATTATTTTATATTTTTAGATCATTTTGATATGTTAATATTAATTATTTTTAAATAAAAATACTTTTAAAAATAACAATAGCTATTCTCTTAAATACCACAATAATTAATTGTTATTTACTTTATTTGAGATAATTTAATTATGAAATTATTTTTAAAAATTTCCTTTATTTATTTATTATTAAAAAAATTATTAATAAAAAATATTTTTCAATCAATTTGGTTTTAGGAAAACATCTTTATTTTATTTTAGATAGAAAATATTTTTTAGAAAGTTGTTAAAAATTTTTTAAATATCATGTAATTTACTGATTATAGTGAATTTAGTCATTAAAGTTTTTATTGCTATATATATATATATATTTTTTAAATTTCATCTCTTAGAATTTAATTTAATTTAATTTAATTTTTATATCAACTTTGATTATTATTTTTATGATTATTATTTATTTTTTTTATTGAAAATTTTTATCTATCATATTTGATCTTTATTTTTTAATTATTATTTATTTTATATGAAATAATTTATGAAATTATAATTATGTTTTTTTAATTTCATCATCTTTTCATTTTTTTATATTTTAAATATAATCTCCAATATGTTAATTGTTATTTACTTTATTTGAGATAATTTAATTATGAAATTAATTTTTTTAAATTTCATTCTCATTTAACATTTTAATTTGTATGATTTGTTTCTTATTATTTTAATAAAATTAAAAAAATATTAATAAATTATTTTCCAACTTATTTTTTATTATATAGCCAAATAGAAAAAATATTTTTTAATTTATTTTTTATAATACTGGTAAATATCAGAAAATAATTTATTTTTCAAAAATTTATCTTTCAAAAACAATTACTTAAAAAAATAATTTCCAATAACTAAATCAGGTCTAAAATGCTCCCATGTTGCAAAAACTTCGATTTTTTTTTAATATCATTGTGGTAATGGTTATGGCTTTTATATTAATACATATTATCCTCGATTATTATTTAAAAAAATGTACTTGAAAGAATGACCCTTGAAGCCGACAACATTTCCTAAATTTAAAGCTTGATTGATGGGGGGCTTCTTTTGCGTAACTCAAGATTGAAATTATATAGACTTCACAGTTTATCAAGTAGAAGAAGAGGATAGCTTCGTTATTAAAAGAGAAAGTACAAATTAGCTTCATTAAGACTTGAAGTTTAACCTTGGAAAATTAAAGAACAAGAAGAAGAGTAAGTGATAAAAGTAAAGGAGTGCTAGTGCGTATATATGGTATAAAAGTTCAAATTACTGTAATACCTTTATATATTACCATGGTATCTTGCACAGAAGACGAAAATACTAAGGCGAAGTAGCCTGAAGAAGGTATATAATGAAAGACAAGATTGATTTTAAACTCTCTTAATTAAGAAGTTTTAGGCAGCAGATGGTGCAGGGACGTAGGATAAGGCAGGCTCAGGCATGGAAGACAAGATGGATGACCTCGAGAATGTTTCTTCTTCTGGAACTGAGTTTTCACCATTGAAATCGAGGGACTCATCATTATATATATCCCACCATTTTGCCACTAACATCTTGATGTCCTCTCTATCCATGTTAGCTTCCTTGCCGGTGAATCTCCAAGGTTTTGAACCCTATTTTTATTTTTTCAAGAATGAAAGAGAAAATTGAACCCAAAGTAAGTATATATGTGCATAATAAATTAAAAATATAAGGTAGTATTTGATGTTATTCAAAGAAGAAGACTACTTACAGCAGCACAGTAGTGAACCACTTTAACCTTCTCGACCTCCACGTTCTCAGGATGTCGCCATAACATGGCTAAAACCAGGTTGTAAAGCAGAGGGATTGGCTTGTATGTTTTTTGGAAAAACATATTTAAGAAATCCTGCCATATGATCCCCAAGCAAATCGGAAAAACATTAGAAATTAAATTTTTTTTCTTGTTTCTCCCGAGTGTCAATCGATTAATCCATTTTTACTTTATTTTCATACGTGTGTGGTTAAATGCAGGTATGACTTACTTGCTCGGCAAAGGGGGTTGGTGGGGTGATCAGCAGTCTGTCAAGAAGGCTCTCATAAGTCAAACGACTAGGCTCAAATACAAACATCCCAGCATTGAAGTACAGGGGAGGAGGAGAGCCCATCTCAGCAGGCCATGTTATCTTGTCCGGGCACTGCTGGCAGTAGCCGACGGAGTATTGAGGGGAGTGGCTCCATGTTTTCTCACAGAAGCAGTCCATCACGGCGTAGAAGTAGCCATCTTGGGTGTCAAATAGATGGTCTATATTCTCGAACACTTGGATATCAGCATCCAAATATATCATCTTGCTGTACTCCTCAAACTGTGCATACAAGAAAATCGAGCGAGCAAATAATTTTATACGACGATTGGCTACATAAACAACCATCTTTTTGCAACCGAACTTGTGTCGCCGGCCACAAAAAAAAAAATTATGCTTAGGTGACAAGATATTTGTCGCGTGAAATCATCTTAATGGATACAACCAATCAATAAAATGCACTTTCTTAAAACTTTATTAGCATATTCATAAAGAATTTTGTCACTGTAGAAAGAATTTGTTACCAAAAGCTATGGGGACATGGGCGACAAAATTGGTCACTTTGTTTTTTCGTCACCAAAGCCTTTGTTGATGAAAACACTGCTTATGATGACAAGAAAAAAAAATTCATGATAAAAAATATATCTCATATCTATTTATGTCAATTATGAGAATTTACCATATCAATAAATGGTGGGTTTTTGGGATTCAAGCTCTGGTAAACATCATTTGATTATATATTTAGCTTGTTTAAAAAACAATTATACACAAAAGTCACATCAATTCGAACATTTTCCACATTTTCATTTGAGGTAAAAAGTGTCTATCTGTACTGTATAAATTAATACATAAATTATACTTATAAGAAGAGTCATGGATTATATGCTTATAGAATTACGTTGATGCATGTTTAACTTACATTCCAAATTCGGAGCTTGGAGTAGTTGATCACGTAGTAGGCCATGGCAAACTGAATCTGGTTCTCAGGTGGATAAATAGGCTCGATCTCACGAACAATGCAACCTTGAGACCTCAAAATGTCACGGTGTTCCTCGGGCACATCCGGCAAGATTGCTACGACAAGAGGGTATGCACTCTTCACCTTGCGCAAACCCTTAGCCAACCCAACTACCCCTTTAACATAATCCCCGTTGCCGGCTAAAAATGTCACGTAGGCCCTCTTAGAATAGCCCGTGTTAACTGTGGAAACCTTCCCGGTACCCAAAATATTCCCATCTATAGGCACTCCTGGGGCCATATTAATGAAGATTTATTCAAGCTTGACGTAGACTATATATATATATATACAGTACAAATTAGGTTATTTAGAATGTATAGAGAGTCTAAGAACAATGGTTTTGAGGATTGTTAGGAAAGTAAACTAGCAACGCTAAGGATGCTACTCCACAATCCTTTTTAGTCCCGAGTTCTTCAAGAGTGCTCGGGCCTCCTTAAATAGATCTAAAATGTGGTCTAAATTCATGCCAAATGAAATCCAAATGCAACTCCATAAGTCATTTTCATGTTTACGAACCAGTATTGTTTTGTGCAATAGTATATGGTGGTATACAATTTTTCATGAATTGAAAAATGAATGAACACCGTTTTTTTTTGTAAAATTCACGTTCATAGCCTTATCATCACTAGCCTTATCATCAAAATGAACGGTTGAGTTCACAATATATATTTGGTTGGGGTCGTCATCGATCATGATCAATTGGGTGATCGATGCCATTAAGAATGTCTTCGGATGTTGTAAAGAGACCAATTCATACAAGTGGGAGTCATTTTCCACATGAAATTAAAATTAATTAATGGAGATCAATGGAAATGGAGTATGTAGTTGGTTTATGTGGGCCTTTCAGAGAGGAAGTTAAGCATGCAATGCCAAATTTTGGATGGTTCTACTATATGTCAAATGGCAATCGAATTCCTTTGTGGAGTCCCAGGTAAGATACCTGGAATTAATTGGCTCAAATTGAGCCATTTTGTATCTTGATGGTTTGGGTTTCATTTTGGTCAACTCAAAAGTAATATAAAAAAATATTTAAAATTTTAATATTTCTATAAACATTTGATGTGAATGGATGCTATAATTAAATAACTATCCCATATAAAAAAATAATAAACATTTCATATATATATATAGTTATCTCATACATAAAAATTAAAAAATAATTCATATAAATTGAGGAGGTTATATACATGTTTATCACACATAAAAACATTAAAAAAAATATTTCATATGAATGATACATATCTCACATTAAAAAATTAAAAAACCTTCCATATAAATAGAGGCTATATATATATATATATAGTTATATCATATAGAAAAGTTAAAAAAATATTTCATATGAATATACATGATAAATATAATTATCCTGCGTGAAAAAATTAAGCAATATTTTATGAGAATATTGACTATATAAAAAAATATAAGACTAGGTATTCACAAATTAAATTTATATTTTTTAAGTTTTCTAAGAATATATATATATATATATATATAAATCAAGTTTTATTTAGATAACATTAAATCAATCAGGTTTTGAAGTCATCCATAAAACTAATTACAAACCTAAGTTTTGAACATTTAAAACTCAGCTAAAAACTTGAGTTCTCAAGTGAACCTATGAAATTGTGCTAGCTTTATATATATGCTTTCGATAAGTTCATGCAAATGACTTGAAATTAATTATAGCAATGCATAAAGAAAAAATAAAATAAAAATAGAACACAACTTTAACCCGAGTCCCAGAGACAGGAAAAGGGATTTCCATTGGACTAATCCACACTTGTTTGCATCATGCTATTAAGATTTAGGGCTCATGTACCTTCACAATGAATGCAGTAAATTTTTACTAAGATCATGTGATTTTACTAAGGAATCAATCAGTGTGATTGGGACATAAGCTAGAGAAAAACAAAATTTACGAAAGATTATTGATTCAATATTTACCTCTGGAAAATCCCCTTTATCCTTTTTTTGGTAAAATAAAATAAAATTCCATTTTCTTTTCTTTTTCTTTGATAAAGAGAATGAGAAATATTTTCCTTTCATCATGCTTATATGTTAATAAAGAAAAGAAAAGACTGAAGTGATGGAAGTCTTGCTTGAACAAGAGAGACCGGAAAAGTTCGAAGAACCGGCGGGAGCAAGTTTGCGGGAGACGTTTTCCCGTTGGCTAATTTGGAGCAGGAGCAACGACGACAACAATGTCGACGAGATTCAGAACATGTCTTTTTATCTTTCTAGAAAGAGATTTCCAACATCTTCGAAAGCTGATCATATGAGTAAAAGTGGTAGTTTGATAATATATGTCATTTCTTTTTCATATTTTCATAAAAATTTACTTGTCTGCTGGTATGTGCTTTATAGATATATTATCCAACTATTTTATATTATTTTCCTAGTCTTTAACATATTTTTTGAAATTGTTTATTAAATAAACAAATTTTAACGTTTATTAATTTAGTTTTTTAAGAGTTTTTTTATTATCTAATTTTAAACTTAAGAAAATCTTTTCATGTCTAATAATATTTTGAGCTAGCAACGAAAAACAATTTAGATTTTAAAGATATAATGTGATATTATTATAGTTTTATTTTTAAGGTTTGGATAGTTAAAATATAAATATTTTTTGTGAATATATATAAATTTATATGTAAGTGTTGATTAAGAGTGTGGTAATAATTATGATTTAAAATATTTTTTTATTAAAAAATATATTAAAATAATTTATTTTATTTTATTTTATTTTTATACTAACATATTAAAACAATATAAAAATTAATTTTAAATAAAAAATTAATATTTTTAAAAAATATAGTTTGAACCGTATTCTCAAATATTATTTAAATCCTTTCAAGTTTTGACACGTTAAATTATTAAATTAAATGTTTGAATTTGAATTCCATCTAAAAATTTAAACTTTTTAATGGATGATTTATATATTAATCTTTTATTATTTATTTATTCCACCTAAGATTTTGATAATACAAACAAACATGATCGGAAATGAATATATATATATATATATATATATATATATATATATATATATATATATAAAGAAGAGATTTGAACTTTAGAAGATTTAAAAAGAGGGATTATTAATGCTTAGATTTCAAAGAATGATTATTTCTTTCTAATATCTATAACGCGGTGTATTATAGCATAAAAAATTAAGTAGTTGGACTTATATAGGCTGTGAGAGGGAAATGGATCAATGTTGAAATTGAACATTGATATCTTGCTACAGATGTGATTTAAAACGAATCTCTTATATTTTCAAACATGTTAAAGATTTATTTTTAAAAATATTTTTTATTTTAAAATATATTAAAATAATATTTTTATTTTTAAAAATTTAATATTTACACATAAAAATAATTTAAAATTTTCAAAAACTTTTAAAAATATACTCAGATCATAATGCCAAGGAAGGCGGAAAAGGAAGCATCAATCACGGTGCTGTTCTTCTTTGATTCTCTCCTCTCCTTTTGCTTTGACAACATTATCTTCCATTGTACTCCTTGGAATGGATTTTAATTATCGGGTTCCACAATCCATCTTATCGACCCTGGATTTTGATTCTCTCTTTTACATTATTAATTGCAAGTGTAGAGAATAATATCTTGCATTTTCCACTTTGTGTCAAGCGTTTGATTAGTTTTTTATTTAAAAATATATTAAGATATTTTATTTTTTATTTTTAATATCAACATATTAAAATTATTAGAAAAAATTATATTAATTTAATACTTTTTAAACAATAAATACTTTTAAAAAACATCTAAAAATAAAAATAAAAACACGATACCATCAAAAACCAGCAGCAAAGAATCGATTGGATTCCAGCTGACTTCGTCGAGTGTAAAGAGAATCAGGAGCCAAGGCAATGATCAGGGTAACTCCATTTGGATTTTCATGCTTACCATATAAGTAAAGAAATGTGTAATATAGTGGGAAAAAAATGAGGAAAAAAGAAGAAGTCAAGGATAACATTTGAATGCAGGGATCCATGTGATTTGAAAAGAGAGAGTATATGTACATTTGTTTTTAGCATTTAAAATTCAATACAATTACTTCTAAGTGATGATATTTGTAATCCTCAATTTACAAAAAAATTATTCTAACTAGAAAAAATACAAAATAATAATTAAAATTAAGCATACATATTTAATTGAAATTCAACAAAATATTGAAAAAAACAACTAAAATTCAAAAAAATAATGCAAATATTATTTCAATAACTAAAATTCAACACAATTATTAATTCTTGAAATTACTAAGATCACAAAAAAAAAATACAGAAAAAAGAAGAAGAAAATGGAAAGAAAAATTCTTACCTTAATGGAAAGAAAAATTCTTACCTTAATGATGCGTCTAATTTTGGTTCAAAATTAAAAAAAAAATAAAAGAAAAGAAAAGAGATTATTAATAAAGCCAAAAAAATATAAAGAAAAATGAAGAAAAAAATATACCCAGGGATGAGAAGAGAAGGGAATTATTGATTTTGACCGAGAAAGAGAAAAAAAAAAAGAAGAAAAGAAAAAGAAAGAGAAACATGACTCTAAGATAAGAAGAAAAAAGAAGATGAATCTCTATCTATTATGATTCTGATATTTTAATTTTTTTATTAATAAAATTATTGATGAAATATTAAATGTTAGTATTTCTAATATTTTTATTATGATTTTGTTTGTAAAATCAAATGAAATTTTTGACTTGCATGAAAATTTTCAGAAAACCCTCCAAATATTACTAACTATTTTTTATTTTGTCAGTGATTATATTGAGGAAAAAATAAACAACTAAAATATAATTAATTATCAGCGTATTGAGAAGTTAACAATCCTTAAAGTGACTGAAATATATTGATGGACATATTATGTTAGTATGCCCGAATGTAATCAACATTATAAATAATGTTAGAAATAATGAGAACAGTTTTTATAGTCACTGGAATATATCACAAATATATTTTATCAATATATCTATATGTAATGTATAGTTTGTTAGTATTTCAATCGGTATAAAATGGTTTATCATTACAATATTTGGATTAAGAAACTTTTTATTTTTAAAACTCTTGTATAGATATCTAACATTCCATAATTACTAATTACTTTTTATTTTGTTGGTGATTAAATTGAGAAAAAAATAAACAATCAAAATATCATTAATTATCAACACATTTAGAAGTTAACAATCTTTAAAATTACTGAAATATATTGACGGACATATTTTGTCAGTATTGCCGCATGTAATCAACACTATGAACAATGCTAGGAAGAATAAGAATGATTTTCATAGTCATTGGAATATACCGATATATACATTTTATTAGTATACCTATATATAATATACAATTTGTTGGTGTTTCAATTGGTAGGAAATGGTTTATTATTACAACATCTAAATTAATAAACTTTTTATTTTTACATCTTTTATATGAATATCTAATATAACATTTCATAATATACCTCGAATTAAATAATGCATAATTAATAAAATTTTAAACCTCTTTATAATAATTCATCATTTGAATTTCGATACATTCATAAATGATAATCTATTACTTATATCAAATTTATATCAAATAATGATGATAACATGTATTAATTAACTACATTAATTAAATAAATTTATAAAAATATTGATTTAGTTTAAATTTATTCAATTTATTTTAATAGTACTCTTAATTTATTATTATTATTATATAATTTTCCACATATTTACCAAAAAATTCAATTTAACAATAAAATAAATAAAATATAAAATATACTCATTAAATAAATCATTGTTTATTTCATTCTAAAACTACCGTCATCCAAATTCCTAGTAGTTTTTACTCCAACTCAAACCCAATCCTGGTTCCTTCTCGATGTTCAGAGTCAATTCCCACCAATTCATCAGGTTAATCTTGGCTTGTCCCTTTTAGCTCTCAAAACCTGGTTGTGACCCCAGCCTTGTCTTGGACTTGATCATCGAAATGCTTCGAACCCAGTAATTACCCAACCTCAACAATCTAGATACTATCCTGAATATCTAGGTGTCCTAAACTCGGTTTTGATATGATCGAGATCTAAGTCCAGAATCATAGATTACTGGTGTAGAATAAGTTATGAAAACTATTTTTTTTAAAGCTTTTGAAAACCTATTGTAAGTTTTTGTTTTATTTATTTATTAAAAACAAACAAGTTTTCTTATCTTGTCTTATATCTAAAAAACAAAAAATAAATAAAAAAACAAACAAAAAACGAAGCGATATTAAAACGTGCCTAGCATTTTCAGCTTTTCCTCCCAGATGGTCCCAAATTACACGGATTGAGGATTGCAAGGAGATCAAGAGAGCGAGTCGCACATAGATACTTGATAATGAAGGTGCTGCCCTTCTATTCCAGGTAATTCGAATGCGGTTCCCAGTCGATTGGCTCCGTTCGAAGAAAACAAGAAATCAAGATGATTCCGAAACCATAAAGAAAAAGTCGACGCTCAGCCTCTCATCAAAAGTGGTGAAATATCATCCATGCAGTGCTGTTTAGCCCCTCCACCATAAGATATCCGGCAACCTCGTGTTCCAGACATTTTCCAATATTTATTATACAAATTGTTGAAAAGGGCACTTTCCTGGTGTTTTTGAACGCCATCTGTCACAAAAAAATAAAATCACTTCCATTTAATTTAATTTAATTAATAATTTAAATTATTAGATAGGTAAGGTTATAGAATGTAATTTATATTATTTTTTAATATATTTTTTAAATAAAATTTTTTTATACTTTAAATTTGTATATTTTTTTATTAAATAAATAAGGATTGTAAGATTCGAACCCGCGATGATTTGATTATTAAAACACTGATATTATATTAAAAAACTATTTCAACTCAATAATTTAAACTATTAAATAAAATTTTATGATATAATTTAAATTATTTTCTAATATTATTTTAATTTTTTTAATATGGATATTTAAATTAACTTGTATGTATCTCAATTAATTCTACATACTCCTAAAATTAAAAATCTTTTTTATCTCGAGATAAATTTTTAAAAAGAAAACTTAAAATTTAACTAGTTGAAATTCCCTTCTAGAATTAGATAATTTTTTTTTAAAATTCTATTCTCTTTTAAAATATAATTCATGAGTGTTGCATTACAGGTCATTTTCAACATCAATAAACTTTTGAATCCAAATAATATATAATATATTGTAACCACAAATGGAGAAGGTTTCCATGAACAATTATACATATAGATCATTTAATCAATAAAAGACAAGCAGGGAATCTTAAATCAAAATTCTAAAAGTAAAGAAGGATTTTTACAGAGATTTCAAGTGTTATAATTCATGAGAAGAAGGTGGGGGGAGGAGCAAGAAAGAGAAATTATAATATGTTAATAACTCTTTCCTTTTTATCAATTTCTTGTTTTTAATTTATATTGCTTTTTTTAAAATAAAAAGAAATAGAAAAGAGATGTATTTTGGGAATAAAAACTATTAAAATAACGACTGTCAACGTTGATTAAGGAGTTTTTTTTTTAAGTAAGGATTGTTGATTTACTTTTTGATACTAGAATAATTATTTAAAATAAAATACAAGGACCAAGTAAATAACTAAGGCTTGATTGACAAATATTTGTGGCGACTGGTCCAATAAAGGGGAAATCGTGGGGGATTTTTTCTCCAAGGAAGAAGAAAACAAGAAGGCCCAAAAACCAAAGGCCTGAATCATTGTAGGCCCAAAATCAAATTGCGTGCTTACCCAAAAATCAGGGACGCAAAAATCCCTAAACCAAAGGCTTGAATCCCTCTAGGCCCAAAATAATGGCCCGAAGCCCTTCTTCTTGTCCTCTGGCATTCAGTACGCTGTGTCTGCTCTCTCCCTCTTCTGAGTTCTGCCACAAGAAGAGAAGTCTTTTGCAAACTGTGCTAGACGAGACCACCCCGGGATCCTACGCCAAAATTATAACCCACGCCACTCGCTTCCAATCCTGCCTGACACAATAGTGTGTCAGCGTGCCCTCTTTTCTTGATCCAACGGACTGCATTGAGAAGAGAAATGAAGGGCAAGGATGCTGCCAGAAGTGTTGATAGGTAAGGTCTTTAGGGTTTCTGTCCACTGCCCATTTGTTATTAGCGTCGAAAGGTAGAGAAGGAAGGGTTTTTGAGTAAAAGAAAATTGGGGGCTTCACGAGAGAGAGGGTTTCAAGGATTATTCGCAAGGGTTTAAGAGAAATGGATACTGGAGTGAGGTTTCAAAGGAGGAAATCAGAAGTTATGGCAGAACAAAGACGAACCTTGGGTTTAGCAAGCAGATGCTGCCAGTTGCAAAGCAGGAGGATTTTAGCAGATCTTGTTTAGGTATAATTTCTAAAACCATGAGATCGACTCGGGTTCAAAGCTACATTACATTTTAGTTTCTGGCTTTGTTTTGGATTAATGGGAACTGTTAGTACGAATTATTTAAAAGCCGGACTCACTTCACTATCTGCCTTTAGCTAGTTGTGCCTTGATTTCTTGTGCTTTGCTTGTAACTTCTGTATGTTTGTGTAATCATCTAAATTGCTTCATCACTTCAGCCTTATACTTGACTTCACTTGTTAAGTTTTTTATATGTTTCAACTTAAATGCAGAAACCTGTTGACACCTCCTTTTTGAATTTTGTGACTTGTTCGTAAGTTTAGTGTTAAGTTTTGACCTAAGTCAACTTAAATGAATTACAAACACTTTATGATTGATATACAATGGATATTCTGATGACCCTTGAGTGGTATCAGAATGCATCGAATGAATTCGCTGTCCTGTTGTTTTCTTTGTACTGATTTCTCGAGCTGAGCCTGTTAGTAATAAAATGCTTGTGTAGTTAGCCCTGAAGCATAGGAACCAAGAATGGCAACCTTTCTTGGAAAGGATGTTTAAGGGTGACATTAGATCTTCTCTTCACATAATCAAAATCCATGGACCATAGAAATTCTTAGTTGACCACTAAATTAGGTTTTACCTACGCTACCTTAAATTAGGGCGACCAACTCTACTTTAGTTTGTTGAGTGAGTCCCAGGTTGCAATATTGACATGCATCAACCTTCCCTTTCCATTTGGATTTAGTTATCATCACAATTGCTACTTGGAAGGATTAAATCCCATCTGTCTTTCCTTCTTCCATGGTTTTTTGAAATTGTTAAGATTTATGTTCCAGGCTAGTAATTATTCACTCTTACAATACCCCATTCAGGCTTTCCATCATCACAAAGAAAGGTGATCTTAGGTGCCCCCACTTTATTATTTTCTTTGGTTAATATTAAGAATAGAACAAATGCTTTTTATAGCAGCAGCAACCTTCTTATCAGATTGAATTAAATCTTTTAAGAAATTAATAGTAGGAACTGTGCTGTAGGTGTTTCAAGTTTCTCTGCAAGAAAGAGTTTTTTTTTTTTTTCCAGGACTGTGCAGAATTAATTTTGGGCTTGTTTAGTGAGGTTTGAGATTCGAATTCCAGAGAAGCTGTAATTCTTTAATAAGGAAATAACAGATTCAGGTTTGCCTGGGGTTTCAAATATGGACAGGCCTGGAAACTGATATTACAGTAGATGAGACTATTTGTACTTTTATTATTTGATGAGGTGTCTGGGAGATGGCTATATTGATTCCTTTATTGAGAGGGATTGTTTTAGTAATTTATATAGCAATTTTAGGACTTTAGTGCAAGCTGAACCCACAGAAGTAAAACCTTTAGTTTGTGTTGTGGGGTTTTAACTTTCAAGAGAGCTAATAAGCCTGAAATTGAGTAAGTACTTACTGATTTAGGAAGTTAGGGTTTCTCCAATTGAGAAGGAGAGCGTTTAGGAAGGGAAGAAGAGCTACAAGCTTTGTTTGTGAATGATCCTCGTCAAGCTATTCCAATGATCAAAGTCCTTTGTATACAGTTGCCTTGAAAATTTGAATATCCATTGAATGTTTTATTTATTAAACATATATTAATCTTATTTATTAAACATATATTAATCAAGCACTAAATTTTACACTTTAAAACAATCCATTATATATAGTAGCAAACCAGACATCCTCACACTCTAATATCTTACTATAATAAATGCTTGTATACACTCTCACACAAAATAATTCTGCTAATTGCTAAAGGAGGATTCCTTAAAAACTCAATTGCCTAAATATAACTTTACCTAATAAGCTAATGGCGTGACAGGGGTTGGGAAATCATACCAACCACACAATTCAATACACCAATGGTTGACTGGTTGAGATCAACATGCATCATAATCTCTCTGAGGATGGTTGCCTGATGGCTTGCCAATCTGTAGGCAACTAATTGGAGGCATGGTAGGAGTTTTCAACTCTCCAAAAGTCTGCCAGCAGAAGGGATCGTAGAGGTGATACTGTTTTTGTAGTGGCTTTAGCTCTATGGTAGTTAGACTGACATCCATGCATGGTAGGGCATCACTGCAGGCAAAGTGTACAGGTTTTACTGTGTATGTCCCTCTTATGTTTTCATAGGTGATTCCTGATAGAGCTACTGCCGACGTTTGGTTTTTGCATTTTCTTTTGTCGCAATAGAATTGATCAATCATAATTGGAAATTGAACCTCAGAGACTTGAATGTTTGAGAACAGTACTCCCTGTACAGAGCCTGATCCACCCTGCAGATGTTATAGTTGAAATTGCATGTGAGTCACACCTTGAGCAACTTGGTTGAATTGGAAATACTGCAATCTAGTTTATGAAAACCTTGTAAGCTAAATAAAAATGGCTTCAGCAGTTGCTTGAACCAATGAACTTGGTACTATCATGTATACGGAAAGACAGAACATTGTGTTTAGATTTTGAAAGAAACTCTTTCCAATTTTTAAGTTTCAGCGAGAATGTTCATTCTAGTTTCAAAAAGAGAGAAGGTGTCTCAGAATGTTCTCATTCTGAAGCTTTTAATAGACAAGGGTGTGTGCAAGAATATTTAAAATATCGTGGACCTTTCGAAGCTGAAAGCTTCATTTTGATTGAAATCTTTGTTGATTATATAATGTACTATCAGTCTGTGTGGCTTAAAATGTGTTTTGGTTTGTAAAACCCCTACAAATCAAATAGATTTCTGGTTGCAGTTAGCAAATTTTGAGTAATATGGCATTGCAGATATTAAGAATACCTGCCATGTCTTGACTCTGACACCTGTCATTGTGCCATGCATAACAACATCTCGTACAGTGATATTTGAGACACAGGCTTTTGTATTATCTTTTCCCAGACCTCCGATGCTGATTCCATGCCCTGGTCCGCAATTAACATTGTGTATGTATACATTCGTGCATCCAGTTTGTATAGAAACACAGTCATCTCCTGCATGACATTTAAACATTTCATTTTGTAATGATTATGACATAGGGACCTCTTAGGTCTGCTATCTAGTTCAAATTAACTGTCTTTGAGATCGAAACCCCATTGCCTACTTGGATTCCAAATCGTTTACCTATATTTGAGGTGTTGTCATCTCGTACTAATGCTGTCATTTCTGGTGCATTATGCTATATGTTGTGAGGATTTTCTAGAAAGTAGAGTAGTATAAAAAGGATGGAAGCAGAAGTTCTGATCATTGATAAAGTCAAGAAAAATTGGGGGCGTGCAACAAAAGGTGTGTTCTTTCTTGTGCCTTTGGGGGCAAACCTAATCCTATATTGGACTGATAATGATTTAGGGTATGATGTGTCAAATGAATTGCAGCCAAAATACTCGAAAGTGTGGAGGCTGTTGGTTGCCATGTGTCAAATAAACTGTGGCCGTTGAATGTCTGTATGAGAAGTTCACGAAAAGGATAAGGTGGTACCAATTTTTAATCAGAATCCTATCCCAGTTATCTAAATTATGTGGCTTTCTTTTGTCTCTGATTTCAACAGTAGCATCAAGTGTCAAAATAATTCCTTTTGTAGTGGCTGAGCCTCTAACCTTCTATTTGACTCTCCAGTTCCTGTGTTTTTGTTTGTCAAGTTCACCCTACCGCCCGACATTGTCTAGTTAAATATATGATATGACAATATTATTTATCTTCAATCAATGTAATTACCGCAAGCAAGATATGTGCTATGAATTAACACGTCTTTGGAGTTCTGTAGGTGGATTCCATCTGTATTTGGACTGTCTCCGGGAGATGAGACTCTCATATCATGCACAACAACTCCTACGCAGTTGTCAAACTTGAGGTGGCATTGTGGGCTGTTTTGAATTGTTATTCCTGTGACTGTCACATTGAAACTTCCATAAAATCTTAGTGCCTGCAAAAAGAAAGCATGTCAATCATGTTATAAAGTGCGTGCTCATGAATTGCGATAGAAATCTTCATGAAGTCCATACTGTGGGCTTGATGCTTGGCATTTTCCCGTTGAGCTCGTTTCTTATCTACAACACAATTCAGAAAAGGGGCATGATCAGTTTCAGATGTATACTGCAGATAATAATTGCAGTGGAGGGTACAAATTGAAGCCAATTACCGGCATTGGTGGGTGTTGTTGTACTGTGTTGTTCAGTTGAATAATGAGTTCCGATTCACTGTCTATAGGATCTTCAAATGGGTAGTCTTGCCACCAAACTGAGCCACTCCCATCTATGGTGCCTTTTCCCTGAATTGTGATTCCGACAAGCTTGGTGAATTCAAGCCACTGCAAGAGACCTCTACCCCAAGCATTGGCGTTTGATGGGGCAATAATTGTGCCATCCAACTGAGAAAAAAAATTCATCGTATCATCATTCATTAACATGAATTGCTGTCGTTTTCTCTGCACACTAATTCTGTATTTGACACAAATTCTGTATTTGATACTTACTTGAAATACAATGTTTGCTTGGCAGTACGGACCAGAGAAAGAAATAGGTCCCACGAGGAATGCATGTTCTGCTGGAACAATCAACGTTGATGCTGCCACTTTACAAGCTGCTGCCCATGCAGCTTGGAATGCCTGCGTAGCACCGTAACACTATGTCAACCAACTGTATGGTAACTGTATGCAATATTTGTTCATTTTTAAGGAATGGACCCCACCTTGGGGTGGTTCTTCTGTCTTTTCCTATGTATTATTTGTCGGTGTTTTGGAGCTGTTTCAATGTGTAATTCTGTAATTTTGGTGAAATCAATTTGGTGCACAGCATTGCTGCAAGAACTGTGGAGTGCGGAGCAAATATCTCACGAGTCATGGCTGGTAAGGAGATAATTAGTCCTGTTACGTAATTTTGAAACTTTAATTGACCTTTGGACTTGTATGAACCAAAGAAAAAGAACTCTATTGAATGCAGCTGTAATGTACTCTTGGAATCATGGAGATATTTGTTTTTGGTGTTTTTTTATTTTAATATACTTATTCATTTTTTATTAAAACTTTTTGAAAAATTAATTGTTATTACACTATTAAACACTCTCAAATGTCTCAAATGTGTTAGAAATTGTTGTTAATAGTCTCCCTGAAATGCATGAACATTTTTACAATGCCAAATCATGTTTCGTGGACTCCACACGTGGAATGTGGGCATATGAAGGTGATATTTCGTAGACTAAAATGAGATTCCATGTTGCCCCTTGATTTTCTATGCCCTTGTTAGCAAACGAAATCTATATATATATATATATATATATATATATTAAGATAAAATTGAAACCTGTTTTGTACCAAATTAATATTATGTAACAAGCAACTTAATACCTTTGTATCGTCGCTCTTGCCATTACCCTTGGCCCCAAAATCAAGCACATTAAAGGTGGTGGAACCTTTCTGTGGTGGACTTGGTTTTGGTGCCTTTTCTTTCGGTGCAGGAGGGGGTAATGCTGGAGCTTTATGTTTAGGAGCTTTTGGTTTTGGTACTCCAGTATGGTGTTGGTGATGGCTGTTGCCATGGCTTTTCCCTTTCTTCTTGGCCAGAGAAGCCGGGTTTGATCTGCTTTGCCTCCAATGCTTGCCTCTCCTAGCAATGCAGGTATCAAAACTTGCAGACCAAACTAGAATAACAACGAAGAGCATGAACGCGAGGCTTCTAAAGCTAAACCCTCTCATGTTTACCATAGAAGTGGCTCAGTGTAGGACACAGAGAGAGAAGAGAGAGAGAACAACAGAGCTCTTGAGAATGCCAAATAATAAATGATGGTAGGGTTTATATAGGGGCGGAGTCCAAAGCTCATTAATCTGTATGTTGCACTCACAAGCAAAGATTATTCCGAATCTTCTGAAAATTATACGTTTCAAAATTATTCACCCTTTTTCTATCTTTTTCCCCTTCAATTAATAATCTTCTTTTCCTCTCTGTGAATTTTGGTTGGGCAACAGAGTGATCCTATGCCAAGCGTCAAAGTTTGTTGCATGTGACTCGTCCACTTGTGTTTGTGTGCGAGCACATTCTTCATAGATTATCTTTCCAAGTTATAAGAAAGAAATGACAGCAAAGGCAAATTAAAGCGAGCTATTTTAAATCTCGTTGTCCTGATTTGAAGGTTTTTTTTTTTTTTTAACTCCTGATTTGATTACCACTTGATATTTCCAAGTCTTTATCAAATTATAAGAAAGAAATGACAGCACAGATAAAATTTATATTTATTTTTTCAATTATACATGCTTTTATCTATTTTATATCTATCATTTATATCCTGTCTTCATATATTAACCAGACAAAAAAAAAATTAATAAGAAAGTTAATGTTTTTTTTTTCAATTCAAAAGCACTTCCAACAACACTTAACAAAACAGCAATGCCTACCTAAAGCGACCGATAAGACTTTTTTTTCCATGTAAAAGCCAAAAAGAGACATGTCAGGGGGTCTACAAGGGCACTGATTATAACTACTCTTTTATGGCCACATGCACGTTCACGGGCTAGAGTTTTGCTCTGTCCTCAGCATCTCCACTCAACCATGGCTGCAAACTTCAAGCTAGCTTCCATTTTATTTTCTTAATATTCTGTTTCTTTTCCCTTTAAGCAAGGGGGGGGAGAGAGAGACAGGGAGGCATTTTTTTTAACGTAAGGAATTAGAACTACCCTATGTCTTAGAAGACAAAAGATGACCTCACTTGACGGCCACATCTTTTTTTATTCTCCTCCTGCCTTCTCCGTCTTGAAAAGATAAGGGAAGCAGGGATTACACAACCCATGGAGCTCCAATGCATCACGTACATGGCAGAAACTGTAAGAAGGAAACATCCAATACGCCCATGGTTTTGCCTTCTCCCTTGGATGATTACGGTAAATTTGATCAATTGGGGCTGGGCGCATGGAATGACAGTGTCCAACTACCAATAATGCAGCACAGCAGCAAGCCAGAAGATGGAAAAAATGTCTTTCCTGAGGTCATGTTTAATCTCACCTTAGAAATTAAGCAGGATTTAATGAAATTAATTCAGATTTGTGATCAATACGCCATCCATTTCGAGTAAAGCTATAAGGAGAAAAATAACCTAAAGAATTAATTATTTGCAACATACGCTCTCTTAATCACACCATTGTATAAAAAAATCCATCAATCACAACCTTAGCTAGGTTTAAAATCATGGATTTTGTTGATTTCAGGTGACATATTAGTATTAGTCTAATGTATTGGTTAATTAATCTTTTCTATGTTCGACCATTCATTCATTGATCAACTTAGTTTTATAAAGGGGGCTGGAATCTTATGATCATATGTAGAATTCAACCTTTAATTAGCTAGCTGTAAAGAGAAGTTAACCTCTTATGTAATTCAACATATCATATGTAGAATTCAACCTCTAATTATTAGCACTTGAAAATCACAAATAGGACGAAATGTCCCTTTTTTCATATACCTTGTGATCTGGCTTCTCCTATGCCGACGGATACATAAAAGCTACATATTCCAAGAGAGAAAATTACATTACCGAAACTAGAAAAATAGGCCGAAATTATGACTCGGCAACCATTGAATTATATGATTTAGACTCGTCGAAAGAAAGGATTGCTGTGAGGGGAATTATTGGCCGTCCTTTTGTGCATATGTATAGGCTCGTGAACTTTGAGTCATCATCTCGTGAACTTGGAGTTCCTTCATCATCTCCATTATCAAATTGGGAAATTGCTTCGGCCACTAACCGAGGCATGAAACTTCGTACGTTATTTTTAGCCATCATGCATTTATGCTTTAATTATCCATATATTTCAACACTTCACTTTTGGAAGCTTAGCTAATTTGCCCATTCTTGGATGTATTCCTCCAATCCTTGTTCATATTCAGATTTTGTTCACATGCAATTGGACGTTTAAACTATATTCCTGTTATATTACATGATTTTTTTTAAAAATAACATGGATAAGTTTGTGTACAATTCTATTTTAATATTATAATTAATTTTAGATGAACTTAATTATGTTTTTTTAATCAGTTAATTTTTATCATTTTTTGAATTAATCAAGTTGATGGAACTAAAAAAGAAAACTAAAAAATTTTAAGAATGAAGTATAATATCAAATTTAACAATAATATTAAATAATTCCTTATAATTTAGATATTCTTTTATATTTAATTTTTTTTACCTTGCCGCAGTGCAATGTGGATTTGTAAACTAGTGACATCTATCTAAAGTCTACAAAAACTCAGCTTTGCCATAGTTTAATTAAGCCATTCAATTTTATCATGTGCTTTGCTCATATTCAGAATTACACCTAATATATTCTGTCTAGTGTCTGCCTCCGGTTCGTTCTGCATATTTTGAGAAGTCTTAAAGGCATTAAAGAAACCTATCAAGCCTCCAATTTTTATTTTAGGTGCAGTCAAATCTATTTTATATGCCTTCCAATCAAACCAACCTATTTAATTATAAGGTATCAAAGTTATTCAAATTTAAAAATAATTCATTTAATTTAATAAATATTAACATTTATTCACTTATAAATAATTTTAAGAAATGTATTCTATATTAGAAAAAATTATAAAATATATAATTGAATATTACATATGCCAAGAAAATTAAATTATATAAATTGTGTTATATGTCTAGTTATGATGATTATTCGTGATATTAATTTCAAACAATATTTACTTAGATCGACTAATGTAAAATAGCCAAGAATTGCTATTAAATTTAACAGTTTTACCAACAAAAAATTATATCAGTATTTACACTAATAGTCTATCTGTGATTATTTTATCAATGATATGGTGAATGGAAATGTCTGTCAAAAAATACTCACTAGTAATTTTTGGTTTGTCGGTAAGTCTATTATTAATAAATTTATCAATAATAAACTTACCGATGGCTTTACAAACGGAAAATACAAGAAAAAAATTAATCATTTCATTTTATCAATAATTCTCTCAGTACAATTTAACATATCATCGATAGAAAAATATTATTTAATTTTATTAGTAAAATTACATATTATCGACAAAATATCAATAATTCCATTGGTGAGTTATTAGTTACAGTGATATTTGCAGTAATTCTTTTTCAACTCTCTAAAATATATCAACAGATTTATTCCATCGGTGTATTAATAGTAGCAATAATATTTGCTGTAATTCTTTTTTAATTCTTTGGAATATATCAATGGACTTATTTTGTTAGTGAGTTAACAGTAGCAATAACATTTATTGTAATTCTTTTCCAACTCTTTGGAATATTCTAACACAGTTCGTCTGTCGATAATACCATCTTTAATTATTTAAAAAATATTTTTTTAAAAAAAATATTAAAATTAAATAAAAATTAAATATTTATTATAAATTTAAATATTTGTACATTCAAATACAATAAAACTAAAATAGAGGTGATGTTGGAGGAGGAGGAGGAGGAGGATGCTAGTAGTTGTCGGGATTGTTGGGCCAATTAGGAGGTGCACATATACTACCCATATGTGATCTCATTTCTATTCACACTCAGTGGAGTTTTCATGATCTGCTATGGGTCGTTTATATTTTTTATTGAGAAGAGTCGCCCGATCATATACACGAGTCTAACATCACCTCAAGCTCTAAAGTTTGAGTGCTTGGGACTAATTGTGAGTTTGCAAGTTCTTGGTCATAGTGTGAGAGAATTCGTATGCTTGATTTCTATTAGGTCTATTGAACAATTCTACCTCCAATCACAAATCCGAATCGATGCTCTGGTAGGTTGAAGGATCATCACCATATCTCTCCTTCAACCAACTCTTATATATTTCCTAGAAAGAAAAAATAAATTCATTAAGTTCAAGTAAATAATAACTTAAGAAAAAAACTAGTTGAAAACCAACATACTACAAAATATTGAGCTCAGCTACCTATGAATTGCTACATTTTTTTTTTTGACATTCATCACTTTGCACATGCATTTTCATATTAAGCTTTATTGGGCTTGGTTCATGTTCAAGAACTATATCCTGTAAGATAAAAATATTGTCTGTTAAATATATTTATAAAAAAATAAAAAATAAAAAATAAAAAATGGATGTAATTAAAAAATTACCATCAGCTTTGCATGCAAAACGAACAAAACAAAATCATTAATGTGCATGGTAACAGAACCGTGAACACACTAGCTCCGGTTCCTCGCACAGGACTATGACGTACCGTCGGGTAAAATACTAAATAAGAATAAGAATATCATTTTCACAAGATTGAGTATCTAGTTTATTATATCAAACTATATTCATTTTATCATTAAAATTTAACAATCTAGAAATCAATATTAAAAATAACAAATAAGGTTTAATGTTAAATAAGGTTTAATGTTGATTAACGTGTAAGCTTTGAAAAAATGTAAAATTACTTGTTTGTTATTGTGATAGTTTTTATTTTTTTTTAAATTTTTTTATCTGAAAATTATTGAATTAAAATTTTTTAAAAATATTTTTCAATAATTTTTATATATTAAAATAAAAAATAAAAAAAATTATTTTAAAAACATTTTAAACTACAATATTAAACATTGAAAAGAAAATTACATCGCTTTCGTATTCCACAATGACGCAAGAATGTTCTCACTCTTTCGTGTATAATGGATTTCGTTTGGAAAACAAAATGTTTCGTCTTATTGGAAGGTTCAGATCCGGGTTTCAAAAGTCAAGGCACCATATCTTGAAAATGTGCTCATGTCTCTATATATATATATATATATATATATATATATAAAGGAATCATTCGTAGTGCTATAATTAAATCCCATTTTTATAAACAAACTTGAGATCTCAAGTTCGATTGTTCAAGATTTATCAAGAAACAATGGTTGCATAAACCATGTTTTTTCTTAGTAACTGTTCTAGATATAATTAAAGATAATTTATGATATGTCAGTCTGGATATTTGGTGAAATTATTTAATTTATTTTTACATTTCAGATCCATCTTCATCTCTATTTCTTAAACATGAATATTAAACCTCTTGAAATTAGAAATCGTTTATACAAGTAATGAAAAAAACATATTTCATATATATATATATGATTCTAATGAATGTGTCTTGATATAGTTTTGAGTCGGGCTTCACTCATTTATATTAGTATTAATCGAATTTGAATTAAATTATAATGCCTTGCTATTTGTTATTTATTGAAGCAATTGATATTCAATTCAAATTCAGTTTGATTGGTGATAACATCTCTAAGTCATATCATGCAAAGCTCCATTAATCTAACCTATCTAAAGGAACAAATCAATAACTTGTTAGGATGGCAATTAGGATCCCATTCATGAAAAAAATCAAATTTGCCTGATATGGGAACTCTTTGGCTAGCAATCACCTATTTTTGTTGCGATTGTCCACCTTATCTTCAATAATGAATGCTTGATATTTTATTTTCTTGTCCTATAGTCATGTTATCTATAAACTATAGAATTTATGGGAATTTTATTTTTAATGTTTTATATATAAAATATTAAAATACTTATATTCCTTATTTTTCAACATTGGAAATCTAGTCTAAAAATCTCCCCAAATGAGTCCAATTGAAAAAACAAAAAAAATACTCACAATAACAATTAAAGATTTTTTTTTTGCCCACCATTTCTTTTTTTAAGCTCATTCTAAATGTTCAAAAATTGTAAAATAACTATTTAAGGCTCAGCAACCATTGGAAATCCATCATGAGACTCAAACTTGGCTAGTGGGATTTTTTTTTACATAATTAATGAAGAATTTGAGTTTGTTCCGTGAAAGAAACTCACTCGTTAACGACCACCAACATCACATTAATTTGCTTGACACCAAAGACATCATTGTTGAGTATTTGTAGTGATGGTGAAGTTTGTATTATATGTTTAATTCATCAATTATTTGTCAAGGAAAAAAATCTAGATATCTATATTTTATTCATTGAGTTTCATATATTTATTTAGTGTCTATTATGCAAGTATAATTTATTATTAAACATTAAATAAGAAAATAATATACATAGTTTATACATGCATTACATAACAAAATTATAAATGTTATATATGCATGAGTCGTATGCCTGTGTCTTTTGTATTAATATTGAAGTATATATGTATTGGACTATATATACACACACACACATATATGAGTTTATTAAATATTTAAAATACTAATTTGCTTTTTTTTTTTTACATTGAAAATCTAGCCTAAAACTCTCCCTAAATGAATCCAACTAAAAAAATAATAATCAAAACACACATGACTTTTTTAAGTTAATTTAAGTTAAGTTTGAGTAAACTCAAGTTTAATAATTTTAATGGATTCTTGATTAGATTATCATGTTTAGATAGTATTTGGTATTGTAACAATAATTTTTTAAATAATTTTTTATTTAAATTTAATAATTTTATCAGATTTTAAATTAAACCATCATTTTAATATTATGATAACGGTTGTTTTTTGCTTGTAAATATTTGAAAATAAAAAATATTTATTTTTTAAAATTTATTTTAATTAGTTCATTAAAATAATAATAAAATATAATAATAATATCAATATAAAGTAAAAACATTATTATTATTTTTTAAATACAAGCAGAAACAAACATTCTCTAATAGCCTCCCTGCGGCATCTCTACCAGTCCCGGGATCAGCCGACATTATCTGGTGGTCAAGAACTATGGTCTAATGATTAGTACTTAAAAGTGCATTTTTATCATGGTTTTATATCATCATTTTGCACTTGAAGTATTAATAACTCCTTAACTAAAATATGTTTTATAATAATGTATCTAATAATATAAGATACCTATAATTTGTGGTAAATGTCTATTTTTAATGTAGGCCTATCACATAAATGAAAGGATTGATTGATGACTTGAAGAACTTAAATTGCAAGGATAAAGAAATGGCCAAACTTAGAAAAGAGATGTCGGTGCAATCCAAACCGGAACACTGTTCGGTAATTGGGTCATATCTGAAGCTATATATCTCAGATTTAGATCCAATTTATATGGATGGAAAGGTAAGACATAGGCCTACAACTTTCATGGAGCCCAAGATCTAAAAAGGCCATTATCAAGTCCAAATTGTAGCAACAACAAAGAAGCCCGAATCTGTCTTCCAGCCCGAGCACTGTTCGGTATTTTGGCCATATCTGGAGTTCTAGAAGTTCAAATGAGCTGAATTTTTTACACAAGAAAGCTGAGACAATTGCCTACAACTTTCATGTTTATAACTAGCTCCAGGTTTGACGTTATCAATGACGTTTTGGGCAGACAAGAGAAGATAAGGATTGTCACCAAGTCAAAAGTTGGCCACCCACTTATCAATTAGTCATCAAATCAATAGTTCCCAATTTTGGCCTATAAAAGGAGGCATTTGCCATGCATTTAGGCATCTTGGTTTCCAGATCAAGATCATGCTCTTCCTTTCTCTCTTTGTATTCTTTGTAATATTTATGCTTTGCTTTCATTAATATCAAGTTTATGCCTTTCATTTCCTTTCACTTACTTAGTTAACTTTTATGTTCTTATTTTGTTTATCTATTTTTCTTTCTTTCATTATGTCTAGCTAAGTTAATTATGTCAAGGTGAAAAGGTTACACTAATGGTGTAAGAATAAGTATAATGTAAACTTAATATGGACTTTAATGTTTGATACTAACATGTTTTATATTTTTTATCTTGTTCACTCTTTAATACTTTGCTTGTTAAATGACTAATCTTGATTTATGCTGTATAACACTTGGTACAACAAATGCTTGGCACTTTCATAGCCCATAATGTATAGTATAACCGACACCTGAGCTATGAAAGGAACTTGATTTGTTGTTAACATAAGTTATAATCATGAATGCTTGACGAGATTTACAAGTATTAGCATTAATTGAATAAGATGACTAATATAATCATGTTAACAATATATAATCTGATTGGAACCTCCTTTGTGTGTGGTTTCCAATTCAATAATAAGAGTTTATACTATACTTGTTTGATATACCATTAGTGGAACCTCTAACCTTGACATTTGTTATTATTATTGTTTAATCCTTACATTAATTTTCCATCTCCAAGTTATCATCATCTTCTTCTTCTTCTCTTTCTTTATTATTATTATTATTATTATTATTATTATTACTACTACTACTACTATTACTACTACTACTACTATTATTATTATTATTATTATTATTATTATTATTATTATTATTATTATTATAGTTGTTGTTGTTGTTGTTATTGTTTTTGTTATTACTGCTATTATTGTTGCTTATAATTGTTGTCTATAATTTGTACAATTAACCTCCCTGTGGTTCGACCCCGGTCTTGCCGGGTTATTTATTACTTCGACACTCCTGCACTTGGGAGAAGACATCAACCTTTTAGTCGTGTCAAGTTTTTGGCGCCGTTGCCGGGGAGGTAAGTTCTTGTATAAATTATAGTATTTATTTTATTTTCTCTTTTCACTTTTCTTATATATAACTTTGTTTCTTTTCTTTTGTTTCATTTTATTTTGTTTTCTTTCTCCTTCTTTTGCTTTCTTCCTTTTATTTTATTCCTACACGTGCATGAGAGTGTGGTCACGTACATCAAGTGGTAGACTTTGTAGGATATCCTCATTATTTTCAGAAAATATGGCCGAAAAAGATAATCAATCACTTCATAATGAGAATAATGAGAATAACCGTGCTAGAACACTTAGAGACCATATGAATCCCACAAGAACAAGTGCACCATCATGCATAGTTTTTCCTCCTGATGCATCTCATTTTATTTTTAAACCAGGCATTATTCAACTTTTACCTTCTTTTTATGGCTTAGAATTGGAAAATCCACACTTGCATTTAAGAGAATTTGAGGAGGTGTGCAACACATATAATAACTTAAATTGTAGCATGAACACCATCAGATTAAAGCTTTTTCCTTTTTCATTAAAAGATAAAGCTAAAACATGGCTACAAAATTTAAGACCAGGATCCATTCGTGCTTGGGATGAAATGCAACAACAATTTTTAAAGAAGTTTTTCCCATCTCATAGAACAAACTCTTTCAAAAGACAAATCACCATTTTCACTCAAAAACCAGGAGAAACATTTTACCAATATTGGGATAGGTATCGAGACTTGCTTAGTACTTGCCCTCATCATGGTTTTGAAACATGGAGATTGGTTTCACATTTCTATGAAGGGTTAACACCTAAAGATAGGCAAATGGTTGAATTGATGTGCAATGGAACTTTTGAAGATAAAGACCCTGATGAAGCAATGGAGTACTTAGACTTGTTAGCTGAAAATGCTCAAAATTGGGACACCACGGGTACTTATGAGGCACCGAGTAAAACTCAACCTCATACATCTAGTGGAGGAATGTACAACCTTAGGGAAGATCATGACCTTCAAGCCAAGTTTGCATCTTTAGCTAGAAAAGTCGAGGCACTAGAATTAAAAAGGAGTGGTCAATTAAAATATGTTGAAAACATTGTGTGTCAAATCTGTGAAACAAATGAACACTCAACCAATGATTGTCCAACCTTGCCTTCTTTTAAAGAATGTCTCCATGAACAAGCCCATACTTTAAACAGTTTTCAAAGGGCCAACCACAACCCATACTCCCAAACATACAACCCTGGTTGGAGAAATCACCCAAATTTCAGTTGGAAGAGTGAGAACAACAATGCACAAACTTCACAACCACCATTTCAAGCACACCATAATTTCCAAAATTCTCATGGATATGCACCTCCTTATGCTCCACCTCCTAGAAGAAATCTTGAGGAAACATTGCATGCATTCATTGAAAAGCAAGAGACAATCAATACTCAACTTGCTCAAAACATGAAAGATTTTAAAGATACTCTTGCTAAATTAACATCTGCTCTCAGTTTCCAAGAGAAAGGTAAGTTTCCATCTCAACCGCAACAAAATCCCAAGGGGCAATACAATGCAAATGCAAGTAGTTCTGGAAGCCAACACATGAATCAAGTCAAATCAATCACTACTCTGCGTAGTGGTAAGGTTATTGAAAAACCCTCTCTTGAACCTTATGAGAAAGATGATGAGTCAATCTCTGAGGGTAAGGAAGGGGATGAATCTGAAAATTGCAAAGAAACGACTGATTCACCGCCAGCACTTCCATTTCCTCATGCCATGACCAAACAAAGGAAAATTAATCACAACTCTGAAATCTTTGAAACTTTCAAACAGGTAAGGATCAATATACCTTTGCTGGATGCTATTAAACAGGTTCCTTCCTATGCTAAATTTTTGAAAGATCTATGCACTGTGAAGAGGAAACTGAATGTGAAAAAGAAAGCCTTTCTAGCCGAACAAGTAAGTGCTATTCTTCAAAACAATAATGCTTTGAAATATAAAGACCCTGGTTGTCCTACAATTTCTTGCTTTATTAGAGAACATAAAATTGAAAGAGCCTTACTTGATCTTGGTGCTAGTGTGAATTTACTTCCATATTCAGTCTTTCAGAGTCTCAATCTAGGTGAGTTAAAACCAACTTCTATATCTCTTTTACTTGCTGATAGATCTGTAAAAGTGCCTAGAGGAATAATTGAAGATGTGTTAGTACAAGTCGATAAATTCATTTATCATGTGGATTTTATTGTCTTGGACACAGAACCTGTTGAAGCATGTAATTCATTTCCTGTTATTTTAGGACGTCCATTTCTTGCAACTTCTAACGCATTGATTAATTGTAGGAATGGATTGATGAAGCTATCATTTGGAAACATGACATTGGAGATGAATATTTTCAACATTTGCAAGCAACCTGGAGATGATAATGATTTACAAGAAGTAGATCATATTGATGAATTAGTTTATGATCAACTTGAATCTACTTTAAGTAAAAATGAATTGGATGAATCAGAAGATTTGCAAATGATTTATTCTAAGGAAGAAATCACGGATGAAACAAGCATCGAAAATGTTGATGCGAATCTTTTGTCAATAGTGACAACAGATTCGACATCTGACATTACACCAATTGATGATTACTTTCCTAATGCATCCTTACTTTCTCTTAGTCCAATGCCTTGGTATGATAAAAATAACAAGTTTGTTGCTTTAGGAGATTTGCCAGCTGATTGGAGTAGCCAAGACAAAGAAAAGTTTTTGAACGAAGTGAAGAATTTTTATTGTGATGATCCTACCTTATTCAAATATTGTCCTGATCAAATATTTCAAAGATTCATTCCCGACAATGAGGTAAGTAGTGTCATTAAACTTTGTCATTCTGAAGCATGTGGAAGTTGTTTCTCGTAAAAAAAGATAGCCACAAAAATCTTTCAAAATGGATTTTATTGGCCCACCTTGTTCAAGGACACGCATGCATTCTGCAAAACTTGTGAAAATTGTCAAAAGATTGATACTGGTCAAAAAGTTTTGTTTTATAATTCTCAACTCTATGCATTCCCTAGAGAGTTAACACCAAGATGGAGCAATCCTTATAGGGTCTGTGATATTGAGAATTCAATGAATGACAATGATTTTAAGGAAAATGGACATCGTTTGAAAGCTTACTTTGATAATTTTTCTAATGAAAATGAATCAACTGGTTTGAATGATCTTGTAGATAAAGGTTGATTATTTTGTTTTTCTCACATTTTCTTTTTTATGTTTCTTTTTGAGTGATTTTTGCTAGTTTCTCTCACCCCGGTCAAATGGCGGACAACGGTACTCCGTGACTTAAGTCGGTTCTTTCAGTTTCCCATAATTACTGATATCTATGTATATATTTGTGCAATTCTTTAAATCTCTCTTCCAATTCTCATTTGAAAATGGACACTAATCTTGAAAAATTGAAAAAGTATTTTCCCGCTCTGCCTCAGAATGCGATCACAAAAATTTACCGTGCTAGATGTGCAAGATTGAGATTGTTAATGAATCATGGAATTCCTGAGGATATTCGTTGGATGATTGAAGTAAAGGTCCGATTATCAGGTGAGTCCTCTAATTTCTTTATTTCACACATGCCTGGAACAGGTAAAAGCACTTTTGCAAAGAAACGTCGTGCAAAACGACTAGAAGTCTGTCATCGATGTGCTAGATGGACTTGTAATACACAATGTCGTTCTTTAGGAATGGTATCTATAAACCGTGAAGATAAAATACAATTCATTAAGGATGGCCTGAGTAAGGAGTCTTTAGATAATCTTCTATTGACTCTTGAGACGCATCCTAGTGGAGATGTGCATCGTGCAATTCATGATTTATGGCCACTATTTCATAGAGAACATGATCAACTTAGTCTTGGGAATCTGACTAAAAAAGACCATGTTTGCCAGTTTTTAAGAAAACTGGATGGGAAGCCTATCCCCGACCCATAGAGGGCGTTTAAGCCGTTCTTGGACGTAAAACCAAGGGAAGATGTGAGCCACAATCACAACTACCTGTACATACACATGCTTTTTCAAAAGTAAATAAATAAACAAATAAAAAGAGAGAGAGAGTGTGAGACTCCAGCTGGCCTAAATATAGGTGTTATGATTGCCTTTCTAATTTCTCATCTATAAAACCCTCTTTTCCTTCCTTTCATTTCTACTCAACCCATACATTCAAAAAATACAGAAGTGTGTAGAAATGGCAAGTTCCTCAAGTCATCAAATAAGAAATATTTGTGTTTTCGGTGGATCTAGTCCTGGGAAAGAAAAGGAGTTTTTAGAATCAGCAAATCATCTTGGTCAGGTGCTAGCTGAGAGAAAGATTCATTTAGTGTATGGGGGAGGCAGTCTTGGGTTAATGAGAGGTGCGTCAATAGCTGTATTTTTAGGAGGTAGTCAAGTTTTGGGGGTCGTCCCTGAAGCTTTGGCACAAGGGGACATCATTGGAAAAATAATTGGAGAGGAACTTCAGGTCTCCACAATGTCGGCTCGAATGAATGCAATGTTTAATCATGCTGATGCCTTCATTGCTTTACCAGGTGGTCTAGGCACATTGGAAGAGATCTTTCATATTTCCTCTTGGGCTCAATTGCACATTCACCATAAACCTATAGGTTTGTTAAATGTTAATGGTTATTATGATAAGTTGTTGTCTTTTCTTGATCATGCTGTGGAACAGGAATTTCTAACATCTTCTGCACGACAAATCATAATCTCTGCTACTACTGCTGAACAATTGATTGACCAACTACAATCTTTCATTCCTGTGATTGATCCTTCCATGAGTCGGATAAATTGGTCATCTACGGGAAGCCGTAAAAAGCTTAGATTGGATTTGAGCCTTCATTTGTGAATTTTTTTTGTCTTTTGGTTTTATTATTGTGTTTTGTTATTTCTTATTTTTGTTTTAGTGTGTTTCAGGTTTTGTCAGTGTTCGTTATTTCAGGTGATATCTTCTATACTCTATCTTTCTACCTTAGAACATTGAGGACAATGTCTCATTTTGGTTGGGGGGAGAGGGTAGTAGTTGATAAAAAAAAAATAAAAAAATTTGTTTTTCATTTCATAAAGCATGTGCATAATTGTTGTTACTAGGATGGCAGAGTAAAGGAGTTCTTTTGTTAAAGTGACTCTTGAGACGCATCTTAGTAATCATTCTTAACAAGGTCTATTATAATACTTGCTGAAATATTCAGGTTTACAAACTCTCGTATTGTTACCACTTAATTCTGCTCATATACTTATTTAACATGTATTCTTAAACCTTAATTTACACACACACACTTTAACATATGATTGTGGGTTGCATATTGGATTATTACATTATTTATGTTCTTTTGTTAAAAGTAACAACTAAGGGAAAGGGATTGTATATAATAAAAAAAAACATGAAAAAAAAAGAAAAAAGAAAAAAGAAAAAAATGATGATAATAAAAATGTAGATAAGTTTGGTTTCGTAGCCTCCCTAACCTAAGCAATTAAGCCCGAAGGGGTGTTTTAACACCTAATACCCTAAAGTCAACTGATTTAGGAGCTATTGGCCCAACGCTTGTTATATGGGTTGAGGAGAAAAGCTTAAGGGAATCAAACATTGCACTATCTACATATCAGTATCTGTGACCCGAGTTACTAAGCTCGTAGGGGTGTCTTAACACCTAATGCCCTAAGACCAACTAGTCTGGGAGTCATTAGCTAAAAGCTCGTTACATGGGTTAAAGATGCATGATGTTTTTAAATTATATGTATATATTTAAAAAAAAGACAAAAAAAAGACAAAAAAAAAGACAAAAATAATAATCTCAACCCAAGAAAGTTAACCTTAAACATGAGAACAAAAAAATTTGTTTTCTTCCAAGAAAAGCCCCATAATTATGTGTTGATACATTGAGCACAAAAGAAAGGTTTATTAATATCTTGTTAAGAGGTATTGAGCAGATATATAAATTTAATGAGAGTTTGTTCATCTGGATAGATTAATGGAAGTTAAATGATGAATACCTTGCTTTATGAAATTTGCAAATTGTTTTAACGCTTTGATTACTAGGGACTAGTAATAAGCTGGTTGAGGGGTGTGATTAGTACTTAAAAGTGCATTTTTATCATGGTTTTATATCATCATTTTGCACTTGAAGTATCAATAACTCCTTAACTAAAATATGTTTTATAATAATGTATCTAATAATATAAGATACCTATAATTTGTGGTAAATGTCTATTTTTAATGTAGGCCTATCACATAAATGAAAGGATTGATTGATGACTTGAAGAACTTAAATTGCAAGGATAAAGAAATGGCCAAACTTAGAAAAGAGATGTCGGTGCAATCCAAACCGGAACACTGTTCGGTAATTGGGTCATATCTGAAGCTATATATCTCAGATTTAGATCTAATTTATATGGATGGAAAGGTAAGACATAGACCTACAACTTTCATATGGAGCCCAAGATCTAAAAAGGCCATTATCAAGTCCAAATTGTAACAACAACAAAGAAGCCCGAATCTGTCTTCCAGCCCGAGCACTGTTCGGTATTTTGGCCATATCTGGAGTTCTAGAAGTTCAAATGAGCTGAATGTTTTACACAAGAAATATGAGACAATTGCCTACAACTTTCATGTTTATAACTGGCTCCATTTTTGACGTTATCAATGACGTTTTGGGCAGACAAGAGAAGATAAGGATTGTCACCAAGTCAAAAGTTGGCCACCCACTTATCAATTAGTCATCAAATCAATAGTTCCCAATTTTGGCCTATAAAAGGAGGCATTTGCCATGCATTTAGGCATCTTGGTTTCCAGATCAAGATCATGCTCTTCCTTTCTCTCTTTGTATTCTTTGTAATATTTATGCTTTGCTTTCATTAATATCAAGTTTATGCCTTTCATTTCCTTTCACTTACTTAGTTAACTTTTATGTTCTTATTTTGTTTATCTATTTTTCTTTCTTTCATTATGTCTAGCTAAGTTAATTATGTCAAGGTGAAAAGGTTGCACTAATGGTGTAAGAATAAATATAATGTAAACTTAATATGGACTTTAATGTTTGATACTAACATGTTTTATATTTGTTATCTTGTTCACTCTTTAATACTTTGCTTGTTAAATGACTAATCTTGATTTATGTTGTATAACACTTGGTACAACAAATGCTTGGCACTTTCATAGCCCATAATGTATGGTATAACCGACACCAACACCTGAGCTATGAAAGGAACTTGATTTGTTGTTAACATAAGTTATAATCATGAATGCTTGACGAGATTTACAAGTATTAGCATTAATTGAATAAGATGACTAATGTAATCATGTAAATAATATATAATCTGATTGGAACCTCCTTTGTGTGTGGTTTCCAATTCAATAATAAGAGTTTATACTATACTTGTTTGATATACCATTAGTGGAACCTCTAACCTTGACATTTGTTATTATTATTGTTTAATCCTTACATTAATTTTTCATCTCCAAGTTATCATCATCTTCTTCTTCTTCTCTTTCTTTATTATTATTATTATTATTATTATTATTACTACTACTACTACTACTACTACTACTACTACTATTATTATTATAGTTGTTGTTGTTGTTGTTGTTATTGTTATTGTTTTTGTTATTACTGCTATTATTGTTGCTTATAATTGTTGTCTATAATTTGTACAATTAACCTCCCTGTGGTTCGACCCCGGTCTTGCCGGGTTATTTATTACTTCGACACTCCTGCACTTGGGAGAAGACATCAACCTTTTAGTCGTGTCATCTAACAAGCTGCCACGCTATTGGTTCCTTTTCTAGACAAAATCAAAATTAATAAAACATTATTTAAGGTGGGGTCGGGTCACGGATTATTATAGAATTTGAAGACATGACGCGATAATTTTTTGTTGAGGTTACTTTTAGTTGTATTATATTTGTTTTATAACTTGTTTGGGTTTCTTTTTTAGTAGGTTATCAAAATACTAATTAAATATATTGATATTTAATTTTATAAATATGTATTAATGTTATTATATCATTAAATAATTTTTTAAAAAACAAAGTTTAACTTAATGAGATCCATGATCCAGGATACGAGTTTGACGAGTTAAGTCACGAAGCTAAAATCAATTAAATTTTACTTCATTTTAATATTAAAAAAATATTATGTTGATTTTTTTTAAAGTCAAATTACGCTTATATTATCTAAATTATCTTTGGATTTCTGGTAGTTTGATATACTCTATAGTCAATTAATTGGTTACATGCGGCAATTATTATATTCATATAAATATATATTTATAATTAATAAAAATTTAATTTATCTTTAATATTCATATAATATTTGATTAATGAATCTAGAGTAAAGATAAAATCTATTTGATAAAAATACTTTGCATAAAAAATTATAAAATTATTATAATTATAAAATTTATATTGATCAAAATCTTATTTTTAAAATATTTTTGATCGATGCTCTCTTAAATATTCAATATTTATTAGTTTCATAGAGATTGATATATATTATTTTTTTATGTAAAAAAACAGATATTCTTATAAGTTGAGGTATAAGAAATATTTAGAACCAATATATAAGTTTTTATCATTAAACATGTATATTGGAATGAAAGGTTATATATTTAGTATAATATACAAAATAAAATTTTATGTTATCCATATTAGGAATTAATTCAACGTGGGAAATAATTTTTTTTCCCCACAGACAATTTTTGCTCACAATTTTTGAAATAAAAAAAATGTTTCAAGCCTCGGTTATTGTTCCAACATGATTGGCTATAGCTTGGAAGATTAGACCAGAATCTGGAATTCCAGTCGGATTTCAGTCAATGTATAAAAAAAATGTGGTTGCGCCTCCATTAGAGGTAGCAAATGCACTTCTAGCGTGAATAGCCTGTGTTGCGTGTATAGGCCAAATCACTTGAGGTTGGAGAGCAGCAGCCAAGAGCTGCTTCTCCCTACAATGCAACGTCAGTTTGACTAGCGCTGCTCAAGATGCAGCACAAGGCAGTAGCCTCGCGCTGCTGCGTGCAACGACGACCTTTGTTGCCGTTGCAAATAGCTGTTGTCGGCTTAGGCAGCCCATGCCGCTAGCAACAGCTGCAGGAAGAAGAAAAGGCAAAATTTATGATTCTACCTTTACAACCTTTTTAGGGATAGAATTACAATTCTACCCTGCAACTTATATCTGATCACTTTTAGTACATTTGGGGTTGAAATTATGGTTTTGGCCTTTTAAATATAAAATAATGATTTTATATTAAAATTAAAATAATAAATTAAATTAATTATAGAATTAATTATTCTAATTAGATTAGGATTTAATTAATATTTTTAATTCAAGCTTTTTGAGTTTTGTTATATCCTAATAGGATTAGGATTTAATTAAAATGTTTAATTAAATATTGCTTAGAAAAATGGTTTTTCTAAAGTAAAGAGAGTTGCTAAATCAAAATTTTATTTAATTAATCCTAAAATAGTTGAGGATATTAATAAGAATTTTAAAGTGATAATTTTCTTATTAAATCTTGAAAAATATTTTTCATGAAATTTATGTTAAATTAAATTTGTATTGTTTGGGAAATTATCAAATTAGATTTGATTGAATATTTCTAAGTGTCAGAAATATTATTTTATAAAGCCAATAATTAAAATTAAAGCATTTAATGTAATTTATCATGATATTTAAATTTTTTTATGCATGATTGATGATTATGAATATTAAAGACCAATGTAATTGTGTTTTTATTTGATTGTTGAATTATTGTAATTTTTATTAAATAAGGCCTACGTGTCTTGTCTTGTTTTTATTTTTCTTCTAGGTTGTAATTTCTTTTCTCGTATAATTCTCATCGAATATAACTCGAGATTTCTTAATTAATTATATAAATATTATATAATTTGAAAATATAGAAATATAGATGGGAAATTATTTTGTAATCCAAGACAAAAAAAGAAATGACAATGAAGGCTACTACCAAGATGCTTGCAAAGGACTTATGAAGATTTACAACAGCTACCTAGGATTTGACCATCTAATTCCTTTTAATGACTCAAGAAGATTAACTTAGATATATATATATATATATATATATATATATATATATATATATATATATCCTAGCATTGTTGATCTAGTTATCCTGTACTATAATAACAATGAAGTACTTTAAAAGCTCAATTTGATTTGATAAATCAATGAAATAAAGTTGTAAAGATAGAGCAAGTACCTATCTAAAAGAATCTAAAAGATCTACTAAATCACTATCTATGCAGAAGCATTAATGCTACATGGAGTAATATGGTATTAAATACATAAGTGATTAATTTTAGTGCAAGTAGGAGATTGCTAGTTTAATATACTTTGTAGCTAATCAGTTGGTCACAATATTCATGTAAATATATATTATCATTAATAAATATTTAATTTATTTTTAATATTCATATAATATTAGATTAATGAATCTACTATTTGATTAATGAATTTAGAGTAAAGATCAAGTTCATGGGATAAAAATGCTATGCAAAGAAAATTATAAAGTTATTATAATTATTAAATTTTGATTGCATCAAAGCATTGTTTCTAAAATATTTCTGGTCGATACTTTCTTAAATTTTGGATATTCATTAGTGTCATACAAACCGATACCTATTATGTTTTTTTTTTTTATGAAAAGAAGCAAATGTTCTTATAAGCTGGGGTATAAGGAATACTTATAACTAATATACAAGTGTTTGTCATAAGAAATGTATATTGAACTAATCCACATAAGAATTTTATATGGAAAGATTACCTATGTCTATGGAAAAACTATCATGACAGTTGCGTAAATGATCCTTAAACTTAATATTATTAAGTTATCTTATATATAAAGTTTTATACTTTGATCCTGCTATATTTTATTTTAATCAAGATAACGAAAGTGTAGACATTAAGTATAACATGAATTATATGAAGGTATTTGAGTGAACAAGAGATGAATCATCACTCTAGTTGAATTAGAAAAAATATTTCATCATTTTTTAAATAGAATTGATTGAGAAATCCTTTACCAAGATAGAATAAGATTTGAAAATTATTTTAAATATTATTCAAACAATCAATGACTATTATGTAGAGAACACACATGATTTAATATGGTAGACATACTTCATGCTTTAATGTTAAATAGAAATATTATTAATGAAAGAATATTAAATACACTGAGAAATCTATAATTGAAAAATTAAGTCAAACTACTAATAATTTTTCTAATATTTTAGGTATCATTACGCGTTAATAAACGATGCATCATATCTTTAAATATAAATTAATCAATTGTTTAATTGATAATAAATTAAATTATTTAATTTATTTAATTAGAATTATAATTTATATTTGAGCCAATATATTAGGAATATAATGGGTTACACACATTAAGAATCATTAGTAAAAAATTAAACCTGAATGATTTAGTTAAGCATGACTTGATTAAGATATATTTTAGAAATTAAGGGTTAGAATATAATTAATATATGAATTATATTTCTAAATTTAGAAAAATCAAGTAAGAACTTGATTGAGTTAATTTCTAAAATTATCTTGAATAAATATATGGATATTATTCAGGTGATAAATTGATATTTTATCAATTTATAGGGTTTTTTAGATTTTTCTATAAATAATAAGTTATACCTCTTATTTTTAACATAGAGTAATTGTTTGTTAGATATAAAAACTTTGTAAGTCACAAAATAGAGAGTTAACACTTTAGGCATAACAATCACTCTCTCTTAAATAAGGATTCATGAGATTTCTTATTAGTGGTTCGTATGGATTATCGTTAAAGGCTGGATAATTGGATAACTTATGATTTATGACAATCTAACATTTAAAAAATTATTCAAAGTCAAAGAAAATTAGATCTCCAGGTAATAAATTCTCAAATAATTTTAGATTTGTATAATGAGATCCTAGGGACTCCTGGATAATTTTGTTTTAATTTATTGTTTCCATTGTGTGTATGATATTTGAGAACCCAACACTCACTAAGTTGACAGGTTACGTAAGGACAACTTTCATATAAGTTAATTTTAAATCCGAGTTAGGTAAGGAGTTAGTCTAATAGAAGGTTGACCATCAGATTAGACTTAATAATAGTGTTAAATATTTGTTTTGAAGAAAAATTTTAACTTTTTATTTTTTTTATATTAATTTTTTTTTTGTATTTCATCATTTAACATTTGGTTGATTTTGAATTAGTTTTTATAATTTATTTTGGTTTACTTTCTATAAAGTTATTACAGTTTTAAACAAATGTTTCAATATTTGGTTGGTACTCAACTTTGCAAGAATCTATTTTGTTATCAAATCATTAAGTAAGAACTAGTCTTAATAAAACAATGTTATTAAACCACATGTAGTTTATTATTTAAGTTGCGGGTTTGACAAGTTAATCTATAAAGTTAGAATTGATCTATAATATATCTATATTTCAATATTAAAAAAAAATATTATTTTATTTATTTTTTAAAGTTAAATCACTTTTTTTATAGGTCATTTATGTTATTTTTATACCTGCAAAGTTTACTAAGTTATTTTGAAATGACTTTTCCTCGAAGTAATTTTAAACTTAATATAAATAATGAATCGGGTAAAAAAAATAATAATATTAACCTAGGTTTAATAACACTAAATAGTTTCTTGACATTGTTTTATTTATTTTTATCTTGCCCTTGCAACATGGTACAGGTTTGAAAACTAGTGCACATCTAAAAGATCCTCGAGGTAAATTAAAGTAGTCTTAAAACCGTAACATTAATAATGATACTTTATGTATTAGGTAATTTGTAACCCTCTATTCTCTTATTAATCATAACTCCCTTTACAGTAGGAAGGTGCTGCTTATGTTAAAACTAGACAAAATTTGTATAAAAAATGATACATAAATATTAATGTATTATTACGGTTTAACAAAGAACTTCTTTCAAACAACTAAACCCAATAACTTTTGCTTTCATATTAATTAATTAATTAATTAATTCAATTATCGATCTCAGCCCTTAAAACAATCATTAAACACTCTTAATCCATTTTAATGATGTATAATCCAATTTAACTTTTAGATTTGATTATCAGATGCAATTTATTATTTTTTTTGTTAAAATCCACGAATTTTGCATAACTTTTATGATTAGAAAATCTTAATCAACACATCACAGTCTTTGATCAAAAGAGAGACAAGCTACTCACCTAATGATAAAGAAATCAATTGTAAATCTTCTATTGCTTGTGATCGATCTTGTTTTGGATCCTTTTTTTTGTCTATACAAATAGTAGAAATCTGTTAGGGTTTCTTAACCATCATGTATGTGCTTGCGTGCATGCACTTTTGTATGGTTAAAATAAACCCAGCTCGTAATTAATGTTTACAGTGAGTTTAGTAATACTATAATGGAGTGAGTTTTGACATAACCTCTTAATGTTGATAGTATTATTTTGAATTACAGGGAAGTAATGTTATGATATTGTACCTACCATAAATATAAAAATTATAATTTCAGTTTTTTTATAAAAAATAGTTATAGTTTTAATATACAGTAGGAAGATATTTTTATTTTTTTAACTAATAAATAAATATTTAATCCCTATTAAAAAAGAAAATAATAAGAAAATAAATATAAATAAATATTAAAAATGATGTTTTAGTGTTTCTCATTTATTTTGTTCCTCCAGGAACTTGTATATATAATTATAAAAGATATTAACTAGTTACGCTTTAAATTTATTTTTTAAAATTTATTTATTTAAATTTTATAAATCTTAAGATTATTAAAAATTTATATAATTATTAATTTTAAAATTTATAAAATTAATTAAAATATACATATACTCACATGAATTCCTATGTTAAAAATCAAAAAAATTATGCCGCCAGCACAAGGCACGTTTGTCACGGAACAACTGAACTGTTCATGCACATGGAGAAGTAACTTTTCTAGTTGGAATATTGCTGTGGTCAATGTCATATGAGGCCCCAGTGATCACATTTGCATACGTGCAATGCCATATTATTAAAATCAAGCTATATAGTATACTTTACAAACTAAAAAACTTGTCGTAATACAAACTACGGCCAAGTCAGCCGGATAGTTGGCGTAAATCTCGTATATTTAATTTTAAATCTTTACTAAATAATGGGTGGGGACAAATATATTTTATTTTTTTATTTTAAAATTTTTATTTTTTTATTTTTTATTGATAACATTATCAATAAATTCTATATATTTAATTTTAAATCTAAGTTATTTATATAAGGAGTCGAGTTAATAAATTTAATTTTTAATTTAATTTAATTTTTTAATTAATTAAATTGACTGGATTATATTAGAACAAAAATTTGATGGGCAGGATTAAATGATAATGTTAAATAATATTTTATAATTTTAAATTTTTTATTTTTTATTTTTTATTTAATTAACAGAACATAAGCTTCTATACTAGTATTTCAACTAATTAAATGACGATGAAGGTAAATATAAGACAGAATTCTTAACCGAAAATTTGAGTGCATACTTCTTTTTTATTGTTTCTTAACAAAATGGAATAAAAGTTGCTGTTATAAACTTTTTTTTTAAGTTAAGATATGTATTAAAATTTAAATTATTATTTCAAATGAAAACTTGGCTGATTTATTTGAGCTTTAAAATTTAAATGATTATTTTCAATGAAACTAAGTCATTGAACATTGAAAACAAAGCTTCAGATGGTTAAAAAAACCTTTTTATTTATAAACAATAAAATAACTCAAAGAGGAATATCTCGCAATGTAAGTACACACTAATCCCCTCCTTATGCCAAGCAGCTAGAGACAGGACATAACCACAAGAAGTTGCGAATGAGAGTCTACAGAACCTCTTGCCTGCATGCCCTGCTTGGAGTTTTCATTGATGTCTCTCTCAATCCTTCCAATTATTAATATAATCAGAATTATATTTCAATTAATTACATTGGATTCAGACATGATCTAGACGACTAAATCCATGCGATCAGAATAATTTATGCAGCACTCTGTCGTCTTCGAAGATACCCTATACATGTCCATGATTCCACTTCAAGGGACTGCATTTTTTCTTATAAATATAAAAATTAAAATCTGAAAAGGCAAGTATGGGGATTCACCGGTTTCTTTTGCCTATTGTAATGTAGGTTTAGGAAAAAAAAAAAAAAGTACAGACGCTTTTTGACATAATATCAAACAACATGAATCTGGTTTGATTCTCATGTGCAATTGTCCCATAACAAGGCCAAGCTGAATAAACCCTATAATATTATAAGCAATAAGTTAGAGCTAGGAGACGAAGTCTCGATTCAAACAATATAACTATATCACTTTTGATTTTGGTTCTCAATAAAGTAATGGACGAGTACAAGTAAACGCTAGCGTATTTGATCTGCTTACGGTTGGATTTATTCAGTATTTAGAATAATTTGTTAGAGTTGAGTCTAAAAATAAAACTGAGTTGATATGACTGACTTGTCATTGATTTTTTTATATATAAAAAATAGCATGAACTCGTCTATTCTGGGTTCGGGTTGATTTTAATAACTATATGTTTTTTTTAACTTTTTTAATAATTTATTGATTATTACCTAACACCAAGTAATAGATCCTGTTCATTTATAATTAAAGCAAGGAATATTTATTTGGGAATCCTCAATATTTTATAAGCATACAGATATGAAGAAAAGAAGAAGTGCTTGAGAAATACCAAAATATGAGGTGGGAAGTGGAGGTGGGCTTGAATTTTCACAGGACACAGGCTGAACCACTGGATCAACTTCTGCTTATAAGACCTTCACTCACTGGTTCAATGATGGTAATACATGCTGATTTACGGGTCAACTATTCAATTGTGTGGAAGGCAGCATAAGTCCGGCCAGTTTAACAGGCCCATTTAGATATTGCAAGCACCGTTAAGTTCGATGTGATGGAGTAAATATATGTAATCTTAAATTAATTGTTATTAAGTGGAAATTAACCTTGTATAAGTTAGTTGATTTAATAAATCAATTTATAATTTAATCAATGTGGTAAAAAATTAATTTGATTTTAGAAAACAATATTATTTTAATTTTTTTAAAAGAAATCTTGAAACATCATTTTAGATTATTTAAAATTAATTTGCTTGAGTCTTGTGCCACGTGAAACCGAGTTTAAAAACTTTTTTTTAAATAGCTAAAAATAAATATATGTAATTTTCTTTTTATTATTGGAAGCTTGATTAATTGAATTATGTTATGTTAGAAATTCATTTTTTTTTTAAATCTCCTCAATGCTCATACAAATTAATCAATGATTCGGAGCAGAGGAACATGACTTTGATATGTTATTCAAAACAATCAAACTCTCATCGAGATATAATAAAGGGATTCATGTGAATACAAATATGCAAAATAGTTATTTTGAAACTGTTTCAAAGAAATTTAGATTCTTTTTTTTTTGGAAAAAAATACATACATTTTTTTTTACTTTTGGCTTTCGATACTTGATTAAAATAATGTTTATAAATTGGATGTTTCATATCTTTTTAAAAAAATAAAAAAAACCCCATATTCCCTCTCTGATGTATTTTAGATCTTTCCTCTACTAGACAAAGTTTTCCACACAAAATTTTCGACTTTCCTCCTAACTTTAAGAACTCTCTTTGTTACTTTTCCTCCCTCTTTTATTGTTAAAAATCCATCAGTAGCAAGAACCCATTGTCATGAGTGAAGATTCGCTAAGAAATAAGAAGAAAATCTCTATAAGGGTTTTGTCTATAATGCCTCAATGAGAAATTATCATATTATAGCCTTTTAATGCAAACATGAAAAATTGTTATATTGAATGCATATAGAATGCCTCCTAATGCAAGAATAATTTTTAGTAACAGTGAAATATAAATCTTTCAAGCAAGTGTACATTCAATTAATGGGTGGACTAGTGAGAGAGTTCAAAAAGTTATTTATTCTAGAAACAAGAGTCAAATATGTTATAAAGTGGAATCAATGTTAAAAATTAAACTTGATTTCTGGTTTTTTTTTTAAGATTAGAGGAACCAGTCCACCGAATGGATTAAATAAATTCTTTGTCTAGTTCAAAAATGGTCAACCAATTCAATCGGTCAAATACAATTCATGTTTATATTAGGATTTCCTTGTATTAGCTTAATTTCTTTATTTTCTAGGACTTTATGCCTATAAAAGACTTGTAATTCATCATTATTAAAAAGCACAAAAGGAGAAAGAATATTTAAGAGAGCTTAGAAAAAAACACTTAATAAAAGTATATCTTCCCCTTAATCTTCTTCTTGTTCTTGAGTTTTCACTTTGCATTATTGTTTCTGATCTTATATCACACTTATTTTCTTCCAATAAGTGGTATTAGAGCTTGTTTTGATTGTTTATAATGGTTAATCCACACTTCTCATTTTAATGTCCTCATTTAACAAAGGACAACTACAAAACTTGGTGTATTAGAGTAAAAGTTTGGCTAGATTTCCAAGATACGTGAGAAATAATTAAGAAAGACTTTGAGAAATTCATAGAAGAAACAACATTAACTTCAGCCTAAAGAGAGGCCAAGTAAAAATCATAAAGAAATGATCAACAAGAACTCATAATCATCCATCAATGTTTGGATGATGTCACTTTTAAGATAGTGGCAAACGCAACCACCATTAAACAAGCATGAAAAGTTGTGTAAGAATTAAACCGAGGAGTTGACAATGTAAGAAAAATATATCTACAAAAGCTACATGGTGACTTTGAAAAGTTACATATGTTTGAATCAAGGAATATTTCAGAATACTTTGCAAAAGTATTGGTCATATATAATAAAATAAAGAGATGCAGAGAGAATATAAAAGAGACGTGTGGTAGAGTTGATCCTACACTCACTGTAAAATAAGTTACATTATGTGGTGGTTGTGATAGAAGAGTTATAAAATATGAATGTTCTTTCAATACAAGGTCTCATAGGAAAATCATAAGCCTATAAAGAAAGAGTTAATGAAATTTAAGAAGATGTGAGTGCGAAAACATTTTTTTCAAAGTAAGATGGTTTTGGATATTCCTAAGGGGGTAAAGGATATGGACAAAGTATAGGAGGACAAGGAAGAGACAAGTTTGGAAGAAGAGGTTGTGTTAGTCTCAATAGGTCAATCAGTTAACCATATGAAACAAATTGATTGGTTGGTTATACCGATAGTGGCAATCTAAAATCCAGATTTGAAAAAAAAAGATTAAATGTTATAATTGTCTAAAGGTAGGCCATTATGTTAGGGATTGCTAGAATCTAACTAAAAAGGTTAAGAAGAATGTCAATCTTATTGTAGAATAAGAGAAAGATGTCACTTTATTACTAGTCCATGATGAATGAATGCAAGCTAGAAAGAATATATGGTATCTAGACAATGGTGTCAACAACTATATGTGTGAAAATAGAAACAAGTTTATGGAGCTTGATGAACCAATTAAAGGTAATGTCAACTTCGTAAATTATTCAAAGGCTTCCATCAAAGAAAAAGATACGATGCTCATAAAATTGAAAATTAAAAGTAATCAATTTAATGATGATGTCTATTATATCCTTATTGTAAAAAATAATATATTGAGTTTGTTAGATAATAGTTATGAGATTAAGATGAAATATCATATATTGACATTACTTGATACTCATAGATCTATGATTGCAAAGGTAACCATGACAAAGAACAAAATATTTTTGTTAAACATAGAAACAAATGTGCCTAATTGCTTAAAAACATATATGAAAGATGAGATTTGACTTTGGCACATAAGACTTGGGTATGAAAACTTTGATAACTTGAAGATAATGACACAAAATAAGATATTGAAGGGTCCACCATCCATTATACATCCAAATTATTTGTGTGAAGAATGTTTAATGGGAAAAAAAAAATTCTACAAGAGCTTTCCAAAGAAGTTTATATCTAAAGTAAATCAATCTCTACAAGATATGCATGCAGATGTTTGTAGTCCTATTAAACCATTTTTATTTAGTAAAAATATGTATTTTTTATTTTTTATTGATGATCATAGTATAAAAACTTGGATACACTTATTTAAAAAAAATAATATGTTTAATTATTTTTAGAACTTTAAGGTATTAGTTGAAAATGAAAGTAGTTATTTTATAAAATCACTTAGAACAAATAGGGGATGAATTCTATTCTAATATTTTTAATGAGTTTTATGAAGATTATCACGGGGTCACACCGACACAACATTATTTGGCGATGGTGTAGGCTTTTTGGTTATGCCTTCTAATGAGGTGTATTGTAAAGATTTTTGGATTCAATTATAAAATTATGATTAATGTTAAGGAATCGCCACCTAAAATTATGATCACTAGGAATTTATGGTATGCGAGAGTCTGGGTAAGGGACTAGTTGTTAAAAGGAAAAGACACATCACCCCTAGTGCACCCTATCTAAGGTAGCTGCATTGTTGTTTAACTGTTTTCTAGGTCAAGTTCCTATTTGTTGGTCTTTTCTAAAGTTAAAAGTATATATTTCTTTATGATAAAATCTCTATCTTATTGGGTTAAATCCTAACCATTCTATACTTTAAATTTTAGTATCACATGTATTTATATCTTGTATTTTTAATACTTGAGGGTGTACTTTATCATGTAATTTTACACTCTATAAATATTAAAGTCTACTTTTAGACCCTAAAAAAAAGTTGGGAAAAGATTTTTGATAGTTTGATCAAATCCTAATGGATGATCATAAACTAGTTATGATATCTATTTTTTGGATTTTCAAAACATGAGAAAGATGAAATTTTTTATAAAAATATGTTTGGAAAATTTTTAGGATTTGACTACATGTATCAAAATAATTTTTTTTTGAAAGGAAAAATAATTTAAAAGTTTTTGAGGTTTTTTTGAAAATGTTTTGATTTTTTTTAATATTTCAGAGAAAACCAAGTATTTTAATACTAAATTTGTATTTTACAGTGTAAATATACAACCCGAGATTATGTAAAATTGTTAGTAAACTATTTGAGAAAATCATAATTTTTTTAAATGACTTTTTTATTTTTTTTAATATTATAATATTATAGTATATATTATTTTATATATATATATACACATTTGCTGGCCTGGCCTAACTGACTAGGTCGAGCCCAGGAACATTGGGTTGGGCTGATCTTGACCCAACAAATCCTTTCCTTTTCTTTTCACGGCTGGGTCAAGCCCAAATGGTTTAGCCCAGGCCCGTATGGTTGCTAACTCGACCTAATAACCATGCTAATTAATTCTCGTTTTACATGCAACAACTTGATTACAACAATGAAGGGGTGATGTTACTTAACATCGAAATGCTTAAATGAAGGCCTAGCTAGTCGTGACAGGGAGGGGCTAACATGAGGATGGTGGCTGTGGGTGTGGCAGAGATGGTGGTCGATGGCAGAGCAGGAAGAAAGAAGGAGAAGAAAACCTGGAAGGGGAGAGGGACTAGTGGTTGTAGTGGCTGTTCTGGCACTGGTGAGGATTTGGGTTCGTAGGGAGGTTGCATTGCCATTTGTTGGTGAAGGAGAAGGGTGTCTATGGGGTTTCAGGGGCTTAAGACATGGTGAAGAGAGAAAAAAGGTAGGAAAATGTTGGATGAGAACTGGGAATGACTAGTTTTTTAGATGCCTTTGGACCTAATTTTATCGTTACTCAGGCTATGAAATGCACCCCTACTTATAGAAGGTGGAAGAGGGACATTTTGTCTTTAATAATGCCAAATTGTGGCCTTTTGTTTGGCTAGAAAAGATCCCAACTATTGGTTCAAAGTATGCATCTTGAGTTGTCAAATCTTTAGGAAAAGGCTACATGAATTGACCTCTTTAGACCGGTACTGGGGTTGATGTCATGTTAATAGGCTTGAACGAACCATACTCAAGAATAGGGGTATGTTAGTTGACCATTTTGGTGCATGTTTTGTCAATTTTGATGGACATATGAGCTGTCATTTTTGGAAAAAATCAGGGAAGACAATTAACAATGACTAGACGACCTCTTTTTCCTTTTAAAAACAACGTTATTTTAGGTTAATTAAAGGATTTTTTCCCTAACTTTAATTAAGTCCTTTTGCTTTTGTATTTGTTCAATTGCACCCCTAATCAACCCTAAACCTTTGGTTTAGGGTAATTTAGCCCCTACCAAACAACAATTGGAACCCTGAATTTACACGCCTTTTATGATTTGGTCCTTGACCTTAGTTTTATGCACTTTTAATTTCTTTAGTTTTATCCCTGTTTTTTTTGTCAATTAAGTCTTTATAGTTTGACGCCTCTTGTAGATTAGTCCTTCGCTGCTAATTTTGTCAACTTAATCCCTAATTGACCCCAAAACTTTATTTTTCTTATAATTTTATCCCTGATTTCAATCAATTAACTTGATAAAATTATATTTGATCTCTTAAAATTTGAATCTTCTTAATTAAGCTCAAATTAGGCCCTCAAACTTAATTTTTTACCAATTAAGCCTAAAATAAAACTAATTTGACCCATTTAAAGTATAATTAAGTCCTTGCACTTAATTAAATCCTTCAATTGAACCCAAATTAATTCTTAAACAAAATTAAATTTTAATTTATCCCATGATTAAATCAAATTAGCCTATTAAAAATTTAATTATATCTTTGAACTTAATTTTTATGAAAATTCATCCAATGATCATTTAATTTAACCTTGAATTTGTATTTTGTTTTTAATTTTTAGGCATAATGGGGTACAATTAGGCTTTAAATTTCCTTCAAAATTATAGCTTGGTTTTTATGTATTTTTTTTCAATCCTCCTTTACCTGTTTCCTTAACGTCATCAACCTTTATTTTAATTATTTTATTTTTTATTTAAAAATAAATAAATTTTAGGGAATAACCTAGAATTGAGTCTGTTTGGAAGTGTGGTTGTTGTTGCTTTTCAAATAGCTTTTCGTTCCAAAATGCATGTCAACAATGTTTTTTTATTTTTTAAAAATAATTTTTGACATCAGTACATCAAAATGATTTGAAAACACTAAAAACATATTAATTTAAAGTTAATAAAAAAATTTCAATTTTTTTCAAAAGTGCTTTTGAAACACAAAAACAAATAGGCCCTTAGGTTACGACAAAGATCATGGTATAAAATACTCCTAATAGTGCCTAAATCCCCACAATAAAATGATGTGGTGGAGCAAAGTAATGGAAGCATCATTAATAAGTCAAGAAATATGGCTTAAAAGCAATAAGATGCCTAAAGAGTTTTGAGCTAAAATTATAGAATGTGTTATCTATTTGTCAAATAGGTGTTTTACTAAAGACTTGAATGTCATGAGTCCATAAAAGGCATAAAATGGAAGAAAGCCAAGTATTGTTACTCACTTGAAAGTATTTTAAAGAATTGACTATATACATGTAGATGATCAAGTAAAGACCAAGCTAGATGACAAAAGAAAAAAAATGATCTTTGTAGGCTATAATCAAAAGTCTAAAGAATATATGTTCTACAACCTCAGAAAAGGAAAGATGGTGATTAATAGAGATGTTGAGTTCAATGAAGAAGGAGCATATGATTGAAAGGTAGATGATGATGAGAAATATTATTTTTTATCGGTTCTTGATAAAAAATAGAAGAGCTATTAAGATCATGAAGAATAAATTATAGCTCCATAATCACTAATGGTGTCATCTTTGTCTTTATCTCTTTTTTTTTTCTAGTAGAAGCTCAAGTAGTCGTAGTCAATCAAGTTCACTATGAAGGATGAGAAGCCTTGATGATTTATATGAGGTAACTACTCCTATTGATGATGATATAACACTATATTGTCACCTTACTACATATGATCCTATAATATTTGAAAAGGTAATACAAAATACAAAATAGAGAATTTCTATAAATGAGGAAATTACATCAATTGAGAAGAATGACATATGAAAATTAGTTCCTAGACTAAATAGAAATAGGCTAATAGACTTTAAGTGGATCTATATAGAAAAGAAGAATGCTAAAGAAGTTGAGAGATACAATGCAAGGTTAGTGACAAAAGGCTATAATGAAAAGTATGAGATTGACTATGATAAGGTTTTTGCTCTCGCTGTTACATTGTTAGATTTAAGACCATTCGATTAATCGTTGCCATAATTACTCAACATAAATAGAAAATCTATCAAATGAATGTTAAATCAGTCTTATTGATTTTCTTGAGGAAGAGGTCTCCATTAAGCAACTTGTGGATTATGAAGTGAAGGGATAAGAAGACAAGGTATTAAAATTGAACAAAGCCTTGTGCAGATTGAACTAAGCCCTAAGGGCTTGGTATGCATTGATGACTACTTCTTATAAAATAGTTTTGTAAAATGCCCCCGTGAATATACTCTCTATATAAAGATAAAAGGAAGTGGTGATACTCTTATTGTATGTTTTTATATAAATGACTTGATCTTGATAGGAAACAATCCAAAAATAATTAGAGACTTCAAATAAGCAATGATCAAGGAATTTGAGATGATGAAGATAACGAACATTAGTCTTTAGACATAATACTTAGGGATTGAGATAAAATAAAGAGAGGATGTGATCTTTGTAAGCCAAAAAAACTTAGCTAAGGAGATTAACAAGAAGTTCAAAATGAAGGATTATGCAAAAGTGAATACTCCAATTGAGTGTGGAGTGAAGATGTGAAAGAATGATAAAGGAAAAGAAGGTAGACTCTTCAACATTCAAACCCTAGTTAGGAGTTCAAGATATTTGATATGCACTTGACTGGATTTTTTTTTTTAGTGGGGTTTGTGAGCAAGTTTATGGAGACACTAAGTATGATACATCTTAAAGCTTTGAAGTGAATTTTTTTAATATATCAAAAGTATTGTTGATTTTGGCTTATTTTACAGATATTCTAATAACATTGATCTTGTAAGTTATAGTGATAATGATTGGGCTGTGTTACAATATAGTGCATCAGATTGTAACATTTATCATGATCTCAATAAAGTAGCTAGTTAGTTAGAGAGTTAGTCATTTGAAGTTGTTAAGTTTATAATTTACAACTTTAGATATAGATAACTATCTTGTGAAAATAAAGAGTAATGAATAATAAGAAGATTAATCAGTCTGCTCTTTCCGTCTAACTTCTCTCTCATCTCTTAGCTCTCCCTTACTATATCTCTGATATTAATCTACAAAATTTTAGTTTCTGTTTGATTTGTTAACAAAGTTTAACATGGTAATAGAGTTATTGTTGCTTACACTTGAATTTTTTTCTTATTGATCCTCTGTTGTTTCTGCATTCTTTGTTGTCTCTTCTTTGTTCTTTGTTTTGGTGTATTACATATTGATCTTGAAATCATGATTATGATTGTTTCACAACTCTAGTTGCTTCAATCTTCAATTACAACAATCATTTCCTTTATTCCCACACCTGTTAATGTCAAGTTTGATGATTTGAACTACATCAATTGGAACTTTAATATGCAACTTTTGCTTGAAAGCAATGAAATTATGGGCTATGTTGTGGTTTGATCCACTATCCACCTCAATATAGTTCGACCTCAGGTGAATCTGGTATCACTTCTTTTTCTTAGATTGATGAATATATAGTATGGAAAATGCATGACCAAGCTATTATGTAATTGATCACTCCCACATTATCACTTGTTGTTATATCCTTTACAATTAGTAGCACTAGCTCCAAGGATTTATGGATTAGGTTAAATGAATAAATTTTCACTATGTCTAGAACTAGCATTTTTCGGATGAAATCTAATCTGCAAACAATTAAAAAAGGGCCACATTCGATTTCACAATATCTACATCGTATTAAACAAACTAGAGACTATCTTTTTGCTATTGGGATATACTTTATGGATGAAAACATTATTATTCTTGCTCTGAATGGTTTAGTTGTTGAGTATAACATTTTCAAATGTGTTATAAGGGGGCGTGAAAGTGTGATTTCACTAAAAGATTTCCAATCGCAATTACTTACAGAGGATACTAGAGGTTTTAAGCCATATAATGGTTGCTAATACTCCTCTCATGACAACAATGGTTGCCAATATAGGTTTCTCTTTGAATTATAGTCCATCTCATATGGATACTAGAGGTTTGAAGCCATATAATAGGAACAACAAGCAGGGTAAAGACAAATTCACCTGGAGATTTAGATTTTTTAATTCTAGACTAATGTTTTTCTATATGGCACATGCATTTTACAACTCTTATCTTAGAGGTTTTGAAGTCCCTCAATACCCATAATTCTAATTTGTCAACTATCCAACTCTAAGAGACATACTGCCCCATTTTGTGAGGCTTTTCCTCCTAATAAAACCAAGTGTCACATCTATGGTAGAAGTAATCATACCATCTAGTATTGTTTCTATAATGATAAGGGTCCAAACTATATTGGGATGCATGTCACTGCTTCTTATTCAACACAATCCTCTTATCTTATATAACCATAAAATTTGCAGTTTACTCAATATTGAGCTCTTTCTCCATATTTATCATTCACATCTTCATAATTTAAAAAACAACAACCTCTTATGCAATTCATGCACACAATGCTTAACTTTGCATCTCCACTACCCAATTCTTCACGCCCCTATCAAGTATGGCTCATTGATTATAGAGCCACAAATTATATAACGATAGATCTGAATAATTTGAAATTGGCCTTACTATATCCAATGATTGAGATAATTCACACCGTGAATGGTAAAGGTTTGAAAGTATCTTATATTGATCATTCTATTATTAATTCATTTATGTCACCAATCAAATTGAATTATGTGTTTTTTGTTCCTTAATTAACTTAAAATTTGTTGTCAGTACATCGATTTTGCCTTCACAATAACTACCGGCTTATATTTGATGCATTTTGTTTTTGGATTCAGGACAAAGCCACAAGGAGGATCCTTTACAAAGGCTTGTGTGATAATAGATTGTCCATGCCTTCTTACCTTCAAACTTAGAATAACCTTCTCAAGCTAAGACATTTCTTAGCCAACTCATTCAGTCTAATTTGTGGCATCATAGGTTAAGACATCCAACAAATACTATTGTTTCTTTAATGTTAAATAAGACTAATATATATGTTCCTAAGACCTTTTTTCCGATAATGTGTCATACATGTCTTGCAGTGAAAGTTAGCAAACTACCCTTTCCACAGAATGACAATAAGTCTGTAACTCCTTTTGCATACTAATTTGTAGGGTCTTGTACCATGTATATCAGTTGATCGTTATAAATACTACACCATCTTTATAGATGAAAGCACCAAATATTGTTGGATTTTTCCTTTAGTAAATAAGTCTAATTTGTTCTCTGCCATTACTACGTTTTATTCCTTTCTTATTACTCAGTTTTCTACCATAATTAAAACTCTTCAAATCGATGGGGGGAGTATACCTGCATTCATTTGAAACATTTTCTTTAAAAAAATGGCATTTCATATCACATTTTTGTCTATATACTTGATTAGTACTTAAAAGTGCATTTTTATCATGGTTTTATATCATCATTTTGCACTTGAAGTATCAATAACTCCTTAACTAAAACATGTTTTATAATAATATATCTAATAATATAAGATACCTTTAATTTGTAGTAAATATTCATTTTAAATACAGGCCTATCATATAAATGAAAGGATTGATTGATAACTTTAAGAACTTAAATTGCAAGGGCAAAGAGATGACCAAAATTAGAAAAGAGATGTCGGTGCAATCCAAACCGGAACACTGTTCGGTAATTGGGTAATATCTAGAGCTATAGATCTTAGATTTAGGTCTACTTTATATAGATGGAAAGGTAAGACATAAGCCTACAACTTTCATACGGAGCCCAAGATCTAAAAAGGTCATTTTTAAGTCCAAATTATTGCAACAACAAAGAAGCCCGAAGCTGCCCTCCAACCCAAGCACTATTCTGTATTTTAGCCATATCTAGAGTTCTAGAAGTCCAAATGAGCTGAAGTTTTTAAAAAATAAAGCTGGGACAATTTCCTACAACTTTCATGTTTTTGAGTGGCTCCAATTTTGACATTATCAATGAAGTTTAGGGTAGACAAGAGAAGATAAGGATTGTCACCAAGTCAAGAGTTGGTCACCCACTCATCAATTAGTCATCAAATCAATAGTTCCTAATTTTGGCCTATAAAAGGAGGCATTTGCCATGCATTTAGGCATCTTGATTTCTAGATCAAGATCATGCTCTTCCTTTCTCTTTTTGTATTATTTGTAATATTTATACTTTACTTTCTTTAATATCAAGTTTATGCCTTTTAATTCCTTTCATTTCTTTTGTTAACTCTTATATTGTTTATGTTTTTATTTTGTTTATTTATTTTTCTTTCTTTCATTATGTCTAGCTAAGTTTATTATGTCAAGGTGAAAAGGTTACACTAATGGTGTAAGAATAAGTATAGTGTAAACTTAATATGGACTTTAATGTTTGATACTAACATGTTTTGTATTTGTTATCTTGTTCACTCTTTACTACTTTGCTTGTTAAATGATTAATCTTGATTTATGTTGTATAACACTTGGTACAACAAATGCTTGGCACTTTCATAGCCCATATTGTATGGTATAACCGACACCTGAGCTATGAAAGGAACTTGATTTGTTGTTAACATAAGTTATAATCATGAATGCTTGACGAGATTTACAAGTATTAACATTAATTGAATAAGATGACTAATGTAATCATGTTAACAATCTATAATCTAATTGGAACTTCCTTTGTGTGTGGTTTCCAATTAACTAATAAGAATTTATACTATACTTGTATAAAATACCATTAGTGGATCCTCTAACCTTGACATTTATTGTTATTGTTGTTAAATCTTTACGTTAATATTCCATCTCAAAGTTCTCATCTTCTTCTTCTTTATTATTACTACTACTACTACTACTATTATTATTATTGTTGTTGTTGTTGTTGTTATTGTTGTTGTTGTTGTTGTTGTTCATGTTGTTGTTGTTGTTATTGTATTATTATTTATAATTTGTACAATTAACCTCCTTGTGGTTCGACTCCAGTCTTACCGAGTTATTTATTACTTCGACACTCCTGCACTTGCAAGAAGACATTAATCTTTTAGTCGTACCAATACTCTTGAACAAAATGGGATAGTTGAGAGGAAACATAGGTGTATCATTGAAGCTATAATCATATTATTATTATAAATAGCTAAATTACCATCTCAATTATGGTCCTATACTTGTTTAACAACCATATATCTAATAAATCATATGCCATATACTGTTCTTCTTCATAAATCTCCTTTTAAGATGTTATTTGGCTCATCTCCAATTATTACTCACCTTCAAATCTTTGAATGTACTTGCTTTCCTTTTCTCAAACCGTATAATAACACTAAATTACAGGCTAAAACTACAAAATATATGTTTCTTGGGTATGCAATAAAATACAAAGGTTATATGTGTTATTATATGCCTACAATGAGATTGTTCATCTTTAGGCATGTTACTTTTTATAAATAATAGTTTCCCTATCCTCACTTAATACAGAAATCTTTAAACACACTCGTGTCATCACCATCACGTTTACTTTCCACCTATCATATGCCTATAGTTACTATAAAAAATATAGTTGTCACCTTCATCCTAGATTCTTATCCTCACCCTACTAGTACCCATACACTTGCTTCATCTGTAATTTCTCCCAGTTCTTAGTGCACTACTGCTTCAATTTAAGCCTCTCATTCAATTCCTGTGGTGCTTGATATCAGTTTTAATTCTGGATTAGCACCTCATGGTTTTAATCCTGCTAATCTACTAGTTATATTGTCCATTCCTCCCCTTAATTCGCATATGATGCAAACTATAAGCAAGAGCTAAATTACTAAAAGGAAGGCTCTCTTAGCAAGTGTTCAGGATTCTAGGGGAACTGATATGTCTTTGATTGAACTAGCTACTTACAAGTTTACCCTCAAAGTTCCTGTGTGGTTGCAGGCTATGAAAAAAGAGGTTATTGTCGTTCATACTCAAGGTACTTAGGGTTGACATGACCAAAAGATTGATATTTTATCCCAAGTATAGGAGTGTCGAAGTAATAAATAACCCGGCAAGACCAGGGTCAAACCATAGGGAGGTTAATTGTATAAATTATAAACAATAGTAACAATAATAGTAGTAGTAGTAGTAATAATAAAAAAGAAGAAGAAGTTGATAAGAACTTTGAGATGGAAAATCAATGTAAAGATTAGACAAAGATAACAAATGACAAGGTTAGAGGATTCACCAATGGTATGTCAAACAAGTATAGTATAAACTCTTATTACTCAATTGGAAACCACGCAAAATGGAGGTTCGAATCAGATTATAAATTATTAACATGATTACATTAGTTATCTTATTTGAATAATGCTAATACTTGTAAATGTTGTCAACCATTCATGATTATAATTTATGTTAACAACAAATCAAGTTCCTTTCATAGCTGAAGTGTTGGTTGTACCATATAGTATGGGCTATGAAAGTATCAAGCATTTGTTGTACCAAGTGTTATACAATATAAATCTAGATTAGTCATTTAATAAGCAAAGTATTAAAGAGTGAACAAGATAACAAATACAAAACATGTTAGTATTAAACATTAAAGTACATGTTAAGTTTACACTATACTTACTCTTACACTATTAGTGTAACCTTTTCACATTGACATAATAAACTTAATTAAATATAATGAAAGAAAAAAATAAACAAAATAAGAACATAAATAATATAAAAGTTAACTAAGTAAAGGAAAGGAATTGAAAGGCATAAACAAGATATTAATATAAATAAAACTTAAGCATTACAAAAATATAAAGACAGAAAACAAAAGCATAATCTTGATTTGGAGACCAAGATGCCTAAATGCATGGTAAATACCTCCTTATATAGGTCAAAATTAGAAACTATTGATTTGATAACTCATTAATGAGTGAGTGACCGACTCTTGACTTGGTGACAATCCATATCTTCTTTTTTCTACTCAAAATATCATTGATAACGTTAGAATTGGAATCACTTAAAAATATGAAAGTTATAGGAAATTGTCTCAGCTTTTCAGAAGAAAAAAAATTGAGGTCATTTAGACTTCTATAACTCTAAATATGGGTCAAATAATGAACAGTATAAAGGTTGCAAGACAGATTTAGACTTCTTTGTTTTTGCTATAATTTGAACTTGAAAATAACCTTTTTAAATCTTAAACTCCCATAAAAATTGTAGGCTTATGTCTTACCTTTCCATCCATATAAAGTAGACCTAAATTCGAGATTTAGAGCTCCAGATATGATCCAATTACCGAATAGTGTTCCGGTTTGGACTGCACAAACATCTCTTTTCTAAGTTTGGTTATCTCTTTGTCATTTCAATTTCAGTTCTTAAACTCATCAATCAATCCTTTTATTTATATGATAGACCTACATTTAAAATAAATATTTATCACAAATTAAAGGTATCTTATATTATTGGATATGTTATTATAAAACATACTTTAGTTAAGGAGTTATTGATACTTTAATTGTAAAATGATGATATAAAACCTTGATAAAAATACACTTTAAGTACTCTTCACACCCCTCAACTAGCTTATTACTAGTCCATAGTAATCAAAGCGTTAAAATATAAAAATAATTTGTAAATTTCACAAAGCAAAGTATTCATCATTCAACTTCTATTAATCTATTCAAATAAATAAACTCTCATTAAATTTATATATATGCTCAATACCTCTTAAACAAGATATTAATAAACCTTTTTTTATGCTAAATATATCAACATATAGTTATGGGGCTTTACTTGGAAGAAAACAAAATTTTTGTTCTAATATTTAAGGTTAACTTCCTTAGGTTGAGATTTTTTTTCTTTTTTTTGTTTTATTAAATATATATAGGTGTAACTTAAAACACAATGTATCTTTAACTCATATAATGAGCTTTCAACTAATGATTCCTAGACCAGTTGGTCTTATGGCTTTAGGTGTCTCAACACCCCTACAAGCTTAGTAACTTGGGTTGTAGATACTGATACATAGATAATGCAATGTTTGATTCCCTTAAGCTTTTCTCCTCTACCCATGTAACAAGTGATGGACCAATAGCTCTCAAATCAATTGACTCAAATCAATTGACTTTAGGGTATTAGGTGTTAAAACACCCCCTCAGGCTTAATTGCTTAGGTTAGGGAGGCTACGAAACCAAACTTATCTATATTTTTATTATCATTATTTTTTTTCTTTTTTAAATTATATATTATCTTGTCCCTTAGTTGTTACATTTAACAAAAAAAATATAAATAATGTAATAATCCAATGTGCAACCCACATTCATATGTTAAAGTGTGTGCGTGAAAATTAAGGTTTAAAAATACATGTTAAATGAGTATATTAGCAGAATTAAATGATAACAATGCGAGAGTTTGTAAACCTGAATATTTCAAGAAGTATTATGATAGACCTTGGTATGAATATTGCAAATAACCATTGAAAAATATTTACTAAGATAAATCTCAAAAGTCAATAAAATTCCTCCTTATTCTGTCATCTTAGTAACAACAGTTTTGCACATAGTTTATGAAATAAAAAACATAGTAATTTTTTTTTTTTAATATCAACTATTATCCTCTCCCCCTAACCAAAACAAGAAATTATCTTTAATGTTCTAAGATAGAAAGATGGAGTATAGAAGACATTACTTGAAACAACAATTACTGACAAACCTGAAACACACTTAAACAAATATAAGAAACAATAAAATACAAATATTATACTATTAATAAAACTAAACGACACAAGTTTTTACAAACTAAGACTCCAATCATTGTTATGATTGTGGCTCACATCTTCCCTTAATTTTACGTCCAAGAACGGCTTAAACGCCCTCTATGGGTCAGGGATAGGCTTCCCATCTAGTTTTTTTAAACACCAGCAAACAAGATCTTTGTTAGTTAGATTTCCAAGACTATATTGAGCATGTTCTTTATGGAATGGTGGCCATAAATAATGAATTGCATAATGCACATCTCTATTAGGATGCGTCTTAAGAGTTAATAGAAGATTATCTAATAACTCCTTACTTAGGCCATTCTTAATGAATTGTATTTTATCTTCATGCTTTATAGATATGATTCATAAAGACTGACATTGTGCATTACAAGTCCATCTGGTCGATAACAAACTTTTAGTCGTTTTGCATGACGTTTCTTTGCAAAAGTGCTTTTACCTATTCTAGGCATGTGTGAAATGAAAGAATTAGAAGACTCACCTGATAATCAGACCTGTACTTTAATTAGTCAGCGAATCTTTTTAGGAATTCCATAGTTTATTAACAACCTCAATCTTGCACATCTAGCTCGGTAAATTTTTGTAATTGTATTTTGAGGTAAAGTAGGAAAATCTTTTTTTAATTTTTCAAGAGTGGTGTCCATTTTTTAAGATGAGAAGTGGAAAAAAGATGCAAAGAAGAGAGAAGGAACAAGGAATTCAACAAATATATACGTATATATCAATTATCATGGGAAACTAAAAGAACCAACTTAAGAGTCATAGAGTACCGTTATCTATCATTTAACTAGGTTGAGAGAGACTAGCAAACCAAGAGTCACAAATAAAAAAACAAATAAAAACACAAATAATATGAGAGAAACAAAATAATCAACTTTTATCTATAGGATCATTCAAACCAATCGATTTATTTTCACTACGAAAACTATCAATGTAAGCTTTCAAACGATGTCCATTTTTCTTAAAAACATTGTCATTCTTTGGATTCTCAATATCAAAAGCCCTATAAGAATACACATGTTTCTCAATAAAGGGATTACTTCATCTCCATCTTAGCTCCTTAAGGAATAAATAGAGTTGAGAATTATAAAGCAAAACTTTTTTACCAGTATCAACGATAATTTTCACAAGTTTTGCAGAATGCATATGTGTCCTTGAACATGGTGGGCCAATAAAATCCATTTTGAAAGATTATTGCAGTTGTCTTTTTTTATAAGAAATGACTCTCACATGCTTTAGAATGACAAAGTTTAATGACACTACTTACCTCATTGTCAGGAATGCATCTTTGAAATATTTGAATAGGATAATATTTGAATAAGTTAGGGCCATCCCAATAAAAGTTCTTCACTTTCTTCAAAAACTTTCCGTTGTCTTGGGTACTTCAATGAGCTCGTAAATCTCCTAAAGCAAGAAAATTAAGATTTTTATCATACCAAGGCATTGGACTAAGAGAAAGTAAACATCGATAAGGAAAGTAATCATCGATTAGTGTGATGTCAGATGTCAAATTTGTTGTCACTTTTGACAAAAGATCCACATCAACATTTTTTGTACATTTTTTATCCATGATTTCTTCCTAAGAATAAATCATTTGCAAATCTTCAAATTCATCCAACTCATTTTTACTTAAAGTAGATTCAAGTTGATCATAAACTAATTCTTTAATATGATCTACTTCTTGTAATTCCTTATCATCTCTAGATTGATTGCAAATGTTGAAAATATTCATCTCCAACATCATATTTCCAAATGATAGATTCACCAGTCCATTCCTTCAATTAATCAATGCATTAGAAGTTCCAAGAAATGGATATCCTAAAATAACAGGAAATGAATTACATCCTTCAATAGGTTGTGTGTCCAAGACAACAAAATCCACAGGATAAATGAATTTATTGACTTGTACTAACACATCTTTGACTAGTCCTCTAGGAAATTTTACAAATCTATCGGCAAGTAAAAGAGTTATAGAAGTTGGTTTTAACTCACCTGGATTGAGACTCTAAAAGACTGAATATGAAAGTAAATTCATACTAGCTCCAAAATCAAGTAAGGCTCTTTTAATTTTATGTACTCTAATAAAGTAAGAAATTATAAGACAATCAGGGTCTTTATGTTTCAAAGCATTATTGTTATGAAGAATAACACTTACTTGTTTGGCTAAAAAAGCTTTCTTTTTCACATTAATTTTTTTCTTCACAATGCATCGATCTTTCAAAAATTTAGCATAAGAAGGAATTTGTTTAATAACATCAACAAAGATATATTGATCCTTACCTGTTTGAAAGTTTTAAAAATTTCAGGGTTGTGATTGACTTTTCTTTGTTTAGTCATGGCATGAGAAAATAGAAGTGTTGGGGGGAATCAGTCTTTTCTTTGCAATTTTTAGATTCAACCCCTTTGTTACCTTTAAAGATTGACTCATCATCTTTCTTATAAGGTTCAAGAGTGGGTTTTTCAATAATCTTATCACTGTGAAGAGTTGTGACTGATTTGACTTGATCCATATGTTGGCTTCCAAAACTACTTGCATTTGCATTATATTGCTCCTTGGGATTTTGTTATGGTTGAGATGAAAACTTATCTTTCTCTTGGAAACTAAGAGCAGATGTCAACTTCACAAAAGTATCTTTAAAATTTATTATTCTTTGAGCAAGTTGAGTATTGATTATCTCTTGTTTTTCAATGAATGCATGCAATGTTTCCTCAAGATTTTTTATAGGAGGTAGAGCAAAAGGCGGTATATATCCATGAGAATTTTAAAAATTATTATGTGTTTGAAACAGTAGTTGTGAAGTTTGTGCATTGTCACTTTTCCAATTAATATTTGGGTGATTTCTCCAACCAGGGTTGTATGTTTGCGAGTATGGGTTATGATTGGGCCTTTGAAAACTATTTAAAACATGAGCTTTTTCATACAGACATTTCTTAAAAGAAGGCAAGGTTTGACAATCATTGGTTGAATGTTCATTTGTTTTATGGATTTGACACGCAATGTCTTGAATAGATTTTAATTGACCATTCTTTTTTAATTCTAGTACCTCGACTTTTCTAGCTAAAGATGCAAACTTGGCTTGGAGGTCATAATCTTCTCTAAGGTTATACATACCTCCATTAGATGTATAAAGTTGAGTTTTACTCGGTGCCTCATACGTGCCTATGGTGTCCCAATTTTAAGAATTTTCAGCTAGTAAGTCTAGGTACTCCATTACTTCATTAAGGTCTTTATCTTCAAAGGTTCCATTGCATATTAATTCAACCATTTGCCTATCTTTAGGTGTTAAGCCTTCATAAAAATATGAAACCAATCTTCATATCTCAAAACCATGATGAGGGCAAGTATTAAGCAAGTCTCGATACCTATCCTAATATTGGTAAAATGTTTCTCCTGGTTTTTTAGTGAAAGTGGTGATTTGTTTTTTAAAAGAGTTTGTTCTGTGAGATGGGAAAAACTTTTTTAAAAACTATTGTTGCATTTCATCCTAAACACAAATGGATTCTAGTCTTAAATTTTATAGCCATGTTTTAGCTTTATCTTTTAATGAAAAAAGAAAAAGTTTTAATTTGATAGTGTTCATACTACAATTTGAGTTATTATACATGTTGCAGACCTCCTCAAATTTCCTTAAATGTAAGTATGAATTTTATAAATCTAAGTCATGAAAAGAAGGTAAATGTTGAATAATGTTTGGCTTAAAATTAAAATAAGATGCTTCAGGAGGAAAAACTATGCATGATGGTGCACTTGTTCTTGTGGGATTCATGTGGTCTCTAAGTCTTCTAATATGGTTATTCTTATTATTCTCATGATGAAGTGATTAATTATCTTCTTCGACTATGTTTTCTGAAAATGATGAGAATAGCCTACAAACTCTACCATTTAATGTACATGACTATACTCTCCTGCACGTGTAGGAATAGAATAAAGAAAGAAGAAAACAAAAAAAAAAGAAACAAAGTTATATACAAGAAAATTGAAAAGAAAAAATAAAATAAATATTATATTTTGTACAAGAACTTACCTCCCCGGCAACGGCACTAAAAACTTGACACGACCAAAAGATTGATGTCTTCTCCCAAGTGCAGTAGTGTCGAAGTAATAAATAATCTACCAAGTTTGGGGTCGAACCGCGAGGAGGTTAATTATATAAGCTCTAGATATGACCCAATTACCGAACAATATTTTAGTTTAGACTGCACCAACATCTCGTTGTACTTTTAATTTTAATTCTTAAACTCATCAATCAATCATTTCATTTATATGATAAAACTTGTATTTAAAATGAATATTTACCTCAAATTAAAGGTATCTTATATTATTAGATATGATATTATAAAACATGATTTAGTTAAGGAGTTATTGATACTTCAAGTGCAAAATAATGATATAAAACCTTGATAAAAATACACTTTTAAGTATTATTTAGGAGTCTTATTCCATTACCAGCAAACAGGAACCTAGTGGGATACAAGTGGACTTTTAAGATTAAAAGACACTCGAATGGATCTATTGCTAGACATAAAGCACGGTTAATAGTTAAAGGGTTTAGTCAGGAACCTGGATTGGATTATGGTGAAACTTTTAGTCCTGTGATGAAACCTACCTTAGTCAGGTTAGTTCTTGCCCTTGCTGTATATTTTAATTGGCCTCTTGGATAATTAGATGTCAAAAATGTATTTTTGCATAGCATTCTCCAAGAAAAGATCTACATGTCTCAACCTCTTGGTTTTGAAGATTTAAAGCATCCTTATCTAGTGTGTAAACTGCATAAATTATTATATAGGTTAAAATAGACGCCTAGGGCCTGGAATGATTGATTTACTCAGTTACTTCCTTTATTGGGTTTTGCAACCACATCCTCTGATTCGTCATTATTTGTCAAACATGTTAGTCATAAGATTATGATGTTGCTTCTTTATGTAAATGATATTATTATAATTGGAAGTACGTCTAAGGCAATTACACAGGTTATCAATACTCTTACTACTGAGTTTGATATCAAAGATTTAGGATCAATCCATTATTTCTTAGGCATTTAAATCACTCAAACTACAACTGGTCTGTTTATGTCACAATCCAAATATGTTAAAGACTTGTTGGTTAAATCTAAAATATTTGACACTAAACCATGTGATACTTCATGTCTTCCTTATTATAGGCTACTCAAAGAGGATAGGGAACATTATTCCAATCCTAAGTTATATCATAGCATTATAGGGCTTTGCAATATTTAACGTTTACAAGGTCTAATATTGCCTTTTCTATGCACTAAGTCTATCAATTTATACAGAATCCTATAATGTCCCATTTTACTGTAGTTAAACGTATATTATGGTACCTAAAGTGCACCATGCATTTTGATATATCATATATTATAGGATATTTGCAGTTAAAGGCCTTTAATGATGATGATGGGTAGGGGATCCTAATGATAGAAGATCTACTACTGGTTTGGTGGTCTTTTTGGTTAACAATCTCATTTTATGGTCTTTTAAGAAGCAATAAATAGTTTTCAAATCAGTAACAAAAGTTGAATATTGCATTTTATCTTTTACCTCAACTAAGGTGGATTGGATTAAACAATATTGTGCCTTATATATATATATATATATATAATCTAGCAATTACCTTGTCTTTTAATCCTGTTCAGCATCAAAAGACTAAGCACATAGAAGTAGTTGTGCATTTTGTTCGTGAAAGAGTATCATGGAAACAAATTTCAATACAGTTTATATCCTCACAAGAGTAGTTTGTTGATATTCTTTCAAAGAGGTTGAGTGGTCCTCTGTTCCGCACTCATTACTACAACCTCAAGCTTGATTCCTCAAAAGCTTGATCTTGATATAGATGTTAGAGTATAGTGCATTAGATTGTGACACTTGTCATGATCTTAATAAAGCAGTTAGTTAGTTAGAGAGTTGATTATTTGAAGTTGTTAAGTTTGTTATCTACAACTATATATGTAAATAATTATCTCGTGAAAGTAGAGAGCAATGAATAATAAGAAGATTAATCAGTTTGCTCTCTCCTTCTAACTTCGCTCTGTCTCATCTCTCAACTCTCTCTTACTATCTCTCTGATATTAATCTATAAGATTTTAGTTTTTGTTTGATCTATTAACAAAGCTTAATAGGTTAGAGATATGGATGATAGAAAGAATACTACTGGTTTTGTTTTCTACATGAAAGGTATAACATTCAAATGTAATTCAAAAAAATAATATATAGTCAATTTATTAATATGAAAAACTGAATATGTAGCGACTAAGTCATATTTGTCATTTTATATGGCTAAAAAGATTAATGAAAAAATTATGAATGTCACAAAAGAAGTCTAAAAAGATTTATGTGGATAACTCATCAACCATTACTTTAACTAAAAATCCAGTTTTTCATGACAGGTGTAAGTGCTTTGACACAAGATTTTATTACTTATGAGATTTCATTATAAACAAAAATGTAGAAGTCAAGTATGTAAAGACAAAAATCAAGTTGTGAATATTTTTACAAAACCACTTAAATATGATGTTTTTATCAAGTTAGAGATTTGTTGGGAGTTATAAAAAAATGAAGTTTAAGAGGAGGTGTTGAAAATTAAACTTAATTTCTAGTTTTTCTAAAAATACAGAGGAATCGATCCACCAGTTAATCGAATGAATTAAATGAATCAGTCAACTGATTAAAAAATGGTTGACTCGTTTAGTCGATAAGAAACAATTCATATATATATAATAATTCAACATCATTAAGAATGGGAAAAAAATTAAAAGAGCTTAGAAAAAAATACTTAATAAAAATATATATTCATTCAAATTTTCTTGTTATTTTTGAGTTTTGACTTTGTATTATTAATTCTGATCTTATAGCACACTCATTTTTCTTCAAACAATCAATGTATTAGTAATGTATTAATGTATGTTATATGAATTATATATAACATTTTGTAAATCTCTAAAAATATTACAATTTTCTGTCATAACTTCAAACATAAGCCATCAACAAACTTTTCACCTAAATCCAAACATGGTGATGGAACGACAAAATGGGTGGACTGGTGTGGCCTTGGATTGGTGAAGGTAGTGGTAGTTTGACTCGGTCCTTTGTTAATGGAAGTGGATTGTTTGGTTAAGCTTTTGTTGAGCTGGGTTCTACTGAACTAATATATCAGAGCTTGGATCTAATGGAAAATGGTTAGGGTTTTGCTTAATATTTATACTTTTAAATGGCTATTGACCTGTTGGAACAGCGAACGATCGGGATGAAAATTCGGTTAATGGAGAGGTTGGATGCTGTAAATGGATTATTTTGACAAGGATGGACAGATTAACAGGGTGGCAATGATCCATTGATGTGAAATGAACAGATTAACAGGGTGGCAATGATCCATTGATGTGAAATTCATTTCAAAACTATTTATCAAAATTAGTTTATTGGTTAGTTTTGATCGAACGAAGCTTTAAACGAGAAAAGCCCCCTCCCAGCACGATAACAGGTGCAACAATTAATGCACCTGTTATTGTGTGCAAAGCCTTGCCCTTTTAGTACTAGCCTGCCGCGCATGTCACTTGAAGAATGTAGGACCAGGAATAGGCAGCCAGGGAATGGTTTTGGTGCAAAGAGGTGCTTGAATTCTTTAACATCAAGTGGCAATGAGCTAGGCCACGAAACTTGCATCATCAAAACGCGTTTTAAGTCTTCAAAAACAATCAATCCTCTTGTCTTCCGAATATGAGGTCAGCAGAGGGACAGCTTTGGATGAGGAGAATCTATCGTTTGGATTTCTTGTGCTTTTTTGGCCCTTCATTTAGATATCCATGGATAACAGTCACTCTCTTTATTTGGTACAAGTACTTTATGTGATATAGAAACATCTAAATATCATCCTTTCTTTCCCTTGCACTTTTTGCATATTGTTTGTTGTCCTATATTTCTTTATCCTCCTAGTCTTTGTTTTCTTCTTTAGTTTCCTTTCTGTCAAGTCTAGCTAGGAGAATATGTATCATGAAGGCCACCGGCACCTGCTTCCCAGTTGGCGTTGCCACCCACATAGCTACATTAGGATGGTAAGTCGGCCATGCGATCGATCCCCTTACCCCGGCTAGCTCCCATATATATATATATATATATATATATATATATATATATATATATATATATATATATATATATATATATATATTATGCTGGCATGGTGAAAGCTTCCAAGTTCTAGTTTTTATATGTGCATTCTCACACGCTTGTTTTTTTTCCCTCGAGAATATTCTTACGAGCTATATTTTGTACTATTTAGAGAATCTTAATTCTTGATTACAAGGACTCAGATTTATTGTGCTTTTGCTTTCGACTGACATGTATTTAATAGGTTCAACATCTTATAGAGAGATGTTTGCTCCTTCAAATGAGTAGAGATCAATGCATAAAGGCATTATATAAGCATGCTAACATTCGGCCCATTGTTACACTTACAGGTCACTTGATCTAACTGATTTTTACGAGTAAGGGACGATAGTGTGGACTTCTTTAGTGCCTAATATAGTGGACTTGTTGCTTGCAGTGTGGAGAGAACTAGAGAAGGAGAATAGGGACTTCTTTCAAGCATATTTCCATTCAGTTTATCCGAGGCTTTCCACAAGTAAGAGCCAACCCCAAGATTTACAAGTCCCTTCAAGAAATGCACTAATTCCACAAAATTATAAATATGGACGAGAATTAAGGACTCATGTATTCTAGCTTGCTAGATGTCATGGGCATATATAAATATACTGAGCTAGTATGAAATGCACGAAACCATAAACCCAATTTTTTGATAAACAAGCTAGCTATAGAAACCATAAAACTTCCATCTGCAAGTGTATGGTGCTAATAAGATAGCTGACTATTATCAACTCGTATTTATGATTTTCAGGCAGGCATATATAATGGTGCTGAGAATGACAAGGAAAATATAAAATTAAAGAAGAATGTGGTGGTGGTGGCGGGACGACTTGCAAAAAGACTTCATGATCAGGAGGTACACGGGTAGAAAAACAATATTTATGATGAATTATAACTAGGTTTTGGACAGTACATGCCCTCAGACATAAATGTGATCAAATAGGTACTAGATAGTCTTGGATATGTACTTACAAGGGCAGCTAGCCATTAATGTTTTATCTTCTCTGTTCTTTTTCAAGAAGCCATTAATGTTTCTAATCCCACATTAAACTAGTTGTGCATCCGCGCTTGTGCGGGTATAGTTTCTGTTGAAAAGGATATAAGAATTTATTTGAGTTTTTATGTATATAGTATTTGGTATTTAAGTCTTTTGAATCTATTTTATATGTTATAGAATATATCTATATAAAAAAAATATTATAGTTATACTCTTATACGATAATTTATATTATTTCTATTATATATTGCTCTATATATATATATATATATATATATATATATATATATATGGAAAGTATTGGTTAATCATTAGGTTAAACACCTTATTTATTTTTAATTTAATATCAGAATATTCTGTCGTTAGAATTTTTGTCCTCCTCTCGTTACCTACAATAGAACTCTTATCTCTCTTTTTCAAATAGACTTTATAATTGTTGCCGCCTTCTTCCCTCATCCAACTGGCGCTACAGCCCAGCCGGCCAATCACTTAAAAGTTGTTGCAACTGATTCCTTCTCCCAACAGCAGCAGCCCCAACATGCAGTGCAAACCCTTGGTTCCTTCTCCCATACATCCCTCTCCACATTATAGGGACAACACCTCTTTTTATTATTGCATTGTCCAACACTCATCAAATGGTCTCATTAAAGTTTATGACCACTAATTATCTTTATTGGCAAATGAAGATGAAACTATATCTTCTTGAACAAGGTGTTTTCTAGGCTTAGTGTTGTGTCCTTCCTTTTAGGTTTCTAACAGTTCTGATGGTTCTTCTTTGGCAATTAACCCCGCTTTTTTTTTTTGAAAACAACAGGATCGGCTTATTTTAAGCGCACTACTCTCTTCTCTCTCTGCATAGACATTATGTATCTTATGGTAGATTGTCAGACTTCTTCTTATGTTTGGCACACTCTTGAGAAAACGTTTGCTTCTCTATCGAATTTCTATATTATACAACTCCATGGATCTTTTCAAGATCTTTAGCAAGGAGATACTTTAGCTACTACCCATATGCAGCATGCCAAGTCATTATTTGATGAATTGGGTGTTGCTGGTCGACCTCTTTCTCTTGAAAACTTCAACCTCTACATATTTCACAGCCTTCATAGTAAGTTTAAAGACTTGGTCACTAGTCTCGTAACCAAGGCATAACCATTGTCATATGTTGATCTTCACAACCATCTCCTTACTCATGAGTTTCTGCACAAGTCTTCTCTTACAGCCATGACTATAAATTCGTATCTGCTACTCATACCTTCTCTGCTCACCTTACTTAGCATCAACACCAATTTGATTTCAACCATAACAGAAGCCGGTCACACAGCTTTTAGCATCCCAAAAGTAGTCAATATAACAGCCAACATAGGTTTGCTTTTCATGGTGTTAATTCTCCTACCTCTGCAAACTAGAAATAGAGCAATTAGCAGCAAACCAAACGGTCTGCTGGTTCTAGGCAGTGGCCTTCTCACCAGCATTTTGAGCAGACTGTGAAATGTCAGCTCTACTTCTCCTTTGACCACATTGCCCCTCAATGTGCTCAGTTTTACAGCAGCAGCCACTAGCCCTCTACTCATCTTACTATTTGTTTCATTTTTGCAAAAAATTGATTCCCAGATACTAGTGCAAACCAGCATATTACTTCTGATCTTCCAGCTGATTGATTCTACTCCTTCTCTCAGGAATGATCACTTGCGTATTGGTGATAATAAGGGTCTTCCCATATCCCATGTTCGGCATGCCATGTTATATTCCCTTAAACACACCTTTACTTTATCTAACATTCTTCATATTCCTCATATTACCAAATCATTGCTATTTGTTCAAAAATTTTATCATAATAATAATATTTATTTTGAATTTCATGCCTTTATATTTTATGTAAAGGATCTTACCACCAAAGTAGTATTTCTTTTTTATTAGAGCAATAATGATTTGTATGTCTTTTCTAAATCTTCTGCCACAGCTATTTCTCAAGCATATTAGTCTCATTATGTCTTTGCAACTGCTGATATATGGCATCATTAATTTGGTCATCCTACTTCTTGTATTTTCAATGTGTTAGTTTCCAAAAATAAAATAATATGTACTTCTAGGTGCTTTTTTATTTAATGTCAAACTTGTCCGCTTGGCAAGTCTTCATGTTTGTCTTTACGATTTATGAGTCATAAAACTTCTACTCCACTTGATTTAATATTTAGTGATGTTTGGGGCCCTACTCCTATGTTTTCATCTGATGGTTTTCGTTACTTTTTTATCTTTATCGATGCGTATACAAAATATATCTGGTATTATCCTTTTTTTTCTAAATCAGATGTGTTTTCTATATTTCAACATTTTTAATTGCTTATTAAGCGTCATTTTTCCCGCAAAATTAAATCTGTTCAAACTAATTATGATGGTGAATATAGCAAGTTAAACAGTTTCTTTTAAACTATTGGTATTCATCACCGGTTAATTTTTCCTCATACACATTAGCAAAATGGCAATGCTGAGCATCGTCATCGTCATATTGTTGAAATAAGTCTTACCCTCCTAGGACAATGTAGTGCCCTGTTACGATTTTAGAATTATACATTTGAATCATCAGTATATCTCATTAATCGCATACACACTCTTTTCCTTCAAATCAGTCTCCTTTTGAATGTTTGTTTAAGCGTACTCCTGATTATAATTTTCTACATACTTTTGGGTGTCTCTGTTTTTCTTTTTTGCGTTCATACTATGCTTATGGGTTGGATTTTCATTCCTCTCCATGTGTGTTCTTAGAATATAGTTCTTCTTATCTTGGTTATCGTTGTCTTGATTTAGCATCTCACCGTATATATATCTCTTGTCATGTTCATTTTTATAAAAATATGTTTCCATTTGCAAAATCTAAACAGATAGCTCAACCCACATCCACCACTACCCAGCCCACAAACCTGCCCACCTTGATTACCTCCTCTATTTTCCACCCTACATATCACCACCCAACCCTTCTAGTAGTTATGCCGCCCCTTTTAGCCTACAGAAACAGCCACCAAATTCCCCACCCTCATCTGCCACCATACCATCATCACATAGCCCTGCCCTTCTATCACCATCTGCATGTTTTTTTTTATGATCATTGTGCAGACACCGATTCTTCTCCTTCAAAATCTGCAACAGGCTCTTCTTCTCTTTCTTTCTTTTTTATGGACATGGTTCTTTGACAGATCCTTTTGCAAATCTGCAACTCTTTGTTGATCTCTCTTTCTATTTACTTCAGCAACTTTCCTGCTTAGATTTTTTCCTCCTCAGTCTACAGCCAGTCAACATCTAATGGTTCTCACCCACGGCTGCCAAAAACTGCCCTTCTCACAATGTCTGCAACTTCTTCCGCTACCATTATCTCTTAGGTAACATTCTCTTCTCCCTTTAAGCCCATTGCTTTCTCTGATACTGACAAGTATGAGGCATGGCATGGTGCTATACGTGCTGAAATTCAGGCCTTGTGCTCCAATAACACCTGGTCCTTAGTTCCCTCTCAAATGTTGTTGGTAGTCATTGGGTGTAGACAATAAAACATTGTATGGATGGCAGCATTGAGTGATATAAAGCACACTTGATTTCTAGAGGTTTTATTCAACAAGAAGGCATCGACTACTTTGAAACTTTCGGTCCAGTTGTTAAGCAAATGATCGTTAGATTAGTCTTCTTCATTGTCGTATCGTGTAATTAGAAGATCCATCAACTTGATATTCATAATGCATTTCTCAATGGTGTTATTGCTGAAGAGGTCTACACAAAACAACCTCCAAGTTTTATTGATTCTACTCTTCCCTTTCATGTGTGCTAGTTACATAAATCTTTATATAGTTTAAAACAAGCTCCACGAGTGTGGTACACTTATTTGAGTAAAATTCTACTTTGTGTTAGGTTTCATACTTCCAAGGTTGACACATTCTTATTTATCTTGTTTGTTAGTGCTGACATCTTCTATCTTCTGGTTTAAGTTAATGCAATTCAACTTACGGGTAGCAACTCTACTGTACTTCATCGCCTAATATAGTTACTCATCTCAAAGTTTAAGCTTTGTGACTTAGATACTGTTCATTATTTTTTGGGCATTGGGGTTCAATCCATTACTATAGGTCTGATGTTACGATAGTATAAGTATATTTTTGACATCCTCACTCGAGTTAGTATGACTTCCTGCAAACCAGTTGATATGTCTATCTATACTTCTAAAGTCACCATAATGTCGGATCCTTTGTTTCCTAATCCTACATAATTTCATCAGATTGTGGGTGCTCTTCAATATCTCACATTTACTAGACCGGATATTTGCTTTGCGGTTAACAAAGTTTGTCCGTTTATGCATGCTCCTACAGACTCTCATTAGGGTGCCATTAAATGCATTCTGCTTTATCTATAGGGTACAACTACCTATTACATATCACTCACAGTTTCTCATTTGATCTACATGGCTTTATGGATGCTAACTGGGTAGGTAGTACTCATAATCAAAAATCCATAGGTGGTCATCTTGTCTTCTATGGTCAAACACCAATTTCTTGGAAATCAATCAAGCAATGCGTCATTGCTCACTCCTTCACTAAGGTTGAGTATAAAGCCTTGACAAATGGCACTGCTGAGGTTATCTGGCTTTAGTATCTATTGAGTGATCTGCAAATTCGTTCTACTTCTGCTCCTACTATTTGGTGTGATAATCTCGGCGCTACTAATTTATCTGCAAATACTATCTTTCATGTTGTACTAAACACATTAAGGTTGACTATCATTTTGTATAAGACAGAGTTGCTAAGAAAGAAATTCAGATTCGTTTTATCTCCTCTCATGATCAACTTGTCGATGTTTTTACTAAATCACTTCCTACTACTCCGTTTACTGCTTTTCGATCCAAATTTCAGTCGATCCTCTACCCTTAACTTGAAGGGGCATATTATAGAATGTACCTATATAAAAAATATTATTTATAGAAAATATTATAGTCATACTTTTGTGTGGTAATCTCCACCATTGCTTGTATATTGCCTTTAAACCTCCCATTTATTCTCAACTTTATATAAACTTATTTTTTGTCTCTTAACCTTTTACAAGTTCTCGTATTATACCATTTCTAGTGATAAATTTTCATAATTCGCTCTTTTTAAATGCAATTTTTGTTTTTAATTGTATTAGGTCATATTGGAAATCAACTTTATGAATATAATTTAGAGAAAAAAATTAAAATGTCATAGAAAATTAAACTTGCAAAAGGACTAAGTTTTAACTAAATTTACATGGATTAGATATTTTTCTCTTCAGTAAAAACGCACTAATTAGATAATAGTTTAGTGCTTTCTTTGAGTTTGCAATATCACAATGTTTAACTTGCAGTCAGATTTAAATTTTGTGCCCAAAAGCCGAGCGATTGTTTTATCCATGAACCCATCAAAAAAATTCTTTTTTTTATGAACATGGAAGAATTATATTAAACTTTTTATTTCTTAATAAATCTATACCAGTATAGATATTCTTTTATTTTTGTTATTTATTTCTTAATAAATCTATACCAGTATAGCCCAATTGTATATTTTTACTTTTATTTTTGTTATTTATTAATTTATTCAATTATCAAAAAACCATATAAAACAACCTAATCGGGCCTTTTCTTTATAAATAAATCTTTTTACGTTGTATAGATATTATTTTACTTAAATTTGCTTGAATATATATAATTGTTAAAAACCCTATAAAAATTAAAAATATTCTAAAAATCTAACTTTCTCTTTATAACAAAATGAACTTATTTAATGTAATTTTCCTAAGTTCATGTTAATTATAATTAAGTCATTCCAAATAAGAAGCTTTAAACGTCACATATACATGTTTCTTTATCTTAATACTTAAATGATTTCTCTATACGAAAGATGTCTTAATGATATTCTCATGTATGTTATTTATTAATCGCTAATTGATATTGACAATTAGTGAAGTTTGACTACATAATTATAATTCTATAATCTTAAATCTTATTTAATATTAAAATTTTAAACATTACTTATCATGCCACATCTTTTACCCACTTTTCCAAGATGTAATCTTGTGATGTGCTAAAAGGGATATAAGTTTTGAATTCGATACCAAGGGGGTATTATAACTTTGGAAACAGCTTTTCACCAGTCCCAACGTGACAAGAGGTTAGCTAGTTGATGACTGATGAGCATATAGGAGTTGTATATATTATATAGAGAGCGAGCTAGGTCAAAACTCAACAGCGTTTTTGTCTTTGCGACAGGACATGCATCCATCGTTAAACACCTTGAAAACCTTAAGTTTCTTGTAGTTAGTCAGTCTTTCACAATTTGCAGTGAATCTCATTCCCGAGAGCATCTACCCTAAATGGACATAAGATTTGAACCCAACCCAAACCCTAAAACAGAAACAATTTTCTTCTTTTGCTAGTTTATAGAAGTCTTGATCACTCAAAGGGAGTCTTTGCCCACATGGAATGCCTTGGAACCTTTCCTCCATGTAAGCCTTTGCTTTCTACGTTGACCTGAAACTTTTCAAAACAGAAAGTCATGCATCCACTTCAGTAGCTCAAATTACTACAAACATTAAGTGTTACAGAAGTCTTTACAGTGCGTTCAAGATTACCCCATAAGGCTGTTTCATAAATTTTAGATGTAGTAGTAAGTTGGAGAAATTAACTAGCTAGAAAGTGACTTGATTTGGAGTATCAATTGAAGAATTTAAATGTTTTTCTCCTTCTTTTTTATTTTTTGCTTAACAATCATTAGCAGCCTAATAAAATTTCCCTGAGCCATCCGTGTACTGCACAATTTCTATTAGAATTTAGAAAGAGAAAATATTCCAGGTAGAGTGCTACTCTATAAGCATATATGATGTGTTCACTAGATAGCTTATGACTTACGTACCTGATCAGCTGCATCACAGGACCATGAGCCGTTCTCCTCTTCCAAGCCACTGCTCTCTCCATCAGTATATTTGCAGTGAACAAGGGGTGAAATGGCCCACTGAAAGAGTTAAACATGATCGATTTCAATTGAACGACAATATGTTACATTGAATCGGTTAAGTTGTTTCCTTTCCCTCGCTATGCTTCTGCGCATGATTGAGTGTCAAAAATACACCTGTACTCCAGAAAATTTACTTACATTTTTCGCAGCTGTGCTGAAGGCTTCTTTGTGTGCTATTCTTGGATTTTCAGTTTTGATCCTTCTGATCTCTTCTCTGATAAATATATTTTTGTAAGAAAATAGTAATACCAAGGCTAAATCATGTACTGATTAATATTATAATTCTTAACTAAGATCTCTTACCTGATGAAGCGGTTATAAGCAGATGGTCCTCTTTGTCTTTTCTCTGGGGCTACAGAGATAAATAGTTGGTTCAATTAGCTAATAAGTAGATTAGAGCTCCAAAAAGAGTTAATTTACATGATTTTTCCCTATCATTGACTATAATCTGGCTACATAAATTTGATGAACTTACGTTTATTAATGACACGATTCACTTGATTAATATTTTTGTCATCTTCATCATTGTTAAAAGAGATCGCCATGAACGAATTTTGCATTTCTAAGCCTTTTTGGGCATTGACTTCTGGACGAAGCTGTTCTTTTTGCTGAAGGGAAGAGAAGAAAAATTAAGTTCAACGATTTATCTCTACTGAACATCAAGAACCTCAATATATATGCTAGCTAATAAATTAAGCTAGTAGTTATAATTTTTCCGAAAAAAGAAAAGAAAAAACAACTGATATATGTTTGTGTGTGTGTTAATTGAAACCTCATCCTCATTTCTGAGAGAAGTTGAAAGATTGAAAGGGAGAAAAGAGAATTTCTTCATGTTGACAGAGAAGAGGCTGGTGCAGTGTCCACATATCACAGTCACCACCGTGGATAAGCTGCTGCATGGAACACTTACCTACAACATTCGAGAGAAAACAAAACATACAAAATAATTAAAGTTGAACTGCACATTAATCTTGTGAAACTCTACGAAGCTGTAGTGTATTACGAGTAAAATGGTGGTGCAAAAACCACATTGTACGTAGCATATCTGATCCGGAAGATCAAAGAGATGGTTCAATGTTGACATTTTAATTTATAGGTAACTCGAGAGGTAGCTAGGTGTTTGTGTTGCCGATGATCTTGTGTGTCTGCTAGCTGCGTCTGTGTCTCTGTGAGAACTGCATGGAGTCTTCTGATAGATGGGAAGAATTTATAGGCTTTAGAGAGGTTTATATATAATGTACGTACGTATGACAATGCAAGGAAGTACGTGTATACTCTAAGTATGCGTAAATAATGTACTCTCCCAAGGCAGGCATTTAACAGACACTAATAAAACTCAAACCGGTCTGATGGATTGACTCGAAACCGTTCCGGACATTGTTATAACCCGAGTTAATTATAAAAAAAAAAAACTCCCGTGATAACTATGTAACCGATATATACTGACTACCCAATTAATTATTTAATTTAAATAATTCCCATCTCATACTTTTATTGACTTCAAACAACCCTTGAAAACTTCAACGTGATATCTGAATTTCGGACAGTGCCTATTTGTTTCATGTGTTGTTTTCTTTGTTATTTACTCCACCTGCCTGCCTGTCTGAACAACTCTGTCATTCATGAGGGAGAGCGAAAGAGCATCACATCAAGTTTTACAATTAAGGAAGAAGGGTAAATCTCTAGAAGAGCATACGGAGATGGAAAGGAGGCATCTTAGTATTTGTCTTTGCTGAGAGAAGGTAAGGATAATTGACAATGAGAAGGGTTGGCTTCCACTCTCTGCTCTCCCTGTGTTCGTGTTACTTCCCATCCCCGTTATTTACTTTTAACCCCTCCCTTAATGCCTCGCATCTACTCTGTCAGTTCCCTTTCCTTGTATCTCATAGTATAACTTCAATTCTCCCTTTGTTGTTGACTTCTTCTTTTACTGACTTTCATGTGCCTGCACTATGAGTTCTGTAGCAGATGGAGTCTGAAATTTTTTAAGCAAAGAAAAGTTTGATTTTTTTAAATCGCAGGAACAAAGAAGCTCTTATTATTGTACAACTGTCATTGCCATTAAAAAAAATAGCAAACACGGGTAATATAAAATTATAATGAATAGAGTTACTATATAAAAACTTTAATTTGGATTTTATTACTAAACATTTGGTTTTCTTTTAAGCATTTGCTTCTATATTTAATTATAACTCTTTAAATAAATCTGAAAGCTAATCTAAATAAATTAGAATACTCAAAAATAAAAAGCAATAAAATTGTTAACAAACTAGAAAATCAAAAAATAACAAAATCAGTCTAAACATTTTTTAAACCTAATTTAAAAGTCTTCGATTATAGCTAGATGTGTAGAATATCTTGATAAAATTTAAACACAGTGCAAGTCCAACATCAAAAAATTATGGGTTTAATTTTTCATCATGTTGATCATCATGCGCGACTATAGATTTTATTAGGCTTGACCCTGTCTTACCTGCCCTTTAACATCCTTGCAAGGCCAACTATGACAAATCCATGATTGTCTGCTATGCATATCAAATGTCAATGTTGTCATTGGTAATTCATCCTTTGGTTCTTTTTATTCATTTAAAATTATTGCGTGGTTACGCCCATCATTACTCGTAAGAAAATAGAAATATTATTTGTATAAAACATCATAACGAAAATCCGGTGATGATTGTGATAATTCTATGCCAAAATAGTGAGCTCAAGCCCAGAAATGATGTCTTAGTGGAAGCATACACTTGAGTGAAACGAGGCAATTTTGCTAGATGAGATTGATCTTGGTCCTGATGCTATTTTGAGAAAAGTAGAGGAGATCAAGAGCATTTCGCATGCCACAGAACACTCCTGCCCTGCTTTAGTTATGTCTGGTGAAGATAGTATACCAGTAACTCAATCTCAGCATTCTAAGATGATTATCTTGGTGGAAAATTTGTGAAGATGCGTGTACAGTGATGATGAATATATATTATGATAGCGAATCTGTCGAAGAGGCAGAAACCTCAGCCCCTCCGGGGTCATCACCCATTGACCTGATAGCAGAGAAGCTCAATGAGAAATGAAAATGCTAGAGGGATCTGTGTATTGTGCTTAATTTACAGTGTTCGTCAACCTTTCTTGCTCGCAGTGCTATCCTATTGCATTACCAGCTGCTGCTGAATGACTCTCTTGTGTTTGAGTGTAGCTTTACGCAGAAGTACGCTTTCTTTTATGTGATTTATATGTTTGAGGGTGTGATGGTTGCTTGAGAATGCTGTAGTAGTGATTTTTATTTAAAAATATATTAAAATTATTTTTTTATTTTTAAAATATTATTTTTATATTAATTTATCAAAATAATTTAAAAATATTAAAAAATTTAAAAATAAATAACTATTTTTAAAACACCAAAACAAGCATCTTTATTAAATATTATGTTGTCTTCAATGTAAAATAGAAAATGTATTTAATAATATGGTAGCCATTACTTTTAAAATAATTTTTTATGTTAAAATATATATTAATAATTTTTTTATTTTTAAAAAAATTATTTTTAATATCAGCACATCAAAACGATTTAAAACATACAAACCATATTAAATTTTAATAAAAATAAAAAAAAATTAAATTTAACAGTGTTTCCAAACACAATAAAAAAATGTGTTTTTTTTCTTATCATGCAAGTGTATCTAAGTTAGAAAAACATTTTTTTTCATGATCACATTTATACAAATATATAAGCATTAATTCTCTGCCAATGAAACTTTTTCTAATTCAATAGTAATGAGTATCAATTAAGATTAGATTTTCTTTAATGATATTGAAGGGATACTACCGATTTAGTCTCAATTAGAGATTGAGGATGACATGGGAGGGAAAATATTGGTTAAATCCATAAATTTCATAGAAATTAGATGTGGGATTTTTCAATTTAAGGGACTTATTCAGTAGTTTCTTAAGAATACAGGGACTAAATTAGAGACTTTTATTTTTATTGATTTTTTATTGTTTTTATCTCTTGCTTTCATAGTTTTTAGATTCGGTCTGGTTCAAGATTCAGATTCTGAATTTTAATCAAATTATTTAAATTAATTTTTTTAAAATTAAAATAATATTATTTTAATAAAAAAATTAACAAATTATAAATGAGTTTTTTATATAATTTTATTAGATCAATTTGATCGTGGCATTATACCTAGTTTTTTTTCCTTTAATTTTACCTGTTTCTGTCCTAAATCAACAAGATTCAGAATTCAAAACTAAGCTTGCTCCTGTGGTATTGGAAAGAAAATAAATTGATAAGAAAGTCCTCTTAATTTTTTATTAAACGCTAGACTCAGTCCGTGTATTTCTTTGAAATGTAATTTTCTACGCATCTTGCAAACTTGTAGTCCAAATTTTATGAATTTTGAATAAATGGGTAATTAATTCATGGTTGTTCAAGCTCCTCCTTGTAGATGCTTGAATATATATATATATAAAACATCAAGAGTTTGGTCTAGTGAAATTTGGTGAGCTCCTTGCTTGTTCAACCGCTTCAGTTCAAATATTAGATTACATTTATATTGCGAAGATAGTAAAGAGTTTTTAAATTCTCTTATTTTAATTAAATACCCTACAATTAACAAATCAAACATTTTGGTCTTTTGTTTTTATTATTTAATTGTATTTTAAAAAAAATATTTTTTAAAATTAATTATTTTAAGTATTTTGAATTGTTTAAATATGCTATGTCAAAAATATATTTTAAAAAATAAAAAAATATTATTTTAATATATTTATATAAAAAAATATTTTAAAAAAATAACTATTAGTATAATATCAAACACTATAATAAAATATTCTTAAATTTCAAAACCCCAAATAAAAAAAAATCATTAATAACATTATAAAAATTATCTTGAGTTAGTAACTTTTTGCTTTTGAATGCATTTTAAAAATATATTTTACACTAAATTAATGTTTTTGTAAAGTTTTAATATATTTGTAACAAAAAAATTAAAAATATATAAAAATAATTATTTTAATATATTTTTAAATAAAATCATTTTAAAAAAACATTTTACACCACCACCTTAATCACGCCAGATTTGATATCATCACCCCCATTAACGAGAAATTAATAAATAATCGGCTGCACAACACGTGCGGTGGACCAAATAACTTGCAAGAAAAAAATAAGGGTAGTTGAATCTTGAAGGGTTGAAACGTTGGTCCAAGATGGTAGGTGCCGCATGTGAGCAGGCGTTCATCCGTTCAAACATTTGATTCGAAATGCTAAAGAAAATTATAATAATAAGAAGAGAAATATATAGGAGGGATGATACCAAGGAGCAAAGCAATAGATTCATTCAACTTAACATCTTTGGTTTATTCATTCCTTTTTAATTAAAAAATCAGTGTATATTTTAAAAATAATATAGAAATTCATTTAAAAAATCAAAGTTATCCCAAAAATAAATTGATTTTATATTTTCATTTTTGTATTTGTATTTGTAATTGTAATTGTCGTTCTCTCGTACGAAGACTAACAAAAATCTTCAATTTTTGACACCTAAATGATCTGCATGTGAGTGTATAAAAAAATGAAGCAGTAACCTTCCCTGGAACAGCGTTGATTTCTGAACTACAGAGAAAAACGGAAACCTCGTTTTACCTTGGAGTTACTGTTAGAATAGAGATAAAAGAAACTGAGATTTGCAACTATAAATAGCAGCTTGTGCTTGTTACCAGAGGCGCACTTGGCAGAGATTCAAAGCCTTGGCTACTGTTGTTTCTGTCTTCTCTACAGTTCCTTCCTACCCCGTTGAGTCGATTTGAAGGGTAGCTAATAATCTTGTTTATTGTTTCTTAATCCTCAGTACTTGCTATGTGTTTGTGATTGAGGTGGTAGTGTTTTATGTTAGCAGATCTGTATTCAATTTTATTTATTTTATTTTCAGGTAAGGAAAAGAAAAGAGATTTGAATGGCGCGCAAGAAGATCAGAGAGTACGACTCCAAGAGATTGTTGAAGGAGCATTTCAAGAGGCTTTCTGGACGCGATTTGCCCATCAAATCTGCTCAAGTAAGTCTCTCACACTCGGCCCCTTAATCTCTTCTTTAAATCAATCGATTAATTGCTTAGAAAGATGTTACAAAAGATGATATTCGATGCATGGATGGATGGGTTTTTTATGGCTTGATCAACAATGCTTCCACAAATTATTAAATCCGTTTAAAAATACAAATTCCCATATTAGATATGCTGCAAATTTTACATTTTTTTCCCCTTTTTTTATATTTTAGGTGACGGAATCGACTGATTTCAATGAGTTAGCAGAGAAAGAACCATGGCTGTCATCAGCAAAACTGGTCGTAAAACCTGACATGCTGTTTGGGAAACGTGGGAAGAGTGGCCTTGTTGCTTTAAATCTGGATCTGGATCAGGTTGCCGATTTTGTCCAACAACGTCTTGGCAAAGAGGTCGAAATGGGCGGATGCAAAGGACCTATAACGACATTCATCATTGAACCCTTTATCCCCCACGACCAAGAGTTCTATCTAAACATTGTCTCGGAGAGACTTGGGTGCAGCATCAGCTTTTCCGAATGCGGAGGGATTGACATTGAAGAGAATTGGGATAAGGTACTGTTGTTACATGGAAATTTTAGATCAACTGTCTTGTTCTAGTTTCTTACTTTACTGCTTCATAACTTACAATGTGATTTGTGGTTGTTGGACAGGTTAAAACTATATTTGTTCCAACAGGGGCAACGTTTACGTCTGAAGTTTGTGCTCCACTTGTCGCGACCATTCCTTTGGAGGTAAACATTTACGTCGAGAAAGTGATCTTTCTCCCCTGATTTTTCCTACTGCAGTGTAGAAAGGATGCTATTGAAATAGACAATCAAATTTTCTTTTTGTTTATTTTTGTATTTGTCATTTGTGCATATTTGGTTTAGGCTTTTATTCTGGATATGGATGGAAAATTTGATTCTGGATATATCATTTGTGCATATTTGGTTTAGGCTTTTACCTCCAAATTATACATCCAAAGGAATGGACGTAAATGTTTACCTCCAAATACCTGAGAATAAAAGCCCATGAAATGGGCGGATGCAAAGGACCTATAACGACATTCATCATTGAACCCTTTATCCCCCACGACCAAGAGTTCTATCTAAACATTGTCTCGGAGAGACTTGGGTGCAGCATCAGCTTTTCCGAATGCGGAGGGATTGACATTGAAGAGAATTGGGATAAGAATCATTGATTCAGTTTTTTTTTTTTTTTCCATCCAGATAAAAGGAGAGATTGAGGAGTTCATTCAATCTGCTTTTGCTCTTTTTCAAGGTATGTCAATGATCTTTGATGAATGCATGTCATATTTAATTGTAATATATCTTTCTTTGGCTATTAGAGTTTTATTTTGACTTCTTAATCTTTTATTGTTAGATCTTGACTTCACTTTCCTAGAGATGAATCCTTTCACCTTGGTTGATGGAAAGCCCTATCCTTTGGATATGAGAGGCGAGCTGGATGACACTGCGGCATTTAAAAACTTCAAAAAGTACTTTCATTTGCTTAATTGAACCCTTAATTGTTTTTTTTTAATTATTATTAATAAGACTTAATAGTGTTTTATGGAAGTATTGGGAATTGGAGTGAATTGATTAATCCGCTTCATTCAAAACCTGATATTGTTGAAAATAAAGGCACAACACAAAGCATAGATCAAAGTGTATAAAACCAAGTGTTTTAGCACTAGTGATTTGATGCTCTAATTTATTGAACACATGCCTTGCCATCTTCAGCATCATCTTACCCAGCTTCATTCTTTTGCAGGTGGGGGAACATTGAATTTCCAATGCCATTTGGAAGAGTTATGAGCTCTACAGAAAGCTTTGTTCATGGCCTGGATGAAAAGGTAATGTTCTAGATTGATAGATGCCTTGACCTATACTGTGCTTGAAATCTGTTTTCATCCACTTAATACTGTGCCTTAATTTCTTCTCTCTCTCTCATTGCTCCTGGATCCTCAGTTGTGCACAGACTGAAATAGTTAGGATTCACGAACATATTTCATTGTCAAGATTTTGGTTATTCCTTGGCCTCAGAGATCCAGGAAGGCTTTTTGGCGGTGTTTAAGATTTCCATTTAGAATCTTATGATGTTTATGGTTCTTTTCCTTTAATATTCTTTCAGACTAGTGCATCTTTGAAATTCACGGTATTGAATCCAGAGGGGCGAATTTGGACTATGGTGGCTGGAGGAGGTGCAAGTGTCATCTATGCTGATACGGTATGGCTATAAATGTTTGGATTGCAGGATTGCTAGAAATCCTGTCAATGTTGTTTTTTTTTATTTGCAATTGCTTCTTATATCAATTAATTGTTGCTGATCAGGTCGGAGATCTTGGCTATGCTTCCGAACTTGGGAACTACGCAGAATATAGCGGAGCCCCCAATGAAGAGGAGGTGTTGCAGTATGCCAGAGTTGTAATTGATGTAAGGATCTTTTCTATCCACTCTTTTGCTGTCATCCTTTAATTTTTTGAAAAGTTAACGCTAACCAATCTTAGAAAAGATTAGGAGAATATTTTCTGAAGCTCATAAACCCTCAGGTCTGTGTTCTGTATTTCATCTTGGCTTAACAAATAATTTCATTACATCTCAACAGTGTGCAACTTCTGATCCTGATGGCCACAAGAGAGCCCTTTTAATTGGAGGAGGAATTGCTAACTTTACTGATGTTGCTGCTACATTTAATGGCATAATTCGAGCCCTGAAGGAGAAGGTGAGTTAGTTTGGCTAGCATTTTCTTATGTTCATTCTTCTTTCATTCCCAAGTTTAATGGCAACACAAATGCAATGCCAAATTTCCCTGCATCTACTTAAAAATCCAAAACTTCAGCTGCAATAGGAATCTTACTCTTCTTCTACAAAGTCAAGACATTTTCCTCTAAAATCTGTCTGTAACTCAAATCTTTTATTGCAAAGAGAAAAGTTTTCACACCAACGAAGAACAGAAAGAATTTCTAGACTTTAGTTAAACATTTGGATCTTATGTTAAACAGGGTTTGGACTGAACTGCTATGAATCTCTTTAAAATCTCATTTTTTTAATTGTACTGTTGATAATTGGGTATTGTATTTTGTTTATCAGGAATCGAAGCTGAAAGCAGCAAGGATGAATATATATGTGAGGAGAGGAGGTCCTAATTACCAGAGGGGCCTTGCGAAAATGAGGGCACTTGGAGAGGAAATTGGAATCCCAATTGAGGTACTGAAGTGTGGAAAATTTCCTTTAGCCTTTTCCTCCATTGCACTTAAAAAGGTAGAGCAGCATCGCAAGATGTAAGTATCAACTGACATTTATTCTTGTTTCTACGTTCTCTCATAGGTCTATGGCCCGGAAGCAACAATGACTGGCATATGCAAACAGGCAATCGAGTGCATCACTGCAGCTGCATAAGTTAATCAACTCTGGGAATCAATTTCTATTCTGCTGGCAGTTTCTTGCTCCGAGTTTCTAGTTTTCATTAGATCTTCACACCTATTTCTTTCTACTAAATCCCTCTATATAAAGGTAGCTATAGCAGACCAGATAAGGCTTTGCCAAAATGAAAATGTAATCTCTGACCTGATGGTGAATGCTGTTTCCATAATAAAGAGCTGCTTATTTCTCTGTTTACTACCGATCCTCTGTTTTTCTAGCAGCGTTGGAATAAACTCACGAACAATGGACTGCCACCGTTGAAGCGGATAGCGTGTGCTAGACTGTTCATGCATTAAAGACTTCTCATACACTAAATAATTAAAAACAAATGACCAATTTGTGATGTTCGGAACGAATGTAATTGGACTGGTTTTTCTACCCTTCTCGATAGTCCTTAAATTGTCGTGTAATTCCGTTAAATCATGTGATTTATTTACATGTACGGAACTTCAAATACTAGAAATAATTTAAATATAGGAGCTCAAATAAGAAATTCCAAATGACACAGGCATGGAATTTCTTAATCTCTCTTCGTGGAAATTTGGTGAAAAGTTTCTGGTCTCGAAACTAATTGAAAGGTTCCGTGAAGAGGCACCATGCGTTTTGCAATTGTAGCTAAGCTTCAAGTTTTAACAGGAAAAGGATATTGATTAGAAAAAATTTGATTGATCTAATCGAACATGTTTATGACAAAGTATCAAGTTTTCTTGAAATGAAAAAGGATTCAGCAAATATATAGGTATTTTAAAAGTTTTTTTGTTTTGAAAAAAAAAACTAAAGGTGAAGGAAATTTTATTATACTAGTATATATATTTTTTCAATTCATTACAATAATAAAATGACTATTTTATTTTTTATAAAAAAATTTATACACTTGATTTATGGTTTTTTTTATCATTTATACATCGCTAATTAGCCCTTAAAAATTTATTTGAGGATATATTTATTTTTTATATATTTTTATATTAAAATGATGTAATTATTCTCCAAATCAAAAAATTATAAACCTAACAGATAGGGATAAATAAATTTTTTTATTTGTTAATGAATAGTGAATTAATTATACCCTTCAAATAGCAAAATTAATCAATTCCATCACGGCCTTTTAGGTCTTTTTAGGTTTGAAATTATTAGTGTAATCAAGAACATATATGTTATTTTGTATTAATTTAATATTATTTAATTTTAAAAAATTATTGGTCTTGTAGGCCATAAATACATTTTTCTATTCAATATAATAATGAATGACCATTTTGCCCTTTCTAAAAAAATCCATATGCCTTTGATATGCGGTAGTTTTTATCTTTCAACATGACACATTAGTTGTTGAAAATTTATTTAAGGGTATAGTTGTTTTTTCCATCCTTTTTGCACATTAAAATGACATAATTACCTCTTGAATCAAAAAATTACAAACTTAGCAAGCAGGGATAAATAAGTTTTTTTGTTTGTTAATGTATGGTGAATTGACAAGTATATCCTTAGAATAAAAACAAATAAACCATTGGGTCAATGGCATTTAGTTCTTTTAGGTTATGTTTTTTTATAATAGTTAGGATAATTAAGGGTATATATGTCCTTTATATTAATTTAATATTACTTAATTTTAAAAATTACTAGCCCATGCAGGGAAAACAATTTCATTGTACCCATAGTCACATTTTCCTATTCGTTACAATAAAAAAAATGACCATTTGGCTCTTTCTAAAAACATTCGCTTGCCTTTGATACTTTGATATGTGGTATTTTTGTATTTTTTGTTTTTTATATATATTAAAATGACATAATTATCCTTGAATCAAAAAATTACAAACCTAGCAGGTTGTAAATAAGTTTTTTTTGTTTCTTAATATGTAGTGAATTGACCAATATATCCTTGGAATAAACAAAAATCAAACCATTGGATAGAGGTTTTTTTGTCTTTTTATATTGGTTTTTTTTGTAATTATTAGGGTAATAAAAGGTATACATGTTTTTTTGTATTAATTTAATATTATTTAATTTTTAAAAGTTGTTAACCCTTACAGGGAAGGTGATTTCATTGTACCCGTAAACATATTTTTTTATTAATTACAATAGTGAAATGATCATTTTGCCTTTCCTAACAAAATTCACATTTCTTTTATTTATGCTATTTTTTATCTTTTTATATAGCACATTAATCATTAAAAACTTATCTAAGGTATAGTTATCTTTTCCATCTTTTTTGCACATTAAAATGATATAAATATCCTCTAAATAAAAAATTATAAGCAAGGGTAAATAAATTTTTTTATTTGTTAATGTATGTTGAACTAACAAGTATATCCTTAAAATAAAAAAAAAATAAACCATTTAGTCAGGGGCCTTTAGATCCTTTTAGATAGTGTTTTTATAATTATTAAGATAATCAACGACATACATATCTTTTTATATTAATTTAATATCATTTAATTTTAAAAAGTTATTGGTACCTTCAAGTTGCATAAAAAAAAATTTTATTGTTTTGTTGGATGCATAGTCACATCCTTTTCTTTTTAGTGTAATGTGTATGTGGCTTTTTCTTTTTTTTTTTCTCTCTTTCTTGCCTGAAAAATTATGGATAGTCTTTTTTGTTCTTTGTATTTCAACTTCAATCCTTAGTTTTTTTTTTTGTTTTAGTTTTGGTCTTTATTATTTTGTTAAAGTTTCATTTATCTTCAATTTAATGTTCATATCTAATTTTTTTAATATATATATTTTTTAATTTGATCATTCTTCTTTTAATTATAGTTTTTTCCTTAGCTTTTTGTCAAGTTTTTTGTGGTTTTCAATTTCATCATTTAATCCAGGTTTGTTATACTTTGTTTTTTCTAATTTAGTTCTTATACTTTTGAATTTTTTTTTGTCATTTTGTTAAGAAAATTATTTTCATTTTAACCCTCCGATCAAAAAATTGTTCTTGCTCTCTAATATATATTTTTTATTTTGATTTTTTTTCCAATTGTTTTAATTGCTATATTTTTTTATTTTTGATCATTTTGTGTAATTGATTTTTTTTATTGATTTCATCCTTTGACATTTGATTTGTTGAGAATTGAACTTCTTAGTTTTTTCATGTATTGTGCTTTTAATCTAATGATCTAAAGGTCAACCTAGGGCAACTTTCAGGTCGTAAGTCAGGTGGGTTAACCCCAGTTAACCTAATTTTTTTTATAAGAATATAAAAATGACACTATTTTAGAAAAAAAGAGGTCAATGAGTTTTGTTTAGATTTTCTTAGGGCTAATTGGGTGGCAAGTCAACTTGGTTTTTTGCATAGATCATACTGAGTCAATTTTCCTCCTATTTTTATTAAGACGTGGCTTTACTTAAGCCTTAGATCACTCGAGTCATAGATTAAATTGTCAAACTAGATCAAGTTTTAAAATAATAACTTATTAAGTTATCATGATCTTATTACTTTTTAAACACGCAGTAATATCTAGACTTCACTTTTTATGCAAAATAATGTGGAGCGCAAGCATGTAGCTAGTAAAAGAGCAAAGCTTTGGTAGGATTACATCCTAAAAATCTTAGGAGTTGTAACTCTATATATATCTTTGAGGAGAATCTTAAAACAATCCTCAATAATTTTTTAAACAATACCCATAATAAAAGAGTAAGGATTAAAGGTCAATTTATTTGCTTCATGATTTACTTCATAAAAGATGTATAATAGATGGACTTATGAGGTCACTACAGTAAATCGTGAATCACATAAATTAGATGGGCATATTAAAAGGTTCTTTTTTTTGTAAAATTAGAATAGTAAAATTTTTTTTTGAAATATCATCATTTCAAAAAAAAATAGTAAAATAGTATATTTTGACATTGTCATGCTTTGGAAGCTTGATATTTAGTAAATATCACTATCAAGAAATGTGACAAGCTAGATGTCGTATTTCTAAAGCGCAATATTAATTAAAATCTAAATGTAGCCCACATTAAAGAACACATAAATCAAATAGTCTCTATCTCTAAAACCAAACGTCGCCCTTTACATTTTGTCTAAGAAAATTCACCAATCCTTTTATTTTGCCCATGAACCCCGAAATTGATCCTATCCTAGTCTTTGAGCATCCTGGAAACATGTTTTTGGTTTAAAATTGATCATTCTCTTTTCCACCACTACACCCAGCCTTTTATATAGTCCTACAAACAAGTTAAAAATACTACATTGCTATAAATTTATGTTTTGTTTAGTTGAAATGAAATGATTGTTTAAATTGAATTTGGAGTCTATTGTGAATCTATACTTTGTTGAAATTTGGGGTTCATAGTAAATCCATAGTTTGTTGATTAATGTAAAATTAGTTAAGAATATTATTATTTAGAGTTGATTTGATATAGTTGAAAATGAAAATAAGTTATAGTAATTATAAAATAATATTTTTAATTAATTAGGTGTTAACTTTATTAATGTTAAGTTGTCAAATTAGAGATTTTATTTGTATTATTAGAATTAACTGATAATATAATTACCTATACTTGATGATTTAATGCAAGAGAGCATGAATACAGTCATTGTTTGATGAATTACACATTCCATTGAATTATTTATAAGTTCATGAATTTGGTATTTTTCTTTTAATTATATTAATTTGCTATGAATTTAAGTTTGATTTAATACAATTACACATGAAAATATCAATCAAATTCTATTTTATGAATTCTATTTAAATATTGGTGAGTTTGCTTTAATGTTAAATTTTTAAAATTTAATTTGATTTGATATAATTTTTTCCAATTAGTGTTAGGATAACAAAATTTAGTTACAATTATGTCCAATTGACCTATAATATGGGTTTTTGATTGTCTTATATTATGTTATGTCAATGTGATAGCACTATTATTCATTATATGAATAATAGTATCATATATATTGGGGAAAGCAATTTATTGTTAAATGATAATTTAGGCATGTCATATGCAAAAATAACAAAAACCATTTATCATGGAAAACATTTGTTATGGACTTGGATGGAATTATAATGATATTAATTTAAAATAACTTGAAGGTGTCAGATTAGTTAACACATTACACATTCACTTGAATATCGACTCCAATAATCTAACTCAATATTTGTTCAATTACTATTGTTACTTTAAATTTTTGTTGTCATCACAAAATAAACAAAAGGTTTTTATTGAATAACAATTATGTTTACAGGAACATCTTTATATGGGCAGACCCAAGATACCCTGATTGTCATCTATGAATATCCAGAAAATAGGTGTTACACTTTACCTTCTACTTGGATGCAAGTATTTCATTGTTATTTTACAATTATATGTATTTATATTGTATAATTATAACTTTAAAAAATATAATTAAATTAATATATTTTTAATGTTAGGTGGTGTACTAGTAAAGAGTTTGAAAATAATCCAACACATATGTTAGTGTGATGTCGAAGTGAGCTTGATAGGTAATATGTTATTTGGGTATTTTTTGTATAATAAAAATCATTACACTTCATTGAATTGTTATTGTTTGATATTTAAAAAACTAATATTCTACAAGTCATGTGGACACCTTATTTGAAGGACAGATTAATGGTTGTTCTGCCTGTTTGCACTAGTAAGATGAATATAAATGCTCCTGTTGATTTTTTTTTTATATGGTTGAGTTATATTACCCAAACCAAGTAATGTGATAATTCAGTTGCACACAACATATTCCAATCGATATTGACAAAAGTGATACATTGTTTGCTATAACTTGTTGAGGTAAAAATGATGATTACGACTGATTAAGTTGACATGGAGCATATGTTGTGTCGCACGTCAAAAAAATCCGCGCGGCGTTGACTCTGGCAATTTTTTTTATCTATTATATTTGATTTGATCTTATTGGATTTGTTGGGAGTCGTCACCTAGTATTTAATTGAGGGTTACTAGGAAACCCGATTGTACTGGTCTTGTCAGAGATTCGCGGGTAAGGGAGTGGTTGTGGTTAGGGAAGGTATTAACACTCCTAACGCACCCTACCTGAGGTAAGTTGCTTCATGGACTTGATGTGTTAAAGAAGTTTTAAAAATTTTGTCTTTTTATCGGATTTTAGAAATATAACTTCCGTGCAAGTTTGTACTTCTATACCATGATCCAATCAAAATATTAAATCCTTCTTTATTCTCTGTAATTTTATCATAAATAAAAAAATATTCATAAGACAAATACAAACACACACCTGTATTTTTCTTTTCTTTTCTTTTCTTTTTCTTTTTTTTGTTTTTTTTTTATATTTACAAAATACAAATAAAAATTTAAACTAAACAAATATTACATTAAACACTTTACAAATTACAGAATAACCCAAAAATTCCATAACAGTGCTGGGAAGTCCTTCTGGGCAGTGTGAACAACGCACATGAATAGTGACGACCTGTGAACAGTGGCGGCGCGTTGCTCCACGCGCTGCTGCCAAAATTGCCAGAAAAAATGGGTTGGTTTGGCTCTGTTTCTTCTCCCTTTCTTTGCTGACGTGAAGGCTGTCGTGACCTGCAACAACAAAGAGACACACAACAGTTGATTTTACTTTTTTTTTCTTTTAGATATGTTTCCTCGGGTCGGTTCATTTCAATTTTAGATCTGTAATCAATTCTTTCTCTTTCTGGTGGCTACTCCTTCCTTCTTCAGATGACAGATCTGGAGGAGGCGGGTCACAGTGGAGATCTGTGAAGGCCGGGTCACAGAGGATAAAGGAGAGTGTTGCCTTAACGCTGTCGTATGTGGCTGCTGCTCACTGGCGATGAAAACCGGCTAAGGAGAGTGAGGCAGATGAAGGAGAGGACGGGGGTGTCCACGATCTAGCAACTGGTTTAGGAGTATGGGTTGTTGGGTCTGTCGCGTGGGTAGAAACTACCATTACTGAGGTCGGTTGAATGAGAAGAGGCTGGATCTACAGGCGCCGCCAGAGGGAGAAGGCAGACTGCTCCGCACTTGTGGGCGATGCTGTTGCCACCGCTGGGGAAGGAGCTGTAGATGGTGCCATTGTGATGAGGAGATACTACTGCTGAGGCGAAGTGGGGAGGGAGTTGGGTGTTGATATGGCCAAGTGAGCTGGCGACTGGAATACGCTGCAACAAGAAAGGAAGTGTAGGGGCTGGAGTAGATGAGTTGTGGCCGAGAGAGGCTGATGTGGGTGTGGCCGACAAAGCAAAAAAGGGAGCCTTGCTCTTGGTTGGTAAGAAGAAAGGATAAAAATTGATAACTAAAGGAGAGGGGGGCGGCAGCTCCAGATGAGGAAGAAGGGAATTTAGGTTTAGGTCTTCCCCTTTTTTTTATAAAAATTACCCCCTTTTGCATGTTGAAGGTTGTTATTTATAAGCAAAATATTATTTGATTTTTAAAATTGGTCCCTCAACTTTTTTTTGTTAAATTTTGATTTTTTTGATTTTTTTTATATTTTTTTTATATTTTTTTGTATTTTTTGAAAACAAGCAATATCAACATCGACTCAATAAGAAAAATCAATGATTATAAATATAACGTGCTAAAAGTTGAACGCGTTACAAATTTCTTTAAAAATTTAAATTCTTTTGAGATGATATTGAAAATGTTAAAAACGATGTAAATGTATTTAAAAATATATTTTTTGGATTTTCTAAAAATTTATCAAAACATGGATCAAAAATTGAAAAATAACTCAGAATTGGATTATGATATGTTACATAATAAGATGCATAGAGGAATAAAATATTTGTATATTTGCATCATGTGATTACAAATAAAAAGTAATGATTTGGTGTATGAGTATTATATTTTGAGTCATTACTATGAATCTCATCCAAGTTTCTCTACCTAGATACATGTAATACGAGCAACATGCCTATTAAATCGAATGAGCATGTTGTAGAGGACAAGGCTATTGAAGTACTTACAGGAGTTGGATCCAATCATGTTATTGATGATTACAAATCATTTAGTAGATGACGTAGACGTAGATAAATAGATGAGTTATGTTTATATATTTTAAGATTACTTGAATATTATATTATTGAATTATTGAATTATTTTTTATTCATTTAAAATGTACATATATTGTTTTTCATTCCTGGAGCTACTTTGTTATTATGAAATGGTAGAATTTATTGAGTTTAATTATAATGTGTTGATAAGAGTTATTATGGGTTTTTGCAAGTTTTTTAAAACGGGATAAATTTTAGGTATAGTTAATATATAAGGCAAACTTTGTCCAAATTTTATAAAAATTATAAATTTCTCAACTCTATAATAATTTAATAATCATAAGGTAAGTTAAAATTTAGAATCAAAAAATTATAATTTTATGAATTTTTTATGTTCAAAACACTAAATTTTTCAAAATTAGACAATAGCTTAAATAGTCGGACTATTTTGGATACTTTCTAACCATTTTAAGAAATACCTAGCCATTTCTTAAAATAGTTTGCTAATTGATGTCATGATTAAGAACCATGGTATTCAATTATATATTGCGATTCAAAGCCGTGATAAAATTATAATTGATGTTGTTCTTTATAACTGTGATATTTCATTAGATATAACATTTCTCAACCATGACATACTTAAATTATGCTATTTCACCCAAAACAAATTCATATTATGTTATTTCATCATTTATTTTTATTTTTATTTTCTATGTTAATTACTCAATTTACCCATATTAAAAGGAATACTTTATTGGAAGGATAGTTGACTAGAAATAAAACTAGTAGTTTAATTAGAGTTTGTTTAGTATAGTGGTAGCTATTATTTTTTTAAAATATTTTTTATTTAAAAATATATTAAAATAATATTTTTTTTATTTTTAATATTATCACATAAAAATAATTTTAAAATATAAAAATATAATTTAAAACAAAAAAATATGAGTTTTTTCAAAAGCACGGCCACGTCATGTTGCTAAACATATGTACATCTTTTTTTGTATAAGTATTTAGAGTATGTTAAAAAATAAGATTGTATTTATTTAGTTTTTTTTATAGTAAGAGAATATATACAAGAGACAAAATATATATTTCATTGGGGGAAAAAAGAAAACTTAAAATAAATATATTTATAAAATAATTTTTTAGTTAATTTTTATAATTTCAAAACATGAAGTATAGTGAAACATGTCTAATTTATCTCTATTGTTTTTTTTCTTTTTTATCATGAAACAATAATCAAATTCAACTTAAAAAAAATAAAAATAAGTTTATTTTCAAAAAATAAATAACTAATAAGTTTTATTTTATTTTTGAAAACCATAACAAAATGGATTATAGAACAAATGTCGTGACTTGATTCCTAAATTCATAACTGACAGGTCCCCTTCTAGGATTTCATATCTATGCAAACCCAAACTTACATACAAATATTTTTATTTTATAAACAAAATAGAGTTTCATAAAACATGATAACATAACTAGCTCTATATTATAAATTAAGTATCTTAATACAAGAGTTAATACAAATATCATGATTATTGAGCACTAACTAAATATAAAATAAAACTATTAATTACAACCAAAAAAGTAGATTTTGAAGATCCAATAAAAGCAATATGCAAATAAGCTATAAACCTAAAAAATATAAATAATGAGAAGGTGAGTTCAACAATTCAGGAAATAGATAATATTCAATATACATACACAAAGTAATATAATAATAAAAAGTGTATGTGTGTGTGTTCAAATATAAGTTTCTTAAATAGACCATAATAAGAATATCATAAAGTAAGACTTGTTAGAAAATCAAAATGCAATAAGCATGACGCTTCATACTATAGGATGATCAATCACCACAGGTTGGTGACTCCCCCGACCAAATAAGGTTAAGATACAATGTGTATAAAAACTAACACTACTTATTAGTACTTAAAATTGTATTTTCATTAAAGTTTTATATCATCATATTGTACTTAAAGTATTATTAAATTTCATAACTTAAGCATGTTTTATAATAATAAATATGATAATATAAGATAGATTTAATTCATGATAAATACTTATTTTAAATGTAGGCATATCTCACAATTAAAATGATGGATTGATATGATTAATTATTGAAAGTGAAAAAATAAAAAAAATAACTGAGAGAAGAGATGTGGTTCAATTCAAATTGGAACACCATTTAGTATTTGGGTAATAACTGGTGCTATAGAGTTTGGATTTAAGTCTGGTTTATCTTGATGAAAAGCTATGACGTAGGCCTAAAATATTCATGAAGAGTCCAAGATTTAAATCTGTCGTTTTCAAGTTCAAATCTTAGAAACAAAAAAAAAAAGTCTGAATCTATTTTACAGCCCAAATATTATTCAGTTTTCACTCCATATCTTGAGTTCTAAAAGTCTAAATGAACCTTTTGTTTTCTTATGGTGGATAACTGAGATAGATTATCGCAACTTTCATGAAGACCATTTGTTTTAATTCTGTTGTTAGTAATGATATTTTATCAAGATAAAAACTTGAGGGCTATCTACAAAGTCAATAGTTAGCCACTAATCAATAATTAATTACTAAATGAAGAGTTCTTTTTAGCATATAAAAGGAGGTATTTTCCATACATTAAGGCATTTTGGTTTTCATATCAAGATTATTTTCTTGTTTTCTCTCTTTGCAATGTTTAAGTTTTCTTTCATGTTATATTAATTTATTGTTTATACTTTTAATTTCATTTTTTATACTTAGTTAACTTATACTATAACTATGTTTTTATCTTGTTTATTCATGCCTTTCTACTTCATAATATTTAGTTAGAATATGTATAATGATGTTAGAATATGTTAGAATATGTAGAATATGTTAGAATATGCCTTTCTACTTCATTATACTGGTTTTTATATTATAACTAGGTGAAATTTTTTTACTAATGATGTTAGAATATGTATAATGTAAACTCAACATGGACTTTAATATTTATATTTAAGAAAGTTTGCTCTTAACATGTCCTATCATTTTTGTCTTACCAATTCTTAATACCTTACAAGTTAAATTGTTAGTCTAGATTTGTATTGTATTATCTTTGGTACAACAAATACTTGATCTTTCATAGTTTTCGACCATATTAACTGAAACCATTGTCATAAGAATAACTTGATTTGTTATTAACATAAGTTAACATCATGAATACCTGATAATATTTATAAGTATTAGTGTTACTTAAATAAGATAATTAATATGATCATGCTAATAATTTATAATAAGTTATTAATGATAAATCATCTGATTGAAACATTTTTTGTAATTTCTAGTTAAGTAATGAAAGAAGTTTATATTAGTGAATCATCTAATATTGACAACTGTTTTATCATTGTTCAATCCTTACATCAATATCACATCTCAAAACTCTATTCAATTCATTTTCTCTTATTATTCTCTTCAAATATTTTTCTTTATTTGTAATTTATGTAGTTCATCTCTCTATAGATCGATTCTGGTTTTGCTAGGTCATTTATTACTCTAACACTCTTGTACTTGAAATCAGACATCAACTCTTTAATCGTGCCAACTATCCTATTAGCATAGCTATTCTAATTGGCATACCATATATTAATATCATAATCACACAGATATATTAATATTTCAAAACTCAATTCATGACATTAATCAAATAAGAAGTATATAATGATTTATATTAAAAATTTAATTTTAACATGTGATCATGTTTAATCATAAACAAGGAATATAACAATATAAAAATAACCAAGAAGTACAATCAATTTCATATTAACAATTAAATTATTAAGAAAAAACTGATTTTTTTATTTTACCAAACATTAATAGTTGGTTACACCCGTGTATCAAACTAATATTTATAATTCGTATTCATAGTTTTATTTGTGTTATATTTTTTAATTTTTTACTATAAATAAATTGTCATGGGATGGAAAGATTAATGAATAATAATTATTGTTATTAAATTTTATCTAGTTTAACTAGACAATCCAACAATTTACTAATTTAGTGTTTAATTCTTATTGGATTTTAATTATATAAAAAATAAAAATTAACTTGATAAAAGTCGGTTAATTTAATTGACTTATTTAAACTTTGCCCAGACCTGCCCAGTAAATATCAATGTTTTCTTCAAAAAAATTATTTTATAAAGCCACGTCATTTTATTTTAGAAACCAAGTTCTGGATGGATCTGAATCCACCCATATTGAACATCAGGTAAATCCGTGACCTCGGGACCGAATTTGGACATGTTCCTTTAACTAGGCCGCGAACAAGAGAAAACATCACTTTCGACAACGTAATCCTGTCCTTGGATTGGTTCGGAGACTGGCACAGGAAAGAAAACAAATCACAAAGGTACAGTTTGTCGGTCAGGGAGGTTGGTCCACCATGGCTATTATGACCTGGAAAGGACCCACAAGCCCATCTAAACAGCCCGTGTCATCAATCACTGGCCCATAGGATATGATCTCAGCGTCAAAAAATCCCACCGCCAAAAACTTCTTTTCAGCTATTTGTTCGCTCCTCCTGAACCAGCGACGCATAATCTTGTGTTTTTGGTAATTAGATGTAAGATATTTTTGAAAAAATACTTTTTTATAATTTTTACACTGGCACATTTAAATTATTAAAAAATATTAAATTGATATATATATTTTTAATAAAATTTAATTTTAAAATGCATTCAAAGGTAAAAATGAATTGTGCTTTTCAATATTGTTAATTACCTGCTGCATTTTACTTTCAGGTAAACTCTTTTTTTTTTCTTTTTCCCCATTTGGGAGATTTATTAGTTATGTGTAATCAATGTTTTTTTTTACTCTTTATTCACAGTGTGCTATGTCCTTCTTACCCTTTATGCCTGAAAAGGCAAGCCCCAGATTCTTCCAGGGACAAAAAAAATATCATTTAGATAGGATGCATGGTGGACTAGCGAATCAATCCCGACTTGACAATTTGGATGGTGGAGTTTGAGGCAGTTTGAAATTGTGTTTTAAATAGTGTTTTTTAATTAATTATTTTTATTTAAAATTATTTTTTATATATGTTAAAATTATTTTAATGTAATAATATTAAAAATAACCAAAAAGCATAATTTTTTAATTTTATAGAATAAAATGGTTTTAAAAAAATTTCGTTGGCATAATAAACAAGGAGGCTTACATAATTATAAATTTTAAAATTTATAAAATTAATCAAATTATATATAAACTGATACAAATATTACACTTCAAAAAAATAAATATATAATGTCCAGGATTCCTTTTCCTAACCCACTAAAATGTATTCTTGGGTCACTGTTTGGATAGCTATTATTAGATTAGGTAGTATTTATTTTTTTAAAATATTTTTTATTTAGATATATATTATTTTTTAAAAATATATTTTTAAATTTTAACATATTAAATAAATTTAGAGAAATAATAATAAATTTAGAGAAAAAAATTAAATTTTTAAAAAGACACGGATGGCAATAACAAAACGTACCCTAGGAGCCTCGAGTATAGTTCTTGGAATTCCCTACTAATTAATTATTTGTAGTGGAGATCAGTATCGGTGCACAAAACAATGATGGAACAGAGAATATTGAGTTTTCCCAATGCGACAAAAATACTCTTGGGCTCGGGGTTCTCCTTTTAGCTATTGCTTCTCCTTTTTAAAAGATGCTCTCTTTTTTAAAAGATGCGGTAGTAATTGGATTTTAGAATATATTTTATTTTTAAATATATTAAAAAAATATTTATTTTTATATCAATATATTAAAACTATATAAAAACATAAGAAATTGAAATTTTACAAAAATACTTTTCAAGTACAAAAATAATCATGTACAAATTCCAAATAACAACTTTGACAGTAAGCATGCTTTAATTTGCTAGTTTTGCTCCTCTCTGTTCTCCGTATTATGCTTATTTATTGCCCTAAATATCCATACATTAAAAAATGATTCTAATATATGTTTATTTTCGAAGCAATTAAAAGTTCACTTCTCACAAATTATGCTTGAATTATAGAAAGAAAATTATTTATTGTAGCGTTCCAGTTTAGATGAGTATAGTTTATTTAAATTTGGATTAGAGAAAATGGCTGATTTTGTTACCCAAAAAATGAATAGGATATATCCGGTCATGATAAAAGAAAAAAAAATTTAACAATATTACTGGTAATTATAATTATAATAAAAAGTAAAAGAATTGGTGTTTATATAATGTTTTGAATTTTAGAACATGATACAAAATTTTATGACGTATTTCACAATTCACGAGGTATGGAAAAGTTTCGTCGGCATGCATAAATATTCTTTTTATTTAATTTTTACACCTATTAGATAATATAATGAGTTTAAAATGAATTATTTATATTATTATAATATTTTAAAGGTAAAGCATATTAGAAAATTGAGTTTTTTTAAATTAAAAATATAAACAAGATATTTGATAACAAATATACTACTAGATTGCTATATAGTACTGTTTGAAGACTTGACATGTGAATTAGCCCGTTCAAGATTTAAATTTTAAATTTTGATGAGATTATCGGATATTCAAATTAATTTTTTTAAAAATTAAAATAATATTATTTTAATTAAAAAAATTAATAGGTTATAATTAAGTTTTTCATCTAGTTTCTCAAATCACCGGATCAACTTATTAAATTATACTATGTAATTTTTTTGTTTTTTTCAATTTAATTTAACTTTAATTTTGAATCAATCGGATGATTCGAGTTTTGAAATTATATTATATAAAAATAAAAAAAATATATTTTCCTATAATTTATATCTGTAAGTTAAAAAACATGTTATTTTATATTTCTACTTTTAGATTTTTAATTAAACATGTTTTTATATTTTATGTATTTATTATTCGCAATCCTAAGGTGACTGAGCTTAAATTTCAAGCAAGAGAATCAATTTTAAAAAATAAAAAATTAACATATTACATGACATAGAAAACGTTAATTCCCGAAGAAGCTGTTAAAAAAGAAAAAAGAAAAAAGAAACATTCGATTAAAGGAGATGCCTTCTGTTAGAACATGAACATCAAATTCGAGTATGGGGCGAGGTGGGTCACCGGCCGCATGAACTTTTAGCATAAATATGATTATTAAAAATTATTTTTGAAAGGCCAAAAAGCCAACAAAGGGCAGGGCAATCAAAGCACGTGACCGCCCGATTACTTTCCTGCAAAACACTTCGCTCTTTTTGGGAATCAGACATCCTCTTGTTCTCTGATCAATCCCTTCAGTCTAATCACCGATTTTTTTATCAAGACTTCTCCCTCCTTGGAAAACCGGTCTCCCATCCTTTTCATTTTTTTTTAAATTTAAAATATTTTTTTATTATTCTAGTCTCTTCTTTAAAGATTAAAAATCATTTTAAAATTTTATCATATATGTGTGTATATATATAATAAATACATTTTTGTTTCTTTTTACAACTAGATACTAATATTGTAAATGAATTATTTATTTAAAAAATTAAATATCTTAAATTATTTATTATAGATCTTAAAATACAGCACAAATCTCAAAATAGCCAAATTTAATATAAATATGAGTGTTTACTCTCTCGTTGCTGTTTAGAATTCGGTTGCTCATAGAGATAAAATTAATCTTGATGTGCATAATTAATTAAAAATACTATTACAATGAAAGGAATAAAAATCCAGCAAGAAATATTTTAGTTGCTGCAGTACAAGCAATGTTTCCCTTTTTATAGGACAAATTAAGAGCAGGTTTTTTCTTACATCTGCATGTGTCTCCACTTTTTGGCAATTAGCTTTGGTCCTCGGTTTCTTGGTTGCATCTCTCTCTTTCACTGACAGTCGGTCACTGTAATTTATATGACTAATATTTCTTTTCATTATAAAAAATTATACCAGTACAGATAGATTGCTTGCTCGTGTAGTTGTTTTGTGTCAAAAAGAAGAAGAGGAAGAAGAGGATAATAATGGTAGTGGAATTACAGAGCTGTGGTGGAACAGGACAGGGCAAGGGTAGAAGAAACCAAACATGTGCCAACGTGGAATTTGTGGGGATCAACCAAAACTTAAAACCCACATTCTCAGATCTCTAGGATTTCAGAATTTCAGGTTTCACTATCATGCTTGCTTGTTTCTCGAGAAAATTCTTTTTTTCTGAGGTGGGCGTTGTTATGTAAGAAAGAAAGTGATTTTGGTTTCATTTGGAGATTTGCTCAAAGTGAGAGTTGCAAAAGGGACCATTTTCTTGTTCTGGAAGTGTTTTGTGTTTTGCTTTTTTTAATGTGCTTGTTCTTATTCTTATAGGTAAGAAAAGGAGTTATCTTTTTATGTTATTTGCATTACAGAACAAGTTCATATAACAGAACATGGCTTTTGGGGTTGGTGGACAAGCTTTGATAAAAGAAGAGTAGTTGGGAGTTTTTCAAAGTGAATGAAGTGAGGGTCAAAAAGTATCCATGGAAAGTAGGCGGAGTTTTGGGTTCTGCACAGTGGTATTTCTGGTTTTGGCATCGATGGAGATTTCTTCTGCCACTCTTTCTCCTACTGGTATAAACTTTGAAGGTCAGTCAACCTTTCTCACGGGATCTTCTCCATCTCACTTTCGTTTGCTCATTACAGCTTCTGTCCACAGAAGAAGTATGTTATTTTGCAAATTTTCTGTAGTAATATTATTCTTTTTTGGAGAAGGCTAATCTTATCCTCTACTAAATGCTTTTATGGCCTACAAGGGATTTCTGAATTACCCTCATTATCCCATCCTCGTACTTTAAAATTTACTTTATTTGTTACCATTAATTTTCGTGATGTGAAAGCACCGTAGCTTTAAAATAACTTCGTGGATAATTGACGGTACTTCATTTATGGAGAAGCTCATAGTGTTGATTTTTGCTACTTGTTTCAATTGAAAATTGAGCAGTGGTAGCTTTGATGGCCATAAAAACTGCTCTACTCGACCCATATAATGTTCTGGAGAATTGGGATATCAATTCTGTTGATCCTTGTAGCTGGAGGATGGTTACTTGCTCCCCAGATGGATATGTTTCTGCTTTGTAAGTTGCTTCTTTTGTTCCTACGTACATATATTTCATTTATATGTACTTCCTATATATTTTTTTTTTGCAGACCATGCCACTAAGTGTATGTTTTTATTTTTTTCCTTATAATTTTAAATAGGGGACTTCCCAGTCAGAGCTTATCTGGGACTTTATCTCCGTCTGTCGGCAATCTCACTAACTTGCAATCAGTGTAAGTCATAACCTTTTGTTTTTGCTGAGCAGTGATGGCATAATTCTTGAGTAGTATCACTGAAATGCGATTTATACTTGCATAAATATGTAGGTTGCTGCAGAATAATGCCATTTCAGGTCCTATACCTGCTGCAATTGGCAAGCTGGAGAAGCTTCAGACACTTGATCTCTCGAACAATACATTTAGTGGAGATATGCCCACTTCTTTGGGGGACCTCAAGAACCTGAATTACCTGTCAGTTTAAATTTTTTTGTTATTTACTCCGGTTTCTTCAGAAGATTCTGCATGACTTGGAATTTTTCTTATTTAGATTAACGCACATTCTTACCCTTATGTTGTCTTCTGAGAAATTCAGGCGATTAAATAACAATAGCCTTACTGGACCCTGCCCCGAGTCTCTGTCCAATCTCAAAGGTCTCACACTTGTGTATGTCCTCCTTGCACCTATGCAACCCACTGATTGCTTGTTTAATAGTTATTGTTAGTTTTGTGAACATACCTATTCACCATTGTAAGTGATGCTATGCTTTTAGGGATCTTTCATTTAACAATCTGAGCGGTTCCTTGCCAAAAATATCAGCAAGAACTTTCAAGTGAGATGCTGTTTCTGTGTCTTTGAAAAATGCCTGCTCCTCATACTAGTTACCTTTTTTATTACTTAATTGGAAATCTCAAACTCTCTTTTCATTTCAGAGTTACGGGTAATCCTTTAATATGTGGACCTAAGGCCAGTAACAGCTGTTCTGCTGTCTTTCCAGAGCCTCTTTCTCTCCCACCAGGTGGTCTGAATGGTGCTTATCATTTGTTTAATTTCTTTTTTCTGTTTGTTTGTTTTTATCTCCATAAGGAAAAATCATATATTTTTCTTTGCTTCTCTGTGGATTCATAGGTCAATCCAACTCTGGAACAAATGGTCACCGTGTGGCTATTGCTTTTGGTGCAAGCTTTGGTGCTGCCTTTTCCACCATAATAGTTATTGGGCTACTTGTTTGGTGGCGATATAGACACAACCAGCAAATTTTCTTTGATGTCAATGGTTAGTTTATACTCCATTTTTCATTTCTTCATTTTTCCTATGGATGTTCTATAAATGCAAGGAACCAGGGCACCAACTATAGTTCCTATTATGCTCACATCTGTCATCATGGAAAGTGAGTTGTTGAAAAAGCCATATAGTTAGTTGCTTTTGACTCATTATAATGGCTCCAGCTATGAATTTTAGTGTTAATTGTCTGAGAAAAAAGAACAATAAATATAATCCTTAAAAAATTAGACTGTAACACACTGTTTGCAGCATTATTTCCACACTAAGTGAAACTACACGTGAACTCATAGGACCATCACACAATGTGATGGTCATACATTCATACATTGTATATAACGTTTCTTTCACCCCAAAAGTATGCCTGAACTCATAGGATAACCTGCCCTTTGTATTTGTTAAGTCGTACTGCATTTTCTGAAAATGCAGCTTTAATATAGTCATGGCTACAGAAAAGGAGGGTGAGTGGAAGAGAATTTGAATACTCTAGTGGTTTCGAGTCCAGGAATTTTACCATCGCACCAGTAACAACTCTTTTATATCTGCTGTTTCAAATAATTGTAAAATGTGTTTTGTTTAGATATTCAATCTGCATATAGTATTCTCAAAGTTCGAATTTGTATCCTCATGGTTACACCTCAAAAAACTTACCATTATGCCAAGCAAAGGACCTTTCTTAGCTACATCTTTTTAATTCTTCTAAATTTATTTCAATTTTGATTATTCTTGATTCACTTCATTCATTTTGTTTATTATTTTACTCTTTTTCCTGCATTTTCCATTAAAATTCTCAACTATGTGTTGCTTGTCAGAGCAATATGACCCAGAGGTATGCTTGGGCCATGTAAGAAGGTATACATTTAAGGAGCTGCGTACTGCAACTGATCATTTCAGTTCAAAGAATATTCTCGGAACAGGTGGATTTGGCATTGTGTACAAGGGATGGTTGAATGATGGAACTGTGGTGGCTGTCAAAAGGCTGAAGGACTTTAATGTTGCTGGTGGTGAAATCCAATTCCAGACAGAAGTAGAAACCATAAGTTTGGCTGTCCATCGAAATCTTCTGAGGCTCTCTGGGTTCTGCACAACTGAGAATGAAAGGCTTCTTGTTTACCCCTATATGCCGAATGGAAGTGTAGCATCCCAATTAAGAGGTCAGTAAAAATTAACTCTCAAGTTTTTAGTAATCGATGCCCAATTTTTATTGTCTAAGGATTTTAAACTTGCATGTGGCATGCTAATAACCCCAAATGTGGTCATAAACCATATAGCAAGTACACAGATAAAGAATCTACTTACAGAAAAGATGCATCCTCATTATTGCCATGCCGTTACCTTTGTGACAATCTTTCAAGCACGGAAATCATATGACTAATTCATCAGCGGGCACCACCAAAGTAACACCGTTGATGCACAAGAGCTTCTGAGGTGACTTGAAGGACCAGTGAAACCTCCACCACCATATCAGTACCTATCTACTGCCACTGCCACTGCCACAATTAAGTGAATGCTCTTCCCCTGGTGCCAAGTGTCTGTTTGTTGTAATTTGGCAGCTTAACTTTTTCTGACTGAATCTCAAGCATCCACCCCCTAATAGCCACAGGATTCTACATAAAAATACGAAACTTGGCATATCAGAATTAACTTCCAATTTTGTTGTTCATTATTAAATTTAAATCCAGTCTTAGATAATATTGCTGTGTTTCATCTCCATTCTTCCAAGTACGTCCTTTAAGAAAACATTTATTGGAAATGATATCTTTGCAAGTTTAGCTTTAAGTATACATTTTTAAATGAACTCATCTAGAGCTCATTGTTTGCTTTACAGTTGAGTTTCTCATCCTATATGGTAATTTAGCGTATCATCCCACTTGACTGTTTTGGCCAATTGAAATTTTCATGTAATGAGATACGGCACTTCTGTTTGTTGGAAAATTAACCACATCATTGTTTTGGCAAACTGGCACATCAGCTCACCTGTTTCAGCTACCATGGTTAAGCCCCCTTTCCTTTATTTCTAATTGTCTGCTCGTGTTTAATCTCATTGTTTGTGGGTTCCATCTTCAGATCATATTCATGATCGACCAACTTTGGACTGGGCAAGAAGAAAGAGGATAGCTCTAGGTACAGCTAGGGGGCTCCTATATTTGCATGAGCAATGTGACCCCAAAATTATTCATCGTGATGTCAAAGCGGCCAACATTTTGTTGGATGAGGACTTTGAGGCAGTTGTTGGAGATTTTGGGTTGGCAAAGCTTTTGGATCACAGAGATTCCCATGTGACCACAGCTGTTCGTGGCACTGTCGGTCATATTTCTCCAGAGTATTTATCAACAGGTCAGTCATCGGAGAAGACTGATGTGTTTGGGTTTGGGATCTTGCTTCTTGAGCTAATCACAGGTCAGAAGGCATTAGATTTTGGAAGGGCAGCAAACCAGAAAGGCGTCATGCTTGATTGGGTACACACTCTGTCTTTCAACTCTCTCTCACTGTCTATCCTCCCCTGCTTCACCCCGCCATCACCTTGTAGCTTTTCTTAACCATGAATAAATAATTGAAAGATAACATGATGAACTCAGCACTTACACTGGACTTTTGGCATTTGGGACATTTTTAGGTGGAATGTCTGGAGATTGTGCAACGACTTGTTAGCATTCTTAGTATCTGCTCCTAAGAGTGCATTAGACGTTTCCAACAACATTAACAGGAAAAGAAAAGAAAAAAGCATGATCAACTTCAATTGTTGACTTTTCAGTTAAGATAGAATTCGTCAATGACAGAAATTCCAAGAATTCCACTTAGTATTGTTGAGTCTGAACAAACTGATCCGGGATCATTCTGCATTCAGATAATCAACACCACCTCATCTTTGCTCTTTTTTTCAGGTGAAGAAGCTCCATCATGACAGAAAGCTAAATCTTATGGTGGATAAGGATCTTAGAGGCAATTATGACAGAATTGAATTAGAAGAAATGGTTCAGGTTGCTCTTTTATGCACTCAATTTAATCCTTCTCACCGGCCAAAGATGTCTGAAGTACTAAAGATGTTAGAAGGTGATGGTTTAGCTGAGAAATGGGAAGCCTCACAAAAAGTGGAGACTCCAAGGTTCCGATCATGCGAAAACCCTGCTAAAAAATATTCTGATTTTATAGAAGAATCTTCCCTTGTGGTAGAAGCAATGGAGCTTTCTGGTCCTCGGTGACTATCATTTCTTAATCATCCCAACACCTCCTTGCGTGATCAAACATGAAGTCGCAAAACTTTGAAAATGAAAAGTATGTAATATTGTTGATAGTTGTTGAGTGCGCATGAAAAATATGTAATATGCTCAAATATGCAAAAGCGAAAGGAAAGACATGTATAAAACAAACATCTCAGTTCTTTCTTGGAAGATGAGTTTGAGCTGATTGCTCCCAGCTGAGATCTCTGGAAAATTTTGGAAATATGTTTGTGATTATAGGGAACTGAAATTTAATTTAGTCGATGCTGACATTTAGCCTTTGTAGCCAAAAAATGTGTTGATGTCAAGTGTTTCGAATCTGTATGATTGTATATGCTCGTTTGATCGCTCGGGCTGCGACCTGCAATGACCTTTGCTTCCTCCCTAAAAACATTAGATAAACGACGGGAACTCGGTTGTGCTTCCCATGCCATATACTATATCTTCGAAGGTAGATCATCTAGACTTGAAGATGGATCCCATTGAAGGAGAGTTGCTGCAGTCTATACTTTTATTTTGGGTTTTGGCAAGCAAGGCAATCGAGTCTCATTATTGCTAAAAAAGGAACCAAGGCCCTAGGTACTCAGAGGCCATCCAAGACCAAACCAAAAAACCCAGAAATAAAATCAATTCTAAGTAAGATGATCTAACAATATGTCGGATGATAAGTGTATTAACTTGTATTCTTTAGATCATTCCGTCTTGATAAACCTCTGCTGTAAGTTTTTCAATTAGGATTAGAATAGCTTGTTGATATGGAGCGGGAAATAGTCATCCTCGTTATGTACGTTTGTCACATTACAAGCAATGAAGATGCAAGTTCTCTTTAGTTGCAATTGTGATGGGAAATTATCAAATATTGTTCTGAGGGGATTTGATCGTTTGCAAGTAGGTAATGACCGTGCTGAACGCATGAAGTTGGAAGGATCTCGATGAGTAACAATTAGCACAGGAGTTTATGGATTAGATTGATAAGAAAAACAGTTCAAGATGTTCAAATAAATAATTTAACTTAAAATAATTATAATTTTTAATTCCATCATTAAATCAAACTTAAATTTTACAGGTAAATCCCTAATAGAAACAAACTTTACTCGGTCAGTAGTTCCTTCCTGGGCTCGTTTGCTTTCAGATTCGCAAGATTCCACTATGAAGGCCATCGAAATAACTTTTGAAGTTTCAAACTATAATTTAGACTTTTTGCTTGTTAATTTTATATTAAACTCAAATCATGTTACACTCAACTCTACAACTTTTTTCCCTCGTTAGATATACATTAGTCATGACTCATGCATATTCTGTTATGTGGTTTTGCATTCATTTTCCAGGAATTGATTCATATTAATTGGAAAGTTCCAATCTGGAATGCCGATGGCTTCAAAAAAACAAAACAAAACAGAAAAAGTAACCGAATTAATGCATTCAGAGACGGGGAGAGATGTTCACAGTAGCATATAATCATGTGAACTGGTACCTCATTTCATGATGGAACTGACACACACACTTGGTAATCAACAGCAAAGATAAGAACACTCACCACAAGTTCCCGCAGACGTACTTCTGCTTAGAACACAAACTTTTTATTATCAACATAATACAGGAAGGAAAAACCAGAAAAGAGTCGTGACCGTGCCGTTCTGTATGACTTGCCGGTTTGCCAGATATGCATTGGCCAAAGACTTTGCTAGCTTTCAGAGCAAAAGCTTCATGTTGTAGCCAGCCTAGACAATGACTAAGCACAAGCAAACTGTTAAATTCGGGAGGAGGGTGTGAGGAACCCCTCAGCCCTCGCTTTTAAAGGCCCTTGGATGAATGAATATTCTTGACAAGAGACTTCCATACCTATCAGATTGAAGTAGCTGATAGGTAGGTTCTAACGATGATCAAATGAGCTCTTGTAAAAGCTAGCGGTGAAGTTACTCTATTGCTGCAGGCTTTAAATAGGTTGATGTGCTCTGAGGCAGAGGATTCATTTCTTGATAAAAATCATGATCTGTTCTTTATTTTATAAAACAATTCTTACTTTTCCTAAAAATGGTCCACCATTACAAGTTATGGATGAAAAAGTTCCTAATAATTAATTACATGTCTTGATTATCTAGATGACTTTCATACCCTTCACCTTTTAATTCTTCTGTCCCTAAAATCTATATATAGTAATCTCAAATCCATAAATACATACTTGGTATTGGTATAGTAATACAAAGTATTTTTAAAAATATTATTTATTTAAAAATATATTAAAATATTTTTTATTTTTTATATCAACATATTAAAATTATTAAAAAAAACTTGATCTAGTACCAATTCAACAAGAAATTAACAGGGTTGACAATTTTTAGATTAATTAATTCATCCATAAACAAGAATTAATCTCTTTATCTCTTGAAAATTTAGTAAAAAAACAAGTTTTAAAAAATTATTTTAATTTAATAATTTAAATTGTTAGATAATATTTTAAGATATGATATATATTATTTTATAAAATATCTCTTCAAGTAAAAGAATGTTTAAATTTAAAATTTATAAAAATTTATATTATTTTATATTTAATTTTTATTAAATAAATTAAAATTATAATATTTAAATTCCTGAACATTAAATTTTTAATATCATATTAAAAATTATTTTAATTCAATAGCATTCCAAACAAATAATTTATATTATTATATTACATAAGGATACTAATGTCAATGTAATAAAAGATGGGCAGCCCGACTACTTTTCATTGTTGCATGCATTACTTTTCATTATTGGACTCTTGTAACTTTCCATGTTGTCTGAGTGGATCCACTAACTCGTGCCTATCTACATCCTTTCCCATCTCCAAATGCTCCTAACATGTCCACTAATCCCATCCTTTGTGGCAGTCCTCAGCCATTAATATATAGCTTGTTCAATCACAGCAAAGAAAACCAACCAGCAAGCCAGCTGCCAGCAATGTCGAGCTTTTCTTAGACTTAACTAAGGGCACTAGCTAGCAAACCTACATGCCAAAGCAAGTCGTAATCTACTAGACTAGCCAAGTCCAGAAAGGTCCAATGTTGCTCCCTTATCTCTCTCGCTTCCCTTCATGATCTCCAGCTGATTTTCACCCTGTTCCCGTAATCTACTAGACGTGAGGCGTGTCATTATACCCTTATGACGGCCATATACATAGTTTATGATATGGAAAACAGCAGTATTACTTCATGGTTTGAAGTTACAAATATTATAATACAAAGGTGATATTTAAAACACCAGTCTAATCTAGTGGATATATACCAAAATGAGATAATTAAACGGTCATTCTACTCTCTACTTTTTCCAAATTATTAATTGTTTATACTTCTTCATCAACTTGATACCCTATAATGGGTCTCGTGCTGTGAACAAAGCAGTAATATCCTTCTTTTTGTGATTAATATTGTAATATAAGGTGTTTTTAAAAAATATTTTTAATTAAAAATATATCATAATAATTTTATTTCAGATTTATTTTAATATCAATACATTAAAACCAATTAAAAACAAAACTATCACACTCCATTACACTCATGCACAAAGCAATTATAGTTAACCTATTCATCTATATTTGTTATTTAATGCAAACAAACAAACTAGTACTATATTGGATAAAAATTATTAAATTCATCAGATTAATTCAAGTTTAATAGCATTACTTTTGATTTTTGTTTAATTAGAGATTTTCACTTTACCCATTTCATTGATTCTTTATCTTTTATATTTTTTGATATCAATATTACAAGTTTCACATCTCGTGAATCATGACATGATATTCTATTATTTTAAAGTCTAATAATATTACACATTAATTTTATTAAATTGGGTAAAAACTAGCTAGAGATGATGTAAAATACATATGACGTTGTGAAACGGCTAAAAAGACCAAAATAATTTAGGCTTATTGATAAATGACTTTAGTAATTTGAATATAGAGAGTCTTATCATATTATATATATGGTAGTCTTATCATATTATATATTTGGTTTGATTAGTTTTAAAATTATGGGCATAAATTATAATTGTTATAAACATAAATATTATCATCATCATGATAATCTCATACAATTAATATCCACTTTAAATTTACAATCACTTATGAATCAAGTTGTATGTTATACCAAGAAAAGTATTGATCGGCAAAGAGTTTGGGGTGATTGTTGTAAGAACAAAAAATCTTTAAATTAAAGATTATAAAAATGTTAACAGAAGAATGGATGTGGAAAGATGAGAAAGGAGAAATGATGGAAAATAACTATTTAAAAAAAATAAAAAAAATATAAACTAATTTATTTAACTTGAAAAGTTAACAATTACAAGAGATAATTAATATTTAATAAAAAAAATTCTAATCATTTCTTGAGTTTACATCCTTCTTGTCAATTTAAAAACATCTCATATATGATACATCATCTTCCATCCATCCTTTCTAACAAAGTAGTCTTTATTATCACTCAAAAGAGTGATAGGTCCTAATTAGACTATGAATAATAATATAGTGCAGATAATATTCTACTTAAGGTGAGAATTAATTACAAGAGTGTTTATTTATAAAATTAAACTTTTCTTTTACTGCTTTTGAAAGGGTTTAAATACAAAGAAAGGAATAACAACCACTCATAATTCTAAGATTATATCTTTAAGAATTAGGACACAATCACATTATTGAAAATCAAATACTAATTGCTAGACCTATTCTTAAGTAAGCATGCTTTGTGGACATGATTAACAAGTTAGAAAAAGTCTTTGTTAAGCATAATTTCTCCCTGCATGTTTCTTGCACTTGGAAGTTGCTTTTACATGACAACTTCTTCTTGCATGTTTCTTACACATGAAAGTTGGTTTTTACATGACAACTTCTTAGTCCAAGCACTTTGGGTTTTTCACGGCCAGTCTAATAGATCTTTTTAGTTTATCAGAGAGAGAGAGAGAGAAGGGAAAAGAGAGGTAGAGGGAGAGGAAGAGATTTTGTTTTTTATATTGCAATAAATCTAAAATTAATAATTTGTTTTGATTTGTAAAAGCAAAGGTAAAAATAACTACATTCTTTGTTTGCTTAAGACATGTTTGACCCCTGGGGTCTAAAAATAGCCTTATTAAACTACATGTATATGTGATTTGGTTACAAAGAGTGGCAAAGATTTTCTAATAAGGAAAAGGATGAAGTCCATTATATTAGAGTTTAAGATTATTTATATAATTTTAAATTCAAATGTATTTGTTGTATATAAAGGTAAAATAATTTATATATTTTTCAATTATTTTTTATTATTTAGTGACAATAGTTTAAAGCAACAATGAATCACTATAAAAATTGATCACCACTCTAACATTTATGGTTATACTAACTCATATATCAATTTCTTTTATGATGCATGGGTGAGAAGTGTGTTTACATTTAATAAATATATATTTTATCTCTTTGATTAATGATGAATGGACAAGTTTAACTAAGACTAATATATTTAGGTCAAGTTTTGCACTCGATGACAACTATCTTCTAGGAGGTTATTACTCCTAGCCAACCTAAAAGGAGCTTGTCTTTATTTAATTGAGAGTTGATTTAAACTCATTTATAAACCTATAAGTGCCTCGTTGCATCCTAGGTTGATGGATACTCAAGGTGTATGTCTAGGCCCATTATCACTCTAGGTTTGTAATCACCTCGACCCGAGGGGGTGTAAAAAGCACTATAAACTTAGGTATATAGCATTAAACCCGGGTCTATTGATAGGTTTCACAAATGTTTTTGTTTTTTATTCACAAGAAATCAATAGATAAGAATTCTACACTGTGATTAGAAGGAACAATTAAAGCATATGGTGGAAGAAGATGGATAAGAAAATAAGAGCAAGGAAAGATTGCTACAACAATTGGATTTTTTTTCCATCAATTTAGCACACTAGCCAGAAGTATTTTTCAAACTAGTATAGTTGGGAAAAATCTAGCATAGAAATGAAAATTATGCATGTACTACACACGTATATATTAGTTGCACATATACTATATGTGTAACCATTTAGTCATGAATGTAGTACATACGTGACTACATGATTTCAAAATTCATAAATCTTTTTCCCTCATTTTATTTTTTCATCCCCTTTCTTTTACCTCTTTCTAACACCACTCAAAGCTTAGCCCTTTGATTTCTTACATTACCATGAAAAAACCCTCTCTTTTTTTAGTGCGATAGACCTTATATTTCTCCCTCTCTACTATTAGTTCTCTCTTTATCTCTCCACCCATGATAATCTCTCTTTCTCGCCACTACAACCTATCTCAATAGCCCTTTTTAAACCAATTTAAGCTATAATCCACTTTCCTCTCTACTAATTTGATGTTTTTCTTGGTTAATTTATGGGTTTTTAGTATTCAAGTTTTAGTATTTTTGTTAATTTTGCCTAAATTAACTATAATTTATTTTGATTATATATAAAGTAGTTAATTAAAAGTATAAATTACATTATTAGTGAGAAAAACCAATGAATTATATTGTGTTTATTATGTTAGGGTTTTGGGGTTTAGTTTAGGGTTTTTGTTAATTTAGTTTTTTTTTTAATTCATCACTAGTATTGCAACTCGATTAGCTAAATTGATAAATTAATATTGTACCTTGCTATATATATATATATATATATTTTTAATTTATCACTAGTATTGCAACTCGATTAGCTAAATTGATAAATTAATATTGTACCTTGCTATATATATATATATATATATATATATATATATATATACACACACAGTGGGAATATTATGTTATTATGATGGTAATATTATTAATACTATTAATGATATCACTTAAAATGTTGAGTTTTGTGATTTAAGATTAGACAATTTATTTACCAAACTTAAAAATTTAATATGTTAAGGGATTGGGTAGAATTTGTTCGAAATTGGCATGAGATTACTCAGAGGATGTTAGGTGAGGGTCATCCAAATTGTTATGGTTATGTGCACATTGCTAGTGATATGAGTTTCAATACAATGATTAGGTTGGTCAATGTAAATAGTTTGCAAATGTTAGAGCTCTACTTGAATAGTATCTAAATGAAAAAAAAATTAAATATGGAGTTTACTCGGGTCCTAAGTTATAGTAGAAAGGTTATATAAGCATTCACAAGTAACAAGCATGTTTAGGACATATGGTGATGCAATGAATCTAATATCAACTTAAAAAATTATGTATATTAAAGCTTAGTTGGGTATTGTAACTACTCCTTCCTATTATGACTAGTTTAAACTGAGTGACAAGGAAGGTAATATTTATGTTGATGATGTAGTTGAGAAATATGAGCAAGTATAGCTAATAAATCAAATAACTTGTCTTCTTATTCCTAAATTTAAGGATGTTAATGGGTCTGCTTATATGAAAAACTTTAGTTGAGCTTTGAGTTTTAGGGACTCTAGCTTAACTACTAAGTTAAAAATTGGACAAATTTTTTGAACTAAAGCTATTTTGATTAATACATTTAAATAGTGGCATACAAAGAGTTTACTATAATAAAAGATGCAATGTTTAACCATAACTTATGTTTAATTACAATATAAGTATAAATCAATATGTCAATGATATTTGCATGGTAGATATCACAAGAATTACAATTCTTTTAAAATTTCAAAATTGAAAAAGTCTTATATATGTCATAACCCAATGGTTATGCAAGCCCATTGTTAGATATATTATGATTTTGTTGTTAATGTGATGTTAACTATTGTTAAAATTAAAATAAGTATTAAAACTGAAACCATTCAAGCTTTTATTCACCACATTCAGTCTACAGAGGAAGAAGTGATAACAAGCTTGAATGGTGGCTAGGCAACTGCGGTGGAAGATGAGTTGATGTATCAGGTCTTATTTTTGCTTTGGGTTCAGTTTAAGGCTGGTGTCTGGTTTAGGAATGTTAGGTTTAGGGTTTTTTTTTACAAGAAAGATGGTTTTTTGGTTTTTTTTATTTTTATTTCTAGTCTCATCCTTTTATTCCTCAATTGCTTGATTCTTATGCAACTAAAAAAACATTTTGGTCCTTCATTTTTTTCCTCTGCATTTTGATCTTTTTATCCAAATTCTTTTTTATCTTTATTTTTTTATAAAGAAAACGTTGATTTAATGAGAAAAATTAAGAATTCTAAAAACAACACGTTTGTTATAACCTAATTTTGGGTTATTCCCCTAAAATCACCTTTTTTTCAAAATAAAAATAAAAAATAAAATAAAGGCTAACAACGTGGAGAATATAGGTTGGGGAATCAAGCTACAATTTTTAAAGGAAGTTCAAGGCCTAGTTGTACCCTATTGTGCCTAAAAATAAAGAAAAAATACAAATTCAATGTCAAATTAAATGATTATTGGATGAATTTGCATAAAAATTAAGTCTAATGATATAATTCAATTTTTAATAGGCTAATTTGATTTAATCATGAGTCAAATTGAATTTTAATTATGTTTAAGAATTAATTTGACTCCAATTTAAGGATTTAATTAAGCGCAAGGACTTAATTATACTTTAAATGAGCAAAATTAATTTTATTTAGAGCTTAATTGGTGAAAAATTAAGTTTGGGGGCCTAATTTTAGCTTAATTGAGAATATTAAAATTTTAAGAGACCAAATTTAATATTTACCAGGTTAATTAATTGAAATTATGGGCCAAATTGCAAGAAAATTAAAGTTTAGGGGTCAATGAAGGGCTAAATTGAAAAAATCTAAGACTAAGGATGATATCGCAATAGGCATGTAACTACAGGGCTTCAATTAAAGTTCTCAGGGCTTTAATTGAAAAAAATTTAAGGTCACTTAGGGGTTTAATTAAAAACAATTAAAAGAGTAAGGACTAAATTGAATTTTGATAAAAAATAGGATTTTGGTACTATTCATCTTCTTCTTTAAATCCTGGAATAACTTTTCCAGTTATCTACTTTGTAGTTGCATTTAATGTACCTAATGTCCACTAAATTTGTCAAAACTTGCACAAAACTAATCATCAGACATCCTTATACATCTGGGTATGGTCGGCGCTAACTCACTAGCAAATAAACGGATATCATACCACCCCAAAGAGGCCAATTCAAGCAGCCTGCAGTTGCAAATTTGATAATACGTCATGTCTATTTTGAGTCAACGGTTGGGATCCTATTCACCTGAATCAAGGGTTGAAATTTTACTTTAGCATAGACAAGATTGCCATCTTTCACCACCTATAAATAGAGGTGGATTTGATGGTCTAAGGAAGAAGAAAATCGAGTTCAAAATAAGCCTAAAAAATAAACTTCTCCTATGTTTTTCTTCCAACCAAAGTTCTCTCTTCTCTCTCTCTCTCTCGTTGCTTCTTCAGCCCTTGAAGACCCTACAAAAACATTCCTCCTCCACCAACAGACTGCGTCTCAGCCTCCCCATGAACCCAAATCCTCACTGGCGATAGGCACAACCACCGCTAGTTCTTCCCTCTCTTCTCTACAGATTCTCTTTTTCTGCATCTTTTTCTTTTTTCCTCCGCCACAAACAACTAACATTACCACCATTTCTTCCACCATTCCTACTCCGACCACTAGCTCCATCGTAGGAAGCTAACACAACCATCAAGCTACCACTGTGGCCTTCTCTCCTCCTACTAGCCTTTCTTTCTCCTTTGCAACCTTTTCTTCTCCTTCTCACAGTCGACTCCAGCCACTACCACCTCATCCGAAACCTCCAAAGCTACTGGCCAGACATCCTTAACATGTCCAAGACCCCTAAGCTAGGAAATTTTCTCTTCCTTGCATTACCTTCTTTTTTTTTCATTGAGTCCACTGTATGTAGAATTCATTTCTGCACGCAACAACAAAATAATTAAATGGTCTTTAGGTCGGGCCAGTTTTGGCCCAGCCCAAATGGCTAGGTTTGGCCCAACCCCTATTTTAAAAAAAATTTCAAAAATCATTTAAAAACTTTATGGTTTTTGTTGTGTATTTTTCTACCAAATTTGCATAATATCGGGTTGTATATTTACATTATAAAATATAATTCTAGTATTAAAATACCTGGTTTTCTTTAAAATATTAAAAAAAATAATATTTTTTTCATAATATTTTCAAAAATAAAAAATATTTTGTTGTATACGGCCAAATCCTGAAATTTTTCATAAAAAAACAAAAATTGCATCTTTTTTATGTTTTTTTAATCCAAAAATAGATATCGTAACTAATTTATGATTATCCATTAGGATTTTACCAACATGTCAAAAATATTTTTCTAGTCTTTTTTTAGGGTACAAATATAGACTTTAATATTTTTGGATTGTAAAATTACACAATAAAGTACATCATCGGGTATTAAAGATACAAGGTAGATAAATGTGATGCTAAAATTCAAATTTTAGAACAGTTAGAATTTAACATAATAAGATAGATTTTCTCATGAAAAGAGATCTGACTTAAACCTTAGAAAAAGTCAATGAATAAAAACCCAACTTAGAAAAAAATAATTAAACAACAATACAACTTACTTTAAGTAGGATGCAATGGAATGATGCGTTTTCTCCTTACACAACTAGTCCCTTATTCAGATTTACGCAGACCATAAGTTTTTAATGATCATAATACTAGGTGACTACTCTAAATATTAATTATAATCTCACACAAGAGACAGATAAGAGCCTCCATAATTGCAAGATGATGTCGCTCCACGATAATGTTAAAAGTTAAATTCGTTGAAAAGAAATTTAAATTTAAATTTTTTAAATAAGGTTAAAAATAATATAAATGTGTTAAGAATATTTATTTATTTAAAAATATTTAAAAGAACAGGAGTTAAAAATAGTTATAAAATAGTACACACACGAGAAGTACACATACATGTCATCAGATGTTCTGTATGTCCTGTTTTCTAGTCTTCCTTCGCTACGCTAGATTAATAAATATTTTTTAAAAATAAAAATAGCTGTTATCCTATGCTAAGGTGGAAAAAACAACTACAACGTTAGTATATAGGGGTAGGAATGGCGGATTTGAGCTTGTCATGATTTGCCCTCTCGAAAGAACCGAAATGTTGGTAAGTCAATGAATCAATCAGTTACTGAATTTGACAAGTATCAAACTTTGCGTCGGCTTGCTCGAAGAAAAGAAGACAGAGACCCGTTGAGGCCATCCCACCACACTTCTTCCACTATTCGGCCGAACCCATACGATTTTTGGTGCCCATAAAGTTCCCTTGCTTGGTCATCTGTCCCTCGGGATGTCAAGGGGCCGCATGCCAAGTCCACTATACAAATCTAGCAAAAAAGTAAATAGAGAATATTATACAATTTTTTTCCCATTTTTTAATGTTAATAATATTAAATATCGGACATGCATCGAATTCATTTTCATTCCCATTTATCCTCGGAAGAAATATGAAAAGTTAAACCCCAAATTGAAATACTAGCTCATCAACTAGGGGCTCCTACTGATCTTAGTTATATTTATTGGTACCTCTATAAAATATTCAAATAATGAATCCTACTGTAGAAAGAGTTGATTGGATCCTTATCTACATTTGTTTGGAACACACACCATCAACAGTTCACATTGTAATCTCTCCGAATTATATAATTATGATAATGCTGAAACTAATTAATATTTCAAATTGCAATAAATAAATAAATAGTGAAATCTATTTCTTTGTTATCATTCAAGGGGAATAATGTAATATCGGTAACAAGAAGGTTGAGTGTACGATAATAATTGTTTGGAAAATATTTTTTTATTTAGAAATATTTAAAAAAAAAATTTAATGAGAAAATATAAATTTTATTTTAATACCACCTTGTAAAACACGATTCAAAGGGGCCAATTACAATTCCTTGTAGTAAAAAAGAAATGTTGTGGAGGTAGAGGAATGGCTATGACGAAAGACATCTACGAGGATCGTCTGACAGTCCGAGTCATCAAATATCATACATCGATCATTGCAAGAGAAACAGCAGCTTTGAGAGCCAGAGTTTCAAGTGTGGCAGAATCAGTTGTCTGATGGAAATGGACGCCTTGAGCATGAATAACCGAACCCAAGCTACTTCGAACGACAATGCCAGCTCCTCCAATGTGGCTTTAAAGAATTGACAGCAGCATCAGAGTTATACTTCACGAAACCCGGCGGCGGTGGAGGAGACCGACTAGGAGCATCAGCCTGCTTAATTCTCACAAAGAGGCCGAGTAGATAAGAAACTTCCCTCATCAGATTCGAGCTATTGGGAAAATGCTTTAATTTTGTAAAATATGATCAGTAGGGCAGTCTAAGCTAGGATTGAAAGACTAGATCATTTCTGGCCTTCCAAAGACGACAGCATACGCAGCAGGCTGATTCCAACTTAGCCAAACCATCGGTCTTATTCTGAGAAATCATTTGAAGAAATCATCAATGGGAGAAAATCAACATGGAGAGCTAAGGGGGAGAGAAGAGAATACTGACAAGCCTCATGACATTTGCTAAAACTATGAAATTCAGATGCAGATATAAGACCACAACAATTTCAAGTGTGGGGAAAAAAAATTCTTGGATGATTTATTTGTGCATGTGCCTAAAAATAATTATTTCATATTTTTTATATAATTTTTTTAATCATAACAAGTTTTTATTTATTAAACAATGTCCCAAATTAAGAAAATTATGTTTCTGGTAAAATTAAAAAAGAAATACATGGCCAAGAAAAATATATATTTTTTAAATTTACTTTTCTTTTTTAATTCAAGTTATTAGAATTTTCATGAATATATTTTAATTGTCATTAATTTTTATTTAATAAATCATATTGCTAATAAAAAAAGTATATTATCATTATTTTTATCATGAATATCAATTTTAATTTTTATATAATTAAATAAAAATAAAATTTTTAAAAATAATCTTAACAATACATAGTTACTCTACTAATAATTAAAAGAAAAGTTAAAGCATGTTGGAAAAACATTATAACTTTTTTTACAAAACAATGTGCATTGCTATAATATTTTTCTATATTTATTTTTTTAACATGTTTTTTTTCTTTTGGTTTTATTTTTGTTATGATTTTTTTTTCAAAATCTTTTTTGTTGATTTTATTTTTTAATATTAAGATGATTAAGAATTTAGTTTTATAATATTTTTTTACTTTATCATTCTATGATGGTAGTATAGTTTGTAGATTTGTCAAGGTAACCGATGCCCTAGTTTACAGGTTTGGTGAAGTTTTTTTTTTTAATTGAACTTAATTTTGTTATAATCTATTTTTTTATATAGTTAAAAAGGTAATTTAAGAGGAAAAAAAATTATTTATTAAAATTTATAAATTAATAAAAATTAAAGAAGGTAGGGAAACCATTGTTCACACAATATTCATTACACTGTGGATTGCTATAGTATTTCTCCATATTGGATTTTTTTTCTTGAATACATGTATTTTGTTTTCTTTTTGGTTTTTTTTAGTTATGATTTTTTACAAAATAGTTTTTATTTATTTTATTGTTTAATATTAAGATAGTTGATAATTTAACTTTGTAAATTTTTTTAATCTTTTTATGGGTTAGCTTGGTTTGTTAAAGTAACTAAAGATGCCCCTAGGTTTGCTGGGTTTTTTCTTTAATTGAACTTGATTTTTTTATAATTTATTTTTTTATATATAATTAAAAATAATAATTTTAAAGAAAAATAATTTATTAAAATTTATAAAGTAACACAAATTAAATGATGCGGGGAAACTATTTTCACATAACACCCATTGCAATATGAATTACAATAGTAATCCATAGTGTTATGTTTTATTTTTTTAATTTTTTTATGTTTTTTTTTTAAATATGTTTTTGTTAATTTTATTTTTTAAAATTAAGATGGTTAAGAATTTAACATTATAATTTACTTTCTTTTATTTTGTTTTTATACGAGGTTAACAAGATTTACGGGTTTACCAAGTAATCCAAATTGTTCTAGTTTACAAGTTTGGTGGGTTTTTTAAAATTAAATTTGACTTTTTTTATAATCTATTTTTTTTCTTATATAGTTAAAAATATAGTTTTAGAGAAAATTCATTTTATTAAAATTTATAAAATAACAATAATTAAATGGTGTCAGGAAACTATTCTTCACCTACACATATTGCTTTGTGAATGATGATAATAATACTACATAGATTTTGCTTTCTTTCTTTTTTCTTTTTCTTTTTTTTTTGAATTTTTGTTATAATTTTTTTTTAATTTTTTTTTTGTTGATTTTATCTTTTAATATTAAGATGATTGATAATTTGATTTCATAATGTTTTTTTTTATTTTATATTTCTATAAGGTTAACATGATTTACAGGTTTAGTAGAATGTTTTTTTATTTGCAATACTTTGATTTATTATGAACTTGAATACTAAAATTACTATTTTTGTCATTCTCGTAACAAAAATTAAGTTGTTTATTCAGGGTGATTAATTTTTTTCATAGTTATTTTGGATTAATTAGGGACAGCTCGATCTTTTCATATTTCTTACACAATATAATTATTTAATCATTCTTAAAAGCAAAAAAACCTTTTTTTAGCAATTTCACTTTTAACAACATGTTGAAAAACCTCTATCACCTTCAAAATTTAAAATCTTCTACCTTGTTTCCAAAGGCTTATTCATACCTTTATTTAGATTTTTTATTATTATCATTTGATTTTAGAGAAAACTTGGTATTTTACAAACACATAAAAAGTTGTTAGCGCATACTTTGAACACACTATTGAGTAAACCTCTCTACACTATTTAAACGGTAGGTATAGTTGCAAAAAATACTTTCCTTAGTGTTTTTTCATTCGTTATCCCAGGGTCTATCTTTCTAGACAACATATGTGGTGTAATTTCCTCTGATTTGGCACTAATTTGCTGTATTTTTTTTCTCTTTGATTTTCATGCACGACCTTCTAATATTTCACAACAGCACTTTAATTTTTTTTTTTTTTTTGGATTTAGTTTCTATTCTTTCAATTAATATTTTTTTATTTGAATTTTTTTATTGAATTAAAATTTGTTTGATTTCCCTCCTTTAGTTTTGTAATCTAACATATTTGGGCCTTACTTTTTTATTACTATTTATTTTATTTAAGATTATTTTTATTTTATTTTTCAATTTCACCCTTCATTATTTTTATTGCTATTTTTTTTACATTTCTAAATTTTTAAATTGATACTATTTTTTTATAATTTTAATCTTCAATATTGGAATAAACTTCTTCATTGAGTCCAAATTTATGATTTAATGGGTTGCAAATTTGAAAGATTGGCTTAGGTTTAGAAGATTCACATGAGTTTATTTATTTTCCCTTTTCTTAAGCTCATGTTTTTCAATTTTATCCTTTAGAATTTGATTTAATTGAAGATTGGGCTCTATTTTTTTTTGACTTTCTATAGAATTTTTCACTAATTTTAAAAATAACCTGGGTTATGTCAGGTCTTTTTATCTATTGTTCTTTGTTAAATTTAACTTTTTTTTAAAAAAATATTTTTAATTAAATTAAACTAATTGCTTAAATAAATGCATGTTATGCTCACTTAATAATATTTTTGTTTACTTAAATTAATTTTTTTTTAAAACATTTAGCCTTCAATAAGTTGATTAGAATTGGACTCCCTATTTTGTTTTGATTTGGATTTCATGGGATTTTCACGATCTCATGTCTGAAGTAGTGGATTTTTTCTGGATAGTGCATTTCACAGAATCATCTTAATATTGTGTTTAATCATGGTTGGCCTGAGTCAAGCCAATAAGCTGAGTCTCAATATTGTTTTTAAATAGATTATTCAATATATCATTATCTTAATATTTTTAAACTATTTCATTTTATATATATAGATTTTTACTTTTTAACATCATTAAACAAATTTTAAGATTAGATAAAAAAATTATTCATAATGTAGTGCGAGTCAAGAATTTAATTACACACTAAGAACATATTTAGGAATGCGAGTATTAGTTTTTACTTAAAATTAATTTTTTATTTATTTTAAATTTTTTATATAAAAATAGATTCTAAAAATAAAAAAAAATTATTTAGATGCATTTTCATATAAAAAATATTTTGGAAAACAACCTTTGGTTTTTTTTCATGGACACAAAAGAGTGTTAGAAAATATTGAACCTAACACCATATATATGAAACTAAAATGCACCAAAAAGTTTGGTTAGGTTCATCTTATTAGGAAAACCTAAAGCAGCATGTCTACCTCTAATTAGAAGAGACCGTATGCTTTATTGGCTTATTTGTATATTCATTTTCTAAATAAATAAAAAAACCAATCCTATACAAATTATGCATAAAAAATCCATTATAGGAAGGTAAAATAATAGGCGCGTGGAAATAAAAAAAAATTAGCTTTTGATTACTATTTTAGAATATATAAAATAAAAATAATAGAGATAAAAATTTATTTGATTTAAAAAATATTTGTAAATAATTTTAAATTAATTTTTGCACTTCTAAACTTTAAAATATCAAAGTATAAACTAATCAATATCATTTTCGTCTCTTAACCAAATGTTATCTTTACTTGTCTGTTTGTTTGCATTTTTATATATATATATATAAATGGCGTTCTCCGTTCTGAGCTGCATAAACATCTCTCCATTGCTTGCCTGTTGACCATAAAATCACGCTCTCCAAGACCTCTTCCAGTTTCTCTTTGCTTCTCCAATTCCAGCAAATTTAAGCTTTCAGTAATTAGTAATGGAATTTCAATACCAAAAGCACAAAAAATCAACACTGTAGAAAAATTAAGAACAAAACGCAAAGAAAACAAATTAAGAAAGACCAAGCTGCGTGCGGCTTCTTCTCCAAATAGTAATTACAGTACTAGCGTATAGTATGGAAGGAACTTACGGTCTACACTCAACGGTGGCGGATTACTCAGATAAGGCGTTGATGTCGCCGGAGAACCTGATTTTACCAACGGAATACCAGAGCTTGCTGTCTTCAGAAACATTTCGGCAGCGGATTCCGATTCAAGGATCCCAAGAGCTACTTTCAGAAGCTACTTCAATCACAACAGAAATTCAAAGAGAAGGAGATATGTCCAGTTTGATCAAAGCTAAAATTGCCTCGCATCCTTGCTATCCTCGTTTACTTGAGGCTTATATTGATTGCCAGAAGGTGATCATCAAAAGCTAGCTCATCCTCGTTTTTCACAAAGCACTGAATGCAATTGCATTAGCAGAGTTGAATTACAGTTTTATTATGTAGTTATGGACGCTACAAGGCCTAGCTAGGGAAAGAAAAGGCTGTTCAGATGATGAGCTTTTGGGACTTCGAGCTTTATTTATATATATATATATATATTTTGTAGTTGAACTCAAGCCAAATATTTGTTTTGTTTTGGCAGGTAGGGGCGCCTCCGCAGAGTGCACGTTTCTTAGATGAAATCCGGCGAGAAAACGACCTTTTCAAGCACGAAGCTGTCTCCACGTACTGGGGAGCTGATCCCGAGCTAGACGAGTTCATGGTCCCCTACCCTACTGCCCTCTCTCTCTCTCTCTCTCTCTCTCTCTCTCTCTCCACCCTTATGTATTCTTTTATGGGGTTTGGATTTTTCTGATCTGCCTTGTGTTTCTTTGTAGGAAACCTACTGTGATTTGTTGGTGAAGTATAAATCCGATCTTGAAAGGCCTTTTGACGAAGCAACCACCTTCTTGAACAAGATTGAAATGCAATTTCGTAATATCTGCACCGCTGCCTCCATCAGAAGCGTCTCTGGTCAGTCTCTCTCTCTCTCTTTCCAGGGAAAGATCCTTTGTTTTTTGTTCTTTAAGTTTGTTTTTCTTCCCTGTGATTGCATTAACGTGCAAATTATAAGCTTGTTATGTTATTGATGCGTTTCAATGGGCAAATTCATGTGTTTTTATTCACAGTGTCATCAATTCATGGTGTCTAGCTAGTTATGCTTTCCTAGTCCTAACTAGTCACTGGCCTTTTCCTTTTTCCTTTTCTTTTTCTTTATTAACTGCAACGACTGCTTTATCGATGTGAGAACTTCCATAATGCTAAAAGAATAAGCAAGAAATTTGGCTGTAGCAATAGCATCACAAACAAACAAAAGAAACAGCATAAAACCCTAGCTAACTAGACACTCGTGGCTTGTCTTGCGCTGGCAATCGTTGCTCATTTCAGTAAATACCTTTTGAATTTATAATCCGAAATTGCTTGTTCTCTCTTTGATAATTTGGATTTGGCATGATCTTATGTCATATTTCTATGCCTTGTTTTGTAAAAGTTGGACTAAGAAGGTTAATGGTTCTGCTGTGATGGACTTTGATACAGTTTCTGAACCTTTTCCCCTTTCTGTTCAATGTTGCATGGGCTTGAATTTACTTGGATTCACCCTTTCATCCTTCTATTGCGTTCCTTGCTTTCAATTTCCTTTCCCCTTTCCTGTTCTTCTTTTTCATCGTTTGTGTCAGAAAAATGAGGGTTCAAAGTAAGACCTTTTGTTTTAGAGATTCTGGATTTGACATTTCATAGCCAGCATGTGTACAGTGACGTGTGTCTTCCCAACCAAAAGACCATTGATTATGGAGAACCAAGTTAATGCTTCTTGGTAGAAGCATAAGTCCTAACTAAAGGAAGCGTAAGTTATTGCTTCTGTGTGATTTGTTTGTAAAAACGTTTGATTATCTTGATCCTCGTCCACAACAAATTGTTGCAATGCATATGAATCTAAATAATCACACTGGCATAGATGCTCATGTGTTAATGAACATATTTCACGTTGAACGAATGAATTTTATCACAGAATTGAAATATTTTGAATGAAACTTAAACTCAAACTTTGAAGTTGAATAATGTGCAAACTGCCATTTTGCTTCTATAATGACATCAAGTTGTTTTGATACATGAGCCCTCCAAACTCTCTTCATGGCCGTGTAACCTAATTAGTTTGAATCGTAATTTTTAATGGCAGAAAAGTAGTAAAGCTCTTTGTGGCATGTATTTACAGGTAAAATCATTTTAAAAAACAATCCACGTTAAACCCAGAATATCTGCGTTTGCTGATTGCATTAGTACTTCCCTGGCTCGTTTTAAAAACCAAATCCCTTAATACAGTACGGAATAGCACTTTTTAAAGCATTTATGGCCACAGAAAAGCTGCTGTTGTTTGCATTTGAAAGGGTGGAGGTCGTGCATATAAGATGAGTATCGCAGCCTTAGATCCCAAAGAAGATTATCAATTTAAATGTGATAAAGGTTGTAAAATCAACCCATAGTTTTTATTCGACAGTACACATTACCTTTTTCTAGATCTTCGTACCATTTCTCATCTCCTTCTCCAGTTCTCCTCTCCCCGTGTTTCCATGTTTTCTCTTCTGCTATGGTGGATTCTCAAATCTTTTAAATTTTCAGAAGACCAACGTTGGCTAAGATTCCGTAGACATGACATCGGATGTCCAATTGGACATTATATATTGGCATGCATTCACATGCGCTCCCATTGTGTCAAGGTACTTGTCTGCTTGGCTAGGCTGCTATTAATTGCTTTTGTGCGAGCTGTGAGCCTTTCTGGTCTGTGGTGCAATGTTTCTCTCTATCGTTGCATGTTTATTTATCGATTTAATACTTTTTTATTATGTATTTATCATCTTATATTAATGATGCCGGTATCTAGCTATTAATTATGTTATTGCTTTCAATACAATACAAAGTCTATCTCAGATGGATATGTCCCCCATGCATTTGGCATATACATTTGTTTAATACAGCTTGGTATATAGCTTTGCTAATAAAACCTAGAGTCTACTGTATTTTCGGAACTTCAGAAATTTGATATCAATATTAAGCTTTCCAGAATGACTTTACTCAGAAAATTTGTTGATGTTCTAACCCGCATTAATGCACATGATGACGAGGATATGCTTTTCCGCCATTTTTTGTGTTGACATGGAAGCTTGAATTCTATTTGCAACATGCATTAGTGGCAAAGAAAACAAAAGGTTAAAACCTCCTCAAATTATCATCTTCTCTGCCTTAACACTTGACTCGCTTGCTTAGCAGCCGTTTTGAAGTGATGCTAGTACAGTATTTCTGGATAATCAGACAGGATGTTTGTGCATCTCCTTTCTTTGTTTTAAAAAGGTTCCGCCTGAGTAATACACATCCATGGAGTGCGTACATACATGATGATTAAATTGCTTAAATTAGTCTATGCTTCTATCCATTTATGAGTCTTGAATGCTCTATCATGCTAGCCAGTACATCTATAATTGTACCTGGTTAATAGATGTACACAAGTACACGTTTTTGTTGGTAGCAGGGTGAGTGAATACATAGGGTGCATGGTGCAGGTGCCCCCTCAAAAAAACCTTCTGTTCCTTCCACAAACCAATTTGTAACACGGATGTTTTCTCACAATGGCACGAACGAGGGGGTCTGAACTCTTGAATAACATCAGCAGAAATCACAATGGGAGTGACAGTGCGTTTGGGATAGCACAGCCATAGGCATAGCCTGCATGTAATTCTCGACTGGTAGAGAGAGAGAGAGAGAGATAGAAAAGGAGAGTGATTGTTCGCTGTTTTCTGGTATGCAATGCAATGTGGGGCAGTGACTCCTACTTACCAGTAGGTGAATAAATGCGAGGTTAGGTTAATGAAGACTACTTTTATCGGTCTTCTTGCCCGGGTGGTCGGGGTTCACATGGGACTCCCGCACATTTCGCTGTTATCCCCACCAGCTTTTTTTCTTGGGCATAAGCCTCTAGTGAGAGAGAGAGAGAGAGTTCATCATTCAATGCCATCTCTGCTTGTCTTGCTTCTACTCTAGCACGGAGCAGCACCTGCTCCTCTTGCCCATGCTGTAGCTATTGCTTGTGTATGGATAGTATAATTGGTGGTCATCTCCGTAGACATTTGTTTCTTTGTGGCGTTGTGGGTCTCTGTGCTTCCTATTGCGCTTACTCGTGTTTTGGGTGTTGTTTTTTATTTTTTAAAAATTATTTTTTGATATTATTACATTAAAATATTTTTAAAATATAAAAATAATTTTAAATAAAAAATTTAAAGTTTTTAAAAAATATAGTTGAGATCGCCATCCAGACAGCCCGAGCACTCTTTAGGCTTGGAGCCTGGGTTTGCCCTCCCCCAAATACTAATTTACTCTCAAGTTGGTCCTCTGAGAATTTGCTAGCTTAGCCATCAACACCATCATTATATCTTATGATTTTAGTGAAGTATAATATAATTGAGGTTCTTTTGTAAATAATTTTTATATTTAAATATATGTTAATAATATTTTTTATTTTTAAAAAATTATTTTTAATATTAGCATATCAAAATAATTTAAAAACATTAAAAATATATTAATTTCAAATAAATAAATAAAATTTCAAATTTTTAAATTTTTTAAAAAACACAAATAAACATTTCATCAACTGGAAAGATATCGTGTTCTCTGGGAAATGCTTGCGATTACGGCTAGTTTGGGGGAGTTTAGATACGACTGAGGTATTAATTAATTTCCTGATCATAAAGACTGTCCTTTATCTGGGCAGGCTAGTCTTTGGCTAAAATAGAAAACCTATCAGTAGGCTATTCGCCTGGGATGTTTGTTAGGTTTTCGCCTTTCTGATCTCAATAATTTGAGACGAGAGACGAGAGTGAGTATTTAAATACTGTTTATTGAATAAAGAGTTTAAATATTTATATCATATTTATTAAATCTTAGATATTCATTTTTGCTATCTATTATTGATCAAGTACGATTCATTATTAAACATGAAATATTAAAATAATATTTACACTTCATTATTATCCACCAAATAAAGTAAATATTTTAAAAAAAAATCATCCCCGTGGAGATGGTTTTCATCGGGGAATGTTAAATTGCGATGTGAAAGCAACCCTCTCTCTGTAGAGTCTGGTCTAGTCTAGTCTAGCCTGAAAGCTTGATTTGATGGGCGTACAAACATGTCTGCTGTGGCTCCTGACTCTCTCGCACTCTGCCTTTCCCTGACAAACGATATAACCAAACGAAGCCACACGACACCAGCCTAGTGAATGGGCTACCTGCAAGCGATGGCCATTGCCACCGCTGCAACTTTTTTGAAGGAAAATGGTCCCTCGCTGTCTCAGCCCGTTTCCCGAGTTCATTCCTCCTCCTCCTATTCCTCCCTCTTCTTACTGCATATTAAATAAATATCTACTGATTATTTCTAAAGTCAAACAAATTAATAAGAGTAAATATTGCCATAACGTTTTCATTACAAGTTAAAAAAAACCATTAATTTACCGTGTCTTGCAATAATAATCCTATCATCTCACACAAACACGTATTTTAGATTTACTATATTGGGAAATGATAATCATATCACGTAGCTAGGGTTATTAAGTCGTCGAATAAATTAGAATTTTAATTAATAATCATGATGTTTGTGTGAAAGAATATGGACGTGATTATTCTCACAAAAAATAATTGTAGTATGTAATCTAGACAAAGTAAAATTAATGCTAAAAATATATTTAGCTAAAAAATAATTCTGTATGTTGTGTCTTGATGATACCGCATACAATGATAGCTAATAAATAACGATGTCTGCTCCCTTGAAACCAAGCATGTCTAATTGTTATTTTATTTTCTTATAATTTAGTAATTCTTAAATTATTCAATCGTTGAATTCACTTGGATTGGATTGCTGGCGTTAGCCATGTGAAACTTACATCTTCAACACTATATAAAAATTTAAAAGGCTGTTGGTTTGTATATCAAAAAAAATATTTTTTTATATTAATATATCAAAACAATTTAATATTATTAAAAAAATTATAAAATAATTTTCAATTATAAGAATAAATAAATAAAGACCATCTCCTCTTTTTTTTTCTTTTAGTATATCAAAAAACTATCTCAATTCAATAACTTAAATTATTAGTTAAAGTCTCAAAATATATTTTATATTATTTTCTAATATATCTTTTCAAATAAAAGTTATTTAAACTTACTTGGTATTACACTATTTTATATTTAATTTTTATTAAATAAATAAAAATAGTGTAATTTAAACTTATAACAATTTAATCAACAAAACTTTAATACAATATTAAATAATCATTTTAATAAAAAAAACTTAACTTAATAAATAAAACTTCAAGATATTATCTAAGAAGTGTTCAAATCTCTTATATCTGGTTGTCAAAGTGATTGGCAAATGAAAAAACAATGTAAATTATTTAGTTCTAGCCGTTTGTTTTTCTCTACACAAATGTATTATTGGAACAGATTTTATTAATGGATTGAAGTTTTTCTAATCAAGTAGGTCATTCAGTACAGAAAGATATATTCATAAGAAATTGTTCTCTTACAAATCTCTCCTTGCCATAAAACTCAAAGAAGTGTTGATCTACGTGACTGGCTACTCAGTCAGTTCAGAGATTGATGAATTCCTTGTATTTGATTTTTTTCTTCCTCCACAGTTATAATTTGTTTAACATTACGATGTCTTGAGTGCCATTGCTGCATCTTGTTGTATTTAAAACACCATTCGTCCCTTGATACCTAATCAATTTTTTAGTGTCAGAAGGATTTACTTTCTGTCTCGTCTTTCTAACTTCAAATCTTGATGACTTCAAAACTTAGAATAGTTTCAAAATTTAAGATTATTATTTTAAGGAAATTATTTTTATGAATGCATATCATAATACAAGTGTTCTTTTAAAATCGTTTAAAGATTAAAGCATGAGCAGCTAGATTCAATAATGTCTTTTATCATCAAATCAATAGAAAATAAATCTTATTGTGTGTTGATACGTCTTATTGGATTTCAAGCGCTTAAATAGTTTTTCAATCAATTGATAATTATGAACGTCCATGCATACGTTGTTCTTTCTTCTTCTTTTTTTGCCCTTTTACTGTGTTAATGTTGTTAATTGTCTGAAAATAATATAATCTCACCTAGTATAGTTTAAGTTTCTGGATGAATTGAGGTGTTTATTTGATGTGATATCAATTTTATTGATCTAACAATCATGAATTTAAATCTCAATAACACATTCTATTTGATAAAATCAACACAAGATTGAAGCATAAAACCGAATTCCTATGTGCCTCTTGATCAGCAATGACTGCGTCTGTTAAATAAGTACGGTAGAAGCCTGCATTGTTTACTGTGATCGGATGGTATAATGGGATGATAAATCAATCACTTAAGTTTTTATTCTCTAGAACTAGAAGGCTAGTTTTGACGACAGAAATGAAGGATCTCTGGTAATTTTTCTCAGGTTCTAGAGGGGTGCGTCAGTTTAAGTGATGTTAAACTTGAATGTCGTGAACTTAATTCGATTAAGTCTCAGTTATATACTGATCTAATTTTACAATTTAGATTTTCTTTCTCTAGTCATTCTTAAAATGGATTGAACTTTCTACACGTCTTGGATTCATGAATGTTATTGTCTTCTTCAAACAACACTGTAAACTGCATGTCTTGCGAATTTGTTGTTTTAACTATAATTTCAATATATGCCGATAGTGGTTTAGGAATTAGAAGTTATGCTGTTGAGGTTTAAAATTTATGCAGTGGTTATCTATCGAAGATTAGATGCATTGCCATTTCCTTGTGAAAAAATGAACTGGGTCCACAGTAATATTGTTGCAGCAGAAAGTAGTTTTACAAGTAGCTGCTGTGAAATTCGATTCAATTATATACGTTGTTTGCATTATAATTCGACAAGAAGGACACGAATGTATAATTTTGCAATTTATTTTGTGCAGGTGACGGTGCGCCATCATCAGATGAGGAGTTAAGTGGAGGGGAGATGGATATGCATGAAGCCCAACCAAGTGGTGAAGACCGAGAGCTTAAAGATAAACTTCTCCGTAGGTTTGGAAGTCATATTGGTAATCTGAAGCGTGAGTTCTCAAAGAAGAAAAAGACAGGAAAGCTACCGAAGGAAGCTAGGCAAACCCTACTTGGATGGTGGGATGTTCACTATAAATGGCCATATCCAACAGTGCGTATCTCCCTAGCTTCTTGGCTGCTTATGTTTTAGTTTTGTTTTAAAATATGCCAGTGGTGTAATTCTTCTTGTTTCTGATGCACGCACACACACACAAACAACATATTTATATTGAACTCACGAAATTATTTTCTAGGAGTGAGACTAATAAGGGTAGCATTATATATGTTTTGTCCTAGAACTGCTAGTTGTTTGGTGACTAGACCATGGATGATTGCTCTAAAGGCCTAAGGGGTCATTCATTAGGACTGGGAAACACTATATCAGGGAAGTTCCGTAATCATCTAAGGAGAAAAACTATACTGTTGAAGTTGAAAGATGAGTTTTGGTTCTTATAAACTAGATACAGAATGGCTGGATTGTGCACATGGATTTACCTAGATGATTCATTCTATGTTGATAGCTATTTAGGCTATGAATTTGTGTAGGCAGGATTTTAATTCGTATACAAAGTTAAACACTGGTATGATGATGATTTGCTTGCTTAATCGTCCAGGAAGCTGATAAGATAGCATTGGCCGAATCAACGGGACTCGATCAGAAGCAAATCAATAATTGGTTTATTAATCAACGTAAGCGCCACTGGAAACCATCCGAGAACCTGCAATTTGCTGTCATGAATAATCTTTCTGGGCAGTTCTTTGCGGAAGACTGAGTTCCATGTACATTCTAGAATATATTCTGTTGTTGCTTTTGGATTCATGTACATTATGCTGTGCAACATTGCTCGCATTGAAAATCTTATATTTAATTAGAAACAAAAAGAATGGGAAGATTGCTGTATCTTGGATCGTGTTTATTTGCGATTTGCCAACATAGATAATGACAATAAATGCTTAAATAGTTGGGATGAATAGTCTACTCATCATTCGTGGCTTCATATTTTTTTTCCCATTGATGTGTAATCTTCGAGGTCTATATTGGTTGTTTTGACTAGTGAGATGCAGATGTGCTAATACAAATGGAAGCTTGATAGATACACGGTTGCCTCTTTCTTATGCTAGGTGAAAAACTTGCAGCAGCATGTCATGAGGAGAGACTGTTCTTCCTCCGACATCACATGACAAATTCTGTTTGAATTGAAGTAAACCCCTCCTTAGGGTTTATAAGGATGAAAGTACAGCGAGTTAATTCAAGTTTTTTTTTTAATATCAAAATGATGTTATTTAAAAAGAAAGTTAATGTGTTTTTCTAATGGGTTTTGAGTGGATTACAGGTTAAATTGAGATTTTTATTGGATCATTCTGGTTTTTTTTTTTTTTATAATCATTAAGAATATATTGAGAAGGTTCAATAGCCAAAAAAAAATACAAGAGATATGAGAAAAAAAATTGATCTATCACATCAAACAATAAAAAAATTACCTAAGATTTCTTATTGATCAAATGATCTACTATGATAAACAACAACAAAAATTGGATCATTTTGAGTTGATCAGGTATTTGATTTGTTTACTGCCGGGTTGATCTACTGGACTGCTGACTCTCGTAGCCATGCATGAACTCGAAGCTCTTTAGCATTTGGTATGAAATAAATGCAGCGGCAATCTTTCTGATTGAACAAAGCATGCCATTATATGATTTTTGTTTTTATATGCCACTATTCTTATCATAAGGCAACTATCTCTTAGGTTTTCACCGGAGAAACTATTGAGTATATGATGTTGAGAATTCTTATATTCTGATTTTTATTTATTAAAGATTAAACATGTTTATATAATATTTAATATGATTTGATAAATTATTTATATTTATAAAAAAAAATTCATATTATTAAAGTTAAAAAAGAATATAATATAAATACATGGAATAGAATGATTATATCCCCTTAAATTCAATTCTCATCTTTTTTTTTAATTGTACTTGCAATTGCTACGATCACAATCCTTCTCTTTTTCTTTCTTTTTACACTTTGTCTGTATTTTCTTTTTTATTTTTTCACTCAAATAAAGTTATTTATAGATACTAATGATAAATAAGAAATCATAAATCATAACACTGGGTAAAAAATCATAAAACATGTCACTAATACTAACATTAATTAAATTTGTACTAAGTAGAAGTGGAGTCTTACCAGACTAATGGTTATTTCCTAACATATATAATCCATGAGAATATATAGGCAAGAATCTTGTTTCTAATCCCAATCAAAGCAATGCTATGTGGCTGATACATTCGAGTTTGTCTCTTCCTGCGAACTCTTGGAACTTGGTAGCCGTGGCTTTTAGGTTAGGATTGCTTGCTGATAATTTTCTTTAATTTATGTGGATATTCAATTCACACTAGTTAAGAATTTTATTTTATTCACAAATACCTTACGAACAATACACTCGTTAAACTTGATCATCCCTAAAACCTCCAAGATGGCTTTTATTTGAGGGGAAAAAATCAGTTTCTGAAAAATAGAAGACCGTAAAAAGAGGCCTAAAGCTTCATCATCGCGAGGTGAAAGAGTGCATCTTTCTTGGGCATGTTCATGGTAAGTTTGGTTAAAGGTTTTGGGATCCAAAGCAAGGGAAAAGTTCGGAAGCTTTTCGTTCAAGAGCTCATCTTATCATGCACACCTTTATGTCCTTTTTTTGTCAAGGAGCATGGATGCAAGTTACCTTTGCTCTCAACCTTTCGTCTTCAAAGGATTTGTCATCAGCAAGCTTAACCCATTAGTACAGGCTGGAGCCTGCACCATCCTCGGTTTTTTCTTTCTTCATGGCTAATTTAGAAGGCTACCTTTGCAGTTAGGAAAGACAATCGGTAATTGTGTGTTGGATTTTTTAATATTTATCTTTTATTCATTATTTATCAAGTAAAAAATTTAAAAATTATTCATTTATTATTTTTTATTAATTAATCAATAAAAAATAAAATAGTTTATATATATATGTTAAATGGTAAAATGATAAATATTATTCATATATGTGTGTTTTATGATGGTATTAAGCTATGTATATATTATATTACATTAAAAAAATCTAAATATCCTAAAAAATATCTATATAATATAAATATATATTTCAAACTAGATTCGAGTACATTTTAAATCGAATTTATTAATATTTATATCATATCTATTATTTGTTAAATTAAAAAAATTCCTTTTTATTCAAGTAAGAGCAATATCTATTAAATTGTTATCCCTATCTGCCGTCTCCTTAATAGCCCTGTTACCGTTATTAGAGAATGAATGTTAAAAGTCAAGCTATAGCGCCTCTCAGATCAAATAATCTGTCCCGCTCGAGAATTGCAAGGTTCATAACAATGTATCATATCAAATCTATAATTGTAATATCACATTGTAACTGTGAGGTTTAGGGTTCGTTTAATTTTTTTACGAAGGAAAAACTACTGTGTTGAAAAACGAATATATCGAACAATAAAAATAGAATTTTAGTAACACTAAGTTTACATACTAACTTCTCAAATAATTATATCTAAGTACGAATTTAAAAAAACTTGTAATGATATTAATATTTTAATAATTAAATAATCTCGATGTTAATTAAATAAATTTTAATATAAAGTGATGGTTTGTTTATATAAGTTCAAACTACTTATATTTGAAAGAATAGAACTAATGTCAAACTATTTAAGAGTATTCACTAAATACATTATACTATAATTTAAAATAAACGAGGAAAATATTATATATTTATTATAGATATCAACTTAAATAGCACACTATAAGCATAGAATGTTTATACTATAAATGGTACTGTAGTACTTGTATGGGGTGTTATTTTTTATTATTATTATTAAAAAATATTATGATCCAATCCTATTAGGTTTTGCCCACTAGTATCCAATGTCATTGAGTTTTATTACCGGCAGGACACGATAGGATTGGATCTTCAAATGGTGTTGGGTCTTGTTTTTAAAAGGACCTATCAAATGTTAAGGTTTATTAGGATTTTAAATTTTTTTATTTTTTATTTTTTTCATACAATAAAAAGGTAATAAATTGATGAGTTTTGTTATATTGTATAAAAATTAAGTAATGATAATATTTTTTTAATATGAGGTTAAGTTGAATTTCAATATAGAGGTAATAAATTGAATTTTTTTATTTTTTATTTACTTCAAATTAATATTTTTATTTTTTTCCTCTTGATTTTTTTTCTTTCTCTTATGTAATTTCATGTAGTAAAGAAAAAATAATGGAATCTTTTTTATATTGTACAAAAGTTCAATGATAATATATATTTTTATTTGAGATTATATTTAATTTTTTTATTAAAACATGTTTTTTTTTAGTGTTTCAAAAATTCTAGCACATTAATAATAATGGTGAACATATTATATGCATAATCTATTTCAATAAAAAAAAAAAAGAGAGAGAAAGATGAAAGTTGTCCCACCTGTTGAAGGATTATGTTATATGTAACGGACATCAAAAAATTCATTTAGTAATATTATTCTTTAAAAACAAATCTTCGTTACTATAGTGTGTTATATTTTATTGTTTTAGATTAGAAAAAATAATTTATATATTTTAATAAAATTTATTAATATACAAAAGAAAATAAAATAGTGGTATAAAAATTTTATATGTGCATATTTTTAATACATGTCTCACATATAATAGTAATGAAATCTTTAAAATAAAAGCATTAAGAAAATTTTTAATTCTAATGTTATCATTTTAGAGTTAATGGAGCTCTAAAATAAATTTTTTATTCACATTATATACTTTATATATTATATTATATCAAAGAATTTTTGAACAATAAAATTCTTATAAATATTATAATATAATATTATTTTAAATAATATTATTAGGATATTGAATTTAGCTAAACACATGTTTATTAAGTTTAACTTTATAACTAGAATCAAATTTATTAGGTTTGGCTTGACCACCAAACCCATTAATAATAAGTTATATTGTTTAGTAAAATCCAATGCTCCTGGGTTATATGCCAAGACAGCAAGCAGGAGGGACCAACAATGTTAGGCTTTGTTGCCACGGGGGCACAATAGTACTGGGCCTTACTCCATCATGGTCAAGTAATGTTGGTGAGATCGGTTTAGTCTGAAACAAACCGGTTGACCTAGAACTTAGATAACTTAGTAGAGATTTTGTTTTTCTTTAAATTTGTTTTTCCTCCTGCTTAGAAACCTTGTATATATATTAACTCATTTTAAAGTTTATTATCTAAATACTAGAATAATTTTTTTTTTCAATAGTTTTAAAGCACTTTAATATATATATTTTATATTCACAAGAAAAAAATTATATTTTTTTAATATAAAATAAAAAAATTCTTTTAGTTTAAATATTTCAACTTAGAAGAATAAGACAATTTCTTTCTAATATGAAATAAAATATCTTTTGAAATAATCTTTTAAACTTGATTATTTATAACATTTATAACCTATATTCATATAGATTATTTTTTAATTTTTTCATATAAAATAATAAAACATCAAATATTTTTTAAAAATTTTCTTGGGTGACTTGAAGTATTAGTCAGGTTTATTTCATTTAAAATCCAGATTTATAATTAGCATAGAGTAAATTAATCAACCTGCCAAGTCAACTTAGAATTCGAATGGCCTGACAAAAACCTATTAGATTCCCTTCTGTTTTTTTAGAAGTATTTTTTTTTGTCCAGAGATCTTTTTTTTCATATTTTTTCAATTGGTAACTAACTCATTTTAAAGTTAACTATATAAATACTTAAATAATATTTTATATTTTTAAAAGTAAGATTTAAAGTCCTTTAGTATATATACTTTATATTCACAAGAAAAAAATTTATATTTTTTTAATGTGAGATAAAAAGTTTTTTTGGTTTAAATACTTTAATATAGAAGAATAAGATAGTATCTTTCCAACATGAGATAAAAAACCTTTTAATATAATCTTTTAAACTTAATTGTTTACAATATATAAAGTCTATATCCACATAAATTATTTCTTTATTTTTTTAATATAAAATGTAAAAACCTAAAATATTTTTTTCAATTTTTTGGATTGACCTGAGTCAACTCATATAACTTGGGACCTAATCTCTTGGTTGGGTCAACCCCTGGGCCAAATTTTATAGGTTTGGTTACCATGAAAAAATAACTTTAAAGAATGCAATTGAAAGAAAATAAAGTGACAAGACCAGTTAAAAATTAAAAACAAAAAATTAAACAAAGTTTTTGCTCTTTTATTTTGTTCACATGCATCTTTTAAAAAATATTGATTTTTTTATTATGTGTTTAATTTTCAGAGTGATTTTTCTAGTTCATTAATGAATTTATTTTTATTTTTTATATAAATGAACTATGTTTTTGAAAATAAAAAAAATATTTTTAGATGATATTCTTAATATTTATAGTCTAATATGTTATTTTTTTATTCAATCAATTTAATATTTTATTTTTCAAGATTTAATATCTTGATTTATATTTGTTTTTGGATTTTTCAATTAATGATTTTATATTAATTTATTAACGCATATAATTTTTAATTTACTTTAATTACTTGTGTGCATAAATGTTTCAATTTGTTATATTTTTTGAATTATCAAAATGTATTGATAAATTTGTTATTAACTTGCTATGAAGTACAAGTCACGTAGGTTAGATAGTAATTATTTAAATCTAGATTATTTCTTTTAGTATAATTGAAATAGATACCTAATTTTAATGATAAATTTTTTTATTTTAATAAAAAAATATGTTTTAGAGTTAAATTATTTTCAAAACAATAATTATCTTGTTTAATAATATGATTATGATTGCTTTTCAAATAAGTTTTCATATCAAAATATATATCAATAATTTTTTTATTTTTTAAAAATTATTTTTAATATCAACACATCAAAATAATTTAAAAATACTAAAAATATATTAATTTAAAGTAAATAAAAAATTTTAAATTTTAAATTTTTTCAAAAGTACTTTTAAAATGAAAAAATAAATAACTATAATCATGCTAAAATACATTAAATTAATTTTTTTATTTTTTAAAAATTATTTTTAAGATTAGCTATTAAAACAATGTAAAATACATAAAAAATAAATTTTTAACCAAAAAAATTAAATTTTTAAAAAATATAATTTTCACAATATTCAAAACTTTATCTTAATTAGCATCAACTTTTTATCTCGAGGTTAGTTGATATCCCTGTAAGACATTATCACTGAATATTGTGCATGATGAAATTTCATCCATCAAAATGAATACCAGACTAAACCCCAACCGTCCATCAATAAAAAAAAAATCTAAAAAAATAGATAGAAGATTGCTATTTGAGTTTGATAATCTTCAGTGTTAATGTTTTTACATAGACATTAAATAATGGCAATGAAACCTAAAGTGGTGTGTCAGGTGGACTGGAAACTTAATAACTTAAAATCTGATTTATTTAAAATCTAATTAAAGTTTTATAAAAAATAAATTTTTTTTATCATATATAATCTGATTAAAAGCTTAAATTCACTTTTGATATTGTTAACCCCGTGAATATCTTTATTTTTTAAAATATTGTTTTTAATATCAACCTTTCTCTAAAAACTTTTTGGGTTGATTTATTCCACTGATTCATCCCGGGTTACTTTTTGAGCTGGGATTAAATTACATTATCCTGTCTGTACGTCAATATTTCATCTATTGGTTACAAAGTTGCCATGTCAGTGGATGGAGCACTCTTCTGCTGAGACTTGTCTTAAAGTCATCATTTCAACGAGAAAGTCTTGAGAAGACCAAAACGGAGCTGGTGCCATGGCATCGCTTCAACTTCAGTCAAGTTTTGGTTACCAATCTGCATCCTGTCGACACCTTCCCATTTCCCCCTTCTCATACCCATCCATTCGTTGCGCTAATGATCGCCAGCTACTTTTTAACCGCATTGCTCCTGTCTATGATAATGTACGTTCGTGGGTGCGCCCGCCCCTCGCAATTTTTAGATTGTTTCTTTTTGGTTTTCCTAGTTTCTAATTTTGTTTTGGACAGTTGAATGATTTGTTGAGTTTGGGTCAGCATCGTATCTGGAAACGCATGGCCGTATCCTGGACTGGGTAATCAATGCTGTTTTTGCTCTTTGTTACTGTGATTTTTTTATTCATTTTTTCTTTTAAGAAAGAACTTGCATGATATTGGGACAGAGCGAAATCGGGAGACTGCGTGTTGGATCTGTGTTGTGGAAGTGGGGATTTAGCATTTCTCCTGTCTGAAAAAGTTGGCTCCAATGGCAAGGTTTCTTTCTTTCTCTAAATCCTGTCTTGTGCTAGCTTGATTTATCACATTGTGTATGCATGCATTTATTTATCCATAGAAATGTGGAAAAATTTCTTGTCGAGATTTTCAGGTGAGTGGTCTTGATTTCTCCGAGGAGCAGTTATTGATGGCTTCATCACGGCAACATTTGCTTTCAAAGGCCTGCTACAAGAACATCGAGTGAGCATTGGTATATATATACACCCATCACGAGTGTGAAAGGATTTTCACACCCAGGGATTTAACATCTTAGGTAACCTGCTTTACATTCCATTGATTGATCACAGGTGGATTGAGGGTGATGCTACAGATTTGCCGTTTCCGGATTGCTACTTTGATGCTATTACCATGGGTTATGGGCTACGAAATGTGGTGGATAAGCGGAAGGCCGTGCAGGAGATGTTTCGAGTATTGAAACCAGGTCCTATCTTTTTCTCTCTTGTCTGAAAAATAACAAAGTGTGGCATTTCTCATCCTTGAGTTGATATGCAGGTTCTAAAGCATCAGTGCTTGATTTTAATAAAAGCACTCAACCATTTGTTGCTTCATTTCAGGTATTCATTTGCAAAATGGAATAAATGCTTTTCTTTAAGATATTGAATGTTTGTTGATGTTATGTGCCTGTTGGACTCTGAGGAATGAAATTCGATACTTAACAACAAATGCTTTTGCATCATATAATCGTCCTTTTATCTATGATAATTGATATCTATATGCTTTGAAATAACAGTTTTCCCGTTGCTTTTCAACCTTTTTTCCAAGAATGTTTGTTTGAACTTATTATCAGGCAAGTGTAGTGTTTACTACTAATCAGTATCTGATGAAACCAATTCTTTTGCATGTTTCTTTTCACAAGGAGTGGATGATTGACAATGTTGTTGTCCCTGTGGCAACTGCATATGGTCTTGCAAAGGAGTATGAATATTTGAAGGGCTCAATCAGAGAATATTTAACAGGTTTTTCTTCCTCTGTTACTAGTAATCATTATCCTGTTTGTTGGACTAGAATAACATTCATTGCAGAATACACAAATCTTAAAATCTGATGAAAGCACAATCCTCCAAACATTGTATTTCTATTTTTTTTTGTCTGTATCCATGATAAGGTCCTCTGGCTGCTCCCTTTGTCTGGAAACTTTCTCCAACCACTTTTCATGGTTGATAAGAGTCTGTGGTCCATTAATCTACTCCTTAAAACTTCATGAAGTTCTATTGTCAAGCTGGGCTACAAAAAGTTAAATCAAGCTGGGCTACAAAAAGTTAAATCATTACGAAGACCAAGACCATTAAGTTCAAACTTATTTTTTTTTCAATTATAATGTTTTGAAAGGCGCATGCCTCCCATCTGTAGTTTGTTTTATTTTCCTAGTTGGGTGACATGGTGTGTATTTTTTATACAGGGAATGAGTTGGAAGAACTTGCTCTGGAAGCAGGATTTTCTACTGCTAAACATTATGAGATTAGTGGAGGCCTAATGGGGAATCTAGTTGCCACACGTTAGATAAGGTTGGTTCTCAGTTTTAAACAGCATGTTTCATAGTTTTTGCGGGGACATGACATATTATACGGGGTTTGGTAATTTTTGTGTTTAGAATGTTGACTGCAACTTAGGCATGTCAAATGATGAACTCAAAGCCACAAAAACTTGGCAACATTAATAATAAATCCATTGCAATCGTTTTGAATGAAGCTTCGTATCTAGATGCTCTGCTTTTGCTATCCTGTCTGTTTTATAATGTTAATCCTAGACAGAATAGGAAATGTTTGTCAACCTGTCAATCAAGATGTTCGTATTCTTAAATTATTTCAAGAAAAAACATCTTAAAACTTATAATTCTAGTTTTCCTGGAGCTGGATTTGTTGATTTGAACCTAAAAAATTAGCTAAATCTGTCTCTAAAACTTCACACTGCCATGCACTTTTGTCCAACTCCACGATTAACTTGGGAATTTTGGCATTAGTGCCCTAAACCTCATCTCTGCAGCTTTGTAATTTAACGACAACTTCTCATCATATTGTTTTGCAAATGCTTCCTGCATGGTGCTTTAGTAAGCCAACTGTAGCCTGAGATGTTTGGCCTGTTCCACTAAATATAACTAGTCTGAGCTCACTGTTCCTTTGTAAAATCTACCTCTCATCCATCCTGAGAGGTCATCTTGGGTAGAATGGACTATTGTTGGTGGAAGCGATTGATGCTGAAATACCAAAATTAAGGGGGTGACATGGGTCCTCATATGTGTCATTGAGTTCCATGGTCCTTTCGTCTATGAATGGAGGATTAGTGGGAAGAGATGTGTTCCTCAGTTGTTAGCATTTGTAGAGCTTTTGACATTGTTGGTAGAAGTGATGAGATTTCTTGTGTGCATAGAAGGTCCACACGCTCTATCCTTGTAACATCATTCTGAACATTGTTATCATGGTGATTGTGAAACATCAGATTTGGGTCATAAAGCTCCTCCAGAGTTCCTGCCTGGAATTTTTTCTGTCTGTTTTATCCCACAGAAGAAGTGGATTTATAGAAGACGTGTTCAATGACTGACCTTTCTTAAAGACTTCATAAATTGAAGAGACTGAAACTTACTAATGTGATTAGGCCGTCTGTGTAATCTTGAGGTTTTGCTCCTGTTGTTATGCATTACTGTAACAATCTCCAACAAAAGCACCCCGAAGCTGTAGACATCTGCCTTTTCTGTTGGGTTAGGTACTCTGGAGCAATGTGTCCTCTCAAAATTATTTGAATTCATTGTTTGTTCGAAGATTCAACTTTACTATCTGTGATATTTCATTTAAAGTGCTGCAAGATTACTGAGCTAGCCAATCATCCTTTGAGCGGGTTGGAAATGTTTGAAAAAGGATACTTACAATGTTCCTGGGATGGCTGCTGATGTGACTCATTATCTTCTTGGAAAGATCTGGCCAACCCAAAATCGGCAATTTTAGAACGAAGCCTTGAATCCAACAGATATTTATCTCTGTGAATGATTCTGATTTTAGAGTTCTCATGAAAGTAGACTAAACCTTCTGCAGTACCAATAATTATCTTGTATCTATTCTCCCAGTTCAGCGCCTTGCCTTTATTTTGATCTGCCACGTTTAGATATGCAAAACACCATCAAGTTCCATTTCACTCAGCATTCGGACGAACACAGACAAAAACTGGTAACAATCAGCAATGAAGAAGGCAAGTATTCTTCGTTGTTACTGTATTGATAGCTGTTGGAGTTGGACATGAATTGGGGCTCTCAAGATGGGCAATCCCAAGTCTAAAATCAATATAACAGAAGAGAACTCCCTGTGAAAACTATCTTAGACGGTGTAGGTTATGTGTAAATTAGCAAGATCCCGAAGGTTATTTTAACTCTACAATTTGGAGTAGAGATACATCCTCTAATTGACAGTGTAGCAATTAGGCTTTATGCTCATTTTACAATAGGGTTTTCGCAATTCCAAAATTAAGGTGTAAATATAGATTTTTAGGTGCCAAAAATGAAACGATCGAGACTCTTGCTGGGCAGCCATTCATACACGAGAAGGCTTTCAGGTCCACGCCACCAATCCGCTGCTCTATGTCTTTTGTTAAAAAGCTCTTTCCCTCGTAAACGGATCCGAATCTTGCGAATTTGCAGCAGGAGAGTCTAATGTACATTGCCGCAGCTATATCTCACGTACTGATATTGGTTGCATCGTATCAAAATTAATACTTTAAAAATACCTGGAATTGATATCTCTGGAAAAGTATAAAACAGAAGCAGGATTCTACTAAAAAATTTCACTTAAAGATTTGCGCATAGCCTGAACTTCAACTACAACTACAACGCAGAGTGCAGAACGACAAGAGCAACAGCGACACCAGTAGTGAGGAATTTTGTAAAGGAGAAATCTTGTTTGTGGAGGCTTAATCAACACGTCCGAGCGCAGATGGCGTGGAAAGGCACCGGCAGGACCCACGTGTGGCCCACGGCGTGCCAGAAGAAGACAGCCATCCAAAATCGCTCAAACACTCCTTTGCTGTCCATATAGCATGGCTGCTACTGATTCTGCAGCTACTTAATTTCTTTTTATCCCCACTTCTCATATGAACGTGGATGCCACCTCCCCCATGCCATACCTTAAAAGACTAGCAAAGGAGGTCCTAACCTACTAACCATCAACGTCCACCACCCCTGCACCACCACCACCACCAAATTGGGCTCTTAATTTACTCTTTATTCTTCATGTCTTCAACAGTGACAGGCTAGGTCTCCTCGTTCCTTTTGTCTCGCAAGGATTAAGTGCAGGAAGAAAAAGTTTATTCAGTTTGACTTCTATAAATGAATATTTTGCATAGGAATATATGATATTCACGTATAAATTATATTAACTATTCGTATAGTGCTTTCATCGGTTCCTAAAAAACCGTATTTAAGAAAATTGCTTTATTTTATTTTATTTAAGTTATATTGGTAAATGATAAAAAAAATATTATCACTATATCCATTTTGGAGAGTTTTTTTTTTAATAGATATAGAGAGTTTATTACATAAATTTATTCTTACACAACAGAGTTCTCTTGCTTCTTTTTTTCTTTTTCTTTTTATAATGTGTTCCCTTGCTAATTTTAATAGTGTTCTTCACCATGTTTTGTATAAAAATATGTACATGATACCGTATTATTGGTCTCAAGGATTAAAAAAACAATTCTTTCAGTGTGGAACATGGAATCTAGGACCACCTGCCAACGGATTTTATTTTTTTTAAATTAGCATAGTTTTAATTTTTTTTAAATAGCATATTTTAATAAAAGTTATAAAGAATAAAGATATTTAAAAAAATATTAAAATGGGTTGCATAAATTCCAGAAAGGATAAAAAAAGAGAGAAAAGAAATGAAAAAAATATATATGATATAGAAGTGCACCAAAGCTCCATTCACAAATATTATTAGAAAGATTTTGTAGAATTAACTCAATAACACTAAAAAACTTTATTAATGATAGTTGTAGTGGGTAATATGCGCAGCTAAAAAATTAGAAATTTATTAATATACTTAACGAGTGTGTAACCTTGTTCCGGCTACCTACCGTTCTACCAAATTAATTAGCAGATTTTGCTTATAAATTAGAAATTGAATATTAAAGAGGATGATGTGCTATATATATAGATGCACCATTAATTGCCTGGATCTTGTCGGCGCTAGGACGAGTATGAGGCCACTGCATATGAAATAGAGGACTACTCTCCATTAGCCAGAAATATGTTGCAAAGGATGGTTCAGTGAAACTGTAGTTTTTGTTTTTTAATTTTTTTATTTAAAGAAATATTAAATTGATGTTTTTAGATATTTTTTATGATTTTGATATTATGCTAATATTAAAATTAAAAAAATTATTTTAATATATTTTTAGTTAAAAATTATTTTTAAAAAATACCCTGCAATGTATTGCACTGTATTACCAAAACACAATTAAAAAAAAAGGAGAGAATTCCTGTACGAGGAAATTATTTTCTGTGGATGAAATATTTTATTTGAGTTATGGCACAAAATATGGTGCTATCAAAGCTGGCTAGTGCATATGAGCCACTTGAACGATAACTCAAGGTCTTCACTTAACAAAAAAAAATCTCAAAAATAATAAAGTATATTTATTAATTATTCTTTATGAAATAAAAATTGAGTCCACTTGACAAAAAATCTCAAATACAAAATGGAAATTGCTCAAGACCCCATTTATCAAATATACATAAAAAAATTCATAAATATTTTTTAAAATCTCATTTATAATTTTGTTCAATATTTTTATTCAAATTAAGTCGACTTTGGGTGTCACCATCATATTTTCGTAGTTGTTCTTTGGCAAAACCTCTTATTCTACCCTTTATCTATTGTAACTATTCATTTTCATTAATTTATTTGATTACTATCTTTAGTTGTAAAAAAATAAATAATAAGTATGTTGGAAGAAATTATGGTTTTTGCTATTTGCTCTGATAATGAATTGTTGATTTAATTAAATAACGAAATAAATAATTAAATAAAATATATAGATATTTCTCTTCATCACAGGTTAATAAATCTTCGCAATTAAAAAGATCCCATGCATAGATAATATACACTTTCAATTGACGAGCCTAATTTAAATTTTCTTGTTTACAAAAATATTCATTAAACAGTTGGTCCTAATTCAAATATTCACCCTTCAAACCCTAAACTTTGAGATGGGCAGATGTTGTTTCCATATTTTAAAAGTATTATTAAAAAAATTAAAGTTTTTTTATTTTATTTATTTATTTTAAACTAATATATTTTTAGTATTTTCAAATGATTTTGATGTACTAATATCAAAGATAATTTTTAAAAATAAAATAAATTATTAATATATATTTTAATATAAAAAATTATTTAAAAATCAACTATAATTACAATCTCTAACAAGCTTTAATACTTGCGCTCCGAGCATCAAAAAAGCTGTTCTTGGACTTTATTTATACTGCCATAAGAAGTGCTTCAACCTCGGACTTCTTGATAAATTAGAATAAGGTTTGTCCTGCTGCGGTAGCTACTGATAAAGCTTTCAAACCGAAATGGAGATTGTTCCAATTAAATCCCCTGACAGATCAGCTGCTTTTGTTTTTGGTCATTAAATGTTTTTTTTTATTGGAGGATTTAAAATTATAATTGTAAGAAAAGTGCAAAAGAGAGGCTATAAAAAGGCTGTAAACATAAACTGCCTTAACGGTCTCACTGCCCTGCTCCAAGCAGAGTAATACCTGGAACTTTTTAGTAGCTGAAGCTAACGTTCTTTGTTCTCCCGGAGATTATTTCCAAGAAAAGTAAGAAAAAGGAAAGCTACGAGATGAAGAGCATCAGGAACTCATCTGTTCGATTTTTTCTTTTTGTTGTAGTAGCTATCTTCATTAGATTTGCCATGATTTCTGTAGAGGCAAGAAAGCATCACAGCAACAGAAATAAACCTCACAAGCACCTTAAAGACAAGGGCAGCAATGGCCACAATGCTCCAGACCCAGCTACAAATATTCCAGGCCCTCCCCCAGCCCCTCTTCCTTATCATGGTTCTTATCCTCCACATTCCGTCATTTTTGACGTTTTGTCATTTGGAGCCAAGGGTGATGGAGTCTCAGATGATTCAAAGGTACGTGATTGCCAAAAGGAACTGTGAAAGAACATGTTCTTATTGGCAGAAATTTCTCCATGTGTTTCTGCATTTTCTTTGAACTTAGCAACAGATCATGGAGCAAGTTTTTACTAGCTAGATTTTTCTTTTTTAATAATTACTAGAAACTGAATGGTAAGCTAAACAGGCACTTTTAGCAGCATGGAAAGCTGCGTGCAAGGTATCTGGGGCTGTAGTGGAAATCCCGGCGGAATTCAAGTTCCTCATCAAGCCCATAACTCTCCAAGGTCCATGCATGCCTCACCTTGTACTTGAGGTTCGCTTTCTCTTCTTTTCAACTGATCTGATGAGTGACTCAACTCTCGAGTAGTAGTTATGAATAAATAGATCTAAAAGGCAGGAGGTATATTCCTAGCAATCTAATTTTATATGGATAAGGTCTGTCTAGTTTTAATATTAGTACAGTTCCTTATTGTTTAGTGCTCTACACATAAAGCTGATGCAATGTAAGTGGAACTCCAACAGGTAGATGGCATTCTCTTAGCTCCACCTCAAGTAGGTGCCTGGCCTAAATCCTGCTTGTTTCAGTGGCTAAACTTCAAATGGGTTCATGACTTCACCATTCAAGGCACTGGAAAACTTGATGGTCAAGGATCTGCTTGGTGGAGTCCCTCTGGAGTCTACTCTATCCAGGTTTGTCAATATAGGGTCTCAATTACCTTCTCCAGAACAAAAACGAAAAAAAGGCATGCAAAATTGAAAGCTTTAACTTTCCTCTTTCCTTTCTTTGATGTAAATTATGCAGAAGAGCTCCAAACACAATCCAGATATGAAAGTACCAACCGTAAGATCATAATCTTTGATAATTACAATTAATTTTATTAAGTTGTTATGGGGGCCTGCCTCAGGATTAAAATAATTAAATTCTTGACCATGTTCTTAACACAGGCTTTGAGATTCTATGACAGCCATAATGTTACAGTTCGCGACATCCAAATCATGAACAGCCCTCAATGCCATCTCAAATTTGACAGCTCTAGTGGGATCAAAGTCAATAATATCACGATTAACTCACCAGAGAATAGTCCAAATACTGACGGCATTCACCTGCAGAATACAAAAGATGTAGAAATTCAGCACTCTAATATTGGATGCGGTAAGAACCGATAGATCAGTGCATTGATCTCTAAGCTCTCCATCATTTCATATAGAATTTTATTTCTTTCATGGAACATACGTACCGGCAAGATTGGAAGACCATACACTGCACGTCTATTGTTAATTCATAGTTAATTTTGTCGAGCAATGACCCAACAGTCGGTCATGTTCCATATTGTATTTTTAGTTTAGTTTTTAGTTGGCGATGAGTTGGTTCATGGCACGCTAGAATTCCAGGGAAAAGCGATACCTTTTGTGTAGAAAAAAGAAAGAGAATACCAAAAAGTTATCAGTTTATGCACAAGTCGGTTCAAAAACTTTTTAAACGGCATAACTGTCACTAAATTAACAAGCTTTCGAGACAGGCATGCATGAATAAATGGTGCAAACAGATGATCATACACATAATTTTCATATTCAACCACTATGTGGGCCTGGTTTGTGAGGAGTTCTGATATAGTAAATAAAAAACTAGCCCGCACTTATTGGCATATAAAACTCTGCCAGTGACCCGTCAGGTGGAGCTGCCCGGGCAGGTTTTCTACCAAGCCGCCAAATTTAAATTTCAAGGGTGTCTTTTTATTCAAAACTCGGATCAACTAGCCACTACTCTTACTCAACCCGTGACCTGCAGGGTCTCAGGCCGGGTTGATCTTATAACTGTTATTGGTGAAATCAATACATGCATTTGTTTATTGGGTACTAATCTTGGGCTCTCAATTTCTAACAGGGGATGACTGTGTATCAATACAAACTGGTTGCTCTAATATCCATGTTCATCACATTAACTGTGGACCTGGGCATGGTATAAGGTAAAGTCATAAATTATTGTAATAAATGAAAATGATTACATTTTTAGAGAAATCTGTGGAATATGCACTAACCAAATTCATGAATATTTGCAGGATTTCATGGTTAGAAAACTGTTCTGATTAATTAATTTACTTCATGTTATTTTTGGTTTTCTTAATTATAACTGCAGTCTCGGAGGACTTGGAAAGGATAAAAGTGCTGCCTGTGTCTCAGATATTGTTGTAGAGAAAATCTCACTACAAAATACTTTGTCTGGAGTCAGAATAAAGACATGGCAGGTAAGTCTTAAAGCACAGATAATAGTGTGAAAAAAGTCGTTGAAATTATTTGTTTTAAATTCTAAACCACACCTTTTTTATTAAATCTCTAAATAAATCTCTATCTTGGGAAATCGTTTGCAATTATATCACTGCAGGGAGGTGTTGGATCGGTAAAGAACGTGACATTTTCCAGTATTGAAGTATCAGATGTGAAGTATCCTGTAATAATCGACCAGTTCTATTGCGACAAGAAAATCTGCAAGAATCAGACAGACGCTGTGGCAATATCTGGTGTTAAATATGACAGAATCATAGGGAGTTACTCAGTGCAACCCCTTCATCTAGCATGTAGCAATGACGTGCCTTGCACCGATGTTGATCTGATTGACATTCAGTTGAAGCCCAGCTCCAATGGCTTTCGAGGTTTTCGACAGGCTCTGTGTTGGAACTCTTATGGGAAATCACAAGCACCCCTTCTTCCTTCAAGCATAGACTATTGCTTGAGAACCAAGAGTAGGTCTGTTAAGACAATAGCAAGGTCGCGCACTGAACATATTTGTCCACCATGAGCACTGATAATTATCACTTGTGTTAGCCTTTTTTTTTTTTTCTGTTTCTTCTCTGCTTTTCATGTAGGAGGTATTGAATTTATGGTTGTGTTGTTTTTAAAGTATTTTTTTATTGAAAAATATATATAAAAATTTTTAATTTTTTTTATATCAACATATAAAATAATTTAAAAATATTAAAAATATAATTTTAAATGAAAAAAAGTTCAAAACTTAGTAAATTGTAGTTCCAAACATCATGTTGGTCTCAAAGCCTCCCTTCCTGCGGATTTTTATTTTGGGAACGAGATGATTTTCCACTCTTCTCCATTTCCTTTTCTTTTCAATGATGAAATTAATCAGAGTAAAACTTTGAAAGCACAATGTAGCTGTGGGTAGCTTGCATTTAACTTATGAGAGTTTATGTTTATATATATAAGGAAAAATACTAACCTTCTTGCTCTATCATAAATATTATTAATTTTATAAAATATTATTAAAACTATTTTTTAAGTATTTTACACGATATAAATAGGAATAAAAAATACATTTTTTGCAAAATATTTAACACAAAACAAACACACCCTACAAAAATTTAACATATTCATCATTCATGGAAATTTAACATATAAATTATTCATAGCCGGATGAATAAATAATACGATTAATAGATATATGGATTACAAACAAAAGCATATCTTAAAAAATGTGGCAAATTGATACTTCGTGGCACCAAAATACATGTCACACAATTACGTGAATACTTTACAAAGTAGTGAATACTTAGCATTATTTAGAAATATAGTTGTAATTATTTTTAAAATATTTTTTATTTTAAAATATATTAAAATAATATACTTTCTTTTTATTTTTTAAAAATTATTTTTAAAATCAATATATCAAAAAATTCAAAACATGAAAAAAAAAATTAATTTTTAACAAAAAATAAAATATTTTTAAAATTTTTTAAAACATGGATTGATTTGTGTTTCCAAACACTCCTTTAATAATTATTTTTAAAAATATACTAAAATTTTTTTAAAAAGTTTTTTTAATGTATTAAAATAATATTTTTTTATTTTTAAAATTTAATTTTAATAATAACACATCAAAATATTTTTTAAATATAAAAAAATAATTTAAAGCTAAAAATAAATAAATAATTTAAGTTGCCTTGGATTGAGTTAAAAATTAAAGATAAAACATTATTATTAAAGAACTTATGCACTTGTTAAGGGAATAATAAATATGAAAGAAAAATATGATATTACTCCATCAATATGATTGGCCCGGGTTTTTATTTGGTTTAATAAGGGTCAAAATCTTCGCCTAATCAAATTTCAGTTGGGTCATACATGGTGTTCATTCATCTCATTACCCAAGCTAAACCTGAACTGTTATTTACCAACTTTTTTTATATACATAGTTATTATAAACACTATAAAGAGAATCTAATTTTATAATTTTTTATTTTTAATTAAATCTTAGTTTATAAGTAACAGACATATTTTCTCTGAGTTTTTAAAATATATAATTATTATTAAAATATCATAGTGAAAACCCTATAAAAATCAATCTAAGTTCCTAACAATATTTTATTATTGGAGTTTATTTTATAATTATAAATGATAATTAATTATTATTAATTAAGACCATGCAAAATTATTGTGTTGGTGTCACTAGTTAATGCCCTCAAAACAATGCACTTTTTAGGCGATCTCTCTAGACTAGGGAGAAGAATTTTAATAATCTGTCAAGTAACCTCTTTGATCATATATATATATATATATTAAATCACATCTATTATTAATATTTTAAATATAATTTAGAAAAATAAGTGTACCCAGTAGATGAGATTGATTGCATTAATTTACGAGAATGTGATTTTGTGACGTGCTATAAAAAAATAAAAAAATTTGACGGCAGCTGAATATTTGTGGAACCAAAAAGAATGGATACCACAGCAGCATATAGCCAAGCCGAAAGAAGAAGTGAAGAATTGCTTGCGTGGATGGGCAACTCTACTGCCCAATTATAATGAAGGCATTTATTCACGTTGTCCACTTTCCTTAAGAAAAATAAAATCATTTTTCATTATTTCCAGTTATTTAAAATTTACTAGACTCACACTTTTTTATTTATAAATGATAACTAGAAAAGAAAAAAAATCATAATATTGGGAATATAAAATGGTAAATATTGAAGATGGCAATGTAAACATGGGGCAATCAAATCTTTTTTTAATTATTATTTTAAAGTAGAAAAATCAAAAGCCAGCAGCGGTCACGGACCCCACGCTTCCCTCCTCCTCTCTCGAGCTTTTAAGAAACGTGGACGCTCAAGAAATGGCCACGCAATCAAATGATGAAATTGCCATATCGTTCGCATGGTCTGCACTGCACTGAATCACTGGATGAATCTTAAACGCTCGCTGCTCTCTCTTTGCCTCCAAAAACATTTCCTTACAAAAGCACAGTTTGAAATCTCTCCTCCTTTCCTTTAATTCAGTTAATTCCAGGTAATTTCATCTCTGCATCTCTTCGTTTTCGAATTTGTTTGAGAAAATTGGAGATGTGCTCAACTGTTTGCATAAAAATGATGAATCTAATTTTGAATTCTACTGCTTTAGCTTAAAGCAATCTCTTTTCGTCTTAATCTTTTGAATTTTCATTTACATTTAGGGTTTAGTATAATCCTTGAAGGTTTATAAGAGGATCAAATTTGAAGGAATAATAGTAAGAGTATGAGTAATGGCAACATATGGCATCATCAATTATTCCACCACCAGAGTTTGCTTCGTCCAGCTAGTTTAGAGCATCAAAGCAAGCTCGATTCTTCTGGAATTGTTGCAAAATATTTGTTTAAAGCTTCTCGTAGGTCTTCAAGCTTTTCTGGAAACGATTTGAAACTGAGGAGATCAGAATCAGGCATCGGAGGATCACGTCGCTCTGTTATTTTCACTCCGCGAGCTGTCTTAGACATGGAGCCCTCTTCTGAGGTAATTTCTTTTAATACTAATAAAAATTAACAGCTATTTTGCATTTCTAAATTCAAATTGATTTCGCCTAGGATGAATCTTATGTTATGCACATTAATTTTTGGTCCTCCGAGTATTCGGAGGTTTTAACAAACCCTTTCCGTGCAGCAGCTAGCAGGAAAATTCAACCTTGATGGAAATATTGAAATGCAGGTATTTATAGTCAACTATGTATGACTGGAGCCAAGTTATGGTGTTTTTGTTGGTTATTGTAGATGTGATACAGATTCCTTTCTTCTAACTGAGCAGGTTTTTGTCAGCAATTCCTCGACTGCATCCGTCGCACATATAAATATTCAAGTCACTTATAGTAGTGATTCATTGCTCCTGCACTGGGGTGCAATACGTGATAGAAAGGAGTGAGTCCTGTGTACCCGCACTAGGCTATATTTGGGCTATGCTTTGTTTTCATTTCGGTTTATGTCATTGTAGTTTCAGATATCTTTCTTTCTTTTGTTGGTTTTCTCTTGTGTCAGAAAGTGGGTGCTTCCTTCTCGTCAACCAAATGGAACCAAAAATTATAAGAACAGAGCCCTCAGATCTCCTTTTATAAAGGTAATAGTGAAAAAGAAAAAAACGAGATTCTTTGCCTTTCATTTGGCCCAAAAAGGTTTTGCTGATCTAAATGATTAATTTTAGCTTGTTTATATTTTGTTTTTTTCCTAGTCTGGTTCCTATTCTTACATCAGCATAGCGATTGATGATCCTGCAACACAAGCTATAGAGTTTCTTGTAGTTGATGAAGCACAGAATAAGTGGTGAGCTTCTATAATATTGCTTTTTCTAGCTCCCTGTGTGTTTTACGAGCTCATTACAATGGGATGATTCTTTTTGTTATTTCATCAAAATTTGGCAGGTTTAAGAATAATGGCCAGAACTTTCATATCAAGTTACCCATGAGAGGGAAGTTGATAATTCCTAATGTCTCAGTTCCTGAAGAACTTGTACAGATTCAAGCATATCTAACGTGGGAAAGAAAGGGTAAACAAATGTATACCCCTGAGCAAGAGAAGGCAAGTATTAAGCAGCTGTTTAATTATAAAGACAAACTATCTGTACGGTCAAACTAAAGTATTTTAATTTTGCATTTTTTCTTCCCTGTTTGTTTTCTCTTTTGTCAGCAAGGAAACACTAGTGTCATGGTTTTTTTCTTTGCACATGCAATTCTCCTAAACTCTTTTGATAAGCCCTTTTCAGACAACTTTCTTTGGGTTCTCCATTTCTCTCTCTCGCTTATTTATGTTTTCTCATCTCATTTCCTTGTTTCATTGTGAGAAATCCATCCGATCCATCACATTGATCTTCCTCTCTTCCTAGCATTGTATGATATACCTTAGTAAGAGATCAGGGTGATAATAATTGGCTAGAAACCAAAATTTATATGCTTGAACAGTGTATGACTTGGAGAGGAGCAATTCGTTACAAACTATTAAATAATGAAATGGTGTATTGAATTATTCCGATCATGTATTTGGTACATTGAAAAAGGTCACTATCCCTTGAAGTGAGGTCTCTGGCTTGAGAAATTAGAGGTTGTCCTGCCTTTAGTGTTTTTTCATAAAGTGTTGGCTGATAAGAGTTGAACTTCTAGCTAATGCTTGCCATCCCAAGACTTCTACCAATGCTCCAAGGAATAGCCTTTTCTTGGTTAAAGTTATAATTCTATGGTTTTGAGGTGTCAAGCATTTTGTCGTTCTTTTAGTGGATAATTTTTCTTGTGATAGGAGGAATATGAATCTGCTCGCTTTGAGCTATTGGAGGAAGTAGCCAGAGGCACTTCCATTGAGGATCTCCGAGCAAAACTAACAAACAAAAATGATAGATGTGAAATTAAGGAGCCATCCGCCTCTAAAATAAAAAACAGAATACCGGATGATCTTGTGCGAATACAAGCTTATATCAGATGGGAAAAGGCAGGGAAACCCAATTATTCTCCGGAGCAGCAACTGGTAAATTTCCTTACTTTTCTTGGTTGGTTAGTTTCCGTAATGTTTTGTTTTTTGTTTTAGTTGCTTCTGCTAAAGTAAACTGACACATGTCAGTTTCCATTTACAATTTAATGAGACTTCCCCTGATTACTTGTATGTGGCATTTGCTGGATAATGTTTGCATGCATATAGAGGGAATTTGAAAAGGCAAGAGAAGAGTTGCAAACTGAACTGTACAAAGGTGTCTCTATCGATGAAATTCAGAAGAAGATTACTAAAGGAGAAATCAAGACTAAGGAGTCAAAGCAACTTCAAAACAAAAGTTATTTTAGCAATGAAAGAATTGAGCGCAAAAAGTGGGACATAATGCAGCTTGTCAACAAGCATGCTGCTAAATCTGTAGAGGACAAGGTTTCTAAATCTGCAGAGGGAAAAGCTTCAGTGGAATCAAAAGTCTTGAAGGCTGTAGAGCTTTTTGCTAAGAAAAAGGAAGAACATGATGGTGGTGCTGTGCTGAACAAGAAAATCTTTAAGCTTGCTGATAAGGAACTTTTGGTACAGGATGAGCTAATTATCTGTGTACCCCTGCTCCATCAATTACAGTTTTTCACTTGATGAAACTTTTCTTAACTTTAAATCTCCTCGCACATATTCAAGGTACTTGTAACCAAGCCTGGTGGTAAGGTGAAGGTTCATTTGGCCACTGATTTGGAACAGCCAGTTACTCTTCACTGGGCTTTATCTAAAAAGGCTGGAGAATGGTTGGTAAGATTGTTTAAACATTAACTTTAGACACAACACTCAAGATGATATAGCCCTTTGGAATCGATATCACTGTCTTCATCTTCTATAATCCGTAGCTAGTTTTTCCATTACATTTTCAGATGTAATGAATGCATGCGTGATTTTGCAGGAGCCACCTCCAAATGTGTTGCCTCCTGGTTCGATTTCTCTTCAGGTGGCTGCTGAGACACGGCTTAAAAATGAATCCTCTATTGAATTTTCTTACCAGGTGGGATGTTAGATTTTCTACGTCTTCCTGTGGCCCAAAGGGTTTTGAAATCTAACAATACCTTTCAATTCTAAAAAGTACCTGTTAACAGGTGCAATCTTTTGAAATGGAGATTGAAAAAGATACTTTCATAGGGATGCCATTTGTCCTTTTGTCTAATGGAAGATGGATAAAGAATGATGGCTCAGACTTTTATATTGAATTTGGCAGAGGATCTAAGCATGTCCAAAAGGTTGCCCGCAGTTTCGTATCCCAACAAATATTTCTTTCACTCTGCTTTTCATCATTTTTTTTTATTTACTAATTGGATTTTTTCGACAAAGGATGCTGGTGATGGCATAGGTACTGCCAAGGCGTTGTTGGATAAAATTGCAAAAATGGAGAGTGAGGCACAGAAGTCTTTCATGCACAGGTCAGTAAAATGTTTATGTATACATAGTTTTTCTTGTGAACTGCAAAAACACAGCTATATGGCTGTTATCAATATTTCCATTCATCAATCACTTTCATCAATTTTGCCCTTAATATTAGTGAATTCTTTCAATTGTACCCTTCCATTCATGTTGCTTCCATATTAGTTGACATATTCTGTTAAACATCCATGCGGTAAATCTAGAATTATAAAACTCATTAAATCTGGAATGAAATGAGTAAAATTGATAGTAAAAAAAATAAATTCAATTAAAACCTGAAAATTTAATGGTTTTTAAAATAACAAAAAAAAAAACCCTAAAATAGAAGGCAAAAACTTTGTGGCCATAGACTTAGTTTACTATTCACCACTATAGTGTAATTTCTTTTTTGTCCTTCCCAAAAAAATTAATGAACTTGCCTTTGGAGGTAATTCTGTCTTCACATATAGTTTATCGGTTATTACCTGGGTCTTTTTACTTTTTGAGTATAGAGAAATTATTTAATACCTTAAAAATAAAAAAATAATTGCCTTCCACATTCATTTTCATCTTTTCATTCTTATTAGTACATCAAAATGACATTAGTACCCTTTAAAACAAAAAATTCATGAAGTATTAACCAAAGCTATTTTGTCTTTTTCGCTTTTATTTTTTGTTGTTGTTGTAATATACATGTTGTCTTAGGGACAATTTAGTCTTTTGATATATATAATATTAAAAAAAAAGTTATTGATGCCTGCCATGCACGCGCCAACGCATCGATCTTTTCGCTATTTTTGGGTGGCGTGTGCAAGGCTTCTAGTGGTCAAAGATAACCTTTCTTGGTGTGATTGGATTTTTCTCGGTAGCCCCTCCATTCCGTGGCAATGCATGTGGCGTTCTGACTTCTGGTTTGACGCTGATGGACTTTTTCTTGTTTTTTTCCTTCTTTACTTTCTCCATAGTTTTTGCACGCGGCACTTTAGAATTCCAAAATCAGCCCCTCAATTTTTTTCCTTCAAATTTGTTCCCTTTTCTTTTGATTACTATTTTTATTATTTGTGATGGTTTATAGATTTTGATTATTTTTTCAATTTCATCATCTTTTAATTTTTAATTTATCAAATTTGATCCTCATTATTTTAATTGTTGTTTATTTTATTTTAGACTCTTTAGAATTAATTTTTTTTTACGATTTCATCCTTCATTTTTTTTCCTATGTGATATTCTCATTTTTTTTCCAATTCTTTTTTGCTTTGACAATTTTTTTTTCTTTTTTTCTTACAATTTCATTCTCAAACATTTAAATAGTTTAAAATTGAATTTCTTGATTAAATCTAAATTTAGAATTTCATGGATTACGAGTTTAAATGATTAACCCCGATTTAGAAGATTTGCACGGGTTTGCTTGATTTTTTTTTAAACTAATGTTTTCTTAGTTTTATCCTTCAATATTTATTTATATTTAAAATTTATCTTTATTCTTTAATCAAATTTGAGGATAGTTGTGACTCGGTCAAGGCCAAGCTAGAAAGAGAAGAAGGGAAGGAAAAAGAAAGAGGCAAATTGTCTAATTAGTTTAATTTTTTATGGTTGTCCATTACTCGAGTCGTTGATTTCGCAACTTAGCACGAGTCAATAAAATATGTTGTCATCTAGATGTTTTTGTGATTTAATCCTTTGATAGTCCGTGTTATATTTGATCTAGGGTTAGGTAGGAGTTAAAATGATTAATTTTTTTAATAACCAAATTGCCATATGAACAAGACAACCAATTTGCTTTTGACCTGTTAGGTTGAACGAACCACATCAACATTTTTTTCCATTTATTAATGCATATGATGCTTGATTAATTTTATTTGATACATTGGTCAAGTTTTTTATCTTCATTTCAAATATTTTATTGCATGCAGAAAAAAAAATTGCGACACTTAATTTTTTTTAATACAGTTTTTGGATTTTGGTCTGGCTTGCAGTGAAATGGCCCCGGTCCTTGTGTTTTTTCTAAATAAGAATCAATTATTCTTTCTTTTTTATGTTAATTTTCTTAGCTTCTAACTTTAAATTTGTATTATTTTTAAAATTTTGTGTCTACAAAATCAGTTTTTCCAAAGTTTTTAGTTTAAATTGAATATTTTTATCTTTACTCTTCTTCTTTTTTTTTTTCTATCCTTAAACTATAATAGTCTTTAAATTCTAGAGTTTCCACATGAATGTTTAATGGATTTTGTTAATAAAATTGGATGAAAAGTGGACAAAAGTGTAGAATTGAAAACTTGAGATTACACTAAGGGTAAAATAGATGAATACAAAAAGTGAAGGGCAACATTGGTAACGAGTCCTTCCGGGGTATTTTTGTAGTTGATCCTTTTCTTTTTTGTGTTCTATCTTGAGAAAATTTTGCTCTTCTTGTTGCCACAAACTTTATGAAATGTGCTAGTTATTGTCAGCATAAAGCAATACACCTTTCTAAATGCTCATCATGTTTTGTTATATTGCTTGCATGTGTTGTAAGAACACGTAGTCTAGATCAGAATTCTCTATTTAGACAGCGTTCTCTATTTAGACATGGTGGTGAGTCATTGGTTCATTATCTTTGTTAAACTCGTAGCTAGAGATTAGCAGTCTCTGTTTCTTTAAGATCAAGTGAAGATGCCAATAATTGTTGCTCAGATTCTTTACAATTGGGAAGCCAATTGAAATTGTGGGAATAAGTAGCATAGAGAGTGTTCCCATTCTGTATTATTACATTCTTAGTGTCAAAGAAACAGCCATAAATTTCAGGACATAGAACTTTCCAAGCTTGTTTAGTCTGATCTGTGGTTAGTGGGATATTTGCTCTGTGTTTGTGCTTCTATTTTATTTTCTAAAGTTTTTTATTTGTTTCTCTAGTATCTAAGCCTTTTATTTTCTTTAAATTTTAGTGTAAACCATATTGTTTCCCTACAGTTTCCAAAATTTTCCAGCTTGGTCCCTATGAAGTCACAATGTCAGCATTTTGTTTCAATCCTAACCCAGCTGTCCCGGTCCTGTTTGCTAATGGAAACACACAGATTTCTGATTTTATTTCTTAGATGTGACCCTCATTATTTCAACTTTTTCCTGCCCTTTTCTAGTTTACTTAATAATTGAACTCCACTAAATTGTGTTCTTTGAACATAAGTAAACATTTTTTTTTCTGAAGTAAAAGGTATTGTACCGAATTGGATGGAAGGGTTAGGATTGAAATATTAGACATTGAAACTTTTTAATGGATAGGGCCAGGAGGGGGGGTTTCCAAAATTCATTAGTGTCAAAAAAAAAATTATGGGAGAGCTTCAAAGAGATTACAGTTCCTCATAGCTAAAAAATTGCAGTGTTGAGAATGAGTAACTTGGCAGAAGAGACCTGGTAGTGTTATCAATCTTACCTATAAACTGCTTAAGTGGAAGTGAAAATAATTAGAATCTATAAGCTTGCCAATCATTAGCCTGCATCAATGCATTCAAAATGACTAAAAGAGTGATGAATATCTTTGAGATATAAGTTGTTGTTATCCATTTTGAGGCCCCACGTAAATATATAAAAAAAAAATCAGAAAAAAGAGAATAAAAAAAAGAAATACAAAATACAAGAAAAAATTGAAAAAAGTTGGAAAAAAATATTAGCGGGAAGAACATGAAGAACGTTCAGAAAATTACTGAAGATTGGTTAAGAAGGATTAAAATATCGAAAGTTGAAAAATTTTCAGTTCAATTTTGACTGGTAAAGGTCTTATTGACAAGAAAAAATCAATTTGGAAAGAAAAATTCTTTGGATGTTTAAGAACTCAATTGAAATTTTTCATGGTTTAATTGAATTTATTAAGGGTTTAATTGCAAGGAAAATTGGTTTTTGAGTTCAATTTAGGTTTTAATTGAAAGAAATTTTAGTCTAGGGGTTGGATTTCAATTTTGAAAAGCTAATTTGGTCAAATTAAGGGTTTTATTGCATAAATATTGAAGTTTGATAGGCAATTCAAGACTTGATTGAAGAAATTTAAAACCAAGGACTAAACTATAAAAGGTGTAAGACTTCAAAGACTAAAATAGGAAAAATCAGGGGGGCTTATTAAAAGTATGATGAACAATTGAAGGTTAATTTTCATAAATCAGGAAGCAAGGACTGAATTGGAAAAGACGCTAAACTTTGGGGCTGACAATTGAATTTGACTGGGGTTACATTGCATGAAATTAAAAGTTAGGAGGCAATTACGGGTGCAATTAAAAGAAATTGAAAGAATTAAAACTAAATTGAAATTTGTCAAATCTCAAATTAAAAACTCTAATGTTTAGGGTTTAACTTAAATGACTTGTCACTCAGATTTAATGAAAGGATTAAATGAATGATAACTGTTTTGACTGATAGCTATTAACCCCTGAAGGTTGTAAAAGGAATTGTGTTTTTTTTTTTTGGTTCAGTGGTGGTTTTAGGTATGTTTTGAGATAGTTGTGGCTGTAAAACGTGCTTCAACATATATGCTTTAAAGTGCCTTGTATTTCAAATGATGCTAAACACCCCCTGAAGCTTCATTTTATACCTTCTACCTTCGGTATAAGGCTTTCAAAACTCTGTTGAGGCTTTATCCAATGCTCGTAAGATTGCAGTGAAAGGAACACAGATGCCTACAATTTTTAGTTATGAATTAATAAATCTGTTCGCTATAATTATTATCAAAGTGATTATGTGAAGACGCTGCATGCACTACTGGCATATTAAAAAAAAACAATATTGTCTCCAACAAGAGATTTTTTTATATAGTATTTAGAACTGCTATCATTTTTTTTTCAATTTTGATTATTAGCAACTCTTAAGGGAATTTATTTGGTCTCTCCGTACTATTATGGAACGGGATCAACACATAAAGGAGTTGGAATAAAGCTGGGCTATATGCATTTCGAATTTTTTAAAGTAAAAAAAAAAATTATACTTTTATTTTGTCTTTCAAAGCAATAAAGGGCTCCATCCCATAAAGCATGCCACCCTTGCCCTTTTTAGTGATTTTTAATGTCTTATAAGTTGAATCACATTCCACGCCATAAAGTTAAGCAATGGAACACAATGCTCCTTTCACCTTGTTGACCTTTGAAATTAACTTGCTTTGCTAAATGCTCAGTCTATGGCGTGCAACAGCTACCCCTATAGATTAAAGAATGAAAACTTGTAGAAGAAATGTGAATGATCTCTAAACTTTTGCTTCTTAGATCTTTGCTTGCATCATATTAATATCAAAGACAACAGAGGAAAAGAAAGTGACAATGCCTCATTGATTTTGTTTTTCAAAAATTTGTAGTTTCGTGAAATTTAATGTGTCTTTTTTCTCATAAGTTCTTTTGTGATGGTGCCTTGCTAATTAGGTGATAATGAAGAAACAGCCATGAAACCCTGTTTGTTCCCACCGTCCCTGTTTTTCTCCTTATTTACACAATAAGTGAACACTGGATTAGTGGACTTAAGCATCCATAAGAAAGTCTCTTATTTAGCTTTTTATTCATGGTGGTATTGAAATTTTGATATATTTGATTAATGCACTGGGAGTTCTGACTCCAGTTTGTTGCTGCATAACTTCACTGATTTGACATGTGAGCTCATATCTACCCTTCTAAGATAATTTTGTTTGTTGTTCTGGTAGTAATAAGTTATACTTCTCCTTCATTTTGTTAGATTCAATATTGCGGCAGACTTGATGGATCAAGCCAAGGATGCTGGGGAATTGGGTCTTGCTGGGATATTTGTTTGGATGCGCTTTATGGCCACAAGGCAGCTCATTTGGAATAAAAACTACAATATCAAACCACGGTAAAACATTTGATTAAATGAGTATTATGATAAACTATTTTATCCAATGAGCATTGGTGATATGAAAATTTTCACGTTCATTCCTCACAAAAATGGACTTCAAAAGTGACTGACCCAACCTAGCTACACTTTTCATTGCTCTCTGATAGGAATGACAAATTATTTCTTATTAGTCACTTACCTGTGCAGTGAGATCAGTAAAGCTCAGGATAGGCTTACAAACTTGGTTCAGGATATTTATGCAAACAATCCACAGCATCGAGAGCTCTTGAGAATGATTATGTCCACTGTTGGTCGAGGAGGTGAAGGGGATGTGGGACAACGTATTCGGGATGAAATCCTAGTGATACAGGTCTATAGTGGATCTATCTTTCTTTGCTTTCTCTATATATTTCCTTAGCATGTGAGTTCATTGTAAGACTTATTAGCTAACTATTTGTTGATTCTAGAGAAACAATGATTGCAAAGGTGGAATGATGGAGGAGTGGCATCAGAAGTTGCATAATAACACCAGTCCTGATGATGTCATAATCTGCCAGGTGGTGGAAATGTGAATTTGATCATACACTTTTAGTGATTTCAAAATGTGTTATATATATATAAATTACTTCTTGTTTCAGGCATTAATTGATTACATTAAAAGCGACTTTGACATCAGTGTGTACTGGAAAACTTTGAATGATAATGGAATAACAAAAGAGAGACTTTTAAGTTATGATCGTGCCATCCATTCTGAACCAAATTTCAGGAGAGATCAAAGGGATGGTCTCTTGCGTGATCTTGGAAACTATATGAGGACTTTGAAGGTTAGTTTTCCAAGTCATTAATATCAAAGCTTCATGTGTAGTTCACTTTGAACATAAAGACTGCACTTGATTTGTTATCATTTTCTTACTGATTTTCATGTGCAATCATTGTTTGCTACATGTTTTTCTTGGTTGGGTGCTTCTTACAGATAATGGTTTTCAATCAAGTGCTAAATACAATATAATTTATGTCCTGGTCAATTTAAGAATTTTTTAAGCGAGTGGGATAATTAAATGGTGTAGATTGTATGAGCCTATGTATGTACGGAAGCTGTATATATTGTTTGAGATCACCTAGGAGGTGTTGGTCGGCTAGCCATACTCTATGGTAGTTAATGTTGGTTAACAAAGAAGCAGCATCTTGATAAGATTAGCATGAGATAAAGTATTTAGAACTTTATGTTGTCTGTGATCTTCTGCGAAGTGTTGGTGGGCCAGTCATGATTTACAGTAGTTATAGTTGGGTGGTGAAGAAGCAACATCTTGGTAAGATTAGCATGAGACAAGGATGTTGAGATATATCTATACTAACATAATAAAGGACCATAGATGAAATGTATACATCCTTTGGAAAGGCAGAAGGTGGCACCAATTCAAGACAGGTGGAGGGGAGCTCCATGGTTTAAATAATGCCTGTTACCTATTTTAAACCTGTTACACTATGGCAATGCACCCTATCTTGTTGCTTCTGTTTTGACTTGCTAAATAATGACCAATTTCTCTTTCAAACCCTCAGCACCTGCTATGGAAGAATTGCACACTGTTTAGTTTTTGGTTCTCCTATCTCTATGAATTTGACTGTTAATGCATGACATGTGCCCATGCGCAACCAGTTGTTGGTTGAGATTAGAAGCCAGATTGTAGAGGCACGAATTGGTGGCTGCTTCACTTAATTGAGATGGGAAATTTGTCGAGGAAGGCACTAGAAATGCAGAAACAAATGAAACAAGCTGAAGGAATACTAGATGATAATTTCAAATAATTGTTATGCTGGTTTTAAAGCAGTGTACAGGAAGTTTAGATAATAAGAAACTAAATGGAGGATATGGATCTAAGTAGCCAACACCAAGTTGATTGTAGCTGATCATATAGGTGTTAGTGATAAGAATTCTCTATTTTGTTTATGAGTCCATTAAGTTTGTTTATGAGTCCATTAAGTTGTAAACTATTTGCTTTTGATGTTAAGTGAACTTCCTTTGACTCCCACCCTTGGCTTCAATATTTTGATATTGATCTAATTTTTGAATTTTGAATTTAGGCTGTTCATTCAGGTGCAGATCTTGACTCTGCTATTGGAAATTGTATGGGCTACAGATCTGAGGTAATGCCACTTGCTGAAGTTGCTGCACAAAGTTTTCTTTCCTTAGGTTTGATAATTCTTTTCTCTTTCCTCCTCAGGGTCAAGGCTTCATGGTTGGAGTGCAAACAAATCCCGTTCCAGGCTTGCCATCTGGTTTCCCGGTAATGTTTTCAACTTAATTTTGAATTTTCAATCTAGATGTCATCTATACATGATAGAATGCTAAAATCAGCTGTGTATGTTCTGTATCTTTCAAACAGGAATTGCTTAAATTTCTACTAGAACACGTTGAAGATAAGAATGTAGAAGCACTTCTTGAGGTAATAGAAAATTAGATGCCAGAAGTTGTAATTACCATTTGCGCTTGTACTTCAACCTCGGCCCTTTTGTTTATTTTAATACAGGGTTTGCTAGAGGCTCGTCAGGAGCTTAGAACTCTTCTATTTAAGTCCAAGGATCGTCTTAAGGATCTTTTATTTTTGGATATTGCACTTGACTCCACTGTTAGGACAGTTATTGAACGGGGTTATGAGGAATTAAACAAGGCTACGCCAGAGGTAAATCTTACTTGTCAACAATTACTTTTTTTGCTATATGCTATGTTCAGTTTGTGTTATTCTTCACAAACTTTTATCCAATTTTTTCTCTACATACGTGCTGCTTTTAGTTTCATTCTGTAATTTATATATCTTCTTGATTACTTCCTTGATAACAGAAAATTATGTTCTTTATCGCTTTGGTTCTTGAAAATCTCGCACTTTCATCAGATGATAATGAAGATCTTATTTACTGCTTGAAGGTAAAATTTGACTTTGGGACTCTCAAATATGTGTTTTGACTTGCCTGTAAGAAAAGATATGGTATTGCAATTATTTAGATAAATGGAAACTTTCCACTATCATTTGAACTTGGTTTATTGCATATGCAGGGATGGAAACATGCACTAAGTATGTCAAACAGAAAAAGTGACCACTGGGCGTTATTTTCAAAATCAGTCCTTGACAGAACTCGCCTTGCCCTTGCTAGCAAAGCAGAATGGTACCAGAATGTTTTGCAACCATCAGCGGAGTATCTTGGATCATTGCTTGGAGTGGACCAGTGGGCTGTATGTTTCCATTGTCTGAAAGTGAAACCCTTTTTCCTCCATATTCTAGATTATTTGTTTACCCTCTCTCATTATGACTTATTTCAGCTGAACATATTCACTGAAGAAATCATCCGTGCTGGATCAGCTGCAGCGTTATCTACACTTCTTAATCGACTTGATCCAATTCTTCGGCAGACTGCTCATCTTGGAAGGTTAGCATGTTATTCGTGCTAGTGTCTATGCAACTGGCTCCTGTTTGATCACTAGGAAATTAGGGATTTTAATATTAATGACTGGTAAAGGAAAAGAAATTTCCGATCCATTCAAGTATTGTACGTCTGAACAGTAAACATAGGAAAATAAAAATGTAGCAGTACCAGACCGTAGCTCTGAAATGCTATTTTGGTTGTCCTGGAACAGCTGGCAGGTTATTAGCCCAGTTGAAGCTGTCGGATATGTTGTTGCTGTGGATGAGTTGCTCACTGTGCAGAATAAAACTTACAAGTTCCCAACAATCTTAGTTGCAAAACGAGTAAAAGGGGAAGAAGAAATTCCGGATGGTACAGTTGCTGTGCTGACACCCGATATGCCTGATGTGCTATCTCATGTTTCTGTGCGAGCAAGAAACAGCAAGGCAAGCATCTTTAAGTTTGAATTTATGTCCAATTCTTTGCTGGGTAATGTTAAGAGGAGAACATTTTCAATGGCAGGTTTGCTTTGCTACATGCTTTGATCCTGATATTCTGGCTGACCTTAAAGCATATGAAGGGAAATTGTTGCATCTGAAACCGACTTTGGCAGATATAGCATATAGGTTATCCTATCATTCCATGGTGTGCTTACCCATTGTTGCTCACAATCTGCACTGTTTCACAACTATTGTACTGAACTTTGTTTTTACCAATGATGAATCACAGTGAACTAAAGGAGGGTAAGCTAGCAGATTCAAGTTCAACTAACTTGAAAGAAGTCAATCCTTCACCTATAAAGTTGGTCAGAAAGCAGTTCAGCGGCAGATATGCCATATCTTCTGAGGAGTTTAGCAGTGAAATGGTTAGGCTTACAAAATTGGATATAATCTATGTTTAATGAACTGCTTTATTTTTCTCATTCTAGAAATCAATACCAGGTCCCAATGGTTTTTTGAACTGTACATTTATGGGTTAGTGAAATATTTATGAGGATTCTTGTATAGGTTGGTGCCAAATCACGCAACATCTCATATTTGAAAGGAAAAGTGCCGTCTTGGATTGGGATTCCTACATCAGTTGCTTTACCATTTGGAGTTTTTGAGAAGGTTCTAAACGAAGATTTGAATTGGGTAATTGCAATTTCTAAATTTCAGTCTTTTGGTAGCAGTTTTCTATGTCTAGATCAACATAACTAGCTGGCTCAGTTCAGATATTGATTGCAAGATGGGGTGAAAACCATTTCTGTTGTTTAATGGATGCATGCCAGATAATGTAGAAATTCAATAGGACGGCTTAAAATTTTAAAAACCAACTTGCAAATGAATTATTTTTTGACAAAATGGAATTTGAAAAAGGCAAATGCCTGATTTGAGAGTAATGAGAGGACATTTGTATGATGCACATCCACAAACCATCCACCAGTTAATGTTGTGCTAGGTGTCAAGATTGGTTATTGTGGAACTTCTTGATGATCAGGTGATGCTACTGTATTTTTCTTGAAAGTCTTGATGTGGAAGAAAACAGTTTTTTCTTCTGTCCTTCGTTGATATCTTTGGCAAACAGTAAGATATTGCTGGATGTGCAATATGAACTCATTACTAAAATTAATTATTATCAATATCTAAATGAGGATGACTTGAAGTTACACAATGGTCAGCAGCAATTTAGTTTTTGTCAGCTTCAGAGTGTATCTGATTTCTGGCATGCGTTCCTGAGTCCTGGGATCTGGCACTTGCCCTGGTAGATGTCATTGTTTAAAAATTTTCCACCTGACTCTCTCTGTCTCCCCCTCCCGTTAACTTGCAGGAAGTGGCCAATAAGTTGCAACTGTTGAAGAAAAACTTGGCAGAAGAGTCTAGTGCTCTTGGACAGATTCGCCATACAGTTTTGCAGCTGGCTGCACCACCACAGTTGGTATGCTCTTTGTGCTAATGATGCCCAAAATTTATTTCAGTCAACATAGATAGATATATTCATATCTTCAGCAGAGGATATCAATCATAAATGAATATAAATCCCCCGTATCCCCCCCCCCCCCCACCCCGACACTATCAATCAATCACAAGTTAGGCAACATACATGCAGGCATTTTCAGATCTATAAATGGATTTTAAATCCTTAACTTTGGTTGTAAAATCCTGGCGATGGGAATATCCCAATAAAACAGATTTTTGCCTTGACTTTTCATTATTTTAGTACACTTCACATTGTTTTATGGCAAATCAATTGTTTTATTAGAAGCAAAGAGGTACATATACATGGAAGTGACATGATTGGCCACGACTTTTTGGTGTACCAGTAAATTTAAATGTTGTATAAATGATCGTTACTTAAATTTAAATGTTATCATTAAGGCTAGAGTAAATTTTAGGTCCAAGAGCTGAAGACCAAGATGCAAAGTTCTGGGATGCCATGGCCTGGTGACGAAGGTGAACGAAGATGGGAGCAAGCATGGATGGCTATAAAGAAGGTAGACTGCTTTCCTTTGCTGGAAAAGACCATTTTGATCTCCAGATAATTTTGTCAATTTCTTGCTCTGTTCTTCCTAGAAGAACTCTCACATCCTTCTGATGGTTTGTGGTTGACTCATATAATTCTGTTCCATCAACTCTATTCGTGATTTTATAAGCGGGTAAATTGTGATTTTATGACAAGTGGGCACATTGTGATTTCTTATAAGCCTACCTTGGAGAGAACTAAGTCTTTGATTGTATAACTGGAATAGTATCTCCTGCTTGCTTGTTGTATATGTTGACAGGTACCTCTTTCCTAAATGTTTGATGGTCCCCTAATTTTATCCATGTTCAAACATGGCATGCATGTGCTATATTTTGATCACTGTGAATGCTTGCCTGTAACCGTGTCTTGCAGTGTTTCTTCCAATTCTTGTCAAGCTTATTTAATTATGTTGACTATTTTATTTCTCTGTTCGTGGCATTGATCTGTTACATAATTCCTTGTCAGGTCTGGGCTTCAAAATGGAATGAAAGGGCATACTTAAGCACAAGAAAAGTAAAGTTAGACCATGATTATCTCTGCATGGCTGTCCTAGTTCAGGAAGTAATAAATGCTGATTATGCATTTGTTATCCATACAACCAATCCATCTTCGGGGGATTCATCTGAGATATATGCTGAGGTATTGTATTTTTGGTTCACTGTTTGCCTTTTGCCACTGGAAATTCATTCACTTTAGGTGGAAGAAGCAAAAGGTATTGATTTAGAGCTCCCTCTTGACATAGGTGGTGAAGGGACTTGGAGAAACTCTAGTTGGAGCTTATCCTGGCCGTGCATTGAGTTTTATCTGCAAGAAAAATGATTTAAACACTCCTCTGGTAAGCACCTTTCATAAATTTTCTTTAGGTTGTTTGAACTTTAAAGTGGACATGGAGGACTTGCAAATTCAATTAAACTAATTGCTTGTATTGTTGCTTCCAGAACTGGATCTATGCAATAGATGATGTTTACCTTTTGCACTTACAACTTTGACATGCTGCAGGTGTTGGGTTACCCGAGCAAACCCATTGGGCTCTTTATAAAACGTTCTATTATCTTCCGATCTGATTCCAATGGTGAAGATCTAGAAGGTTATGCCGGTGCAGGCCTTTATGATAGGTATAATAATCAGAAAACTCTGAAAGAGTGGATATACAATGAGTTTAACAGGGAAGGAGGGACGGTGGATAGCAGGAGGAGATTGATAATATCAGATCAGCACTTGAAATTTCTGCAGAATCAGCTTAATCTGTTTCAGCAATTGTCATGCCCATTACAAAACATGAGTGGCAGGAAGTCTGATAGAACTTAGCTGCAATCATATGAACCGGATACCCATAATGGGCTTAAAACCTTTTGATAGGCTAGATGCTCAATGTAGCCCAGAAATAAATAAACCTACGTGAAAACTAAATCATACTGGAAGGATTGCATTATCATTATCATTATTATTATTATTTGCTCATCAGTAGTTAACTTTTTTGCAGTGTGCCAATGGATGAAGAAGAGAAGGTTGTGCTCGACTATTCATCTGATCCATTGATCACTGATGATAACTTTCGACGAACAATCCTCTCTAGCATCGCTCGTGCAGGAAGTGCAATTGAAGAGCTGTATGGATCTCCTCAAGACATTGAAGGTGTAATACGTGATGGTAAGGTCTATGTAGTTCAGACAAGACCCCAGATGTGATCTTCTATCTTTTTTCAGAATTGGATTGTGCTAGTCAGAATTGTATAAAATAGAAAACTACCAGGGAAATGAAGAAAGGGGAAAATATATGAATAATCAAGAAATGAAAAGAACAATAAATTCAAACTACAGCATTGATTATAGCCAAGCTCCTGTTGATTGCAGTGATGTACACTGCCATTTACCTGCCTAATAATACCACTGTTGTATTTATTAGAAGTGTTTTTTGGTTCCCAGTTGAAACATCATGCTACTGCAGTTCGATGCATCATGCGGAATGCGACTGCAATATAAAGAAATGCTATGTGACAGAAATCCTAGATGTCAGTGCTATTAAACCCAACCTAATACAACCTAGTACACTGGGTCCATTCAGGATATAAACCAGATTATATTTTAAAAAAATTAGGTGAGAGTTAATTAAGTTAAACTTAGATAGTCTAGTAAGTTAACCTGTTTGACTATGTTTGAATTGATTGAGTAAATTTATTTAATTCGAGTCATGGGATTAACCATAATCCAAGTTTTGGTTGCATTAAATAGCTTTCTGTAATGAAAAATAAATACCAGGTCCAAATGATATTTGTATAGTATAACTACTAATCATCACATAATCACATTCTCGAATCAACATAGTTTTCTAGGTGCCGTTAATCTTGACCCTTAGCAAATCAATATTTCCCTTAATCATGATCATGAGAAGAGCACCCATCTGCATCAAAGCCCGAAACAACTATCCATGCGCCCAGGGAAATGGTAGGGGGCATAATATTGGGCAATTGTGTACGAACTTTTATTTTCTAAGTTCCAATGCAGTGCTCATCTAGACTAGTTTCGAGAGCTTCTACTTCATTAATGTTATCATTTAGCCAACCTAGAAAACTTCCAAACTGCCTAATGCATTTAGCTCTCCATTTTTCTACAACCAAATAATGTTCAGGGTTTGATTGCGGAGGGGTCCCTTTATAATAAGTTGATAGAGACAGCTTTACAAAGCTTGAAGATCCATGCGGTGCCTGCGTGAGGTTTGCACCATGAATGTATTGATAAATCCTGAAAACAATAGAGAAACTAAGAAAAAGATGAAAGACATGCCTATGGATGAAAATAAAGAATTTCTGATAAAGTGGTTTACTAGACTACGCTACTACTGTGTAATGGTAAAGGAAAACTTGTGAAAGCCATCTTTGGTAGATTTTTGGAAAGAAGTTGCTTGAATATCCGAGATATATCTTTGTATAGTATGATAGTTAGAATACTTAAATGAATTGCGGAAAAGCTAACTACAAATATCAGCTTAGTATACTTGTATTTATAGGTGATATACAACAATTTAAAATAAAAATATAATGAGATAAACATGCTTATGATACATCTTTATCTTTGAGATAAACATGATCTTATTTGTTACTAATCAACACCAATTTTATTTGTTACTAATCAACACCAATGGAAGAAGGTTTATTTCTAACAGCCTCCTCAAATTGATGGGAAGATTATGAACCATTAATTTGTCTCTAAATGAAGGAAAATGTGAGGAAGAGAGGCTCTTAGTAAAGATGTCTGAAGTTTGTTCAAAGGTAGAGATGTATTTGACTTGTATATCTTTGTTAAAGATCTTCTCACGTATAAAATGATAGTCCATCTCTATATGTTTTGTTTTCGTATGGAAAATAGGGTTTGGCAATAATGCTAAAGTATTGATATTATCAACCCAAATACAAGGTGCAATTGATAAAGATATATAGATTTTTTTTAGTAACATTCTCAACCAATAAAGTTCAGTTATTGTATGTGTCATTGAATGATATTTAGTTTTAGTGCTTGATCTTGCCACCATAGATTATTTCTTAACAATCTAAGAGATCAGACATGAGCCTAAATAAATGCAGTATTCTGAGGTAGATCTCCAATCATCTGGATTACCAGCCCAATCAGAGTCACAAAAGTCATTGAGTTAAAGTGAACCTTTGTTAAACTGAAAAAAAAAAAAATTGTCTTAACATCTTTTTGGCAGCAGTGAGATGAATATTTATTAGACAATGAAGAAATTGACATAATTGATTGACACTGTAAGATATATCAGGTCTAGTTAATGTCAAATACTAAAGAGCTCCCACCATACTTCTTTATTCAGCAGGGTCAATAAGAGGATCTCCTGAGAATTTTGAGAGTTTGGCATCTGATATGTATGGTGTTGGTGCTAGTTTAGCACTGGTCATTTTCATGCGATGTTGAAGATCAATAGCATATTTACCTTAGTGGAGATGCATGCCATTTTCTGTCTTGGTTACATGAATCCCCAAGAAATAAGATAGTGGCCTAAGGTCTTTGATAGCAAATTTAGAGCTAAGATTGGAGATAAGACTATTAATGGTCATAGCAACATTACTGGTGACAATAATACCATCAATATATATGAGCACAAAGACACATACTGTTATAATAAAAAGTAAACAAAGAAGTGTCCACAATTGAGACAGTGAATCTAAGTTCCAAGAGATCCTGAAACAACTTTAAAAACCATGTTCTAGGAGTTGAGACAGTGAATCTAAGTTCCAAGAGATCCTGAAACAACTTTAAAAACCACGTTCTAGGAGCTTGTTTTAGACCATGTATTGATTTATGTAGATAACATACATGATCTAGTAAATTTAGATCTTCAAAACCTTGAGGTTACTCCATATAAACATCCTCTTCAAGATAACCATGAAGAAAGGTATTAGAAATATCAAGTTGTCTGATTGACCAATTATAATGTACTAATAAAGCAAGGGTTAACTGAATAGTAGCCGGTGTAATTGGTGGACTAAAAGTCTCAGTAAAATTAAGATCATTAGCTTGATCAAATCCATTTGCCACTAATCTTGCCTTATATATGTCAATAATGCCATTAGCATGTTGTTTTACTTTGAAAGCTCGTTTGTTTCTTACAACCTGTTTATATCTTGGTTGTGGACAAAGTGATCAAGTTTAGCAATGCATCATATTCAGCAATTATTACATTCAATCAATTTTGATTCTTTATGACTTTTTTAAAGGTTGTTGGTTCATGTGGCAATGTGGGAGTGAAAAGAGCTTGGAGAGGGTGTTTGGTGGAATAATAGAGGTGATAATCTAGAAAGCACTTTAGTTTAGACAAGTTTGTTTGAGATCTGGTTATGATGGGTGATGAAGGTATCAGAGTAGAGGTGAGGATTGTTTGTTGGTTAGGATTCTAAGAAACTAAGGATGACTTTCGGTTTGAGTTTGTAGATAAATGATCAGGTATAGATATAGTGTTGGTCTGATGAGGTAAAGTAAGTTGTGAGGGTGTAGGTTGAGTGTCTGAATCAGGTAGATTAGTAGAAAAATTGGGTAAAGTAGCTAGAAATAGGAGTGATACTTGACCGAATGGATTCTAAAGAGAATTATATTGCACGAAAGGAGTAATATCGGTTGTTGTCAATGTATCCTGAGCAGGAAAGTTTAACTCATCAAAGGCCACATGTCTGGATATATAAACTTTGTTTGTTTATGGATCAAGATATAGATAACTTTTATGATTAAAGCTATAACCAATAAATACATATTTTTACTACTGAAAGCAAGTTTATATGCATTATAAGACCTAAGTAATGAGAAGCATAAACACCTAAATGTTTTGAGAGATGAATAATCTGATTGCTTATTTAATAGGGTGAAATATGAAGACTTATTGGACAATACATGTATAGGGAATCTGTTTATTAAATAAGTGGTTGTGAAGAATGCATCTACCCAATACTTGAAAGGCAGATTTGATTGAGCTAGAAGGGTAAGACCAATGTTAGTGATATGTCTATGCTTTCTTTCAAATATTCCATTTTGTTTTGAAGTGTAGGGACATGTGAGTTTACGAAGAATTCTATTTTGTGAGAAATATTCCTTGAAAATAATGGATAAATATTCACCCCTATTGTTAGTTAATAATTGCTTGATAGAACTGGAAAACTGGTTTTCAACTAAGCTTTTAAAATGAACAAAGCAGTTAAATACTTCTGATTTTTATTTCAATAGGAAAAACCATGTAACTCTGGAAAAATCATTTATAAATATCACATAAAATTTGCAACCACTAACTAACATGTCAAAAGAAGTCCATACATCCGAATGAATTAATTTAAGTGGATGACTAAACTTATTATTGGACTCAAGGAAAGGAAGTTTATGACTTTTAGCTACTTGACAAGATTTACATAAGGTTTGAGTTTTGTTTGATCCAGAAACATGTATGAACGAGTTTTTCTCTAAACTAGAAATAATGGTGTCTGATGGACGACCCAACCATGAATGCTAAACTTGAAAAGGAGTAGTAACACCTAGTAGTGCAATAAACAGAGAAAGCATAGCAACTACTTGTTGAATTTGAGTTGTTGTAAGAACATTGAATATAACCAACTTTACTTGGCCCTTGGAGCAGAATTTTCTTGGTCTGCAGATCCTTCACAAAGAAATGAGTTGTTGTAAGTATAAAATAATAGTTATTATCAAAGCAAAAACATTGAATGGATAGGAGATTTGACGAGGCAGATAGACAATGAAGAATATTGGCTAAAAAAAACTTTAATGTGGGTGTAGTAAACATAGAAGAACCAATATTGGTGATGTGTAAACCTCTTTCATTGTCAATAATTACTTTGTCATTTCCATGATATGGTTGCTGCTGCAAGGTTAAATTTTAGAATTCAGAAGTGAAATGATTATTTACACCACTGTCAAGATATCATGGCTATTCAGATCCTTGTTCTTTTTTAATATGAGCTATCATTGTTGCTAACTGAGCAAGAAGATGTCTGTCTTGATAAGAAAAATTTATATGGTGGTAACAATCAAGTGCCCAATGATTTGCCTTTCCACAAAAATTTGATAGGAAAAAAATTGTTTGAAGACTCTAGTGGATTGTAGTTTGGAGTTAAGAGCAGAAAAGATTGGATTAGGATTGGATCTTATCTCTTGGTGATTTTTCTGGGTAGGAAATCTTGGTTTCCTATTAGTTGGTTTGTGTTTAGAAATGAAAAAGACCATATGAGAAATATCATATAACTGTGGTTTGTTTTATGCTTTAGGGAGTTGCTCGTAGTTAAGTAGTTCAACTTGAAAAGCATAAAAAGAGATTGGTTGGTCTCTGATAACAAAGCTAGGAAAGGTGATGAATGGGTTGAAGATGGGATTTAATCCACCAACAATATATAAGATTAGATCTTCATTATCAACTGGTTTTGCTACAACAGAAAATTGGTAAGCCAAATGTTTTGTTGTTATCAAATGATCAGAACAATACTTGGTACTTTGTTGCAGAGTTTGGAGTTGTCTTTTGAGATGAATGATTCTTGATCGAGATTGAGGAGCAAATCTGGTAGCAAGAGCATTCCAAACCTGTGTAGATATAGTAATTCTATACACAGTGGAAAGAATTATCTCATCTAGAGTTGTATTTAATGATGTTAAAATAAATTGATCCTTCTTCTACCAATCTAGATATGTTGGGTTAATATCAGAGGTTGGTTTGCTAGTTGAGTCAGTAAGGAATTGAGAAGGACAAGCCTTAGAGCCATCAACAATACTTAAAAGGTCATGGCTTTTCAAGGTTGGTATGAACTAAGTTATCCAGTTTAGATAATTATATCCTTCTAGTTTGACAGATACTAAAGAGGTGATATTAGAAATGACAAATAAATGTGATGCAGAGGAAGCAGCAATAATGAATTAGGAGAAAACAAAAAAAGAAAAGGAAAAAGAAGCGTGAACTTTGAATGATCTGATACCAAGTTAGAATTCTTAAATGAATTGTGGAAAAGCTGACTACAAATATAAGCTCAGTATACTTGTATTTATAGGTGATATATAACAATTTAAAATAGGAATACAATGAGATAAGCATGCTTATGATACAGATTTATCTTTAAGATAAACATGATCTTATTTATTACTAATCAACACCAACAGAATAAGGTTTATCTCTAACAATGATTTCATAATTTGATTCCTAGTGTATCTCTAGGGATTCAATTGCTTGGCCAAAGAAAATAAAATGGATAATAAAATTGAGGTGAAATCCTATTAATTTATTGTAGTGCATATAAGGAAGGACTTTCGATTCCTTCTTCAACAAATTTAAGCAACTTTACACTACTTTTTATGGCCAAAGCATATCTCTTGAAAACACTGTTATCCTCCACTACGTTAATGTATTTTCTGAGTTAATATTCGATATGACATCAATTATTATATTTGTTTATGTGAGTAAACTACAAAAGGGATATCATATATATAAAGAACGCAACAAGAATAATAAAAACAATCATCATAATTTTTTAATCAATGAAGAAAACAAAGACAATATTATTTGCTAATTGTATGGGTTATTAGTTAATTCATAGATAACCAATTAATCTGACTTAATCATTTTTATTAAAAAAATTTGTTTTTTTTTTTATTGATTAACTAGTCAAGTTTGGCATGGTCAATAAAATTATTAAAAATTCATTCAGGTATAAAATCTTAGATAAAAGGAGGTGGAAAAAAAGTACTAAGTGGAAAAAGCTACTAATGGTTGGTAGATATATTTAAATTTTAATATGTATAAGTATTAAAAAATTTAAATTAAAATCATTATAGTCAATTTAATATTTAGATTTAATGAGTTAACTCGATTCAATCAAAATAATATTATTTTAAAATTTAATTTTTTAAATATAATGTGTTTTTAAAAATTACTTGTTTAAAGTCAAAATAAAGTGAAAAGATTTTAACAATACAAGTCGAATTTTACCGATTTAACTTTTTTTTAACCTAAACAGTGGTTTAAATGGATGCCTAAACATGGAGAAGGAAACTATTGTTCAAATATTAATGGGCTTTTAATGGGCTGGATTCTGGCAATCGGCAAATGGTAACAGCATTATCTTTAGTGGGTTTAATCTGGATCCCGTGGTTATAGAAGGCTTCTTGTCTGTGCATGGCTCTGATCTGGTCACGAGCTGCTTTATTCAAATGGTATTATAATGCTTAATCATTCAACCCTGCAATGCTTATGGCTGGACCATTGCAAGCAACTGTGGCATCTCCCATTTATGCATGCAGGATCTGAGAATAATGGCCATCAATATAATTAAGAAGCAAATGATGCAAGCTAGATTCTGTTTTCACGTCATAAATGACTGACCCGGAATGATAAAAACTACATGTGCACAGCACGCAAGGTGGAAAATCAATCAAAACACATGAATATGAATAATCATCATGTGTCTTCCCGGTAGCAAGCAGTTCCCCTTCAGCTGTACTTTGTTCGAGCAACATCATCATGCTGCACATGGCCATTTAATAAGGATCGAGAAATGGACAATGAAAATGATGCCGTAAGCATGCCACACATCAATAGAGCACGAGTTGGTAGCAAATTTAAACATGCCACCCACCCTCTCAAATCATAGTTTAGGCATATAGAAAATTGGAGCAAAAGGGAGAGGTCAGCGACGTATGTATTTCAATGGCTGCCTGCCTCTTTGCAAACCCTATTGTGATTTTAGCTGGGAAAGCTGACCATGCCCCTGGGACAAAATTAATGATCGCTTGACATTGCTGTTCCATGCTTGGAGACTTTTGCTATCTTCTTTCTTCACCTTTCAAGAACCTTTAGTGTTTAAATATTCGACGTACACCCACATTTGGAGAAAATATCATTAAATGAATCATATCTTATAGCCCTGGTGTGTCTAAAAATTACAGTCGCAGGGGGGTGAGGATGCCAGGAGTTTTGACGTTTAAAAAAGGATAATGTCCAGTGGCTCTGAATTCATCATTACCATAACCATTCTTTAGCATGATTCTATTCCATCTCTTCTTTACATATGGGTCCAGGTGGAGTACTCTTTATTTTCTTTGACCTTTTAACACTATTCAAAAGCTAGATGCTTTGATGCTATTCTTCTGTAAAAGATACTGCAACATGCTAGATGAATGTCTTATCAATTTGTTCTTGCTGTTTTGAACATAGCTTTCTCTTTGAAAGATCATGCACGACAATTCGTGTTGTTCTTGCTTTCTAAAGTTTTAGTAATCAAGTAGAGCATTGTATACAGTAGTTATCATTTTAATTTTATTTATTTATTAAAAAAACACGTTAAAAGACAACATTTTTATATGATAATTTGAATATTGAAACCGGTCAAAGTGGCTGACCAAAATTAGCGGCCAGTCTGATTAAATCAATGAACAACAACAATGTTAATGATTACAAAGAACAGACTTGTCTTCCTTTGAGAGAGAATTGAATGTGAAGAGCCCACTTGAAGAACAGACTTGTCTTCCTTTGAGAGAGAGTTGAACGTGAAGACCAGCAGAGCCCACTCGATGTGGCATTACATTTCATATCAGCTCATCTTTTTCGAGGATTCTGGAGAATAAATCCACTATCCAGTTCCAAAAAGCTTGCCTTTGTTTCTTTGTGGGGCTTATCGTTCCATCACATGAAATGGTCTTAGCCAGGCATTCTCTAAGCCATTATATAATAATGCCATGTCTTGGTCAACCTGTTTTGAAAAAGAAACAATTTAATGTAATATAAAAAATTTTAAAATATAATTTATATTAATTTTAATATATATTTTTTAAATGAAATCCTTTTAAATTTAAAATTAAAATTTACACAAATTTATATTATTTTATGCTATATTAATTAGATTTTAATTAAAAAAAATAAGAATTCATTTGGTTAACAAAACTTTGATATCATATAAAAGAACTAATTCAATTAAATAATTTAAATTATTAGATAAAATCTTAAAATATAATTTGTATAATTCTCTAACATACTCTTTACGTGAAAAACCTTTGAATTTTGTTTAATTATTAAAACTTTGATACTAAGATAAACAATTATCTCAACTAAATAACTTAAATTATTAGGAGAAATCTTAAAATATAATTTGTATTACTTTTTAGTATATATCTTAAAGTGAAAACTTTTTAAATTTGAAATTTAAATAAATTTACATTACATTATATTTAATATTTTATAAAATAAATAGAGATAATGAAATTCAAACTCATAATAATTTAATTATTAAAATTCTGATATTATATTAAAAAATTAATTTAATCTAAAAATTTAAATTTAAATTTTTAAATGAAATTTTTAAATATAATTTATATTATTTTTAAATAAATTAAATTTTAAAAATCACCATATTGGCTAGTTAGCTGCTAGCTTGATCGATAAAGCCACCAAATGACATTCAACATTTTCTACCGAGGTTTCGGAACTGATACTATGGTGCGTTCCATACAATACATTCAAGACTATTTAGTTAAATATTCTCGTGAATTTCCGATGATAAATGAACTCACAATAAAGACATATTATTATAAATTTTTATTTTCAAACAAAAATAAATATTACATTTTCAATAACCATATAATTGCTGCAAGACATCTAAAAATCGAAATACCAAATATATCTCATAATGTTTCTGTAAACTTTCCTTTTTATTTTAATAATTTCATTAGTTTTTTTTAATATTATAAAACAATTATAAGTCTACGTGGCTATTTATAATATTCTGTTATTCTATCTTATACGATTTTATAATTATATATTGAGGTATTATTGATTCTTAGACAAGCTTTTGTGCATGAATACTAAACTCTTACCTTGATCAAGTCTCAAACAAGTTATCTATACTTTAAATTATGCGTTCACGAAAAATAATTCACGTCTTCTTCTGCTAATATTCAAACCCCAAATGAAATGATAACTTGAAGAGTAATGTCGTTAACATCGCAAGGGCAAACCTCCACAAGAGTGTTAATTAATAATTACTTATATAAAGATTGGTTATTTAAAATCATTTGATAAAAATGAAGATATTTCATAATCACATGAATACTCAGAAAAAAGTTTAACAAATAGTGTACGTGATCATAGTAATTAGTAATTAATTTCTAAATAAGAATAATCTTAATTGTTTTGTTAACGATGTGGCATCATGCTTAACATTGAAGCACTCTATTGACTTTTTTTTTTAAATGATGGTGTTTTTGAAGAATCACAAGCTCCTTTTTATGATATAATGATTTTTAAAACTTTTAAAAATTATTATTAATAATATTATCATGTTCTACTAGAATATTAAGAATTTTATGCTTGGTCTTGAAAATTATTTAAGATATAATTGTTTGTTTTGAAATCTTTATATCACATATACAAGATTTTATACGGATGTGTGAATAGGTTATAGCTAGCCAAGAAATCGAATCTAAACTGGATATAAAAGTTATTTGATTATTTAATTCAAATTCTTATAATCCTACAATTTCTTATTTTGATACCATGAATGAATCTTGGATTGGATTGAATCTCATTTTCCTTTCATGGAAGGACACAACCAGCCAACAGGGGCTGATCATCAAGGGATGCACACGTGTGTAGTGTAGGGGACTGGCTCTGCCGACAAAAAAACTCCGACGACAACCCCATTCAATCAAGGAAAATGAAATTTGAACGATTACGAATACTTTGATGTGACCTTTCATGGCATTCGACTCATCGTTTTGGGGGAAAAAATAATTATTTTTATTTTTGAATTAGTTTTATGTATTAATAGTAAAAATAAATTTAAATTATATATTATTTTAATATATTTTCAAAAAAAATATTTTAATAAACAAATCCATCACACCACAGTGTCAAATCCTATTCACAAGAACCTTGTTTTCCACTCTCAAGTGTTCAATTAATATTTAAAAAAAAAAAAAAAAGAAGAAGAGGAGGAGGAGGAAAATGTCAATTATTGGCATCTTACTTTGCCCTCTCTGGAGATATTAGGGATTGTTCGGCAGAGTAATATTCTAATTGTTTTTCAGAAGGAGAAAAAAGGAAAAACCAGAACTTTATTTTATTCAAATATAATTAACAACACTTTCCAGCTAGCTTGAGCCAGCCAAATTAATGGCTTCGAGTAGGTGACGAGAGACAGTACCATGATTGCAGATGAGTATGCATCCTGATCCGGTCACAATTGAACAGTGATGAGGACGCAAGGTCAGTGCAGGTTGGCCCATCCATCTAACTAAAAATAATTAATCTCTACGTAATCTATGATGGAAAGGTTAATTAATTACTTGCATGCTTAATTACACAAGAAATTAACTTAGGCTCTACGTATACAACAACAACCTCATACTTTGAACCTTTCTTTCCTGGCTCGACATTTAGCTAAAGAAACTCACAGGTGAGTGACCTAAAGGAGGCAACAAACGACGACTGGCTTCTATAAACTTCAGGTCGATGAACAGTCAAAGTAGCAACTCTTCCTAAATTTCCTCAATTTGGTGTTATTTGTTTTCATCTTTTCGGCATAACAACTCCAGCTAGCCTTTTCTTCTCTCAGGATGATGAAAGAAGGGAAACACTGAATTCCCTAGCTACTCGTAGATTCTATCAGAAAGCAGCTCGTCTCTCCCTATTATCCACGCAGGCTATATAGACAGTGAAACGAAAGGGAAGTGGATTGTGAATTCGGGACAAGAGCAGATGTCAAGGCAGAAAAAAGAAAAAGGTGACAAGAGCACTGGCATGTGAAATTCTCCGTTGGCTGGACTTTTTAGCAGTCTTTTCTATTATATTACAAAATCACTCGCATTAAAATTACGTTGCCATGCAAATTAACATCATGCTTGGATTAAAATTAAAAAGAAGAAGAAGAAGAACAAGTTAAATGTTGATTAAGGGATAAATTGGAGGACGTTTATTCTGTCCACGACCATGCCTGAACGTTTTAAAATTAAAGTGTTAATTCTTCTCTCTTTATTATTATTATTTTGGCATTGAAAAAAGTTTAACGTTTTCCGATTACGAACATAATTGAGTGTTTTAAAATGCCCTTCCATGTCTTCTTTTATGTATTTCCACTAGATAGTTAAATTATATTAACCATTAAATTTAACAGTTTTATAAACAAAATATCTGTATTTACATTAATAATTTTTTGTGATTATTTTGTCGATAGAATCACAATTAAAAAAAATCTATCAAAAAAACACTTGTAGGTAATTTTTGATCTGCCAGTTAATTCTTCATTAATAAATTTGTTAATAGCTTTACAAACAGAAAATAAACATAAAAAAAAATTATCCTATTAATTATATTGGTAATTCCTTCAACATGATTCAACATGTCACTGGTAAGAGAATCGTATATAATTTCATCGATGACTTAATAGTTACAATAATATTTATAATAATTTTTTTTCAACTCTCTTCTCTAGAATATATTGATGAACAAATTTTATCAATGAGTTATAACATTAGCATTGGCATTTGCTATAATTATTTTCTAACTCTTTGGAATATATCGATGGACCAAGTCCATTAGTAATAATTTAAAAATATTTATAAGAAAATCTATTAAATAGAAATAGAAAATAATTAAATATTTAAATTAATATAAAATTTAAATATTTAAAAATAAATTATCTTAATATAAAAATTAAATATTTATTATACATTTAAACATTTATATATTCAAATACAATGAAACTAGAATAAATACGGCGCTAGAGCAGAAAGAGAAGATTGGTTGTTCTTGGGATCATTGAGCCAATAAGAGGGTGTATATATAATATCCATTTGTGATCTCATCTTTATTATCACTTGACAAAGTTCTTCATAATCCATGGAGAATCATTCTTGTTTTTCATTGAAATGAGTTAAACGTTCTTGTACTCTTTAATCTAAAAAAATAGTGAACTTTAAAGATTGAGTGCTTCAAACAGATTGTAAACATCCAACAGTTAAAACATTATAGGTCATCTGCAAGTTCTCAGGTGTAGTGTTAGAGAGTTCATACACATGATTTTTATCAAGTCCACCAAACGATCCTTCCTCCAACTAAAAATCTGAATTGATTTCTAAGTGGGTCAAAAGATCATCCTTGTATCTCTCCTTCAACTAGTTGTTATATGTCTTCTAAAAATAAAAAATAAATTCATCAAATTCAAGTAAATAATAACTTTAAAAAAATAAAGGTTGAAAACCACCATATCGCAAAGTATTGAGCTCAGCTATTTATAAAATATTGCACCCTTTTTTTTTTATGGTTATCACTCCGCACATACGTTTTCACAAAAAAATCTATTAGACTTGGTTCACTTTCAAGAACTATAGCCTATAAGATAAAATCTTATCATCAAATTTGCATGCGAAATGAATGGAATGAAGTCACTAATGTGAGTAATGATAAAATCATAAATTTTCCATCTCCGATTCCACGCACCAGATTGTGACCGTCACGTGAAATGCACAAATGTCATATATTGATTGTATTCCACCCATATAGTCTCTAAGATATATGGTGGCCTAAAATCCTTCCAAACCACCACGTCATTCCAACATGATAGATCGCTTTCTTTAGCATTTTTTTATTTTTTTTGAACCCGTACCAAAAATCATGCAACCTATATAGTACAATCAAATTATCTATAAGTAAATGACAAATAAAATTTTAATATTTGGAATAAAAAATCATCCTCATTTTGATGTTACCTAGTTACAACGTGATTCTCTTAAACCCTCTTCGCGATATTATCATTAGCTCTATCCCATTCAAATTTTCCCTTGTGATAAAAATTTATAAAAAGAAAAATTTTAGTAATTTTACCTAATTGCAACATGATTTTCTCAAACCCACCTCGCGACATTATCATTAGCTATATCCCATTTAAATTTTTCCTTGTGATAATGTAAATGAATTAACATAATAAAATATTAAGTTAATACTAACCTTAAACCTTGAAAATCATGCATCAACTTGCAGTTTTCATTCAAGATGTTTGAAAATATAGCTCTATTGAAACAACTGAATTTCCATCGATAATTTAAATATTGATGTTGTTATTTGAGCAGATGTAATGTTTGTAAACCTAAAATTGGATAAATTTAATGAAATATTATTTTTTTAAAAAAATATAAAACATGTCATTGTGAAAGCAAAACTAACTTACATTAAAAGGTCGTTCTTTTATTACGCGTCATACTTGTAAGTAAATGGATCTTCCTATGAAGAGATACTGTTTTGAATCAATGCATGTCTCTCTTCTTGGTTGGCATGTAATGACTCGTGGTTGTCATTATCACTGTTAGAAGAATTTGCAATGATTATATCCTCACAACGTGCAATTGTTTTTACCCTAGGCATCTACATAAATTTATGAAAGGAGAAAAAATAATTTCTATTTAAAACAATTAGCAGCACCTTCCATATATGAGAAGCAATCCAAATTTTTTAATGCGACAAATAGATAGCATATATACCACAAACCATTTGATTTTATTCAATTTCTACCAATAATTTTGAATAATTCAGTTTCATAGAAAGTTTTTACTTTCTACATGATAATATTTTTAATCCTAAATTTATAAGAATTTATTTTAAATGGAATAAATTCAATATAATAACTAAATAAAATAACTAAAATTCAACAAAATAATGAAATAATTAAAAAAAAACTATAGTTCAACACAATTATTTCTAAGTGGTAAACTTGTGATCTTAAATTCACAAAAAAAATATTCTAAATAGAATACAATAAAAATAATAATTAAAATTAATCCTATACATTTAATTTATATTTAACAAAAAATTTGAAAAAAATACCTAAATTTTTTTTAAAAAATAAAAAATTATTTCAATAATAATTAAAATTCAACACAACTATTAATTAGTAAAATTATTAAGAACAAATAATTGAATAAAAAAAGACAAATAAGAAAAAATAATGGATAAGCAATGAATAATTCTTACCTTAATGCATGCGTAACTTTAAAGTTGAACTAGGTGTGATAACAAAAATTGAAACTATGTTGTTAAAATACCCAGAAAAAGAAAAAACTTAAAAAAAAATTAACCCACAAATACATGTTGATTGTGTTGAGAGAAAGGAAGCCTAATTTCTAGCCTTGATGTTTGAGAGACAATGAAGAAGAAAAGATATGAGAGAATAAGAGAGAAGAACTCAGTTTTTGAGCCGATAGCAAAAAAGAAAACAAAATGAAGGTCAGTTGCGCTCGTGAAGCTTTTATATTAGATTTTACGGATAGAATTCTCGATGAATAATTAAGTATTATTATTTTTAAATTTTTCATTGATGATTCCATCTTTAAAGTCAAATTAAAATTTTCAATTTGCATTAAAAATTTCAAAAAACCCTCCATTTTTTTTAATTTCATTCATTATTTTGTCAATAACAAAGTACACAATCAATAGTAAAAAATGCATTAATTACCACTACATTGAAATTCTTATTTTGTCGGTGATTTTTTCAGGAAACCTGTAAAAACATATACCTTAGTTAATAAATCCATTAATTGTCAGTGTGTTGGAATTCTCATTTCATCGATGATTTAATGGAAAAAAAATAAAACCATTAATTACAATCAACAGCTTAGGAAAGGGAATGGTTCTTAGTGTATGTGGAATATACAGATAGACACAGCCCATAGATATACATATATGTAAAGAACATCATAAATAGTGCCAGGAAGAAAGGGTGTTCTCATCGCCTCTGGAATATACCGATGGCCATAGCCCATCGGTATACCTATGTGTAATGAACACTATGAGCAATGCCAGAAAAAAAGAAGAATAGTTCTCATCGCCTCTAGAATACACCAACAAACATAGCTCATCGGTATATCTATATGTAATGAACATCATGAATAATGTTATGGAGAAGGGAAACAATTCTCATCATCTTTGGAAAATATCGACGAGCACAGCTCGTCAGTATATACATGTGTAATGAACACCATAAACAATGCTATAAAAAAAAGGAATAGTTCTTATCGCCTCAAGAGTATACCGATGGACATAACTCATCAATATATCTAAGTGTAAATAACAAATCATTAATATTTCCATCAGTGTGAAATAGTGTTTAACACCAAAATTGTATTTGTATTCCTTATTTGTTTATTCTACAAATATTTAAACTGATAATTGCATGCATAGCATAATAACTCTAGTTCACATCACAATAATAAAATAAATATTTCCTTGTAATTCAATAATAAATTAATATTATTATCATTATATTGAAGTGAATTTCAGATATAAATATGACATTATAGTTACATGCATTACACTTTCATATTTTGCAGATTAATCATAATTGTCATCTGCATCTTCAATTGATTTGTCGTCATCTCCATCGCAATCTATTATGTTGATTCCATCCCTATCATAATCTTCATCGACTTATGCATGTTCGCTGAAGTTAAAAACAACATTCAACTTCTTGGTATCAACATCAACAAAAAATATTATCGCCAATGTAGAAATTTGAATTTTCTTCTAAGTCAATCAACAAAGCAACTCAATATGGATCAACTAACTCGTCAAATTAAAAGGCATCATCTCCCACAATTGATTTATCGTTCTCATTCTAAATAACCTCAACATGACTTATGGTTATGGTTTTTAATACAAATAAATAATCAATTCTTAAATGATTATTTTTGAAAGAATGAGCGCATATATAATAAACTTGATGTTGTTGCTTAGCAAAAACAAAGACATCATCAATGTTAAGAGTCTAGCTTTTTAATTAACTTTTACCATACCATGATAGGGATCTGCTATGATTTATCTGTCAATGGTATCACACCAATAGCATTTGAATAAAAATACTTTATTCACATAAACCCTACTGTTATATGTCATTAATAAAAGATAAATATATATTACACATCATTAATATTGATGGAAAAGTGGTAGGTCATTAAAAAACTTTTATATTCCTAGGGATGTTGAGAGATGAGTATCATTAACCTTAACATTTCATGTTAAGGATCACAAGAATAAACAAATAAAGTCTTGTAACCTAATATAATGCCTATAAAGATCATTAATTCTATATGCATGTGGACTTGGCACAATGCTGAGCTCAGGGATGTTGTTTAGCAACTTACCAGACCCACTTGTTTTTAGGCTCAACACGTAGGTATATAAAATCAGTTTTATTAAAGAATCTTTGAACTAGTTTTGCCTAATCTAAAAAAAAATGTTTTTCTATATATTCCCCCACCAAAAGATTATTTCTTCTTCTTTTTCTTCTTCATGAATAAAAAAAGTGGAACCAAAAGAGTTAAATATAACTTTATGAAAGGGGATATTGTTGCTGCTAGTAAAGAGTACAGGTTCCAATATAAAACTGAAGAAAATAGCAAGGGACAAGGGTCCATCAGACTAGACCTCAAAACTAGGAATTGAAACCCAACATTTATCTCTAGCATAGGGGAAAGTAATTGTCCCCACTGGAGAAGCTCTTATCCTATTATTACTAAAGAACTTTAAGGGCAAGAAATGTTGTCTTAGGCCTTTTAGGATGATGCCCCTAGCATGTTAGGTATAGAGGACATGGAGTTTATTAAAGGTTGGCAACCAAGAAAGTTCTTGGCTCAAATTCCTGCCAAGGCTAAGCATATATGCTAACTTATCTTGGGTTCTGTGTAAGGTCTATTTAAAATTGCAGTTTTCTTTTTTTTTCATGTATGCACTTAGTATTCCTTTCTTCTTTAAGGATTTGTGCCAGAAGTTTTCAGATATTATAAATTGGGTCTAATCCAACTACACCCTAATGGGTGAATAATCTTATTCGCTTTTAATAAGTTTTTTAGGCCTATCAAAATTAAACCTACAATCAATGTATTTAAGACTTGTTACTATCTGTTCGCTAGCACTGATGATGATAATGATATGCATAAACTCTTTAATTTTGTCAACGGACCCACAAGAGTCATGAAGGAACCTTGCATGGAAAGCCTATGATATAAATAGAGAGGTAGGTGACCGATAATAAGTTATAATTAGTCAGTTAGCCCTAAAGATGAGATGCAACAAATCTAAGGTTATTCCTGAAGGGTGCCTTCCTTTGATATAAATAATAGGTCTCATTTAAACTCAAATAAAAAGAAAACATGTGTTGCATTAACATCAACTTCAACCGAGTATAACGTCAATATGATGACCAAAGGATATTACTAGGTCATGTTAAAAAAGTATGCAGCTTTTCTATCCCTATTTTTGTTAATCTAAATTTATTGCTAACTTTGTTTATATGCAGTATTAATAGCTAAAGGAGAAGGGAAAACTTTAGCAAAGTCTGTAAAAAAGAGCTCGAGAAGAGGGTTTTTATCTCATAACTTGAATAGAGGTAGGACTGGAAAAAAGATGGAGAAAAACCCTATCATTATAGATGAACTTTATGTTCCTAAAGAAGTAGTAACAGGAGCTAAGACTTTAGCTAAAAATGAAGCTTAAAGTTAAGCAGATTTGACTCCCCACAAAGTAATTGCAAAAGTTGTTGCTTATTTTAAGAGAAAAAAATTCTTCACCTTATAAAGACTGGTTTTCCAACCTTGATTATAAAGGCTCGTGTGATAAAAATCCCTCTACAGCCACCCATAATCTTAGTTATAAAGGCTATAATGGTTGGGCTTTCTTCTTTGATTTTTTTTAGGACATTGGACAGGGATTTAAGAATGTTTTTGTCATCCTTATTCTTGGTCAAGCTCTTTTTAATTTCCCTACCCTGACTAAGAAATAGAGGCAAGCTATAAAGGTTGTTATTGGTGGGAGGTCTGGCATTAGAGAGGATGACCTTGAAGTAATAAGGTTGTTGAATAGGATTCTCATAATTACTTTAGACATTTTTTATAATGTTCAATGAGAGTTATAACTTGCATTTAGTCCTAACAAAACAAATGAATTTTATTATAAGGAACTCTCTTATTTGAATTTTTTAATTTGGTTTTATGACCATTGTTTTCAATATTTTTATCTTTAACAAACTTTCATAATATGAACTTATTTCAAGAGGTGATGGATGTGTGAGAGGAATCATATAAGGGAGGTCATTACCGAGCACAAGGTAGGATACACTGCCTTTTCACGAATAAGGGAAGAGAAAGTTGTTGTGGAAGCTAAATTGAACAACCTCAAAATAACCTATACCTGATTAAAGAAAAGCCTTCAAGATATTGTCTTTTAGTTAGGCTCTACTGAGAAATAGTTTTGGGTGGCTTAAAATAAAGTTAACACCCCTGAAATAAAAAATAATTAAAGCAAAGATCTCTTAAAATGATTTGATGGCTGAGCTTTTTGCTACCATGAAAAAAGTCTAGAGCTAATAAGTATAGATGAAGGCTTTAGAGGAATCTTCAAAGAAGTTCAAGGAATTTCTAAGAGATAATTAGGTATAAAATTTTCATTGTCATATCTAACTTGTAGTTCTTCAATTAATCAAAAGGAATGGAGATGGATTTTAATATTGTCTTCCATCTAGTTTTCATGCCATATTTTGCTAATGTGTTCCCTTTGTCTAACTTGAAGAATATCTAGCTGAAGATTCTGGCCTAAATAGTCAAATCCTATCGCCTAATCTTCTCTTACTTGTGTAAATAGTCTTGCCCTATGGGGTTATTTTTATATAATACTTAAATATTTTATAAACTATATGTTTATATTTTATTTCTATATTGATTTGTAAAGGTTGCATGGTCCAATGTCGGTAATGAAAATATTTAGGACTAATTCCTTTAGATAATTAGATTTTTTTTTAGAGGTATTTGAAAATATAATAATGATTGTTTTTTATAGTATTTTTTATTTTAAAATACATAAAAATAATTTTTTTAATTTTAAAAAAATTATTTTTGACATCAGCGCATCAAATTAATCTAAAAACACTAAAAAATAGTAATTTAAAATAAATAAATAAGATTTAATCTTTTTAAAAAATATTTTTATTTTCAAAGTGTTTTTTATTCCGAAATAAATTAAAATAATATTTTTTTATTTTAAAAAATTATTTTTGATATCAACACATCAAAATAATCTAAAAATACAAAAAAAAAATATACTAATTTAAAATAAATAATAATTAATTAAAATTTAATTTTTTAAAATATATTTTTAAAACATGAAAAACAAATAGCGGTACTCACAGACCCTTGTTCTGACCCCTGGGAAAGAAAAATCATTAGGAAGACCCAATAATTAAATTTACAGGAAAAGAGAGATCGGTGGGACGATCACCCGATAGGTCTCATAGATTCAGTCCCAGTCTTAAAAACCAGTCATTTCATGTAGGGACTAGAAATAAGCACCACCATCCAAATTTTTTGTCAGAGGGGGTACGTATGGACATTTTTATTTCTTGAAATATATACACTCCTAGAATATATATTGGTGTGTCAAAAACTGGTTAAGACTATTCATTCTTGATTTAATTATTATGTTCATCCCCAAAGCATTATCATCAAACCGGATCCAGCCTACTTTACAAGTCTAGTTTTATGTCAAAGGTTATGATTTAGTCTAGAGATATAACCTAATTTAACTAGAAAACATCCAAAACAACATAATTTTAACCTTAAAAGAAATCCTGAAATGAAAATATTTTGAATTAACTTGGATACACACCCACATAAACGAGGCCGGGTTTATTTATTATGCCCCCGAGGCCTAGCGACAAGGCACGGTTCCACTGGTAAATTTGAATTAACCTTTGGTAATTGATTTGGAATGAGAGTGACACCTTGTGGGCCGCCATGTATATATAAAACCTTGCATTTTATTTTCCACAGGTCACAGGTGCATGCCTGGGCACAAGAGACTTGGAAAAAACAAACAACCGAAATAAGAAGTGACAAAGGGACAGCTAGGGAAGTGGTAGGCATCATTGCCAGAACCCTAAAAAGGGGCAGTGGAATGCTGAAAAGGCACATCCTTGCCCTCAATCTAAAATGCGTTTAGACTTGAAATTGACAGTATTAATGAGTACTTAGTCTTCTGGCTGAGGATGCCGACGAAGGAATATGCCCTTCTTACTAAAGAAATGGTCTCTGAGAAAGCAATATATCAAGCGAACAGGGCATGCGTGCCCATGACAAAGGTGAATGCATTGTGGGTATTTGACGAAATGATCAGCAAAAACAAGAGATGGAGGAAACAAGACAAGATTTTAGTATTTATTTGTCTTAGTGATTCCTTAGATGATACTTAGAAAATCAATTATTTGTCGAGCCTCGAGTAAGCAATGCCTAGCATCCGTATGGATACTCAGACACCCAACAACAAAGTTATCAAAGATAATCACTGTAGATTACTAAGTGTAATAATAGTTTTGCCGTTCATTATGCAAAACAAAAGGTAGATGATCTTTTTTATTGGACTCATTGGTTATGTGAAATTAATTTGGGTATAATGGTTTATTAATTTTTTTGCATAATTAAATTACATAAATATCCTTAAAAATAAACAAAAAAATTAAAGAATAAGAGGGGCTTTTACATTATTTTATTAAAAAAAAACTACTTAATTGATCTTCAAGTAAAAAAATAAAATAAAATAAAAAATACACGTGTAGTGTAATTTATGACGGTTCAACATTAGAGAAAAAAATTTATATATTTTTTTCTATTCTCTTCTTAAAATTAAAAGTTATCCTTTCATTTATTATTTTTATTTTATTTTATTTTATTTTATGGGTTTATTTTATATCATAAATTAGTTCCATTAATCCGAGTTGTTCTTGATTGTTTACAATTTTTTTTTTTTATTAAAGTTCATCTTTTGAGATTAAGTTATGCATCTTGAACTTTTTGATTTTTTATATTTTTTTTATATGATTATTTTAAATTACGGGTTAATTGAATTAGCTTGAAGTAATTCAAATTTTTATTTAATATTTTTTTATTTATTTAACTATGATTTTTTTTTCATCTCATTTTTTTATTTAAAAAAAATCAATCCTAATCCCATATCTAGGTGATAGGCAATATAGTAAATTGGATTTATTCAAGTTTTTTAAAAAAAAATTTTAATTTTATTATTTGATATTAGATTATTATATCTTAAACTTTATAATTTTTTTATTTTTTATTCTTCAAGATATTATGATTTAATAACCCAAGTATTTATCAAGTTAACTCTACTTAACTAAGTTTTCATTAGCTTAAACATATTTTTTATGTTAAAATCCCTATATATATAGCCCAGATGTTGGAAAAGACTGAAACCTATAAATTTGAAAATAACGTTGTGAGAACCGGACCTGGACTTAAATATTTGAATTAAACCCCAAATTTTGCATTCCAAAATTTTCTCCGTTTACCGACAGAACTTTTCGGCCATTCCTCTCCAACGGAAATATGCCTATCTTTCGGTAATAAAATTATTGATATAATTTATTTAAAAAAAAGGGGATGAAATTATTTTCGAAATGTTAATTAGTAAAACATAATTATTATTTTGCAACTAAATGAAAAAAAAAACCCATGAAGACAATATAACAAAACTATGCACGTATAGTATCAATATAATGTTTTATATGATCCTGTTCTTGACAAAAACAAAATTGCAAGTAAAATATTCTATAGTAACTGATTTTTTATGATTTTGTAATTAAGTTATTTTGGTTTGAAAATCGTAGCTTAGTGATTAACTAGTGATTTGGAAATTATAACTTCGTCCTCCACTAAGGTTTACTGTCAAGTGTTTTTTAAAACATCCAAATTGTCCTTTAAATGCTCTCTCGATTTTAATTGTTTCTAATAGGTGCATATAGAACTGAGAATTTTGACTAAAAGAAGGGTATTTTTAAAAAATCAATTAAATGAAAACATGTAATTTATCACAAAAAAATAAATTAATTTATAATATAAAATAAATATTAAAAAATAATGTAAATTATATTTTAAGATCTCATTTGATAGTTTTAAATTATTAGGTTGAATTGATTCTTTGATATAATATTAAAGTCTTGATAATTAAGTGATTATATATTTAAATTTTATTTTTTTATTTATTTAATAAAAATTAAATAAAACATTAACTTATGTAAGATTCAAATCTAATTTTTTTTATTAATATATTAAAAAATAATATAAATTATATATTAAAATCTTACCTATTTAATAAAGAATAAATTATAGTATATTTAAATATATTTTTAAAATATATTTAAATATTTTTAATATGAAGTGGTTAAAATTATTAAAAATATATTTTAAAAATATTAATATAATATTTTTTTTAAACTGAAATGTGTTTACCTTATTACCCCACACACATACAAATTATTTTACAATATTATGTGCGTCAGCATAATGTAACAATAAGAAATTACCTTCCCTCTTGGAAAACGACGGCTTGAAAAGCTACGTGGTGCTCGGAGAAACTCAAATAAAGTAAAAAACAAAAAAAACCATTCATGGTGTTATGTTTTTTTCCCCAATATATCTATATAAAAATAATTTTTTTAAAAAAAAGAAGCAATTCTCAATGTATTTCATGGTGGAGAGACTCAAATAAAGTAAAAAAATAACCATTCATGGTGCTTATGTATTAGTATATTTAAATATTAATCAATAATATTGTGCTAAGACATGCATTTTATCCCTTTTAATCAATAAAATCATTATTCAGGCTCTCCGTTTTGCTTGTTAAAAGTGAACTTATCAGCTGTAATTCTTTTGTTTGTGAGCATATCTTACTTTTATCACTAATATATTAAATCTGATTTTGTTAAATTTAAATGATTTAATAAGTAACCTCATGCATGCTTGGATCGACTTCAAAAGGTTTTTTTTTTTTTTTGTTCACAAAGTTTTATTTATTAAAAGAATATCAAAACAATTTCGGCTAGAGACAGGGCCTGGATGGGCTCGGCAAATATGCTAATCTATTTTTATAAATTATATAAACTTGGAAAAATAATGATAAAACAAATGTTGGGTCGATGAAAGTAAGTTAGCTTTAGTTTGTTAAATAATGGTAATTAAATGGAGAATCAGAGTTGCGGAGACAAGGAACGTCTAGGGAAGTGAGAAAGAGAACACGTCAAAGCAAAGAACTTAGGAAACCCAGAATCAAGTGTAATTCCTACCTGTCCTCAACACCGAAGTAAAGAATAACAGAACTCAGGACCCCTATAAAAATTAACACAAAAGCTAAAGTTTCAGTCCTTGTATTGGAGACTGGAGACATAACCTCCTCTCATCATCATCTCTCTGTCCAGTTTCTTTTTCAACACAGTATTATTTCTTAAGAGAAAAAAAAAATCTAGGAAAAGCCAGCCCAACAGTGTGTTATTTTAATCAGCTCGTGCTTGGAAGTTCAAGGCGTCAGACACATAAAACCAAGGAGGAGTATTAGAAGCTGCGACTGGGAACGAATAGAGAGGGGAGAAACACAGATAAAGAGAGGAGAAGTCCTAGTTTTGTTATTTTTGGGGGGTTCAAGAGCTTTGGAAATGGTGAGGGATTGAGTGCAGTTGCTTAGAACGGTGATAATGTGCTGGATGGATACAAAAACTAGGAATAAATGGGGTTATTTTGATCACAGAAGAAGACAACATCAATGTACAAAACGAACAAATACCACTACAGATTTGGCGAAAGAAATGGCATCGGGAAGTTTCTCAAACATGGCTTCTAGCTGCTGTAATAAGAAGATCTCATCTGTCATTTCAGTTTTTGTATGCTTTCTTCTTGTTGTTTCTTCAAAGATTTGTCCTGTTTCATCCTCGGAAACCGGCAGTCGCCATGCAACCAACCAAACTTTCCGACCCCAAAAGGAGTTACAGAAGTTGAAGTATATAAGAGAGCATCTCGAGAAGATTAACAAGCCTGCTGTCAAGACAATTCAGGCATTCTACTTTTGTCCCTAATATATAACCTCATTCTATCTGGTTTTGTACTTTCAACTCCCCCTGTTTTTGCTCTGTTTTCTTGAGGTTTGATGTGCTGGTTGGTTCTTGTTTGTCACTGCAGAGTCCTGTCGGTGATCTTATTGACTGTGTTTTGTCCCATCAGCAACCAGCCTTTGATCACCCTCAACTTAAAGGACAAAAACCACTGGTACTTGCATTCTACAGTATTACTTGATACATTTCAACTTTGATGGTTCTTATCGGAAAGTTCATGCTTTCAAGCTCAATTATATATGTGATGTTAGAAGTGTTCTTTATTTTCAATTTTTTGAATGAATTTGCAGGAGCCTCCAGAGAGACCAAAAGGTCTTGAACCAACAGGCATGGTAACCGAAAACTTTCAGTTGTGGGATTTTTCTGGTGAAGCATGCCCAGAAGGGACAATTCCTATCAGAAGAACAACTGAGCAAGACATGCTAAGAGCGAGTTCCATTAGAAGATTTGGCAGAAAATTAAGAAGGCATGTTAGAAGAGACACTAACAGCAATGGCCATGAGGTCGTTCTCTTCTCTCTCTCTCTCTTCCCCTTCTTTTCTGCTAATCACAGCCTTAATAAACTTAACAATATAAAAGAAAGTGGTCAAACAAAATGGCGAATGTCTGATGGACCTGCTGATTGTCTCTTCTTTTTCAAGTTGCTTTTTCTGAAGGCACTATCGTATTAAAAACACAAAGAAAGATTAAAAGCTTAGAGAAACAAAAAACTGCTTTTTGAATTTCTTTTTGAATTTCTTTTTAAAGCCTTCATATTTATTAAAACAAAGGGCATTAACCTCCCTTATTATTATTTTTTTTCTTGCGTGAAGAAAAAAATGACGTCCATTTACCTTACAGAATATGTGATTTGAATGCATTTCTCATCATGAGAAAACGGAATTCTGGCTGCTGAGCAGATTTCTATTGATAGTAATTCCAGATTTTCTTGGTCTTCTTGCTAAGTAGTGGTCACTGTTCTTACTTCTTTCACTTATTTGGAACTAAATCGTTTTTGGTTAATGAGTTCTCCTTTGACTCTATGTGTGAACTCATGCCAACGAGATCAAGTTCTGTAAATAGACCTGACACAACCACCAATTTCAAAGAAAAAGAAAAGAGAACACATCTAATCTAGCTATTCAGGTACCGTCAAATATACAAGGTTATTAGACCTCGAGGGCCACTAATATTACTGTCTTGAAAGTGACAGTAGGCTTAACACTTGAAGTTTCCATCGTGTATTTATTGTCCTTTGCTTTCAAATTGTTGGGTTACAGCATGCGGTTGGATATGTGACTGGAGATCAATATTATGGAGCGAAAGCCAGCATAAATGTGTGGGCACCCAGGGTTTCCAGTCAGTATGAATTCAGCCTGTCACAAATGTGGGTCATTTCCGGTTCATTTGGCGATGATCTTAACACCATTGAAGCTGGATGGCAGGTATACAAGGGACTAATCTCCCGCAATATTCTTCGAAGAAAAGATATGCTACTGCTAGTAATAAATACTCATACATATAACTAGCTAGGCATACCTGCCTGTATCTTCATCTTCCTCCTTCAACAAGCCTTCATTTTTGCATGTACCGTATCACACATAACTAGTTAGTACCCGCGTAGCTATGACAAAGCACCACTAGTAGGAGCTTAATTCTACAAAATTCACCATCCATAAGAGAAAATAATTGAAGATCGACTGCAACTGCTTAAATGCTATTACCTATGTGTGTGGGCATGCACGCGTCGATCTTACGAATTATGGAAACAAGGTAGAGTTTGAACACATTGGTTAATTTCTGGAATTTACATTTAAAGCAGTAATCAGAGCTCAACTATCTCTCACTCTCATTAATTTTTGTGATGCAGAAATAATGTTTAATCCATTAAGAATGTATTTGCAGGTTAGCCCAGAACTGTACGGGGACAACTATCCACGGTTCTTTACATACTGGACTGTGAGTGTTTATATGTGAAGAATTTGGATTCGTTTCCTTCCATTTACTCTTTTCTTTCCCTACCTTCAACTGTGACATCAATCATGACGGCTTTCTAATTCATAGCTTAATTTCTAACAACAGTCAGACGCTTATCAAGCAACTGGATGCTACAACTTGCTATGCTCAGGCTTCGTCCAAACCAACAATAGAGTTGCAATTGGGGCTGCTATCTCTCCAACATCCTCCTACAGTGGAGGACAGTTTGATATTAGCTTATTGGTTTGGAAGGTAAAATAACTTCCTTTTTTTTTTTCTTTCCTTTCACTCACTGCCACTAAAGACATCAAAAGAGAACATCAGACATGAAACTAGTAACATCCTATGCCTTGTATAGCCAAATTAGGCTTCTTAGTTTTTTTATTAAATTATTTTCTATTTTTTTAGTATTTTTTTTCTATTAAATAAGTTAGTTAATGAAAAATATTTTTTATTTTTCAGTCAAATAAAAATTTAATTTGATTTTAAAAAAATATTTAGAAAATATTAAAGTTGCGAAAAACTTAAAAATATCTTATTATTTGTTAATAATATTAGCTTTTATCATCATTTATTTATTTATTTATTTATGTAAAATAATTTATAAAATTGATTTTTTTTAATTTCATTCTCTTTTAATTTTTTTATCCTTCAAATTTGATTTTTGTTCTTTTAATTGTTATTTATTTTATTTAAAATAATTTATGAAATTAATTTTTTTTTGTAATTTTATCATCTTTTATATTTTTTTATCTGGAAAATTTTGTTCATGTTTTTTTAATAAATTTTTTTTAAAAAATAAAATATTAATAAGTTATATTTCAATTTATTTTTTATAATACTATTAAATATTAAAAAATAATTTGTTTTTGTTTTTTCCCGTAAACAAGAGTAAAATTCTATGAACTGTTTGTGTGGCTTACCATTTATATGCGCATATGTATGCCTGTATTGTAACCTAGCATCCACTGCCTAGACTTCCTGGACCCATCACTTCTTTTTATATATAAAGAATTCAGCGAGAGGTGATTTTAGATTTAAACCATCCAATGTGATTATTTTTTAACTGTTTGGCAAAAAAGTTTCGTAAAAAAGACTCCCTTGGTGTCCAAATGTGATGGTCAATGATGGACCCTAGCTATCAAGAACACAGCTTGCTGACACCAAAAGCTTGGAGACAATTTGTCAAATACTACTGACCTTGCAAAATAGTGTTGCAGTAGCACAAATGGGCCAAAATTGGCGTGCACTCATAACTTCAAATAGTGTCTGTAATTCCCTTGTGCTTTTCTGTAACTCTGCTTTGCTTGTTTAGATTCTCTTCTTTTCCGAGTGAAAGAGCTCCCTGACGCTTGACCCCTCTGCTCTTGCTTTTTTTATACTTTATCATCAGTATTTACTCTCTCTCCTTTTCTTTTCTATTTACTAGCCTTGTAAGTAAGAAAATCATCATTTTATATATTCATGGAAGAAACTTTCCTATTCATGGCACCCTGTTTTTTTCCTCCCTTGCATGTCACCATGAACGCGGTCATAATTATTGTATGCTACCAAGGAAACAACAACGATTTATTTTCACTTTTGTGTAGGATCCAAAGCATGGAAACTGGTGGCTAGAATTCGGAAACGGGGTTCTAGTAGGGTATTGGCCATCATTCTTGTTCACTCACCTGAGGGATCATGCAAGTATGGTACAGTTCGGCGGAGAGATCGTTAACTCCATGCCGTCAGGGTCCCACACCTCTACTCAAATGGGAAGTGGCCACTTTGCTGGAGAAGGTTTTGGAAAAGCCTCATATTTTAGGAATCTGCAAGTTGTTGATTGGGATAACAACTTGCTTCCATTATCAAATCTTAGGGTTTTGGCCGACCATCCAAATTGCTATGATATACAAGGCGGTATAAATAGGGTTTGGGGTAATTATTTTTACTATGGAGGACCTGGAAGAAATGTGAGATGTCCCTAAGGGAATGGTATAGGGTGGGAATTTTTTCTTCTTCTTCCTCCTCCTCTTGTTGGGTGATACGGGTTTTCATCCCGAGATCACTCGGTCAGTTTGGGGCTATTCTTATACTTGTTTCCTTTGTTAATCCATATTTGTTTTCTTACTTCTTCTCAGCTAACAGCCAACAGATGATTTATCATGTATACCTCCCTTAGGGACCGATGTAAATGTGGGGGAAAAGAAAGGAAAGGAAAGGAAATATTAGTGAAGTTTATACTATGGTTTGTGATTTTATTCTCCTCTACTGACTGTCACTGTATCCAAGATTTTCAAGAACATGTAGAGGGTGGCGGCTTCATATTTGTTTCTAACAATGGTGAGAAAGGGATGAGCCGGGGCCCCTCAAAGGCTAACCACTATCTTGAATTCTCGACAGGCTCATTAATTAATCCTGAACAGGAGATCATGGGTCCAAGAAAATAACATTAATCTTTCTTATTTTATGCGACTTTTCGAAGATATTGCCGCCTTCCTTGACACACGGTGACTGCTATGGTAACTTTAAGTTAAAGGTTATTTTATTTCCATGTAAAAGTAATTAAAATGTTTGTGTTTACATAATTAATCCAGTGTCTAATCACTTCAAATTATGTTTGACATAGATAATCTTGAAGGGCCATTCTTTGAAGGCTTTCAGGAACGCTGTTTCAACGTGTTTTTTTTTTTTAATTAGAAAAATATGTTTTAACATTGTTTTAATGGGTTGCTACTAAAAATAATTTTAAAAAATAAAAAAATATTATTTTAATGTATTTTAAATAAAAAAACAATTTAAACCACAACTATTAACCCCCTCACAAACACCATTCATCGACATCGATGCAAATCTTGAATATGTTGCTTCTATTTTCTTTGTTTTTACAGGGAACATTATCTTGAAAATATAACAATATTTTATATATTCTTTTAACCCAGATCGAAATAATATTATAATCAAGTTAATAAGATACAATGAATCTTACTCTTTTATCAGGGAAGAAATATAACGTATGGTCTGATAAGGAAAAAAGATTATTATATACAACGCATCTTGTTTAAAGCTTAAGCCAAATGATACCTAGCTGTCCTCTGGACTCCACCCAAATATAATTAGTGATTTGCCCATCCATTAATTCTTGTGTGCCATGCTTCCACAAGAAGATTTAATTTATTTGATGAGCATGTATAATTACTAGCACGTATGATTTGTCGTCCTCTCTTTCTTGAAGTTTACGTTAATTACCACTTCCCCACTAATTATTATAATTATAGCTGTGATTATTAAAACAACTAAAATATGTGCATTTATTGCTAGGGGCACCAGGGCACTTATTTTTTTTTCTTTTTCATCTTATTTTTCATTTAATTAAAAGATTCACAAAAATAACAAAAAAAACTATCAATTAACTACATTTCATCAATAAAAAATATATAATTTTAATGTCAAAAGATTTCATTCAATAAAAATTTTTTAATTATGATTGTTTTATTCTATAAAAATGCCTTAAAAAAATAAATTGGGGTTTATTCAGATTTTTTTTATTCAGTTAATTTTTATTTTTTAAGTGATTTTAGGGTTGATATGTGATTTGTGAAGATTTTTATAGTGTTTTTTACATTAAAATAAATAAAAAAATTAAATTTTAAATTAAATTTCTTTACCTTAATTTTTTAGCCACCACAATTATTTAAGCCACCACAATTATGACTGTAATATTGGTGATGACCTAATAGAAAAAAAAATAAACAACTTATCATCAAGAAAAAAAACATATACACCAGAATAGGCTTTCAAGCCTAAATACATTTGAACTTTTTAATTAAGGTTAGACATATGGGCATAGCTTAATAGGCTAACATGTCTAGGCTCTTTTTAAAGAGACAAACATGTTGAGCTACCCAGACATGCTTGATAGCTTACTTTTTTTTATTATTTTTTTAAAAAACTAATAAATTTAAAATATTATTAATTTATTAAAATTTAAAATTAATTAATTATATATTTTTACTTTGTTTTTAAATCAAAATATAATAATTTTTTATAATATTGACAAGTTTTCTTTTTTACATTTCATTATTATTATTATTATTTTATATGATTTCTTTTTTAATGGTATATATTTTTATTTTCATATGATTAAATGAAAATCATTTAAAAAACAATGTTGCTAGGTCTAGTATGATATGTAACTTGAATTATAGATTTAGAAGATTAATTTGGATTAAAAATAATATTTTATTTATTTTTTAAAATTTATTTTTAATATTAAAATTTAAAAACATAAAAAAATAAATTTAATTTTAATTTTTGCAAAACAATATTTGTACCATATTTTCAAATCAGCACATACTCATATCTGATTCTCGAATTTGTAATCAACATCAAATTACTGTGAGGAAGATAAATTCCCTAAATTTTCCGGGTAAGGAAGAATCTACAGACTACAAAGTGCTGTAAAGTTCACCGACTTCAAAGCAGGAAACTCAATCAAAATAAATAAGATTATTTAGTATTTATAATAACTTTCGAGCCACCACACCCCCAAATGTGGCTCAGGAGGTGAACATATCATCTTCAAAAAGAAAGGAGTATCATTGTGCTCGAACCGTGTTTTGATGCTTTTATCTTGAAAAAAATATTAAATTAATTTTTATTAATTTTTTTAATAATTTTGATATACTAATATTAAAAATAAAAAATTTTATTTTAATATATTTTTAAATAATAAAACATTTAGAAAAAATATCATCCACCCAATACTTCCACGCGAAATGGATAAAAAAGATAAACATAGGCACCACCAAGAAAAATATTTTAAATTAATTTATTTTTATATTTTAAAAATATTTTTTAAAAAAAATAAATTAAATTAAATTAAATTTTATTACTTTAAATTAATATTTTTATATTATTTTGATGTAATAATATTAAAAATAATTTTAAAAAATAAAATATTATTATTTTAATATATTTTTAAATAAAAAATATTTTAAAAAAGAACAATGATTATGCTCCCAGACAAAAACACCAAAATGCCAATCTAACTCCTCGGTGGCTGGTGATAGTCCAGATGCAATGGCTTGTGGCCGATTGATGGGATTCTACGCATACTTTCTGTTACAATTTTAACTGAATATTTACCTTTAATGATGTACTAATTATTATAGCTGTTTTAATTGATTACTACAATGTTTTAATGGTATTATTTGGATATGGTTAATTTATCATATTTAATTGTTTTAAATATGATTGGTAGATGGTAAGGAGTGTTTTTGTAAGGTATACATGTAAGGAAGGTGCAATTTGTATTATTATAGATTCTCAGTAATAAAAAGCACTTTTCTATTTTAAATTAAATATTATCTCACGTAATCTTTTAAAACATTCCTTTCTTAATTCTTTCAAGTTCCACAACAGTTATTTTTGTCTGTCCTTTTAACTTGAATAAACATGAAGGGTGATTAAGATAAGTTTAATCTATAAGATATTTGATATCTCATGGAATTATTTTTTTGGGTTTTGTCAAGTCTAAAAACAGTATTGTGAATTTACTCATTAAAGGTTTGGTGCACCATGATTTATTAAATCATCGAGGAAAATAGAACCGAAACCCTTAAATTAATCACTTATAATGTAAACTTATTTTCAAATGAATTACAATTGCATGAATGAAGTTCAAAAAATAAAAATAAAAAATTATTAAGTAATTGAGGAGAGCATGAATATTACATGCATATTTTACAGGGTAATCTTGGGTTTTATTTTTATGATGTTATGTTTTTTACTATGAGGATTAGAAAGAGTTAATCTCTAAATGAATTTAAAAGCAGATTTTTTTATAGGATGTTTCTCACAAAACATCTTTGAAGGATTTTTCTAAATGAGTGTGGTGGTGGGTTACCGCTTACTGTTGTTATTATGAGAATGTTTAGAAATATAGTATAGTCAGTGTTATTAAAAATTTTAATTGTTTTGTTAAAAATTAATTTTTTATATGTTTTAGATCATTTTGACATATTAATTTTAAAAATAATTTTTTAAAAATAAAAAAATATTATTATAATATATTTTATCATAAAAAATACTTTAAAAGTAACTACAATTACACTTTCAAAATAAACCACTGTAAGCTTAGATAACTCCTTAAAAACGCTAGTAAAACAAGATAAGCATGTATAACCATAAAAAAAAAAATGCAATATTGATAGAGCTTTAAAATCACCCAAGCAAATATCTAGTTCAAAACATTTTAGTTAATACTGTCTTCAAATTAAAACTTATTTATACTAAATGCCGGTTCAAACCTTGAAAAGACCCAACATCTATTACATAATATTAATTACTCATTTAAATTATTCATTATAAATAGTAATAATTTTAAATCATGTGGGGGAATGTTACAATTTTAATTTAAAATTTACCTTTAATGATAATCATTAGTAATAATTATTATATCCATTTTAATTAATTACTATAACCATTATAATTAATTATATAAAAAGTTTTATGTTTTAATAGTATTAATTGGCTATCATTAATTTACCATATTTAATTATTTTAAAAATGATTTGTAACAGATATTTTTTAAAGTGCGTGTCTATATATATATATATATATATATATATATATATATATGAGCTTCTTAATAAAAAGCAATTTTCTATTTGAAACTATTCTCAGACATTTCTTTTAAACATTCATTTCTTATTTCTTTCAAGTTTCACTATAATTATTATTATTATTCTATTTAATTTAAATTAGTATTAAGGATAATTAAAGGCTTGAAGAATTTTTATTACATCCAAAAATCTTAATAAGCCGTTGTATCTGGAGAAAAAAGATGCGAAAATTCTAGACTCATATTCTTTTTTTTTTTAGTTAATAATATTCTATTATTGCTTTTAAATACTAAGTCAAATCAAGGAATTTTTAATTTTTAAAAATTAATTTTGAAATCATCACATCAATCCAAAACATACAAAAATATTTTTTTAACAAAAACAATTAATTTTTTTTTAAGTACAAATTACAATGCATTTCCAAAACATCCCTTAGTAGCCCGGAGAACCCCATGGCCATGCTTCATCGAAGATATCGCATACATTATAAGTCAGGGGTGGGGAGGGGAGGGGAACAAAGAGGGACAGTTTTTCGGACTTCATGAATGCCTAATAGGCTAGCCCTAGAAAAGCCAGCCTCAAGTTCAATGATAACTTAGTTGGACTGGGCCGACAAGCATGTGCCCGGCCTATCGACCAGCATTGTCCCCCAATTTAGACACCGAACTAGCTACTACTTCACACCTCCATGTCTTCGTGTAAGGTGAGCTTGAGATGTTACTCGAGAGCATTGTTGTTACAGTGTTTTGGCGAAAGAGTAGGCTCAAAATTTTGACATGAGTCCGATGGAGTCGCCGATTAACTTGTTAGATTGATTGAGTTTCATCGGTTTGATTCGATTTACAATCGAGTTTGACATGAATCCCTTTCTAGGTCTGCGAGTTTCATGACAATGGCTATATACGATAACAATCCATTGATTTGTGAACTGTCTGGATTGATTGTTATGATGCTGATATCTACACTTTTTATTTAGAAATAAAGGAGAAAGAAGAAAGAGTGCGATCCGTTTTAAGGGCTAATGGTATTATTATTAATAAATCATGTAATCGCAGCTTGAATCACATGGTTTGCCGAAAACTTTGAATATTTTGATTGCTTCTTTTACCAGGAAAAACAAATCTGTCCAGAAACTTCCAGCGTCCTCCATGGCTGGCGTCGACGAGTTGATTTTTTTCTAACGCGGCCTTTAGACTTTGAACCATCTCACCGCCCTTTTTTATTCGGTTAAATCATCGCTTGGTCCCGAGGTTTTGGAAATTCATTAAATCAGCCCGTATATTTTTAGTTTTATACATGCAGGTCCTCGTAGTCTTAATTTGTGGTAGCCAAGTGCTTCCTCTGTCCACTTGGAGCGCGCGTGATCGACATCCAGTGAACATGTTTGTGCTGAGATCGCGCGTGACTATGATTTGAAAGAATGCGAGCTATCATTTAGGGATTGATTTGACTGATTCTCGAGACCTGAGAGATCATATAATGATGTTACCATTCTCTCGTATGTTTTTTTTTCTTCATGCGGAGTCAAATTTCATCGAGAGGAGAAGGAAAGGAAAACAGAACACTAATGATGTTTTTTAGAAGAGGAAAATAACTAGTGACGCTTAAAACCATTTAATTGTCAAAAAAATAAAAAAAAAATTATACTGCTGTTATAAATCACTAAACCACACTTTAAGGCTTTGTTTGGTGTTATCACGGGAGTGTGATAAAAATTATCTTTTAAATTAATTTTTACAATAAATATATTAAAATAATTTTTTTTATTTTTTAAAAATTATTTTTAATATTAATATATCATAATAATTCAACAAAATAAAAAAATTAATTCTAAATAAAAAATTAAAATTTATTCAACCCTCATTTGAAGCTCAATCCTAAACGGGGTGAAATATAGTGTAATTGGACATGTTTTTTAACTTATTGTAATTTTAAAAGTTGTTTAATGTTATTTTTGTTTTTTATATTAAATTATGGAAAAATTTTAAATTTAAAAAAAAAATATAATTTATATTTTTTAAATAACAATAACTACCACCTCTTACAAATACTAAGGTTCCTTGTTTTTATATTTAAAAAGTTTTTTTCTTTAGAATCTTATTTTTTTATTTTATATTATTTTTTTATAATTTTAGATAATTTTAATGTAATATTATAAAAAATATAGTTTAAAAAATTTAAATAAAATATACTTTAAATAAACACTATTCCTACCTTTCCGAAAGGAATCTAAATCTTTATACCAGATATACATGTACTGGATTTTACGGGGGGACCATGCTCCTCGCCGACGCCCTAATCCCTCCTCCACCAATCACATCCGTTATCTCAATTCCGACCTCTCTAGCTGCCTTATATAACATATATATTCCATGGAGCAGATGCATGTTCTTTTTTTGGTATTTTTTATTAATTTCCCATCAATTATATGCATGAACTCATATGCATTTACAGTAAAAATATATTTGGTATTATGATAATTTTCATTTACAATTATTTTTTTTTTCAAGGAAAGAGGGTGGGGAGGGGTGGAAGGTTCTCATGGGATTGTGAATCTGTGATGATGTTTAAGTTATTTACATTATTACCCTTTTCATTCTGTGATAATGAGGGGTAAAAGTTTTTGTTCTAGATATTTCTTGAGGGCATTTTTGTAAGCTAAAAAATAAAAATGTTTCCCCGTCTTTCTGTCCATTTCCCCCCGACTTGGGGGGATTGAATTTTGTGGGGCCGGGTAGAAAAATGTTTAAAGTGAAAATAGGGATATTTTTCAAAGATATTTTTTTTTTCAAGAGATATACTTAAATATTTCAAAATTCCCATGCCGATCCTGACTTAAGATTCAAGCCATTAATTTTAAAATATTAAATTATCATCATTGGATTTGAAATATTCAATAATATAAAAATAAGAAAAATATTAGAAAAGGAGAGAATTGAGAGTATTGAAATTACATTTCGTTAGACATATATAAGATAAATAGATTTCTTATAGGTTATATTTAAAATAAAAATAGTCAATAAATTAACAATATATAGAATGGGTATTTTTTTGGAATTTAAATAATCACTAAATTAATAATTTTTTTTTATCGTGATTTAATATAAAAGTATTTAATAATGAAAATTACTTTGTCGGTATTTGTTTTTAATTTGATTTTATTGTGTTCACTTATTTCTCCCTATCATAACTTGTTCTTTGCTTGCCCGTCACCACTACTTCTTGCATAAAATGAATTGTGCAATTGAACGTGAAGCAGCAATTTATGGACTATATAACTGCTTGTTTTGGAATTGAGATTTAATTTGTTTTTCATCAATATTTAATTATTGTTTTTTGTATTTTTTTTAGTTTTTTAATATATTTTTTATGTGTTAATGTTAAAAGTAAATTTTAAAAAATAAAAAATAAATTAAAAGGTAATTCTTCCTACATTCTCAAAAATATAAAAAAAAATCCCAAGATTCAGTTTAGATGGCAACAGGCTTCTCAAGACTGGATTTTAAAAGTAAGAAGTAGATATTTGTATAAATAAGAGGATATTAATACAAAATCATGAAAAAGAAGCTTTTAATCATATAAAAAAATATCATTGATTGAAAATAAACTACTGAGAAAAAATTCATATTAACTCATATGGAATGAGACTTACCCTAATTAAAATAGAAAATTTTAGCTTATGGTATCTCAAACAAATCTTTATTGATGTATTATCATGTGTTTTAGTTGGGGTAATTCAGGCTCAACTTGAAATTAAATGAAACTATTTCATTTTTTTTTAATATTTTTATTTTTTTATTAAACTAAAATAATAATTTATGAATACTTAGCACAGCCAAATATATTTTTTATAGCATGTTTAAGAACTTTTCTACGTGAAACAAATATTTCCAAGTTTTTTGTTCTCCAAAACAGAAGGTGCATAAATGTTTAATAGAATATTTGTAACATGTTGCTGTTGCAGTAGTTAATAATAAAAAAATTATTACTGAAGCAAAGGTCAAAAAAACTATAGGCATTCTCTTGTGTGTAAGGTAGAAATCAGAGGGTTTTGTTTTTAGTTTAATCTTATATATACAAGTTTATTATTATTTTTTATTGGTTTTTAGCTTATATCAAAATTCATTATATAATAAATAAAATAAAATTTTATTTATCCAATATAAGATTTAAAACCCATTAATATATATATATATATATTCACAATAAAAAAATTATTTTTCTAACATGGGATAATAAATTTTTCTGTTTAAATACTTTAATTTAAAAAAAAAGGATAATATTTTTATAACATGAAATATAAAAATATTTTAAACTTCTCTATTTAGAGTATATATATAGTCAATGTTGTTTTAAAATCTAATATGATAAGAAATTTGGGTTTTTGAGTATCTAGATAATAAATAATCATATTTACAAGTTTTTTGAATAAATGAATTTTAATACAAGATATACTAAGTTATTAATAAATTATATTTATATAAATTATTTTTTAATTTTTATATATAAAATATTAAAATTTAAAATATTTTTTTTAAAATTTTTTAAAATTAATCTGGATAAGTTTATATAACCTAAAACCGACCCTTTAGCCGGATTAATAGCCCAATTTAAAAAATATGGTTGGAAGTGACAAGACACCATGCTCTAAACGATTCGAACGCTTCTTTTTATCCAAAACGCATCCATTGGCACTGCCATGTGCAAGTTGTTGCCTAATCAATTAAACAGGACAGCTACATTTCCATTTTTATTATATATAATATCCAGAGGTTATAATCGAAGATGGAAAATCAACGGTTTAATGACATATTTTTCCTCTAAATTACTGGGTTTCTGATAAAATAAGACTGAGGTATCAGTTTAGTTTATTGTATTATTAGCTTATTGTTTGCTAGGCAAGTTAATGTATGCCCTCAAATTAGTCCAACAATGCCATTCTAAAACAATTCGGTTGTTTTTCTTTTATTTAAAAATAATTTAATAAATTGAAAAAAAACAAATTGATTGTTTTTAATAATTTAGAGACAAAATGTGATATTAAAATAGTGATTTTTTTAAAATATTTTTTATTTAAAATATATCAAAATAGTATTTTTAAATTATTTTCAATATTAATACATTAAAATAATTCAAAATAAAAAAATAATTTTTTAAAATACATGATAGAATACAACACCAGGCGGCGCGTGAACTGAAACCAAAGAGAAATCGAAGGCGTTGAAATACGTACGGATAATTTTCTTATGACAAAACAGGTAAATAGTCGAATCAAACACCAGCCCGCCACCGGGGCTGGGGTGAATTGAAATCATCAGAGCCACGAGAAGGCCCAGTCCAGTTTCCCCTTAATTTAACGAAGGAAGCATCGAGCATCTGGCTGCCATTCACCGATCATTTTCCACGTGACAAAAGCCAATTTGAACGCTCATCCCCAACGCGTGTACGACACTCCAGCAGTCTAACGAAGTGCTTATTGAATTTTGAATAAATTTAAGAGAAATCAATGAGTATCCTTACATTAACGATTAAATATCATCTAAATAAACCTATTGTGTTTCTTGAGAATTATATTTAAAAAAAAAATAAAATCAAATATCTCAATAAAAATGAATAATATTGATTATATACATTGTGTTGAAATCCATATATAACAGAACTTGAGATCTTTAAACCAGTAAAAAACACAGGTCACGTGTCGTGTGGGCACCAAGATTTTCAAATCGGAAATGGCTCGTAGGCACTCGGACCACGCTCGTCCCTACACTGTTTCGATGTATTAATACTTATTATTTATGGTTATTTAATGTATATTGTGATGTAAAGTAATATTTTATTTAAAAAATATTAAAATATTGTTTAATTTTTATATTAGAGCATCAAAATCATTAAAAAATACTAATAAAATTAATTTAATATTATTTCAAGATAAACACACTTTTGAAATACACTCAAAAATAAATAAAAATACAATACAAAATAGGCACTTGGTATACAATAAAAAATATTTTTTTAATTAAAAATATATTAAAATAATATATTTTTAATTTTTAAAATTAATATATCAAAGTTATAAAAAACAATTTAATATGTTTTAAAATAATGAATCAACAATGGCATGATAAATGCTGAACGTGGTTTCTAGACCGCTCCTAGGCGTTAATATCCAAGAACTAGCAACATTGAATTTTGAAGGACAGCGATTTTAAAAAGATAACGCTAAGAGATAGTTAGGGGTTGCTTGTTAATTTAATAATCTCGTTGTAGGAAACCTGCCACCTCGATACAGCTCAGCAACAGCCCGCAGGAAGAAACGCCTAGAACCATCTTAAACCTGGAAAAATAAAGTAAAAGTAATAAAGTATCCACTAAAATTCCTTTGTGCTTGTTTAATGCGGGTTCGCCACGTAGATAAATAAATATCATCAAAAATAACAGGGGGGGTGTTAACAACGTAAGCAGGTTAGGGGTTTATTGGAAAAAATTAAGGTTATTGGGTTATTTTATTAACTTCTGAGCTATTAGATTAATTTTAATTAATTATTTTTATTAAAACAATGTGACTTTTCCTTGTTGGGAAAGATCTCCTTGAAAAAGACCGGCCCAAAGTTTAAATTAATTTTAATTAAATCAATCAAGTCGCAAATCAATCTTATTAATGTTTTTATAGTCAATATAAATTCAATTTCGAGATACGGGTTTTTCGAGTGAACTCCTTCACTTAACAACTATGGTTAGCACTGACACAGTCTAAATTCCTGGATTTATAAACAATAGAGATTAGAGCGGCTAAGTTTTTGTAGATTAGGCTCCCATAAATAGTGGGGTCCCTCCTTGTGGGCAGTGGTTACGACGAAGACACATGGCAGCAACCCAGACCATAATTTTTGAATGAATTCTGGAGGCTGTTAGGTGCCATTTATATATTAATATTAAAAATATAAAAAAATTATTTTCACTATATATAAAATAAAAGTAATACGACGAGTAAAACGTGTGTGATTGGCTTGCTGGACTGGTTTGGACTTTCTTATATAAATGTAAGGTAGGAAATGAGAAAATTGTGGGAAACTAATATTTTAATCATATGACCAAAATAAATATACAGACAACAACATCAACAGCAACAGATTCCTTCTATGATTTTTTTTTTTTTTTATGAATCATAGGGAGGGGTTGATGAGAGAATTTTGATCCTTTTAAGAGGAGGAGGAGGAGGAGGAGGAGGAGTAGGAGCTTCTTCTGAGTCTGTGTTTTACTTTTTACTTTTTGGTTTTGAAGAAGGCTCTTGCTGCTTTGAATTACTTTTCTTCAATTTGTAGGCTGAAAAAGCAAATGATAAGGTGGTGGGTTTCTGCTCTGCAATTAACAGAGCTATTTGTAAGCACGGTAGTGCATTTGCTATTTGGGTTTTACATATTTAGCACAGCTTTGGCTGGTGATCTTTCACAGGCTATGAATGAATGGTTTTCCAAGCCTAATGTGCATATTGTTGTTAAAGAGGAGGAGACCAGAGAGACGACATCTTCATCAACAACGAAGACGACGACCACCGTTGATGACTTGCCACCTATTGTGTTGGTTCATGGAATCTTTGGATTTGGCAAAGGGGTAATTTATTTTTTCTCGTCATGATATATTAAATAGATTTTTAGTTGCATTTTGTGCCTTGAAATAAATCTCTTTTTGGTCCACGGGGTTTTGATTTTCTATTTGGTTCCAGAGATTGGGAGGTTTATCGTATTTTGCTGGAGCAGAGAAGAAAGATGAGAGGGTCCTGGTGCCTGATTTGGGGTCTCTAACGAGCATCTATGATAGGTAATTAGTTAGCAAATGCTTGCAATTTAGGGGTTTTTCATTTTGGCAATACATTCTCATTGGTTTGTTCTTAATTCGAGTGCTTCTTCTTTCTGGGTTTCAGGGCACGCGAATTATTCTATTATTTGAAAGGTGGGCAAGTTGATTATGGAGAAGAACACAGCATGGCTTATGGCCACTCACAATTTGGACGGATTTATGAACAGGGTTAGATGATCTCCCTTCAATTTTTTTTTAATATATTTTTTTTAAATTTAGTTTTGATTTTTGAACTATTTCTTTATGTTGTCTTTTCTATTCGATCATTATCTGTGTTTAAGTTTGAAATGTCTTTGATTGTTGTGATTTGAATGTAGGGCACTATCCTGAATGGGATAAGGATCACCCTATTCACTTTGTTGGGCATTCTGCTGGGGCGCAGGTTGTTCGCGTACTGCAGCAAATGCTTGCTGACAAGGTTAGTCTAGTTTATGTTTTGAACAGCCATTAAAGAATGCCTTAGAATTTCAAGTCTGATTGTATGTTTGTTCATGATGACTTTGTAGGCATTTAAGGGGTATGAGAACACTTCTGATAAATGGGTGCTAAGCATAACCTCCGTGTCCGGAGCATTCAATGGGACTACAAGGACCTACTTAGATGGGATGCAGTGAGTGTGCTTTCCAAACTTGGTCTTCTATTTGAAACTTCTCTCTAGAATTCTTAAAGGTTTCAATTACTTCAACGATATTGTCTTACTGACAATGTGCAGAAAATTAGCATGATTTGAAATTGCTAATGACATAAGTATGTAGCTGCTAGATTTTTGGACTCAATGATGCTTATATAAAATATTTTGTTTTAATTTTCTGACTAATGACTGAGCATATACTACCATAGATTTGGTAATCAGAAAATAATCAAACACTGGTATTCACCTCCTTCTTTAGAGATTTTTCGATGATGTGGTAGTTGAATTAATGAAACCCTTATTTCTGGTTCGATGTTTTCCTCTCCTCTTTTCCTTTTCATATCCTTTGTTTGTTTTTTCTCAAAGAAAAATTCTGCTTTGTATTTAATTGACACTCCCATTTCATTATTAGTTGCTCTTGAATAGAACTCTATCAATTTGCATCTAAATTCGGGACTGCATTTTCAATATTCCAGGCCAGAAGATTGGAGAAACATGAAACCAATTTGCCTGCTTCAGTTCTGTCGCTTAGGAACAATAATTTATGATTGGCTTGACATTCCTTGGCTGAAGGCTTACTACAACTTTGGATTCGATCACTTCAACATGTCCTGGAAAAAAGTGGGCATTTTTGGTCTTATTGACTGCCTGTTGGGGAATACAGGACCCTTTGCTTCTGGAGATTGGATACTTCCTGATCTTACAATTCAGGGGTCTATGCAACTCAACTGCCATTTACAAACCTTCCCTGATACGTACTATTTCAGCTATGCTACCAAACGCACTAAAAGAATCTTTGGTATCACTGTTCCTTCAGGCATGTTTGGAATTCACCCATTGCTTTTTATAAGAGTGTTGCAGATGAGCCAGTGGCGTCATCCTCCTGATGTCTTTCCCCCTTATAAAGGATACAGGTGCATTCTTTTGTCAATATATCATTCGCAATTGATTTAATTAAGAATAGAATGCAAAAGCTTTCCTATAACTACTTAATGTTTCATATTAGGATCATTTTAATGACTTTGACTTCACGTTTCATTTTCTCATATCATTAATGAAAAATATTTTTAATTAATCAATTTTTACTCAAATCATCAGTGAGCTTGAGAGGACTATTGCACATGTCTTTTGATTGTAGAATCCCAAATGAATTATCCTCTGTGATATGCTTAGTTTCCAGCAAGAATTTAGGAAATACAACATTGTACTGAATTTCAACAGCAATGAAACATCTGAGAAGCATAATCAAATTGCATGATTGCTTACACCTTGAGTGAATGTGTGCACAGGGATGAGGATTGGCAGGACAATGATGGAGCACTCAACACCATATCTATGACCCACCCTCGTATTCCAGTTGAACATCCAAGCCATTTTGTTGGGCATGATTCGGAGTGCCAACCCTTGCAGCCAGGAATATGGTTAGTTACAACACTTTCAATATCTCTGTCTTGGATGGATACTTAAATACTAACATAGTCACTCACATTCTTTTAGCATGACCCTTCATTATGTTCAATGATGCAAGGTGTTATCCTTGCTATATCTTGCTTAGTGAATCACAAAACAATAGCTACCTTTAATGAATACCCGAGTCAAGTTGTTGGATATTATTCAATGTGTCAACCCTTGCAAGCGAATGCCTGTTTAATTTTAACACTTCCAATGTCTGTCTTGGATAGTTGGATAGGCCATGTGCTAACCTCAATTACTAACATAAATGTAATTTTTTAGAATAAAGCTTAGTCATGAAAAATAAGTAGTTTTGTTATATGGAGTATTTATGTCATAAACATTTAACAATAGCTACAGAGTAGCGGCCATACAAATGCCTGTCATTCGAGTTTTTCATATAAGACATTCCAAAACCCTAGACATTCTATTTTAGCTCTAAAACGATATGAAATTTTGCCTTCTATTTTGCAGCATTTTTATGCTACCAACTAGTAGAAGACAGTACGTTGCCATGCCTTATATGATCTGCAAAAGTAAAAATTGCAAGGGTGTTTAGATGAAAATTGGCTGAAGGAGGCCATTAGAATCACACGAAATGTGCATGGTTATCACAAATTTTTTTATTCAAGAGCTCTGAAGGCATGAAACTTTAAGCCCATTTATCTCCTTTGAGAGCCGTGTCTTCTTGCTCCTTGCATGTTTATAGAATGATTCCCCTAAGTTCTGCAGCTTGCTTCAAGAAAGAAAAAGTAGATATTTTGTTAAGGTAGCTTACACATGCAGTTTATTTGGGGAACTTTTACAAGAGCATCTCAATATTTAGTGGACATGTGAAAACTGTTGAATTCAAGTTACAAGCTGAGTCAACTTTTAGTTCTATTTATATGTTGAATTGAGATTCAGTAATCATTTTGCACTACATCCTAAGCTAACATGGAGGTTTATCTGGTTTAATGCAGGTATTACAAGATTGTGGAAGGTGATCACATATTGTTCATTGTGAATAGGGATAGAGCAGGAATTCAATTCGATATGATATATGATAGTATTTTTGAGCGTTGCAGAAAATATGCCCGTAGGAAGAGTCGACAAACGTTACCAAACGAAATCCATCAATAGTTCACAGTCTTTTACTCAATATACAACTAGGAAAACAAAACCCATCAAAGGACACGATTCTTTGCCTCCCTCACTTGTCTCTGTAAATGTAATTTTTTTTTTTGTAAGGAATTGCCATCTTCAGCAACGTTAAAATTGGTTTGTCTTGAAAGACACTCCTTTGCTTTCCATTACAGTCATCTCATCCTGTTTCCGTTCTGTTTTCTGGTGATGACCTGTCAAATTTGTAGCCTTGCATAAATAATAGAGCACGTTGGCAACAGATTAATTTGTGCTTTTAGTCCTCGATGGGAAATTGATATTGATGGTCATTTATTTATTTTTTGTTTAAAATCAATATTTTTAATTTAAAATCAATTTTTTGATATTTTTAAATTATTTTAATGTTTCAATGCCAAAAATAATTTTTTTAATATATTTATATATATATAAAAAAACACTTTAAAGGGTAACTTCTTACAATATCATGGCATATATGATCAAATCCTGTTTTAAAAGGTTTATGTCTACTGTTTATGGATAACATGGACGGGGCTAGCAACAATCACGGATATGATGTTCGGTTGCATTTTATATGGAAGGAGAAGCCATGGATGGAAAGTTGGAAACAAGCAAAATTGCATGTATTCAAATGCACCTCACAATATATATATATATATATATATATATATATATATATATATATATATATATAAAAAACACGGAAGGATAGATAACAACACAAAAAACACATAATCTAGACGCTCGGTCTAAAAAAGCAAACAACATAAACCAAAAAAAAAAACCGTAAATAAGACCAGCGATTTTCCTTCTTTGTAACACACTGAATATAATGGTGTTCGATACTGAATTGCTTGTCCTAAATATTAAACATGTATCATCTCTCATATTTGGATAAAGGGAATTAAGTCACTAGATGGATCATATCTCTTACCCTCCTATAAAAAGAAACAGGAATACGAGGAAAATCGGATGCATATATGTAGGAGGGAGGAGATATACAGAAAATTAACCTCTTATCTTCTCTGGCACTAGATCTTTTTCCATTCATGACAGGATTCAGAAAAATATAAGAAAATAAAAACACTTCCATATACAGTGGTTAAAAACTTAGAATCTTAAAACAGAAGCACTGACTGTATATAACAGTGATTCAAGTTCCAGAGAGAAGAAACGATAAAGGCAAATGGGTGGCTCAGAGGATGGAGGAGCAACCGATAACCAAAATAAGCCCACAGAGACAAGCCTCTCACCAGATTCCATAATCAATCTAGATCAGTAAGTTCACCTTCATTAATATTGATCCTGTCAAATCAACTAATTTGTTTTTCTTCCGAAAAATTATTAGCACTTGAGATTTTATTTATAGTTATAATCAAACCACCTTCTCTTTTCCTACGTTGTGCTGGTGCAATGGCCTGGCTCTGCTCTGGTTGCTAGCGGCTCATGTAGGGTTTCACAGTTTTGATCATATATATATTTATGTGTGTGTGTGTGTGTTATAAATTTATTTTTGAAGGGCTAGCTGACTAATAAGGTACTTGAAAGTGATGCATAAATATGGAACTATTGCAGCGGCGATCCAACGTTGTTCGAGCCATACTGGAAGAAGATGGGAGACAAGTGTACGTTGGTGATTGGAGGGTGTGATTTGATGAGTTATTTCAGTGATGGTAGCAACATTTGCTGGTTTTTGCAGCCGCAACTTGGCGATGCCATAAAGGGACTGCATCGAGTTGTTGGAAATGCAGTCACCGACGGTCGCCACATCGTGGTTGGGACCGGTTCAACACAGCTCTTAATGGCTGCTCTATATGCTCTCTCTACTCCTTCCGCTAGTCACCCCGTCAGTCTCGTGGCTGCTGCTCCTTATTACTCGGTAAGTAGCTGCCGCTCACAGTAGGATTTAGATACTGTTTTTTAATATGCCTTTTATTTTAAATTTTATTAAAATAATTTTATTTTTATTTTTAAAATTTTTATTTTAAAAAGATGAAAAAAATTAAATTATTTTAAAAAATAATTTAAAATAAAAAATATTTTTGAATTTCTTGAAAAGCATAGCCATGCTTCAATTAAAAACTGACGGGACCCAGGTTCAAGGGAAAGGGGTCATGACATCCCCAAATTCTGAAATATTTTACAACTTAGTACTAGATTTTTTAAGAGTTTTAATAATATCTTTCAGTTTAACATGTCTTACATCCCAAAAATTCCTTATCTTCTTAGTTACCCCCAATACTAGTTAAATTTCTGGTTCCACCCCTCCCTCCATCGTCAAACTAATTTATATATTTTTTATTTATTTTGAATTGAACTCTTAGATTAATTAGAGTGTGTTTAATATTATGGTAACTTTTATAACTGTGATTTGAAAAAATTAGTTTAGAAAAAAAAATTTAACTATAGTTGGTTTGATAAAATATATATTTAGTTAAAACTATAGCTGAAATTGATATTAAATTAAAAAAATAGTTTAAGATTGTTTGATTAAAATTATATTTAAAAGTGATTTTAAAAATAAAATGACTAATAATAATTTTATAGTTTTTGAGTTAAAATATTATACATTAGATTATTAATACAGTATCTGACTATCTGCTATGTTTGGGTAGAATTTTTCAACTACATTGATAACTAAAATGAAGGGGTTTTAAAAAAAGAATGAAATAACTTGTGGGGTTTGAGGGATAGTTTTAAAGAGATAAATATGTTATTGCAGAGCATGTGAAGACGGGGTTATGAGGGGAGGGGATAAATGGGTTTTAGTAGAATTTTCCGATCAATTGATGGATTCTTCAACAAAAATATGATCTCCGAACCAAAAGGAGAGAGATGAATGAGTGTTTTAAACATATTTGATGAGAAGAATTTTAAGAGATTTGTGTATTACCGCAAATAGATCTAGAGTAGAAAATAAATGTTATTTTGAAAGGTTTTTTTTTAGCAGTTATTTTTTTTTTATTTACATGGGGTGTCCAGACCATCTTGCGCGCACCACGACTAATTTCCACAGTCAATTGAATACCCTACAAACCTAGTAGGCATGTAAGACACCGCGAGGGTTATTTCTCTCTTACTGATAATATGTGTTGTTGGTTGAGAAAGAAAAAATTAAGGTTAGAATCCTTGAGAAACTAGTGCGATGTTTCTTTTGAAACTGAGTTTCTATCTCATTTTTAGATGGATTTCATGTTTTAAAATAACTGATTAATACTTTAACCAAACATAATTTTTTGTGGTTTTTTCAAAACTTAACCGTTGATTTGTAGCCAAACACATTTTTAGTTTATTAGATAATATTTAATACTAGCTTAATTACTTATTCATGAAACTCAATTATAATCTTGAACATTTCAGCCAACCTATTTTAATTTTTTTATAATATTATTATTTAAAAAAAAAAATTTCTTTGACAATAAATACTAGAATTGGACCAACAACAATAATGATAAAGTAATGAAAAACTTCAAATATAATTAAACTTTTTTTTATCAAGTTATAGACAGATTGATAATTAATATATAAAACAAATTTTTTATTAAAATAAAAGATCATCTCGTTAACAAATATAAAAGAAGTAATTATGTGAAAATTAAGAGAAATATGTGTGGAGAAAGGATCTATATGGAGCAATAAAAGTAATAAATAGTGTCAAATATGCTTGAATGAGTCTATCTAAGTTTATTTTTTTACTTAGTGACCTCAAGTATTCATAGATATCAAAGATTATATAGGCGTAATTGGTGAAGAAAAAAAAAAGTTATAAGAAATATCAAATTATTTAGAAAGGTAAGTATTAGTGTGTTCCATATAAATCAATATATTACTGCTTGAGAGTAAATCACTGAAGAAATGGTAGCCTGACAAGGAAAGTTGATGCAAAGTTAGGCTTAACAACAACAACTAGACTTAAGAAAAATACTTAAAAATACTTATTATCCAACCAGTTCCAAAAAAAGTTAAAATCAGAAGTGTCTTAACTCCTAACAAGAGTGTAGTGCTCAATTTTGACCTTGGGATGCCATAGCCCCTATAACACATGCTGTAGGACGGCCCCTAGGTGTAGAGTAATGCTTAGAGATGGCTATTGATGAAGACGTTGGCATGAGATACCTTTTAGAGTGGGTTGTTGGTGGAAACAATGGCCTAGCTGCGAGGTCTTTTTTTATCGTTTTTTTTTCTTTCCTACCTTCTGTTGGGTTGAAGTTAAGGGTTGATTGGGCCAAGACTGGAGAGAATTAAACAGGAAAGAGACCGAGTGAGGGGGAAGACACAAAATAGCCAGCCCTAACCCAACATGTTTCTTAAAGAGAAACTAATATTTGTAACATGAACATGTCTGGTTTGTGTCAAAGCCTGGGAGAACTTGTGCTTGGTGTTTGGAGCGTCGAAGAGCAGGAACTAAGACAGTTGATTATTATAAAATAACAAATCAAAGTGCTGAGACAATCCGTCTCCCTGTCCTGCACTTCCTAACCTTTATAATTTACAACAGTACTTGCGGTACTTGGAGCACACAATCTTGGATCGATGTTACCACATTTTCCATAAACTGTGCTGCAAAACCTCCTGCATTTGCTTAACGATATTAATATTATAATACTAATTAGTTCTCAAGTTAATTATACTATATGCAATTGTCTTTCAACACAGCTGTAGATGCTTCACTGCTTGCATGCATGCATGCATATAATTCACATGTGTATATATATATATATAAAATTAATGCTACAGGTTAAAGCTTCAATAATGTGATTGCTTCCATTGGTGTTATCAAGTTTTCTTCATGTTAATGTCACTTAACTGAAAAAAAAAATTGCATACAGGTTTCTCACCTCGTGGGGTGCCTATAGTGAAAAAAGGAAGATGAATTCTCTCAGTCGTTTATTAATCTCCGTACAAGATTAATTAATATATATGTGGTTGCGACATTTATTACCTGCAGGGATATAAGGATCAGGCAGAATTCCTGCGTTCAGGACTCTATAAATGGGAAGGAGATGCACATACCTTTGATAAGGATGGACCTTATATTGAGGTCGTAACCTCGCCAAATAACCCTGATGGTACTATCCGAGAAGCTGTGGTGAACCTCGGGGAAGGGAAGCTTGTGTATGACCTGGCCTACTACTGGCCACAATACACGCCCATTACTCACCCTTCGGATCATGATATCATGTTGTTCACATTTTCCAAATGCACTGGACATGCTGGCTCCCGGATAGGGTGAGCAACACACATTCCACTCTAATCACGTCGTTGTTAAGAGAAGGTCGCAATGCCATGATTTAATGTTGGTGAAGGTGATAAGAAAATCGCCATAATATACATGTCATTCTACTTAAAGTATGTTTACTTGGTAGTTCATCTTGTTCCTTTCTGCTAATTATTTTGCTTCCAAATTGAAGCTGGGCACTTGTCAAGGATAAAGAGGTAGCCAGAAAGATGACCGAATACATGCAGATCAGCTCCATTGGTGTATCCAAAGAATCCCAGCTTCGAGCTGCGAAGATTCTTGGAGTACTCGCCGAAGGGTGTCAACACTTTAGTACTGCTGATGCAGAGAACTTCTTTGAGTATAGCCATAGAATTATGAGAGAAAGATGGGAGAGTCTGCAAAATGTTGTCGAAAACAGTAAAATCTTCAGTCTGCCAAAGTTCCCACAAGATTACTGCAACTTCACCGGGAAGTACACAGATCCAAATCCTGGTAATGCTCGCAATACGATGATTATTATTATTATTATTAGTTTTGAAATAGGACAACCTAACTTTGTTGTATGCTCATCAGTTGAATGGATTTTTTAGTATATTTTTCATTTTTGCAAACAGCTTTTGCATGGCTGCACAGCAAGGAGGATATAGACTGGGAGAGTCTTTTGCGAGAACATAAGATAATAGGAAGAAGCGGGGAGCGGTTTGGGGCTGATCCAAAATATGTCAGAATCAGTATGTTTAGTCCACCAGAAGCGTTTAACCTTTTCTTGGAGAGGTTATCAGCCATCATCGACAACACCAATGGAAATGTATTGGGAGGAGAAGAAAGCTCGATCGTCAAATAGATGCTCTTAACCTAACTGTCTCGGAGAGCACTAAAGAATGGGAACCTAGCTAGGGATACTAGAGTAGTTTAAATTCATACATCCGATATGGTTACTGCAGAATTTAAATGCGATATAGACATATTTGCTACAGCTTTGGACTCTATTTTTGAACACAGTATAGGATGTATAATTTCTATAAACTGTTGCCATACATGCATAATCAAAATATTTCTATCATAGAGGATCTCCATGTCGAAGAGTTAGGCTGTCATATGCTATAAATCATTACATTTAGAGAAAACATTTCTTCACAACGATTCCAAACTACATAAAATAAATTTAGGAAACAATTTATAACTGATATCTAATTAATTAAGTGTACACCTGTAAATTTAGAAAAAAATTGACTGCATTTTTAACAATTAGACTAATGGAATTTTGTTGGTATTTACACTAAAAGTTGATTTATAATTATTTTTATAATTATTTTACTGACAGAATCATAAATGAAAAAACTCGTTAATAATTTTTAGTGTATTAGTGAATTTACCGTTAATAAATTTACTAATAACTTTATAAATAAAAAAATATAAGCTAAAAAATTGATTAATATTTAATTTAAAGAGTATTTTATTAATTTAAATTTAATAAATTTATATTTATATTTGGATGTTATCGATAAGGATATATACTAAACATAGTTTTAGTAATTGTTGCTTTAAACAATTTTAAATACTAATTTAACTATAAGAACAAAAAAATATTTTCCAAAAATAGATTTAACATCAAGGAGATTAATATGATAATTTTATATGTTATTATGAATATAGAAACATATAAATTGCACATGAATGTTTGGTATGAATAAATTGATTGACATGTATATATATCATGTATGGTTAACAACACTGTAAATTCTTTATGTAATTATGGTAGAAATATTTTGAAAGTTATTATCCTTGTTGACTTATTATGTAATAATGTTGAGAAATAAGAAAGAGTCAAGGCATTAAAAATAAAATAAAAATGATTGTACGTATAAGAGTTTAAAGAGAATAAAAAATAATTAAACGATTGAGAAATCAATAATATTTAATGGCATAGCAACATGTGAATGCTTGCATGACTATTATTTTAAATTTATAATTTTTTGTATTAATACTTAATATTGTTAAATAATTTGTAATATATTTACTAACTCACACATTCCATTAAAAGAGATTAATACGAATAATAAAAGCATGTGACATAAATTCTAGTTAAAAGGGCAATAACACGCGGAAGATCTTTGGAATGTGTTTGATCTTGTAATTCTCCTCACCTTCCAATCGCCTTGCAAGGTCTGGATGCAGGCTGCCCAAATGCAGCTCTTGAAGTGTGGAAATGTTCTGCAAGCCTTCAGGGAGAAAAATCAAGCTTGAACAACAGCTAAAACTAAGAGATCTTAAACTTGGAAAAGCCCCAGTTGCAATTTCAGTCCACTCCACCAGGAACTCAGAAGCAATCGTGAGAGTTTCCAGAGCCGGGAAACCGCCTGCATTGCAAAATTCTTTACCAATGAGCTTTGCTCTGTAGGCTTCCCAGAGGCTGAGATGCTTCAATTTCGGAAGCAACTGAAGGACCGAGGTTGGATTCTCCGATAAATAAGAGAAGGATAAAGTTAGACGGGTGAGGTTTTCCATGGAGGCAAGCCACATGGGAATCTCAATTAAGCCCCCATGTAAATAGAACTCTTGAAGAAGAGGTGGAGGAGAAAATGCCTCCAATTCAGGAAAAAGAGTAAAATTTGTTTCTTCAAAACAGCATCTCTCTGCTTCCAGCGATAGGGACGCGAGGCTTTCCATCTTCTTTATTACTGCAAACAACTCACTAGCATGATCGGCAGACACACGCTTAACGCCAAGATCTTTTATCTGAGTTAAGGCACTCAATTCTCTAGCAATCCCGTCTCCACCATAAATACCAGACAAAGTGTGGAGATTTACCAGTTTTCCAATTCCCTCCGGAACTCTAATTCCACCATCATCAAAGCTTTTGGACATTAGAAGGTGTCTCAACTGTTGGATATGCAGGACTTCTATTGGTAGTTTGCTCAGTTTCCCACACATTCTCATATCCAAAGTTTGCAGTTTTTGAAGATTACCTAGAGTCCGAGGAAGCTCATCTAGATCCGAGTTAGCCAAGCCCAGGTACCTCAGGTGAACCAAGTCTCCCACTTCATCAGGCAAGTACGCTATCTTGCCATCCAAATCCAACACCAACAGAAACCGCATCCCACAAACATTTCTCATATAGGCCCGCGAGAGGCATCCGGTAGAACCAAGAGAATAATGACGACGTTCGGCAGTGATTATAAATAAAGATCGAACTAGACGGCCTTCGACGTTAGGAAAGATATCCCTTCCACCATCTCTGATCGCCAAACGAACAGGTGAATTTGCAGTTTTAGAAACAAAATATTGTTTCTCCAATTTAAGAATAGATAGCTGGACATAAGAGGCAGGGACTTTTACTTCAGTCCCATCGTGTACTTCTTGAAGCATTCCTAGGTCAATCAATTCCTTAACAACAATTGCTGCTACAGCCTCCATGATATCCCCTGGCTTGTCTTGTATAAGATCTTCAGCCAACAAAAGCCGAACTAATTTTCCTATCTCTACAGGATGTCTCTTGGTAACAAAGGACGAGTAGTCTAGGCAGGATTTAAGATAATCAGGAAGCTTTTCATAATTTGATTTGCAAGTTTCTGAAGAAGAACTTTCACCTGTGTTGTCAGCAACTCTTGATGAGCTTATTCCTGCTGCTATTGATGTACTTGGAACAACACCAGCTTGAGATTTACTTCCATGAAATTCCTCAGGAACCAAGTCAAGCTTACCAATCTCTTGAGTGTAACTGAAGTAAGGCATGGTTCGATATCAGCTCAACCAAGTCCTAATTTGCACCTGTTGTGCATCTCAAAACAGAACTTGTATTATGAGATTATTTATTTTGTATTAAATTATCTGTCAACTAAAGTCAAAAGTTAGAGACGGCAACGAACCCACCTTGCCGAGTTACTTCCTGTGCTTGAGTGGGCTGGAGATGAAGAAATTAATGCTCGGCTAATCTAATACTCCCAACTTTCCAATCTATCCAATAGCCTTGATTTCAACATTTGTCAAAGGATGATTGCTGCAGATTTTGACTTGTTTATCTAGTTCCCTACAATAGTAGTAGAAAGTTTTGCGCACTCTTGACTATCTCCTAATGTTGAAAATTAGTTGTCCCCACCACAACCACCACCAGATAAGCTAAACACGTCATGGCCCGCCGAACAGCAATGCCATCAGGAGTTTGCTCGCCGCTCTATGCTCATTCCTCTCCGAGACTCCGACTCCGTCCCCACTCTTTGGTGGCCGACATGGAAATATCACACGACTATCATTTTTGAAGCTGAAATATTGACACCATTCACTAAGGAGGGTAAACTCTAAACTAAAGAGTTTGAGCAAAGTCGCCCATTTACACTCGTCTCAAGGAATAAAATTCATTCTTCACTCCACATAGAGGGGCAATCAGATTAACTAGGGGCCCAGAGAACCAACTTTCCCCTTGTTCCCAAGAACAAATTCGACTATACTGTAGGCTGAAAATATTGAAATCCAATAACTGATGCAAATTTGCACAGGAAAACAAAAAAAACTGTTTCAACTCTTCCAAAAACACTAAATAATACAATAACGATGCACATACACAAAGTAACGGCCAAAAAGAATAAGGCGGTAAAGCTTAATCAGCCATTTGACTAGCACAACCATCTTCCCATGGCTCCCTGTTTTTCCACCAGTTTTGTCCTAAAAAATTCAACATTACAGATTGGTAACCTCAAAGATATTGGAAATGCATCTTGATAGAGCCCTTTTGATGGAGCTCCTCTAGATAAGCCTAAGCTCATACTCGCCAGCCATTGTTATGTATCTCACCCATGGGAGAGCCTGGTAACCACTTTTCTCAATAATCTTCAGGTATCGAACCTACAAAGCACCAAATTTTAATTAAACAAGATTACATTACCTGAGCTTGGTCAAGCAATATTTTTAGAAATTTCAGTATGATTGTATAAAATGAACTTTTATCAGAATAATCTCTTATAGCAAGTTCCGATTAGACAGGAATTCACACTTGAGGTACCATAATTCATGGTTTATAGTCAACACTAGCCCTAATTTGAAATTCATAGCCCCTTTAACCTCATCCAAATTAAGACAAGGGAAACCAATTCTAGAATGAACTTCATGATAATTGATAATCCAAATCAGAGAGTGAGAGAGAGCAAGATAACTGATAATTCATGGTTTGTAGTCAACACTAGCCCTAATTTGGAAATCTTAACACGAGGAAAGCAATTCTGGAATGAACTTCATGATTATTGACAAGTCCAAATCACAGGGAGAGAGGTCATGCCACTCACCAAGCATAAATAGAACAGGTAATTGTGTTTGTGTAGAGGTCATGCCATTCACCACAGGATATCATAAAATAGAACAGGTATCATTAAATATAACAGGTAATTGTGTTTGTGTAGAGGTCATGCCATTCACCACAGGATATCATAAAATAGAACAGGTAATTGTGTTTGTGCAGGTGTACCTGTATTCCTGAAACAGTAAAATATGGTATTTCAAATTTCACACGTATAGGAGCTTTTCTCTCAGGAGTTGCTTCTTCAGCAGTTATACTGGAAAGACTGAACTCTGCCCTCAACATGTACTCCTGAATTATATTTTTATACATATAGAATAAAAACCAGGGAAGTATCATAATTACAGGAAAGAAAACATTTATAATTTACAATCCATAAAACAAACTACAAGCAAAAGTTAACAAACTACAAAATGATCCCATTTCTTTTTGGGAAAAATTAAAGTACCTTTCCACCAGAAAAAGATTTAATTTTCCACATTAATGCATCATTTTCAGGTGCATATGATGCAGACCCCATTGACGTCCGGATATTAGGATTGGAAGCATCAACTGGCACAGGCAACTCAATCTCAACATTTGTTGCAGTACTGTACAGTTAAACTTTTATAAATACTCAGAAAACACAAACATCAGCCAGCCCAAAACTCTGAGCAATTGATCAAATGGAAACATAGCTACACTATTAATGTTAAAAACTTCATACCTACGCTCCTTGAACTGGCTCTTAGCCTTTACCATTATCTCAACACGACTTCTCGAATGCTTTTCAACTTGAGCTTCCACCCAAATCAGAGGCTTTACCTGAAAGAAGACATCATGGAACTCATCAAATGCTAATAGAAGTACTAAGGATGTCCTCCTGTTTTTAAGAAAAGCTTTCAGAAACTACAGAACAAACCTGAGTGCTGAGTCTATATGTCATGAGATCAAAAGCCCCATCAGGTGGTATAAATGATATTGTCCGATCATTTTCAAATCGGGCCAAACGTACACACCTGAACCAAATTGCATATTTAGTTTTAAATGTCTAGATTGCCATGTGCAACATTCACTCATAATAAATTGCCATTTACATCCACCTCCAAAAAACTGTACAAACCAACACAAATTCAAGTAGACCTGAGAATTAAGCTACGTACTGATGAAATTTGATGTCCTCCAAATCAATGGCCTTTCCTTTTGTTGTCCGTCCTTGGGCCTCCAATAATATTCTATCATTTAGGCCAAGCTTACACTCAGGCATGCCACTGCAACATAACAACAGAAACTTGCAATTAAACATAAAGTTCTTTGCACATCATGCAACACATTGAACGTACATATTAATACTTATATATAATGGTGCAGTCACCTATGTAATATTGCTAAAGGGTGGGACTAACTCCAATATTCCTTTTCTAAGACAGTAAGACCCAATCGACTTTGGTGCCATCATAATGAATACTGGCTCTGTTTTTAGAAAAGTGAGCATTCACCTCATGTCAACTGATGCAAGCTAGTCGTTGCATTATGTAACTTAATTCAAAAAACAAGATGAAGAACTTGTGTAGCTATGTTTCGCAAAGAACTAAATTGAAATCTACATTTGAAACTAAATGTGTAGTTGCAACATTTCTCTACCACATTAATCAACAATAGTTTCTGGTATATTAAACTATGAGTTCCACAGCACATCAACTTACAGAAGTTGCGTAGCGCATCGCAAGATTACCATCACTAATAAGGGGGACCAAGCTTACAGAATAGTACCAGCAAGTAGCTGCTTTATAAACTAATATATATACCAAACCAACATCTGAATATCCTAAAAGTAATCTTCAGAAGGCAATATGCAAGTACACTACCTTAAAGAATGATAAGCTCACCCATAAATGAACCAAGAAAAACTACTAGCAATGACTTATTTTTTTCTGATTGTACCTTAGATATGTTCTCATTTTTAAAGCCCCAACAACATCGGACCTAATGACTTGCCCATTGGTGTTGACAAGTATATTGACACTCTCAACCACATCCAAGAAAACCTGAACAAATAATAACAAAGCTTCATTATCATCCAGTTATTAATTATTTATTAAAGAAAAAAACAACAAGAAGCTCTGAAAAAAGAAAAAAAAAAGAAAGAAAATACCTCGTTTTTCTTGTAATTTATCCCTTCGCTGCGCCAAGACACTGCATTAGTGACAGCCATGGGAGGCCTCTGTGAAGTTTCCATCCTGTAGGCATCCGTCTTGATAAATTCGCTAAGAATTTTTGCTTCGGTGTACTGAGGGTAACCGAAGTCCATCATTTCATCAAGTAACTCATACTGACAAATGCACAGCAAGGTCATTACCTCAATAATAATAATAATAATAATAATAATAATAATAATAACAAAAATAGCAAATGAGAAAATAAAATTCATTTAAAGAACTTACCACTACCACAAAGTTATCCCTTAGTGATTCTTCTTCTAATTCTTCAAAATAATGCTTAAAAACCTAGAGGTTAAAAAAAAATCAAGATAGAAATTATAATTTAGTAAATAAGAAACGGCATGGAAAGGATAATAATAAATAAATGACGGAATTACATCAACGACGCGGTGGAGGAAGGAGATGAGACTGGCAGCATTACAATTCTGCCTTGATGCGGCCATTAGATAAACATTGCTGTGTTGTATGAACATGTAAGAGACTCCATTATCATAAACCACTGGATCTTGAGATTGCGGATCTCCCTGCATTCAACAGTAACCATAACCAGATCGATACACTTATTCAATTAATTGATTGATTATAACTAAAAATTCAATCCAATTAGGTTTAGATAAAGGAGAAACGAAGCAGAAGAAGGGAAAGGAAAGAAACCTCCTTCTCGATGAACTTGGTGAAGAAGCGCTCGGCCTGGACAGCAGAGACATCGCCACGGTAGTCGCGCCACACCAGAACGCGCCCCTTTATATCTAATAGAAACAGCGCGGACGCTGCCCCAGCCATTACTAGATCAGATCAGATCAGATGAGAACCGATGGTGATGCTGCTTAATTAATTGGAAACAGATGATGATGATGGTCGATGGACGATGACACCGGAATTGCAGCAAAATTTAATTTAATTTCACTTTAATAACTTGAATCACCGCCATCTCCTTCTTCCCTGTTTTTTAAATTTAATTTATTATTTCTGATTAGCGAGGATTCTCGACAGCTGACTGAATGTGTTTTCGTTTTTATATTTGAACCTAGAAAATTCAGCAAAATCAAGAAACGATTTCTATGTGAAATTACACAACTAATCCCTTAAATAATATAACGTAAATTATTTTAGAAACATATTAAATCAAAGTTATTTTTATGTCTAAAATTACAAAAAAAAAAAGAATTTGTAGATTACATTGTAATATTTAGTTTATTTATAATTAATTTACACTTTATAAATATTTTATTTTAATTTCCAATCAATAATTTTTAACCATTAATTAATTTATATTTAAAAATTAAGTATAATATCTAATAACTTGTTACAATTCTTTAAATATTAAAAAATTTATAAATATTTTGATTTAATATTTTAATGATAATTTTCTAAGTGTAATTATTAACCTTTCATAAAAAATATTATGATTTAAATATTATATCATGAAATATATTTGATTTATTAAATTATTTTTGTTTTCAACGCTATAGTTATTGATTTTTTTTAGTAAGATTTGAAATTATTTTCAAATCTTATTTTATTTTGATCAAGAATTTCATAATTAATATTATTTGAGAACAAATAAAATATTTTTTTAATTCATCTAAAGTGATAAATACTCTCTAAATTACTCAGATATCTTAATATAATTTATATTATATTTAATATTTGTTATTTTATTATCTTTGATTAAGACAATATGTAATCATGATTAAAATATAATATTTTTTATATAAAATAATTTAATAATATCAAGTTTAAGGATCATTTAACACAACTATCATCTTAATCTTTCCATAAACATATATGATTTTTTTATATAAAATTCTCTTATAGATCCATTTAGCGTATATGCATGTTATTTGACAAACATATATATACTAGTTTTAAATATTCTTCATACTTCAGTTTATAAGAACAATTATTTTCTTTTATAAATGATAAATATAATATGTATTGGTTTCTACATTTCTAATTAATATCTATTATTATTATAACATTAACCGTGAATATTTAAGATCGATACTTTGATATAATAAAAATCTTATAATTATAATAAATTTATAATTTCTCATGCAAATTTTTTTTTCACGGATTTTATTTTTACTCTAGACTTATTTATCAAATATTAAATTTATTAATTGAATATAAATTAATATTAAAGATAATTTTTTTTATTAATAATAAATATGTTTTAAATAAATAAAATCAATATTACTTATACCCAAATGATTGATTATATTCACCAACACTTCATTCTTTGTTCTAGTATTGAGTTGTGTAAGTTCTAAGCTTAGAACACATTCACTTAAAAATGTGTTAAAAGAATTATATCTTGGATTTTATTTAATAATCTAACTTAAAATGGTTTTTTTTTTTATTTCATGATTATAGTAATACATAGGTAATTTACATATGTTCATGTTTTTATTGATAACAAATACAACTTCTGAATATGGAAGTTACAACATTTTCAAAGAACATGTAATGTAACAAACTTTGAACATAACAAATCTCAGCGTAGGATTGTTTTTCAAAACCAAATACAAGCGCCTAGAGGCAATTGCATATGGCGATAGCGATCAAGAACAAGACAGACAAACCATGTAACACAATCGACACTTAAGGGACAGAATGGACATAGTAAATAAAAATATTGTCAAACTTAACTCGTAAAGTTATAAATTTGTTATATAAAAATTATTAATTTGAGTGTAATAAATTCTAAAATCAATAAAATTTTAATAATTATTAATTTTAGATTGTTAAAGGGTTAGTAAACTGATCTGGACAGCCATGATTATAATTTTTTTTTATTTACGTAGGGTATTCGGACCAGTTTGCACGCACCACGACTAATCCGCACGACCCACTAAATACCCTACAAATTTAATAAGCATGTAAGGCACCGCGGGGTGTAGACATATACACCAGAACTCGAACCCAGGTGCAATGAAAGGAGACAAATCCCTTCTACACCGGAATGCACTATTATAATTAATAAAAAAAAAATGTTGTGGTTGTACGGAAGAGTGCAATTTTCTCCAACATTTTAGATGCAGTAGGGAGCCTTTTGCCGATAACGTATGAAATGAAGAGAGTAGCGAAAACAACTAGAGTAGCCAAGGATATCAAATTGATGGAATGATGAAATTCAGATTCGGCAACAACTTTGTACTGAATTGTACTATGAAGTGCTCTCATGAAGCACAGATTGAAGAGTACCTTCAGTGATTCCATTTCCAAGTCCTGCTCCAGGCGGATCATATTGTTTTGTTGTGGCTGATCAATGGTGCGATAGGGTACTTGCAGCATTTCTGGTGGTGATTGTGGAGAAGGTGGAGGTTGTCTTTATGGTGATTCCGATTCAGGGGCGGCATCAGAAGAAGAAGGTTGTGGTTGTGTTCGCAGCGATTGCGGTTCCATGCCAATATTTGGAGAACGAGATGATTTTGATGGCAGCTGAGATGTTGTTGGGTGCCAGAGTTGCGACATTGTTGCTGTAATCCAAAGGGAAGAACATATTGACGATGGATGGTGCTGAAATTGCCATAGAAGTCCTTTGTTACAATAATAAGAATTAAATTTTAAAAATTAAAAACATTATAGAAGATATAATTGAAAATATATATAAAAATCAAGTAAACTTAGATAAAGAATCTAAATATAGTAAAATCTTTAGACCTATAAAACCCTTGATAAATCATATTATAAATCAATTTAAAAATATAATTTTTTTAAATAAAAACAAAACAAAAATATAACAAAAAAATCTTGAGCAAGCCCAACAACCAACTTGAGTTAATAAATTAAATATATGATTTAAAATATGAAATTAGTATGACCTTATTAGGTGAAAAAAATACTTTAAAAAATATAAAAATCAACTTGGGCTAATCTATTGGATCTATGACCTAGGTCATAAGATCTAGGTGACTCTATTCAAGACAAACCCAAAAAAATAAAGAAGCAAAAATCTTAATCAAACAAATATTTAGCAATGAAATTGAAAAAAAAATAATTCAAAACAAGACAAATAGCAATTAAAAAAATGAGAACTAAATTTTTTTAAAAAATAAAAATTAAATGATTAATGATGAAATCAAAAATAAAATCTAAATAGAAATAATCATTATAAATAAACCAATTGTAAATAAGAGAAGAGGGAATAAATCAAAAAAAAATTGAAGGGCTGATATAATGTTTCACATGACCAGCACGCAATTCAAGAAAAAAAATTAATTTTGGGTCAAATTACACCAAACTACCATACACGCTACCCAGAAAAAAAAGAATGTTAAGATAAATCAAATAAAGCAGCGAAATCACAATTAAATCTATAAAAAAGAATCACATGTGTTATAAAAGATAGTGAAGTTGATGACGCGTTATCAACAATTTTTTTATCTTTTTTATTTGTATGTTCTAATTACTCAAATATGAACTCAAGACTGCTAAAATAGTCAGTTATATATATTTGATATTGTGATGTAATATGTTTTGTAAAAGTATTTTTAATTAAAAATATATTAAAATAATTATTTTTTCAGTTTTTTAAATTTTTTAACACCATTTTAAAATCATCAAAAAAAATTTAAAAAAACATTAATTTAATATTTTTCAAGCAAACATTCTTTTAAAATATATCAAAAAACAAAAACTACTGCTTAAATGGGTAAAAAAGTTAGTGGTTAGCACAATTACGATACAAAATTAAATTAACACCACATATCTTAATTACATATGTTTTTTGATCTTTTTAAATGCATTTTTATTTAAAAATATATTAAAATAATTTTTTTTAAATTTATTTTTGATATCATGACATTAAAATCATAAAAAAACACTAAAAACTCATCAATTTAATATCTTTTCAAGACAAATATCCTTTTATAAAACATCAAAAAAACAAAAACTACTCCACCCTAAATGGGTTAAAAAGTTAGTGACTAGCAACATTGTGATACAAAATTAAACAAATCCTAATTACACATGTTTTTGGGTCTTTTTAGGCTCTTAAAATTAAATGAAAGACGTTCCAAAAACACACCATAGACTTGAAAATTATAATTTGTTCATCTTCCATTAAAAACCCCACTAAATATGCTGCTCCCTCCCACCGAGGCCTCCCACTCTACTGAGGACACTACGATCATAGATAATTTTTGAACTACTTCTCGCATCTGTGGTCTATTAATTGCTTCTTCGCTCAAACACCAGTCAGCAATTTCTGCCATCTGCAGCCAAATAGAAAGAAAAATCATGGTTATATATATATATATATATATATATTATCAACTTTTTTCTTAATTTAATTATCATATATTAAGCTATATACGTGGAAAATGATTTATTAACATCATGATGTTATGCCGTTATTTGTTGAAACTATACTATAAGTTATCAGTTTTGTACTGTTATTCGACAACTGCATTTTTTAGTCCTGATGTGTGCATATACATCATGAGATTCAGTGTAAAACATTCGCACCTAAATTTCCAAAAATACATTAGGTCAGCCAGGTTAATCTACATTAGGTTTTATCTCGAACTATATTGTATATTAACTTGATCAAACTCCTCTAGTGATTTAATATATTAACCTATATTAGTTAAATTTAGGTGTGATTTGTCAATTTTAAAAAAATAAAATAAAAAAACTAAGCCATTCACAGATTTTTCACTGTCGTTATCTACTAATGCGTTCTATGTATAAGCTTAACGTAGAAATCCACAAGACAGATGCAGTAGTAAGTTCAAGCTATATTTAAATATATGACCTTGTAGACATCCTCCATGGGGTAGCTGTTGCGAAGATATTTGTCTATGACATCTGCTAAAGCAGTCTCTGGATCTTTATCTTCAAAAATTTTGTAGACCTGACAGCATGTATCAGGTTAGTATTGACCATAGTTGCTTATATATGATATATGCAAGTATTATATGAAGAATAGTTGAGTAATTATGTGTAAAGCTTACAACTGTGATGAGTGATTTCATCTTGGTACTCTCTCGATTGTCACGCAAAAGGGCACGTTGTCCTGTTATCAGCTCAGCTAAAACTACTCCAAATGCAAATACATCAGTTTTGGAAGTCACCTGCAGCTCCTTCACAGATCTTTCCAAGCAGCACGTAAAATCAGAAAGACAGATCAATTTTCTCCTTTCTCAAACTATGATGACACCACACACACAATTCAATCAGGATATAACAGACTTACTCTGGTGGAAGATAGCCTGGTGTTCCTACCAGTCGTGTTGCTATTAAATCTTCATCACTCGTTCGTTCAACAAGCTTTGCCAATCCAAAATCCGCAACCTATAGAGCCTGATGATGATTAGCTATTTGTGTTTTCCATTTTAGAAGGTCTTGTCTGATAAAACGATGGAAGCTCGCTCTAACATAGAGGAAAACTCATTTCATTTGGTCAAAGACAGTTGTGTATCATTAGAGAATGAAGTATGATGATGATGACAGCATAAAAAACTGCTAGTAAAACATGTTTCAAGTACCTTTGCTCGTAGTCCCTCATCGAGTAGAATGTTACTTGTCTTTATATCTCTGTGCACATAGCGTGCTTTGGTGTGGTCATGGATGTATTCAATTCCCTTTGCAGCATCAAGTGCAATCTGTGCTCTTGCTGTCCAGGAGAGTGGCTGGTGACCTGATTCAAGACCCCATTTTTCAGCTGCTAGCTAGCTTTTTTGTCTGTTAAATGCCTAAATGTAAAGCTTTTGCAAACCAAATGCTCAACAAATTTGTAAAATATTGTCAGTTATGAACTACATACTTACCCTATAATACATTGAGCAGCAGAAAAGTCATCTTACTAAACTAGGATGCACCGCTAATTTGATTACCTTTTAGCAATGGATCGTGAAGGTGATCACTAAGTGAACCATTTCGAACGTACTCATAAATCAAGTAGAAGTGATCATCTCCACCGGCATAACCCAGAAGTTCCACCTGTTACATGATTTATACTTGGTAAATAGAGGCAAATGTTTCTTTGCGAAATTGCATTGAGATTGACGAGGATGGTTAATGGTCACTCACCACATTTATGTGATGGATCTTACATAAGACCTTGAGCTCTGCAAAAAACTCATGGGATTTGTTTGATCTCATCTTCTTTACCGCAACCTCCTGAATATTGCAAGGAAAAATCGTATTTTCACACCTTTTTTTTTTTTTTACCTTGGAGACCTCTTACGAGCATGGGTTCGGGACAAATCAAGAAAGAAGGCTATACCTGTCCTCGCAATAATCCATGGTACACACATCCATATCCACCCTCTCCGATTTTCTTCGTTTTGTCAAAGCTTTTTGTAGCCTCTTCAATCTCTTCTAGACTAAATACGACTGGTTTTTCTGATTCAAAAGCTGTCCCATCTGCAGAATGCAAATTCATTGCTTACTGCAGGCTCTTTCGTCTCAGCTGAATTTAATGCTACCCTAGTTATTTCCATGCACAATAAAACTAACCTTCGTTACTTTCCTTGTACAGATCCTGCAAGGAAAATGCTCTGTTCGTGCTCATGCTTTTGGATACAGGTTTCGAGTCCTCCTCACTGTTCTGTCGGCATCCTTTTCTCCTAAGGAGGAGGATTACCAATGTGATGATTGAAAGTGCTGTCAGAGCAGATAGTATGCCGACGATTATTATCCATTTGCGTCCCCTTCCTGATCCTGAATGGAAACACAAGACAAAGATATATTTAAGAATAATTACACAAGATTTTACTCAATTTCAATCAAGTTCTGCATTTCATGCAAACATACATACATGTATGCGCTTAATTTTCTTTTCCCCGAAAAGACAAATATTGCTGTGAAACTTAGCGCATGATTACTCTCTCAAGATAGAAGAAACGGGGACGTTGGAAACATAAATGATATATCTCCATTTATCTTCTATATCGATTAAATATTGAAAATTTGGGAAAGAACTCGTATTCACCTTTTCCAGAGGCCGGTTTACTGTCCATGGGAACAAACAGCACCCAGTCCACAATTATGGAACTTGGGTTCTTAATCAGATTTATGTTCATGCTCTGTATGCCACCTACTGTAGATGATAGCCTGGTTGAAATTTCTGATAATGTGTCATGCTGCTGAACAGTATATGTTACCACAATTTGGGATTTGCTTTTTGTACACCCACACAACAGATGCATGGAGAAATTATATCCTGTATTAAACAACTGCGCTTCATCTTCAACCCACCAAGCTTGCCCATTAAAAATCTGAGCTGAAACGTTAGAAAAAATTTCTCCTTGACTTACGTTGTGGATTGCATCATAGAAGTATCCAGCAGTGCCATTGATATTTTTGCACGAGCAAGGTACCGTTACAAGATAGTCTTGTCGGCTTGCATAGGAAATAGAAATGATCTGGGCTGGGCTGACACCATAAATGGAAGCAAGCTGTTCCTTCTGTAAGCTGTCGTAGTTGGTATGGTACAGTGAGGCATTACAAATTTTGATGTCTTCAGAATCAGAGCAAGTAAATGGGTACATATTTGGTGAATTGGTGGAGTCATCAGAGGCAAAAACTATAGCTACTAGGGTTGTCATTAAAGTGATCAGGAGACCAAGAAGGAAATTGTGGAAAGTCATGGTTGTAGAGCATAGGAATTTTTTTCCCCTGAGAGAGGAAGAAAATGAGATGAAGTGATGGAGCTAGAAACTATAGTTTCTTCTCTCCTTCATCAGAACACAACTGTTAATTGCTTCGGATTGACATTATTCATGTGACCCACCCCCTTTGTTTTTAGGCTCTGGCAAGGAGAGTTGTAGTTCTCCATGTTGAATATGATATGGTTTTTGTAATTTCCAAAGTATTTCCCCCATCCATTATAAGATGATATAATTAATTATGTCGATGCTTACAATTTAGTGACTGAGACAATTTTGTCTGTTGATTTACCAATAAACACACTTCCTCAGAGGGTTGAAGCATGGTTGTTTAACTTAATTTGGGAAAGTTGAATTTAACAAAATATTAACCGGATAAAACTTAATTGATTCAATCATGTTTTTTGATTGTTTTTAATGATATGATTTACTTAACCAAATCCGATAGCATTAATAACAAGCAATTTGAAAAACATAAAGGAAGAACAAAATGGTATTATTTTAACAAAAATAATTGACTCGGGTTGATCAATGATTCAGTAAGTCATGGATTAACTTGGTGACTCAACAACCCAAACCTTTTTTTCAGATTAGTCGATCCCTTGCCGTATCCGACAACCATGCAGAGAAGAATCCATGCCTTGCTGTTTCCATTAACGGCAGTAATAGAGAATATTTCACCACCTACAATGAGTGACGCATGCATAGAAGGAAACTACCAGCTACACATTTTGCTTGGTTGTGTAGTACAATAATATGTCTGCTGGGCTCTTCGCACGCATAATTTTGTCTGATGTACTGGTACTAACAACAGCTGTATGAAAAGGAGTAAGGATAATCATATATATATATATATATATATATATATATATATCAGGGCATAGAATAAGCCATGCCCCTTTCGCATTAGCTGTGGAAATGGGACTGGAAGGATGTTGATTTTCCCGTCTGCGCAGAGCTTTTTGCGACTGTCTCTTTGGCTCGGAACAGATTTTGTAATCTTGTGCAAGGAAGTGTTCCTTGTGGTTTTGTTCCTATTGTAAATTTTAAGGGATTGTTTATCCTTTTTATCTTTGCATTAGCTATTTTCTTTTCCAAGGATACAAGCATTGAGAATTGCAGGCATAACAGTTAACACAATGCGCTCATAAATTTACTTGACTTTATGAGAATAATTAAGATTTAAAAACCTCTTGCTAGCGACTTGGATGTGTTGCTTCTGCTTCCCTTTGTTTCTTTCATCCCTAAATCAACCTGACAGCAACAGCCCCGTTTCTTCTTTTCCTGTGAAGTAGGAAAGAAAACAGTATAAAAGCTGAAGAAGAACGCAGTAGTTTAGTTCTTGCAGTCATTTGCAGAGGCCCTTGAACGCAAGGGCTCGAAATGATTGTTGGTGTCGAAATTTGCATTCCAATACCATTACATTGTCGATTCTTGACATGTCTCTTCGTTTAACGGACATGCAACTAGTTTTTTTCTTCGGCTACAAAGGAGAGGCCGCCCAAGATTACCTAAATAAGGATACAGCAAATACAAAAATCATTCTCATACAGAGAAACTAGAAATCAGACGAGCCGTTACTTCTGGTTGGAGGCTGTCAGCTATCACAGTTGATCTGTACTTTTTTACAATATATTGCAGCTTTCTTTGAGCTTTCTCTGAAGAGCTCTTTTAAGAGCTTCTAAAGAGCTTTGGAGCTTTCTTATAAGCTCCAACATGCCATTTTCATGCTACCTTATGCTTTCAAAAAGCTCTTTCTTATAATAATTTTCTTTTTTAAAAAAATCTTTCATTGGTTTTTAAAAATAAATCTTTGCTTAAACTAAAAACAAATAGTATATAAAACTTCATAATTATTCAAGTTATTTTAATTTAATGGTCATATAATAAAAGTTAATCCAGATCAATTGATTTTATTAAAACAATATTATTTTATTTTATTAATATTAACATGATCAACTTTAAATTAGATTAGATGAGGTTACCTAAGCTCATCAAAATTCATTAAATTAGATTTTATTCAATTCGTTATAAATTAGACTCCACATCTTAAATCTCTCTAATTAACTTACCATTCATGACAGAGTTTAGCAGCTATGCTAGGATCACCCAAGCATTGAGCTGAAAGTGACTCCTACCAACTCCAGCAAAGTAAAACCAAGAGAGATGACCACGAGAAGAGTCTCTACCAAGAACTCAGTGTTTGAAGCTAGACCATGCTTGTTGAATACTGATAGCTTTATTTCTTTGGATTACATAAACGAAACAAAAGACCAGAACAAGTGCAAATTTCAGTGGCTCTCGTGCTGCCAATATTGAGTGCATGTGCTGACTGCTGTTACATAATAAAAAATATATGTATATCCTCACAACCAGATTGTTTGATGACACAAAAAAGAAATTATGCTCTTGTGCAGTTTAGTTCTTGTTTTCATTCGCCCAAACAGTAGAAAATACATATGAATCTCCTTTTCCAAAATAGTGTCATAGTTGTTGTGTGTCCTCCCATGTTATCTGATGATAGGATTATCATATTAATTAATAAAAGTTGTCACTTTAAATTAAATGTAACAACTATTATATATGGCAGTTATGTGATGATAGAACTATCATATTAATTAATAAGAGTTGTCACTTTAAATTAAATGTAGCAACCATTATATATGGCAGTAGTGTTTTTAAACAAAAGAGAGGAGAAAAAAAAAAATTCTGCTCTTGTGCATGCAGCACAATTTAGTTCTTGTCTTCGTCCGTCCAAGTAGAAAATACACGTGAATCTCCCTTTCCAAAACAGTGTGCTCCCGCAGCATGTAATGCTGGTATCACAATATTAATTAGTAAAAGTTGTCATTTTAAATTAAATGTAGTTGCTATTATAAATGTCAGTAGTGGTTTTGAACAAAAAAAAAGGAGAAAAGGGGAAAAAGAAAGAAGAGGTAGTGGAGTATTCTGTTTTCTTTTTATGATTTCTAACTCGTCCATCATTAGATCGAGCTAAAATTTGAACAACAGTTTTTAGACACATTACTCTTCATTATAAATGATTGGATTAAAAATTAGTGGTGTGAAAGCTAATTATGTTAATAGAAAACAAAATTGTTAGTATTGTAAGTTTTTCTTAAATACTTCTTTAATCTTCTTGTATTCCAATAATAAATTGTTCTTGATGATATATATGTTGTAGCCATTAGTTGAATCTAAAAAAACACAATTGTGAACCTATTGATGGCTAAGAGCTAAGTTTGTTGTGTTGCTTGATTTTTCAAATAAGGTGAAAAGGTAGACTAATTGTCATGGCAACTAGAACATTAGACTATAAATTGTTGAATAAAAATGTCAAAAAGGTTTAGCATGTTGTCAGAGGCAAACTGTATCTTCGAGCTTCTGTGCTCCAAAAGATAGGGAACAAGGTATGTTTATATATGTGTGTCTATTCAAGCTTCTGTGCTCTAAAAAGTAGGGAACAAGGCATATTTATATATGTGTGTTTATATATAGTCTGCTTAAGTTTTTTATAGAACTGTTGTTGTTCATAATTTTGCTTATAATATTAAGATGTTATTTGGTATTGTGGCTACAAGGTTCACTCGTAACCACAACTTTTATTGTTTGATAATACAACAAATATATTGTTTTATTGACGGGACCCACAACTAGCTGTGGCATAACCACAGGTTTATAAGAGGCAGCTCCTTGCTACTTCTTGTGTTGAGTAAACTTATGGCTTCCCTATTCATGAGCTTTCTTCACGAATAGTTGAGCATGTTCCACTATTCCTATCAGACTGGTCTAGTTCAAAATTATGCATTGAACTGGTCTGATCCAATAAAATAAAAAAATATTTTTAATTATATTTTATTTAAAAAACTAATATTAAATATTATTAAATAACACTATATAAATTAAACGGAAATCACTTGATGATGTAGTATTTGCAAAATTTGATCGCAATGTCAATTTTGTTCCTGATTATATTTTATTTGATGTTGTTGCGCTCTTAAGAAATTTATGAAAACTGTAATCCTTATCGGATGTATTTCATACGTGATGGAATTTAGATAGTTTAATAAAATAATAAAAAATATTTTATATAAAGTATTATTTATTTCATGATATAATAGCAATAGTTAAATCTATAATATTTAAATTAAAAATTATTAATATTAATATATATTTTTTAAAATTATTTTATAACTTGAATTTCAAAAACATTTTTAGAATCTATTTGTTTGCATGGTTGCTTAACCACAACAAAATAAATATTCAGTTACATCAAAAGCACAATTTATTTTTGGCAGGTCCCATTATAATTCACGCTTGAAACATAATTTTGTTGAAGCAGCTTTAAACTACTTTTCTTCAAACAATATTTTAGTGAACAATGCAATTTACTCACATTGTTCACGAGTGAATTGCACCTTTCACTTAATGAACAGTGCAATTCACTTGCATTGTTTACGTGAATATTTTTTTAAGTGTATTAATTTTTTTAATAATTTTTTTAAATAGTTTAAAGTGAATCAAATCCACCCGCGATGTTAACAATCATTTTTAAAAAAAATTAACATAAAGTGAATTAAATTTATTTATACTGTAATATTAATTTTATACCTGATAATATTTTATCTAATTTTATTATACGGTCAAATTCATTCACATTGTAATATTAATTTTATATCTAAAAATATTTTATTTAATTTTATTACATGCTTAAAAAATTATAAAAACTGTAATTTTTATCAAATGAATTTTATAAATAATAGAATTATAAATGATTTAATAAAATAATAAATTTTGATAGTTTTAAATTTAAATATTATAGAATTAATTACTATTATTATATTATAAAATAAATAATATTTTATATAAAATATTATTTATTTCATGGTATAATAATATTAATTAATTTTACAATATTTAAATTTAAAATTATTAATGACTCTATGTTTATATATATATATATATATATATATATATATATATATATATTAGTACGATTATAGTACCATTTACAAGATAATGCTCGTTAATACAAAAACTGCATGTCTGTTAGACTTTGGTTCCAGTGCCACAGTACCCACTTTCTGCTGCAATTTCTGTATTTGGGGGTTCCCTTGTTCCATATTTTGACAGTGTTTGGAACGCGGTAAAACCTAGGTTTCTAAAAAATTTAAAAAAAAATTATTTTTTATTTTTATTAAAATTTAATATAATTTATATGTTTTGAATGGTTTTAATGTACTGATTAAAAATAATTTTTTAAAAATAAAAAAAATATTATTAATATACATTTTAATACAAAAATTTATTTAAAAAACCAACATTACACTGCCAAACGCACTCAATTTCTAGAAGAGATAGCAAACTGGGGTCTTGATGTAAATGACCTGAGACAGTCAGTTGCACAAGCTCGCTCTAAAGGAATAACTGTTAGTATGCTTTGACTCTTCCTATTATATATGAAATTGCTTGCTATCTATTTGGAAGTTGGAACCTAAGAAGTTAACTGAAAACTTTTAAAACAGAATGGATCAGGGTACTGGTTTAACTGTCCGGGTTTAGCCAGTTATTTGAACAATCACCCTCTGAGATTATATATATACCTTTGAAGATTGTTTTAATGTCCTCTACCATTTGAAAATTAAACGTGCTTTAATTACCTGCTGAGCCAACTTATCTAGTAGCACTCATCACTGCAAAATAAATCTAACATGATTGATATTTGATCAGGTAAGAGCAATGGTGATTATTAACCCAGGCAACCCCACTGGTCAGTGTCTTAGTGCAGCTAATTTAAGGGAAACTTTGCACTTCTGTTACCAAGAAAACTTGGTTCTTCTTGGAGATGAAGTTTATCAGCAGAACATTTATCAGGATAAGCGTCCTTTTATCAGTGCTAGAAAGGTAAATATTGGTTTGCCTCGAAATTCAAGTGTTTGTTACCTGGAGTTACAACCTGTATTAGTCATATTTTTGCGACTTTGGAAGGTTTTGATGGGCATGGAGCCACCCGTAAGCAAGGAAGTTCAGCTCATTTCTTTCCACACCGTGTCCAAAGGATATTGGGGTGAATGTGAGCAGCGGGGTGGATACTTTGAGATGACCAACATCCCTCCAGAGGTTTTCTTTCCATCAAATAGATTTCTCCTTTTCATAATAATTGTATTTGTGACCTGCAATATTGAAATTAAACATAAGAAGGATCTTTAAATTCCGGCAATATTTGAACTACAAACATCCAAAAGTCATTTTTGTTTGTTATGATTTATGCTGGAGACTGTTGATGAGATTTATAAGGCTTCATCACTATCAATCAGTCCAAATGTCCCTGCTCAGATATTCGTACGTAGACTTGCACACTCTGCAGTGGTATTTTTATCTATTTAACTGGGAAATCCAGTTCTTGTTTCTCGTTATTATTCCAATTAAAAAGTCTACCTCTTTACAGATGGGGCCGATGGTCAACCCGCCTTAACCTGGAGACGTTTCATAGGAGCAGTTCACTAGGGAAAGGTATGTCTGCTAAGATTTAGTTCCTTAGGAGTCAATTCAGTATTCATGATAATCTTGTGAAATGGAACCAAGGACATTCCCCTTTGATCTAGTACCATGTTAAACTGTCAATCTGATTACCAAACTAGTTAATGGATGTTGATGCCCACTGTCAAAGTCGAAGAATTGTCTGCTCTGAGCAGGTAATAACAGTGTTTTATGATCAAAACAAACCAGCAAAGGGATCCTGGAATCTTTAAGGAGAAGAGCTAGGATGATGACTGATGGATTCGACAGCTGCAGAAATGTGATATGCAATTTCAAAGAAGGTAAATTGTTGTTTCTTAGCTATTTTAAACATCTATCATTTCGTGATCGCTTTCCCAATCTATATGTGATCATTGTATGACATCGTAGAATGTGGTTTTAGGTGCCATGTATTCATTTCCTCAAATCGCCACCTAAAGCAATAGACGCTGCCAAAAGGGCTGGAAAAGTTCCTGATGTTTTCTACTGTCTCAAGCTTTTGGAGGCCACTGGCATTTCCACAGTCCCCCAGATTGCTTGAAACACACAAGCATGCATGAAAACAGACAAATAAAACAAAACAAAAGAGAATTCTGCCGATTCTAGTCTTGGTTATGTTCCTCTTCCCCCAGATTGATTTCCTAACACATACTGAATCTTTTTAATTTCACGTTCAATATGAATCCTGTATTTATGAAGATGACATGTAAGCATCTGACAAGGGTATGGGGAATTCTTTTTCCTCTTCTCAGCTTCTCACTTTTTGTTTCTAAAGGGGTTTTTCATTTCCACCCATCGGCCTTCCTTTTGCGGGTGTGCAAAAGCAAGTGTCTAGATGGGTCTGTTTCTGAACTGTAATTAAATGCTAGTGTCTGATTGTTATTCGGTCTTGTAGGGTATTCCATTTAAGGACAACCATTTTACCGGCAGAGGAAGACATGCCGGAAATCATGGACAGTTTCAAGAAGTTCAACGATGAGTTCATGGAGCGATATGAAGGCCACGGTGGTTATTCAAGGTTGTAAGAAATTCTTCAAATTCTGCAAATTGTATCGTATTATTGGGCAGTTCAAGCCGTTTGGTAAATGCTTCCTTGAATTGCCTGAATTTGGCCATGTAAGCTAAAGTCGGTTGACGATTCTTTCTGCTGCTAATGATGACTCGGACATCAATCGTCTGTATGGATACCTGCTCAATCCAACGTCTAATGTTGTCATTCTTAAAGGTTTCACTCAGTTTCTCTGATCTGATGAGCTAGCGACTAAATGGATGCCTACCTCTGCCTCTTCGCATCAGTATCTTTGTCCCAGGCTGAAAGAAAAGTTGCCGATGGACCTAAGCAACCAGAGTTGCCCTGGAATTTAAGCCTTTCGTGATTCTTGTCCCTTTTCTGATTAACATAAATTCAGTCCTCGCTTTTTCTGTGCTCCTCGTAAATAAGGCCTACGACCTCCTCTAAGGGCTTACCTTAGCCTGTCAATATGAACTGCCTTCTTTAAATTCGATGAAACCTACTATCTAGCTCTGCCGCCCATTTAAACCGCGCTCCCTTCGTAAATAAGCAAATTTTTCATTTTTTCAAATATATATATATATATATATATATATATATATATATATATTTATTTATTTTTTTATTTATTTATTTTTTTTTGAAAGGAAGCCAGCCATTTATGCCTCCCCCTACCCTCCCAAGTGGCAGCCAACGGTTTTGAAGATCGGAGGTGATGGTGTTTGAACACGCTATAAGGAAGCCCTTCGACTTTTAAACAGGCATTTAGTTATGTTTAAGGATATGGTTTTAATTAAATTCATTAACATCTGAGAAGAAAAAAACAATCACTGAAAATAATCAAACATATTGATTGAAAGAGAGCTTTAGTCCATCTTTATAGACTACAAAATATGCAAAAACAACTTCTTCTTCTCTGATAAATGAAAGCTTTACTGATCAAAAGGAACTGGGAGGGCAGACTCAATACAGAGTTCAAGACATACGAGGTATAAAAAGGGAATCCTAGAATAAATAATTCAGATATATGGGATTTGAAGTGGCACCAGATGTTCGAATGATGCATGCTCAAAATATAAATATTCGCTGCATGTTATAAGACGAACAGTACGCACGAAGAGATAACTTGAGAGAGGGAGGGAGAGAGTTTACAACAGGCATTTGATGGTTTTCATAGAGTTTGGTCCATTCAGTATGAAATATTATAGAAAAATATAATTAGTTTATTGCTTATAAAATAACGATTAAAATATCATTTGACGATCATTGCATCAAAAGTAAGTCTTTATAACACTAGTTCTCAAGATGTAACACATGGTTCAATGATATTCTTAGATCTCTCGATACATATGAAAGATAAATTGATGTAATGGATGGTCCGGTGATATTTTTTTCATGGTCTCTCGGTGCAAGATTTGAAAGATACATTTTGAGAACATGTTAGATAATAAAAGTTTATAATTAATACAAGTCTTGGGATCGAGTTATAAGAATTTTATAATACACAAAAAAGTAATTGATGGTATTCTATTACTTATTATTTTATATATTTTTTAAAAATAAATTATAAATAAAACTATTTTTATCATGATATCGAGAACTAATTACCATGTTGCGACGAATTACTTTGTGTCTTTTATTCAATAAAAAATGTAAGATATAATGCAAGTCATTAAGTTTTTATAAATTTCTTGATGCTAAGCATACAAATAAGATCTTTAAAATTCATTTTCTTTTAGCATTTTACCCGCTTAATAGCATCAAGCCATCTCCCTAGGATGGAGATGCTCCATATATTTTTTCAAAAAAAAAAATAAGAGTCATTATCCATGATAAATTTTGCTGAACTAGTCACATAATTGCCAGCAATGGTTGTACAAGACTGACATCGCAATCTACTTTGCAAACCTGTCCCATCTTGCACCAACTTTTTTTTTCTTACATCAATGACACATAGCTGCATCACAATGAAGGAAAAAAAACATTTTAGGGCGAGCATCGGTTTAAGAGTTGGTTTGAAAATCAAATTAATTTATTTTTTAATATTTTGAACTAAGTCAGTTGTAAGGATTAAACCATTTGTGTGGTGCATTTCTTTCATTTTACAAAATATAAAATTAAATCAAACCCAATTGAATTTTTTTATTTATTAATCAAAATATGTAAAAACAAAATTCAAAAAAACAATTTCAAACTTTTGAACCGTAAAAACCAGGGGGGGCGTCCTATTCTTAAATTTTGTTCACAAGACAATGGGTGCCATAAAGGGGCGAAGAACAGGCACAGGTGAGTTGATGATCCCTTTGTCTTTGGCGCCAAAATCCAAAGTCAATCGATCCTGCCATGCCCAGCTTGTTTCACGGGCACTTCACTCTCTTTCTAGCTACAAGTCTTCATTTTATTATTTTGGTTTTATAAATAATCAAATCTTAAATAGGATCTGCTTATGTCACGAGGTTCCTTCCTCGGGTTCTCTTTCTCTCACTCTCCATCAAAAATCTGATCGCTATAAACAATAACATTCAGCAATTATTTATTTTTACTCATCATATTCATGTACCTACCGCCTCCTCCTCCACCTCCTCCGCCCCCTTTAAAGCTTTTTGATTAGTTAAGAACACTCCTTACTTTTCTTTCTTTCTCTCTCTCTCTCTCTTTGATGGACCTTCATATCCTCCCTTGCTTATTCTCACCTTCCCTATAGCTCCACGAAGACGACTCCTCCTCAGGACTTTAACCAAAATCTCCTTTCATTTTCCCTTTACAACTCTTCTTTCTCGAGTCCACTTTCCTTCAGGTTTCGTTTGATTCTCTACCAATCCCTACTCTCATCTTTATATATTCTCTCTCTGTGCTGGCAATAGCTTTATTCCTTATTCCTTAGTTAGCTAGTTCCCTCCCTCTCACCGATCGAGCTACTCCTATAGTATTGGTTTGCTCTAGTTAAAGTACGGGATCCAAATGGGGTTCTCGGAGAAGCCTCAAGTTGTGGATGGTGGCTTGGATTTAGATGGAAATAAAAGATGGGTTATTGCTGGAATTCCTTTAAGAGCTCCTTTGAAACCCATATTTACAACTCCAGTTGAGAAAGAGATCTACGACGAAAGCGATGATGGTCAGAACAACTGCACTACTTCAACAACGCCAACAAGTGAAGAAGCCAAAATCCCTTCTAAATTGGTGTGCCCTCCAGCTCCCAGGAAGCGAAAAGCTACTTTCAAGTGTAATTACACTAGTGGTATGAGGGAGTTCTTTACTCCTCCTGACTTGGAAACCCTTTTTATACAAAGGGCAAACTGATCACTGATTGATTTCTTAATTCGCCTCCTTTAACGACTACTTACTTTAGATTTCCTTGCACATTCGATCAAGTTAGGCAGGCAACCTTTGCAGGAGGATCTCATTGCTTGTACAGGTCATATAATTAGTAATAAAATAAAAGAAAATCTGGAATGATTACTCGCCTTCACTGATATGTTTTTGTCTTTGTTACTCGTCACAAAAAAGCTCCCTGCCAAGCTTTTAGTTAGTTGTATAACACTACTACTTGTATGTTTTTAACAAATCAAGTTGTTTTTTTTCTTTTCTTGGTATTTTGCTTCCATGTTTTAAATTAAGGTCAAATGAACTTATATTCTTTGTTCTTGTACTGCAAATCTTAATTAAAGAGTGTAATTAAATTAATTAGGTTTCCTATCCCTTGTTAAATGGCTTTGTTTTACAACCATGTTGCAAGACAATTAAACAATTCGCAATGATTCATAGTCTGAGTTTCCTGACCTGATCTCTTGGTCTTTGATCAGTTTTCAAGTTAATCAAAACATGGCAGTGGTTTGATCAGTTTGTTCTCATCTTCTGATAGAGGTATATCTTTCTGTCGCTCTTTATGGGACTGTTCATGCTCATGCGGGGCAGAGGAGACATGCGAGTCAACATCTAAGCAATTAAGTAGCCAAAAGTTGTCAAATGCTGGTAGGGGTAAATCTTTTTCAAAGATAAGAAGATGCTGCACGGATCATGATGCTTGACGGCCTGATTGACTGAGACAAGTCCCCTCGGACCCTACAGCCATTGAGACCCGCTGTTGATCAAAACATTTTTATGGACTCTTGATTTGCTGTGTATCATCCTTGTTTAACGTTAAAAGTGTGTTTAGTCTTTCTGTGACCCACCCCACCCACCTCGGACTCTGACGATAGTGGGACTGGCCGGGAAAGTTCTCTCTGTAGTGCTTCCTCTCGTAAGAACCACTAAAAAGGACAGATAACATGTGACTTGCTTGGTTAGAATCCTATGTGAGTTGAATGGACCTCATTTAAAATTCTCAAGCTCAAGTTTGGCATGCCATACCAATAATTGACAAAGCTATTCGCGTGCCCGCGCACATATGTGAATAATATAATCTCATCTAACCCTAGTAATCAAAGACTCCCGGTTGTTTAGTTGGTAGCTAGAGAATAATAATGTAGCTATGAAAGCACATGTTACAACAGCGACAACATAGATAGCTAGCCAGGGGAAGTTCACCGAATCTTGGGTTCATTTTACTTACATTACAAGAAAGCTTCTCGGGATCGGAGCTGTTGGTGGAGCAAGCGATTTCCACCGCGCCTGCGGAAATGCTGCGAGTGATCTTTACTTGGCAGCTAGCTAGTTGTAAACAGTGTTAATGGTGGTTTAAAATTTTAACTCACTCATTCTGGGTAAACTTTCTTCTTTATCCTTGTAGATCAATCAATATTGAGTTTGAAATTTTCCAATGAAATCTTCAATTTCCTAAAAAGTTTCATTGCTACCCTTAACTATTATTTAGATTATATTTATTTTTACATTTCAAAAAAAAATTTGAAAAAATTTGAATTTTATTTTATTATTTTCTTGTTTTAAATTAATATTTTTTGGTATTGTCAATTTTTTTTAAATACTAATATCAAAAATAATTTAAAAAAAATAAAAAAATATATTATTATAATATATTCACAAGAAAAAACATTTTAAATTAAAATCAATTATTGTTACATTTTTAAATATCCCCCATCTTCTGAATTTTATTTTGAAATTTTATTTTTTGTTTTTTTTAGCAGTTATCTTTTGTTTTTTTACCGGCAGCAACAATATTTAAGACTTATTAAGCAATAAAGCGTAACATTATGGAATTTTAAAGTATACTAGTGGAAATGAAATACCAAGAAACCTATAAGGATAAATTAAAAGGTAATGTATCGTTGTTATTATTATTATAATTTTTTATTAATATAAGTGTTAGATTATTTTATATGTATCTTAATTAATTTTATAGTTTTTAAAGTTAATAATTATGTAAATTTTTAATGATTATAAAATTTGTAATATTTAAATTAATAATATTTAAAAAATAAATTTAGAATTAATTAAATTATACCTCTTAAAATTATATAATTATTATTATTGCTTTGTTAAGTGGCAGGATAGTGACATTATTGGAGACCACATGATGAATCCTCAAGGGATAATATTCTATGTGCTTGGCAATTAGTGTAAGCTTCATGTTAATTAATATTCAACTCTGGACAAGTTTTTTATTTCATGCTCAAAGACGAGGGAGCTGCACCGAAAAAAGAAAGGAAAAACAAAGAAGGAAAAGACAAGGGAGCAAGAGTATTTTAAATCGACGCATGATGACACCGATTATGCGAGCAAGCATATGCCCACTGATCGAGTTTGGAGATTTGGATTTGTTGTTAATTACCGTACCATATAGTATTATATTATTCTCTTACCAAGTTACTCTCTGATTGACATTTTATGACTTTTTCCCGGTGAAATTGCCTGAGGTACGATGATGGTGTCTCTGATTAGTTTATTATTCTCTTACCAAGTTACTCATAATTGAGTTCTTTGGATATCTTTGCATGAATATTTATGAACAAGTTTAAAAAGACATTTGGGTTGCACCGAATGATTGATTTAACATAAAGATATTTTATTTTTTATTTAATTTTTAATTACACTTAAATTTTTTAAAAAAATATTTATATATTCAATTCTATAAGGATGTCGTCAGCTATAGCAATTAAGTTCATGAAAGTATTCAAATTCAAATTAGGTTCAAAAAATGCTCTTCTAGGTGATTTTGTTGGTTTTTTTATCTCTATTTTAGGGTTTTATAGCTTGTTCGAGTCTATATATTTTTTGATTTATTTAATAAAATAATTAATAAACCTCTTATAGAAATATACTTTTTAAAGAAAAAAATATTTATTAATTAAATTTTTGTGTGAAAACATTTTTTACGTAATTATGTCTAGCTTCAACCTATGCATAAGATAAAACGATGTCCTTGATTGGATAGCATGTCTAATTATTATGGGGTAATATTTATCCGACCCGGTAATCTCTTCATGGGATGGGTAGTGATAAAGTGATTTCTTTACATATAAAACACCGTCATCCTGTCTCTGTTTATTGTACGAAACTATTATGACACTTGTCATATATGTCACTTTAGCCCAGATCCAATCACGTTTTTTTCGAGTAAATTTTAAAAATAATATGTTGTTTTTTAATATATTTTTTACTTATAAATATATTAAATTAATATTTTTTATTTTAAAAAATTATTTTTAATATTAATACATTAAAATAATTCAAAAATAAGAATTAAAAATTAATTTTTTTTAAAAAAAAGAAACAAACGCCGACACGTTTGCAATGACGCTTGCTAGAGTCTCATGATAATAATAATAATAAGACACGACATTTATAAAACGTTATCTACAACAAAAATAATGTTTTTTTCTATGATTTCCTCGTCTCAAGAATCACGACGACGTTGTCATTTTCTGCTAGGAAACACCCTTTAAAAATAATTTTTAAATTTACTTTTATACTGATTCAATATTTGTTTACCATTTTATGACCAGCGAAGAAAACAGGGTGGGTCCCTTTCGTCACAGTAATAATTAGGCGTAATGGAGCGGATCATATGCTTGACAATTTGCTAATTAATTAACAGTTTAACTCTTGATGAGTTAAAGTAGACAAGGGAGCAAGAATATTAATTAACATTCATGCTCGGATTATGCGAGCAAGAACAGGGCATGTCTGGGTGTAGACAATGGCAGGTCTGAGGTGAGTGGAAATTCAGTAAAACTATTAAAATATTTAAGAAATTTTTATTTTATTTTTTCATTTGTGTTTTTCTATGGTTTTGTAATATCTTTTTGGTAAGATTTTATTAAGTTAATCATATATAATGTATTCTTACTCATTGAGCAGTCCGCGTATATTCTATAATAATCTATAATTTTCCTGTTATTACTTTTTTTTTCTCTCTTGTATTTGTTGGATTTAAAGATAATTATATTTATATCATTTTCATCTGTTTTGGACATTGTTTTCTTATACTAATTAATGTTACAAAGAAAACCGCTCACATACTACATATCCACATAGACCTGGCTATTACACATATTAAGCAAAACGAGTCCATCTAGTCAGCAATTCACATGTCGCTTTAATATTTTAACTGGATGATTGATTATTTTAATCATGTTTACTTTATGTCTGTATAATACATACAACAATATGGTAAATTATATATTTTTTCTATTATATCTACAACCATTTAATAAAACTATTTGAAATTATTGTTTTATTAAAGTTTAGATTTAAAGTTATTATTTTGAGTTCGAGATTAAAATAGATCATTACTGATTTTATAAAAATATGTTTGAGTATTGATAATGATTGTTTTTTAAAATATATTTTTGTAAAATATATATAAAAAAAATTATTTTTAAAAAATTATTTTTAATATCAACGTATTAAAATAATTAAAAATATTAAAAAATAATTTATTTTAAAAAAATCAAAATATAAACCAAACACACCATAAATAGCACATGAAACCTGGTAAGCTTAGGCGGCGACACCCTTTTCGTGGATGACCGGATGAATCCGCTTTGCTTTTTTTGGATGTTCTATGGTTGCACCCTGAAAAGAAATTGCCCAGTCCTTTGTGGTTCCGGCTATTGTTGGAAAGAACGCAAGTTTTTTAAATTGTTTTTCATTTCAAAAATATTAAATTATTAATTTTTTTTATGATTTTAATATATTTGATAGAAATAAAATTAAAAATTAAAAAATCTTATTTTAATATATTTTTAATTAAAATATATTTTTAAAAGTATTATTCAACACAGTCTCATTACCTGTTAAGTGTGAGAGGTATTGTTGAGTTTTTTTTTTTATAAAAAACATGTATTTTTAATTTTTAATGAGATATGATTTGTGTTTCAAAACAATTATATCTAAAAAAAATTAATCATGTCTCAAAACCAAACATTGCAAGGTAGTTGGGAGTGCGACAAAAACATGGTTTACTCAAAATTTAAAATTTATTTATTAAAATTAATGTTTTTTTATATTTTAAGATGTTATGATAAGTTAAAATTAAAAATAAATTTTAAATAATAAAAAATTATTTTAATTTATTTTATTTAAAAAAAAAACACAAGACAGCATCTGCCACTGAACATGCCTCCTGTGTGTTTTATTGCGTGGTTGTTGTCAGGGCGCCAGTCCCAATATTGTGGGTTCGTGAACATGACTAGCAAGGGCTTCAGTACATGGCACAAGGCTGACTCATATGATAGGTTGGTCGGGTCATTTTCTGGATCCCTAAATCAACTCCAGTTCATCCCAGAATTATATTCCAATCAGCAGACTCGAATTAAAAGCAAGCCTTTTGAATTAAGACCCTATTTATTTTTATACTTAAAAATAATTTTTAAAAAATAAAAATAAAAATATTTTAATATATTTTTAAATAACAATTATTTTAAAAAATAATTATCACTACATTTCCAAAACAGAGACGGCTTACTTTTGAAAAACCGATCTAGGGGGCTTCAGTGGCCAATAGAGATGTGCAACACTTTGCATGTGTGCGCGAGTCGTGACAAAGCCACCGCCATCAAGTTTGACTGTTCCACGTTGGTTCCCATTTTATTCATTCAAAGGAGTGGGTGCGGATCAGATACTTCAAAGTTTAAAAGGGTGGCGATCAATTAAACATTGTGCCTGAAATATTAGCCGAGCCCGCAAGTTCGGCTGTACTTCTCGTTGATTTTTCTCTCGATATAACTAGTATAATGACCATAATTAACCTGTAATTTAAGTTATGAATTGTATTGATTTTTTTATATGTTAAAAAAATAATCAATATAATATTAAATAATAAAATTAAATTAAAATTTTAAATTAAAAAATAAGATTTAATAAAATATACAACTAGTTAAAAAAATCATTGACGCGTCATTAAACTCAATACAACAATTCAAACTTGTAATTTCTTAAACCATATAAAAAAATTAATGTGACCTTGTTGATAGAACATGTCTAAAGAAAAAACTCAATGAACAAAAAAAAGAATTAAGTTTATCTTACTTGACTCATCAAATTTATAACTCTAGTTATGAACTCTACTAGATTGAATTAATTAATTTATTTTATAAAAATAAAAAAATTGATATGTAATCAATATAATATTGAATAATAAATTTTTAAAAAATCTCAATATTAAATTATGAATTTAAAAAAATCAAAACATTAAAAAATTTATAAGGCCAATAAAAAAGAGTCACGCCACAAAAATAGTCATGGATATGAGCCATGACTAATGGAAAAAACTTGTTAAAAAACACTAAAAATAATATATCATTCTAATTTACAACATATCAAAATTTAAACTAACCTCACTTGTTTTAGTTGTTATAGTAAAGATATAATTAAAGTGATGAATTTCAAAATTCAAGATACCTGAGAATAAAGTTAATGTATTGAATAATTTATTAATCTTTTAATTTAATAAATTTGATTCATTCTTTTTAGCTAAGATGTCTGATGATTTAATATAAAAAATCCAAGTAGTTGGTAGCAAGTGATACTTAGTAAGTTAAGGTATCTGGTAACTAATATTTGTAAAAGGTTCTTCTTGATAGATGTAAAGACTATTTGATACTTAAGCCAATAACTTTGTAAAAAGAGAAAATGTAATGATATTTTAGAGAAATAGACTCTTAAAATATATACACTAAAAGTGTTAAGAACGAAAATATCATGAACCTTGAGTTTGAATGATTTATAGTGTATTTATAGCTTATAAGTCTTATTGTTTTATGGAGAAGAGGGGCTAAAGTAAAATTCCAACCTGTATAATATTTTGACTTGTATTCTACTCAAAATAACATATATTAGATTAGTATAAAATACAGAGAGATCCACATTAGATCTTGAAAATTTTTCTTAAAAGAGTGTTGGGTTTGAGCAAGGTATCTAAATTCATTAGAGATGAGATGGATATTCAAGTGTACTACTTGGACCAAGCATTGTACTCCAAGTCTCCAAAGGTGTTGGAGTGTACCCTCAGAACTAACCAAGTGTGTCACTCCTAACACCCCAGTAGGACTAGGCAATATGCCCACCACTAGCTAAGCAATACACCCATCATTTTAGTAGCCGTGTATCTAAATGATGGACTGGAGCTTCTATACTTAAGTATTACGCGTATGCCCAACATGAGCTTGAGGTACCATTCCTGAGCTCATGCATCTTGGTAGAAGTTGGGCTCAGGTATGGTAGCCCAAACTTTTGGGAATTTTTTTAAAACTTTTAGAAATTTTATTATTCTATAAAATTTTCTGTCACTAAATGAAATGGAGTCTACAGAAAATTGACTATCTATTAGTAAAAGTGATTGAAAACTCCAATTGGAAAATGAATTTTAAAAATTAATGGCTAACAAAATAAATTCAAACAAAAAGCATAACAATTTACTAATGGTATAGTTGTGTTGTCTTAATGTTAGATAAAAATCAACTAAGTATGCATTTACATATAAAATGGTATAAAAGGAGAGAGATTATTTTAATTTAAACTAAAAGGAGAGGTAATTTTACTATAAAGAATTCATTGTTCATCATTTCACATTTCAACAGTAGATTTTTTTAGAATTTTCAATCCAATCCTTAAATTTATTTATTTATTTATTACATAATTAATCCAAGATCAAACCCAAATGCATTTTTTTTTGTTAAAGGGTGAGGTTTGAGTTAAAAGACAGAGGATTAAAATGAAAAACTTAGATAAAATAGGTGGCAACTCTACAATTTGTTTGCAAAATTCATTTTAGTTCCTTATCTTTTTAAGTTATTAAGTAACCGGTCATTATAATTTTAAAATATGATATTTTTGCACCAAACTTTATTTTTTTTATTTTTTTTAGTGGATGAGAGAGGGGGCTGTTGGATTTTAGCTTAGAGAGAAAAGGTTGTTGTTGACAAAAAATTAAGCTATCAAAATAGTTGGTTTTTATATCAAATGACTTTATATGATGAAGAGAGTTAAAATTATGTGTTTTATTTATCTTGAAAACACCTAGAAAAACATATCTAAGCTTTGAAAGATTTTTACTTTCATGTTGATTTTGTGTTTTGTGGAGGTTTTTTTATGTTTTTGGAAGCTGTAAATTGTTTTAATAAGATTTTCAAGGTTTATCCTCAATGTTTTAGATAAAAAAAATAGATTAAAAATAAGTTTTTAAGTAAAATAACAAGCCCCGTATTTTCGACCACTAAATGACTAGAACCTAGTAAATTACAAATGACATATTATCTGTTTTTGATTTAAATATTAGTACAAATAACATATCATTCACCCCATTAACTAAAAAATAAATTAAAGGTCCAAGTGATTGCCTTTTATAGGTAGGTCAGGTGCAAGGCTTGAATTACTAGTCCTAGCAGTGCTTGATATCATTCATTTTATTTTTTTAAATGATTTTTTTTATTAATATATTTTTTATATGTATTTTATAAAATAATTTTTAAATTTATATTTTAATTAGTACTTATTCTATTTGATATTTTTTAACCTTATTTAGCCTTTTTGAAACGGTGATTACTGTTTAGTTATATTTGTTGTGTTTAATTTTTTAAAAGGTTAGTATTATTCATCTATAATATTTTTTTATATTTTATATAGATTCAATATGTCTTTTTATAATATTTTTAATATATGTAGACTTAAATAATATTTTTTATTTTATTTTATTTTGTTCAATAAATTTTATGTGTATTCATTTCTATTATAAATTGATTTTAGTAAATAAATTCATCAAACACAACTATATAAATGATTTATATTGCAATATTAAATATCTTAATTTATATTTGTTCCTCAAAATTTTGAACTAGATTTTTATTTATCATTAATGATTTTTTTTAAAATTTTATTTTCAAAATGTGGTAGTGATTTATTTGACTAAATGCATGAATAAATTTTTTAATTTATATTTACTATTGTTTTAATGTGAAAAACACGTTGAAAAATTCTACAAATATTTAAATTTTTATCAAGTGTTGATGTTTTAAACTGGATTTTTATTCTTGAGTTTTCTTAGTTTTTCTCCATAATATTTTTTATAAAAAAATATATTATTTATAATTTTATTATTTAATATAAATTAATAATGTATTATTTTTATAAAATTAACTTATTTAGTTTACATAGAATATAATTCAAGTTATTTGTTTTAAAAAAGTACTCTTATGACGTCTTATTATTTTAATGAAAAGATAATACAAATCCGTAGCGTGAAACATTAGCCTCGTGAATGCTATTTTGATATGGATAGACTTGCAGCCGACATCCAGCAGGGTGAGATGATGCGGTAGGAAATTTTCTTATCTCGGGTAATTACTTCCGAGTCAAAATGTTTTCTCCCTTTACACCATAAAGAGAATCCGAGTAATTTCGAATTACCTGAATCTTTTTATATTATTTAAATTATTGGTTTTTTAATTAAAAAATAGTTTTTTTACCCGGATCGAAATGGAAATCATCCCTTAAAAAATGTGGAATGGGCTTAGTTGCTATGGACAAAGGTCAGCTAGCTTTTAGTTTGAGTTCATTTATGGACCCAAGCCTTTTGTATTGTTGGGCTGGGCTTTCTGGGTAAGGAAACAGATCGGAGTGCCATTTTGAGGCTCAAATTCATTCATAATCATAGAAATAACAGTATGCGTTCATTCATGCGGGTTAATTTAGAAATTTTACGATTTAACATTTAATCTGGGTTAGATGTGTAATTAAAACATATTTAGTTAAATCCTTGATGGTGTTAAAAACTTGACTTTTGAAAAAAATAATCAAATTACTTAGATTAATATTTGAAAATTAAATCTTTTGCATTAACTAAAAATATATATTATCAGCTCACCAATTTTAATAATATGGACGTGATTTTATTAAGATAATTAATTGCTTATTTGGTGTTTCAGTTTTTAAAAATAATTTCAGTTTCAAAAAATATTTTTTTAAGTATTTTTAATGATTTTAATTTTTTATATTAAAAAATAAAAAAAATTAAAAAAATATTGTTTTAATATATTCTAAATTGAAGAATATATTTATAAAATATAATGCACCCTATCACGAAACACATAACATCAACTAACTTGGTAGGTTGACTCACGTCCAAAGACCCAGGGTCATTATTGGATCTTTGGATCGGATCCGGCGAATACGAAATGCTGAGTTAGGGTAACTTTCAGGTGGGCCGGCCACAGAGATTAGCGGCCCCACGTAATTGATGACGTGGTTATGAAAGCAATGACCAGTGAAGCGGTAGTCGGCGGGTCGCATCTACAAGAAAGGCAGTAACCACCCACTTACTTCACTCTCTCCACTCCACCAAAGAATATGAAGCAGAGAACCTGGCCTGGTCACCAATACCGTCAATCAACCTTTAAATTCTGGTTATCATCAGAAGCATGTTTTCGGCAAATAAGATCATCAGATGGTGATTTCTCGACACTTCCCTCCGATGTTTTGACCAAAATAGCGGCATCGTTCACACTGCCTCATCTGCAAGCAGCGTCGTTGGTGTGCAAGTCATGGAGCGAAGGGCTTCGGCCATTGAGAGAAGCCTTGTTGTTCCTAAAATGGGGAAAGCGGTTCAAGCATGGCCGGGGAGGTGTGCGACCTAATTTGGACAAGGCTCTCGACTCCTTTTTAAAAGGCGCGGCTCGTGGGTCCACCCGCGCCATGGTTGATGCTGGTCTTCTTTACTGGGAAACTGGTAAAAAAGACAAGGCAATTGCCCTTTATAAAAAGGCTGCAGTGCTTGGAGACCCTTCTGGACAGTGTAATCTTGGACTTTCGTACTTGCAAGGTATCTAATTCTTAATTTCCTTTTCTAGTACCTTTTGCATTCTAGTCATCTTTATGGAGTTTAAAGTTAAATGAAATAGCAGTTATGTTTCTGTTTTGTGCAATGCAAGTGCTGCAGGGAAAGAAAAATTGTAGAAAAGCTAGAAAAATGCAATTTTTTTTGTCATAAATATTTACAAGCATGACATGAACATAGGCTGTAGTTTCTTTTGCTTGTTGAAATGGGTGATTGAGTGTTGCCAATGTTTTGATCACTTTTAAAATATCCCACAAAAAGAAATGAGAAAATGATAACAATAATAAATAAAAAGTTTATGGAAAAACTAGCCTCCAATAAAGCAAAATCTGGTCATGAGTTGCTAGGATGTGTTTATTATGGTTATTATTGGACGTGCAGCTGAACCTTCAAAACGAAAGGAAGCAGTGAAATGGTTGTTTCAGGCTTCCAAATCTGGTCATGTTCGTGCTCAATACCAACTCGCACTTTGTTTACATCAAGGTTGTGGATTTGATCGTCGTCTACACGAGGCTGTAAGCATCTCTCTTCTCGTCCTACCACAAATTTGTGGACTAGCTTGTCAGTTCAGAACTAATGAGCTTTTCTCTCAAACAGGCTAGATGGTATCTAAAAGCGGCTGAAGGTGGAGATGTGCGTGCAATGTACCGTGTTGCATTGTGTTACTCAGTTGGGGAAGGTTTGGCTCAGAGTCATCGCCAAGCAAGGAAATGGATGAAGCGGGCAGCTGATCGTGGTCATAGCAAAGCTCAGTATGAGCATGGACTTGGACTCTTTTCGGTATGTTACTATTGATGTAACCTGTATTTATATATGCAGGATAGGCAGTGCCAAAAGTAGATTAGTTTAATTTGTGCTTTGAGTGGTTGCATTGAGGTGGGAGACTATAACAAATGGGGATGGGAAGGGCATAATTGAGAGAGTTTGATACTTGACACATTTGACTTAATGTCTCTTTTGCTATCTCAATTTTTTCCAAGGGTGGCTACCTGGCTTTGTGTTTGGACTCGTGTTTTCGAGTTGTGATCTCTCAATTGCTTTTGTCTTCTTGTTGCTCTTGTTAATTTTTCTATTTTTCATGTGGCGAAACCAGTGTGATTCAAAAAAGAACAAGGATTGGTGCTTTGCCCAAATATAGGCTATCAACTACCCAAGCATAGTTTTGCAATCCACACTAAACACAGCTAAAACCCAATTTCAAAGACTCGTGATGTTTTTAGTGGTCACATGGGATGCTGTAAATGGTCGAACTATTTAGATAGGCCTCTATATTCCTTTTTTGCTTGCCTGAGGATTTATGGTAATATTTTGGACAGGAAGGAGAGAAGTTGAAAGCTGTAGTTTACCTGGAACTTGCCACTCATGCTGGTGAAACAGCAGCTGTTAATGTCAAGAAAGTGATTTTACAACAACTACCAGCAACTTCACGTGATCATGTCGTGAACCTTGCTAATAATTGGCGTGCTTTGCCTTCTCTCCGAGATATTCATAAGGTTTGTAAATCTTTGAATAGTAGTCCTTCCAATTAACTTGCATACGTAAACATATCCTTCTGTCCTTGTTCATGAAATGTCTTTCAATTTGTATCATTTACCCCACAAGAATATATTTCTTGGCTGTTGACCACTGTATTGGAGACTTTGGAGTTTGAATTCTACAGGAATAATAAACTAACGAGATTTTTCTCGAGTCTCGCGAGCAACTAGACATCTAACTGTATGCTTTCCCGATAAAGAATGGGAAAGGTTTGGGATAGCAGAGTATGATTCTCGGGCCCTCGTAATTTGAATTCTGAGGTGTAATAGTGAAATTACTTGCAATAAGCAGAGCATAAATGATGCGATCACACATTAATTAGCTGAACATCAGAAGTATTTATCTCTATAGGTAATGGTCCAAGGTCTTGCTGTAAAGTTCGGTATTCGTGATATTCCAAGGATCTCTCTCTTTACACACTAGTTTTCACGCAGATACTGTTGGTAATAGAATCATGAACGAAGAACAGAAATAAAATAAAACAGCAAACAAAACCAGAGACGTGGTTCTGCCTCAGAAAATAATGACGGACGCAGAAACAACAAGAGTAGTGAAATGAAACACCAGCAAGTTAAGTGCAAAAATTCACAATCCTTGTCTTGTTGGTTACAATTTTATATTGTTTATTCTGTAAATACTAGAAGAGAGTTTTATTTTTTTATTGTAGAATAAGAAGCTCTATATATATTTTATCCATAAATTGTAACAATATTAATCAAAATGGGGCTCCTTCCACTCCTGGATCTCCCTTATTGTTCACCTTTTTTATTCTTGGAATCATCTTCCCCACCCCATTTCCTTATCCTCTCTTCGGCAGCAGAAGCCTGCATTTAATAAAGATTATTCATCAGGTGGTCACCTGAATGTGAAAAATATCCTTAATCTGTACTTTTCATGGATATTTCTTTGAAATAAAAATTAGGAACTTGCCTCTGTGTTCCAATTGGTTTTACCAATCATCCAGAAGAGAACGGCAGTTTGTACGGCCGTCCCTGTCAGCATTCCAATCCAAATTCCCTGAAAATTGCCGGTAAGAGCAGAAGAAATTATATATATAACCATTCATTATGGACGTCCATCAGCCTCGCACTTGATGATCATGTGACTCTCTAAAGAAAACCTAGGGGAGCCGGTTAGATAGATGCATGATGATTGATTGATGGCGAGCATCTCTTTTATCATATACAGTGTAGTTATTAAATTTATCTGGCATTGCGGTTCAAACGGAGAGACTGATTATTTTTTTAAAAAAATTATTTTTTATATATTTTAAAATTATTTTAAAATACTTATATTTAAAAATAAATTTTAAAAAACCAAAAATATTATTTTAATATATTTATAAATAAAAACATTGTAAAAAACAATCAATGCAGGACTTGGGTTTGCTTTTAAACTTATTACATTTAACAATAGTGATCTAATGGATCAATCTTAAAGTTCTTTTATTTAAATATTATATAAAATGATTTTATTTTTAAGTTCACTTGGGTTATTCTATCTAATCTAGCTTGTAACTCTGGCTTTCAATGGGTTAGTAACTATCGCTAATTATTAGTTTTGTTTCCCTCATCAGCCGTAATTTGAATAAAAATGTCCACATACATTATGATAATTGTATAACTTTGTACATTCGGCACTATAAATTAAAGGGAATACAAGGCTAACCTGGACACCCATTTGAAGCCAAAAACCAAGAATGAGACCCAAGGGAATTCCAAATATGTAGTAACACCCTATGTTTACGTAAGCAACAACAGCTTGCCATCCTGCTCCAATGGCCACCCCTGTTTAAATTTAACAAGATCACCACCATATCCATTTATTAAAGATGTATTGTAAGAGTCGACGGACCTGAGATACAGCACCCTAGGAGTACAAAGCCAGCATGCACGTAGCTAGGAGAACATATAGATAGTAAGAACTTAATTACCTGAGAGAACTGGTTGGACATTATTGATGATGATGCAGACAGCGAGGAGAGGTGTGAGCTGCTTTACTAGTTCCTTGACTCCAGCATCGTTCGTAAACAAGTCCGGGTATAGGTTTCGTGCCAAGACAAGAATTAGCGCGATTACGAGGCCTATCATAAGCGAAGCTAGCGTGGCCACTACTAAAGAGAATTTCGCTGTTCTTGGGTGGGCAGCTCCTAGTTCATTTGACACTCTCACGCTGCATGCATCAACGAGTTCAAACTCAAATATCATGCTGCTCTATCTATTTCTTTCGATGTGTGTGTAATATGTTGAAAGGCTTGAATCTGCTACGAACCTTATGGCTGCGTTGATTCCAATGGCTATCATGACCGCCCAGCCCACTATATTGGTGCTGCAGAGTCGAATAGTTCATCAAAAAACAAGTAAACATAACGTTGAGACTATTCGAACAAGGTTATTCCAATCGCAAGTAAATTATAATATAATTTAGCCGTCGTGGTTTATTACAAATTATTTGATTAACCTTTGGACGTAGTATCAGAATAATTGAATAATCTCTTCACAAGTGCTTACCATCTTTAATTTTGTAGTCTTCTGTTTCAAAAAATGTTCCACTCATCAAGATTTTCCATCATATAGACTTCTCTTTTACTTTTTGTTTCTCCCAAAAAAGCTAAGATTCCAAAGAAATTTGAAAAAGGCGCATAGAATCGACGAAAGTACTACCTTCTAGTTTCGCAGGTTCGAGCGAAACCAACATTTTGTTTTGTCGTGTTCTTTTTTTCTATCTCTTACATGGTGTTCTGTTTCTACGAACAAATGACTGACTGATCACCACTCCTGTTCTCTATATCAATTCTATGAAGAGAAACTTTAGCGGGACAACTCACTGAGTTGTGTTGTCAACAGGATGCGAATTCGAAATGGAGTGCTGTCTTGCCAAAGATCCGATCATTGCAAACATATAAAAACACCTTGCAGGGGAGTTTTGTCTGCGAGCCTACTAGGAATGAAAATGACGACTCCTGTTTTTCTCCCCAAGATTTGGTATGGTGTTTTGTTGGGGAAAAATAACGAGGAAAATTGATTGAAATGCGAGAATGGATGCTAAAATCAATGTCTTGTCCCATGCACGAGAGAGGAGGAATACAGATTTTTATTTTATTTTTTTCAAAAACAAATATTGTTCTTCGTGATATAACTAACACTCCTTCCTCGCTACATTATCATCACCACCAGCATTGCTGCAAGAGATGATGATATATGGTGATAGTTAAAATAAATAAAAAGTTCTTTAGATAGTATATTATTTGTTAATAGCATGATGGCTACCGCCAACCACCACTTCTATCAGCACAACTACCGGCATAAAGCTAATAGTGATAGAAGATTGTGGTGATATTAAGTTATAAAACTCGGTTATTTTAAAAATTAAAATAATATTTTAAAAAAATTATATTAAAATCTTGAATTGCCTTGTCAGGTTCAATATATTTAATATAAAATATAGATTCTACATTAGGGTGTTGGATCGGGTCCAAAATGGTTATTTTTACCAACTTTCTTAAACGTTTATCCACCACATACATGCATAATTTACCATATAAGTTTTTTTTTTTTTCACCATTCCGTCTACAATGTTAAACTTTGTTTAACGGTATGGATTTGGTTATTTTTTAAATATTTTTTTATTTTAAAATATATATTAATAATTTTTTTATTTTTTAAAAATTATTTTTAATATCAATATATCGAAATAATTTAAAACGTTAAAAATATATTAATATGAAGTTAATAAAAAAATAAAAAAATACTTTTTAAAATACAGAAACATCCTAACATTATTATTAACATGTCATTATCATGAAAAAAAAAATGAAATATTAATATTAACATTATTAACTACTAATTTTCTGTAACCAAAATCTCAAATACCCTTTAAATAACTATTAAGACCGGGTTTATGTGAACGTAACATGTTGTCATCTGCTTTGACTAGGCACACGCTAGATAATTAGATTTTTATTTTTTATTTTCCTTTCAAAGATTAAAGCATTACCCGATGAACTTATATTTCAATATTCAAACGTATTCAAAGGAAAGATCATGAATCCAAATCAGACACGTAATTTTACTTGTACTTATCTTCTTCTACAAGAACGGTGGGGTTTGTTCTGTTAGGAGGCAATGATAAGGAAACGAAAGCAGCGAGGCAAGCTTATGTTCGTATCCTTTCCTGACTTTTTAAGCCCCAAAAACAGGGTCAGATTGGGTGTGCTGATTCAAGTTCACTAAGCGTAGGCTGCAGGGCAGAGATGTTTACTATTAACAGGAGAACAACTGACCTTATAGACAAGGCATCCACTGCAAGTTCAGCATTTTTTAGATATCCAGCGAACAGTATTAATGCCATGAAATACCATACTTCCAGGCTGCACGAAATTATTTACCAAAAGCATAGTCACTTAAAGCTGTAATTGTAAATGGGGTCATAATTGACAATCAAGGAGAAGGAGAATTGCTATTGTGATGGTTTCTTACCAAAGCATTACAGCTGATGCCAGAGATAACCTAACAAATCCCCAGAGATTTTGAAAAGCTTTCCAAGAAAGTCCGGTCCATGCTTCCCCGCAAGTTCCACTTAAAATGTACAACAGTTGCGCAATCACTATGAACCACCATGAAGCGTTTAGAACCACGGCTGCACCCACCAGACCCCACCCTAATTTCAGCATCAATAGCCAACTGAAAACGGCATGGAAAACTAAGGCCACTGCCGCTATAGCAGCCATAACCATCATCTTGCTTTGAGCTTGTAAGAACTTTGCAATTGGAAAGTTCATTGCATAAGCAAATAGCTGTGGTATCATCCACACCGAGAACATCCCTGCCGCCTGTGATATCTCTGCTGTCTGACCAATAAGCTTCAAAAATGGTCCAGCAAAGATATATAAAAGGGTAAGTATAACAGCTGTGGCATTAAGAATGACCCAAGATCTTTGCATATAGATTCCTAGCATGTCAAGCTGCCCTGCTCCATACGCTTGTCCACAAAGTGTTTCCAAGGCACTCCCCATGCCAAGCTGCAGATTCAATGATCAAATATTACTCACCAATCAAAAGTTGTGACAAAATATTACCAATATTATATATATACACATAAAATGCTGCTACCTAGTACCTAGCTATGCGTAAGGGCATATATACTTTCAGCATGAATTAAATAAGGTCCAAAATAAAATACAGGCATATTGTAAGCGATCAACAAAACAATTGTATCCTTAATTGTTACTACATGTACAGGTAGCTTTTAATTATATACCATGATACCAAAAGAGAATCCAGCAACGACAGAATTCTCAACAGAGACAGCAGCTAGATCCACCGTGCCAACATGTCCAGCAAGAAGCTGAGTGATAGCACCAAGGGAGTACTTGCACAAGGTGGTGAAGATGGCAGGGCCGGCAAGATACCATAGCTTCTTGGACTCTCTACAGAATTCTATAGAGAAATCACGGACACTGTTGATTAGAGGGATGTCATCAGGATCAGGAGTGAAGGAGGAGGCGATGGAGGAGTTTGTTGATAGTAAGTGCTGGTCTCGATTCTGGTGATCGTTTTGTGGGGAGAGAAGTGGTTGCCTGCCACCCTCCATTCTTCGATCTCTTTGTTTTCTTTTTCAGTAAAGAGAGGACCGAGTCATTTATATGGACTGCATGAAGAGCTTATATAGTGTTGTAATTCCGACAGCATCTCCCTGGAAAGATCTCTGTTCTCGGTAAGTTGGTCAGTATTGTAGGATAGAAAATATATATATATGTATAGATAGATAGATGACATATGTTGTTGTGTTTTATCGGTACTGCAGGATAAAATACATTAAAAAGATACAAACATGAAGAAACAGAGATAAAACATAAAATAAATTTGTTTTAAAAATAATTTTAGAATAAATTTTGAAAATAGAAATTACATACAGACACATTTTTTTATAGAAATATTTAAACAAAACTTCAAAAAAAATGACAATCCTTAATTTTGTCCCTATGCGGAAAATAATTATATGGAAGTTTATTTTTATTTTTAATTATATGAAAGTTTAATTTCAACATCAAGTGTTAAAAATGAACCAATACCATTAAAAACAACTACGTCAAGCTATCCTGTCACATCATCAAACCATTAACCTCTCACCCTTTACGCTCTTATTTGAATTATTATATTTTAATTTTAAAAACAAAAAATTAAAAAAAAAATTGTTGATTGGGACACAATGCTAGATGTATTGTATATACATGAAGTGTAAATCAAGAAAGGTTAAGATGCCAAGTATATAACCTTAAAAATAAAATAATAATAATGAAGTTTATGTTGTATATAACCTTAAAAATAAAATAATAATAATGAAGTTTATGTTGTAGAGATTCTAAAATCTTGTAAACTTGTCAAGCTAATTTTAATGGAGTTCGATACGTCTCTATGTATTTAATTGATTAGTGGTTCATCTAGGTTTTCATACGAGTATAATAATGACGAAAGGAAGCTTCTGTCCTCAATAATTGATTGTATTATGGATATGAATTAGAATTAGAGATTGTTTAGAAGGTGTCAATTTTTTTATAGAAATATATTAAAATAATATATTTTTATTTTTAAAAAATTATTTTAAATATTAATATATAAAAGGGATTAGAAAACATAAAAATTAGTTTTAAAAAAATAAAAAACAAATTTAAATTTTAAGAATATGTTTAGAAGCGTAGTTGTGATTGCTTTAAAACATGATAATAATATTTTTTATTTTTTAAAAATTACTTTTAAAATTAATATATTAAAATAATTTAAAAATATTAAAAATATATTAATTAAAAAAAATTCTTTTTAAAATACTTTACAAACATAATACCAAACTTATCTAAAAAGCACTGTTTCAACTCTTCATTCAAAAACAAGGAGGCCGCTTGACCGAAGTAAGTATGCAATAGCACATGGAAATTAAGGTGACGCTGACACGTAGGATTTTTAGCCCCTCGGGATAATGTTATGGGGTAGGCTTCTCCGTCGGATGGCTGGGACCCAAATTAAGTTCAGAAATCACGTGGTTGAATCTGGAATGGTTTATGATTTCCCACATCAGCATTGTTCAATGTGTAATTATAAGAACCCGCCTCATCGTTTTCGGACCGGCCTCTTATTTATTTTTATATTTTAAAAATATTTTAAAAAAAAATTATTTTTTTATTTTTTTAAATTAATATTTTTTCAGTTTTTTAGATTATTTTGTTTTTTTATATTAAAAATAATTTTTAAAAATTTAAAAAATATTATTTTGATATATTTTTAAATAAAAAATATTTTAAAAAACAACCACAACCACACTTTTAAAATAACTCTTAAACTATAATCAATCCGATATCCAAGTATTATATAAATAATTATTTTATTTTATTTAATAAATAATAAAATATAAATATTATACAACTCAAACTCAATTTAAATTCAATCTAAAATATATATTTTTATCATATTGATATATTTCTAGAATTTTTATATTTTTAAAAACTAATATAATATCTACACACATATTACTATTTTATTTTATTAAATAATAAATAATAATTGCATAATAAATATTTATATGAATATCTGAAACCATAAAGTATTTACATCTAAATATTTTCCAATAAATAATAATTAAGATATACACACACTTGACATTTGAGTAATCACTGTCATTCAACCTCATATCTCTTGGGTCATCACGAAAATGGAACTAACATCGTCACCCATCGCAGGAGGAAAGCGCCCCCTTCCAACCTAAAGCAAGGGAAGGCTTCTCTTTATGATCTTCATTTGCATTTTAGTAAGATCCTCTCCCACGAGTTCCCATTGTAGTCTAGCAAAATAATTAATCAGTTGTATTTTAGTGCTTGGTCTAACGGTGAAAGGGACTTGTCTCTTTCTATTACATCTAGGTTCGAGCCCTGACGTGCACACCTATCACCCTCGCAGTGCCTTATATGTCTACTAAGTTTGCAGGGTATTCAGTGGGCCGTGGGGATTAATTGTGGTGCGCACAAGCTGACCCGAACACCTCACGTAAATCAAAAAATAAAAATAAAAATTAATCAGTTCTTATGATTTTAAGAATTATTATTTAATCTCCACGTTCTTATATTTAATCTAATCACATGCAGCACTATCAGCGTGCCGTTGGCCTTTCTTAGGTCAACCGAAGATTCATGGTCAACAACCAGATATTACCAAGAAGAGTCTCCGATGACCGATAAACAAAAATACAAGATGGTGTGACCAAATCATTAGTAGAAGTTCATTGTGACCAAATTTTGAAAACATACGGACCAACGGTGATGTTTTGCTTGTAAATAAGTGTCATTTAAGCAAAGATAAGTAATTTTTATTTGGTTTCATTTTGGATTAAAATAAATAATCAAACGAAGATTATATTTTTTTAAGTTTTTAAACTGAAATGAACCGAAAACCAGTTTGAATCAATCATGTTCGGTTCAGTTCTGTTTTTCCCCTTCAAACTAATTTAAACTGAAAAATATTTTTGGGTTTTTTCATTGATCATATTTTTTCAAGGATACTATTTTTATTTTATTTTTAATTTCACAAATATGTGTTTTTTGTGCTTATTTTTTGAGAAATTTTGGTTTTCTCAATAGATATGACTTTGTTTTAAATTGGTTGGGCATGCATGATATCTAAAATCTCAATCTCGATTTTCTTTTTGTTAGATTTTTGCCTAAGAATTAAACTTTACAAAAAGATACACAACATAAAAGGAAAGAACAAAAATCATTTGACTAAAATAACAAAGAAAAAATCAAAAGATAATATATTATTAAAATGTAAAACCAACAAAATATTATTATTTGAATAAGAAAAAACAAATCAAAGATTAAGGGACAAACCATTACATGCTGGTATAAAATTTTTTTTTTTTCCCTATCTAATCTTTTCTTCATTTCGTTTTGAAGCCACCAACACACACGTGCGAAGAAAAAAATCCTACACTCGCTCTCAATGAAAATTAATTCAATTTAGTAGCACCAACTCAGTCTTCTTCTCCAATCAAAAAGGACAGATGCAAAGAGAAAAGAAAGGGAGAGTTGTAAAGAGAAAAAAAAAAGGAGGGGAGAGAGACAAAGAAAAAGGAGAAGGAGCAACTGCTTTTGTGTTCAGGGAATGTAAATAGCAAAGTTTAAGTTTTAGGTTTAAAGTTAAAAAAAACATGATATTTATATGATATTTATAGTTATTTTTTTAAGTATTAATTTGGATGAAGCAGTTTGGTTTAGTTTAATTGGTTTTAGATTTTAAAAATTAAAATCAAACCGAACCAAAAAATTTTTGTGATTTTTTAATCGGTTAATTTAATTTTTTTAGTTATTTTTTATTTAGTTTTTTTGATTTATCGGTTTTTTGCTCACCCTTATATTTAAGATTGTTGTATTTAGGATGGTGCTTTTCTATTAGAAATTGATAAAAGTAATATATATTTTTTAAATTATAATCTAAAATCATCCAAATATATATATTGAAACTGAAAAGGAGTCAAGCTCCAACAACAAAATTAAACTGTCTCATTTGCACTGCAAAAAACTTTAACAGAGTGTGTGGCTAGAAAATGAAGTGTGGAGAGAGGAAACCGTGGGACAATGTTATAAAAAAAGTGAATTTAACATGTATTTGATGTATTAAATTGAATTAAAACTTGAAAATTCATAAAACTGATTAAATTCGTTCAAATTAGGTAAAATTAGATTGATTTCACGAGTTTAAAAAAATATAAAATTATACATTCTGATAATCTATAACCAAACATCTTTATTATTTTAAATTTATATCTTGCAAAACTTGTACAATTTAATAATTATAGTCTCAAAGACTTCATTTTGACTATAATTATTATAATTTTTTAGACAATACAAGTTATTTGTGAATTTTATTTTCATAAAATTAAAATACATATTTATTCTTTATAATTTCTTATGTAAACTATTAACATATCAATTATTATATTACCCTGTTTTAACAAGCAAATATATAGAATAAAAATTGTAAATTAATATGCTTTTACTCTTGAAATAATTAATGTTAAATAGTATATTAAAATTTTAAAAAACTCATTTCTTGTAATTAACAAAGTAAATGGATCAATTTATTCAAGAGATAGAAGAATTAATGTAAATAAAATAAAGATGTTTGAATTTTTTTATTGTTTATTTTATTATTTATTTCAATTATATTATATTGTTAATTACTACTTAATTAAAATTCTTAATATATAATTAGTTAAAACATAGATCGAAATAAAACATAGACAGCTCTGAGAGCGCGTCCAAAAAGGCCAGAATTCAAGAAAGCCAACAACAGACGGATAGCAGACTCTATGGTGGAAATAAGGCAGCCGAAGGGATATTGTTGGCAGGCATGGCTGGAATGCCATGCCAAAGGAAATGTTGCAATTATTCAGAATGTTGGACGAAGTAAACAGAAACTTTCATAAAGCACAAAAACATTCAGGGCCTTAGCTTGACCGGGTGGACCAGATGATATATGAAAAAGAACTGCTGATGCATAAATACAGGTGATAGCAGACAGACGATCAATGAATAATAACTAATAGCATCTTATTTAATCAATGAAATGGATATTCATTGCAATCATGATAAAAAACAAGCGCTAGCATTAGAGAGACTGGGAGAAAGTAGATAGGACATGTAAACGGCATCGAGAAAGACGAGATTGATAAGTATTCTAATCAATGAAGATGACAAGGTTTTGCTCTTTGAATAATTTACATTGCAAGTTGAAACATTTGCAACCAAGTGATACCACAACATTACAAGTATAAAAATGATAGCTGAGACTTGAAAAGGCCAGGATGAATAATGCCAAAGCATCTTAAACAACAGGTTTGGTAGATCAACCAAGCAAAGGGGGGTGTGACAGGGCATATGAAAAATGAATCAGACCCAAGTGCAAGAAAGTTCAACGCATATAAACGAATGGAAACAGGGTTTTATATCCCCATCACTAAGCATTTTCAAATCCATGGCCACTTCAATTTCTAGACAATGTAGGCAGAAGAAAACCCTCAAAAACAAGTCGGCATTGAGAAGATCAAGGATTGCAAGACGAGTAATAATCATATTCAACTTGTCAAATAAGAGTAACATCAAGCAATCAATTCAAATAACAAAAGGGCATGAAGCAATGCAAGCGACAAAACCATGTGATAAGCAAAATCCAAATAGGTGGTTCGACGGTATACCTAATCGCTTGAATTTTTAAGGGAAAAGAAGACAATTCAAAATCTCAAAACTCCTAAACTAGGCAGTGAGCACAACAGCTCCACCAGCCTCTTTAATTTTCTTCTCAGCAATCTTCGAGATAAGCTTGGCCTTGACAACAATCGGTTGCTTCTCAGGTAAAACCCCCTTCCCAAGAACCTTGAAGTAACCGAACTGACTCACATCGATCATCGGCGCAGTATCCTTGGTTGCCTTGTCTTTAACATCCTGTGGGACCATGGACCATAGCTTGTCGATGTTCACGATCGGACAGTAGAACTTGTTGCGGAGCTTGTGGAAGTAACGCATACCGACTTTACCAAAGTAACCGGGATGGTACTTGTCGAAGAGAATCCGGTGGTGATGCATACCTCCTGCATTACCACGACCTCCTGGGTGCTTCCTGTGCTTGCCGATGCGTCCATGCCCAGCACTGACGTGCCCTCTCTTCTTCCGGTTCTTCTTGAAGCGGGTTGTCATTTCGGGGGGGTGTTAGAGATCTGTTGTCTTGGGTTTGAACGGCGGCGGTGGAGTAGAGCCAGCGCTTAGGGTTTGGGAGACGTGTATATATGCGACGGAAAATGAAGGAAAATTTTCGGTTGACGGTTTTGCCCTCTAGTTTTGGAACGTGGTCGCGGCAGTTAAAGGTGGGTTTCGGTAAATGGGCTTCCCGCTCTTGGGTTCCTTCAGCTTCCTCTCTTTGTTTCTTTTTTCTTCCTTATTTTCTACTCATGCTCACCCATTCGTTATTGAAAAATTGTAATTTTTTTAAAGTGCATTATTATATATATTTTAAATTTTTTAAAAATTTAATTCAAGCAAATGATTAAGAATTGTAGCTTTTTTAATTAAAACATACTGTACAATTATCATGATAACAATAGGGTGACTTGGCGCATATATATTTATAAATGAATAACATTATTGAAAAATTTAATCATTTTAAATTCATAATGGAACATTGTAGGTTTTGAAAACTCTAAAACTAATCTCAAGTGCTCAATCTCGTACATGTTTATGTACAATAAGTCATGATCCCAGTGATACTTAGGTTTATAAAACATACTTGTATGTTTCGAATTAAAAAAATAAGTTACACTTATAATATATATATATATATATATATATATATTTGTAATATATTTAATAACATGGTATATGATATTTTTGCAAGAATTATTTTCAATTGAAAATGATTTAAATGATATCTTGTTTTATTTATTTATTTATTTATTATATTAATATATTATAACCATAAAAAACTAAAAATTTAAATTTAATAATTTTTAATTCAAATACACAGTCTAAAAAAACACTATATTTAAAAAACATGTCCAGCCATAAAAATAAAACTATCTATTCATCGATAGGGTAGCTCGAGCCGCACCACAAATGGACGAGCCTTGATGAAACATATTTAAAGCCGAGCTAGCCTACACTTGTCAAACTTTTGCTGGGGTCGTTGGGCTCCACTACAAAAGTACAAGGTGGACGGAATGAAGGTTAGAGAAGAGAGAAAAGGGAGTGGATTGGTCCAGGCCCATATCTCGCAAGCCCAACAGAATAGAAGAGTGGAGAAAATCAAGGGCCCAACGGAAGCTTGAAGGAGAAGGAATGCCCAACGGACGTCAACGTCACCTTTCATTATCGTGGCGTCACCCTGCCACCTTTTTGTTAAATTTATTTTTTTAATGCTTTTATATTGTGTTAATATTTTAAAAAATAAAATAAAATATTTTAATATATTTTTAAATAAAAAATACTTAAGAAAAGAATATCTATCCTATTTTAAACTACACACGTAGCGTAGCTAAAAGATGACCCATAAAATAAATATAAATATAAATAGGCAACCTCGTTACTACTTACTGTAAAAGGTTTGCAATCCTGTCCTCTTCTGACCATGCAGGTTGCACACCATCTTTTTCCATTTACTCGTGATAAAAAATAGTAGTTAGATTACCCACACGAAACAGTGAGTTAACTTTTTTATAAAAAATATAAAAAGTTTATGATTTAAAAATATTAGGTTTTATTTAAAAAATTAGGTTTAATTATAATATAAGAATAATATTTATAATAATATTAATAAAAAATTAATAAAAAATAATTTAAATTAACAAAATTAATTCTTTAGACTAGATTAACCTAATAAATCTAAGATTCATATTATAAAATCTAGAATTTATATTATAAAAATTTAATAATTAAATAAAAAATTAATAAATTAATTCATGATATACATATAATAAAAATATCATAATTAATATTAATAAATAAAATAAAATAAACTAATTAATTAAAAAACAAAATTTTCACGTAATCAATTAAACTTGGAATCCATATTATAAAAATATAATAACTAAATAAAAAATTAATATTAATAAATTAAATTAAAAAAAATACAAAGCGGCAAAAAACAAAAACTTATAAAAATATAAAAAACAAAAAAAATAAATGAAAAAAAATTAAAAACAAAAAAGAGAGAAGAAAACAGCTATATGTTATTATTATTATATTATTATAATTATAATATATAATTCCAACAAAAATAAAGTTTCGGGAAAGCCACAGTACTTTTTCTATATATTTTAGAGTATTGTTAATATATATAAATACGAAGAACGCCAAGCACAGAAAGAACATCTTCATATCTCCGTCTTCTAATTCAATCAGGTTACAATGTACTATTAATTTTAATTTCTGATTCTTATAAAATTTTAACTTTATAAGAAACTGAATCTCTATAAATCTGGCTTGGTGGGTCGCAATGAAAAGATCAGTTTTTGTTTTAAATAATATATTGTTTTAGGTTTTTTTTTTTATTTTAAAAAATCAAAATCCATAAATTACACCAATAAAAATAAAATAAAAACTCATAAATTACTCCAATAGAAATAAAAAACTCATTACATGGAAAAAGTTGAACTGCTCTTCGTTTTGTTGTTGGTGGCATTCAAACCGTGTCCAGGAAGCGAAACCCTCGCTTGTCTCTCTTTCAGGCAATAATATTGTTAAAACCCCAGGTCGAGCGAATTAAAGACCCAACAATGGACGCTTACCAACAGCAACAGCAGCATCACGGATACATGAGACCCCCACCCCCACCGCAACAGCAACAACAGCAAGTGCCGCCGCCGCCTGCGGATCCTTACCACTACTACCACCAGTACCAGCAAAGACCACCGCTCCCTCAACAACCACAAGGAGGCACTTCATGGTACTCCAACCCTTTCCAATACAATCCACCACCACCACCACACTCCGTGTCTCCTCCACTTCCCCAGCAGTGGCCTCCTCCCCCTCCTCCCCCCTCTTCTTCATATCCTTATCCCACGCACCTTCCCCCTCAAAGCCACCACTTCCCTCCTCCTCGCACCCACGTGCCTCCGCCAACACAACCTCACTCTCAGGTGAATCGCCCGATGCTTAATCTTAAACTCTGCACTTTGTGAAGCTAGGGTTTTTTTTGCTGCCTATAATTAGGGCATTAACTTGGCCATTTTTAGAGAGATTATGCTGTTTTATGTGATGTTTTAGAAGAATAAATTAACTGGTAACGAATTGCTTGTTTAATTTATTTTTGTTTGTTTTCAGGAATGGGGGAATCCTAATTGGGAGCAGCACCAGCACCAAGCTTGGGAATATCCATCAGGTAACTACCCCTACATCCAAATGCAATTCCTGACATCCTTTCCCTTTTATTGCCCTAGTTTGGATGGTGTAGCTTGAATTTTTGTTATCAGCATTGTGGATAGAAAAAAAAAAAAACTATAGACTACCAGTATGAACCTTTCCTCCTCGTCAGCCTTACGAGGAGTTTTTTTTTTTTCTTTTCATATTATTTTTGGGGTTAACTTTGTAATGATATAATAGCAGCAGGACGTAACCATGTGGAGGATTGGGCTGCTAAGGCCAGAGCATGGGCAGCTACCAAAAACGGTGCATCGGAGGATCAACATCCTCAGTCTCAATTTACAACAGTTGGCAGATCAGAAGAACAAAGTTGGTACTATGATCAGAATCCACAAACTCTTGATACTCACTATCAAGGTGTTCCGCAGCAGCCATTTCCTGCGACAACTTATCAACAGTTTCCAGTTTCAGCCGCTCCACACCAGCTGCCAGTAGCTTATCCACAGGAGAATGCATCTTTCAACATGGGGCAACCTTCACATGTTTCTGATAGGCCTCAACCTTACCCTGGTGGAGCTGCAACTTTAAATGCAAGTCCATCTGTTCATCAGCAGGAGGTACCTTCTAGTTATTCTTCTGTTACAGGTAATAATTAATTTAGCACTGTACTTGCATGTGAAGGTTGTGCTCAAAACTGCTCCTATGGAACACTGTTTTTAACACTTTCTCATCCTTTTCACCCCTTATGAAATAGGCATGCAACACAAAGTGGCTTTGAGAGATGTATTGCCTTTTTGATGAATAACGTTTAAGGAAAATTTGTTCTTAGTTCCTGCTGTAAAAAAAAAGAAGGGGGGGGGGATAAAGCACCATCGTCTCCTATTAGAGTTACAAGTACTTGGGAAAATGAAGTCCGCTGTTCTCACCATGATCTTTAATATCTAAAGCTACATAAAAATCTAGAGAATTCATGCAGTGAATTGAATTTTGTACACATAATATTTAGGAGCAAGTTTATTGATGGCCAAGTTAAACTTCAATTTCTCCCAAGAGTTTATACATTACCGTTTGTTTTTGTTCTTCTGTTTGACTACTCAATTGTATGGCAGGTAAAGAAGAGACTGGAGATCCAAAGGAGCAGCTTTACAGATCATTGCCTTTGCCCATTTCCTCTGCTCAAGAAGGACAGCATCATCTGCCGCCATCATTGCCTGCCATTGGTAGATCAGTTTTGACTGAGCAGCCCTTTGCGTATAGCAATCAGGCAGCTAATCCCACAGCTGATCTCAGTAATCAGCCTTTGGAGTTTGCACCTGATTTCAATTGTGATCATGATCCTCATGCACAATCAAGTTATGCTGCACATCATGATTCAGTAGGAACTGTGAAAGGCATTGGCTCTGCTGCACCCATGCCTTCACTTAGTTCCTGGACCCCTGCTGTTACAACTGGTCTAGGTTATCCTCCAGCTCTTCCACCAGGGCCTCAGGTTTTTTTGGCTTTCTGAATATTGCAAACATTTCTTCTATTTTAGAGGTCTCACACTGATGTGTTAATAGCTACTATGTTTATTCTGAAGGATCCTACCATAGTGCCTTCTTCTGTTTCTGGGCATGCTGCGCCGCCATTTGGAAATTTTCCTGGAACAAGTTTTCAGCCCCCAATTTCACCTGCTGGTGTGCCATATGGTCTTGGTGCTGGAAATGCACTTCATTCTACTGGAGGCTTCACAGATGCTTATGGGGTTTCCAACATTTCTGAACGCCCCAAAAAGGTGGGTACACTCTTAGACTGGTTTGCATTTAACTAAAATGATTATTATTGAGCTGTGGAAAATTTTCCAGGCTTCTGTGCCCAATTGGCTCAAAGAAGAAATAATTAAGAATGCTTCGGTCATGACGAGGTCCTCTCTTGAACATCCGAGAGAGGAAATAGAATCCATGGATGAAGAAGGTGTTGATAAATCATTTGAAAAGGGTAATCAAGCAGGCAGCAAAAGCATTGGTTCCCCAAGGTCGATTGAAGAAGAGGATGATGATGAGGTTCAATCGCTTAATCTTTCATTGTTTAATGTACTTTTGGTGTTTCTCTCCCTTGATAAAAGATTTTGTTTTCCTTGCTAGATATGTTTCTTGATAATTTCAATGAGTTTTCTTTTCATGCAATGATCTGCATTTGATTTTGGACAATGAACATCCTTTTCCCTGTATTCTTTGTCTTTCTGTTTTGGCTCTTTGCAGGATTATGTCGAAGCATCTAGAACTGCTGCTATTAACCAGGAAATCAAACGTATCCTAACTGAAGTTCTTTTGAAGGTTACAGCTGCATAAATTCTATTGTTTTTGAATTATCTTCTTTCTCTGGTAGTTGTAACCTCCATGTTTTGATTAGGTTACTGATGAGCTGTTTGATGAAATTGCAACTAAAGTTCTTGATGAAGATGACATGATAATTGAAGGTAATCATGCCATAACATCTGAGTCATTGTCCATGCCTATACAGCTTTCTTTAACTACATATGTATGTTAACTTTATTCTGCTCTTTAAAATCTTTTCTATATGGCCCTTTTCGGCTTTGCAGTTGAGCACCAACCGGTTACTTCAAATCTTAAGGTACCATCACCGTCACACCCAGCTATCTCAACTCCAAAGGCTTCTGCAAAGGTTCTAGTTCCTGTTAGAACCAAGGAATCTGAGAATGAAGATGTCAATGAAAAATCCAGTTCCAGCTCTCATGGAAATGTTTTGGGTCTTGTTAACTATGCCTCTGATGAAGATGATGAAACCGAGAGTTCCAGCATATCAAATTCAAGGAAAAATCCTGTGCCTCAGCTGTTTGCCATTCCAGAGAGTGCTGAAGATATGAATGATGCAGCTGAAAATGGCAATTCACAAGTAGAACTCGGAAAGAACTCTGGAGTTAAAAATATAGAGATTGATCTGAGCAAAACAAGTTCAGTTCGTTCTGATAATAAAATCAATGGTGCTTTTAGTGAGTTGAGTGAGCATGCACATTCTAAGGTTGTTTCTGGAGTTAGAAATGTTGAGATTAGTGTTGATGTTGAAAAAATACTAGAAAGCAATAACAAGGCTGTGCCCAAAGCTACAATTGAAAAAAATGCAAAAATTGAATCTGAACGAATTGGTGAGAGTGTCAATGTGGAAAAACCAGTGGTGGATTATTTTCAGGCTAGGGAAACCAGGGCGAGACCAGATCAAGACAGTCGACATGAAAGTAGAAGTAGTGGGAGTATGGCAGATGAGAAGAGGGATGATGGTCATAGGAGACATGATGCTAAGCATTCGAGCAAGGAAAAAACAGGTGATCTGAATGGTTCAAAAGAGAAAAAGAGAGAAAGAAAAGACAAGACAGGAGAGAGCGCAAAGGAATCAGAATCAAGAAGAAGGTCTTCTCGTCCTGAAGTTAAGGAGGAGAGGAAAGATGCAGAAAAACTGCACAGATCTAGTGTCAAAGAAGATGCCACCAGAAAGAGAGATCGCTCAAAGGAAAAGGAGGAAGATAGAGCAAGACATAAACCTACCAGTGACTCAAGCAAGCACAAGAGAACACGTTCCTCTTCAATCAGCAGTAGGGGTAGAAACAGCAAGGACAATGATTCAAGTGATGAAGCATCAGATGATTCTAAGAGGTTCACCTCTGAGATTCTGCATGTCCCTTTTTTTCTGGATTTGCAGTGTGGATGCTTATATTCTGTTGTGTACTGCAGGAAACATTCCAGGAAACGACGCTCTTCACCATCACCTGTCAGATCTAGAAGAAGGTACTCATATATCGGGATTTCATTTTTCTTATCATATCTCCTATGTTTATACTTCTCTGTACCTGTTTTAATACTCAAATTATTCTGTGCTACTGTTGTGAAACTATAATGTGTCCATCTTCATTTAACGAACATGGAACACAAGTAAATAACAGTTTAAATTAATTCCAGTATTCTTGTTTGAACCCAGGTTTTTCTTTGTATAAATGCTTAGAGGATTCTTTGATCTTTTCTTGTGAGTAATTCAAATTTAGTATGGTTTTTGGTAATGATTTTTCTCATGGACAATTATTGAATGTAGTTTCTTGTGATATTTTTCAAGTCTGCTTTCCTTAATGCATGGACTGATAAAGTAACCTAGCCAGCTTACTCTTTTAATGGAAGCGAGCAAATCAGTTGAAATTGCTTGCATTTTTTGAGAAGAATTAGGAGTTCTTTTATCAATAGAAGAAAGGAAAGAAAAATAAGAGTTGTGGGGTGGAAAGCAGCTGCAATCTTACCATTTTTATACTTTTAGATGTTGGTGTAGACATCTGTGAGAGAAATACTTGTGCCTGTGTCATTATCAAGTACACTTCCATGTTCCAGATAAATTCATATGGTGCATGTTCCATAATCAAGTAGATATGTCTTGACTTATTGATAGCACATGGAACCAAAATTCAGTGCAATGTTCAAGAGATAGAGCTACAGGACAAGATTATATGCACTTTTTTGTCCTCAAGTTTTAGTGTCTATGAGTTTCAATCTCACTGTTGGCTCGCTGTCATGTATGACACATTATATGATTTAATCTTTGCATATTGCATTTCTGTCTTCAGCGAACATGTTTCATCTGACCCCCCCCCCCCCTCCCCACCCTTGAATGTAGTTCTTTTTTTGCTATCTCATCTCTATAGCTTATAAAAATCCTGAGCAATGGGTGTCTTGACCTGGTTGTAGTTTGCAACCTCTGTCTAGCACATGGCAGCATCACTTTGTTCCGTGTTTTGGGTTTGGTACTCCTTCAATCCTGTAATAAGTGGCCACTGTATTTTTTATTTTTTTAGTTAGAAGAAGGTAAAATCAAATAAATTGTAATTTTATGTTCTTGTTGAAGATTGAAATGAATATTTCTACCTGATTAGAGATATGTTGCCTCAATAACATTGGGTGTTTATAAATGGATATTTATCTTGTAGTTGGACTGAATTCAACAATGTTGATGTAATGGTTTCTTGAAGGAAACCTGGGGGTGGGGGTTGGGAGGTTACTGGGGTCTCAAAAATTAATTTATTTGGATAAAAATAATACTATGTATGGATCTGCATTTCTTAAGAGGGGCTGTGGTCATATACGTTGTCTTTTTTGGTTAAGGCTTGATGGTGTTTGGTAGTCTATGCATCTTTGTTAAGGTAATAGTAGCAAAAGTGTTTACGGAAATCAAAATACTTGTCAAGTTTGATTCTGGACGAGGCTAAGCATTTCTCTGTTCAGTTGTGTGTTTTCAACTCACCAAATAAGTATGATGGGTGTTTTCATTTCTAGACAAGTATCGCGGTCACCTCATAGCAAGCATTCTCAGCGCAGGCATTCTCCCTACTCTTCTATTGAGACCACAAGGTATGTGTCCAAGCAATTCAAGATTAAGATTGTGTTACTGTTTCTGAGACATGCCCAACCATTTGCTGCAAAGGTGAAAGCATCTAGTTTCTGGTATTTGAATTGCAATATTACCTGGTTCAGTAGCTGTGCTAATTTCTTGCAGGAGAAGGAGATCAAGATCCCAATCACCTGTCAGGCGACACAAATGATCTTAGCGAAGGATTCCTTGGGATGATTCAGGCTCTGAAATGCAAGGCAATTCTCTTTGAAGGTTTGGGAAGATCTAATGAGTCTTATCTGAATTCAGGATCTGGTGTAAATTCCTTGGCAGTCAGGGATTTATGTTTCTGATACGTCAGTCCGGCATGCTTAGGGAGTTTAACTGGTAATGGCTTTGATGGGGTGCTCAATGAAGGTCCTGTTTGTTCTAAAATTGTTTCGTGTTATATTCCGATAGCATGCTGCGGGAAATTTTGTCGTGCAACATTTAAGTTTTAGTGCTTTTATCACTGAACATGAAGATAACCTCTGTGCATTTCATGTATGTTCGATCCAGGAATTTTTCAGCTTAGATAATATTTTAATTACAAACAACTTTGAGCGAAGCAATTCTCACGGTGTAATGAGTGAGAGAGTTGGGGAAATCTGATGGTAGAACTTTGAAATGACCCGTAGCTCTTCGAATCAGTGGGGAAGATTAAGTTGAAGTATTTTTTTTTAATTAAACTTAATTATTTGATCATCTATTTGTTTTTGTTTTTGTTTGATTTTGTTTCAGTTTTTGTTTTTGTATTGAAAAAAAACACATGTTATTAAATTGTAAAAAGTTTATAGGCCTATTGTCAGGCCCTATGAGGTTAACTTTTTTTTTTGTTTTTAATTTAATGTTGTAATTGTATCTTTTAATATTTAACTGTTTAAAAATTAAATTTTATAATTTATTTTATTTTAATTTTTATGAAGTTATTATAGTATTTCTTGATATTATTTTGATGTTTAATTTTATAATTATTTATTTTTGTTATTGTATAGTTAAATAAATAATAGGTAAAAAAAAAAGTTATTAATTTTGTTATCTAATTTGTGAGTTTGATGTATTGATTAGGGTTATTTGATTTATGGGTTTAAGAGATTTACTTATTAAACTTAATATGTTTTTTAATATAGTTTTTGGTTCTTTAATTTTTTTAATTTTTTTTAATTTTTTTTAATATTAGATTGGTTAGTAAATGAAATTAATGATTTTTTTTTATTTTTTAGGGTTATTAATATTTTAATGATGTCTTTTTAGGGTTGATGTTTGATTTTGCAAGCATCTAATTTTTATTAAAAAAAATAAAATAAAGATAATTTACAAAAATAACAATGCTATATGCAGAAGTCTATGATCTAGTTTATAGGATGATTGAAGTTGATCTAATTTGTTATTGTTATTTTAAAATCTTTTTAAAAATTATAGTATATTTTTATGAGTCATTAAAGTTATTTTTAAACCTATTAAAATTAGAAAACTCATCTTGGATTAGTTTTTATGTGGTTTAATTTAAAATAAAGTTGATAGGTTTTAAAATTGAGTTGTTTAATTAGATTTAATGATATTATTAAAAAAAAAATTATACCTGTAATATTTTTTTAAGTTTAAAATAATAATAATCCGACTTATAGTAGAGTGTGAACAACTAAAGTGTGTGTGTGTTTTATTTTAGTTAAGGTATGAATATTTAAATTTTTTTATTAATTTGATAGGTGACTAGTAATTAAAAGTATACTTTCATTAAAGTTTTATATTATTGTATTATATCTAAAATATCATTAAATTTTCTAACTTAAACATGTTTTATAATAACAAATTTGATAATATAAGATATTTTTAATTTATAATAAATGTTCATTTTAAATTTTGGCATATCTCACAATTTAAAAGATTAATTGATATGTTTAACTATTAAATTCAGAAGATAAAAAGAGGGTTAAGTTTAGAAAATATGTATTGATTCAATTTAATTTAAAATACCATTCGGTCATTAGATCATAAAATATATATTGATTCAATTCAATTTAGAATACCATTCGGTTATTAAATCATAATTGAAGCTGTAAACCTTAAATTTAGGTTTGATTTATCTTAATGGAAAGATAAAATATAGGTATAAAATATTTATGAAGAGTTTAAGATTTAAAACTGTCATTTTCAAGTTTAAATATTAGCAATAAAAAAGATTAGCAAAAAAAAAAAAACCTGAATTTGTCCTGCAGTTTAGATATTATTAGATATTCAACTTATACCTTGAATTCTAGAAGTTCAAATGAATTTATTCTTTTTGTTGGAAAGTAGAGACAAATACCTAAAACTTTCATGAAAACTATTTATTTAAATATTGATGTTAACAATGACATTTTATTCTGCTATCAAGTCAATAGCTAGCAACTAAGTGAAGAGTTGACTATCAACTCAATAATTAGTAATCAACCCAATAGTTCTAAATTTTAGCATATAAAAAAAGTATTTGCCATGTATCTAGTTTTATTTTCAGATCAAGATCTTGCTTTTATTTTTTTTCTTTGTATTTTTTTAATGTTTAAGTTTTATTTTATATTATATTCTCATTAATTTCTTATTTATGTTTATTATTTTTTTTACTATACTTAGTTAATTTATATCATAACTATGTTCTTATCTTGTTTATTTATATTTTCTATCTTAATTATATTCAGCTAAATTTATTTTGTTATGGTGGAAAGGTTACATTAATGGTGCTAGAATAAATATAGTATAAACTCAACATAGATTTTAATATTTATATTCAAGAAAATTTGTTATTGGCATTGTCCTAACCTAATTTTTAAATAAATAATAAAAAAATAAATTGATAAAAATATATTTGAGAATAGGGTTAACACAACACAAAATTTAAAGTTTGAGGAAGGAATTATTAAATTTGATAGTCAATTGGTTAATAATTGAAAAATTAATAAGTTGAAGAATTTAACTAAAAATTTGGTTTATTTTAATTAATAAAATCAGGCGTTTAATTAAAAAATTAATAAGTTTGAGAACTTAGTTAAGTTTTGATTTAATTAGTTAAAGAAATCAAGGGTATGATTAAAGAAATACCAGAGTTGTGAGTTGATTAGAAGCAAAATTTCAGGAGATTTATAGAACTCGTGATACGAGTTGAATATTGAATAGTGTCTGGACTGTTAAACAAATTCAATTTTTTTTTTGATATAATTTAAACTTTAAAATGGAAGCTTTAAATCTTGAACTCTTAATGAATGTTTTAAGCTTATATCTTAGTTTTCCATTAAGATAAATCAAACCTATATTCAAGGTCTACAATTTCAGCTATGATTTAATAACCAAATAGTATTCCAGTTTGAATTGAATCAGTATCTCTTTTCTAAGATTATTCCTATATTTGTCTTCTTAATTTCAATGGCTAAACACTGCAATGAATCATTTAAATTAAGGATCAAGCATTTTTTGTATCAGGAATTATATAACACAAATCTACATTAATTATTTAACAAGTAAGGTATTAAGAATTAGTAAGATAACAATTATAAAGCATGTCAATAGCAAACATTCTTGAATATAACATTAAAGTCCATGTTGAGTTTATACTATACTTATTCTAACACATTATTAGTGTAACATTTTCATCTTAATAAAATAAATTTAGTTAAATATAATAAAGATGAGAAATATAAATATACAATATTAAAAAATAGTTATGATATAAATTAACTAAGTATAGTAAAAGAAATGATAAACATAAACAAGTGAGAATATAACATGAAATAAAACTTGAACATTATAAAAATACAAAAAAAAAAAGCAAGAGCAAGATCTTGATATGAAAAACAAGGTGTCTAAATATATAATAAATACTTTTTTTATAGACTAAAATTTAGAACTATTGATTTGATGACTAATTATTAAATTGGTGGCGAACTTTTAACTTGGTAGCTAGCTATTGACCTGTTGACTAGACAAAATAGTATTGCTAACATTAGAATTTGAATAGATGATTTTCAAGAAAATTCAGGAAATTTATCTAAGATTTCTAACAAAAAAAGAAAGAGCTCATTAGTACTTTTATAACTTGAAATATGAGTTAAACACCAGATAGTATCTCAATTATCAAACATATTCAGACTTCTCTTTTATTGTTAAGATTTGAATTTAAAAATAGTAGTTTTGAATCTTAGACTCTGTATAAATATTTTATGCATATATCTTAACTTTTCATTAAGATAAACCAGATATAAATATAAGGTCTACATCTCTAATTATAACTTAATAATCAAATGGTGTTTCAGTTTGAATTGAAGTAGTATATTTTATCTATCTTCTCAATTTTAATAATTAAACATATCAATCAATCTTTTAAATTGTAAGATATGTCTAATTTAAAATGAACATTTACCATAAATTAAAGATATCTTATATTATTAGACTTGTTATTATAAAACATGTTTAAATTAGAAAATTTAATGATATTTTAAGTGTAATATGATAATATAAAACTTTGATAAAAATATATTTTTAAATATTGTTCAATAGGATATTTATTAAATACGAAACTCAATTTATATTTAATTCAAAATATAAATATTAATGTAACACAAAATACATTCTTCTCAAAGTTAACTTTAAATTATTTATAATTTTGACATTTAATACAAACACATATTAACATGTTCTATTTTCTTTTAAAAAAACTCTTTAAACTAAGTCATTCTGAATTATTTTTTTAAGTTTAAAGTGATGTTTTAATAAAAAAAACTATTTTTTTTTATAAGTTATCTTAAATTCTGTAAAATCAATTTAAAGTTAATGAGTCTTGAGTAAAATTATAATTGAAAACTTTTAAAAATTTTAAAAATATTTTTTTTGGTATGTTTGACAAGTAGAGTGTTAGACCATTTTTATTTTGTACTTAATATTTTTTTGTTAAGTAACAAATAATTTTTATTTTGTAAGATATAATTGAAAAATATATCTTATTTATTTTTAAATTTTTTATTAAAATAAGGATTGGAAACCATTAATCAAGTAATTTTTAGCTTAAGATACTCTAATTTCATTAAGCTAATCTAGATCCCAAGTACATGAATCGTTGAGTAAATCCATGTTGGATGGATCATTGAATTAATCCATGAATTAATCTATTATCAACCCTGTCCTAGGATCCACATGATGAGGGATCTAATTCATTTGAAAACCAAAAACCAAAACAAACGAATAATTGCATCTTTTGTTTTTAAAAGTTTAAAACAGTAGGAAATAACAATAATAATAAATTATACCACAATTTGTTTATGTAATTATTCTCCGGGATTTTAATAGGAAAAAGAAATGAAATGGTTTGGTTTGGTAATTTTTTTTATTTTTTTTTTTTGATTTACGTGGGGTGTCCGGGCCAGCTTACGCACACCATGACTAATCCTCACGGCCTACTGAACACCCTGCAAACCCAGCAGGCAGGTAAGATAGCACGGGGCTAACAGGCATACAATTCCAAAGCTCGAACCCGTGATAACAGAAAGTGTAGGGCACCATTCCACTGCTGGGCCGTTGGTTTGGTAATTTTCATAGCATGGTTGGTTGCAGTGGATGGAAGGAACATGCAAGGAGGCTGGATATCCCCCAGTGTAAAGTTTTGAATATTGAAAAAGTAATGGGAGGTGACGTGTGGGTGTGTAACCACGCTTAACCTCACATGTCTTCTCATGCGCTTCCCCGTCTTGGTGGTGGCGCTGTCAAAGGCCCTTGTGGGTTCGGTTTGTTTGGTACTCTTCCATTCCTTTCTTTCTTTCTTCCCTCCTCCCTTCTCAGTTAAAGTTTCACTCTCTTTCCGGTTAAAACCCGCTATCTCTTTTCAAAACACGGAAGAAGAAGTAGAGCAATATCAACAATGAAGGTTTTTCATTTCATCTCTCTACTTTAATCCTCAGCAACACCATCTCTCTCTTTCTACGTGCTCTGAAACTTGTTATGTTTTTGAATAACAGGGATTGCAGATGGGACTGTGGTGGGTCTGGCTATATGGGTTCTTGTTGATTGGTCTTTCCTTGTATGCTACACAGAGGCTACCTTCTTTTAAGCTGACAAGACCCCAGAATTTCAACCACAAAGGTTTAAGCCCTCCGACAATTACTATATTTTCAGCGCCTACTGACCCTTTTACAGCTTCAGCTGACTCCAAGCAGAGTCTTGCTATTCGATCATGGCTTGCTTTGTCCCCTCAAATCGTTGTCGTTTTGTTTACTCGACACCCTTCTTTTGCCTCAGCTTTTGGTTCCCGGGTTTTGGTTGACTCCACTATTGATTTCACGTAAGCATTTATTTCGGTTTTTAATTTGATTATGTTTTCGTCTCTGCAAAGCTATGCTTTAGATGGCTCTGCTCTGGATTGGTTAATGGTTATCTTAGGTCGGTCAACAAGTCTGTTATCTTGTTTCTTGCCCAATTTTAATACGAGGAATATGCCATTCCATTAGTCTTATTCTCTTCTTATTCGAGTGTTTTCTAGGTTTCTTGGTACCCCATTCTTTCATTCCATGCTAGAGAAATCACGGTTATTCACAACAGACATAGCTGTTTTTGTTGATCCACAAACAGTTCTTCTGCCTGACCTCATATCCACCTTAAATTATGCTTACAAACTTGACCGTGACTGGCTTCTTGTGGCTTCGTTACGAAATGTTTCGTACTTCCCGTTCCACTTGGATGATGCTGGGGAACATTGGCTCAGAGACGATGGACAAAGGGTAAGACGCCAGGAGGTATGAAGGATTCCTACCCCAGACTGAAAGTTGACCGCCTATTTGGGACTACAACATTGACACCATTCTTGATTCCAACAGTTGCAGGAGATACTTGGTCATCATTGGGAGTGGAATCATTGTGAGGACAGAATGCTTATGGCATGGAACAACAGAAATCTACCTTTACATAATGGAGTGCTTCCTCCTTTCTTGTATGGCAAGGGGATTCACAACCGCTGGATCGTCAATGAAGCTGTGTCATCTGAATTGAGGCTTGTCTTTGATGCGAGTTCGACAATCTCATGTCTCTCTCTTAATTATCCTGAGCATTGGTCTGAATTGTCAGTCAGAGGATCCAGAGTTTTAGAGATTGAAAACAGAAGCTGGGAGGAAGGTGGCAATTCCCATCTGGGTGCACTATATGGCTCAATGTTTTTCCGAGAAATTAATTATTCTGGCCTAGTAAATCTTTTGAATTGTGAGGGGCAATATCTTTTTGCTGACATAGCTGAAGACAGCGTTTATCCATCTGTGTGCCAGACAGGAAGTGCATGGACTAGAAGGGTTTTGAGATCCTGTACCCAGAGGAAAAGGATGGTTTCTGCAGAAATTGTTAAATCAAAAAACAGAACATCAAATTGTTCTATGAGAGACAAGTTGAAGTCATCGGAATCATTACATTTTCCATTTTCTTTAGAGTCACTCCTTTCAATAACTGCAGACGAGAACAAAACACTCGTGCTTGCTGTTGCTGGATATAGTTACAAGGACATGCTAATGAGTTGGGTGTGCAGATTACACCAACTCCAGGTCACAAATTTCATCATTTGTGCTCTTGATCAGGAAACATATCAATTCTCTGTCTTACAGGTACTGCTTTATTGCTTTCTGTTTCTCTTGAGTTTTAGTTTCTTGTTCCAATTCAATTAAAATGGGGGGTCACTTTCCCTGCTGTGCAATTACAGGCACGTGGACAGGGGCATGCTCATAAAGAGATTATTTGTGATTCTGGTAGACAAATTTTGGGCTACTGGCAGTATATTGGTTTAGAGAAGGGACTGTAACAGTTACATTTGCTCTTTTTCTCCTTTGTCAGAAATTGACATTTTAGGATGAACTTGAACATCTGGGGAATGGACTTTGCTTGGACCGTTCTCTATTTATGGTTTTGAGTGCCCAGAGGAATTCTAAGGTTTATTATGGCCTGGGTGCAATTCTTATTGTTTAGTTGCACCAAATGGTTTAGGCCAGTAAATTTTCACATTTGTATTCTGTCATGCTTTCGGAAGATTGCCCCAAAAGTTCTATCTGGATTTTAGTTGGGGATTTCCCTCCCCCCAAGCTGTTGTCTATTTGTGTGTGTTAATTGAAATTTTCTATTTTCTGTTAGGGCCTCCCTGTTTTCCATGATCCATCAGCGCCGAGAAACATAAGCTTCAACGATTGCCACTTTGGAACAGCATGCTTTCAGAGAGTCACCAAAGTGAAGTCCAGAATGGTTTGGAAGATACTGAAACTTGGGTACAACGTACTTCTAAGTGATGTCGATGTTTATTGGTTTAGGAATCCGTTGCCGTTGCTTTATTCTTTCGGTCCTGGTGTTCTTGTGGCACAGTCTGATGAGTACAATTACACAGGTGAATTCTCTCAAAAAATTATCACTTAAATAAGTAATTTCTTCACATTGGCTTAGTGCACACTGGTTCAAGGGGATCAGAGGGAAACTAGTATATCTAGAATGTCTAGTTGAAATCTCTAGTTGAAATCTGGTGCAAATGACTTCATTGACTTTTTTTGAACGACCCTTTCTTATGTTTTGTAAAAGTACGAATTAGAGGGGCAAAAGGGAGTTTAGATTACTGTTACTCTTGGGGACTCATACTGATCAGTTTTTGATGACTATTATAACCTTGTTTATCTCTATTATAGTCTTAGAAGTTCAATTGAAACTTATTTGTTCTGCTGTTCTATCTGTAGGACCTGTAAACTTACCCAGGCGCTTGAACTCTGGTTTTTACTTTGCTCGTTCTGATGCTTCATCTGTAGCTGCTATGGAGAAGGTGGTAAAGCATGCAGCAAGATCAAACCTGTCTGAACAGCCAAGCTTCTACGACACATTGTGTGGTGAAGGGGGAACCTACCGAATCAGTGATAACAGATGCGTGGAACCCGAAACAAATCTAACCGTTCATTTCTTGGATAGAAACCTCTTCCCTAATGGTGCATACTTAAACCTATGGCAGAAGAAAAATGTGAAAAAAGCCTGTATGAAAAAGGGCTGTCTTATTCTTCATAACAACTGGATTAGTGGGAGAGTGAAGAAGTTGGAACGACAGGTTGTATCAGGTTTATGGGAGTATGATATTAGCAGAAGGATGTGCCTGCAGAGATAGTGCAGTTTCAAATTGATGCCATATTTTTTATTACTAGTTATTCTTGGGTTGGTGTTTCTTATCTGCTGTCCTAGGCTAACTTTGATTTTCACGTGGAAGAAAGGAACGGAACTTATTCCCTTCCCCTATGCCAAAGAATCTCTTGATACCCTTGGTTTCATCGTTGCCTTTCCGTGGACAAAACACTAGTTAGATATGGCCGGCCATGAAAGCCTTGACAATACATAATAATATGGAAATAGCGCACATTGGAACAATATTCCCCACATTCTTGTCATTATAGTGAGATGAAATATTGGGATCTTACAGCTTTTGATTGCCGGCTATGCTGAAGGGCTGTGTTCATTTGTTAGGCCTGAGCGGAAGTAAACAGAGAGAGTCCAGAAGGAAAAGAGAACCGGAAGGAGCTCCTCTATCAGCGGGCTTATCCATACAGTCGAGAGATTTTTCAGTCAGGATAGTTCATCCTGGAGGAAGAGAGGAGCTGTATCAATATGCCCTTCCTGCATCCCACTTAGTGGAAAAATATCCTGGAATGTGCGTTGCTCGTCCTGGAGTTTTCAAAAATCCCCAGGAGTCTCTGTTATGGCCAGATGAAAATTTATTGCCAGGTCACAGATATCTTTTAATTCCATCCACTACTGCTCGGAAATTGACTCTTAAACACATGGGAAGGGTAAAAGTGAAAGGATTTGCTGAAAGTAAAGATGAGATAATTGATGCGAATATCACTTGGGATGAGAGCGAAGACATTTCCGAGGAATCTGTAGGTTCTGCGAAAGAATTCTATGCTTCCAAGGATAGGCGGCCAAGATACAAAGTGAAGAGGACTGTCAAAGCAAAGAAGCCTTTTGTACCCCCACTTCCTCAGGCAAGATCTTTCCGTGTATCAGTGTGGGAACCCAGCTTGACTTCTGTACAAGAAGTTTCTCCATGACTTGGTTATCAACCAGATCTCTTGTACAACATGTATTCTGGAATGCGGACTGGTCCTTCTAAGCAGTTCTTTTTCCTCCCTTTTCGTTAGAGTTTTGAAGCATTTATCATTGTTTGTTGGTTTTGTGACATGTCTGCTGCAGAAACTTTACCACGATAACCGAGTTTGTATAGAAATATGCTTAGTTGCTTATTATTCCACTCTTGAGCTGGAGGATCCTTCTTCTGTTTGTACTGGAACTGTTTCTTCCATTTTCTAAAACTTGCAGACTGTTCAATATTTACCTTGGTTGAATCAAGCATCAAGAACTTTGTATTCTGGCTGCGAGTATAACCATTAATTTTATCATTTGTTTCAAGAGAGAATCCTGCTATGCTTCCTGGACCTTGATTCGCATGCTGATGTAAAATAATCTTTCATATTGTTCTTAGAATTGCAGCGGTGCACTAGTCATGCCTAAACTTCTCTTAAAAGGTAATATCAAAGATGAGGTTGAGTTGGATTAACACGATCCGGGTGCTCGACCCACTGGGTGGTACAGAGAACTGGCATCAGTGTCTCTGGGTTCTCGTGTCAATATATCATTAAAAAAAAAAATCATTTTGTTTTCCCAGTTCCATAAGAAATTGCGACTGATGCTAAAAGGAAATCACAGCTCAAAAAGACGGCTTAATACCACGAATTCTTTTAAGAGATGAGTGATTTTGATTAATCACATACATCAAGCTTTTTCATTTTGATCTTGTAAATTTATACTCACAATATGTAAGACAACAGCTTGGTCAAGATCCATGTGTAGAAAACTGCAAAGATAGCACCTGCTGGAATTGTCACAGCCCATGAAACCACAATCTCTCTCACGGTTTCCGCTCTAACGCTGTTCAGCCCCCTTGCAAAACCTACCCCCATTACTGCTCCCACCAAAGTATGGGTTGCAGAGATGGGCAGTCCCAGCTTCGATGCAACTAGAACCACAGAAGCCGCAGCAAACTCAGCCGCAAATCCTCTAGTTGGCGTAAGTTCGGTTATCTTCTTCCCAATTGTTGCTATCACTCTGTATCCCCACATCATTAGCCCTGCAACTATACCAAATCCTCCCCATGCTAGAACATCTAATGGAATTACAATATCTGTTCCACTGGCACCCCCATGCAGAATAGATAATGCAGCAGCCAAAGGACCTATTGCATTGGAAACATCATTTCCGCCGTGTGCAAATGACATGAAGCAGGCTGAGAGGATCTGCATGTATCCGAAAACTCCATAAACTATTTCCAACTGGGTACCCTTTGGTCCTGCGAAATCAGAGAGAAGCCCAATATTTTTACTGTGTATAGCGTTCTCTTTTGGCTCGGGTTGTGTCGAACTAGCTTTCACCAGGAGATGGCCAAGCTTTTTTCGGATAATTCTGTCAACTAGGATAGCACCAGCAGCACCACAGGCTAAAGCCTGTGCTAGAGCCAAAGGAAAGATCTCGCTTAGAGGAAAGGCTGCGAAAGAGATTCCAGTTACACCCAAAAAGACAGCAAATGGTGCGGCTGCAGCCGCAGCTTGTCCTGGATTTGGAGCGCTGTACACAAACTACAAAAGTTAAAGACGGTTAGAATTTTGGAATCGCCAATGATGAGGATGCTAAGATTTTCAGAAAAAAAGTTCTCGTTTGGTTGAACGCAACATATCTTTTGTATAGCATATTACAGTCAAGGCAGACAATATTTGATACAAGTACCTAGCTTCACTGGTTCAAATCAGCCCAGTGTAAGAACATACCCTGCGGATGAATTTGTACACGAGAAATGACACCATTGCTCCCATTATTGGTGAGATCACCCACGATGAAGCCACCCTTGCCAGAGAACTCCAGAAGACAGCACCACGTCCCCCATAGACAAGACCAAACCCAACCATTGATCCTATTATACAGTGAGTGGTAGAGACAGGCCAACCATAATATGATGCAACCTGGACAAGTCAATAGATGACAAACTCACTAAATATATTAGAGAATAAGAAGATTCAGTTTCAGGCTGCAAAATTAACAGAAATCTAAAATTGATGTTTCAAGCAACTTGCGCTGTAAGGCAAATTTTGCTATTTTAATAGGTTGCTGTCTAACTAGATATGGTATGAGGAGTGCCAATACATACAGTTTCTTCAAGAAATTTTATGCTCTTACCAGATTATAGCTATCTGGTTGATAATCTTGGAAACCAGTATTGTTTCACCTAGTAAAACAGGATAACGCATTTGAAAGATCTTGAAAGTCACCAACAGCTACAAAATGTGGCATTTGAAGATTTTCTTGATATTAGCAGTATGAGAATGTAATTCCTATGCATGAAAGGGAGCTGCAATTCTGAATTTGATTGTTCTAGAGCATAAAAGGAAGTCAGCAAAGTTATAAACATAAGATCTCAACATCTGTTTTGTTAGATTAAACAGACTGCCAAGAATTTTTGCCCCATCCTAGTCCTTTAGCTGTTTTATGAAGAGCCTGCAAAGCCTTGTCAAAGCATCGCTTAATACTCATCATTATATCCTCATACGGAACGGTGATAGAAACCATTTCCCTGTTAGTCCCTTTTTTGTCTCAAATAGGTTGAGTAATTTCATTGGTTCACAAGTCATAAGGTATCCGATTTCGGAGATACAGAGACTTTCTGGTGTTTCCTGTATCCCATGTGGATGCGGTAACACACTATGGAGTTCTACGAATCAAGAAGTTTTGCACGACAACCATCGCCATATTCTTATGGAATTGATTGGTCGCACAGCCATTACTTGTTGTCTCCCCTTCGGTTTGTCAGTCGAATCAAAATTCTATCATCGACATCACAAGTATATATACTTGTGTGTTTAGTTCATTTCTGTTATCAGAAAGGACCGGATATGTTATGGCACGGCTACGAAGGCTAGAGACACCAATTGAATTAAGTTTTCATCAGCATATTTTTATCAAAAAATATCAGATAAATAAAAATTTATAAGTATAAATTTTCTAGAATACAATCACGCTTTAATACAGATATAATTGGATATAATAATGCGTGCTTTCGACACACCCAAGAAAATAAGCATCCTTTCCTAGCAGGCTTAAAAATATGAGTATTCTCTCTGAGCATGTACGAGGGAATCACTATGCTATTTTTTTTAGCATGGCCAAGAAGATAACCCTCTTTCTTTGAACTCACTCAAGGGACAAATCCAACCTTTTTTAGATTTACCAAGAAAAGGATCTATCTCCTTTAGATCTAACTTAAAGAAAAAGTTTAGTTTCTATAAGTTCAATTTCATTTGACACCTTGAATCATAGTTTCCTTGCACATATGAAAACTTTTTCAGAGACCCAATCATATTTTTATTATATATTAATATAGATATAAAAAATATTTATCATTGATTAAATATTATCAAAATAAAATTACTTTCAAACCCTTATCTTCATTAAAAAAAAAATCCGTGGCCTCTAAATATACTATAATACCTTCAAAATAAAAGTTCATAATCTTCATTCTTTATTGCATATATATTTTTATATTATTTTTTTCTAAAATATTATTGTATTTTCTATCTCTAAAAAGATATTTATTTAAATATCAGAAATTCTTCATCTCCACCAAAAATGATCTTTTGCAAACACTAATCACAAGTCACTTTGGCATACCAAACACTAACCATTTTGACTAAGAAGAATGGATACAATTGCTATAACAAATTGATTAACCAATTATCTAACCTGGAAGCTCTATTTCAAGGCTACTTGGATTTTTTTGAGACATCATTAATGGTGTAGTCTATAGGAAGATTGATAAAAAAAAAAAAGTCATTGGTTTCTCTCTAAAACTTTTTTTTAGCATTCCTAGAAAATTTTATGGCACATAACCAATGTTCATCTAGGCTAGGACATCGAGCAAATCAACTTATTATCGCAAACATTCCTACCCAACAAGAGCTTCAACAACTCACTAGTCAGGTGCAACTTCTCACCAAGGCTGTGTTGACAATCCAAGGGCAAAATCAAACGTTACCACCCTAGTAAATCTTAACACCCATAACAGCACATAATGTCTTAACGTTAGGGCCACCAACTATACCAGGAGCCTGTAGATGATTATTCTACCTAGGAGAATAGACAAAATGACATGCATAAAAGTTCCTTGTAGGATCACTTATGGCATTGTCACACACATGCACAAAACAAATACTATAAATATACTCCCTCTATTTATTATAGGATAGACACTAGTCATTATAACTATTATTCTACACCAAACTCTTTGGGCTCCCAAAGGCCCAACACCCTAAACAAAGTACTAGGAGATAATCTATAAATATGCATACCTAAGGGAATGTTTATAGCCCCCTATCAATGGAGGATTTCTCTCTAGTCTAAACACATACTGAACATTCAACTCATTGAGGAATACTTTTCTATGAAAAATGAGTTTGTACAACTATGATGGCTTGGCCTATTCAATGGAGCAGTATATACAAAATATATATAATAGCTTGGAATTGATCATCCAAGATGGTGAATCAATGTGCAAGATATTTTCTATAACCTTTAAAGGCTCTATACATGCTTGGTATAACAACATAAAACCAAACTCTATTGAAGGGTTTAGTGATATCTGTGTCAAGCTAGTAACATGCTTTAACAATAATATAACAGCCAAGGAAAACTCCACAAAGCTTTTTAGTTTTATCTAATAAGAGGACGAGACCACACGAGTATATTTGAGAAGATTCAACGAGGAAATGTTTAAGGTGTAAGAATTGATTGACTTAGTAGCCAAGAGTAAGGAAACATGCCCTCTAAAAAATATTTTATGCCTTACAAAATACAATCTTGTTCAAAGTGAAACAATTCATGTAAAATCACATATAGGTTAAAGAGGCTAGTTCGCTATGACATGAACCTCCATATTTTTACAAGGACAATTATCGTAAATGATCTTCTAAGTACAGTAATTAAGGTATTCAAAGCAATTTTAATACCACCTCCAAAACATGTTTCCTTTTAAGAACATCTCTTATACTTATCACTCAGATCATCTCATGTTATATAATTCTTGATAAAAATATAAGTTTTTAAAATACAAATGACTTAATCAAAATGACTATTTATTCTCTCTATGTAATAGCTGAAGACCCCTCAAAACATCTCTTAGGAAAGGGATATACGTAATCTTTTTAGTTTTATATGCATTAATCTTCAAGAGATAGATTTAATCTTTTTAATACTATATGCATCAATCTCTAAGAGGTGAATGTGATTGGTCTCCCTAGTATAAATAGTAACATTATATAATCACTACTCTTAATAGGAAGGAGCTTTTTTGTACTATAAAAAAAAATCATGATGACCACTTTTTAGTGGAGGCCTTTTAAACCCTATGACAATGCTAGAAAAAATACATGCTTCCACTTACCAAAAACCTATAATCACCTAAAAGTTTTTAAATATAAGTTCATCCTTATTGGATTATATATAAACACTTAGAAATTTATATAAAGGATAGACATGACACCCTTGATCTTTTAGAAATTTTTTAAAAATATATAAATTAATTATTTTATATAATAAAAATAAAATTATTAGAACTAATTAATTAATCAATTATCTAACTTTAAAATAAAAAAATTTATATTTCTAAACTACTTGCATTTTTTATAACACGATCAGCAGCATTACTAACTCATCGATATTCATTCTATACATTCAAAGAATGCAGAATTTGCATGCCTAAGCATTTAATTTGATTGATCAAAACATACCACTGCTAATTCATGAACGAAAGACATAACTCCTTGATTGAGTTATATCGTATATACCTCGTATGAATTCAAATCTCATACAAAACGTAATATATCTAAAGGAATTAAAGGCAAGAAAATGTTGTACGCAAAGTGCACCTGCAACCAAGTACCAGCGGCAGCCAAAGAAGAGAGCAATCCTGCAAAAAGCAGAGTATCCTTTCCCTGAAACACATTAGCAACAAGAATTCCTTTCTGCATTGTACTGGTCACATGAGTACCCATCAACAGCGCTCCCGAAAACTCCAAAACAGCTGCAGTTAACACTGCTTGCCGCAGTGTTAATGCCCCAGAGCCCACAGAAGTCCCCATGGCATTAGCAACATCATTGGCACCTATGTTCCAAGCCATATAGAATCCAAATAACAGTGTCACATATGATACGAACTTGGTTTTTAAGTCCAAACCCTGTCCCCAAGTCTTCAAACAGAAGGGAAGACTGAGAGCAGCAAATGCTATCAATATTGATATTGCAGTGGCTGTTCTTGAGGATATACCAAAGGCCCGAGCCATTCCAGGAGAGTCATCTTCCTTGTTTTTTACCGTTTCTTGATGTTTCTTGATTTGAATTCCTTCGTTTCTCTCTTCCTCACCTCCTGCTTCTGCGAAAGAGGATATACTGGCAAAAGGGTGTGCGAGTTTAGAGTTCTTAAGTCTCAAGATGGGAAGAAAACTCTTGGTTGATCGCTTCTCGTGAGGCTTGAAAGGAAGACTTTCTTTCTTGAGGAGGCTGGATTCATTGGAGAAGAAAGAAGAGCGGTTTCTGGGTAGATAGAAATGACAGTTATGAAGGACACGGGTTTCTAGTGAGATAGTCTTTCTTGTAGAAGGTGATGGGGTATAAGTGAGAGTCATGTCTAGGAGTAAACGGTAGAGAGAGTAAAGTGACGAAGAGAGATATGGATATGGGATTATTCATGTAGATTCTTGGCCATGGAAGAATTTGGTGGCAAAAAGGCAGAAAGGAGAGTAGGTGGTGGTGGAGGAAGAATAAAGGACTGTGCATAGTTTTCTTCTTGTTATTTGGGTTACAGGGAGGGTTTAGTCTTGAGAATGGATTTGGTCGCTTGGTTTGGTCGATTCAATGAGTGGTGGCTGTGCTTCTGTAGGGTCCCCACTTGTACACGCACAAGTTTGTAGTCAGAAATATTAGTTCCTTTTCTTTTTTTTTAATAGTCCGAAATATTCGTTGAAAGAAAGAAAACTATGATTTTTTTCTTAATTAAGTATTTTTAAATTTATAATTGAAGTAAAATATAGAGTGACTACACCGCATAGATCCACATTAGTCAACACTAATAAAGGGATTATTTAATAATTTTTATATTATAAGAATCAATTAATTATTTTTTATACAAGAAATGAAATATAATCGATTCTTTTTATTGCATAAAAAGGTTAAAACAAGTACCTAGGATGAAGCCCATACATCTAGTAGATAATTTTTTGTCTGCTTTTATGATGAAAATGCCCTTCAATACATTATAATTAATTTGAAAGTATAAAAAGGATTTTTTTTCAAAGAAAAGGTCACATCATCATTTTCAAACAAAACCCAGAATGAATGCCACGTGTATAAATTAAAAAAGATAATTATTGAAGAAAAAAATAAAATACAAAGATTCACAATTCTAATTTTACGAGGTAGAGGTCAAAGAAATAGTGATGTTTTTATTCATCAGCCATCTAGTCAATTGTAAGTTTCTAGCCTGAGGACCAACCAGTCTAAACCTCTAGTTTCGGTGCGGTCCTGTCTGTGACGCAAGATTTCCACTCTTCATTACCGATTTCTAGAAAAGCAGAGTTTGTCATATTAATATTTTTAAAACAAAATTATACTATATTGTAAAATGCATCAAAAAATTATTATATTAGTATTATATATATATATAGAACATTTGTACTGTGAATCATATTATATATATATATATATGTTTAAAGGACCATAAAAAACATTGTCTTTTTTATTTTTTTATTTTAAAAGTTGTTATTCATATTGAATTAAGGAAATGATCATTAAAACCATCAAATCTAGAACATTTAAAATATTTTTATTATTTTTTTATATTATTAATCCACTATGAAACACATGATAGATTATATAAATAATGCTAGTGAAATTTAGAATTTATCATGCTCTAATTTTTTTTATAACTATTATTATTATTATGCTTCCACTATATCATATAAAATATATAAATATTTAACTTGTGGTCATGGTCTAGTAGGAGAAAAGACTTATTTTTATATATATTAGGATTTGATTCTCTCCATGTATATTTATTATTCTCATGGGGTTTTATTTGCTTATTAAACTTGTAAAGTATTAAATAAATTTAAAAATTAATTATAATGTGGTGTAATTTAATTCAGACATTCGAAGTTCTATATATATATATTGAAAGAGAATTACGATGAGACTATCACAGCCTCTCGTTAGAGCAAGGAAGAACAATTAAGACGAGGGGGAGAATGTGCCTTTCATTGAATGCAAACCATTTGGTCTAAAAGATTGAAGGAGAAAGTAAATTATTCGGTTTCATTAAATATGTGGCTAGGAATCGAGCTAGCTTTCTCCATCTGTCAAGTCTCAGGCGGCACAAGTCTCCATGTTCTTCCTCGATGCGATTTATAGCCAACCTTTCCTTCTTTGAGGAATCCAATTCTTCATGGTTTGAACTCCCAATTAATATTATAGTATTATGAAAAACAATGGTGATTATTTCCTTTCAATTATTAAAATAAAATGAATTAGTAATTAAGACAATCCTTATAAGATAACAACAAAATCGAGTTCTTATAAAAAAAATGTATTAAATATTTATATGGACACCCAAAACCATATAAATAGGTTATAAATATTTATCATTTCCCCCCCCCCCCCCCACACACACACATATATATAATACTTAATAATTAAGACTTTATAAGCCCAGATTGGAGTCTAAAAGGGCCCAATATTATTGATTTTGGGCCTTACAATGAGTAGGCTCAATTTCGCTTCTTTTATTTTCTATCACCTCATTTCCTTCACATAATTTTCATTGTTTTCTCTTGCCTTTGATGATAGTTTAAAGGAATTAACAGTTTTAAAGTTCAATCAGAGTCTTCTTGTTTTATTATTCCTTTACTAACAAAAACAATTCCAACCAGTGTCATTAAATTTAGCTTTACTTCATTAGTTAATTTAATGATATGTTAATTTAAAATTTGATTTAGACTAGATTTTAAATTAAATTAAAAAAATTAATTTGGTTACCATGGTTAAGTGGTTAACTTAATGAGTTAACCAGAAACCAAATTAATCTAATAAAAATTTGGTTTGGATTTTTTAAAATAATATTATTTTAATTAAAAATATATATATATATTAAAATAATATTATTTAGAATTTTAAAGATTATTTCAAATAACTTGTAACGTGAATTTTAAATTAGATCATAAAGAAGTTTGAATAATTTTAATTTTAAATATCATATAAAAATATATTTTAAAATTTAATTTGTATTAACGTGATAGGTTTTGAATTAGATCCGACTGAGTAAATTAACAACATGGTCAAAGGAAGCATATTTTATGGGATCAATATATTATTTAATTAGATTAAGAACCCGACTCGAGTAAAAACAAGCATCCTTAATTTTTCGATTCAATTCACCTTACCAAAACGAATTTGTGACGTGTCATGTAGCAAGTGGTCCAGTTTATCAAGTGGCATGCAATGAATTAGGAATGAGAAATTTAAAGAATCTCGGGTCCAGATGGCCCCACCCGGCAGTCCAGGGAAATCGAACCTTGCCCATGCCACCTACATGAAAATCTGGAAACACCAGCCACCAGGCAACCTGTCTGGTTCGTTCTTCACTAGCTTGATCTGTCCTCTCTGATTATCCATTTGTTTTAAAAATATTTTAAAAAACTAATTTTTTTATATTTTTAGATTATTTTAATTTTCTGATATCAAGAATAATTTTTTTAAAAATATATATATATATATTTTTTTTTTAATATATGAAACACTTTAAAATATAATAACTATTATATTTTTAAATATCCTATCGAATCACAACAATTTTTGAAATATACGAAAGGACTTAATCCCGAAGGGTTAGTTTTATTTCTCTTGTCCGTATGTTTGTAACCGGCCACCACTGATGTTACGTCTAGATATCTAATCTTAGTCAATTCTCGTGATTTTTATTTTTATTTTCAGTTGAAGTATAAAAATTAAATGCTTGTTTGGAGATGCAACCGGTGGCTGCAGTGTAACCTGTGTTTTCAATTTAAAAACACGGGTTGCGTTATAGTCGTGTCTACGTTTCCAAACAGACCATAAAAGTACTACCAAAGAACATTTACATGTATTTATCTAGGTGATTAGGGACCAGGGAATACTTTAATTTTCTTTTTCTTTTCCTTTTTATCGACGCTTTAGATTTAAGGTGGAACTTGAATGGAAGGTCATATATTCAAAGATACTAGTACATTGTACTATATTCGGCAAATATTTTTTTCTAAACATATCAAAATATTAAAAAAATGAGGATTTTTTTAACAATATTATTAAATCACTACAAGTATAAAAATCTTTAAATTTATTAACTTTGTTTTCTATCTAATATAAAATTTCAATTAAATTATATAAAAACTAACTTGATATGAAATAATTAATTTAATGGATTTTAAAAAAACTTAAATAAGTGATTAAAGGATTGATCCACTTATATAAAAATTTGGAAGAGTTCTTTAAAAAAAAACATTGAGATAGTAGCATGTTGAATAATATGAATGGGTTTATAGTCTTAGCTAGGTTTAAAAAAAATTGCATTATTTTTTACTTAATTATATAATAAAAATTAGATATTTTCAATTTTAGACATTAATTCTAAAATAAATATTTGTTTATGATCATGATAATTCTAAACATATCAAGAAAAAAATCATTTATAAAATTTATTTTTTAATCAATTTAATATTAATAGATAAAATTAAAATAAATATTTTTTAATTATTATCAACTTTAAATAAATGATCAAATTGCATCTAAAATGATAACTAAATCTCTGAGCTAAGCTTTAAAAGTAAACTTAAAAAAAAGACTTAGAACCAACTTAAATATTGTTTTGTATTTATGAGCATTATAATAACTTAACTTAAAAAAAAAAAACAATAATAATAAATAAAAAGCAACAACTTCAATCAATTAAAAGATATCTAATTCATAATAATTGAGAGCAAGTGAATATAAAAGTCATTATAAAAGAAATTGCTAAATTTATTATTTAAAATTATAATAATTAATTTAGATAAATCATGTAATCTTAAATCAAGAATCTTAACTATTAATCTATTTAATGAAAAATAATGAGATTAAAAAAAATCTCAAATTAAAAACTAAAAAGAAATACCATAGACATTAAACGAGAACAAAATGAAAAGGTAAATTTAAAAAATAAATTAAATTAAAAAATTATCTTAGATGTAAAAAATCAAAAGACTTAAGACCAAAATTTATAGAAAAAATTAAAAAAGAATTTAATTTAAAATAAAATAAATTAATTAATTAATTAAAATAAAAAAAATATAAATCAAGAAAGAAAAAAACAAATAAAAAATAACTTGATGAGCTCACGTGAAAATGTGAAGGGCCGAACATGAATTTATAAAAGAAAAAAAACAAAAAAGAATATCGGTAACATATCAGATATTTAATAACTACTCGCATCATACAAAAAAGAAAAAATAATCAAAATAAATTAAATAATATAATAAAATAATATTTTTTTACCATAAGAGCTAGTTACACTCGTCACCTAAAGACAACAAAGCTACTCTTATTTTTAATATTCATGTAAATAACTTTTTATATATTTTTTTAAATTATTCTATATTTGAAATTCAAATATTATTACAAAAAAATATTTTTTTGAAATTATGAAATAACCCCTTAAATCAAGCTTTTATAATTTTGAATTCAAGGATGATAAAATAGTAATGCTATAGCAAATATATGAAATGTAAAAAAAATTCTAAATCAAAGTAAAATAATTATTTGTTTTTAAAGATTAAAAAATCATTTTACTATAAAAAAATAATGAAAAGATGAATGCATCCCTTAATAATTAAAAAATAACAAATAAATTGAGAAAAAACTGTTTTAGCTGTTAAAAGAATTTATTAAAAGATTTTGCGAGAATAAAACCGTAAATTCATAATTACAACCTAAAATAAACAAAAATATACACACAATATTTTTAGCTTATATTTTAGCTTTTTTCTCTACTAAAAAGCTTGGAAGTTGAAACTTAGACGGGGCCCGGGGAAGGTGAGAGAGATCGAAAGGGAGACTTGTTTTCTTTTTTACCCCCAACCGAGGAGAGACCGGATACCTTTACATCAAATGACAAGGGTTACTTTAGTCATTGACGTATAACAAAAATTAAAGAATAGTTGTGTACAGAAAAAGTGGCCGTGCCTCTATTCTGTACTGGCCAGTATCTCAAAGTGTGAACACCATTGCAGCATATTTGTTAAGGTCGGCCAAAGATTTGAAAAAAGTTTGGATTCGAAACTAGACTCGAGTAAAAAATTTAATTAGATTAAATAATATATTATATGATAAAACTAATTTAATTTGACAAAGATTTTTATTTAATAACATGATTAAACCAGATCAAGCAATATATAAAAAATCATAAATCACTCGATAATATTTAAAATAAAAACAAATCTTAAAAAGAATAACAATGAAATATCATGGGAAATAAAACATATACAAATATCTAAATATTTCTAAAGGAGTACAAAGAGAGATTTCATATGTTATATCAGGAAATATCATAAATATCAAATATCCTAATAAAAATAATTAATCTGAATTTAAATCAATGATCTACTGGTCAGCCCGATCTGTGTTTCAGATGAATTCCTCGGTCGGAGTACGGACCCCCTCCCAGATTAAATTACTGTTTGTCTGAGATTGCAAAATGAGATACATTTTTTGATGAAAAATACAAGATAGAGAGTCAATATCACGATAACTCGGCCTTTGTGTTGACACGTGTAGCATCACACGCTTTTGAAAAATTCAGCGAAACGACAACCGACCCCCTCGCTGTAGCCTTTAAACTCAGCAATCGACCTAATTGGGTGGTGGTGTGCTGGACAACGAGGTTTCCTCAAACTATTTACAAGTGGCTTACTGGGCCCATGACACGTGTAAAAGACATTGCATGGTCAGAATTTCAACTACATACCCAAGTGGCTTATGGCTTTTATGTTATTATTAAGTTGGATTACAAGTGATTTAGGTTTTTTATTTTATAAAAACTATATTAAAAAATCCATGTGCTAGTACGGGATAACTATATGGTCTTTGAGTAGCTTGTGAGCCTACATCGGTTTACTTAATTGTTTTTTAATTTTTATATTTTATTTGGATTTTTTTATGAATTTAATTGTTCCTTTTATTTTTACTCTTCAATTTAAAATTTGATAATATTTAAATCTAGACACTTAATATTTTGATTTTAAATTTTAATTCTTAATCTTTTATCTTTTTTTTAATTTCATACTTAATCCATAATTTTTTTGTTGAATTTGTTTTTTATTTTCTTTATTTTTATTTTTATTTTTTATTATTTTGTTCATTTTATTTTTTATTTTGATTTTATCATTCAATTCAAAGTTTAATAATGTTTAAGGCTAGATCTTTAATATTTTGATTTTTAATTTTAACTCTCAATTTTTTTATTAAAATTTAATTTATTTTTAATTTTATCTTTGTATCCATAATCTTGATTTTTTATTTTTTAAAGTTTGGTTCACATTCTCTTGATTTTTATTCTCAATTTGAATTCTTTGTATGATATTTTAATTTAATTTAAAATTTTAGATTATCATCTTATTTTTTAGAAATCAATCCAAAACAAGTTATATGAGTTAGTTTAAGTTAACTCAAGTTAAATAATTTTTTTAAATATAAAAAAATAAGGATGATATCATTTTGAAAAAAAAAAATAATTAATAATTTTTTATTCAGTCTTAACTAAGTTTGTCATGAGTTTTTAGGTCAACTTATGTTTTTTATCCATAATGAATCAATTCTCTCCAATTTTTGTTTTTTAAATTCGGTTTACCATAAATCTTGAGTTATCTAGATGACATATCAACCCATTATTTTACTTTTTATTATTTTATTTTACTTGCATTATTTCTCTTGATAATCACACTTAGATTTGTTAGTAATTTTTTAAAAAATAAATTTTGTAAAATGATTTTTTCTCTCTCTCATATGTTTGGATTCCTGGGGCTTTCTAATAGTGATTTTTTTCTTTTTTTTTTATAGTGTCAAGTTGTGAATTTTTTTAAAATACAATGTATTAATAGCACTTCAACATCGTTTTTTTGCTGCATACAAAATTTAAACCAATCCACAATGAAGCAGAGAACACCTAGTTAACTGTACTATGCGATATTGCTAATATCTTCCATGTTAATGCGAACACCCACCACACAAAGAATGATGCGAGAACACCCCAGAAGTGAAATCTGTTTCTGGACATTGATTCGTGAAGCCGTGAAGGTAAGGGCTTTTCCTTGTTCCTTCTCCATATTTGGGACCTCCAAAATACTAGAATAAAAAAAGTGCCATATGTCACGCGAAGGGACCGAGCAAGGTGCATGATTCCCTCGTCAAAAGGATAAGGAGATAAAGGTGGATATGCTTCAGCACCTTTTGAAAATTACGCAAACACAGGAATTTGGGGATATGCAGCTCTGAGGAGAAGGTAGGACCCCCGTTAGCATGTCCACACAGCTGCTTCCCTTGGATTATTACATGACATAATCAATGAAAAAGACGAAGCATGAAATTATGATAGAAGGAAAATCTTAGCCTAATCCTTCAGAATTTATCCTTAAAAAGCAGCCGACCTCTTGAAAATGGTGTTTCTGATGAAATCAAAAGGGAATTCTATGTCACACGGTTCCAACTTGTTCCCAATTACAGATTTTAAATGTGATTAGTGATTGTAATTAAGAATGCATGTAGATAGTGCTGGCTTATAATGTTGTGGTACGCCACTTTTTTTTATTTAACTTTATATTTTATTAGAATTTAAAATTAAATTATGTAAAAGTTATTTTCATGGCTCAAGTTATTTTTTTTTAAATAATATCCAAGCAAAAAAAACTATTAATATTGTTATTAAACTCAACCTAATTTATTAATATTAAAATTTTTTGGCCTAGTTTCTTATTTTATTTAAATTGAAAATTAAACCATACAAATATTATCTTAATATAACCTATTTGAACTGACAAATCCAAATATAATTGATAAGAAATGTTGTTTGATTTAAAAAAAAAAATTCAAGACAGATTATTTTTTAACTTGACAAAGATAACCTAACCCATTCAAAATTTGACCTAAAACAGAATTACAAAACAATTGTGCTTTAGCTTTTTGAAAAGAAAAATAAAATGATGTTTTTTTATTGATTTAGTTAAAATATCCATCTTGTGACCCGTATTGGTTCATGAGTAAAGGCAAGGTATAATTGCAATTATTCCCCACTCTCTCTCTCTCTTTTTTATTTCTTGGTGAGAGTTGTTTTTTAAAGAAAAGAAAATATTTTCCGGGTGCAATTTGGAAAACGGCGTCCTGAGCTTCACTGTTGCCCCAGCAGGGAAGCTGTAGCCGCATGTTGGTGATTGTGTTTGTATTTTAGGTTTTCTTTGTAATTATAGCTTTAAAAAATAAATTAAAAAAAAATAACAGGTCATGATAGTTGAATTTATATAGTGTTTAGTAAAAGTTATAGTTGAAATTTATATAATATATATATATATAAAATATTTGATAAAAGTATGATTGAGGTTGTTTTTTAAAATGTTTTTTTACTTGAAAATACATTAAAATAATATATTTTTTATTGTTAAAAAATTATTTTTAATGTGGTGTATAATCTGAAAATGTAAAATATATATTAACTTGAAATAAAAAAAATTAATATCAGTGTATATCATTTCTTTCAGCTATGGTAGTTAGGTTTAAAAAAATGGGGTTAGTTATGGTAGTTAGATTTGGATATTCATTTCCTTCAGCTATATGTCCTTGAAGGTGCCGTCTTGGATTACTGCTCGTGATAATCTTGAGTTGATATTCAACTTGTCCACGCAAAATGGACTTCGGACATGGAAGGGACCACGACCCTTAGTCCAGTGGATATGGTGAAGAAGATACATATAAAATTTTGGATAATCGTAAAATTACCATTTGTTCACATGAAAATTACCATAGTTCCAACAAATGTGTTATTTTACTTTTAAATTGTACAAGAGAGTATAAATGATTAGGCCACTGCAAGCCCACATGTCTAGATTATTTTTTTTCAGTCTTATACTTCTAGGTTTTTTTTTGAGAAAAAGTAATTGAATTTTTTTAATTCTATTTTAAAACATTTGAGTTATTTTTAATTGATCTTCTTAATTTTGTTTTTATTATGTGTTTATTGTAGTCTCAAATTAACATCCCTTCATTTTTTTTTTTTTACATATTTCTATTCTTGTTTTCTTTATTTCTTTATTATTCAAGTTTTTCTTAATTTATTAAATCAACCCAATCACATTCAATTAATTTTTACATAATTTTAATTTATTTTTATACTATAAAACATGGTAACAACATTTATTTATTTTTCTTACATTAAAAAAATTTAATCTAGCTCGCAGCGTGCTAATGAGCAAAGTAAGATCCGTGGGTGATAATCTTAGTGGATTAATTATGTTTCTATATGAATGCAGGAGAAATACACTAAAAGCATCTCATAATTTCTATTTTTAAGTGGATATCATTAGGAATTTTCAGTGTATTGTTCACCTATTCATATCAAAATAAAATTCATGGATACTTATCATAATGAGTTTCGCTTTTACGTGAGTGGGAGGACAATGCACCAAAGTATCTCATAATTTATCTCGTAAAGAGAGATTATTGAATAATTATGGTATTAAGTATTACTTTTATATACCGAAGGAAAATATACTAAAAATTAAATTTATTTGATACTTCATGGGTTTACTTTTGATTTTGTTATATAACAAATTAACAACACATCAAAAACATCAACACAATATTTTCATAGGACACCAATTTTAATATTTTCATAGTGTATTAAAATTTATTTTGAGATAATGCAATTTCTCGAGTCTCTAGAGTCTTGTAGAATGTATCAAACAATTATTTTAATTTTAAAAATAATTAATTAGTCACTAATCTATTTTTAGCTTAATCATGTCCACCTATGATCCTTTTCAATTTATCCTTTTTAAGAAATATATAGTATGAAAAGATTAAGATATTTCTTTTTAAAAAATTAAACTAAGCATGGTTGATATTGGTTGAATAATTAATTAATTAATTTCAAGATTATAGAACCAATTGATTATTTTGAAAAAATACAAGGGACTACTTTATCATTTACTCTACATGCTTCTTAATTTGTGTAAAAGCACTTTTTGTAGAATGTTTTTTCTCTATTTCAAATTTTATTTGAGTGTTTTTATATTGAGTCGTTAATATTAAAAAAATATATTTTTTATATAAATATTCCAATACATTTATAAATGATGTGACCTTTTAACTTTTATGATTTACATAGTCAAAATAATTATTTTAGAAAATGAATAATATACCAATTAATAATAAAAATAAATATACAAAAATAAAATAGAATTTTTATGAAAATTCTATTTTTACATTATTTCACTAAACATTAATTTTATTTTTAAGTTAAAATTCATTTTTATTTAATAAAAAAATATATTTTTAATTATTATATATTCTCATAAAAGTATTTTAAGAACTTTTTAAGTTTTACAATTCTCGTGATGGTTTTTAAATATATAACTATTTTGTGACAAGAAAAATATTTTTATTTTATTTTTAATTGTAATATTCAACGAGAGTTAACATGTTATAAGAAAAATAATAATATATTTCATAATAAAAGAAGTAACACTCATTTACTAGATATAGTCATTTCGTCCTATAAAAAATAGGTATATAAAATTTTTAAAAATAAATTAAATATATATAGACACACATAAATTATTGTACTCGTACATGCAGTTATCTATTTAAGTGAGAATAACGACATAGCGGTAGCAAGAGCTCATTATATAAACCGTAGCTAATAATAATTGTGTATTTTAGTAGTGTGTAAATGGTTTTATACAAATATTTTTTTTGATATTTTTTTGATATTTTTTCATTATATAAACCGAATGCTTGGAAACATTGCTATTAATGATGCGAACAGGTAAAAAAAACAATAAGAAAAAATATAAAGCTAATATCAAGAAAACTTTAATTTTGATTCGTATTTATTTCTGAATAATTATATCAAATTTGATATACTTTCTTAAGAAGTTTTACATTTCTTTGAATAGTTTAGAATCCAACATCTACAAGGAAAAAAAATCAAAATTATAAATAGAAAACATAATATACAATCTAAAATTAAGTTGGAAGTAAAAAATATCTAAAACTGTATACTTCAAAGCCTATTTTTATATTATATTTTCGATACAATAGAAATAAGTTTTTTTTAGAGCTTAACTTAATAATAATCTATTTGGATTCTGAGAATGTGTTAAACGTTACGTTAAAGTGTTATTTTTTTTAAAAAAATATTTTTAATTTTAACATATAAAATAAAACAAAAATTATTTTTAAAAAATAAAATTAAAATTTTTAACCTCCATCCCAAACGCCCTTTTAACAAGCCTAGACCGACGACAAGGAGTCAAAAAGTCCATGGTTTGAAGTTATTTAACTTTACTCTTTATCCACGATTGTGGGCTCTCAAGGAATCTTAACTGACGTAAGCTCAGCCCCACACTCAAGTTTCACCCTCCCTGAGCAAGGAACCATTTCTATAAATACGGGAAGAAGAGTTCTATAGTTAGGCTTGAAGAGGCAGCTCTAAGGCAACTAGCATAGCATCTTCCTTCAACCTCTTCGCTTCTCAAAGCCAGATAGTTCTCTCTCCCTCCTTCTCTCACTAGATCGACTGGACCCCATATCTCTTATTACTCAAGTATGGTCGGACCTTCACTTGACGCCACCAAGCTTCACCTCAAAGCCCCCGCCTCTGCCACCGCCACCGCCACCATCAAGTTCCTCTGCAGTTATGGTGGCAAGATCATCCCCCGTTTTCCCGATGGTAAACTCCGTTATCAAGGTGGCGAGACCCGTGTCATCGGCGTCGACCGTTCCATCTCTTTTGCTGGTCAGTGTTTTCTATATGAATTTCCACCATCTTCCCTTTCCTTTTCTTTTGGCAATTCATTTTTTTAGCTTTACCTGTATCAAATGTTATGCTCTTGTTATGCATGTGTGTGGATGTATGATGGAGTAAGTGATATGGGGTGGAATATTTTTGCATGTGTGGCATACAGAGTTATTGTTGAAGCTTGGAGAGTTGTGTGGCACATCAGTGAGTCTCCGTTGCCAGTTGCCAAAAGAAGATCTAGACGCTCTGGTATCGATCACCTCGGATGAGGATCTAGTAAATCTCATCGAGGAATACGATCGAGCAGGAGCAGCAACACCGACTGCATCCTTAAAGATCAGGGCTTTCCTTTCGCTCCCGAAAAAAATATATTCTTCCTCTTCCAAATCATCCTCCTCCTCCTCCTCATCCTCATCCTCCTCCTCTCCACCCTCTAATAGCTATGGTGGTGCCACCATTGCTTCAACTTCTACCACTCCAAGGTGCTACTATCATCAGATGTCGAAGCCAGTAGCGTTTTCTTCAAAGAAGAAGACTCCTCCGCCTCCTCAGTATCAGTATGGTTACCATGCTCATGGGAATCCTGGCCATATCTACCTTGTTCACAACGGGAATCATTGGCAATAACTGCAGATTCAAGTGAACTGAGACCGGACATATTTGGCATATATAAAAGGGATGAACAACGTATAATATAACTAAAGAAAAAGAGAAATGGAAAGGGGAATACTGGAGCTTGCAATAGATAATATGATCATGAGATATATGTATTTGGTGACTGTAAATCGTTAAGAAGGGATTTGCTTTTTTTGGTCCTGAAAATGAATGAATTTCCAGTCCAATGTTTTCATTTGGGTTCAAAAGCTTTTTGTGATGGTGGGTTTTGGATCATCTTTTCCAGCACTACCGTGCATAACAGCTCTTAATTTCTTTCGTTCCTTGCCAATTCCATCGCCCATTAGCGTCCAGTAGATGCCTTATGTTGCTCGCAAGATCCTTCGTGGTCGCGTTTGGTGCCTTGCTCTCCTCCTTATCCATATTTTTCTTCTAGCTTCATGTTAACGTGCCCATCACCCGTCGTTTATGTGTTGCTGCGTTATCGATCTGTATCGTCTTCCCTAGTTCGCTTTTCATAGTTCCCGTTGCAAACAGTTTCCTTCTCTGTTCTATTTTTGGCGTGTCATGGTTCGTGTCTGTTTTCAATGCTTTACTCTGTTTTTATTCTTTCTGATTTGTAATTGATTTTTACTTAGTTTTCTAATCATTCTGTCGATCATTTTGAATTGCAGGTTGAACTCTAGGAGCTTAAAGGTATCAACATCCAAGATGACAAAAAAAAACATTTTAATGGAGGAATTCATACGGTGCGCAATCTGTAAGTATAAGTTCTTGGGCGTTTTTTTTTCCTTTCAATTCTCACACCATCTCATGATCATTCCCAATGTAATAATATAAAAAAATAAATAAATAAACATTTTCATATCCTTTTTAAGTTAAAAATCACTTTTGAAATTTTAATTCTGATAATATATTCCTGGAAGATAGCACTCTTCATTTTGCAACTCCATTAAATAATCTTTCATTTATGATTATTGGACATTTGGCTCCTCCAATGTCGATTTTCCTAGCAATACGGAGAATTTAGTCATTTCCCTGAATTGAAGATGGTCAAATCCCCATTTTACGTGCTTAGTTAGTGCTCTGAGCAGGTAATCATCATCTTCAAATTCAACATCATTATCTTTCCGACTTCATATTTTAGAAGCTGCCGCAAGCTAGTGTGATATGACATTTAATCCCTTGTTTTCTTGCATAAATGGTTTTCTTCCACTTTGTGATTTGTGATAGACTGACAATGGTGATAGTGAATCATGCATGGGTCCATAACTAACTGACCAGATACAACCATGGAGTAATAATCCACGGTTTAAATAAAAAAACATATTTTAAATATATTTTTTAATATTTTTTACTTTAAACTATTTTTCTTTTTTTAATGTTTCCAGTTCTAATATTTTAAATAAAAAACATACCGCTCTGACGCAGGAATGGAAAAGGATTGAACTTTGGGGAGAGCTGCGAGAGTGTCCCTTCCCATGGCGATGACAGCTCATAAACATATTAAATGGAAAACATATACAACATTAAACAAGTGATAATTTAAAAAAAAAATATATTATTTGGAAGGCACAAATTAAGAGGCCCTTGTCAAGCTAATGATTTTATTCCAAGAAAATAGTTTTCTTTTTTTAAAAGAAAAATAACTTCAGCAGATATATTTTTTCTTTTAACCAGCATAGTTGAAAAAAATTACAAAAAATATCATAGTTTAGATAATTATGCTATTAAAAATAGCATGATCAATAACATTTATTATCAGTAACACAAGAAATTAAAAAAAAAATCGATATTTGCATAACTAGTAATAGAGCAACCTTTTAAATTTTTGTAAGGTTTATGCTATTTCTAGTAACACAACCATTTAAATATTAATCGAACTATTCATTCAAATTGATTATTTTTTTCTGAAATAGTGAAATGTACTAGTTTTGCAAACAAGGAAGAGCACTCACAAGAATCTCCACACACTTTGCATTCAAAGGAAGATATTCTAATAGCACACATTGATTGGAGATGCTCGCTCTAATCCTGTGAGCCAAGCAAAATAGTTGAAGGGGAGTCCCCACCACCATGTGCAATCTTTTCCTTTCCAAATGGTCAAATCAGACGCCGTTGTCACCGTCACCCAGACAAAGAGCCAGGAGTCGTTTTCAAAAGAACGAATGGACCAGCACCACCATATCTCTCCATAAGAACTTAAAGGAATGGCTATCTCATGGATCCCACAAAGTCAATAATCCCCGCTTGTGAGATTGTAAGGAACATGGGAATGCAGTGGGAGGATTTGAAACTGACGACGACCGGCCTGGATTGCTGGTGGCCTGGGCCATCCTTGAGAAGGAGAGCGAGCAAGATGAGTAGTATGATCTACAGCGAAGAGATAAAAGAACAGAGACGCGGGAGAGGTAGGAAGCTACAAGACGGTTTTTGGGTCAATGCTTGCAGGGCTCTTGTACCTATGGTGAATCTCATGCTTAGAACATTCCTTAACCCTTATTGATGTTGCTATTCTATGTATTTTTATCTTCCTTGGCTGGTGAGTGGCGTGGTAAATTCTATGTATAAAGAATTTGATATTTGTGAAATCTAATAAAATATTTAATGAAAAAATTAAATGGAATCCAATAAAAACGGCAACATGAAAATAATAGAATATAAATAAAGTGTGTTTTTTGAAATATATTACGATTTTAATTAAAGATTAGATAAAAATTAGAAAAAGCGAGGAGAGAGATTAAATTGTTCCAGTCATTTGTATTTAATTCAAGAATTTATGTACTATGATTTTTTTTTCGGAAGATGGTATGATTTGAATTTGTAATTAACTAAAATTAATGAAAAATAAAAAAAAAATTAACTGTTTTTATTGTTTTAATAGTAACTTGAATAATACTAATAATAATAATCAGTCTCCAGCCATTTAGATTTGACAGAAAGCTTGGCTCCACTTTACACAGTGCTTTAGGCTCCGATACCACGTTCTTAAGATTTTTGATTTTTTCAGTTACAAATAATTTTATATATATTTTTAAATTATTTTAATATATTAATATAAAAATAATTTTTTAAAAATAAAAAATATTATTTTAATATATTTTTAAATAAAAAATATTTTAAATTACTATCATTCTTATTGCAATCATAAATAGTACCTTAGTTAACAAACGGCAAAAGTAAGTTCTTTTTTATAAGCCAGGCTATAAGTTGAATTGTATTTGACAGTCAAAGTTTGACTGCACGGTTGAAATTTATCAATATACCTTAATTTACCTAATAAATAATAGTTTTAGCTTATAATAAATCAAATTAATAGTTCAAGTTTTATTTTGCTACAACCTAAACCATTCAAGGGTAGAATATAACATGAAATCGAGATTTATTACCGTTCCCATTTAAATAAAAGCAATCATATTAATTAGCATAGTGTTTCAATAAATTCATATGACAAAATATTTGCTTATTTACAAATTAATCATCAAAATCAGACTATCTTATGCATTCTGTATTGTTAAATAACATAATTAAGAAGAAATTACAAAAAGCAGATGTATCTATAACTCTCTTGAATGTGAGTTTGAAATTGATGACTGATAAAATTAACTATGTGATCGATAAAATAAAATATACTTGTGTAATTTAAGAATCTAATGTTAATAAATCAGTGAGTGATTAAAAAATTAAACATGATATAACAACTAATCATATATCCAATGATAGAATCCCTAACTTATAATTTAGAGATGATAATTTTACCTGTCATACCAATTTCAATTAGATCATATTTTTATTTAATTTATCTAAAATAAAAAAATTAAATAAAAATCCAATTTAAATTAGAAATGAAAATTTTGTCCTGTCATATTAATTTCACTTAGATCATATTTTTGTTTAATTTATCTAAAATAAATAAAAATTCAATATAGTATTACTCGGCTTAGATGTGAGATAAGAGTTCACTCAATTTGCACCAATCTAATATTTTTACTATGTTGATATATATAAATAATTTTTAAACATAAAAAACATATTGAATGGTTCATATATACAAACCGTACTAATCACCAATAATTTTCTGAATATTATTATTATTATAAGGTGTGATATTTTGTCTGCTTCTCATTATAATATCCATGAGCAAGTTGGCATCAAGCATTGGCGTGCTCTTGTTTTAATCAGCAAAAAGTCTCACGCTGCAATCCAATCAAGGAACAAGAATAACCTCTGGTTGTTTTCTTCATCCTTCAAGAAGACGGAATTCTATACATGCTGTGTAAAAGTTCTTAATTTGTTTTTGCTGCTCGTGATTGGTTTTTCTTGATATATGCTTCTACAATTTCCCTTCTTTTTTTTCTGGTTACAATTATCTTCCGCCCACCAAACTAAATGGCTGTGATCGAACATGAGTCACAGAGGGAGTAAACCGCTAGATGATTAGCCGCTAGACCACCCTTTGGGGTTTTGCTGGTTAAACACGCAATAAAGATAATAATGTTTGTCTCTGCATCTGTTGAGTAGGCGATGTCTTGTCGTTTTGATGGAGGATTTGCGTGAGGATTTGAAGCTCATGTTGTACAATAAACATACTTTTGACATCAAAGTGGATCAATCTGGTCCTTTTTATTTACGGTTCTGCATCTCCACCCATTGTTTTTAATGCCTGACGATACGAATTTCTTTCAAACTACTGAAATACCTCTTCACGATAGTATAAAGATATCTTCTGATGCAGCTAAGCAGCCTTCTGCAGTAAGAGTTGCTTCCAATTTTCCTAATTCTTCTCCGAAGCACAGCAGCCGCAAGGGAGCTCAAAGCTGTAGTGCTGCCTATAATTGGCTATGCATGCCCTTTTAAAAGCTACAGGATTAGCGATAACACAAGCAGGCTATTTCACAATGCTCTATTCATTGCGACGACGGTTTTGTGATCTATCCCACAGCGGGATCTCGATTCAAGTCCAAAGCGGAAGAAGTAGCCATTGCTCTATATTGCCATAATATTAATCTGTGCAGTGCACGAATCTGGGAAATGACGCTGCATGTGTTAGGTTGGATCATCCTGCTCCTTACAGATCCGCATGGTTAACCAAGAAAGTTAATGACCATGTTTCATTTGCTTGTCTGTACTGTTGAGAAGGAGCATTGGAACTGCTGTTTTATTTTGTCGATATTAAAAAATTAATTTAATTTAAAAACTTAAGTTATTTGATAATATTTTAAAATATAATTTATATTATTTTAATATATATTTTTAAAGTAAAAATTCTTTTAACTTGAAAATTACATATATATATATATATATACAAAGTATCATATGTTTAATTTTTATTAAAAAATAAAAATAATGAAATTTTAATATTTTTTATCTTTAAAAATTTATTTTTAAAAGCAACGTATTAAAATTATAAAAAAACAAAAAAAATAATTTAAAACAAAACAAATCTTAAAAATTCATGAAAAGATGATGCAATCACTGCTCCCTCCCTTTTATTTTTAATATTAACATATTAAAATAATAAAAATAATAATTTAAAACAAAACAAATCTTAAAAATTCATAAAAAGATGGTGCAATCGCCGCTCCAAACAATCCCTCGCCTTTATTTTTAATATTAATATATTAAAATTATATAAAAAAACAAAGAAAATAATTTAAAGCAAAACAAATCTTAAAAATTCACGAAAAGATGGTGCAATCACCACTCCGAACAATCCCTAGCCAAGATGCTCGATATTACGCTCCACGATCACACACTCAAATTGAATATAAGTTTGAATTCCAATGAAAATAAATTTCTCTCTCTTCTTTATTTATTTATGATTTTTTAAGAATTAAGAATTAAGAAATATTTGTACACAATCAATGCTCAAGATTGTAAAGTGAACAGAGGAAAAGTAAAAGAGGTAATTGGGTGACTAAAGTCACCACAGCACAAATCACCCTACCCTGAACCTAGCTAGCATCATGATGTGAATAGGAATATACAGCCACGGTTTAATTTTCTTGATTCACAGCTGTCAAAATAGTCCTATCGATTATTTTTCTCTAGTTAATTTGCTTAAGTAACCCCAGTGTTCTTTGAATTTACTCGATTAAACCCTTTTCTCCAAGTATGTTCAAATAACCCCAGCCCAGAGAACAAGGCAATTATTTAAAAAATGTCTAAAATATACCTCAAGAAATTACAAATTCAAAGTTTGGCATGCAAGACCTTACCTTGGACGGGAGGATTTCCAAAGGCTTTGGATTGTTTTCGGTCATTAAAATAGGTGTCCTCGCATGCAGGTGGCAAGGCTGCCGACGGTGCAGGTGTCAGATAAGGAGTGACGGATATGGACGGAGTTGGCATGCACGCATGAAGCAGCTTGCAGGCTGGGATTGAGAACGTTGAAACGGATGATCAAGTCCTCTGATGATATTAGAATTTATTTTGGCAGAAACGGAAAGGGTTACAGAGCAATAACTCCTGCAGGCTTTTAGTTTCAACTAAGAGAAAGCATATATATATATATATATATATATATATAAACCAGAGAAAACAACAACTCAGAGAATAAAGATGGTTTGATTTGGAACAAACTAGTCAGGAGAGGTCTGTAAGAGCTGAGTTATCGAGGATGCTGCCTCCTTTTCTTTTCTTTTTTGGATAATTGCGAATCGTTCCCCAGCATATAAATAAATTAAATGTGTTTAGTGTGATGAATAATGTTTTTTATATTAAAAAATATATTAAGATATTTATTTTATATTTTTAAAAATTTGGATAATAACACATGATAATTAAAAAATATTAAAAAATTATTAATTTAATATTTTTGAAGTAAAATTTATTTTTAAAATGTACACAAACACAACTTCAAAAATAAAAATAAAATGTGTCCGGTAGTTTTTTATACAGTGACGGTTGTTATTTTTTTAAGAAGATATTTATTTAGAAATAGATAAAAATAAAAAAATATATATCTTTTAAAAATTATTTAAAGCAAAAAAATTTAATTATTTTAAAAGTATAGTGACCACAAAAATTAAAAATGTTTGGAAGAGTAATTGTTCGTTGCTCTTTAAAAACATTTTATATGAAAATATATTGAAATGATTATTTTTAATTTTTTCAAATTTATATATTAAAATAATTTAAAAACATTTAAAAATTATTAATAATAAAAATATGAAAAGCAAATTGAAACAGCAAAAGTTTCAACCTTTGAAATATTTGCTAATCTCTACCCGTTCTTTGTCTGGTCTTGTACGGTATTCCTTACACACACTTGTAAAAAATGACTTATCAATTAATCTTCTCACTATCAACTCCAAAATAAAAATAAATAAAATTTTTATCTGTGAAGTTACCAGAGAATGATTAACATCTTTGAATTTTGAAAATTCTAAATAGACCAACATTTTTTTATTTTTTTAATGAAAAATAAGTAACATATTCACTTAGCTTTGGCTTGGCTTTTCATTTTAGAAGTGTTGTTTCTAAAAAATTAATTTTTTTATTTTTTTATTTTAAATTAATATTTTTTTTATTTTTTTTAAAATATTTTAAAAAATAATTATTATCACACTTTCATATATCACCTTATCTTATTTATATAAAATTACATTTCTAGTATAGTTGTTAGAAAGTGAGGTAAGATTATTTTTTAACCTCATTCAACATTTAAAATTTGTTAATACCGTGATTATATAATATCTATGTATAAAATAAATTTATATTTGAGTAAAATATAATTATTAAATAAAATTTGTTATGAAGGTAATTTAATAGGATAGCTAATTGCTATCGCTATCTTTTTATTAGCTTGTTTGAAAATATAGGAAAAGTTATTTTTTAAAGTTTTTATTTTATAAATATATTAGAATAATATTTTTTTATTTTATAAAATTTATTTTTTATTAGCATATTGGAATAATCTAAAAATATTAAAAAAATAATTTAAAACTAAAAAAACTTAAAATATTTGAAAACATGGTTTGACAGCAACGTCAAATAAAGCCTAAATTTCATATCCTCAACTACTGTTGATGCTCCTTTATCAGTAGCAACCTCCTTTCTTTTTGTTTTTTCCTTCCTTTTACTTTATTTTTATATCAACTAATTAAGATTAATAAATGTTTTCTCTTTATATTTTACTAGTTATTAGATCTGCATTTGGCCACAGTCCAATAATCTTTCTAGAAAAAAAATATAAATATACAAGCTTTTCAAATGTGTTTTCTTAGAACAACAATCCTAATTTTAATTAAAAAAATTTATGCATATATTTAATTAAAAAAATCAAGAATTATTTATGCCAACAAATAAATAAAAATGTTAACTCCTCAATTCTACTCACCTAATTGCAAGTTAAATAATTTTTTTTAAAAAATGAATTAATTTATTGGTATTATTAAAATGTTTTTTGACAGTAAATAAAAATATAATTATAAATTAAAAAATAAATGCTTATGTATAGTAAAATATAGTGATGATCATATACATTAATAAAGATTCATAAGATCTTAAGCTTGTTTTTAAAGTAATAAAAAAATAAAATAATATTATAATTGCTATATTGTAACACATTTTCTTAAAGTCTTTATATAATAATTTTTTTTAAAATGCAGATGAAAAAAATGCAAAATAAATTACAAAATAATGATAATAAAAATAGGTTAAATATGAAGTGATAAATATTCCTAGTATAACAAATAACAAATAACATTTTTTTTCCAAGAAAGAGTAAAGAAAAAAAAAGTTTTCATTAAAAAAAATAATGATAAAAAAACCAAGTATAAAGTGATAAAAACGTCGTGTATAAAGAGAAAATATAAGAATTTTTTTTTTTAAAAAAAAAGAGCAAAGATATAGATTTATCAACGCTACATCTTCACTGGTAAAAAAAATAAAATAAAAAAAATTCAAGGGTGTCATTTCTAAGGTAAAGGGTCATTTCCTTTAGTACATGTATAATTTATATAACTACGTCCACCATCTCGGCCTGTTTCTCCCACTACAAATCATGGATCCATGAAAATATACATTCTCGTTACTTGGTTTTGGAACTTAACAGATTGGCTGAAACTTGAAAAATCCAAGGCCTTGACTGGGTTTAAAATCATAAAAACTTGTGCTTGGAAATGGAATTGGTCAAACTGGGATGACCTATCAATATGGATGATCCAGTGTAACCTTGATGAGATTTAATTTTTTAATAAATTTTAAAAATATAAAATTAATTCATAAATACTTAATCTTGTATATCACTTTTTATATTTTACATTCACATGAGTTATTTAATAATTTTTCAATATACAATAACTAGATAACTAAACTATACTTCACATTTTTATTTTATACACTATATTAAATTTGATGCCTCGTATATTTTTTTATTGTCTATATTCATATATATTGTTTTGTTTTATAAATTTAAAATAACTATATATAACTTATATTCAAGTGGACCATTTCTCAAATTTTTGATTTGAAATGAGTATATTATACTTTTTTATTTTTTTTCATAATTTACATTCACATAGATTATTTTTTAACTTTTTATCATATGATTAACTATATTACACTACATGCTTCATATTTATTTACATGTATTATTTAAAAAAAAATACTATATAAAATATTAAAATCTTAAATATATATTTTTATTTTATTTTATTAAGTTGACTCAGACCAATATCAAACTAGATTTCATAACTATAGTGGATGTCATAGTTATTAAACCTTAGTTTACAATTAACCCGTTGAAACCTAGGTAACCCGCTAGGTTTGCTTAAAACCAGAGTGGCCCAACATAATTCAGATGAGACTAGATTTTTTTATTTATTTAAATTTTGTAATAAACTTTAAAAATATAAAATCAATTTATGAATACTTAATCTCATATATTATTTTTATAGTAGTTATATTCATATAAATTGTATTTTTAACTTTTAAATGTGAAATAATTATATACAGCCTATATCCATATGAATATCCATATGAATTGTATTTTTAATCTTTAGATATAAGATATTTTTAACCTTTAGATATAAGATAATTATATATAGCTTATATATCTGAATTGTTTCCTAACCTCTGAATGTAGAACAATTATACTATACTATACTATATTTTATATTCATTTTTTATTTTCTATATTTACATAAATTGTTTTTTAATTTTTGGATGAGGGATAGTTAGACTACACTTCACATTTATTTTTTATAGTTTACATTCATATAAATTATTTTCTAATTTTTCAATATAGAATAATTATATATAAGTTACATTAACATAAATTGTTTATTAATTTTTTAATATGAGATAATTATATCATATTTCATGCCACATATTTATTTTTTATAATTCATATCTCATGCATTGTTTTAAATTTTTTTAATATGAAGTATTAAAATCTCAAACATAATTTTTAAATTTTTTATTTTAATTTTTTTAAACTGAACTGCATCAAATTATATGATCTAAGATCCAGCTCCTTAACCGGGTGTACTCTGGGTAGATTTAATCCACTTTGCCATTAAGTAAAACCCTAAAGATTATATTTAAAAATTGTACTGTAGCGTGGCGTGTTTAGATATATAATTTATGACACTGTCAAATCTCGTCGCGGGGAGGCAACCAGATCGTTGTTGCCACTGTCCTGCTCGTGAAAGGAAAGCCTCAGCCCCCTGGGGCAACCGTGGGAAGTGGATTAATTGCAGTCCATGGAGACTGACATTAGGGTCATAACTAGATCAGAAGAGAAAGGACCCACAGGATATGCTAATGTACGAAGTGGGTATGCGTATCTTGTTATTCTGGCAAAGAGGAATTGATCAGAATATGTGCATGAGCGTACGGATGATGGTTGCAGCAGTGCTGGATTTTAATTAGTGCTGAATCTTCCAACATTTGTACGCTTCCTTGTCGGAAGAAACTATTCCAAGCGTGGGACTGGGAACCGTTAAAAGTTGTAAATGTCGAGCATAACTGCGACATTAATTTCGATAATAATAGATTCAATACCTAATTTCTATTTATTATTATGAATAAATAAGCTTGCCACAGTACTTCCATGATATTTATTTAAAATCATGTTATAAAACGATGATAGATTCTGGACAACTGATTTGGAGATTAATTAACAATTAAATAGCTTTTAATCCAAGAGTGAATACTTGATTTATTTTAATCTAAGAGTTTTATTGTTTTTTTAATAAGAAAAACTTGATATTGATAAGCGCTGAATATTCTTTATTTCACTACTCTTTTCCTTTTATTTTCTCAGATCTTAACTAGCCAAAATAAAACATAAAATTAACAATATTAAATATTTTCAAAATAAATAACTCAATCTTAAATAATGTTCAAAATCAAATATAAAATTGATAAAAAAAAATGTGTTAAAAGTAGAATATATATGATGATAAAATTAATAATATTTTTTAGAACTTTAAAAAATCATTATCTTATAGAGGGGGCTTGTTTGACATTGGATCAAGGAAAGAAGTCAATCTATGCGCATAAATGTTGCTCCAATAACTAAGGATATCCTTACTATAACACTTCAATATATAATTATAATTTTTCTATAAGATAAAGTAATAAAATATTATAATAGTCATATAGATTCATATAATTGTTTTATGTTCTAAGTATATTAAAAAGAATGGCATTACATGTAAAATCACCATTTATTTCTAACTCTGCTATCGAGTATATATTAAGAATTGAAAAATATAAGAAAATTATAAGGGGAAAAAATATGTGCATGAATGTCTCTATATATGAAACTCAGTTCAGTTAATCTAACGTAGATTTGGTTTGGTTAATCTAGGTTCATTTTGGTTTGGTTAATCATGAACCTGAATATATATCTGAAAATTTACACGTTCAGTTTGAATCCAATATGTCATCAAGTACAGTTACTGTACTTCTCATATACAATTCATGAGATAAGGTTCAGTTCTTAAGTTTATAGGTTTTCTTTAATATTTTTTGTTAAATGTTAACTAAAGGATAATTGAAAATTAAAGGATAAAATCATCAAAGTTATATGATTTAAAGTGTTTTTTAATTGAAAATATATAAAATAAATATTTTATTTTTATTTTTTAAAATTATTTTTAAAATTATTATATTAAATGGCCTGAAAATATATAAAAGAAATTTAAAATTAAAATAATTTTTAAATTTTTAAAAAACATGTTTTGAATTACATTCCAAACACTACTAATAAGCGAAAATGGATCAAGATTTCATTATATCAAACAAAGTGGATACACAATACAAGAGAGTCATCAACTAACTCAAATTAAGAACACAAATTCTTGATAATAAAGAGCTTAACACCAAGGAAAACGTACGAATCTTGATGTGTAGTGGCTTAAACAAGAATAAATCTCTTAATTTTTCTTGAAAGCTCATACATATATCATATAAATTGTCTATTTTGCACTTGTGTGTCAACAAATTTATGTGAGCTCAAAGCTATATAAAGAGTTTTGAATTTGAAGGTAAAGAGGTTTTTTTTTTCTTTACCTCTCCTAACTTTTATTTTTTGATTTATGTGAAGTGTTTAGAGTAATTTGTGCATGACTAATTCTCATAACTTACTAAATACCCTGCAAATTTAGTAGACATGTAAAACATTATAAAAATAACAGATATATACCAAAACTTAAATCCAGATACAGTGAGAAAAGACGAGCTTTTTTCACTACTAATACAAGCACTGGAATGCAAAAACATTAAACATGTTCTCTTAAGGCTCTTTCCCTCTTCAGTGAATGCTAAGTTAAGCACCATACTAGCATACTCTTTATTTTGGAATTCTTTCCGTGCACAAGAGCCTCGATTTCCATGCAATTATAGTCGGCAAAGATGTTTTTTTAAACACCATAACGAAAGTATTATCCGCTATATAAGAGTACTTGGAGATTTATACTAATAGCATGGTAATCGAAAAAAATGGCGTTCTGGGATCTCTGGTTCTTCAATGATGCTATCCGAACGGGACTCCTCGCTTCCCAAAAGAAACTTTATCCGGAACCCATCATTTAGTACTTCAAAAATTAGAATCAATCGTGGGCGGTGCAAAAAAACTAAAAATAGTAGAAAAAGAAAACACGAGGGAGTACAATCACTTGCAACAAAAACTGGGGAAGGCATGGATACCAGTGGACGATGTAAGGTACCATTTTTATATTTTTTCCAGGCAGTAGCTAGTTTATACCTGGCACAACACCGGATTCTACGAATGATTTTCAGCTTACCCATTTAGGGTTTCCTTTGATAATAACGAGGAAAGAACCAAAAATGAAAATACACAGGGTGCACACCATAGCAGTAAAAAAGAACACTGAGAGAAGCATAAAGCCGAGTAAACACAACCTTTTCAGATCCAAAGTCAACAATGAACACATGTGTGTGTGTGTGTGTGTGTGTGTGAAAGAGAGAGAGAGAGGAGAGAGACCATTGTAAATAAAACACGAAATTAACTTCGATATAACCCGGTTCCGGTAGACTTAAAGAGTTAAGAGGATATATAACATATATAATGATCAGCTTAATTTAACAAGATTTCCAAGAGGAAATCATGGTAACTTGAGCTAGATAATCTTTTGAATTGAAGTCTTATAACTAAACATTAACTAACTGAAAATCTTGTAGACGTTGCACCGAAACAAGACCTTAAACATTCTGGAACCTAGCAGCAGAGGCACTCATACGATCTGGGTACTGAAAAATGTTATCTAAATTGGAGTCCGGACCCATCTGATGATTGATCAATGGCATCTCATTACAGTGCGGAAGTTCATGAGAACTAACCCCCCTGTAACAACCCTCAATTAGCTGCCCCGACCTTATTCCTTGATGACCAAGATAAGGATCATGGTGCTCATTTTTAACAAAGTACTTCTTCATGCCCCTTCTCGACCCATCTAGTGACTGATTAACAGATACTATTTCAGACGTTGGTGCAGCTATTGACTCTCCAGAGCTTTCTGAAGACGCAATCTTGTCAGAGGTGTGTTTAGGGAAAAACCCTTGAATAATCTCTTGCAACAAACCAGAATCGGATGGTTCTTGTGGAAAAAATTCCAACTCCTCAGCTTTGGCGTCGGGCCTTTTCAGGTCTCCAGGAGTACTATAATTCTGATGAAACTCCATGTGCGGTAGAGTAGTGACAGTTGAGTCTGCTAAAGAGATATTAAATGAACTCGAAATAGTGTTAATAGAAGGATTCACAAAATAGCCACCTGAGAAATTGCTAGGATCAGAATTGGAGGACCCATTGATGCATGGAGAGTGATCAGAAAAGGGTTGGGGATGATTATGAGACGACGAACCCGAAGGGTAGTGAATGAAATCACGGAGAAAAAGCATGTTCAGAGAAGTACCAGCAACACTGTCACTACTCCTATGCGGTGGAGACCCACCAGCAGAGAAGTCACCAACATGAGGGTGACCAAGAAAAGAGCAATTTGAAGAGGATTTAGTATAGTGGCGAGAGGGTTGATGAGATGATTCTGAGAAGGTAAACGGAGGGGGCAAGTTATGAGAAGGGTCAACTGTTGCAGAATGAGCATCTGGGTACACGAAATTAGTCCGAGCCTTGAGACCACGCATTGCTAGAGCTGCATAATCATAGGCACAAGCAGCCTCCTCAGCAGTGTCAAAAGTGCCAAGCCAACGCCGTTCCTTAGACTGAGGATCCCTTATCTCGGCTGCATAACGACCCCATGGCCTCCTGCGGACGCCACGGTACCTCAAGCTCCCACCACTTTCTTTCAGTGACCTTTTGTTTGTTGTGGTGCTAGCCGTGTTGGTAGGTGCAGATTTATTCTGGAGATCCGCGATGATGGGTTCGTGCAGGATGGTTTCTAGTGTATGGCTCGGTATTCCGTCGAGCCTTCTAAGCGCTTCTTCCATAATTTAGGAACGCTTGAAGATGCGTGCTTTACAAATGAAATTGAAGAAGAAAGACAAACCGCTCGAATGGATGAAGGAGCGTGATGTCGGCGATTTCAAGGCTCTGCAGTTTAACACCTGGACTTCGGGATTTGCATAGTGTATTTATAGCTGGAGATAGCTCTAAAATATATATACATAGGGAGCTTGAAATTTGAAAGTGACGAAACTCATCGTGCTGCATGGTGCAGCACAAAAACGTTGATGTAAAAGACAGAAACGATTCATCTCCCCTCTCTGACCCCTTTTTTTCCTTTTAATTTGTCATTTTTTAGATAATAATGAAGCTAAAATATGTGTTATTAAGATTGATTAATGACGCAACCGACAGTTTGTTTATAAGCAATTGGTAATTTTGGTTTAAAATTTCTCTTATTTGATAAGTCAAACAGATTAGGTTTTCACTAAACCGCCATTAACTAAAAATACTTTCATAAATTATTGAAGTACGAGTCTAGTTTGGGGATGCTAGGGTTTTTATTTCAATCTTTTTTCAGCAAAGCTTTTCGTTTTTTCAAAGCATTTTTTCCGATTATTATTCCTTGTTTTTGTTTTTTCGGGGATGTGTCCCTTGAATAAGGTACTCCCTATGGAGGTACTCTGGACCACCCTACCCGTGTGAAAGGACACTTTTAAAGAAGAGGGTTATTGCCATTGCTTCGTCACATTCAGTATGTAAATAGTATTACGTTAAGTATTAATTACTATGGTGTTTTTTCAAAAAAAAAGAAAAAAAAAGAAATTGAAGTTAATCCGATTGCTCTCACTCGAGTTTAACAGGTTTAATTAAATTATAGATTGGTTTGCTTGGATCACTGTAATTTAATTAGATTAACTCTCCATTTACTTTAAAACCAAACTATCCTGAGCCAAATGTTTTTCCCGAGCCGAATTCTAAATTATTAAATCCCGAGTCGATCTTGATAATTATTACAATTAATAAGCATTCAAAATATAATTAATAAAAGATTAAGTATTCTCTTAAGAAAATGTAAATGGGAGAATTGTTTTTCTTTTATCATGTTGATGGTACAGAGTATTTTAATGAATATTTGTTTTATTTTATAACTTGCTTTTTAAATTTATCTTCCCTTAAAAAATATTAAATTAATTTTTTAAAATGTTTTCCAATGACTTGTATATCTTGTTGTTAAAAAATATATTATTTTAATATATTTTTAATTAAAAACTTTTTAAAAATTATTATATATAATAATATCAAACACATACTTAATACTATATATATATATATATATATATATATATATATATAGTATTTGTAATTATAATAGCGGTTAACTTTTAAAATATTTATTATTTGAAAATATATTAAAATTAATATTTTTTTATTTTTTAAAATTTATTTTAATATTTGTATATTAAAATAATATAAAACCATAAAAAAATCATTTAAAACAAAAACAAATTCAAAGATTTCAAAAACTCTTTTGAACGTAAGAACAAATCCACTAACAGTAAATTACTTTTTTTTTTTTGGAAAAAGTATTGTATGCAGTAAAAAGATAATTATGCCCACACAATGTTATGGTCGGATTTATTTTTTCTTTAACTTAAAATAAATGTCCTGACATTGCTAAAAAAAACCGTGAGGGGATTGTTTTGATGTGAGTGGTCAATTTAGTGGGATTATATATATATATATATAATTTATTTAAAATAAATATTTTAAAATAATATTTTTTAATAAGTAAAATAGTAATAATTATATCAATTCAGATTAACCTAGATTAAATTGTTAATTCACATACTAAGTTATAATAACATAATAACTTCATGTAAAGCGAATCAAATCAAATCATAAAAATCAATATTTTATAAATTTAATATTAATTGATAAAATTAAAAAGATAATTAAAAAATAACTCAGGTTGATTCAAGCTAACTTGTCAAATTCATGATTCTAGTTATAAGATCAAGATAATCTAATAAAAAAATAAAAATAAAAATAAATTATGAAATTTAATTATCAATAAACCTAATATTTAGGTCAACTCAGGTTTATCTAGGTCAACTTGCTAAATCTACATCTTGAGTTTTGGGACGAGAATAACCTTTTAAAAAACAAATCAAAATAAAATCATGAAATATTATTCCTATTAATTTAATATTGAATGATGAGACTGAGAAGAAAAAAAAAGGTTAACTAAAAAAAAAACTCGAGTTAGTCGAATTAACTTATCAAAATTATAATCTGTGTCACAAGTTTAAAATAACTTCATTAAAAATAAATTGAAAAACATTATGCAGTCTAATCTCTAATAAACTTAATATTCAAATAAAAAATAAAAAAAAATAAATAAAAAGAACAATATTTAGTGAATAGTGTTATTTGGGGATGAAAATAGAAAAACCTCCTCCTCCTTTAATATTTTTACTAGATCATTGATCCACATTACACGACAAGTCATGTTATAAGTCAAATTTTTTTTGAAAAAAAATTATTTAAATATTATTAATATTGTTTTAGCATAAAAAATTAAAATAATGTAAGGTTTAACATAATATAATTTTATTGACTTTGCAAATCAAAAGGCAACCCATACTAAAACATACTTTGACTATTTTTTTAATATTATAATTTTTTAATATTAAGATAACAATATATCATATTAACCCGGGTGAATTTATGTTAACATATTAAATTTGTGACCCGAGTTATGAAATTAAGATAACCTAATACAAAACAAATTGAAACAAATCATGAAATCTAATTTGTAATCAAACATAATATTAAATTAAAAAAATTAAAAAAATTAAGTTAATCAGATTAACCTATTAAAATTATGACTTGAGTCATAAAATGAAAATAACCTATTATCTAGTCACGAGATATAGATAATCACTTAAAACAAAATAAAAAATAATCCAAATTTAACAAGAGTTTAAATCTCAAAACCTGCGATCTTAATTGTAATACCAAAATATGCATATAAAAAAAATGTAAAAACATACAATGAAACTCAATTCTTAATTGATACAGTGTTATATAATAAAATAAAAAAATTAATAAAAAAATAACCTGAGTTAACTTGGGTTAAGTTGTTAAAAATTATTTTTACTTAATGAAACTTAAATAACACAATAAAATATAAACAAAATAAATAATAAAATCTAATTTTTAATTAATTATATTTTTTAAAATAAAATTAAAAAATAATTAATTAAAAAAATCTAGATTCATGTCATTGTGATGTGAAAACTTTATAAAAAATAAATATAATATTAAATAAAAAAATATTGAAAAAAAAAATAAAAAAGTAAATTATTAACCACATAAACAGTGATTTAAAAGGAGCAGTAAATTATCTTCGACTGTTTCCACTTTCCAGGAGCAATAAAGAGCCGGGAGTGGGTTTGACGGGAAAGACTGTTGTCTTTTTGGGGTTACTGAGAACCTCATCATAGATACTAGTAGGGATGTGGTTTGAACTCTAGAGTTATAATTTCAATGTCTTTGCAATTATTTCTACAATATAATTTCCATTGCCATGAAAAAAAATGGTTTTCCTTTGAAGTTCTGCCCCCTGTACCCTGGAAATTTTGAAAAAGAAAGCACAAGTTTGGAGTTTTTTTTTTTATATATATATATGTAATATTTGTTTTTTAAAGCATTTTTTATTTAAAAATAAATTAAAATATCTTAGAGAAAGTTTTCTAAAAACATTTTTAAAACATGAAAATAACAAACAAAATATGTGTCCCCGTTGATATTATTATCTAGCAATAAAGGACTCAGTGTTTTCAGGCTAAGGAGGTGAGGCTGCTAACTTATTTGCTCCTGAAACCATGTACGTCCATATCTCCATCAAATATCTAAGTGAATAGGGTATGTTTAAGAGTGTAATAAAATGTATTTTTTAAAATAGATTTTTGTTTAGAAATATATTAAATTAATGTTTTTTTTTAAAAATATTTTTAATATTAACATATTAAAATAACCATAATAATTTTTTTTTAATTTTAAAAATACAGTTGAATCAGAACATGAGAAGTTAAAAACACAGTATGGTGCTTAATTATCAGTATGAATGATGACGCTGGCGGCTCTCAGAAGTTGTTTATCCCGCTTTGGTTTTGGTTTCCCTGTGCTCTCCTTGAATCTAATTTTTCTGGCATATTTTTGCAACTTTAATTCTTATTTTGTCCGTGCCTTATTGAAATTGCGTTTGTAGCCGTGAGTATTTGTTAAAATTGCTATTGATTTAAAAATATTTTTAAATAAAAATATTAAGATATTATATAAATTATACATTAAAGCATTACTTAATAATTAAAAATTTTAGATTAAGATAATTGTTAAAGAATCATTTTATAAAAAATACTTAAATTTTCAGGTAGAATACTTTTTTAACAAGTTATTAAATTTTAATGATCAAATAATTATAAATTTAAATTTTATCAATTTTATTTTTTTAATTAATAACACAGTATAACACAATTCTATACAAATTTTAAATTTAAATAATTTTTATTTAGGATGTTATGTTAGAAAAAATTATATAAATTATATTTATTAAATTGTTTTGTTTGAAAAATACTTGTAGAAAACTTTCTCCAAGATAGTAATTAGCATTAGGGATGGTTAGGGTTTCAAGAACCAAGGATTTATGTTCACATGGACTTGTCTGCCTTGTGTTTAATAGGGTATTGAAGTGATGAGATTTTAGGTTCTTCTGGCAGATGGAGACTAAAGTCGTTGTGTTATGGGGCTGTACCCTTAAGTCAGAAAAAGTAGGGAAGATGTCTCCTAATTTAACCAAAAGTATTCTTCGTTCTCTCCTTTCTTCTTCCATCGTTCATCTAACTGAGCCTTCAATTACAACCAGCACAACTCCCTTCCTTACTCCTTCCATGGCTTCCCAAATCCAAAGCTTGAAAGTTAAAAACTTCGCTGGCATCCTAATTGCTTCGGTTCCATCAGTAAAGTCGTTTATGGCTTCCTCTTTTAATTTCCCAGTTTCAAGTTATTTTATGTTTCTGTTTCTTTCATGAAATAGAAGGATGAAAAGAGAAATGGAGAAAATATGGTTTGAAAAACTATATATTTAATGTGTGTGTTTTAAATCCTGTTTATAACTAAATCCTTTAATTTTTCGGTTTCGTATTATGGAGAAAATATTGCAAGGCGATTTAGTTTTTTTATGCATTTTTTCATTAAAAAAATCTTTTTTTTAATTCATGTATTTTTTTTCTAATTTTGACAACAAAACAATTTATTCAAGAATAAATATTTGAATTAAAAAGGAAAAAAATGCATACTCTTAATAAAAAAAATCCTAAATTTTGATTAGATGAAAAAAATCCATCAGGAAAAAACGTTTGTGGAACCAATCAGCATTCCTAGTAATAACTTATTTTTTAAGGAGTATAGAAAAAAATTTCTTAATTAAATTATTAAATAAAATTTTATAAATATTTTTATATTATTTTTTTAACATGCCTACTCAAATAAAAGTTTTTGAGATTCGAAATCTGCATGCCCATTACTACCCTGGATTTCTTTTAATTGATTTAACAAGAGAAATGAGTGGTGAGCTGTAGTTCAGTTATTAGAGGATTAAGAGAGAAAAAATACTCTCTGTGCAAATTTACCTCGTTTGGAATTATAATTTTATTTTTTAAATAATGTTTAATATTAAAATAAATATCAATAATATTTTTTTTATTTTATAAAAATATTTTTAATATTAGTATATTAATATATTAATTAAAAATAAATAAAAAAACATTTTTAATTTTTTTAAAATATTTTAAAAACATAAAAATATATAAGTAATCATAATCGTTACAAAGCTTAATTATGAGACGAAATAATAATATATTATCCTCCCCGCATGCTAAGATTACCTTGCAAGATCATTTTCAACAATTAATTGCATGCAATTCCCGAACATGAATCGAAAGTTCAACCGATCGATCGAAATGCATGCAAAGTCAAAGTAATTTCTTCTTCAATTTGTAAGTGAAAGATTTGCATTTTGAATCACATCCGGACGTGCTTGCTACCCGTTCGTATCAGTCATGCTGGCTATGGAGATCCTATCACCATGCAAATTGCTGATATATAATTCTTGAAGAACAGATCCGATGGCTTCACTCTTTTATCCAGTTTCTCAGGTGGGCGATCATACTACTGTTCCTGTCACGTCAAAGAAATCTAATAATGCACGAGAGAGAGAGAGAGAGGTTCCTACTTACGACGGTGAAGGGGTATTAATTTGAAGGACAGAGACGCCAATCCAGGAAAGAAGAGCTTCGAGATTTTAACCACAAGAAGAGAGATCTTGTCAGAGAAAATAGAATCAATGAGTGACCAGCTTTTTCATACAGAAGATTCAAAGACTTCGTGCCATGCCTGAGAATGTAAAGATATTAATACTTTATTTGTAAATGTAATTTAAAATAATTTAAAAATATATTAATTTAAAATAAAAAATTAAATATTTTTAAAACCAAGTGACAAACACACCCTAAAACAGGATGCAGGGAATGTCTTAAATTGCCTTCCATGCCCTATCCAGTCTCTCACTGTCGAAAATTATTTCCACAGTAGCTAAAATACTGTTTAATTACTGTTCGAATGTTGATTTTATAAGATACAAACGGGAGAATGCACATATAGGCTCTAGTTGAAGAGACACCATCAATTGAAGTACACTAATCAGACATGTCTAATAAACATTTCAGTATAAATGTTCTTAATTTTTTTTTTTATGTTTATTGGTTACATTCTTCAGATTCATAAAATTATATTAAAAAATGTATAATTTTTCCAATTAAATAAACATCTAAAAGGCATGAGTGGTGTTTAAGAATGTTCGATAGTAATCAAACACACTTATGTATTTTTAATAATTTATTTTGGTTATCAAAATTTTATTGTGTGAGATTTAATCTTAATTGAAGGGCTTGTTGTGTATGAATTTTGGATCAAAAGTGAAATTAAAATAAAAAAAAGACAAATAAAAGAGGCATTAAATAGTGTGATAAAAATTGTATGAAAAAAAATATTTAAATTATTGATATTTAAAAATAACACAATATATATAATTTAGATTCTGATAAATTTTAAAAATTTAATTTTGTTATACAATTTAGGATGGTTAGATTCCAGCAATAAAAAACAAATCACCATTTACTCCATTTCTAGCATCCGAAATGATTTTTTTTAATATTAACGAGTTTCATGGGACATGAGAAACTTTATAATGATTGTTTAGAGTCTTTGTATTGCATGAAAAAATAGATTTAATCTAAGAAATTCATAACTAAATCAATTTGATTTTGATTTTTTTGACTTTTTTTTAATATTTAAAATTCATAAAACGATTTGTGGGTGTTAGTGTTGGTGAGGTTTTCTTCGGTTAAAATAGCTTAAAAATTAAGTTTTTTGACTTAAAAACTAGCTGCTCAATTTTCTGAGTATTAATATAGTGGCCAAAATTTAAGTTTGCAGATAACACATTATTTTGTTTTTTCATAAAATATTTTTCCACCTATTTTTAAAAAATAAAAAATTCCAAGATCATGAAGGCCCACCAATGCTTCGAGGCTCTTCATTTTAGTGCCCTGGTTGTACTGGGTTATAGGCTCGCGAGTCTTAAGAGTTTTTATTTTTTTAAATTAATTATACATTTAAAGAAAAAAAATATCAAGCTCAATGCTTCTAGGTTTTTCATTTTAGTGTCCCGGTTGTACTAAGTCATAGGCTAGCAAGTTTTGGGGGTTTTTATTTTCTTAGATTAATTATAAATTTTCAAAAAAATTTATCAAGCTCGATTGAGTTTATGATTCAAATCATGGTTTTGATGAATTAAGCCATTACAATTAAATTATTTTTTTTTGTGAATATTGCTTCCTTATTATTATTATTATTATTTGAATATTGCTTTTTTTTTTCCTTTTTTTCTGTATATTTTTTAAAATAAATATACATTTCAATTAATATCTCTCAATTATGCTTGTTTAACCTATTTTGGATAGAAATTATTTTTTTAATGGTGTTGTGTATATTTAATTTTTAAAAATATTTTTAATTTTTTTAATAATTTTTTTATATATAAAAAAAATTGTATGTATAATTATTTTTTATAAAAAAAGCATCTTTATTTGTAACGGAATGTGAGTAAAATAGTTAGTAATTCTTCTAACAACATTAACTATCAATTATTGGTAGTGCTCCATGTACAATCCCACAACCTCACAGCAAAAGAAGATATCAAATCGGATGTAAATCATTAAAAAGTTATTTATTACGAAATAGAAAACTCTCATTTAAAAAAGTAAAAAAAAATACCAACCTTCAAATCAAAATCACTTTCCCTTTTTATATTATCAGTATTTTTATTGAAAAAAATTCTTCTTGCCTTTTGCATTTCATGTTGCGTAATGTTTTTTATTATTTATTTGTTAATTATCTTAACCTTTTTTTTTTTCATGCATGTGAGTTTCATGTGTTTTTAATAGATTTATTAGCAAAACCTAATGAAAAAGTGGAAATCTATACGAACAATAGTTTTACCATTGAAATATAAAAAATCTTCAAGAGGTGTCAATCAAAAGAGACAATACTTCAGGGGGCTTTGTACGAATTGATCGTGAAACTCCATGAAAGTTTTTTGAGCAACCAAGATTAAAAAAAAAAAAATCTAAGACAAAAAGAAGAAGAAGAAGAGAAGTTACTGTGTGAATCAACCATGATCTCTCTCATAATCTGTAATGCATGTCTAATTATTTTTAGTTTTTTTTAATATATGTGTGTTTTTTATAGAATAATTTTATATTAGTATTATATGTGTTTACTTTTATTAATTTAATTAAATAAAATAGTGTAGTGTGATTGAAATTCCTGATCACTGAAATTCAAATTTTAATCTCATATAACAAAAATAAGTTGCAAAATAAAACTTTAAAATTAATTCTAGATTGATCTCTTGGAATACATTTTATGTAGAAACCTCAAACTTAATTCATCTTCTGTCTTGTTTTCAACTTGATATCAAAGCTGTTGGATGGTTACTTCTTCTTCCGCTCATGTTCTTCCTTCCTCCACCACCTAACTTACCTTCCAACCCCATTATTCGTTCTGCATCAAACTCACCTCCACAAATTATTTAACCTCGAAAACGTCGACCCAATTTGTTCCTATCCTCAACATAAAAAAACTCACTAGTTTTATTAATGGCATCGGTATGAGGAATCCTGAACTCTGCAACTTCTATTTCTGAAATCAATTCTCGCACTTGATGCTTGGTTTCAACACGATCAGACTCTCATGTCTTGCCTGCTTTCTTCCCTTTCTGAGGAATTTTTATGGATGGACTCACTTCTTCATTTACTATATGGAAAGCCTTAGGGGCTGTCGTTGTTTCAATGTCCTACACGAGGCAATGCATGTCAGCTGCATATTCAGTTGTGGAAGGCTCCTAGGAATGATCTTTTAGTTTCTCAATATCTTTGTACGATGAAATCAATCTCTGATGAATTAGCAGCTGTTGGTAAACCTCTCTCTTCTGCTGAGTTTAGTGCAATTACTTTTCATCAATTTCCAGGTGAATTTCGAAATAGAGTTGCCACACTACCTACTAGATCAGAACTGGTCTCCTTTTATGAGTTTCATAGCCTGCTTGCTTCTCATGAGATCCCTCTCGATAATACCTAAGAGTTTCACAATTGAAGCTAATTTGGTTCAGAAGGCCACCGCCCATTCTTTCCAGGCACAAAATGCCTTTTCTACTCCGAATACCAGCGACAAGTTTTCTGGGAATTTCATTAAGCTCTTTTAACAATGCATTCCCTACAAGGAGAAATAATAGAGGCCATATCAAATCTGTAATGTGAGAGTTCATGGTGCTATTACCTAGAAATTCCGATATGTTCCTTCTTAGAACCGCAAAAATGGTGGCTCTCCATTTCCGTTGACTCCACCTAGTGCCAATTTCTCTACTATCTATAGTCCTCGAGCCTGGTATCCTGATGCAGCTGCAAAAACCATATCACACCTTATTTGAACATTCTCAACATAATTTATAGATACAAGAGTAAAAGATAAGTTCTTGATGCAGGCTAGCTCATCTGATAGTTCTGGACGTTCTGTTATGGACATGCTACTGATAGATTATGCAGAAAGTCTAGCATATTCGTATATAAACCAGTGGGATATATAAAGCTAATCTTAAGAAGTGAGATCTTCGTGTCAAACGAACAATGTGATGGTAACTAGCAAAGCTTGATTGAGTTAATTTTATTATTTTCCCTTTATTTTTTAGATTTTTACCTTAATTTTAAATTTTATGTTGTGTTTTTTATTTTATTTAAAATTCTGATTTTGCTTGCTCGTAAAAAGATTAGTTTATCGTAAACCCTTAAAAGAACCAAACTACATTAGAGAGAAAAAAAAATAGTAAGAAAGTGTGAAAAATAGCCAATTCTATCTTCTTTTTTTGTTTGTTTTCTGTTTTGTTCTAAGCTAAGGCGATCAAAGAACACTGCATACAAGCATATCCTCCCATACATCAACATTCAACAGTGGTACATGAATCATAAATGGGTTCTAGTAAAAGAGATAAGATAATTGACATCCGCGAGAATATCTGCCATTATAACGGGGGACCCTCAAAGAGATTTTTCAGCGGCATGAATCGCGATTCAAAGTAAACAGAAAGTGGATGAGGATAAGAAGGAGATTCACCTATGAGGGAAAGACGGGGTCCTATTGATGGTATTTTCTTTTACGGAGTGGTTGAAGCATTATCAAAAGTTAAAGCACCTGCAGGTGGGACGTTGATGGTGATGTTTAGCGCTCCCGTGAAATGATATAGAGAGACATATCATTTCCTTCTACAAGTTTCAAACACAATCCATAGCCCATCACCTTTCTTATCTTTATCCATTTTAATCTCCCAGCATCTTCCAAATCTCAATCTTCAGCCTTTCATTTGGAGGTAAATAAAGGCTCACGCTACAAGAAGTTCGTTGATAGAACTTTCATGGCCATATAATCAGGATATCCTTCTGTGGTTCAAGACATTCAATATTTCGTTTATAGTTTTTGTTTGATATGTCAATATATACCAGTCCTGAATTATTTATATCAAGTATTATTACCTTCTTATGTTTATATGGCATTGACTCAAGTCTCAGGTTGCGGGACCTCACAGAATGGAGAGAGGGCAGATATTCAACAAGGTCATGAAGGTAGAGGTTCCATCAGAGACTGAAAGAATGTCGAGTGGTGGCACAAAGTTTACTTCCGGGCTTCAAAGACAGTCAAGCGCTACAAAGAGCAATTGCCTATGCTCTCCAACCTCCCATGCTGGTTCTTTCCGGTGCAGGTTACACCGTGCCCCGAGCCTTCAAAGAACCAAAAGCATTGACTCTGCTTCTCAGCGAGACTCTGAAACTAAGATCAATACGACAGCTGATGGCGCGAGCAATTTAAACACAATTGAGGCCCAGTAATTCACATGAACGTACTGATGTACACCTGTAAGTGTGCGACTGCAGTTGTTTGCTAGCATGGCGGTCTTGAAGTTGTACATTTTCCATTTTCCATTTTCCTTTTCTTTTTCGTTTCTTATTGTATAAATAAGATGTTACCTGTTTCTACATCTCTTTTGCGTCTCTCCCTCAGATCAGGAAAAGAAGAGGGGTTCTGCAGGTAATTGCTGCATGTCTTTTTACACAAGGCGAACCTAAAAGCTGGTTTTGACAATACACTGGTCAGGATTGCAAGGAAAAAGTTCTTGTTAGCAAGTAAATGGAATGAACTAGTAGTTTTTGTTATAGTCGGTATCCAGGCTATTCACCAATATTTTCAAGTAATTCTGATCAGATTAAAGAACCACAGGTGTTGGAAGCAGAATCCTTTCTCTATCTTGGATTTTATGAACAATCGAACCAGTAGAAACCAAATCAGCAAAATGAACCCTGTCTCTTCACATGGTAACAGGGTCTACCTTTCATTCATTCCTGTCCAGAAACCCGGTACATATTTTCCATATTAGTGCCCCATTGGGAAGACCAGCATTAGGAGTAACGGCCAACATCAATCAATCATCCTATGTGTTTTTTGAACGCTAGATAATCTGCTTAGACCTCAATTCATACTCGTTGTATAATTCGATTACTAATCTTGTGATCTCCTAACTATTGAAGTGTAACCTTGAAGCTAATAAGATGCCTGTTTAGATCTGATAAGGTTTCAGCAATGGACTCTAAACAACGTATAAATAGATTATACTGATCTACCTTTTACGCCAGAATTGAAATTCATTCTGCAAAATGGTGTGCTTGTGAGAAAATAAAAGCAGTAGATGAAATGGTCCAAACTCCTGGCATCATCAACAGAGAATTGAAAAAGAAACAAGACTTTGAAAGGAAAAAAAAAAAAAAACATTGGAAGCTTCATTTGAGGATGAAGCTCAGAACCGTCAATATGCAGCATGGAGCTGGCTACAGAGTGACTCAAGAAATATCCAACTGTAGATAACCTTGAAATGGATTTAGCATGAAGATATGCTACCAAGCACGACCCCAACCCATACATGGTCACGCTCATGCCTGCACAACCCCGTAAAATATTTTATAGAGTGCTGTTGCAACCTGATTTCTTGAATACCGGTGAGAACATGCATTAGAATTGAAGCCCAAGAACAGGACACGTTAAATGGAAAAAAGAGCATGAGGTGTGAAGTTTTAACCTCGAATATAAAATTTCAGGTCCTGGAGCACAAGTGTTATGTTTTGCTTACATTTTTTTACTTTTGTCCTCCCACCTATAGTTTGTTTGGCATGTGAAATCTAGCAGGTATGTGGCTGTTTATTTGACCATGAATGGTTAGGAATGAATGATAATGGTGATCCCTAAGGTCTTCTCCATGCGCATAATTAGATTGGAATGGGACGACAGAATCAATCATTTCTCCGTTTACTTATCTTGAGCAATTGACAAGCAACATGTTCTGTTGTGGAAATTTTCAATGATGGACACACCAATGCTCTCTAACTGACTCGCCTTCATAAGTTCTGCCTAACCCTTTTTACGAGGCAGTTGCTGCCCACTATAATCGTCGTACAACAAACCTTAAACTACCGAAGAAAGAAGGAAACCCTAGCACCGATTTTGACACTAGTATGAGTATTTTTGTAGATTAGAATAGCTCCAAATTGCTTGCTGGTATTAGGCTTCATGTATATGTCTTGTTGGTCACTGATTTTTTAGTGAAATTATGTGTCCTTCATGGGGACGATTTGAAGCTTAACAAGTCATCTTTGTTTAGTTGTTTTGGTGACAAGCAAACTTGCAGGAAAAGTTTCCTGACCAACTAGAATCAGACTAGCATGATTATTCTAATGGGTTCCAACAACAACGGATAATTATTAGCTAAAAACAGATAAGCAAACCTCGAATTCCTACACAGGAAGAACAATACAAAGTCAGACGAAAATAATCGAAAACTAATCGCAATCAATGAAGAGGTGAGAATCCAGTGGGATGAAAGGAGACAAAGGCAGATGTTGCAGATTTATAGACAAACTCAAGAACATTGGTCCCAGAATTGTTGTTCTAAATCTAATTAAGAGTCCTTATTTCTTCTAGTACCCACAATGAGATCAACGAAAAGATATTCATTTTCTCTCTTGTCCTCAAAATTTTCTTTCTTATTATATGAGATTACATAGCAAATGCACATTATAATTTTTTTCCCTTCTCAGCTACACATTACAAGGCATTTCAAAAGAAGAAAAAAAGAAAAAAGACAGTGTGTATGTTACACTTTAAATTACCATATGCTTCTGGAAGTTGACAAAATTCACCTAGTTTTTTTCACTTGTATTTCTATTGATGGACAAGAACTTACTGAACATCCTTTTTGGTCGTGTAGGAAGAGCACAGAAAGACTTGAACTTCGAAGTTCTCCCGAGCCCTTCTGATTGCAGATCACTTTCATTTAAATCATCTTCAGCCAATTTCATCCGTAGTGTTGAAACCTTAGATTTTGGTGTTCTAAGGCCTGAAACACTCCATTGGTCATCTGCCGGAATGCTAGTAGTCGTGCTTAATGCAGTTGCTGGCCTTGAAGGATCGATATTGTGTGCAGCAAGTAGTGCTTTGATGTTGCTAGGCAGCTCGGTGACTTTGCCACTACCCATGGCTGCTCTAGCTTGCTCAAAAAAGAGAACTTGTACCACCACCCTCAGTGGGAGTAACTCATTCTGTGCGGCATGCATGCAGGCTTCAACAGATAGTTTCTTGCAGTCTAGGGTTCTGCACAATCGTTTTCTTTCACTCTTGTTTAGGTCTGGATGTGTCTGATGTTCGTTCATGAAAATTGTCACCATGTACCCATCTTGAGTTGGTAATTAAAAATGGCTAATTCTATAATACGTCAAGCAATTGACATAAGGTAAGGGGGCTAATTTTGTGACCAGGTGAAATTCATATTTTGTCAAATATCAAAAGATGAACCCCTTCATTGGTCTTGGAGTGGCAATTCAATACATCAAAAGATTATTAACAATAATAATTCAATGCTAAATTTGTCAGATCAGCCTAATCCTAACTGTCAAATACTTGTGCGCTTGACACATCCAGAGGTCAAGAGAGTTGGTTATCTAACAGACAGCGGGGACCTAAATCCTAGAATATTATAAAGAAACCTAGAAATCTAGTCAGAGGGTGAAATATGTCCTAACATTGAAATGCCATGAGTTATGGATAATTTTGCTGACTAAAATAATATGAAATTGTAATTTTACCTTGAGATAAATGTCAATGGCCCTGTAGAGATCATCATGATCAAGCCTTGAGAAATCTGGAATGGCCTCAGCAAGTGCGATGAATTTTGAAAGAGGCAAATTCACATCTCGGGCAATCTCTTGAAGATAGCCATCCACAAGCTTTGCCACCTTCAACTTTGAGCTATGTGATGCTGAAGAAGACCTCCTGCTCTCTTGAAACGCCAAGACAATATTCTCTGCTGACCGCGACCTTCTCCTTTCAAACCCCAGCTTGGATCTCGGAGGGCTAGTGGGAGGACTCTGCCCTTGTACCATGAACTGCTCCAATATGGTGATGACTAAGTCTACATCATACACTGTACTGTTTGCATATGAGATAGAGGGTATTAACAGATCCCTAACTGTTGCTTCCTCCATTTGAAGTGCCACTCTTCTGGCCAATTCCATCTTTGAAGATGAGGAGGCATCAAGAATATTGGCTGCTTTCAAAAGTTTGAGAAGGAAACTGCAAGATACAGCACCTTTCTCTGCTGGGAGTAAGCTTACTATTGATTCTAGAAGCACCCTATGCTTTGAAGTTATCTCATTGGTTGAGTCTGAATCCGAGTCAGATGCTACTTGCTTACTAACATTTCTTTCTCTTGATATGTTAGGAAGCCATCGAGCTGCGTAAATTTTCAAGGCCTCCCCTATGAGACTAGATGGCATCTTTCCACCGGACTTGACTGCTATCATGGTTCTCCAGTACAGGTCTATGCCTAATTCTGCCATATCTTCAGCCCACCACCCTTTGCTTGGCGGTTTATGTCTCTGGCTCTCCGCTCCATTACAAGACTCGTCATCTCTTTCTCTTCTAGAGTAAATGTGCGACAAACTCACCTTTGATGGATGAGTTAAGACTTTAGAGGCAATCGCTTCAATGCATCTGCTTGTTATTCCAAGGTCTTCTGACCACGAAGAAAATTCTTTGGTGCTCTGTAAAGTGACAATCGAATCTTTCCACCCATGAAGTATGCAGGAATTGAAGAAAACTTCAAGCTTGTATGTTAGGTTTCCCTTCTCTACATCCTCTGTCATCTGCAGGTATTCCGCAGCACATCTCACAGCAACTATGTTGAAGGCACTAAGAGTGATTGTAATACCATAACAGAACTTTGCGCAGAGTTCAAATGCCTCAACCCCACCAGGAAAATCAGGGAGTTGGACTATATGGTGTTGTGAGGTTTCAGGGGATTCAGAGCACAGTCTCTGTAGGCGCAAACACTTGGAAAGCAGAGGAAACTGCAAAAATCAGCATCAGGAATACTGAAATTATAATCCAGACGAATCGGAGGAATAGATGCCATGATCAATATCCTTTATTCCAAATCTTTTGTAAAAGAAAACTTAAGGACTTTACCTACCTTGTGAAGCAAATATCTACTCCCTTTCACTTGAACTATAAGGTCACTGGAAACTTCAGAGGAGACAGACCTGCATTGCGAAATTAAATTACTGTCATCTTTCCTTCAGGATATACGTCATCTGACATTATCAGCAGCCTATTGAATGATTCCTAATTTTTTTACCTGACAGCCTGAGCAGTGTAGAACGTGTCCGGTCGGGATCCGAGTTTCATGAACTTCATGACTAATCCTTTTTATTTTCTTCTTGATTATGTGTTCATCAAATTGCTTTTTAAATATAGCAGAATCAGATAGACCTCACTTCTTCACCAACGTAAGCTTCCCATTCAATGCATGAGAAGCCCCAAAAGGTCCCTTCTTCAACAGCAAGCGAAAGATGATCTCAGAAGAAGAAGACAGAACTCAATAAGACAACCTGCTTCCTGTACAAAGTTTCACTACTACTTAGGAAACCAGCAAGTTGTTATTCCAGGCAATCAAAACCTTTAATTTTCATCAATTCAAGAGGGGAGAGTGAGAGAGAGAGAGAGAGAGAGACTAGAACAAAGGAATGGATACCTAGAGCTTTTATTGTGGGTGTGATTAACAATATCTGAGTGTTATATATATATAGAATTACTTGCGAAAATCATGAATAATGAAGCAAACCCTGAAGATGAAACACTCCAATGTCCATGTCCCTTCCGTCAAATTCTATACCCCATATGATTTGGACATGCAAACAAAGAACCAAAGTGCTGCAATGCCGCCAAGCCCAATCACCCCTCAAACAACAGCTTGGTAAAAAAATACCAAAACCAAGATTGTGGAATTAGAAATTAAGAGTAAGAATGTACATTAGTAGCTTTACTTTAACTAGAAGGAAGACACATGCTAATAAATAAAGAATGGAAGTAAAATATAAAGATTGCAACCTCAAATCTAAGGTTCTTCTTGATATGCTCAAACAAGTATAAACAGCCAATCACTCACAGCAAGACAGGACCTGAAATATGAAAATCTGTGAACTAAAGCACTGCTAATGTATTTTTTGTTTTGTTTTTGTAACTAGGACTAGAATGTGGAGAGTTTGAGGCAAATTTTCCATGGGCATGCCAACGAGCAATGAGAAAAGGCGATGCCCACGTGCTTATCCTGCACCCACCAGTGCCCTTCGCTCTCATCATTGCCACAACATTTTTTTTTTACTGTACCTCCTCTTTGATTATTTTAGTCAAACACTATTTTAGACGCAGCATCGTACGCCTCTCAAATTACTTTTTTAACACCCAAAAAGGTAATTATTCCAAAAAAAATAAAAAATAAATGAAAAGGAGCAATTAAAAAAAATGAATTGTGCTTCCATTTTTCATGTAAGAGCCAACGAAAACAGGGGCGGGGAATTTTGCTAAAAGAAAAAAAGAAGATTATGTTCATCACTATCAGTGTTGGGATTAACCATTTTCTCTTCTGTTGGGATTAATTTTTGTTTTAAATCATTCATGCCATGATTGGGATATCCATAAGAAAATAATTCCATACAATCCAACGACAAATGCCCTTTTGTTCTAATTTTGAACATTTTTCTAGCATTTATTATGGTCCATGACCATGAAAGATCTGTATACCATTGGTGAAATGAAGAAACAAAACGTTTTTACTTCATGCATGCAGAGTTAAGTTAATGCTACGAGGCGAGGGAAGGCCTTCCGGGTCGTCAAGGTTTCATAAATGAAACGCGAAAATGTTTCCTTGTGCAGTTAAGGGTCATTTTCAAACCAGTCTTGCATTGGATTCTAACCGGTTTCCATTTCTTCCTTCCCATCTTTCTTTAATGTTTTGAGTACTCTGATTATTACAAGCACTGATATTTATGGGAACATGGGCCATCCATAGTTGATTGATCTCCAAGCCTACGAATGATGATCAGCATATGATGTTATTAGCATGTAAGACTTCAACACTTGCACTGTTTTGTGTTTCGCAATGTAGTTTTGATGTTGTGGTTAAAAAAAAAACAGAAGTTATAAATTATATATATATATATATATATATTTAAAAAAAGATAAAACTATGGTAGTGTTTATTAATTAATCATATATTTTTAAATATACCACCATGCAAAAATACACACACCTTAGTGCAAGTCAATGCAGCAGAAGTAGTGATATTGTTTATCTAAAGTTAGCAACCTAGGAGTCATATGAATAAATAATATTGTGATTAATTTTGAGAAATGGGTTAGATTCTAATCAACCCCTATCAATTCCTGGGTAGGCTATATATAGGCATTAGCAGCATGACTTCGTGAGCTAAGCTAATTAACCTTGATTTCCAGCTAAACTGGTGTACTTCCATGAAATTACTGAAGGGATTTCTTTTCTTTTTTTTATTGACTTTATAGTCTTTCAATGGGGAGATAGGCATCATCAGTGTTTGAAAATTATAAAAGCAAAAGTAAAATATAGAGAGCAAATCTACTCTCTTAAGCACTGCTACACAAAGCTGATTGATTATAAGATGATCTTCGCAAAGATAATCTAGAATCCTTATCTTTTTTTAAAAAGCTCACTTGGACAAGAATATCTCTCATCTTGGAATTGCGCACCTAATTTTTAAAAAAATATGGAAAAGGAAGGAGAGAATACAAACACCTAGGAATCCCAGTAAGCACATTTTCCTCGGACCTTGATTCAATTGCCGGAGGGTGTAGACTTTTGTATACCATCCAAATCTTCTGGTCCTTCCCTTCTTTTCTTTTGGCGTTGAGACAATTATAAGTTAGTTAAGTTATGGTCTTGGAGAAATGGACGTGTCATGTAATGGTAGTGTCTTAAAAATTGTCTACAAGATGCAACACAAAATTTGGGCAGGATGGCTAGGGAAATAGGACTTGAATCTGTGCTGGCTTAATCAGTGTCTGCAAGAGGCCTTTGTGAAACTGAAATCTTGATATTTCACAAGGGAGTGAGGGTGAAATTTTGGAATTATGTGGTGTAGGATACAGTAAGAAGGCAGTGGGCATATATTGATGTCAACCCATCGTGACAAACGGGGTGATTCACATATGCTGCCTGTAATGGTCCTACTCCGTGCTGCCCAACGGGGTGGCCAGCCGACAGTGGTCTCTTTTATGGGACCCAGCCTCGGGCCCATGATTCTTTTTTTCCACCTCGGTGGATCCCTTTTGCCTCTTGAATACAGGTCGGGACACTTTACAGTTTGCATCCAGATTTGATCGGACTTGACCTTAGGCCCGTCTAAGGTCTCCACCAAGCTAATTATTTTTCACCTTCCATTAGAGAAAATTGGTGTGTTGACTGAGAATACATGCGTTTGATCAATAGTAGTAAGAGTTTTTTTTCCACCCACTAAAAAAATCCAGGTAAAAATCGCTAAAAGAAATGGAGGAAATAAATTTGTTAATACTTAATGAGGAGTTTTAAAATTCAAGACATTTAATAATACAGTTAATATGTTAATAATTATTTAACCTTTTAGTTTAAGCAATTTTATCCATTTTCTATATTCAAGGTATTTCATGACTTAATATAGAAAGTCTAAAGGGTTGATAAGTGGTAGGAGGTGATGTCTGCAAAGCTAGGTGACCAATAATTATACTAGTAGCAGGTGGTGTTTAATAAATAAAAGTATTTGGTAGTTGTGGTAGTAATAAATAGAGGTGTTTGGTAAGCCATGTGACTTATAGCTGTGATAATAACAAATGTTGGTGGCTGGTAAGCACGTGATTAGTACCTAGCGTTTGCAAAAGGTCTTTCTTGATGGACGTGAGAACTCTCCGGTGATAAAGTTAGTAACTTTATAAAGAAAGAAAGTGCAATAATATTATAGAGGTAGAATATAAAAATATATATACTAAAAATATAGAGAATAAAGATATTGTGAACAAGTGTTGGCTTTTGGTAAGCCATGTGACTAGTAACTAGTGTTTGCAAAATGTTTTCTTTGATGGACGTGGAAATTCTTTGGTAGTAAAGTCAGTAACTTTTTAGAAAGAGAAAGTGCAATGATATTTTAGAAAGGTAGATTTTGAAAATATATAAACTAAAAATGTTAAGAATAAAAAGATTGTGAACTTTAAACTTGAAGGATTCATAATATATTTATAACCCATAAATCTTATCCCTTTTTAGAGAGGAGAGGTAAGAGCGTAATTTTATATTGATAATATTTTGAGTTGTAGTCTACTCAAAATAATATGTATTGGATTAATATAAAATACTGAGGGACTCATATAGGGCTTGAGAAAAATTCCATGGCGACACCCAATGCATTTTATGGGCATACCAGTGCACTGTATGATGCCCATGCACTCATGTAAGGAGTATGGGCTTGGGCGACCATGCTTGAGCCTAAGTTTCTTGGGTGTTTTTAGGCTTTTTCCTCATTTAGAGGACTTCTTTAGGTTTATTTTTGGGGTTCAATTGATTTGGATCCATTAGTAGTTCATTATGTCTTTATGATATTAATTCGTAAAGACTTGTAAAAATACCTTGTTACCATGATGAATTCGTTGAATTTCCTTCACATGAGAAGAGAGGTTAAAATCGTGGGTAATAAACTAGAGAGCTTTTGTGTAAGAGTGTTCACCATATTTAAAAAAAAATATAAGTATATAAAAAGAAACTGTGAATATAAAAGAGGTCATGAGAAATTTAGACTTTATATTTAGAATATTTTTTTCAGAGGTTATGGGAAATTTATGGAGAAAAACCTCATAGAAAAATTTCTAAATAGTTGATAGAAACCTATAGAGGATGATCATATACTTAGAAAATATTCTGAAGGGTTAAGGGGAACCTAATAAGGGTGACCCCTGGTGATGTCTGTTGCACATCAAAAAAATCTATGCAGCATCCGGTTCGACACTTTTTTTTCTTTGTTATGTTTGATTTAATCTTGTTGGATTCATCGGGAATCGCCATCTAGTATTTAATTGAGGGTTACTAGGAAACCTAGTTGTACTAGTCTTGTCAGAGATTCACGGGTAAAGAACTGGTTGTGGTTAGGAAAGGTATTAACACCCTTAATGCACTCTACCTGAGGTAAGCTGCTTCGTGGACTTGATGTGTTAAAGAAGTTTTAAAAATTATCTTTTCATCGGATTTTAGAAATACAACTTCAGTGCAAGTTTGTACTTCTACACCGTGATTCAATCAAAATATTAAATCCTTCTTTATTCTCTATAATTTTATCATAAATAAATAAAAATATTCATAAAAAAAATACAAACACACACATACACTTTCCCTGTATTTTTCTTTTCTTTTTCATATTTATAAAATACAAATAAAAATTTAAACTAAACAAATATTACATTAAATAGTTTAAAAATTACAAAATAACCCTTCAAAACTCCATAATAGTGTCGGGAAGTCATTCTAGGCAGTGTGAACAGTGCACGTGAACAGTGACGACCCGTGAACAGTACTCGTGAGTAGTGGTGGCGCGTTGCTCCACACGCCGTTGCCGCCGTCGCCGAAGGTGGCAAAACTAGTGGATTGGGGCTGTCTTCCTCTTCTCAGTCTTCCTGCACTGGCAGTGAAGGTCACTGTCACCTGCAACAAAGGAAACAACACATAACAACAATTGATTTTAATTTTTTTTCTTTTTGTGCAGATCTGTTTTCGGATTTGTTGTTCTGTTCTTGTTGTTCTTTCCTTCTTCAAAACAATAGCTCTAGCGGCTGAGGAAGGAATGCGGGAGGTGAAGCTGCAGTCATGACTGTGCTGATGAGGGAGATCGTGGCCTATGGCTGGTTGTAGAGGGAAGATCTGTCGATCGTGGGTAAAAGAAGAGGGAGCAGCGGACTGATCTGGGTCAGTTGGGGATGTTGCTGTTGTCGACCAGATAAGGGAGAGTTGGGTCTGTCGGTTGTGAGCAAAGGCTGGATCTACAAGTGCCACCGGAGGGAGAAGACGAACTGCTCCGTGCCTGTAGGCAATGCTGCTGGTGCTACCACTGTTAGGGTGGAGCTGGAGATGGCGCCACTGTGATGAGGAGACGCTGTTGTGTTATGGCAAAGTGAGGAGGGAGCTGGGTGTTGATGGAGATCGGATTGCGGCTTTGGAAGGGAAATGGAGTGGGAGCAAAATGGCTGCTCTGGTTTGATTTCAACGAGATGGGGAGTAACAGAGAGGATGAGAGAATGGCTAAAAGAAGAAGCAACCAAATCCAAAGGGGAGGCGGCGGCTCCGGATGAAGGAGAAGGAAATTTAGGTTTGGAGTTTTTTTTTATCAAAATTGCCCCCCTTTGTTTATGTTGTAGGCTGCTATTTATAGGCAAAATATTTTTCGGGTCTCAAAATTGGTCCCTCAATTTTTGTAAATTTTGATTTTTTGTATTTTTTGAAAACGAGCAATATCAACATTGACTTAATGAGGAAAATCAATGATTTTAAAAATAACGCGTTAAAAGTTGAACGCGTTCCAAATATCTTTGAAAATTTAAATTCTTTTGAGATGATATTAAAAATGCTAAAAATGATGCAAATATATTTAAAAATGTATTTTTTTGGATTTTCATTGTTTTTCTTTATTTTTTGGATTTTTTCTAAAAATTTATTAAAACATGGGTCAAAATTAAGGAATAACTTAGAATTGGGTTATGACAATGTCTATGCTTAGAGAAATTTCTAAAATGCCAAGAGAAACCAAAAAAGAATGATCCTTGGTGATACTCATACTTAGAAATATTTCTAAAGGATTGAGGGGATATGTGTGTGTGTGTGAAAAGTGGTTTTATTGTACCAGGAAAAACAAGTTTATTTTTTGGAGAGTGGTCGTACTGAATGTGAGAGGTATGTGATCTTCTTAGGATGAAGTGAGGCATGAAAGCCTTCAAATAAAGAAAGATCTCACAAAAAAGTAAGAGGTATGTAGCTCTAGAAGGTCTGTAACCTTATTTTTTATTGCATAAAGGTTTAGGAGCCCCTCATTTAAGAATGATCAATGATGTGTGAGAGATATGTGACCTTTTTATGATGGCATGAGACATGAGAGCTTTTACTACAGAATGGTGTTAGTCTAAGACTACATTGAATAATAAGGATCTAAGATCAACCCATGTCAAATTAGTAAAAGGCTCCTAGGCATCATTTGGAAAAATATGCCATTCTGATACTGCAATGGAGAGGGGGGATCCGAGGTCAACCCCTCGTGAATTAGTAAAAGACCCTTTGGTATTATCTGTTAAATATGCCAATTTAAGACTAGATTAGAGAGCAGGGATCCAAGATCAACCCATCGTGAATTGGTGAGAGGCTTTTTTAAATAACCTAGATAATATGCTAATTCAAAGCTGTACTTAAGAGTGGAGGATTCAAGATCAACTTCTAATGATTGTGGAGATATTATTATAGGGAGACCAAGTTAATTCCTTTCATGGAGAGTGGTTGGAAGCCCTTATTAGAGATTTTTAGTTAGGGAATTTATATCAGATATACATTATTTTTATTTAAAAAATAAACCTATATTTCTTTTGAGAAGTATGCATCTTAAGGTTGATTGAGTGATAAATGCAATGAAGGTTCTTAGGAGTAAAATGTATTAGAGGTGACACATATCTTAAGGTTGTTTGAGTGATAAATACAATGAAGGTTTTTAGGAGTAAAATGTATTAGAGGTGGCCCTAAGGTGTTTTTTTTTTAAAAAAACCTTGATAGCTTTAAATGGGTAATCCTTAAGATATATCAAATGGCCATATATTGATCCTTTAAGGTTCTTCTTCGAGCTTTTATTCCTACTAAGATAATGATTTTAATTGAAAGGTCCTTGGTTATCCATATAATAAGAAAGGGGGCCCATGTCATAATAAATTCGTTTATTTTATTCGTATATGATTTTGTATAACTTATCTAATTTTGAGTAAACTTCTATCTAGTAAGGCATAAAGTTTTCTCCAAAAGGCATATTCCATTACCCTTCTCATCAAGGCCTCTAAAGCTACTAACTTAAGCGATTCTTCGACCTTGAGTTTCTTTTTATTAAATTTTTTTAAATATGACCATGTAGACTTGCCTTTTTATTGTGTAACACTAAATAGTTCTGTGGAGCTTAACATATAAGTCACCAAACCCATCAATAGATCTTGGCTCCAAAGTATTATACTATACACACGGAGACCCTCATAAGATTTTAGGAAAGATTTTGCACATTGAGTCATTATTCTTGATAACCAATTTTAAGTAACCAACTATATTCTATATATGCTCCTTTACATGGGCTAGGTCATTATGGTTATGCAAACTTATTTTTATAAAAATATAGTCCATAAGGAGTTGATTGTTCAATACTTATTTAGAAAAAGAAGAACCCTTTCATTGATGATAGTTATAGTCATTCTCTTAGGTATGTTATGTATACATGCCACCTTGGGTGAGCTTGACCATTATAGTTATCTAGACTTATTTTTATATAAATATAGTCTACAGAGAGTTGATTATTCAATACTCTTTTAGACAAGGGATAACCTTTCCATTAATGAGGGTTTTAATCATTCCCATGGGTATGCTCATGTATAGATCTTTTTTTAGTTTTTTGTCTGATAGGCTCATTGAAGCCTGGGAAGTTTGACATGGAACAATGGTTACGGTAAACGGTGTCCATCTCACGATAGCTAGAAGAAGGTCGGAGAAATGGCATAAACGACCCTTTAATGGACTCTCAAGATTGTCATTATATTTAATCTCCATTAAGTAGTGTAATTGTCTACAGGCACCTATTGTGGCAGATGGACATGGCATCGAGATATTATATATTATTAAAAGTGTTAGAATTTGTAGGGGTGGTGATGCCTGATTTTAACCTTGGATTGCCAACATGATTTGAGTAAGAAGTTGCATTTGATTGGTAAGTTGTTGAAGTCTAGCTAGGTAAAAGTGTTTATGGTAACGAATAGATTTGTCGTGTGTCCTAACTCATGTGTGCCTTGGTTATGTGCTAAAATAACTTTTAGAAACTAATAGCTTTTTGATCGGTTTCCACATCTGGTACCAATTGATAAGTCCTAAAATCCAAGATGTTTAGGAATAAGGCTGATGTGTTGGATAATTGGCTGATCTTTTAGTTTAAGCAATTTAATTCATTCTTCATAGTTAAGGTATCTGGTAACTGTGATAGTAGTAGGTAATGCCTAGTAAGTCAGGTGACCAGTAATTGTGGTAGTAACAGGTGATGCCTGGTAAATCAGGTGACTAGTAGCTATGGTAATAGCAAGTGATGCCTAGTAAGTCAAAGTGATTAGAAGCTGTGATAGTAGCACGTGATACTTGTAAGCCGGGTGACCGATAGCTGTGGTAGTAGCAGGTGGTACTTGGTAAGCCAAGTGATCGATACTTAATAACTATAAAAAGTCCTCTTTGATAGACATATGGACTCTTAAATGGTAAGGTTAGTGATTTTATAGAGAGAGAAAATATAATGGTATTGTAGAGAGATAGACTCTGAAAATATATATGCTAAAAATATTGAGAAAGAAGAGATTGTGAGCCTTTAACTTGAAGAATTCATGATGTGTTTATAACTTATAAATCTTATCTTTTTGTGAAGAGAAGTGGCCAAAGGTTTATTTCTCTCTTGTAATATTTTGAATTATATTTTACTCAAAATAATATATACCGAATCAATATAAAACACTAAAAAACCCACGTGGAGTAAAAAAAATTATTCCTTGCAAGTATTAGAATAAACAAATATATAACTTATTAGAGAGAGCATGTAAGACAAATTATTTCATGAAAAATATGCTAAAAATAGGACAAGACCCATCATATTGAAAAACTATTAGAGTTGAAATATCTTTTACCATTGCTTGCCATCATGAAATTCTTCATATTTGAAATTGAAAGGTATATGTATTAAAAAAAAATACATGTTAAAGATGACGAAATTAACTTAAAGCAATCTAAAGATGAAAGGACATAATTGTATATTGGATGGGCTAACAATGCTGGTTGGATTGTGGTTGGAGCTCATACATTATGATTTAAATGAATTTATCATTTGATATCATTATTTGTATTCTTTTGTAAAGGTTTTCAAATTAAATCTGGATTGAATTTTTAGAGTTTTTAATGATTTTAATGCAAGAATGCCAATAAAATTGAAAAGCATTTAAAAAGAAAAGGAAGTGTCTATCCTGTACCATTTCAAATGATAAACATTTTGTAAAATCAATTACAATCATGTTAGCAAAAGACATTGTACGTGCATAAGGATATATAGAGTAAGAAAATGTCTTTTCTTAGGGCTACATAGGATACCTTATAATCACTATATATATGTGCGGGTGTGTGTCTTGTATGTTTAAAGATGAGAATTTTGTAAATATTAGGACATGCATTTAGAGCACATATATATAGTTTAACAACACACAAACCCCACGGCTAGGTTACACCAAATGAGTCGATCCTCCATGTTTGTTATGTTCTATGAAATGTATCTTTCATATTTTTTATGGACCTCAAACCTCTCCACGAACAATTAACACCACTGACCATCACAACTCACTTTTAGCTTTCTAATATGGTACCCCTTCTCATTTATTCATACATCTTATGAAGTTTTTATGTTGTCTAATGAGTTTAAACTTTGATTAGAAAAAAGAACAAGAAGAAGAAAAGATAGATGCTATAAATGAGTTTCATGGGTGAGAAAAATATGAAAAACAATGCAAATATGTTTTTTATAAAAAAAATTATAAGATCTTGGTCTTTAAGTTGGATGAGGTTAATAATCTCGATTAATGTAATAACATGATTAAAAAATAATATATCAACAACAAATAAAGGGAAAAAACAACAATTATTCAATGCAAAAGATGAATGTTTTTAATATTATAAAAATATATCCATACAATATTTATAAAACATTTCAATGATCTTATTTGTCACTATTTCCTAAAAATCAAAGAATAATTTTTTTTTTAACTGGGAAGAAAATAGTTCAAGAGATGTTTATATTTTAAAAAAAGTAAGAGAAATTTAATAACTGAATTAAAAAATATAAGGTAACAAAAAAAACTAAAAAATTATATTGAATGATGAAAATAAAAAAACCATAAGACAAAAAATTCCAATCCCTGTTAATATATATAAAGCTTTTTTTAAAAAAAAACTCACGGGTGAATCATACCAACCTTTTTAAAAACTAAATACATCCACTATGAAAAAAAATCATAATCTAAAAAAGGCTAAATAAGCAAAAAAATCATAGTGAAATGGTATTAATTAAATCATATATCAAAAAAATATTTTGAAAATTCATATAAAAGAAAGCATCAATTAAAAAAAATTATTTTATTTTTTATAGAAAAGAATTGAGACAGGCACTACGAGGCCTGGCTTACCAAGCCCAATGCTTAGCCCATGAAGCTACAACCCTCGTACAGCTTGTAAAGCCAGGGACATGCGCATAAGCCCTTTTTTTGTAAGTATAATGGGGTAGATAATACATTGTCTACCCTAACCATTTACAAAAAATAACATGTCGTTTACTAAATCTAGAATCTGAGCATTGATGTGGCAAAAAAATAGGGTTTGGTTTTTTCAAAAACTTATCTCAACTCATTTTGATCTAAAATACTTAGAAAGCACCCTAAAAACCTTGTTAAATAAACCTCAAGGTAAAAAATATAAAAACCAGTCCAAAACTCGAAATCAACCTCCTAAGTCCAGATCTACTTTTTTAAGTATGTTCAAGGTAAAAAAACATATAATAGTAACACCTTTATCATATGAAATCATTTGACATAAATAATGACTATTTTAATAGCTAGAATCGTCACTAATAATAATTTCTCTCCTTACACTAAAATATGATAACTCCCCCTCTCTTCTCCAATAAAAAAAAGGACTAAAAAATAAAGAAAATAAATGTTGATATCAAAATGAAGTTTTTAAAAATTACAAGAATCAGTAACCTAATATTTTTAAAAAGATGGGGTTAGAAATGAACTACCATAACAAACTTTAAACATACCCTATATTCTACTTTCTCTTTTCACTTTAGTCATATGTTTTTCAATTCAACACTTCTTCCTTTAAAAATATACAATTAAGAGATAATTTGAGCTTAGAAAAAAATGACTAAATTGTGGAAAATAAAAGCTTAAAGACCAAATTGAAAAAAAAAAAGAATATTGCTTTGATCCACAATGTTTTGTGAGAGAGTGAACAATAAAAAAAAAAATCTCTCTTAGTATGCTGTACTAGATAAATGGCTTGTGTTGTGCTACAAGTCGAGTTAATTTTTTACAAATATAAAAATAAATATTTATATGATATCAACATTTTAAGAGGAATAATTTTTTTTTAAGAATTTAGTCATTAAAAGAGGTTGCTTGTGCTATCAAAGCAGTTACCCCAAAAACAAACAAAAATAAAACATCATAAATTGAACATCTTATGTTTACTTTCACACAATTAATTCAAGTTAATTAAATCAAAAAATAAAATTTCTTTTAGAGAAGCTAGATTTAACAAAAGTAGAAAAAAATCCATATTAACCCTTGTTGTTTTCAAAACCACAGAAAAATCCCATAAAAATAAATAATAAAATATTGATGGATGAAATTAAAAAAAATACAATAAAAAAACCAAGTAAGCCTGAGTAAACTTTGTAAATCTGAGTCAATCATTCACAACTTGTTAAATTATAGACCTAGGTTAAATTAAATAGCTCAATATATGCCAAATTAAATGATAGAGAATAAAATCAATGAATTTAATTTAATTAATTTTTTTTAAAAAAGCTAAATTTAACAAAGACAAAAAAAATCAAGGCAACTCTTATTATTTTAAAAATAAGGATAAATCTCATAAAAAGAGAATAAAAATAATATTAGAGGATGAAATCTAAACATAAAAAAATACAACTTCAAAAATAAAAAAATCAAGTAAGCCTGAGTAAATCTTATAAACCCGGGTTAAACTCTCATACTCATAATCTGTTAAATTCTTGATTCGGGCTAGAAAAATATTAAATATTAAAAAATAAAATCGATTAATTTAATTCAAAAACCAAGACAACCTGTGTTATTTTTAAAACAACTAAAAATAATATGAAAGTGAATTAAAAAATAACAAAATGTCGAAGGATGAAGAAAAAACTTAAAAAAAAAAACAAGAAAACCTACATCAACTTTGTAAATTGGAGTTAATTTCTTATACCCACAAACCATTAAATTATAAACTTGAACTCAACTAAAAAGTTAAACACTCGGTTAATTAAATGTTGGAAAATAAAATTATAATAATAGTAAAAAAAACTCAATCTAAAATAATCTCACAAGGTAAAAAAAAATATAATAAAAAAGGATTAAATTTGACAGGAAAAAACTAAAGAATAATGAAATTATAAAAAAAAAATAATTACAAAAACCATCTAAAAAAATAGTAATGAAAAGATAATAAATAAAATATGATAAACAAAAATAGCTATTGGGGATGAAATTAATAATAATAATAATTTAATTTAGTAAATTATTCTAAAAACCAAAAAATTGCAATAAAGAGAATAAGGATGAAATTGAAAAAAACTCTTCATTTCATAAATTATTCTAATTTTTAAAAATTATAATAAAAAGAATAGAGATGAAATCTTAAGTATGACAAATCTTAAGGATTAATTTGATTTTTTTAAAATTAATATTAAAATCAAGTAGAATAAATAAATAAATAAATAAATAAAAGATCACTGGATTACAAAAGCTATTTATTTGTGAAAATGGTGGGTTTTTGAATTTTTTTATTTTTTATTTATTAAATTACTTTATTATTCTTAATGACACTTAATAACTATCAAAATCACTGCATCTTAAAAAAAAACTTTTAAGTATAAGATATTTTTTTTTTTATTTTCAAGGGTACTAAATGTTTAAAAATTAAGTCAAAGACTTAAGAATCTACTCTCCCAGTTTTTGTATTTCAAGGGTAATTAGGTAATTACATTGAAAAAAAATATAAAAATGCTGTATAACCTCTTCTTTTCTAATAATCATCAATGTGTCCTGTGTAAAATACTCTTCCATGTTGGTATCTTTTAGGGTATGGTATAATAATGCCAAGTCTCTCTAGCCTTTACACGTTTCAATTTTATATGGAGCCGTTATTTTTGTCTAATCAATTTCAGCAAAAAAAAAAAAATATGGACTTTTGGTAATGGAATCTGAGTGTTGAATGATTTTCCTATCTTTCAAAGAGAACAGAAAAGGTTTTGGTCGAGGGTTGTTTATGTATAATTTACCAATAGTACTATGATGATCTGAAGAATATAAAATTGTTGTTTTCCGCTGGTTTTATGATTTTCAGTGCTTAATTAATATAGAGTTAACCTATGAATTAATTATTTATCATACATATCCATTTCAATTCAAAGTTCATCATCATCATCTTGATTTTTGGATCTTTCCAAATTTTAGATTGGAAACGCTTGTCTTTGCCATCTGTATAACTTTGTGCGAGCTATTTTCTATCCTTTTTCTTTCATTACAAAAAAGAAATTTTAACTGGAGATATTTTTTAAAAAAAGAAGAAGAAGAATAATGTTAATTAAACTATAAATTCAAATTAAACTTGGGTTAGTATTTAAACTATTAAAGAGAGATTTTAGCTCCAGATTTCAGGCAACTTCTTGTTTTTTTAATCGCAAACTAGACTTGGGCTCCGTTGAGCTAGATGGAATTTGATACTCGTGATGTGAATTAGCGCAAATCGTAAATGATTATAATTTGACAATTTCGTTCATAAGCCAGGCAGGGAGCATCTAGGAGTGGTGAATTTGTTGCATGGCTGTGATGATGTAGAATAGTCTCGAGGATGACTCTTGTGCCAGGGAACCTGCAGATTCCTTGATATAATTAATTGCAGGAGCTTCTTTTGTTCTTGTGTCTCTTGTCTCTCTGTCCACTGGTTTTCAAGGTCCCCGTTTACTTTCCTTAGTTCTTTGAAGCCTGTAAGAAGTTTTGGTCCTCCTGTGCGCCTACACCTAGGTGTTTTGCATGAATCCATATTCTTGTCAAAAAGAAAAAAGAAAAAAAAAACAATTTCGTTCATAAAATGGGAAGGCTTTATTTTTACGCAAAGGATATTTTCCTCCTGTGAATGAAATGATGATATATTTACCCTGAAGCAGACTTTTTCTAAGCTAAACGCTATAAAGCCATCCTTTTGTCTCTTCGGTGTCTAATATTAGGTGGGTTAAGGACAAGTAACAGAGGTTTTCCTAGGAAAATAAAAAAAAAAGTTGAGAGAGAGCTTGAAAATCACAATTGTAGTTGGTAAATGATAAGAAAACAAAACTTACGCTTCCCTAGGTTATAGTTACACCCACCCACCCTCATCTCCTCCTATTTTTTCAAAGATTCGAGTGCATTAATGCATGGAGAAGCCAGATGAGTGTGACAGACGAAATGCGTTTCTTGACCTTGAAAAAGGAAAGCTGATATTGAGATGGTTTCTGTGCATGATCAGTACCTCTTTGATTTTTGACGTGCATCTGTTTTCACAAGAAATTAATACATACTCTCTCTATCTACTTTCATTTTTGTTTCTTGATTCTGTTCCATTTCTTTGTGAATAAATTAAGGACTTAAGTTTGGGTGATTTAGGATTTTCAATAACAAATATGACACATTCAGTCCCTTTTCTTTGAAATAAATCTCTAGAGAGCAATATTTGCTTACTTTCATTCTTAACGTATTTAATTAATTAAGTGTATACATAATTTTTCTCGAAGAACATAATTATTGTTCCTCGAGCCATCCTTAATAATAGTTGCCAAGGGAAGCATGCAATGGTGCTCATAAACATGTGCAGGAGCAAGGTAATTTTCACTTTTTAATGCTTTTTAAGAACATATTTATCTTTAAAAAATATTAAATTTATTTTTTAAGATTTTTTATGATATATATATATATATTTCATCACCATATTAAACGAGGCGTTAAATGGTGGAAGTGGAATATTATGATAACAACATTGCAGTTGATAAAAGGTAGAATCCTTGCCAAATTTAAGGATGTTTGGTTAAAAACAAGGAAATAAATGTTTTTTAAGAGTGTAAAATTTGCCCTCAAACTGGTTTACAAATGGGATTAATTTTTTAAAATCTAACTCTGAAATCTAAATGTTATAATTTATTTCATTCTCCCTTCCTTTTTATTTTGAAATATCGTTCTAAAATAATTTTTTATTTTATTTTCTCCGATCATTACCAATATTTAACTATTTCTCTATCTTTACATTTACAATTTAACCATCAATTTCTTAACACATTATACATCTTTAAAAACAATTTTAAAAATTATTTCTATATAAAAAATATATATATTGGCACCCGTACGTTGTGGTAGCCATTGAAGATCGTCGAGGCTCCAAACAGGGTAGGAAACTAATCACATTTTAATGGAGAAACTCTGGACATCATTTGATTTATTAGTCTTTTAGCAGCCCAGTCTTTTATACCCTGGATTGTATCTCTCCTATGATTGGTCAAGCCCATTTTATTTTTTTCTTTTATTTGAGAATTAAGAAAATCCTCAAGTCGAGTTTCCATCAATCAAAACAAAATCTATAAGTTCAATTTTCAAATAATATTAAAGATTTAATTGATTATCGAATTAAGTAAGACAATGGAAATTTTAACTTTAAAATTTTCTGTCCCTCGCATTCTTCAACTTCATAACCATAATATTATGGATATTCTTACTCGATAATGAGCTTGACCATTTATCAAAAAGAGAAAAAAAAAGTAAGAGGGCTTGATCATGCAACTTGAACTGAATTGTACATATTTGTTGATGAACTATATGTATTTTCTAATCACAAAATCCTTAAACTATAATTAAGATTTTTTTTATTAGATTCCATCCTTTTTAACTGTAAAATAACAAAATTTCCATCCATTTTAACTAAAAAAATTAAGGTATATATTTTCTTCAAAAATCACCCAAAAAAAATTGATGAAAAGTTATAAAAAAAAAAACCAGGGATTAGTGTTCAAGTGATACTTTACTATATTATAAATTTTGTTTTTCTACCAATATTATTTGATGATATTCTTATGAAAGCATAGTGTGATGGTATAAAATTTAAGATCTATACAGTAGGTTTTGAGTTCAAGTCAAAGTGTGTATTTTTTATAAAAATTTATAATAATTGATATTTTATTTATTTATCTGGATTCATAAATCAAATCCAAAAAAATATAATTCAAGGTTATTTCTTTTTAAAACAATATGTTTTTTTTTAGTATTTTTAAGATATAATATAACAAAAGGAATATCAATTAATATATCGCTTAGTTCAAGGGCCGAAATCTCAAAAAAACAAAATGCCAATAAAAAAAATATACAGAATAGGGCTCTCTTGCTCGTACATTGTCTTGATTTGTTTGGGAGTGAGGACAGATGAACATAAGGAAAAGAGAATAAGAGGAGAAGAAAAGAACTTTTCTATCCAAGCTTTTTTCTTTCTTTCTTTCTTTAATGATGACCAAAGCATTTTGTTCTTACTGGAGTAGGTTTAATCAGAACCAATGAGATTGGAGGTTGTTGCCCCTACTGTTGAAAGACACGACTGGCCATGAATAGCATCTTGATTTTTAATTTGCAAAAACATACACGAATTCTGAGCTTCTTCTACAAATCACTGGGTGGATCATATCAACTTCAATAATAATATATGAAGATAATTACAAGATAAACAAAGAGATAGCCATGCCTTTTGTTTTTCTATTCCAACGTCGGTCAAGATAAACTCTCCCCTGATGATAGCTCCTGTGTATGTGTCATTCGATGCTTTTTGGATAGTTTCCCATAATTACAGAAGTCATGTCACATTGCTATTGCTGATATGTTCCTTAATCTCCAAAAGGTAGCATGCAAATCGGTACATTGCCCTTTGTAAGGCTAAGGACTTATTTATTAACCAAGAGTTGCATTATATTACATCGTTGTCTTGAAGATTCTCTGTGGAAAGCAAGATTGCAACTTGAGTTTTGTGCCTATTCGGTTCAGCCGCGGCTAGACAGGTTTTTGATGAAAATTTATTATTATTATTTAATGTATTTTTAAACATGTTAATTTGTTCAATTTAAAATTCAAAATAATGTAGTTTATAGTATTATTTAAAGCTAAAATAATATCATTAAAAAATATTATTTTTAATGAATAACAGGTTAGATTACTAATTCAACCAGGTTAAACTAAATATATTTTATATTAGATTTAAAAAAAACACATGTCTAGGAAAATATATATTGATAATCAAATTCCAAATAAAAATAAATCTATTTAGACATGACGCGTATAATAATTATGAAGGTTAATCCAGTGTCGGTTAAAATACTTGCTTGAATAAAAATTTTTTCACAAGAGTTATTTTTTCTTGTTATTTAACTTAATTAAAGTTTTTTTTTCCTGGTTACATGTAAAGTACAATCCCTTTGTAAATGAAATTATAAATTATTTTGTTCTTTAAATCTAAGTTGTTTTAGTTTGAAATCAAATCAACTATTAGAATTTTCATCAATGCTAATTAAGAAATAGATAGTTATCTTATACTAAATGAAATTCCAACAAAAATGTTCAAGGAGACTTGAGTTATATAACAAGGTTGACTTTCCCTCATTTATAAACCCTATCTCATTTTTTTTCCAGTCATTAACTTTCTAGTGGAATTGAAGTCTCATCAAGCTTTAATGGTTAAGTTGTTTCCTTAATTAGAGATAGGTTAAATTTTCTTTATAAAGATTTAGATTATTTCATATTTAGATAATATGCGAAACAAGCCTAACACCTTTAACCCATCTCAAGTTGGAAAAAATATGATCTAAGCATTGAATTGTTCCTTTCATGGATTTCCTCGTGATGCTCGCTTTCTTTCGGTTTCATTACCCACAGAGCTTCAAGACAAAGTAGATGACCATTGACCACTCCAAGCTTGCTTGCTTTGAGTTTGATCACAGCCTTTTATATAGTTTAAGTTAATTTGCTCTCATATGGGTCAAAACTAACATAAATAACATATCAAAAGTCGGTCGAATGAACGAGAATAAGCACCACTTGGACCATGCACAGGGTTACAGAGTAAAGTTGAAGCACATTGACGAGGATGGGGGCTCCATATACATATGACAGGAGATAGAAGCTGTTGTGTTGGTGCTTCGAAAAGGGGTAGAGCACAGCCAACCCCACTAGCAATACCATGTTGGCCTTGCGTTAATGAATATGGACAAGTGTAAGTATAAGGACAAGAATAGAGCACCCATGAGACAAATATCATTCCTACAAGCATGTGAAGATTGTCTCTAAGAATTCTAGATTACAGCTTTTAGGTTTTACCATCATTCGTATTAGAATTAGAATGCCTGTGATTGCAGACGTGCGTCCTGGTTCTTTCAAAGTACACACGATCTAGGTAGTCTAGGATTGTTAGGTAGTAAGAAGTAGGAGGTAGTGAAGTATTCTACAGTATCCCATGTTTAAATTTGATCCAATGTACCTTATGTTCTCTAATTTTGTCCAATTTTATTCCTTTGTTTTAAAATTGGTAAATTAAGTGCTGATAGTGAAAGATGACGATAAAAGAAAGAAATAGACTTTTAGATAACATTCGGTTTCTGTCTAGAAACAGAAAAGACAAAGTTAATTATATCTTCTTTATTTTTATATCCTCATTTTTATCTCTTCAAATAAATATATTTATGTTCATTTTGTATTTCTTCTTTGTACTAAAACACTAACTGAATGAAACATTACACACAAAATATAGAAGAAAGAGAGAATACTTGTCCACATGTTTACTAGGTTTAGAGGCAAGAACCACCCGGACAAACGTTAAAAATGCAAGGCCTAGTAGCTGCCTAAATATAAAATGAGAAATGTTTTCGGAAAAAGCAAAGTCCAATTGAGCAAATTTAAGAGATGGGATAAACGTGAATAATTTGAACAAACATGGTGGTAAATACAAGGGTTTTGCCTAGTCTATGCGTGTAAAATTAAGCTTCACACTTTACATAAAACCTAAACCAGTGCATGCCTCTTTTTCAGCTAACCAAATACTGGGCTGCGCATGTTTTGTAATCGAAACCTTGATCGGAAAACAGACCTTCCTGAAATTCCCAAGACCAACTTAATTGGACAGTGATGGTCCATGCTGCCAACGCTTAAGTTAGCCCATTTTCTGATTTGAAACAATAAAGTTGGCCCAGTTTTTTTTATGTGGTGGGCCATTGAGTTGGTCGCCATGGAAATGGTGCATGCAGGTGTTCACAAACAAAACATCAGTCTTATCAGTGACTACTAATTTTCTGTCGTTGCTTGAACCTGTTGATGTCAAAGAATAGAGGGGGGAGAAGACTTCTCTTTACCAAGTCTACTCCTCGTGCTCCGGAGAATCAACAGGACCAATGCACAGAATGGAGTTTGAATGTTTGATCACGCATGCATGGAGTCACCTAAGTTAGATGCCCCTTCAAATTTCCTTATGTATTGGTGTTATTTTCCATGATCACGGGCTTTTATTTTTTGTGGATGATAATAAATATTCAAGGTTCTAGTTTTTTTACTATTTATAACTGAATATGAACTCAAAGTAATTATATAAACCCAATAAAGCATAAGTTTTTCTGGGTAATTATTTGGCATTCATAATCCAAACTCGAATATTATAATTTATAATTAGTATACAATTAGTTTGGTATGCATTTATTTTTTCAAATATTTATTTGTTTTGAATTCAAGTAGATCAAACCTCATTTTTTGCCCATGTGTTTCACTAAAAACATTATCCAGTATAATTTTTTTTTTATTTGTTCAAGTCAATTCACGTCATTATCTATTAAATTCTAATAAATTTATTCTCTAGTGCTTTTCAGGATGAAGAGTGTAGAGAAAATGTTAGCTTGTCCAATCAAATTTTCATTTTTATTTTGGTTTGTGAAATGTACAATTTATAAGATTTTTAATTAATTAAATCTTTATTTTTTCTAATGAATTTTACTAAAAACCTTATCAGGTATCAAAATCTTTTATTTGTTCAAGTCCATTTAGGTCATTATCTATTAAATGCCAAAAAAATTATTCTTGAGTGCTATTATCTATTAAATGCCAAAAAACTTATTCTTGAGTGCTATTACAGGATAACGGGGATAGAGAAAATGGTAGCTTGTTTGGCCAGGTTTTTATTTTCATTTTTTTTTTGAAATGTAAAATTTATGAGATTTTTAGTTGATTAAACTTGATTTTTTACAAATGAATTTTATCAAAAAATTATTAAGTATACATTTTTTTTATTTTCTCAAGTTCATTAAAGTTATTATCTATTAAATTCCAATAAAATTATTCTCTAGTGCTCGTTCTTTTCAGGATGAAGGGGTAGAGAAAATATTAGCTTGTTTGACCTAGTTTTTATTTTTATTTTTATTTGTAAAATGTAAAATTTATGAGATTTTTAATTGATCAAATATAATATTTTGCCTATGAATTTTACCAAAAACCTTATCAAGTATAATTATTTATTTATTTATTCAAATTCATTTATGTTATTACCTAATAAATTCTGATAAAATTATTCTCTAATACTAGTGCTTTTCAAGATGAAGAAAGTAGAGAAACAACAAGTTTTTATTTTCATTTGTGAAATGTAAAGTTGATGAGATTTTTAGTTAATTAAACCTGATTTTTTGCCAATGAAGTTAACCAAAATATTTTATTTGTTCAAGTCTATTCAGGTCATTATCTATTAAATTCCAATAAAATTATTTTCTGGTGCTACTGCTTTTCAAAATAAAAAAATAGAAAAAAAGCTAAGTTTTTATTTTTATTTATGAAATGTAAAATTTATAAGATTTTTAGTTGATTAAACCTGATTTTTTACCGGTAAATTTTATCAAAAACCTTAAACCTTTTTAAGTATCAAAATCTTTTATTTGTTCAAGTCCATTCAGGTCACCATCTATATAAAATTCCAATAAAATTATTCTCTGGTATTAGTGCTTTTCAGGATAAAGAAGCTAGAGAAAAGTTTAAGTTTTCATTTTTATTTTTATTTATGAAATGTAAAATTTATAAGATTTTTAGTTAATCAAACTTGATTTTTTATCAATAAATTTTATCAAAAACCTTAAACCTTATCAAGTATCAAAATCTTTTATTTGTTCAATTACATTCATGTCATCATCTATTAAATTCCAATAAAATCATTCTCTAGTGCTGCTTTTCAGGATGAAGGTGTAGAGAGAAAAGGTCAAGTTTTCATTTTCATTTTTGTCCCTGAAATGTAAAATTTATGAGACTGAGAAAGTTGTGTTTGAAATATTTGCAAATAATCTGTGCTATTAATAGTATCATAAACCATTTATACAATCAATTATTTAAATATATATTTTATTTTCGATGATATATCAAAGCGTACTTAACTATATTTGTCGTATTTATTTTATCATCATCATAATAATAATATATTGCAAAGAATTTTCTTAGGCTGTCCGGTTACTCGGTTGTTTAATGAATGAAACCTTTCTTAACTGTTTTATATTCTAACACGCGATTATTTTTATATACCATATAATAATTATCCAATAATTTTATTAATCAAACTCAGGGCTAGTAATAATGTTTTTGTATGAAAATACATTATCAATTACATTACGTACGTTGTTAAAGAATATTTTAAAATTATTACAGGAATATTCTAGTGTATATGAAAATTAATTCGTTATCAATTACATTACGTACGTTATTAAAGAATATTTTAAAATTATTACAGGAATATTCTAGTGTATATGAAAATTAATTCGTTATCAATTACATTACGTACGTTGTTAAAGAATATTTTAAAATTATTACAGGAATATTCTAGTGTACATGAAAATACTCCTGTCTCAATTCAAGTAATGGTGAATTAAACAGGAAAATCTGTTTCGTTTCATTACACGTGTGTTGCAACCATGTAATCAGATAATAGAAGAAGATATTTTGCAAAGGCAAACCCTATGCTAGGATCCGTGCCTGTTACAACACACCATCAAGACAGCAACACGTTGACTTTGTTTCATAAGAAATAGACTGTCTTATAACTTCTGCAATGGAAACGCAGTTGCTTTAACTTGCATTCTTTTCTTAGCTTTAATGCTGCCGTTTTAACGTCGTTCCTGGAAACTACGGCAATGGGCAAATATTAGCCAAATATGTTTGAAGAAGAACGCATATATATAAAATTGACGTCTGTGGAAGCGCAGCAGCAGCAGCACATTGCCTTGAGATATCTTGCAGACCACATCTTTGGGTCTGAAATTGATTGAATGCACGCTAGAAAGATGAGGAATTCATTGTCTTGTACGCGTGCCTAATTATACATATATTAAAATCATATAATTCAAATAAATTAATGATCACTTTCTTGACGAGGACTAGGAGGATGATCTTTACCAAGTATTTGTTGCTGGGGCGGGGCGTCTAAGATATTTCTATCGATCTTTATCTTTAACGAAAATATCAAGAGTTTGCATACAAAGAAGTCTCAGCCGTTGTTTAATCATTCTTTTAAGCCCCCTGTTTCGGTAAATGGAGAGGAAATGAATCCATTTTCATACTATTTAGTAAATAAAACTATATATATATATATATAGATATATTATGGAGCCTGCTGGTGCACTATATGATTGGCTTGATTTTAGAAAAAGATCTTTTTTGTAAACGAACCGATTTATCCTATATATACAGCTTACAGCTTGTGTAATAATTAGAACAAAGACACGGAAACGTTACAAATTTCAATATAGCATATAGAGGCATCAATATGCATGTCCATATCAGGAGTCCAAGTCACACGCTACCATAATTCATACTTTTCTCTTTAAATAACTCATTTCAAGTATTTAAAATAAATAATTCAATAAAAGCTGCATCCACTTTGCTGGTCTATTTTGATTTAGATTACTGACGCCTTTAAGTCTCCTATGAGCTTCTAACACACGCAAAAATACAGTTTCATGGACAAGACCCGCTTCAGAATTTGTTTGCCAATCTGTACAGGAATTCTTCTCTCCAAACAAGTGTTAGAAAATAAAAATAAAAATTAAAGATATTTGTAGGTGCAGCAATAATTATTTTTTAAGTGTTTTTTGTTTAGAAATATATCAAAATAATATTTTTTTTTATTTTTAAAAAATTATTTTTAATATCAACACATTAAAACAAAATTAAAATATATAAAAAAATTAAATAATTTTTTTTTTTAAGAAACTCCCCCTAAATAACAAATTACTCCTCTCTCGATTCCTGGATAAGAGCTGCTCAGTAATTTGCGAGTCGAAATCTAGTTGTTTAATACCCTAGCTTAACTACAAGCCAATCTTTATAGCTAGCACACGGTTCAGCTTTCATAGCATTTTTGTTACCAGCACTCACGGTAAACCCTGCAATAAACCTGACTATATATCATCTATCATTGTTTTTGTTTTATAGAAAATATCTTTAAACTTAAAATTTACATGTATCTATATTATTTTATACTTATTTTTTATTAAATAAAAATAATAATAAAATTTAAATATATAATCATTTAATCAATAAAACTTTAATATTATATTAAAAAATTAATTCAACTCAAAAACCTAAACCTAAACGGTTAAATAAAATTCTAAATTTATATCATGAATATATAGCATGTTCGGCATATCTAAATTATTGCTTGAAACAAAAGAATCATCACTTGTATAGCAAATGACTTTCAAATAACATATCAATTCTAAGCTGACTGCTGAGTGAACCCATATATATATATATATCTACACACACACAGACACTTGAATCCCCTCGAAGATAATTTTCTCCTATTGCCATGGAAATTTCCACAAACACCACTAGGGCTGGGTATAATATTTTTTTCGTAAATCAACGGAATGTGGAGGTTGCACCCTTGAACGTGAAAGGGACCTCCATGTGATTATTCCACTCCCAATTTAATACTGTCAAGTGTCAACCATTGTGGTTAACTTAGTAGTTGCTTACTTTGACCAAATCACCCCCTGCAAAGGACACAGCGGCAGTGCCATACAGGCATCATGGAACTTGCTAACGAATTGCTGGCCTCTTCAATGTTTTCATGGAATTGACTTCGTCTTCCTGCATTGAAGACAAATCATTCAATTGAACTACCTATTTGTCTTCCATATATGTCCCTCACAGCTCAGATTTGGTTACATGATAGGAATTTGAAGTTTCCTAAATTAGTGAATGTGAAGGTTCATGGAAAGACCTATTTTTTGGGTTACTTAGAGCCCTATAAATGAACAATGTTCCTGACTTTGTCGAAATTGTACTGGGTTTAAAAATATATATTAGAGTGTAGTATAAATTATTTTTTATTTAAAATTATATTAAATTTTTTTTTATATTTTAAAATTTATTTTGACATTAAAACAATTCAAAAACACTTAAAAAATTAAATTTAGAAAAAAAAATAAATTTTAATAAAAAAAAAGTTGCACTGCAACCCCAAACACGGGGTCTTGATTGGCCATAGCTATTATGGGTTGACTTCCCATTTCTTGAATAATCATTTATCAGTTAATTAAAATATATCTTTGATTAATAATTTTGAGATCAGAAAATAGCATCCTATATATAGGTTGAAGTTCTTCGTAATAATTTTGGTTCATCTTCGAAACAAAGAAAGGATTGATGAATCTAAACCAACCAAACATGACCATTCATCTCCTCCTGGCCTCCGAGAAAGTGGAAAAAACACAGAATCAACACCATTTTACATGCCACGCAATCACAATATGGAATATTAAGATTAAAATATGGATTACTGTAAAGTGTAGGGGTCATCATATACAAAATCTTTTTGAAGAAATATCGAAGTACTACTAGATAGATCCAAAATATTGTTTTCAAAGTAAATTAATATTTTTTTATATATTTTATTATGGCCTTTTGACGACTCATGTTAATTAAATTATGGAAACAAAGCAACTTTAACCCTTAATTGAAGTGATGTTATGTCACCATGATCTTCAGAGGCTTGGACGCCATGTAGATGGGGGCATGGACAAATTCAATGATAAATTAACTTGGATGGGCAGTGTTATTTGACCTAATCCTCAACAACAAGTATTTGATTGCTTTTATCTTAGCAACAATTGAATTTGATATAACAAAAAAAAATCAACTGCAGCCTCCACCGATTAATCCACAGCTTTTGGACGAGGAGTGTTAGCAATCCTGATTTTTTCGCATCCTTTTGCCATTTTCATGAAGCTTTCCTGGAAATGGAGCTCGAGGACTTTTCATCAATAGCTCCATTATTCCATTCTTTTTACTGCGTGCATATTTTTATATAGATAGCGTACTGCACAGTTTTGAACAAAAACCATCGATCCGTTCAACTTGTTATTGAGATTGCTTGCTTTGAATTTTCTTTCCAACTTGTACTAATTTAAGATGATGAATAAAGGTTTCTAGGAATGGTATGGTCACTGAAGACTTCTTCTCTTGTACTCCTACTGTGTCTCATACTTTATAAAACTTGGTGAGTGCGTTTACTTGAAAAAATGTACACATAGAGTATAATTTGGGTTAGAATTTTTTAAAACCTAATAAGATATTAATATGATAAATTTTAGTTAATATGACTGATTTTTTAATAAGATTTAATTTATTTAATTAAAACCGATCTAAACTCAATTATATTAAGAAAAAAAACTGTCATTTTTTTTTTATAAAAAAAGACAGCTCCAGTCCAAAATTACCGCCTGACTCGCAGGCCACCGAACTTGCCATGTGTAACAACAGAGAAACAAATGCAAAGCAAAAAATAGCACGTGTCTGATAGCCAAAAAGATAAGTAAAGCAACCTTAAAAGGGTTTGTTGACAGCAATTATGCTACTATGATAGAGATTTCAAACCAGTCCCCAATCTTGTATTCATTAAATTTACTTCCATTTTAAAGGCAATGGTCGGAGCATGTTAAGTTTATTGTATTCAATAACATGATTGTGTTTTGTGCATGAAAAAAGAATTTCATATTAATGCAAAAGCACTAAAAATGATTTATAAATTTGCAATAAAGATAGCGGATTGGATATCTAAAAAAATTAGAGTTAAAATGCATCTTTTATCTTGGGTGATATATTCACCAAATCAACCGTGAAGTGTACTTCCTTGTTCTTCATTTGGTCCCCTGTTTGGTTTTGTAATGTAACTTAAATTGGGTTAAAAAATGGATTTTTGATGTTTGGTTAGGGTTGAATCATACTTTTTTTGTAATTATAACATCCACTAAAAATTAAGATTCAACCTAAGTTCTTCATAAGCTATTTTTTGATCTCTCTCGCCTCTCCACTAAGAAAAAAACTCACAAAAATCTAAAGAAAATAACCATTAAAAATATTTCCCAAACAACCCTCATGCATATCTCCAATCCTACCAAAACACCAACACTATTAAGAAATCTTCAACCCTTATCCCTCATTTCTCTTCTCTCTTCTTAAAATCTTATTTGCTTACACTTGTTATATTACTTTGGGATTTCCAGATAAAATTGTTGTATTCGTTATAGAAGTCAGATTTAGTAATCTTTTACCTATTCATCAAAGAATAAGCATTGTAATTGTTTTTTTTTTTTTAATTTCCAATATTATATCCCCTCACCCTTTTTTCAATCTTTCTAAAATCAAATGATATTTTACTTACATTTGCCTCTAATATTTTTGACAATGCTTCTATTTTTCTTCATATAAATAAACCGTAGATCTATATGATTTAACTAAAAAGAAAACAAGTAAAGGTTTGGGAAACAGTGGTTTCAACATAAACCATGAGTTTCTTCTTTTTTATCTGTAAAATTATTTTAATTAACTATATATTTCAATTTATATGATGTTTGATTAATTATTTTTTTTATTAATTATCACTACTAATAATGTATGTTTGTCTGATCTTATTTGTTTTTCTTAAACAAATTATATTAAAAGTATGCGACTGAAACATATTGTTCAAGTTACATAGTTGGTTTAATTAATTTTACAAATTAAAACCTGTTCTTAAAGATAATTAATTTTTTCTTTTGAGAGTTGATCTCTTTTGCATTAGTTTATGTGTGATGGAGTTTTGTTTGTTAAGTTAGTTTAAGTTGCTTGAGTTTTACTTCCTATAAAATGATTTTATTTTATTTTTATTTGGGTCAATACTTGAATTAGCCAATGCTTTTACATTAACTCATGAATGAAGATAATTATGAATGCTGACAAAGTTATCTCTTGAAAACTTTGTAGATAATAATAGAATTTAATAAAAATACACTGAGAATTGCAACCTATTTTAAATGTTCATAATTAAAATTGATTGTTTTTTTATTATATTTATTTAAAAGGAATTGGTCATTTTTTTAAAAATATTTTAGTAAATGAGTTAAAAAGCTTTAATTACAATGGCATAAACATAGAATTGCACTAAAAATTCAAAATTTTAGCTAAAACAAGCACTCAATAGCCTGTGTCAATAATTCTATTACTTCTTCTTATAACACTTCAATAAGCTTAGAATGGAAAAATGTAGATATAAATTAGGGGAGAAGAATAATAAAAAAGTAAACATATCACTCTTAAAGTATTCTAAAGTTACTAAAAAAGAGGAAAAAGAAATATGTAAGACCATTTTTCTTTATAACACAAAGTAAATATACAATATCACAATACATGTCAAGGATTTGATGAACTTGGTTAGGATATAATATTTTGTATTTTTGTATTAAATTTTTTCATATAAACCTTCCTTCAATCATACAAAAAACCAACCATTGTATAAAAAACAACCTATAAGAAAAAATCCAAAAAAAAATTGAAATCACAAAAGAATATTGTGTGTGTAACTTTAAGTAATTTTACAATCAAACTTTAATATAAAAAGCATATTAATCAAAAAAATTATTTTTTATTCAATCTAAATCTCAATCATATTTTTAATCATACACTTTAATTTATTAAATAAATCTTAATTAAAAGTAATTTTTATAAAACTATATATTCAAAGTATAATTATAAAAGCAAATCACAATACAGACATATTCTAAGAATGGATGTGTTTTTGCCTGTATGTATTTATGACTATGCTTTCTTTAATGGTTTCAAACTTTCCTATAAAATTACAAAAAAGAAAAAATATAATGGAGAATGATTTCAAATATCTTATGGAAGATTGGCTTGTGATAATCTATAAGTGTGTTTAGGATTGTTGTAGGTGTTATTTTTTAAAATATTTTTTGTTTGCTTTAAAATAATATTTTTTTTAAAATAATTATTTTTAACATCAGCATATCAAAATATCTAAAATTACTTAAAAAAATTAATTTAAAATAAAAATTTTTAGAATTTCTCAAAAGTATTGTTGGATTTTAAAAACAAACACAACACGTGTGTTTGGTATTATGATACAATGTATTTTTCAAAAGTAATTTTTACTTAAAAATAAATAAAAACAATTGTTTTTATATTTTTATATTTTTTAAATTAATACATCAAAATTATAAAAATATTAAATTAATTTTTTTTAAGTGAAAAACAGCTTTAAAAATCCACCAATAAAACTGCTTCTGAACATTACACGTTTAGTAGATTTGAAATAGAGGGTATTTGGTGTAAAACTTTAATGGATAATTAAAAATAAAAATCGAAAGCGCTTAAAATAGTTAAATGATATGTACAATCTGATATAAAACTTTTAAATATTATTTGATATAGGAATAAAAAAAAGTGCTACTTTTCTGCTCATAATATTTATGTAAAAATATTAATAATTAGATTTTAATTATCTCAAGTAAATATCAAAGTAATATGAAGAAAAAATAATTTTAATAGGATACGTCACCAAATAAATGGCACTATTTGGACCCTTCATCGACCAACTTCGTTAATTGCTTTGTCACACCATTTCTCATAAGTTTTGGCTACGATAAATGAATGAAAGCACTCTACTAGTTTGTTGCAAATGAAAAGTATATAAAACTCTATTTATTTTTTTTTGTTAGAAAATAGTTTTTTTAAGAAATCAATTTTTTGAAAAATGAATTATTTTTTTATATTTGGTAGTATTATGAAAAATAAATTAAAAAATATTTTCCAGTATTTGGTTATATCATGAAAAATAACTTATTGATGTTTTATTTTTTTCAAGTTTATTAAAATAATGAAGAATAAATCTTATAAATTAAAAAGTGAATAAAAATAAATAGAAAAAAAATTAATTTATAAATTATATAAAATAAAATAAATAATAATCAAAATAATAGAAATCAAATTTAACATATAAAAAAATTAAAAGATGGTGAAATTAAAATAATAATAATTACAATTTTATAAATTATTTGAAAAAAATAAGTAACAATAAAAAAATAAGGATCAAATTCTATATATAAAAAATTTCAATTAAAAAAAATAATAAGAGAAAAGCAAATAACAATCATAAAAATAAGGACCAAAGTTAATATAAAAATTAAATTAAATCAAATTTTAAGGGATAAAATAAAAAAAATAAAAAAAAAATATATTGCAATCAAAAGCTTGATGATCAAATTTGATATAATCAATAAATAATATAGTATTTCTAAATTTTTCATAACTTTTTAAAAGTGTTTTTTCTCAAAATAAAAGGAAAATACTTTCTTGAAAATCAAACTAAATTTTTCTTTAATTATAAAGTGTTTTTTATTGACCATCTTTTCTAATGACAAATAAAAATAAAAAAAATTTAAAAATTATTTTTAAAAAATTATTTTTTATCAAACAAACAAGAATTTAATTTTTTGCTTGACATTAAAAATATTTGATATTTGGTTGTATTTTGTAGAGTTTTTAAATCTCATATGTTAACTAACTTGAGTGAATTCATAAACTATATGGAACAACTTAATTTTTTTTATAAAAAAATAAAAATAATATTATTTAAAAAATTACTAAGTTTTAACTAGATTTTTCTAACCTAATGTTTTGTATTTATTTTGAGATAGAATAAAAAAAACACAGCGAACAGGCGATTGCTCCTTTCCATGGGAGCAGGGCGGGCCTTCCTTCCATGGGAAGTTCATTCTCCTTTTCTTAAGTGCTAATTTTTTTGTTTGAAAAAAAAAATATTATATTCCTGTATCCAAAAGGAAGAAGAGAGGAAGGGAAACAAATACAAGTTGCATTGAAAGATAAGAGAGAAATAGAATATGGGTGATAAATGAGGGAAAAAAAAAGATGTTTTGCTTATAACAAAAGAAAGAAGACTCTGTCGTTTTAATGATAATGATATCAAGAAAAAGTCTCTGTATCATAAGATAATCTATTCAATTATCTCTTATCAGTCTGTTATTTTATTTTTATATATCATTTTTGAAACACATGATTTTTCTTTTCTTTTTACTTATTCTCTTCCTTTCATCATATACAAAGATAAATTATAAATTAAATATTTATTTTACTATATGTTCTATAGATGTAAAATTTAAAAAAATACAAGTTGAATATATTATTAATTTATTAATTGCTTCAATTTCATAATATCATTAAATAAATATAGTCTAGGTAGGTAGCCGACAACCATGTGAAATCATATTTTTTTTATTTTTCTTACAAAAAAAAAACACAGAAAACACACATCTTGACCTCCTAAACACAAATTTAACCTTGTGAGTTTTAAAGTTTTTAGATTTAAAATTCAAAATCCTTATATTTTGCAATTCCTTTGTTGAAATTATACATTTTTTTGGTGTTTATGAATTCCTTGCAACAAAATCGTTCATCTTATAGTGCTTTTCAGTTGGAGATTTTCTCTTTTTACTCTTTTTTCCCCTCTTATTTTTTTTACTTTTCTTAATTTTTTATTTTTAAGTTAATATTCAGACCAAATAGTTCATACTAACGGTTATAAAATTAATGGTTCAGATCTTTGGAATGTTTAATGAGATATTAATGGAACAGAAAACTTTATTACTTTTGTCTTTGAGGCATGTCTCTTCATCCTCCTTTTTTTTTAAAGGATAATAACTAAACATTACTTTGTTTTTTTAAACGTTCCAAACAACACTGTTTTACAGTTACCTGAAGATGTTACTATAATTGTAGTTATACAAAAAACATTTATTGTTCATTGAATTTAATTTTTCTTACACGGATAGATTTAATTTAATTATTAAGAATTAAATTGGTGTGTGTGTGTCATGAAACCAAATCTATCACAAGAGGATTGTCTTGCAGACAGCTATACAAACTCTTGATGTCATAATATGAGCAGTCCAAGTATATAAAAAGCCTAATTATAAGATATAGAACTTATAATTGTAAAGCATTCAAATAAATATAAAAAGTGTGATACAAAGTGAAAAATACACTTTCATAAATAATCCAAATAAGAATATAAGATTTTTTATTTTTTATAATTATTATTTCAATTCTTTAATTCGATTGTTGAACCATTAAAAAAAACACTTGAAAATTAGAAAAGGTCAAAGAAAAAAAAGGGTCAAGAAAATCAAGAAAGGCAACGACTTGGCTGTAAGCAGTGAACGAGTTTTGTTAGTTTAGAGTTTAGAAAGTCAATAGACGCGTTGGGAAGGACCGAGCCCAACGACGACACTCTCCAAACCGAAGCCCAGATATTTACCAAATTCCCAAATTATCCACAGACAATTTTCTTCTACACGCAAAGAATCCAAAAAACCGATGGTGACTTTGGTCATTTAATAATTAACCTCTCTCCCTATATATAGAATAAGAAAACATATCTTTTCCTTACAACTGCCTGCCACCCAATTCACAGAGAAGCCACATTACTTAGTTCTTTAAAAAAAATATATTGGAAAAGGTAAGCTCGTTAATTTTAGAGATTGTGGAGGGACGGCTGACGCTATCTGCTTGGCTGATTTTTTTCCCCTGATTTTTTAGAAAGAAAAACCCGTTTTTGGAGAGAGAAAGAAAGTGAGAGAAACGGCTAAATTTACTGGTTTTGCTGCTAGCTAGAAACAAGCGGAGATCGAGGAGGGGGATTTCAAAAGAGGGTTTGTTCCGGGGTGTGGATAAAACCCATTTTTTTGTTTTTGATCTGAGTTTTAGAGCAGAAAAAAATAAAATATTTAGTAAAAAAATGTGGTGGATGATGAATGAAAATGGCGGCCATTACTGCTCCAAGAAGAGTGATGATATCTGTGATGATATTTGTGGCCAGGTAATTTCGAACCCATTTTGATGTGTACAAGATTTCGTTGGACTTCTCTCTGTTTTTTTTTTCACTGATCCGTTTTTTTTTTTAATTCTCGTTATGCTATTAAATAGATATTATGTTATTGGAATTGGGATTTCATGGATTTTCATTTTCTTTGATTGATGAGTTTTTGAGTTTTTTTTTTTATTTTAATCTGGGACTTGTTCGAGGATTTGAAAAAAATCAAGGATGAGGTTTTTTAAGTTTGAGCATCTGAAATCATACCTGTGTTTTTTGTGTTTAATGACTAAGATTATGGAAGCAGATTAAGATGTTGATTAATTTACAATTTGGGTCTTCTCAATTTTTTCCGTCTGGAAACTCTGATCATGAAATGTCTCCAATTTTTATCTGGTTTTCAAGAATAACTTTTTGTGTTTAAGAAGGTAGCAATTATTAAGATGCGGATTTATTGAGTGATTTTCGTTACATTCTCTCTTCTTTACTGGAATCAAACAGGGCATTACGCTTATAGGAGAGAATGTTTATTTCTTGATTGATCAGTTTTCTACTAGTGATTTGCTTTGTTTTCTGTTTCTTCTTGAAATCATTTTGACTCATATTGTGAACTCCATTAATTTTCAGGACTCAGGCCGAATTTTGAGCATGTCCAGAATCCGGTGTATTCTTCGTGGCATGGATTTAAAGACATATTTGCTTCTGTTTATACTCGTGCCAACCTGTGTGTATGGTATTTACATGCATGGACAGAAGATCTCATACTTTTTCCGGCCATTATGGGAATCCCCACCTAAAAGGTTCAACGAAATCCCACACTATTATCATGAGAATGTTTCGATGGAGAACCTCTGCAAACTCCATGGTTGGGGAATTCGTGAGTTCCCAAGACGTGTTTATGATGCAGTGTTATTCAGTAATGAATTGGACATCCTTGCTTTGCGATGGAAAGAATTGTACCCGTACATTACACAGTTTGTTCTCCTCGAATCTAACTCAACCTTCACTGGGAAAGAAAAGCTTCTCTATTTTGCCAACCATCGAGATCAGTTTGAATTTGTTGAGCCCAGGTTGACCTATGGAACTATCGGAGGGAGGTTTAAGAAAGGAGAGAACCCATTTATCGAAGAGGCATACCAGCGAGTAGCATTGGACCAACTTATCAAGTTAGCAGGGATTTCTGATGATGACTTGCTTATAATGTCAGATGTTGATGAGATACCGAGTAGGCACACTATCAATCTCTTGAGGTGGTGTGATGACACTCCTTCAATTCTTCATCTCCGGCTGAAAAATTATCTATACTCTTTTGAGTTTCTCGAGGACAATAAAAGTTGGAGAGCTTCAGTCCACAGATATCAGACAGGCAAGACGCGGTATGCACATTATCGCCAGGCAGATGACATTTTGGCAGATGCAGGGTGGCACTGCAGCTTTTGTTTCCGCCGAATAAGCGAGTTTATATTTAAGATGAAAGCTTACAGTCATGTTGATAGAGTCAGGTTCAAACGTTACTTGAACCCTGAAAGAATCCAGAGAGTAATTTGCAAGGGTGCTGATTTATTTGATATGCTGCCTGAGGAGTACACATTCAAGGAAATTATTGGGAAAATGGGACCAATTCCTCACTCCTATTCAGCTGTTCATCTTCCATCATATCTTCTGGAGAACGCTGACAAGTATAAATTTCTCTTGCCTGGGAACTGCTTAAGAGAAAGTGGGTGATTCTCTTGAATACTTTATCTGTTTTTGTAAAGGTTAGGTGGAGATGCAGCTTGTGTAACTCCTTGTGAAAGCTTCAACCGAACATCTTCCATCTGTAGCGAGTGACTGGTACAGCATGCTAAATGTCAACTGAAATGGGAAATGTTTGAAGAGTTGGGTAATTTCTTGAGTTTTCTAATGTCACATTATGTAAATAGCTTTCTTCCGGAATTTGGGTTTTATTCAACCTGGAGCTTTACTTTACTGGATGGGGAACTCGCTGTTATGGGAACAGCCTATTTGTCACCGGTTTCTTATGTGCTTCCTAGCATTCATATAACCTGACTCTCCAAAAAACTTGATAAATATTTTGAGGTTTCAGTGATTCTCCTGTATTGGGAATTTTTGTTCTGATACACTTTATTTTTTCATGTCTTTAATTTCTTGATTTATACCATCTCGTTTATACTTAGATCACTTTTGTGTGGACTCTCTCATCAGATTTTCATGTTTGTTCTTTATGGACAGCTCTTTTTCTTACCTGACCTTTGTGCAATGAATTAAAGTATTACTTTTTTGCAAGTTGCTATCGCATAATAATCTTCAATTACCTCCCACATAACTTTCTGAGTCCTTGGCACGTATTAGCATCAAAAGACGGACATGCTGCATGTTTCCGTTGCCATATGTATGCTTACCACCTACTGTCATCTTTTAGATATAATCGTTAAGCTGTCGTTTACTCTGTGTTCATGAGACACATGGATACCCTTTACTTTTGTCGGGGTTCGCCTTGTAACATGGACATGTCTAATAATGTTTTTCCAAATCTCGTTGATCTTCGAAAGAAACGCCATGCCTGTCTGGCAGGGAGGCTGGCAATTCATACCAAGTTATTCCTTCTTTAGATGCTTGATTAATTATTTAGCTTATATACTTATTGGTGCAAATTGCAAGGCCTGATCTTATGTCAACCAACATGGTTGTCTTTGCGTTGCATCTATATTTAAACATAAAGAAATAAAAAATAGTTGCGACTCTGCTGGTGTATAATATCAATATTTTGCTGGAAGGCCAAATACATAATTTGGTTTTGGCCTCCCGGCCACTGGGATTTAACTGCTGCAGGTCAATGACATCGACATATTTCGTAAACTTGATGAGCCAAATTCATTGTTAAAAAAACTACATTGGAAGGAGTGGATTGCCTTGAGCAATCCAATAAGATATATTTGATTTTTTTATGTTTTGTTCTGAGATGAGGTAAAAATATTACTGGTGTTGTGGAGGTAACATCAGTAAAATAAATTTGGATATTATTATTTCTAATTAGTATTTAAAAATATATTTTTATTAAGATTTTATATCATCATTTTGTACTTGAAGTATCAATAACTTCTTAACTAAAACATATTTTATAATAATAAGTCTAATACCATAAGATATCTTTAACTTATGGTAAATGTTCATCTTAAATGCAGGCCTATCACATAAATGAAATGATTAATTGATGAGTTTAAGTACTGGAATTGAAAGAACAAAACAAGGGTAAAGTTTAGAAAAGAGATGTTGGCTCAATCCAAACTAGATTACTGATCGATAATTAGATCATAATTAGATTTATAGAATAACTTAGATTTAGATTTACTTTATATAGTTAGAAAGCTAAGGCATATGCTTAAAACTTTCATTAGTAAGGCAAGACTTAATTTTGCTGTTTGGAAGTCTAAATCTTAGTAACAACAAAGAAGTCTGAATCTGTTCTGCAACCCAAACACTATTCAGTGTTTAGCCTATATCTCGAGTTTTAGAAGTCCATATAACTTCAATTTTTTTCCCTAAAAAGCTAAGATAATTTCCTAGAACTTTCATGTTTAAGATTGTTCAAATTCTAACGTTATTGAAGATGTTTTGTTTAGACAATAAGATAAGGATTATACCTAAGTTAAAAGTTGGTCATCCATTCAACAATTAGTTAACAAATTTACCGCACGGCGTCGGCTACCAATTTTTCATTTTGTTACTTGATTTAAGGTATTGGAAGTCGCCACCTAATATTTATTAAAGGTTACTAGAAAACCTGGATTTACTAGTCGTGGTCAAAGATTGGAGGGTGGGGACTGATTATGGCTAGGGAAGGTATTATTACCCCTGCCTATCTGAGATAAGCTGCTTTATGGTTTGATATGATTTGAAAATTTAAAATATTAATTAAATTCTAAAGTTTTAATAAATCAGTTATTAAATCCCTGAATATGTGTATAAACATGTTCTTATACTTTCATGGAAAATATAACATAATTTTATTTATCCTTAGATATTTAACAATATTCAAATTAGATACTAAATTTTTTTTAAAACTAAATAAAAATTTTTATTAAACAATTTAAAAATTATAAAACAGCCCTTAAAAACTCCAAAAATTATAGGGAAGTCCTTCTAGAACCGGAAAAACAGTTGCGGCGCATCTTCCCATGCGCCGCTGCAAACTGGACGAAAATTCTCAGTGTCTTCTCCCTTTCCCTTCCTGCACTGACATTGGCAACCTTTGTCACCTGTAAAAAGAACAAAACGCAACAAGCAAGTCTGTTTTGGTCTTGTTTTCAGATCGACTTCCCTTCCTTTTGGTTCATTCGGGTTTTTGGATCTGCTTCACTATAGATCGATCTCCTTTGGTCATCTTCTTCTTCTTTTTCTTCTTCTTCTTCTTCTTCTTCTCTGTTCCATGTGTTGCATGGCAAGGAGGAACAGACGAGAGAGTGGTGTTGTTGCTGGGTGGTGAGATGGGTCTGCTGGCCTGTGGGTTGTTGCTGTTTGCGATTTTATTGGCGTCTGACGAGCTGGCCGCTGGTTTAGGAGGAAAGAGCTAAGGGAGACCGCGGCTGAGGAAGAGAGCCAGGGCTATCTTATGGGTTTGTGGGGGCTGGATTACAGAGGGAGTCTGGAGGTGTTACCCCATCGCTGTCATATGCAGGTTGTTGTGTTTTTTTAGAGAAGATGGGAATCAAGGTTGTGTGTTGATGACCGGGCAAAAAGGATGCTCTTGGTCAGTTGGGGTTTGTTTTGGGGCTGAGGGGAAAGATTGGGGAAAAGCTGGCAACTAGGAAGGCTGACGGAAAGGGAAGGCTTGTGGAGCTGGGGGTATCCGGGTGGCTGGTCAGCGGCTGTTTGGAAGGTAAATAGCTAAAGGGAGAAGATCCCAATGGAGAGGGATCTGGTTTTTTTCGACCAAAGGAAGGGGCGCTGCGACCTCTCTTTCCTTGGTCGGGGAAGGGAGATTAGGAAGTGTCGTGGGTGGCTGCTCAGTGTGAGAGGGTGAGGTTTAGGGTTTTTTTGTTTTTCTTTTCCCTCTAGATGTTCTTCCCCCACCCCCCCGGGTCAATTTTTTTTGGGCCCCCCCTCTTTCCATATTACTGTAGCAATATTTATAGTAGAAATATTTGCAACATTTTCAAACTAGTCCCTTAATTTCTTTTCTTTTCTTTTATTTTCTCTCTTTTTTTGTTAATCTTGATTTTCTCCTTTTTTTTTTTTGTATTTTTAAAGCAAGCAATGTCAACATCGACTCAATAAGAAAAATTAGTGATTGTAAAATTTACGCTTTAAAAGTTGAACGTGTTTGAAATACCTTTGAAAATTTAATTTTTCTGAAATGACGTTGAAAATGCTAAAAACAATGCAAATATATCAAAGTGCATTTTTTTGGGGTTTTTTTTATTGTTTTTTCCTATTTTTTATTTTTTTCTGAAAATTTATCAAAAACATGGCTCAAAAATTGGATAGCAACAAATGCCCCCTCTTTACAATGCTTACGAAGCAAAAATTCCTCAATATTTTGCATAGTAAGCTTGTAAAGATAACAAAAGGTCTTTCTGGCTTATTAAGTGATCCACTCAGCCAAGGATTTTACTTTTCAAAAGAAAGTGGTCTCATTATCTTGGGCGACTCGCTCATTTTGAGGAAAAATTGGTCCATTTATAAGGACGACCTGCCCACACACTCACACTGGTCTACTTTCAAAGGCGACCTACCCACACATAGTCACACGGATCTATTTTTAAGGGCGACCTGCCCACACACTCATCCTACACATACTCATGCTGGTTTATTTTCACGGGCGACTTGCCCACACATACTCATGCTGGTCTATTTTCACGGGTTACCTGCCCACACCCACTCACGCTGGTCTATTTTTACAGGCGATCGACCACCACATACTCGTGCTGGTCTATTTTCATAAGCGACCTGCCCTTTTGATTGAGTTAACCTGAGATCCTATCTAGCAATCTCCTTTAACCAGAACCAAAATTAGTGTGTAGCTCGGTCAACCTGAAATCCCATCTGGCGATTCCTTTTAACTAAAGCTAAGCTCTATGTGTGCTTGAGTTAACCTGAGATCCCATCTGGTGATCTCTTTTAACCAGAATCGATATAAAGATGTGTGTGTGGTCTTATTATAATGGGTGACCTACCCAGATGAAAGATGATGGTCTCATTATGATGAGTGACCTACCCAAGTGAAAAAAATAATGGTCTCATTATGATGGGTGACCTACCCAAAGAAAAATGGTATCATTATGATGAGTGACTTACCCAAAGAAAGATGGTCTCATTATGATGGGTGACCTACCCAAATGAAAATGATGGTCTTATTATAATGGGTGACCTACCCAAATGGAAAAAATAATGATCTCATTGTGATGGGTGACCTACGCAAAGAAAGATGGTCTCATTATGATAGGTAACCTACCTAAAAAAATGGTCTCATTATGATAAGTGACCTGTTCAGAAAAGATGATGGTCTCATTATGATGGGTGACCTACCAAATAGAAGATGAAATGTGGTCTCATTATAATGGGCGACCTACCCAGGAAAATGCAAAGATTTTTTCAAAAAAATGATCTCATTGTCACCAATGACCTACCTAGAAAAGATGATGGAAAAAATATGAAGTGGTCTAATTGTAATGGGTGACCTACCCAAGTAAAAAACATGGAGAATGGTCTCATTGTAATGGGTGACCTACCCAGAAAAATGAAAAACAATCTCCTTATAATGGGTGACCTACCCTAGTAAAAACATGAAGAATGATCTTATTATGATGGGTGACCTACCCAGAACAAGATGAAAAGCGGTCACATTATAATGGGTGACCTACCCTGTTAAAAACATGAAGAATGGTCTCATTATGATGGGTGACCTACCCAGAATAAGATGATGATAGCTCAAAGGCGCACTTAAAATGAGGTAGGGTTAGAAAACGCACTACCCAAAAAATGGTGGCTCAAAGGCGCACTCAGAAGGAGGTAGGGTTAGAAAATACATTACCTAAGAAATGGTGGCTCGGAGGCACACTCGAAAGGAGAAGAGGGCTCAAAGGCACCCTCGAAAGGAGGTAGGGTTAGAAAACGCACTACCTAAGAAATGGTGGCTCGAAGGTGCACTTGAAAGAAGGTAGGGTTAGAAAGCACACTACTTGAGAGTGAGGGCTCAAAGGCACACTCAAAATGAGGTAAGGTTAAGAAACGCAATACTTGAGAAGATGGTAAACATCAATATGACAATGCTAAAAACAATGCATTATGATCAATATGCGTGTACACGTACCTGAAAAATATAGGTCCCCCCCTTTGAAGATCCATCGTCATAAGGTGCCTTTGTTTGCTTTCCGAAGCTTTCTTTGTTCTTTCCATGCATTGGCTCATTCATGTGATAGCCATCACTCAGTTGTAAATGCAATGCCTTTCTTAGGTTGTCTTCGATGATTACTGCTCTCATTATTCATCAAGCTTGACTCTGCCCCCAAGTGTGGTGTTACTTGATTCATTATGAAGGATTTTCTCTCCTGGATTCTTCTAAGAGTTATCCTTTGATTAATTGTGGGCCTCTTGTAACACCCATCAAGATTGTCAATCAGTCATGAACTTGCCTCTAGTTGAAACATACCCTTCAAGTATATATGGTCATCAACCTTCATAGAACTGCTAAGTCATCCAGACATGCATCTTATAGCTTGCCATAAAAAGCTCATTATTGTATGCTCAATGTTTTTTCTCCATGGATTCCTCTCAGCTTGTCAATTTAGATCATGAAAAGAAATGCATTGGCATCATCAATGATGTTCATCACCCATATTCATGCAATAAAGTGTGCATTTGAGTTTCAAAATGAACGGTCCCATAGTTAGTCTTAATGGGTGCATCCTTCCAGCATTCATTCAAATGCAATTACATAATAACATTTGTTGGAAATCATAATTATGCTTCAGAATATAACCCAAGATGAAGATGTCCTTCAAATGTAGTGTTGCTCACCAAATGATGCTGAAATTCACTAGATCACAGACTATCCTTGAACAACATTGCCCCTAGTGATGATCTGTATGCTCGTTCATCTGTCTATACTCAAAAAGTTTTTCTTTGTCATTGCTCGATGCTAAACATAACTTTGATGGACCTTGATGACTCATCATCTGATTTTGCTTTGCCCCCTAGCTGAGCTGAATACTATTTGTTTTCCTTCTCAGAGTCCATTGTATTGCCCCTAGGTGTCTTAACATTTCAAGGAATGTCGAGAAGTGTTAATGTCATTTCTATCAAGAATTTTGCAAATTCAATCAATCTTCTTCTTGTTTGACAAGTTCCTAGTTTTGGAATTAAATCTCATCCTTCAAAGATCATGTCTATTCAAGTCTAAATGTTGAAATGCAATCAAAGAGATGTATATTTTTGAAATTATTATTTTTTTAATTCAATCTTCTTTGGTCAAAGACCTAGCACATGTTATTCAATATAGTCCTTTGATTATCTTGTATTTTGAAAATAGAAATGGCCCATTGTAAGCTTAAAATGACTTTTTCATGGTTTTTTATGTCACTTTTAATCTTTGATCTTTGGTATATCTTTTGATGGTCTGCGATGAGGTGACCTTCTGTGAATTTCAAGAAACAAAAGGCTCAAGTCAAAAGTTGAGGATTCATTAAGGAAGTTGTTTTCTTTTTTAGCACCAATTTTATCAGCATGCATAATAATCAGTAGCTTGATTCATGAAGTCATGACCCTTATGGACAAGCTCTTTAAATTTTGAGAGCGCCATTTATCGATTTAAATTGCTTACTTGATCAAAAAGGGCTTTTAAAAGCATGTAATGCAGGCTATGGTTCATGGCTTATGAAAGAAAGGAAATTCACAAGCTCAAAAGGTAATTGAGGGTTTTAAAGACCTAGGATCAACATTAACTATTCACCAACTCTCTTTCTCTTGTTGTCATTGTAGAGAAAATGATATATAACCTTGTTAATTTTAAATATCAGAATTCTCTTAACATAGGTCATATTACTAATCCAATTTTTCTTTGATGAATAACAAATCTAACCGTTTTGAAGACATAAAAGGCTCTATCATTGACAAACCAAAAGATATGAAGCTTGATTTTTTTTTTTACTTTTGGCATTTGTTGTGGCTTTCTTCAACTAAGACCTCTTTTACCTCTCTTAGAATTGATAGACATTCTCCTTCCATTCCATTTTTTCTTTTTTCTTCTTCTTTCTTTTTTTTTTTTTTACATAGCCTTCCTCAAAAATTTATTGGATGACCTTCAATCTATGGCTTTTTCTTGCCGTTTCTTAATCATTAGACTTTTGTTCTAAGTCTTTTCTTTTATCCATCAATCCTATCAGTGTCTTCAAAATATCTCTCATTTGCTCCTAGTGTGGGGTGTGATCCTAGTAAGGGTTTTTTTTTAAAGAAAATATCTTACCAATCTCAAATAGGGACCACAAGGAATATAATCTTTAGAAAGTGAAGGTATAACAAAAATGGCCTTTTCTCATTTCAAGCAAGGTTGGTTAGAATTGATAAATTTTGACCTCGTCTAGTGTAATGATTTATACTTCTAAGAATCACAATTCACAAATCCATAACTACTATATCCACTAAGTGTCATTATGCATACTGTTAAAACTTAGCTATATGATGTGTGGTTCAGTTTCAGGAGGTATGAGTTCAAAATTATTTGGTCACCTCATGTCATTTTCAAGCATCAAGTCATTTCTTCAATCAAAACACTTTTTATCTTTTAGGATTGATTAGCCTAAATTTGGCATGTTGGAGTTTGATCAAAATCTTTTGTCAAAATAACCTTTGAAAGAAATATCTCATGCTTTCAGAACAACAAAGAGACAAAGAAAAGACATGTTTCATTAAAGGATGAGATGTGATCCAAAAACAAAATGCAAAAATGGCAAAAAAATCCATGACAAAGATATTTGACAGTTTAACCCCCTTCTTAGATCAGCTACTCTAGCAATATCTGTGTTTCGCCAAGCAATTTTGATCACTTGTCATTCTGAGGATGTTCTGGTAATAAAAAGATTGATGACATCATCTTTCATAACCTCAGCTCGATTCCTGAAACTCTTGCATCTATTCGACTAAAATGGTCCAGGAACCCACCATGATATTCACGTCTCATCTGAATTATACCATGGTGGTTGTATGCAATTTGTCGAAGTTGGGGCAAGAAGTTTAGAATTTGGTAGATATAGGTAGGCAAACTTGAGTGGTAGAGGAATGTCAATCTTGGCAAAGAAATTTGAGCAATTGATGCTACAATGAGACCCGGTTAAACCACATAACTATGGTTTCCCATCTTCAAAGTCATCTCTTGATTCAACTCTCTTCACAGTTCTAAAAGCCACGGTAGAGCCTTTAATCTTTCCCATTTTGATAGTTAGCTCTATTCTTTTGGCAATCCTTGTAACATCATGTCAATCTTTTAATGTTGTTGAAGTTGTATGAGAATTATTGGAAACACCTTATTAGCTTGGTAATCTTGGAAACATACAGAAACATGTAATACCACCACTATCGACATGTGGAATCGCGCATTGTCTCAACTGAAAGAGAACTTGATGAATCTAAAACTCTTCCATCTCATCTTCGATTGCTCACAAACAGTGCCACAAACAAACATGTAGAGGGAGTTCTGCTCTGTTGAAGTTTCAGTTTTCTTCATGTATTTCGGTATAGTCATATCTCTTCTCTTTACTTCTGTATTTTCATGCTGACACTGGTAGGAAAAAAATTATAAATGATCTGAAACTACTACATTCCTTCTTGGGTTTCCCACTTGTAGATCCACAAATAGATTCTTATCGATAGAGCTCTACTACGTTGAAGTTTGATGTCTGCTCATATTTTTCAGACCAAGTCTGGCTCTTCAGCCTACCACAGTGTCTTTGTGTTGAAACTAATGAGAGATATTTTTATAGCATATGTAACTAATAAATCCCCTCTTGTATTCCTAACTTGTAGAGTCATAAATGAATTATTGTAGAGAGAGCTCTGCCACGTTAAAGTTCGACGACTGCTCATATTTTCAGACCAAGTCTAACTCTTTTGCCTACTACCATGTTTCAGTGCTGAAAATGGTGGTGTAAATTTTCATAGCTTCTGAAACTATTACATCCTTTCTTGTATTTACCACTTGCAGAGCCATGAATAGATCTCTATAGAAAAAGCTCTACTATATTGAAGTCCAATGTAAAATCATCATTCATTTTTAGACCCACATCCTATGTTGCTGGATCGAAATGATGTTCACAATAAAGATAGTTGGAAAAAAGGCCAACACATCAAGCATAAAAAGCTAGCAGGTATTGGGTGCTCTTTAAAGATATGAAGGTTTTGAACGACTACCAGTGTTGAACAAGGACAAAGGTCGTTATTAGTTGGATTGAAGGCATTATTGTCGTTCATGACTAAAAAAAAAAGAGGTGTAGCTTCAATGGGACGTTGACAAGTAGTGTTCCTACAGAAGACTGTGCAGACATTCTTTTTCCATTTGAAGCTCATCACTTGTTCAAGCAGATCTAAGTTTAGCTACTTCACATTTGATGCTCTCAACTTTTTTTTGACAATGAACCTCTCTCTAACCCCTTTCTTCATTTCCCATCATCTTTGTTCAATCAGGTGTAGCAAAGCTCGGATGGGGACCTATTTTCATCTCGGTGCATGTATGATAAATACATGACATGTAATCTACATGATGAACTTACCCCTCAAGAGGTGACATATGGTCATAACTTTGGTATCATCAGAGAAGAATTTTTATTCTTGCTCAAACTTTACAAATAGAAATTTCTTAAGTGATGACCATTATATCCCCTGTAAGTCCTGAATTCTCATGCTTCAAAAGAGCTTACTCAGATGCAAAACAAATATGTATGAGCATACATCCTAAAGACAAGTTCTAATCTTTTTACGTGAGATAAAGGGTAGGTTTGCTACTTGGTCTCTAAAAAGGATCTCTTGTTATCCCAATGATTAGCCTCTTAAAAGCAATATGGGGGCCCAATAGGTAATGGGTTGGCACGTGTACCAATTACTACTAGTCTAAGCACTCAACGAAGAGTTGGGGTTTACACAAGCTTAAACCTTGACTCAAATCATAAGGCAAGCTATTAGTCCCCCACCTAACCTAAAGTTTGTGTGTGCTTTCAAAAATTAAAACTTGTGATGCATGAAAGAATTCTATACAATGCATGAATAAAACATAAATAAAATAAGACAAAAAGCAAAAAATTTAAACACATCAAAAACACAAAGCTTAGTCCAATAATGTTGAAAACATTACCTTTTCCCAATGGAGTTGTCATTCTGTCACACGTCACTCGCACGACGTCGGCTAGCGATTTTCCATTTTGTTGCTTGATTTGGGGTCTTGGGAGTCACCACCTAGTATTTATTAAAGGTTACTAGGAAACCTGGATTTACTGGTCGTGGTCAGAGATTAGAGGATATGGGACTGGTTGTGGCTAGAGAAGGTATTAACATCCCTAGCGCACCCTACCTGAGGTAAGCTGCTTTGCGGTTTGATGTGATTTGAAAATTTAAAATATTAATTAAATTCTAAGGTTTTAATAAATTAGTTATTAAATCCCTGAATATGTGTAGAAACATGTTCTTACACTTTCAAGGAAAATATAACATAATTTTATTTATCCTTAGATATTTAACAATATTCAAATTAGATACTAAATTCTTTTTTTTGTCTTTTTTATTTTTATAATTCAATAGCATAAATAAAAAATACCCAAGAGGAGACCATAACTATAAACCTAAAAAAGAGAAACATAAAAAAAGGGCGGCAAACCCTATACCAGCTGACGCCCCCCTCAACCCCGTTTTTTAGCCCAGTCTCCCTTAACTTTGCTTTCAGTAGTCGCACACCTAGATAAATGTCCTTCCATCCTTGCTAAATAATTAACTGGTTACTATGTTGCTAAGAGTGTGTTAGGCAAAAAACACCCCTATGCCTTGACTACAATTTTTTATGTTCATTCTAATTTAATATTTGAAAAACGAACCCCTTTTTAATAACATAAAATTCTAAAAATATTTGGACCCTTTGTTGATTTATTTATGGCCCCCTCACACTTTTTTTATTTTTTTCTTTGTATTTGTATTTTTTGTAGATGTGCTTAATTTGTGGACTATTACTGTTAAATGCAAATATGTCATGCAAATTTTTTAACTTCCATCTAAAGGGGTTGTTGTTACCCATTTTTAAGCCATACATGCTACTGGAGATATCCCTTTTAAATCGAAGGCAGAAGTTTAGTTCACGGTTGCTAGGAAATTGACAAAAACTAAGAAGAAAGAAATGTTTTTTTGAACCCTATTTCAGCTATCTCATATTCTCTCTATCCTTCCCCACTACTACCGAAATTGTCAGGATTCTTAGGCTAATTAGGAATCTTTATAATGCTAAATTCATTCCTCTTTTACATGGGTTGTAAGGTTGAAATAAATCCCTTGAAAGTGGCACTAGAAAACCTAGTTCTACTCCTGTCGCAATTTTTTTGTTCCAACTTACACCCTGATGCTGACTTGGGTTCATGCAATATCTGACCATCTCAACTGTATTCTATCACTCATGACATGTTTAATAATGGACCTACACTTTGATTGGGTCCTAGGGCTTATTGTACTTATGGCAAGCTCTCAGTCGGGGATGTTTGGCATTGTCAGTTTCTTGATTTTAGATTGAGAGACCCGTTTTGACCAACCAGATTGTGGCCTAATTCTGTCATGCAAAACAATTATATTTCACCTTGACTCCCCTTGAAAGCCATATTCTTGGATGTATAGATGAATTTAGGCTTTTGAATCAATGGATTTTGATATCAGAAGCTCAAGCCCTGCACGTTTAAATATCTGACGTGAAAATAGAGAATTCTGCTGCGAGCAGGATTCTGACCCAAGTTTTGCACTGAAAAAAAGTATGCTGCCATCATGATTTTTCTGGTTCATTCTTAGGGTACTCCCAGTCATATCGGGATGCTCGGTATTTGTTAGTTTTTGAATCAGATCAGGAGACCCTTTTTTACCAACAAGATCGCGGCCCGATTCTTTCCTATAAAATGATTATATCTCGCCTTAAATCCATGTCAAAGTTGTAATCCTACACGCATAGATGAATTTTGGTTTTTGAATCACTCGATTTTGATATTAGAAGCTCAAGCTCTGCACGTTTAAATATCTGATGTAAAAATAGAGAATTCTGCCGTGAGCAGGATTCTGACCCAAGTTTTCCACCAAAAAAAATTCTGCTGCCATCACAATTTTTTTGGTTCATTCTTAGGGTACTCCCAGTCATATCAGGATGCTCGGTATTTGTCATTTTTTGAATCAGATCAGGAGATCTTTTTTTACCAACGAGTTCGTGGCCTGATTCTGTCTTATAAAATGATTATATCTCGCCTTAAATCCATGTCAAAGTTGTAATCCTACACGCATAGATGAATTTTTGTTTTTGAATCACTCGATTTTGATATCAGAAGCTCAAGCTTTATATATTTAAATATCTGATGTGAAAATAGGGAATTCTGCTGCGAGTAGGATTCTGACCCAAGTTTTGCACCGAGAAAACTTCTTCTGCCATCACGATTTTTCTGGTTCATTCTTAGGGTACTCCCAATCATATCGGGATGCTCGGTATTTGTCAGTTTTTGAATCAGATCAGGAGACCCTTTTTTACCAACGAGATAACGACTCGATTTTGTCTTATAAAATGATTATATCTTGCCTTAAATCCCTATCAAAGTTGTAATCCTACACATATAGATGAATTTTGGTTTTTGAATCACTCGATTTTAATATCAAAAGCTCAAGCTCTACACGTTTAAATATCTGACGTGAAAATAGAGAATTCTACCACGAGCAGGATATAGCTCAAGTTCGCGGGACTGATTTGAAGGATTTTTTTTGGACCAAGGACTGAATCAAAAAAAAGTTAAAATGAGGGATTTAATTGAAGAAGGGTATGGAAAGCTGGAGAGGGGGGTTGGATCATCATAATGGAAGGATTTTTACCACACTGAATAAGGAAAATAAGACTTTACAGTTGCACCCTGCATCTGATTTCTTTCTCTTTTTTCTCTGTTGTTTTCCTTTCTCATCACGTCTGATTGTTGGAGTTGAAGACCACATTTTTATTGCCTCATTTCAAAGGGAGCAGCTAGCCCTATGGAAGGAAAGAAAAGAGCGATACCATCCCCCAAAACTAAAAAGAAATCAGATGTAAAGCACCACCATAAAATCAGAATAATTACAGTTTTCTTTTGTGTTTTTAACTGCAAATCAGTAGGGATTTATGTCCTAGGATTAATGCATTGAATCCTTCCTAAATAGAAATATGTTAGACTATATATAAACCCCTCTAATGATTTAGGGCGAGGGGGGGAAATAACAAAGAGAGATCAAAAAGCGATAGATAGAGGAGAGGAAAAAAGCAGCAAAAAGAGAATAGCAAAATAGAAAAGAGAGAGCAGAAAAATAAGAAAAGAGATGAGGGAATAGAGAATGGGAGAGAGACAGCAAAAGAAAAACAAGAAAGACGCCTTTGCTCCATTTATTTTCTGCAAATAAAAACTGCAGAAACAAGAAAAGAAAGTTAGGAATTAGTAGAGAAAGTGACAGAGGCGCATAGTAAAGGAGGCAATAAGCAGACCCAAATGCAGAACAGAGGAAAAAGGACGGACACAGACCGAGCAACCATCACTCTTCCAACGCCACTTTATTTTCTTCGTCTCTAGGTTGGTTTTTTCCATTCACCTGTTGCATGCTTTCTTTTGCTTGGTATTTGCACTGTCAGCGTGGTCTTTCACTTTTTAATATATGTGTCTGTACTGTTCAAGTGAATTAATTCACTTGAACAGTAGCCCTCCATTCACAACGAAGGGCTGCACTCCTTTTATGTCCAGCCGGGTCATTTGCTAAGGCAAGTGACTCGGCCAGACCTTCCTTTTTTCTTTTTTTTTTCTTTTTTTTTCAAAAAAATATAAAAGAAAGAGAAAGTGATTTATGATTTTCTGGTATATTTATTTTAAGGTTTGAATTTTATTTTTTTATGTTTTGTAAAAACAATAATATCAATCTCATGTTTAGAATACCCGTTTTTTGACCAAGAAAATATATAAAAAATTATTTTTGTGTGTTGCATACGGCCAATATCCTAACATGTTTTTTTGAATTTTTTATATAGAAAAAAAACATTGGAAGTTTTGAAAATGTGTTTTCGCATGGATTTCTTAAACACAAAAATTATTTTCTTGCATTTATGGATTTTACAACATGTTTGTAAAACTCCGAAGGGTATTGGCCAATATTCTAAAAAATATAAAAATCTTATTTTGGGGGAATTCATCCATTATTCACCGCTAATATTTGAATAAAGAAATCCTTAAAGGATGAATATCCAAAATATTACTGGGAATAATTTGTTATTATTCACTGTTAATATTTGGATAAAGAAACCCAGAGTGGTAAATATCCAAAATAATTTTCTAGGAAAAATAAATCCGCACACATCCTTGAAAGAAGCCTTGATTATAATCGAGGATATTTCAATTTTTTTTTACTCCATAGTTTATGAGTCGTGAGAGTATAACAACACTAAGATAAAAAATAGATTTTTAAAGCATTCTAGATTTCTAATTTTTGTCTCTCCTTGCGATTTACGAGTTGCAAACTCTAGAAATACCAAGGGAAAAATGAGCTTGTAAAGCACTTTGAATCTCCTTGAATTTTTTTCTTAATAAATTTAGTTAGAATCAAACCGAGAAAAACTGATGGGATTAAAAAAAGAAACACCAACACCATAGCAATTATAAGACAAACCAAACACCAAGCAGCTTACCTTAGGTAGGGCGTACTAGGGGTGCTAATACCTTTCCTTTACGCAACCAGTCTCTTACCTTAGAATCTCTAAAAGACCAGTTAGGTTTCCTAGTGACCATAATACTAGGTGGCGACTCCCTTTTACACAAATAATAAAATCAAGAGATCCTGAAATCAATTGATTGGTCGTCGCGCTTTGCTCGCGAGGGTACGACGGGATGATGACTCCACTAGGGACCCTTGTAGTAAGCTTGGTAATTGTTTTTTTTTTATGTTATGCGTTGTTGTTTTTTTTATTATGAATGATACTTTGTTTAAAAGCTTTAGCATGTATTTCCACACTCTGTCATATATGGTATAGTCATGCATCACTTTATTATTATTATTATTATTATTATTATTATTATTATTATTATTATTATTATCTTTTTGAGGGCATAAATATTTAAATTTAAGTTAAGTGGGGAACTAGCAGCTTGCCTTATGACTTAAGTCAAGGTTTAAGTTTGTGTAAACCCCAACTCTTTGCTGAGTGTTTAGACTGATTGTGATTGGTACATGTGTCATCCCACTATCTATTGAACCCCTATATTGCCTTTACGAGGGTAATCACTAGGACAACAGGAGACCTTTTTTTAGAAACCAAGTAATAAACCTACCCTATGTCTCACATAAAGAAAATAGAACCTATCCTTAGGGTGTATGCTCCATAATATCTTTTACATCAAAATAAGTCTACCCCCAAGGCATCTTGAATTGCAGGACTTGTGAACGAAATGGCCGTCATTGCTAGTTTTTTTATCATAGAATATGGAAAAATTCTGAATAGTCACAATTGTCTGAAGGAGACTGCCTTAAAAGCGATGCTAAGAAGCTATCGCCAATTAAGAACCTTAATTGCATTATAAATGAGGTGAACAAGTTAACAACTTACTTTTAAAATGTGGATAAAGATGCATTTTTTTTAGGAAAATACGGATGTTAGGTGGAAATTGCAAAGGTAGAAGTTTTAAGCCAAGTTGTGCAAGTCTTAGTTCATTTTTTGGGATCCTCACTACTATTATTTTTCTCTTAAAAGCATAGACAGATGTCCCATTATAGAGGAATATGGAATGTTGATTGAGTTTCTAAACAATTTATATAGGATTTATTTCCCTTTGAGATTTTATAAGATCATCCTCGAACTATCAAAATTGCTCAGAATCGCCAACTTGGAAATTTGTTTTTTGGAAAAGAATGTTATCGATCTGAAATGAAGGATGCTAGAAATTAAACTGGAAAAAAGTCAGGATTAGAAAAAAGAAAGATTGATTGCCTTGGGCATATTTGGCCTTATGTTGTTCCCAAGTCAAATGGGTGTAATAAGTTTAGAGGCTACCACTACTTATATAGAGTATGAGAATACACAAATGAATCTAGTGGTTGCTATTTTAGATGAAATCATCTTGACACTTAACCATTGTAGGAGGACCCAAAAAGGAGCAAGGAGATGCTACATGTAGTTGTTATATATCTAGATAGTTAGTCATATCGAAACAAAAAAACTATCTTCAATAATTTTTGGTGGTTCACCCAAAAAACCCTTAAAATTAATAAAAGAAAAGGAATGGAGAGATCTAAACAACCAAGGTTGGGTTGACAAATTAGAAGGTTTACCTAATAGTGATTTTAAGTGAAGAGTCTCATGGGTAATGGTAGTGAAATTCCTAACGAGTTGTGGACAAAGATGTTAGGTGTTATTGGTAAGGATTACAAGTTATGTGAGTTATGCTCCTGCCCTAGTGTTAAGGTAACTTGGAGGCATGCAGTTTGTTCCAAAGACTATGAGAATTGCTCAATTTTTTGGTTTATTCAAAGATCCTATTACACATGAAGTTTTGGAGTTCATCAAATAAGATTAGAAGCATTTAGTTTTGGTTGAAATAGAAGGTTTAAAGGATCCAAATGTAAGTGAAGGATATGCAAGATGGAGAGACTTAACTACTTTATTCATGCCTTATATAAGAGTCAAATCTCCCAAAACTATAGAAGATCCTATTAAAAGAAAAGGAGTAAATAATGAAGAGGAGTTAAGAAGACAAGTGGAAAAACTTTGGATAGAATTGAGTAAAAGTAAAAAAAGATAAGGCAATGTTGGAAGAAATGATGCATGAGCAAATACAATCTAGAGATGCAAGAATAACAAAGCTGGAGTTAAAACTGGGTGAGGAGAAGATTGCTAGTGAAGAAAGTGAGAAGTAGTTAGGAGGGATAAGTTTGGATTGGATGCAAATTTGCTCTGAACTTGAAGCAATGGATATTGACTTTAACGATTGCAAACGAAGCATAAAATATTACCAAGAAAAGTTTGCACAAGTTCAGTTCGAATTGATGGATAGGATATGGAAGTATGAGGATTTGAATAAGAAATATATGGAGTTAGAAAGCCATTTGATAAGGATTACAAAAGAACAAAGTTATTTGTTTTCTTATTGCTAAACTATATTTGTTGTCCATTTTTTTTCTTCTTGTTGTGGCTATGTTGAGTTTATGAAGTTTTATTTATTTATTTATTTTTGCTCTTTTTATAGTTTTAACATTCTTTAATCATGCATAGATATTGAATATGGTTCTAAGGTCTTCATGCATCACCTATCTTTTTTTTAAATACATGTGATATCAACTTTAAAATAAGTGGAGGAGTAACGACACCCCAATAGCTTTAGCCTGGGTAAGACTCGAGAAACTATCCGACTCTCGCGTGATTGTTTGCTCGATAGTGGTCAGTATGCCGAACTGATATTACTCAAGGCCTTTATCTTCACGCTGCTTATAAACCTTTTATCAACCTTTCAAGAATGATTATTGAGCATGCGAAAGACTTTTAAGACTAGATAGCCAAATTACCCCGATGCATTTAATAACCAGAACCTACCTTTTGGGTTGATCCCTATATAATTTCATTGAGATAAGCTTAAATGTGTAAGCATCCTTATTACAAGGCTTTTGGGTGACATAATAATTGTTAATCCTAAGATAACAACTATTGAGTATGGACTCAAGTTTGAATCCTGGCAAATGATCGAGAGAGACTGCCCTATACTGGATGTCATTTTTTTTACTGCTAAAAGATATTAGATGCATAATGAAAGACACCAAGAATGTGGTTGAAAGCTCAGATGACAAAAGGCTAAACAAATCTCCTCTCGGCATTACAATAAATATCGAATTCGAATTTGACCACACATCCAAATAATAGCGATCATTAGGTCACCCTATAAAAGATGAATCCATATCCAATATGTTGCATTCATCTTCGTGTATGTTCAGATATACAATTATGAATTGTCATGATATCGCACTCCAAGTGAAATAACTAATCTAAATTTATGTTGTATAACACTTGGTACAATAAATACTTGACACTTTCATAGCCCATACTATATGGTATAACCGACACCTGAGTTATGAAATGAACTTGATTTGTTGTTAACATAAGTTATAATCATGAATGCCTAACGAGATTTACAAGTATTAGCATCAAGCGAATAAGATGACTAATATAATCATGTTAACAATTTATAATCTGATTGGAACCACCTTTATATGTGTGTAGTTTTCAATTGAGTAATAAGAGTTTATACTATACTTGTTTGACATACCATTAGTGGATCCTCTAATATTGACATCTATTGTTATCATTGTTTAATCCTTACGTTAATCTTTCACGTCAAAGTTCTCATCAACTTCTTCTTCTTCTTCCTTTTTACTACTACTACTACTACTACTACTACTACTATTTTTATTATTAGTACTACTAGTACTGGTACTACTACTACTTTTTCTTCTACTACTACTACTACTACTACTACTATTATTATTATTACTACTACTACTACTACTACTATTATTTTTATTAGTAGTACTACTACTTTTTCTTCTACTACTGCTACTACTACTATTATTATTATTATTATTATTATTATTATTATTATTATTATCATTGTTGTTGTTGTTGTTGTTGTTATATTATTGTCATCTATAATTTATACAATTAACCTCCCTGTAGTTCGACCCCAATCTTGTCAAGTTATTTATTTCTTCGACAATCCTGCATTTGAAAAAAGACATCAATCTTTTAATTGTGTTAGTCATCCTGGAACAAACACTGATGTCATACGAGGGATCTAGCCTATATGAACATATGAATGCCATCGAGATGTGTTTGGTACCTAATGTAGTCATTCTTAAAAAATTTAGGGTGTTAGAATTTATTAAATATATAGCAGCTCAATGTCTTATAACTCATATTAAGACTTACTGCAATAAAATGGTTGAAGTAATTTATAACAAGAAACTATTGATTCACTTCTTTCAAGATAGTTGGAGTGGTGATGTCTTTACTTGGTGTATGCAGTTGGATAATACCAAGGTAAAAAATGAAAGGATTTAGTCGATGCCTTCATTAGGCAATATAAGTTCAATATAGATGAGGGCCCTAATAGGTTAAGCTTGCAAGATATGGAAAACAACAACAAAGAATCCATAAGAGAATACACTCAAAGGTGATATGAGACAACCACACGGGTTGATCCTCCTTTGATGGAAAAGGAGATGATCAATTTGTTTGTCAATACTTTTAAGGCCCCGTACTTTGAGTACCTGGTTGGAAGCTTTGCATAATATTTTTCTGACCTGATTAATATAGCTGAGAGGATCGAACAGCTATCCATTTAGGAAAGATTACTAACTCGACTGAGGAGAAACATTTCACTAAAGAAAAGAAAAAAACCAAGGTTCATAATGTCAAAGGTAGTTATAAAAACACGAGAAAGAGTTATTAAAACAAAGACATCTAGAGATCACTTGTCCTGAAGATGAAGTTACAGTGTTATTAGTCCAAGATTGGTCTATATGTGACCTTCACTGACTATTGGAAAGGTACCCTTATTAAGGAATCATAAGAGAGGGACAGTTGGAAGAATCCAGAAATTCCAATCGATAATTGCTAAATGTTTAGCCTGTTTATGTGTAACCTTACTAGTATAAGGTCTTTGTTGCCTTTTTAGGATTTCAATAAAATAATGAGTTTGTCCTTCAATTGTGTCTCTTCCTTTGATTTAAAACCAGAATATCCTAAAAACGATTCCCTTTAAACACTTACAAATACACTTTTGAAGCCTCATGTGATCTCATAAACTCAATTCATCTCTTTTACCAAAATCAATTTCTTCATTGGAATTTTAAAAATTGAACTTGCATTTTGATTTCAAAAATAAATTTGACATTTATTTAAAATGATATTTTTAACATTTTACTAGTAGAATGACACATGAATCAAGCAACTCTTTCATTGAGGTGACTAAATTCTAAACTAAAATGCATGAATAGAAAATAAATTGTCATCCTCACACCATGACTTGAGATATTTTTGTTTTAAATGTATGAATAATGGCATGTAGTGAACTCATTGCTCATAGACTTATGAAATGCATCTCTTTGCAAAGACCAAATCATTATATTGGATGAAATGAAAGTTTGTTGATCTTAACTGCTTGCATTTGAAATAAGAAAAGACTATCTTTGTTATTCCTTTCACATTCTAAAAAGTCTATCCATTGCAGCCCCTTTTTTAGCTTGAATAATTTTTCTTTCATGAGAAAGCCGAAAAGGTAAAAGAGCCTAAGGAACTCAATAACTAGGGGCATGCGCAAATCACAAGAAAGAGTGACAACCAAAATAAAGTGAGTATGCCCTGGGAAAATAATGAAAAAGAAAAAGGATGAATAAAAGAAAAGCAAAAAAAAAAGAATAGTACAAAAAGTCAAACTGCTAATAGTGATCCTCAGTCTTTGAAACTCTAAAACACTCTTTGAGCTTTATGATATTTTCTTTTATAACCAAAAACCTCAGCCTACATTACGTGCCTGTAGAAGTTATTTCTAATCAAACAAGCAAGTAACCTAGATTAATAAGCAATGCTCTCAAAATACAAAGAGTGCTTCTTTATTAAAGTCATGATATTGAGAACAAGCTATTCAATATTATTCATGCTAACAAAATAAGTGTTAACAAATAAACAAGTTTTCTCAAACAAAACCTCGAGCTTTTTCCCAAGCCCTTCACTTTGGAAACCCATAAGAAACAAGAAGTCATCTCATGATATAGTTTTACCAAAGAAAATATCATCAAACATAAAAGCAAATAATCTTTTTTCCAAGAAAAAAATAAAAAACTACAATAAGGAGTTGCAAGAATTCCAAAGCAAATTGTTTCAAACTTACTCAAAATAATTTTTATTTTCAAAATGCAAGATAAAGATTTCAAGATTCATTCTGAACAGATATTCCTTCACCAAACTAAAAAAGAGAGAAATGAGAGAATGGTTATTTAAAATCATTATTTGTCTAAGTCGTTAATAGAACACACTTAGAGGTAATGGCCAATATAAGGGGACAACATTGTGTTTAGAAAGAAAATCGATCCCTTCTAGGAAAAAAGAAAAAAGAGGAACATTTCCTACAACAAGACAAGAGGCATTGTGGTTTATAAAAGACAGTTTCATCCTTTAAGCAAGTGACACCGAATGTTTTTAGCAGTGAGACGAGGACTAATAAATAATCCTCTTAAATTATCCGATGAGATAAAAAAATCTCTAGCAAGCAAGTGGGTCGCAAATCTAGAAAAAGACTTACATAAGCCAACTCGAGTAGGCTATAAGCTAAATGATGAAGATGACCCAAATTAGAAAGTCCTCATCCATTAAGAAAATAAGAAGATTAAAAAGAAATGAGGACCTATATTTCAAATCAGGTAAAGATACATGCATATCATCTACACTTTAGGACATTGGAAATCAAGTTTGCAAACTTCACAAGAGAAATCTCTAACGAGATCCATCAAATGGAAGACTGCCTTGAAATGGCCAAGTTTAAAATCACTTTTAGAAATTTTTTACCTTTAAGAAATTCTAACCTGGGTAGGCCGCCTACAAGAATAAGGTCAAAAAAATCTTTGTATTTTTCCACCACTTTTCTTGATCATTCGAGGTGGTGCATTTCCTAACTCTATCTCTTTTTAAGCACGTCTTTGAGCTCTCATCTCTTTTCAAGCGTGTTTTTAAGCCCTCACTTCCTTTCGAGCATGCCTTTAAGCCCTCACCCTTTTTCAAGAGTGCCTTTGAGGCCTCATCCTCTTCCGAGCGCCTTTGAGCCCTTGTTTCTTTCGAGCATGCCTTTAAGCCCTTGTCTTTTTTCGAGCACACCTTTGAGCCCTCATTTCCCTTCAAGTGCACCTTTGAGCCCTCGTCCCTTTTTTTAATACATCTTTGAGCTCTCGTCCTCTTTCAAGCATGCCTTTTAGCCCTTGTTTTCATTCAAGCGTGCCTTTGAGCTCTCTTTTCCTTTTTGAGCAGGCCTTTAAGCCCTCGTTTTCTTTTCAGCGTGCCTTTGAGCCCTTATTTCTTTTTTTAGGGCACCTTCGAGCCCTCATTTTCCTTTCTCTTTTTACTTGGGTAGGTCACCTATTACAATGAGACCCTTTCTTGGGCAAGTCACTCATTACAATAAGACCTTTTTTTTTCTTCTTTATGGATAGGTCACCCATTAGAATGAGACCATTTCTATATAAAAAAAAATTTCTCTTTGCATTTTCACCATCAAGCTGGTCACCTAGAACAATAAGACCACTTCCGAGTTTCCTTGCATTTTATCATCAAGCAGGTTGCCTAAAAAAATAAGACCACTCATGAAATCCTTCAATATTCTTCTTCCTATCAGGCAGGTTGCCTAAAACAATTAGACCACTCATGAAACCCTTTTGGTGTTTGATTCTTCATTGGGCAAGTCACTTGGAAAAATAAGACCACTCGTGGAATCCTTTACGTTACTTCTTTTTATCAAGCAAGTCGCCTAGAACAATTAGACCATATGCAAAAATCTTTTCACATTTCATTCTTCATCAGGCAAGTCACCTAAAACAATAAGACTACTCGTGAAATCCTTCGTGTTGCTTCTTCTTATTAGGTAAGTCGCCTGGAATAATTAGACCACTCGCAAAACCCTTTTCACGATTTATTCTTTATCGAGTAAGTCACCTGAAAAAATAAGACCACTCATGAAATCTCTCACATTACTTTTTCCTATCGGGTAGATTGCCTGAAATAATGAGACCACTCGCAAAAAAAAAAATTTGTGTTTTATTCTATATTGGGCAGGTCGTCTAGAACAATTAGATTATTTTTGTTAAAAAACTTAATAAAAAAATAAGGAAAGGAAAAGAGAAAAGGTTTTCACAATTATTCTTCTTTACAAAACTTATTATACAAAGTCAAAAGAAAATAAATTTTCTAATGCGTTTGCACTGTCAACATTATAAAGAAGGGGCAACTATTGTAACTCAATTTTGGTCCACTGACTTTTTAATTTAATTTTACAGAGTTAAGATGTAAAATTAAAAGATCAAAGATTTATTTTGATAAAAAGTGTGATTTGTCAACTTGCGTGAAAACTAGGGACTGCAATGTACTTTTTTCATTCTATCCTTATCTTCAAGATAAACTCCATCTCCAAGAAAATACCTAGCTTTAAGATAATCCTTGTCTTTAAGATAATGATATTTATCCACTTTTAAATTTGATTCTTAATCAAATTCAAAATTTTAAAAAGAGAATTAGTTTGGTTGAAACTTTGTTTCTCACACGCGAAAGGACTCTGGCACTATAAATATAGACCTCAGTTTATGAAAAAAAAAACAGAGACCCCAAGAGGATATTATTACTAGAAACCCTAAAAGAGAGAAACATAAAAAAAAGGGCGACGAACCCTGTACTAGCCACCACCTCCCCTCAACCCTTTTTTTTATCCCAATCTCCCTTGACATCACCTCCAGTAGCCACAGGCTTGGGTAAGTTTTTTTCCTTCCTTGCTAAAATAATTAACTAATTACTATGTTTGTTAAGGCTGTGCTTGGCAAAACATATCCTTATGCCATGACCATAATTTTTATACTCATTCTAATTTGAAATTTGAAAAAAAGAACCTTTTTTAACAATATAAAATTTCAAAAATATTTGGAGCCTTTATTTATTTATTTGTGGACCCCTCACACTTTTTTTAATTTTTTTCCTTGTGTTTGTATTTTTTTGTAGATGTACTCATTGTGTGAACTATTACTATTAAATGCAAATATGTCATGCAATTTTATTTTTTTTACTTCCATCTAAAAAGGGAAAATAATAATAAAGGATTAAAAAAATGACATGAAAAATTTCTTCTTCAAATTCATTTTTTATGAAAGTATTCACTGATGTCAGAGTCAAGAGTATCGTATTTTTTGGATTTGTGTGATATTTACCAATGCCAGAATTAGAAATATTCATAGGAATTTTTCATTGACACTAGAGTCAGGAACATAAAAGGAAGAATGAAAAAGGAAAAAGAGAGAACAAATTCTTAGCAATTTTAAACAAAACTAGCAATGCAGTCTGTCATAGATAGGACGTTTAAGGATGATAACATCTTTTTTTTACATAACCAGTCCCGTACCATAGAATCTCTATTGACCAGTTAAAGTTTCTAGTAGCCATAATACCAGGTGACGGCTCCTTGAACAAGACCTTCTCCCCTAAAAGAACAAGATGTTAGATATATGTTCTTTTTCCAATCAAGTGATAATTTTTTTAATCGATCATCACGATGTCTAGGTGTGATACTAGTTAATTTAATTTGAAGGATGGTGTCATAACCTAATTTTGGGTTATTCCCCAAAATTTACTTTTTTTCAAAATAAAAATCAAAAAAATAAAAAATAAAAAAAGCAAATTCAAGGTCAAATTAAATGATTATTGGATAAATTTGCATAAAAATTAAGTCCAATAAATAACATAATTACATTTTTAATAGGCCAATTTGATTTAATCATGGACCAAATTAAATTTTAATTATGTTTAAGAATTAATTTAGATCCAAATGAAGGATTTAATTAAGTGTAAGGACCTAATTATACTTTAAATGGGTTAAATTAATTTTATTTGGGGCTTAATTGGTGAAAAAGTTAAGTTTGGGAGTCTAATTTGGACTTAATTGAGAAGATTGAAATTTTAAGAGACCAATTTTAATTTTTACCAGGTTAATTAAGAGAAATCAGGGGTCAAATTGAAGAAATTAAAAGTTTAATGGTCAATTAAGGGTGGAATTGCATAAATCTGATATCAAGGACTATAATGAAAACGGCGCATAAATTCCGGACTGAAGTTGAAGTTATGCCCAAAACGACGTTATTTTTGAGTTAAAAAAAAAAAGCTAGTCACTGTTCATCATCTTTCCCGAAAAAACTGTTGGGGTAGCAGTTTTATGTGCGTGTTTAATGCCTCATTTGGCCACCAAAATTGACAAATCTTGCACCAAAATGACCACCTACAATCCCTCTAGCCTCGTGAATTGTCCGATCGAGTTTATAAGATTCAAAATGACTCCGTCGGTCGGCCTAAAGTGGCCACCTCGAGTAGCCCACAGCCTTGAGCTGCCAAATTTGGCAGTTCAAAGTGTACACTTTGAACCGATAGTTTGGATCTTTTGAGTCGAATCAAGGGTTAGAATTTTTTTCCAGACGAAGACAAGATTACCCTCTTCCATCTTCTATAAATAGAGGCTTCATTGATGACCTAAAGGAGGAGAAAATTGGGTCTAAAGTCAACTAAAAACCAGTTTTTTTTGTAGGATTCTACAAATTTTCTTTTTTTCCCTCTCTACCATGGCCTTCAGCCACCACCACCATCATCACCGGCCTCCACTGCTATAACCAACAGCAGCACTCCATCATCCTCTGCCCAACCGTCAGCTCTCTAACACCAGGTAAGCCTCTTCCCCTGCCTTATTTTCTTTTTCCTCCATTCATCCCCCCCTCCCCTCCATTGTCATGGTTGTTGCACGTAGAATTCATTTTTGCATGCAGCGGCTAATTAATTAGCTGCATAGGTCAGGCTAGTTTATAGCCCAACCTAAATGACTAGGCCCGACCCACGTGACTCCTGGGCCAAAATCAGCCCAACCATTTTTTGGATCGATGCTAGCCCACTTCTCCTAAGCTGAACCCAGCTCACATGTTTTAATATTTATTTATATATTATATTATTATATATATATATTAAAAAAACAAAAAAATAGTTAAAAATTTGTGATTTTCTTAAATGTTTTTCTATTAGTTTTGCATAATATCGGTTTGTACATTTACACTATAAAATATAAATTTTGTATTAAAACACCCAGTTTTCTTCAAAAAAAATTAAAAAAAATAAAAAAAAAAGGAAGAAAAAATATTTTATTGCATACGACCAAGTCCTAAAGAATTTTTTATTTTTTTTTAGAAAAATCAAGAAAAAAATTGCATCTTTCTCACGTTTTGAAAACTTAGAAAATGGATATCATAACCAATTTATTACCCATTAAGATTTGGCCAACATGTCAAAAATCCTTTTCTATTTTTTTTAGGGTCTAGATGCAAACTTTAATATTAGTTGGGTGTAAAATTACACGGTAAAGTACACCCTCAGGTATTAAAGACACAAAGGGTAAATAGATGTGATATTCAGACTTTAGAACAGTTAAGATTTAACCCGATAAGGTAGAGATTCTCTTAGAAAGAGGGATCTACCTTGAGTCTCAGAAAAGACCAACAAAAACCTAACTTAAAAACAATCAAATAAAAATGCAGCTTACCTTAAGTAGGGTGTACTGGGGGTGATGCGTCTTTCCTTTGCACAACGAATCCCTTACTCAGACTCTCGCAGATCATAGGTTCCTAATAACCATAATATTAGGTGGCAACTCTCAAAGAACCAAGCAAAACATAAATAATAACAAAAAAAATCGTTAGCTGATGCCGCGCGGACTTTCCAACGTGCGACAAATGAAATCATAAAAAAAATTAATTTAAAAAACTTGTAAAATAAAAAATAATGGTAATAAAAAAAATAGGGATCAAATTTAATAGAAAAAAATTTATGAAGGGTAAAATTATATATAAAAAAAACAACCTAAAAACTAATTGAGATAACCCAATAAAAAGGAAATAACAAAAAAAAATGAAGATAATTTTTAATAAAAAAAATATTAAATAATAAAATTAAAAAAATTTAATTTAAAAAAATTATATTAATCTTGAAAAATAATGATTTTAATTATAAATTTTATACTAATAAAAAAAATTAAGTTAATCTAAATTAATTTGAAGTAAAAAATATATATACATCATGAGTCAATATTGGGGGTGAAAGCTACCTCTAAAACCAGTTGCAGCTTTATTCGATTCCTTGCGCAGAATCTTCAGCTGGTCAAATCACTTGAAGTTTATCAATTATCATGCTTCCAAGCTATGATTTAACTTGTGCTAAAGAATACATGTACATCAGGAGGAGTCAGTAATGGGAGCGAAAGGTATTTCTAAAAATAGTTGCAGCTTTATCAAGCTATGATTTAACTTGTACTAAAGAATATACATACATCATGAATCAGTATTGGGGGCGAAAAGTCCCTCTAAAATAGTTGCAGTTTTATTCGATTCTATGCGCAGCATCTTCAGCTAAGAATCTATGAACATCACGAGTCAATATCGGAGGAAAGGTACCTCTAAAAACAATTGCAACTTCATTTCTAGTTTCTTTGGCACAAGCTAAATGATAGTTTGACCGAACATTATGGCTATTCTAAACGCTCTATATGTCACTTCAACGCTGAGCGCATCGGATTCAAATCTTGTCATTTAAGAATCAAAATGGGCTATAAATGTGGGAAAAGCTGATACCAGTGATGTACAAGTCGATTAAAGATACGTACCTTCAAGATGTCACTCACAAACTCTCCCAAACACACCAACCAACATGGTGCCAAACACCATAGAACCAATCGGGAGACCAAGAATGATCCGTACCAGGATCCAGCAATATTCAAATACAATAGGCACGGCCAAGCTATCGAGCAGGAGAGAGGCGCCCAGGTATGTGTTAAGGTTGGTCGTTACGTGGTTTGTGATGAGAGTGTTGATGAAGTAGCGGATGAGTTTATCAAGCTAAAGCATAAGAAGTTTGAATCAAGCAATTCGATGTCTACGAAAGCTGATGAAGAAGCCGATGAGTTTATCAAGCTAAAGCATAAGAAGTTTGAATCAAGCAGGTCGATGTCTACGAAAGCTGATGAAGTAGCCGATGAGTTTATCAAGCTAAAGCATAAGAAGTTTGAATCAAGCAAGTCGATGTCTACGAAATCCGGGTGATTGGCAAAAGTGCTTCTACAGGACCACATTAATTTCCCCATCATACTCTTCTGGTCCTTACATATATAGTACAATAATCTTTCCTGTTGCGAATCCATGCGGTGGCAGGAATATTTCAATCGAAATGATATCCCATATATATAACATGTATTATTAATCTTTGATGATATATTTCTTAAATAAACGTTGCCTTCGTGTTTGTGTTTTAGTCACTTGCTCCGATCCTCATGCCTGGTTGAGTTTTGTTTTTGACCTCCACTCTTCACTTCTTTTTACATAGAATTACTAGCTAGTGTCCAATAAAAAAATGTCACGATTTGATGTAGGATTATGTATGTTTCAATGAGCAATATCCATGGGTATTTTGTACTGTAACTCGTGTGATTTTAGTGATTTAACCCTAGTTACGAAGGCAGAAAATTTGTGTAGCAAAGAAAAATGTATTTGAGGAGGCTAATTCGATATCCTTGTAGTTGGGTTTTTTTCATCGATGCCTGATCATTCGATACATTCTGATAGCTTGCCAATAGTTCGGCAGCTTTTCAGATTTTATGTGTGTGTGAGAGAGAGAGAGAGAGAGAGAGAATTTTATTTGAAAAGGATTCAAGATATTAAATTATCAGTTTAATTTACGAGTTACACATTCTATTAGTTTTAATTTAAAATAATAATATTTTATTTTATTGTGATTTTGATCCATTTACATTAAATTTAAATGGAAAGATTATCCAAATTTAACCTAATCATATTCAATATATTCATATTAAAACTCGATCCAAAGTTAATCCTAGGTTTTTTATCTTTAGGCATTTTGGCGAGTAAGCGTATAAGATATGTACGAAATGCTTCAAACCCACTAGATTATTTTTTATTTTTATTTTTATTTTTTCGCTCTTATAAGTTCTAACAACATTCTAGCGTTGTGCATAAAGCAAGATCATAGCAACCCTTGTCTAATTTTGCTCAAAGTGATAACACAATATATACTCAGAAATTCTAACACCCTCGTAAGAAAAACATTTATGAATCTAATAAAATGATAGATCGACAAAGAGGGCAAGTAGCCTGCTTGTTATCAAACCACTTGTCTAAACAAGCTCTGTGGAAGAAATGCTTGCAATGCAGCTCACTCACCTCTTCTTCAGCTTGAAATCCACATAGACACACACAACATTCCATTGCAGTACTAACCCTATAACATGTGCCATCATTCTGCTGCAAGCTCTTGAACTGGGTTATTGACATTCTTCTCTCTCTTGCATTTTCTTGTGGATTTCCATCTGGCTCTTCCTCGTAATCTGGAGGTGTCCAATTAGCACCGACCATCACTCGCAGCCCTGACCTCACCGTGTTTTTCAGTAGAGCCACTAATAAGATTGCGTTCATGAGTAACTCTGGCAGCACTCCTGCTGCACCAGGGAAACTTGAGAGCCCCATAGCCCACAAAAGCAAAACAGAAGCACTTCTGTAAATTATGGCGCTCAGTTGAGCAAGAGGATATTGAGACCAAGCAATTCACCTCCACAGACCAAGCCTAGATAAGAACTTGACGTCCTTAAACTGGGCAGCTCCTGGAGATATATTACATAGGCTCATCTTAGACCACCAGTACATGTTAGCCCTGGTTATAGCCATGATGTGCTACACGTGGCGACACGTGTAGGGTTTCTATAAGATACTGATTGATGATTGATTGTATAGAGGGTAATTTCATACATCAGTCCCTCCAGTTTCAGTGTCTTTTCATACTAGCACCTCTATTTGAACGGTTGGGAAACCGGCCATCCGTTTTCAGTGCTTGTAACAGAGTTTGGAGTAAATAATTAAGTAAAATAAAAATCTAATAATTCATTTATCCTTGTTGAACATGAAGCCAGCAAATACAGAGACGACACAAACGTAAATGACAACAGCAATAAAAGACAGTTTGATGTGACAAACATCATCTGTCTGTCATATTGGACTTCATGACAGTGGGATCTCCACTCAATTTCATAGCTTTTTTTTTATTGGTATATATATGGAGATTTTAAATTGTGGCGTCTGTGAATTATCCATCTCCTGTGACAACTTCTACGATGATAGAGAAAGGTTGAAATCTCTTATCAGTACTTGTATTTTATGGAGTTTACATATCAGCACAAGATCTTAGGTCATCTTTTATATTTTACTTGATTTAAACATTAATATCTCCTTTAACTCTTTGACTTTAACATAAGTTCTATATTTATTATTCTATAATGTTATATTTAAATGCCATCATTTGTTTCTTCTATATCTTAATTCAGTGTAATTCTATAATCTCTGTTTAAAAATCCAAAAAAACAAATTATTTTACTTATTTGTAATTAAACGAGTCATCCTAGATTTAAATTATCTTTTAGCTTGATTTAAACCAATAGCACTAACCTGTTAAAACAAATTTACTTAACAAATAGTAGTCAAGTATTAATCCTAAATTCATTATTTCAGGACCATAGAAAAAATAATTTCACTACACCAACAAATTCTTTAATACCTAAGGATAATTTGACCGAAATTCAAAACTTGAGGGACCATTTAAGTAAATTAAACCAATATGAGGCATGCAGAGATCGAAAATGGGGGAGGGAGTATTTTTTCACAGGGAGAAAATGGGTCCGTCTTGATGAGCGACACGTGTCTTTAAGCTTTTGTGGAGGGCCAAGTAGGCTTGCCTGGTGGCAAGTTTAGAGACCTCTGAGTGTTTCTCGGAGTGACGTCTTCCTCCTCCTAGGTCCGGGTACTTGAACTGGGGCCCACGTTGATGCGTGACGGTACATACGATTGAGACTGACTGGATGTTGTCTGGTTATCTCTTTTGAGGTTGGAGGTAACTTTGAGGGATATATCATACAAATTTTTTTAAAAAATGATGAATCGACTAAGAAGCAAAAAAATAATTCGGTGTTATATCGTATATTTTTTAGATGTAACACTCTAATAGTGACATTTAATTAAATATTATGTTTTAAAATTAAAATAAAATTTTAAATAATATTATTATCTATAATTATAATATTAATTAAATTTAATATTAATCTATTGACTGCTTTATAATAATCATTTAAATTGTTTGGTTAGTTTTAAAATAAAAAATATATAAAAATGGCCAGAAAACAAAATCTTGGAGTGATATTTTTTAAATCTAAATATCCAACCATCAAAGTTGTTATTCCATGTATAGCTACTATAAAAAAAAATTAATATTTAAAAACTTTTATAAAAATTAAAACACCATGAAAAGTTATAATTCTTTTAAATTATTATTTTAGTTCAGTTAGATCAAATTTTCTTTTGAGATTAATTCTATCCCACTAATTTATAAATTATTAAATGTAATTTATTTGAGGTATATTATTATTTAATTATAGTAAATTCACTTTTAATTGTTCAGAATTATCTATTATCATAAATTTAGTTGCATCAATTATACTAATAAAATATAATTAAAAAAAATCATAAAATTATAATTTGTGTGTGCAACAATCAACTAGGCAACCAATTAAACTAAAAAATTAATAATAATACTACATCTTAAATTGTCACGTTTTATAAACAGCGCAACATATTTAAATGTTGTTATTTAAAGGGAAATCACATCAGCGATGTAAAATATTTGAAACAAACAGTCTTGCATCCACAAAATGCATGGAAAGATGTATCACTTTACTTCTCTGTTTGGTTACTAGCATAGTTGTCTGGAAGCAGACGTTCAAAGTTCAAACTAGTTGAAACTCAAGGAAGAAGGAAGGTTCGAACAAACATTTTGGTTGTACACAAGTCCTCGCCTAGCTCTGCTTTGAGTGCCATGGTTTTAGTAACGTAGTTTCTCTTAATTACAAGCAACACATGCCCTTTGGAAACAACGGAGGGTGGAGATCCGTGACGAGAGAATAAAGCTGATGTACACGTCTCTACAAAAGGCCGAACCTTGTATTGGCCCAAGGAGCATGCAAATTCAATTAAAAATAATGCCATCTTGGGAATCTGGGGGCATGGATAAAGTGGGGATGGTTGGCTTCCTTTTCTTGAAATAGTGGTTTATCCAACCACAAGCACCGCCGGAAAGTACACTAGGAACCGTAAGAATTTCCAGACTACGGCCGGTCTGTTGTAGTTCAGTATTTATACAAGGTTAGCATAGAAACATTATCATAATAATAATATGAACAGAGCCATTGGGTTTTTGTCCAAGTCTCATCTGGTTTGAACCAGAAAGCATTGTTAAATATGAACGGTTGACTCTGAAAACTAATTAACCCAGTTACCAGGTGGACGAGTTAATTGGTTGGGTTGATGAACCGGTTGTCTTTTATTTTTTTTAATAAAATTATTTTATTTAAGAATGAATCGATTATATTTAAGAATAAAAACATAATGATGGATTTGACTTGACAATGAAATTGCTGAATAGATTGTTGAGCCTGTGGCTAACAGCCAAAACCTTCACTTGTTCACTCTTTGGATGGATTCTAACGATGCTACATTTTTTAATATCACTGTTTGTCATTTTTCTTACCGTCAAAATACCCTAAATTTACTTGTCATGATCAAACCGGATTCCTCAAGATTTAGGTATTCAATTGTTCATATAAAAATGTGTTTGTTTTTTATTTGTGATTGTAATTTAAAAAAATAATAAATTTAAAAAAAATATAATTAGTTAAATTAAATATATATTTGATAAAAATTATAATTAAAATTTATATATAGTAAAATATATGTATAAAATGTTTGGTGAAAGTATAGTGTAGTTGTTTTTTAAAATGTTTTTTATTTAAAAATATATTAAAATAATATTTTTTTATTTTAAAAAATTATTATTGATATCATTACTTCAAAATAATATGAAACACAAAAAATATATGAATTCAAAGTAAAAAAAATAAAAATTTGAAGTTTTCTAAAAATACTTCTAAAACATAAAAATAAATAAAATTTAATTAAAAATATATGTAAAAATTGCTTTATAAAAATTATATTTCAAACTTAAACTTTTAGTGTGTCTTGTAGTATAAAATAAGTAAATATCATGCTATGTTTATTTTACTGCAAATAAAAGAATTGGTGAAAAACAAACGCGACAAAAAAGGGACACTTAAAGTGTTGTGATTCAATTATATACTAGACAAATAAGAAAAACGTTTGCAAAATAGTTTGGACATATCAAATATGTAATCCGACAAAAACAACCTGAATTTTATATTTGATTCTTAAATTGTGTTTAAATTCTGTCGAATAATTTATTGTCTCGTTTCTATAAGAAGGTTAGCTGCTTGTAACTAATAGGGATTGAAAGAAATTCAAATTAGATCAATAAGATAGTTTTAGTTATTTTTCTAGTTAAATTTAAATTTTAATCACCTTTTTCACTCAGCTTTAATTTTTTTATTGAATTAGTTTTAACCTTTATATAAATAATTTATGTGTTATTTTTTTTTCATAAAATTATAAAATTACAAACTTTTTTAAAAAAATATCTCACTATTTTTAACTTATCTCTTTACAATTTAGAGCAATATTTTCAGAATTTGATAACTCTAATTTCTATTTATCTATACATTGCAGTAAAAACTAAACTAATATTCATAGCCTTACACTATTTTAGGTGCTCGCACTTTATCATGGGACTAGATTATTATTATTTTATAAAAAAATAATATTTATATATAGAAATAAAATTAAAAAACAACATAAAAACTTGATCATTATAAACTTAAAATACCAATAATTAAGGTCAAGTTAATATAAAATATCATGTCAAATCAGTAATTTAAATCATAATATTCAAATAACCTAAAATTAAGAGGATTATAAAACTATTTTTTTTATTAAAAAAACCACCTTATGCAAACCCAAAGCATCTAATCTATGCAAACCCAATCCATCTAATCTGAAAAAGTTATAAATTTAATTTTTAGTTAATTAAATATTGAAGGATAAAATTAAAAAAATTATATAATTTTTTAAAAAAAATAGCAATTTAAAAAATAAATAAATAGATTAAAATATAAAATAAATTTTATATTTAATTGAAGGGTGAATTTAAAAACAAATCAATTTAGTAAAAGGATAAAAAAAAGAACGAATATCAAAATTGATATAAAAAATAAAAATAATGTTGTAATTAAAGAGTGATATTGAAAAAAATAATAACTTTTATAAAAAGATCAAGAAAAAAATAAAAATAAAAATTATAAAGACCAAATTGAAAAATAAAATACCATCAATTTGAATTGAATGATGAAAACTACTAAAACTTTTACAAAAGGGCTAAGGATAAGAATAAAAAATTCAAAGAATAAAAACCACATTAAATAATATAATATTTGATAAATTAAGATTTAATGATAGAATTAAAAACAAATAAGACTTCTATTACAAGGTGAAGACTAAAAATTAAAAATTTTAAAAATAAAAACTAAAATGAAAATGCCACAGCTATAAAGGTAAAGATGTAATTTTCAAGGAAGAAGGAAAAATACCCATGAATACCAAATCAAACTACCAACAAAACACACACATTACTATGAAAAAATAAATACAATGATGTTTACAATAATATGATATAATAGTGTTTTTTCATGTTTAGAGGTATCGTACACTCTGCCTAAAAAACGCAGACACCTTTTACTTGTTTTCAAGTATAATGCATGAACACTTACTTTTTTATTTAATTTTTTTTAAAAGATAAAAATACGTAAATAGTAACAATAGATGTAGAGCTACATTAATTTCCCTGGATTTTAGTTCTTTTTAAGTTCTTTTGTTTCTTTCTTTTTTTCATCATTGCTTTTTTCTCATTGCTATTAAGATTCATCTTTCAGGGATGTATCATATTACGCATTAATAAAATGGAAAAAGTAAGAGAACAGCACGTGCATTTTGACCTAATCAAATATTTTATGTTGTTAAATCATCTATTTTTTTAATTAATATTCTGATTTTCACAAAATTTGTTAAAGCATGCAAGCAACACCTTCGATAATAATTATCAATTGAGCCATGTCTGCAAGAGAAATCCATGTCATACAGATATTTATGAAAGATTAAACTCGTAATTTCGTAGTCTTAAAACTTGCAATGTCATCCCCCGCTAGGTTAAGCTTGAATTCTTCAATTAATTAAATAAAAGAATCCGAGCATAAACAAGTGATTCAAAATCAAATCAATTTAGTAGAAGTGAACCTTTTACACAAGATTACAATTTCAAACCCTTCTTGAGTTTAATTATTCTTAAATATGAAAGGATGTCAATATTCGACTTCTTTATGAAACATGAAAGATTTTATAGCCATAAGACAGATATAGATCTTTTGTCTGGGTTTTTTTTTTTAAAAAATAAAAAATTATAAGCATAGTAGCTATTATTTTTCAAAATATTTTTTATTTTAAAAATTTATTAAAATAATTTTTAATTTATTTTTAATATTAGTATATAAAAATAATATAAAAAAATAAAAAAATAAACTATTTAAAAAATATCTTTAAACCGATATACCACACACTACTTTAATCTATCCTGATGTATAATCTCTTATTATTATTATAAGAATTCTCCTTATCGACTAGCTGTTCATTAACCCATTGATTGGAGCTGCAAGCTATAAAAAAACTCATTATTATATTTTTTTAACCATTTATCATTTCCTTTTTTTGACATCATTTTCTTTAATGCTCATGGATAGTTTTTCTTGTTTACTTTTCGATTTTTATTTTTTTTTATCCAGTACTCAATTCTAATGTGGTAAATTATTTACGAAATGCTGATTATTTAATTTTTCCTCCATGGCCACAATTCTCTACCTATATATTATCGTGTTCGATAGAAAATCCAAGAGCAACATAAATTCTTGGCAATTAATGTTGCCTTCTAAAAACACATCTTTTCTCAATTCAGCGAATGGAACTCACCAGCTCAGAAAGAAAGGATTCAAGCTCAAAGGAGATAGTCCTTTCTTCACCATCTGGTCAATTGCAGTCAAATATTAAACAGATTAGGTGAAAAATGACTTTAGAGTCTCAGTCTACCATATTTAACTTTAATGGCTGGGATTTTTGGACGAGCTAGTAGTTAGATATGGATCGATAACATTCTCCAAATATTTGTCTCATCTACTGTCTTTTTTAGGCATTAGAGACATCCTCGAATTATGCTAGGTTTAGTGCTTGATCTTCTTGGGCAAACAAGAAGCCTTGGCAAGGCCATCTCATCGAGGTTTAGAAATTGACATAAAGCAAAAGTAAACCCGACTTTTAGCTGATCGAAAACCTTTTCAAATGACATTACTGCTGCAAGTGAAGTAAAACGATTATAAGCAGCTGGACGTGCACATAAATTGCCCTCGTACAGACAGCATGGTTCAATCTTGCAGCTTATTTTCTACAGCGTTCAGCATCGCCGAAAACATTGAAAGCGAGGTTTCGTTACAGGGTGCCCAATTTTTTGATATTGGCTATAGCCCTTGAAGAGTTGGAAAATTTATGATGGAGCAGGACCGAAGCCCTTGTTAATTCAAAACAGAGCTCCTACACCTTGACCATGATGGAGAAAATTTAAGAAACATGAAACTAACTTCTTTCTCCTGCACAGCTCTACCAGTGTTCATGATGTTTTTAAATTAACAAGTGAAATTGCGATTCACTAATAAAAAAAGCAGTCATACAATGATGAATTCTACAGAATTGTATCAAACCTAATCTGTGTAGTCGTTATGGTAGTGTACACTAAGCTTCTATAGTTGTCCTCCTTTAGTGACCATTAGAATTGGAAGGATCAAGCCCTGCTGCCCCAAAATATGCATTTTCAGCACTCGTCAGCCGGGTCTGAAACATTGTCCACTCCTTCCTGCACCTCTCCCTGACCTGGGACCAGCAGAAAAGGTTAGCATGTATGATCAAAAGAGCAGTTTGCTCTGGTTTTGTAGAGCGAATTTGGAAGACAGAAAGGTGAAAAAAGTGCTCTTCGTCCATTTGCATGATAAATCGACAACAGAATATTGAGCGTTTGGATGGTTAATAATAGCATGGGATGCTGTATGATAACATGCGAACAAAATGAAATGAAATGAAATGAATTATACTGATAACGAAGAAACACTTTTCATACCCCTTGCCATGGTGCCTTTCCATTTTGTGACTCGCCCTAGAGAAGCAAAATAGTGGGGTAAGTATTTCATTCCAGCATGTATTGGGGATTTATAGTGGGGTTAAAACAGAGGAAATGAGCTGAGGCCAATCATATTCATTTACCTGGTTCCCAAGAGAGGGAACGCTTTGATGAACAATCCATTGGGAATCTACAACTCCAATCTTTTCATGGGCAGGCTGTTTTTGAAGGAGAGATTTTAATTAAGGAGTTTCATGTTGATGTTGCCAATAACAATTCAAAACAAAGCAGAAATAGATCAACGAGGATGAAAGCAGGTCAGCTACCTCTACACATTTTCTAAGAGCAAAATCAAGACCCCAACCATGGACCAAGTCATTCTGCAAATTCCATAATGCAGTCAAACTCTAGTGCCATATGCTATCAGAGAAAGGGTGAAGAAAACGGATTCTTAAAAGTGATAAAGTGAGCAACAGTAGCACAACAATCAATACCTGAATCATATACCACACACAGCGCCAAGCATCTCGTGAAAACACTGGAGCCATGATTTCAACAAACCTAAATCCGGAAGAGGATGATCTCTTTAAGCTTTTACAGCAGTCATATAAGGAACAAGAGAAGCAAGGCATAAAATAACAATAAAAAAGCAACAGTTAAAGATGTTCATACGCTGCACATGGTGGCAGATGTGGGTCTTTGCACCAGCCTGGTTTCTCATCTGTTATTCTAATATAAATTCATGGAAAGAGATAAAAGGGTTAGTTAATAAATCAATCACAATTCCATAACTGTTTTCTAAGATAATATTTGAATCAAATAAAATCAATCCTAAAAAATTACATGGGCATTCCATAATTCTTTTTTTTTTTCCCAAAGAAAACTTTTATGGGGACTATTCCATCATTCTTACTTGTGAACTTCACGGTCATCTCTTCTCTTTGTCATCTGCCATGTTAATCCTTTGCTAGGTTCCAAACCAGGCTGTGAAATCTCCAATCCATGCTTCTTCACTAGTTTTATATATCTTAGATAAAAGTGTGCACAAGAAACGTGGCAAAGTTTAGTATTCTGAACTAGCATAACCATAAAATAACTATTTTATATCCAACACCTACTCTTCTGCATTGAAATGCTCAACTCCCAGGTCTTCGTCCCAGATAAATATGTAGTCATATGGTGCCACAATATCAGGATGTAAAAACCTCTTAGCATACCACCTAAGACAAAATTTCAGAGTTTAAAGTTACAAGCGTGGGTCAAATAAAGACTGAAGTGATGAGTTAAACTGTATCCCCCCCACAGGATAGTGAAGGGGAACTTTAATCAGTGAGCTTCTGTTTTAAAATAAAACTCACCATTTAGTTTGTCTCCAGACACTCACGTGAATAGCACGCTTGGACCACTCAAATTCATCCCATTCAGCAATTCGTCCATCATAATGGAATAGAAGGATAGTAAAGTTCTCTGAAAACTGTGAGATAGATAAGAGACAGTTGTTCACATACTCATACAGGCTACCATGAGCTCATAAATGAAACACCACACAGGACCAACCTTTTTAACACATGCATCAATATTCATTCTCTGATCGTAGCCAACAGTGAAGGTTACAAGATATTTTGGTGCGCTGGTCAAGTCCTGCAAAGGCAACTTGATCAAATATATCAAAATTGCAATTCAAGAGTACTACCACTACTATTGTTATTTCAGGATGATTATTACTCTGTTATTGTTATGAAACAATGGTGGATGATGTTTGTTTCACAAAAGAATGAAGTCAACAAAAGTAAACAGCAGGCCATCTAGTCATCAACAATATCATTTAACAGGGCAATATTCTAGAGCATGACATTAACTACGTGAAAATAAGAGGAGAAAAAAAAGAGAAAAAGAAAGATGAGAGGTGGAATACTTGCCCTCCCAGGTTTTCTTTAGAAATGGCATGTGTGGTAATAGCCAGCTTTTTTGCTTCAATTCAAAGTTACGCATTCACTTGAATAAAGATTTCATAAATTGCTATTCAGAATTTCTAATATCTAACTTGACCTCAGCATATTCTCAAATTCCATTTTTCCATTGAAACTGTCTTAGGCAAGCAAACGATCCAGGGACAGCCTTCATTGGAATCACCCTTTCTTTTCTTTTCCTTTATTTTTTATGGAGCGCAGTTACATTGTAACTATATTAAATGAAACATTTTCCAGCTAACTCCCTTTTCTTGACAATAAAATTAGCATGTACCATTTTAAAAGTTAACTAAAATTACAATCAACTGAATCATAACTGTTGAGTCATTCAAAACCAAAAGAGCAGCCTGTTCATTCTGCAGCTAGGCCAAGCTGGTATGCTATAGAGAATTGCATGTAGCATATGAGGAAGTTTAAGGTTGAATGTTGCATATAAGAGTGGTTGTAGAATGCTCACCTCATTGGGATTACCCCACAATCTGTGCAAATACAAGTCTGACTCAGCTGCAACAATTCTTGGTGGTAGTCTCTCAGCACCACGAGGATTTGAAGGGACCCAAATCTGTGAATAGAACAAGGCAAGCACAAGGTAAGAGTGTGAATATATTACTTGTGTTTTTCCATGTACAAGGACAGTGTCATTCAAGTTCTGCAAACATCATCTTAGACAAAAAAAATCCATTTTGTAGGCAAAATTGCATATAATGGATCAAAAATAGCATACAACAGTTGTACCTATGTTGCTTGAACTTGGACAGTCAGATACAAGTCCATGTTCACATGGCTAAGTTCTGGGTTTTTTTTCTGTTTCTTTTTTTTTTTTTTTCAAGTTCTTGCTTGTAATTAAAAGATCATACTGAACACTGAAGTATCAGCTCACACTAATTTGTTTTGTGATGATACATAGTTCCACGGAAAAGGAAGTAAATATAATGCATGTAACCCAGCTAATAATACTAAATTGAAAATGCTCTTTAAACACCATCATATGGGTGCGTGTAAGAACCCACCCACGTCATTTAAGTTAAAAGTGCACCCCGTTTTGCTCCAACAGAAGTATAGATGTTGGAAACTTAATTACAAACACAAGTAGAAATCACAGATACATTCATTTTTATTTTAACATTTACCCATACATTTGGAGTGCAACAAAGTATCCAAGTCCATTTGTGTCCAGCATGAGAATATCACAGTGGCTTGAAAACTGAGGCCATAAAAAGTCAGGGCAACAATGGACAAAATGGTGTAACATGTTTGTTTGGAGCTAGATGGCGGTTCAATGTTAGTTAAAATTTCAAACAAGGATGGAGCCCTTTTTCCTGATGTGATTAAGATGAACTTTGTATAATGGAAGCCTCAAACTGGGATTTTTTGTAGCCTCTTATATAACATTAAATTACAGTCTTCATCAACATGAAGTAGATAAAAATATAAGGCTAAATTACGTGTGAGAAAAGTATAAATGAAGAGAAGCTCTAACTTTCATAAATCTTGTAGAGAACATGTAGAGAAAGGTCCATTAAGTGCCTTAATGGCACCAAAGCTTCAAGACAAAGAAATTCAGTATCTGACAGTTTAACAATGTTAGGACTCAAGAAAGGAAGCATACCTTTGATGTATTGTTCAAATTTGGTGCTTGCATTGAACTGCTATTGTTACCCTTAGAAGACCGACTGTTTTGAGGTGTGAGGCCCTCTTTGTACGAGATATCAATCGAATGAATGAAGTTGGGTGAGATATTCAGCTGCCAAAATTTAGAGACAACATAAAATGTTCTATAAAGTAACTAAAAGAAAGCATCTAAACTAAATAGGATACTCATCCATATAATGTGAACCGAAAAACACACCAAAAAAAAATGGAAAGGAAAAGAAAGGAAAATTCATACAGGAAAGAGAAAGGGCACTTCTAAATTTGCATACCTTAGTCAATGACAAGGTCGGAAAAGATACTCCTATCAAGAAACCAAAAGCTACTCCAAGAAAGGTCGTCAAGATTATCTTAATGGTCTCATTTGGTTTTCTACCAGCAACACTGCAAAAAACAAAATGCAAATATTCCTTTGATAAAGTTGTGACGAATCTAGACCCAATAAAGATTTGTCCAAAGGACAGAAAATAAAACACAGACATAAAAAGAATGAGCTCTTCCTAAAAAACCAAAACTATCAGATATGAACCTGCGCGAAAGGATTCCCATTATATTTACAATCTCTGGACTGTATTGTCGACAAGAAAATAAAATCAAAATGTATCAAGAGAGGGGTCTGCCAGATTAAGAGCTCAAAGGAATGCCAAACCTGATGTAAATCAAACAACAAAAAACTAAAATCAGTCTACAGCAATAACTACAAAAAACAAGATGAAAAATTTAAATGATAGCCGCAGCACTATTTTATTTTATTTTTTCTAAATGCCATCACATGATAATTCTCTCACAAACTAAAAAGCAAAGAGTAAAAGAATCCCCAGGAAACAGAACTAAGGAGAGCCTTCAACGTCTCCTTCCCAGAAGCAATTCACTCACTGAGGGATTTTACTTGTGGATAAACTCACTCACTACATCTCGAATCAATCCAAACTTATTGAACTTATAATGCACAACAACTAGCTATGAGAAAAAACTTGATAAACAAACAAACAAACAAAAAAATAAAAGCATGTTATCCCCCCCTCTTAAACTGCCTAGAATTTGGTTGACTTACCTCTATTATCGGTAATCCCATTGCCTGTTTTGACTAACAACATCTAAACCTTACTCTTCTTAAAATAAATTACACAATAATTATTTGAATTAAGACAAAAATAACAACAACTGCAGTTGCGTAGATTCAAAGATAGAGAAGGAAACGACCGGAAACAAAAACCAAACGTTAAAGTTAGCTGCTCTTAGGAATTTGATTCAATTCAATGAAACATAAATTTACTACAACTTGCTTGATATTATCAATAAAAAAATCAGAAAGAAAATCCTCAATCGAAGCTAAATACCTATCTACTTCTTTAAACTGATGCAATAAATAATAAATAATAATTAGAAATTGTGCAGAGAGGAAAAGTAAAGATAGCAAAAACGCACATGAAATGAGGTGAGACAGCAGATTGTTAATGGACGAGAGAGAGAGAGATCAACTGAAATGGAAAGTGTAGAAGAAATCACGAGTTGCTCTGAGAATTGAAAAGAAGAAAACTCTGTGATCGCCTCCACTGGCAACCTGCCTTCTCCAGCTCAAGAAACAGACGTAAAACGCCAAGAGATTCCATTAATCCTTAAATAGAATAATTATCAGATTGTTAACAGATAAAAAAAAAAAGGAAGAGAGACAGAGACGGAGGTCGATAAATACTATGAAAATACGTTTTCTGTCAAGTAAAAAAAATACTAATTTTTTCCTCTCCCATAGGAGGTCAAGATCAGATTTTATTCCCGAAAAAATAATTATATGTAAGATAATTAAACTGACGTAAACGGGGATTTGCGTTGTACTTTTTTCTCATGATAATCCAAATTAATTAAATGTCATATTAAAAAAAAAAAAACTCTCGTACCATATTAAAAACTGCGTTATTTATGATATTATTAGAGGTATTTATGATGAACAGATGATTAAATGCAAGAATGTGCTTTAAATTTTTTGGAAAATATCTTCAACATTCTTTGATATTTCTCAACAAGATAAAAATAAAAATAAAAATGCAAACTCTGTGCAAGCAATCTAGAAATAGATAAATAAATGGGGATTGAATCAAGGTTGTGATGTCTTGTGTTAATAAAAAGACAGCCGTTTGAATATAAAGATTAATTTGAAAAGGCTTAAGCTCAGTTTTAATTATTATCTTTGTCATTTGTCATTTGTTATTGGCACCATCTTAAGTGATTAATCTAATAATTAAAGAGGCGTGGCCCCTCCTTTAATTTATTTAACTCGAACATTGAAGCGAGGATTTATTAAATTATTCATCAGATTTTAAAAAACAAAGAATAGGCACTTTTAGTATTTTTTTTAATTTAAAAGTAAGGTTATCCTCATTTCAATTATCCAGCTAGGTATATTCCTAGTTGGGTTACAAATAAATTATTCATAATTGAAAAGATATATTTACAAAGAATTTTATTTTATTTTCTTTGCATATTAGCCCTTGGTTGATATAAAATGACAGTTTGAGTATTCAAATCCCTTCTCGCCGTGCTCTGCAGGAAGGTGCCCCGATATCCCTTTGACTCGGTCTCCCATTGTACAAGGAATCAGGATTCAGGGCCATGGCCATAACACTCAGAATACGGTGGCTGTTGACAAGGATTTACTTTTTATTTTAAATTGATTTTTTGATGTTTTTAAATTAAAAATAAATTTTAAAAAATAACAAAAAACGCTGATTTTAAGGTATTTTTAAATAAAAAATATTTTAAAAAATAAATCTTTAAAAACAGCTTTGGACCTGGTAAAAAAAATAAATAATATAAATAATTTTCGTGAGTTGCGCCTCTCGCAACCAAACACTCGCTAAAGTGTTGTGTCTTTCACCGAGTAAAGACAATTGTGGAAGTAGCTAGCTTGGTGCCGCCCACCAAGCAAAGACCAGACCCATTTAAATCAATTCAAGGACTTTGATGTCCCACATGGACCGATGGCTTGTTAATGTGTGGATGTAAGGTTTAAGTTTTGTGACCTAACACCAAAGTCGGTCAACCAAAAACAACTTGTTAGTTTTTCAATTTGCCATCACCATTAGAGGAGAGTACACTGTAGGCATCAATGATGTGACGCGCCAAACCAAAACCTAAAATTATGTGACCGTTTCTCCACGCAGCAATGCCGTGTTTTAGACAATTATTTGACTTGTAAAATTATTTCTTTTATTTTTTTCAAGTCAAACCCAATTTTAAAGTCAAACATAATTTTAATAAAACGACATTAAAAAACTATTTGGAAATGTATTTGTAAGAGCATTTAAAAAAATTAAAATTAATATTTTTTATAATATAATAATATCATTAATAATTTTAAAAAATATTATCTTAATATATTTTTGAATAAAAAATAATTTTAGATGCATTTTTTAACTATCCTATTTTTTCAGAGAGCTGTTTAGAAATATAATTATAATTATTTTTTAAAATATTTTTATTTAAAAATATTTTTTAAAAATTTTAAAAAATGTTTAATTTTAATATTAATATGTTAAAATAATATAAAAATATTAAATTTAGTTTATCAAAAAATAAAAAAATAACTTGTAAATTTTTCAATTTGCCATCAGCAAAAACACAAGAGAGTAAACTGGAGGCATCAATGACATGATGCGCCACAGCTAAAGCCTAAAATCATGTGCCCGCCTCTCAATGTAGCCGTGCCGTTTTTTAGACAATTATTCGACTTGAAAAGATATAAAATATACTTTTTCAAGTCAAACACAATCTTAACTTTGAAAGCTATTTGAAAAAGTATTTGTAATAACATTTAAAAAAAATAAAAATAAAAATTAATTTTTTTATTATTTTAATGTAATTACATCAACAATAATTTTAAAAATAAAAAATATTATTTTAATATATTTCCAAAAAACACTCTTGAATACTCTTTCTAAGCATGTGATTTTTTTCTTTAACTATCTTATACTTTTTTGGAAATTGTTTGGGGGTATAGTTATAATTTTTTAAAAAATAATTTTTGTTTAAAAATATATTAAAATATTTTTTTATTTTTTAAAATTATTTGTAACATTGATATATTAAAATAATTAAAAAATATTAATTTCAAGAAAAAATAAAAATAAACGAAATTTTTTATTTAAAAAAATAAAATACAAAAACAATCAGTAACTTGTTTGTGCCTTTGTGGTTAGTGCACCTCTTCTTTCTCGTAAATTAGCCAACAAAAAATCAGCATCCAGCCCAGTAAAAATAGAGGTGACAAGCAGCGGCGTGTATAGGTGGAAGACTTGGGAATGCCAGGTGGGCTAACTAGGTATGGTTGACCTGGCGCATATAGGTGGAAGGGGCAGATGGAATTTGGCCAAGATGTATGTGCTGGCTGCGCACAAACTGTAATTTAATTAAAAGCTTTTTTTTCTTTTTCTTTTTTAGGTGTGTGGCCATTAACAAGCACATGAGTTGTGGGTTCGCTGTACCGACCTTTTCCAGACGGGTAGCATGCAGGTTTTTGGATATCAATGGATTCCTCCACGTGTATAGAATCTACAAATTATTTTGGTTAATTTACTTTCCAAAAGTTCTTTTCCCCCCCACTGGAGGGGCCTCAAAAGTGTTCTTTAGTTATACTTATTAAACCAGACATAACTTTATACATTAATTAAAAAAATCAATAATTGAATTTAACCTGAATTCTAAGTTAAATTAAATAAATATATTAATTAAATAAAACCTAATTGATCTAATCAAATCCTATTCAAACTTAACTCGTAAATGCTAATTTTTTAAAAAGTAAAATAATATTTTTTAATAAAAATATTTTACTCGAGTAAATTGATATTCCAGTGACTTAGTCTAGTTTTTAAATTAATATTCCAATTATATTTAATTATTATATCTATAATTACATAAACAGTAATAATTTTTTCATAAAATAATTTTTAATATTAATTTGACCTTCAAGTCCTTAAAGATTTTCTATAAAGGATTTTCGTCTAATTTTGAAGTTTTTCATTTGTATATCAGTCCAAATTGTATTTTTATTTCATCTATATATATAAAGAGAGAGAAGTTAACGTTTTCCGTATTAAGCGATCTAGCATGAATTATAATTAAGAAATAAAAATTATTTACATGTAAATTTGATATAAAAATATAATTTCAGCTCAAAGTTGAGACTCAATGGTTTGAGGGTATATGTGATGTTTGATTTTTTTATTATTATTTATAAATAACACATAAACATAAATATATCATCATAGGGGTATTTTATACATAACGTACAACCACATATATAACTGATATTTTTTTTATTTATAGTTTATTAAGTTACAGAAAAATTCAAACCAAAATTAACTTTTTTAGCACGGATCAACTTACTAGCATGTCACGTGTCCTATACTTGTCTTGTTTTATCGCCTTATAATCAAAGGAAATGATTACTGAGATGACACATGGAACCACATTTATATAATATGAAGACAATTTCGTACTTTAGCTTATTTGTTTTTACATATGTCACGTATCTCGGGAATGTTTGTTTATGCAGTTATACCATGTTTTATTTATAAAAAAGAATTTATGTATTTAAATTGTTTTGATGTATTAATATTATAAATAAATAAATAAATATTATTTTAATATATTTTAAAATAAAAAAAATATTTTAAAAAGTAATTATTATCATAATATCATAATATTATCCTAGTATATTTTAAAAAAGTAATTATTATCCTAATACCTCCACACTAACATGGTTTGTTGTTGATTTATGGATATTTGTTATTGTGATCCAATAATGATTTGTAAAAATGTTTTTTAATTAAAATAATATTTTTTTATATTTTTAAAATTTTGACATAATATATTAAAATCATCAAAAAAATAAATAAAATATTAATTTAAAATATATCTTCAAGAGCTAAAAAAAAATACCCACTAAATCAAGATATAATAAGTCAAGAAAACACGAGAGAGGATCATAGGGTTTATACATGACCAAATCGATACAATAGTTTTTTGCCATCTTGAATTGCATGGGAGTCCTAATTTTAGATAAATGACACATGCTATATTGCGAGTCGGGTTTGTTGTTTATAAATGTAAAAGTAGATTTTTATGTGATATCAATAATTTAAGATAAATAAAAAAAATCAATGAACTTAGTGACTAAAAGAGGTCGTGTGTGTTGTCATGATAGTAACTCATAAAAAACAATAGTAACTTATATGAAAAAATTATGAATTTAACATTTCATACAATTAATTTAATTTAACAAAAAAATAAATTACTTTTAAAGAAGGTAAATTTAACAAAAGTTAAAAGAAAAAACCTGAGTCAACCCTTGTTGTTTTTAAAACCATAGAAAAATCTCATAAAAAACAAATAAAAAATAATATATATTGGTTGATCAAATTGAAAAAAAATATTTAATAAAAAAAAATCCATGTAAACTTTATAAATTCGGATTAATCTCTTAAACTCTTAATCCATTAAATTATAGAACTGTGCTAAATTAAATAGTTAACACATTCCAAATAAAATGCACAAGGATAAAATCCATAAATTTAATATAATTTAATTAATAAAACAAAAAATTCATTTTAAATAAATTCAATTTAACAAAGACCGAAGGAAAAAAAAACTCCGAGGCAATAATTTTTATTTTAAAAAGTAATATAAAAAAAATAGAAAGAGAATAAAACAAAATGTAGGTAGATGAAATCTTAAAAAAAAAAATACCAAGTGAGCTTTTTTAACCCAGATTAAATTCTTAAAACCATAATCTATTAATTCTAGACCTGGACCCAACCTAAAAACTCAACACTTGAAAAATTAAATATTAAAAAATAAAATAAAATAATTTAATTCAATTTAAAAACAAAATTCACCTAGAAAAAACTAAATCTAATAAAAAATAAAAATCAAGGTAGCCTATATTATTTTCAAAACAACTAAAAAACACCATAGAACATGAATTAAAAAATAACAAAATGCTACATGAATGAAAACAAAAGGATTTTTTTAAAAATAAAAATCAAAGAAACTTGTGTCAACATTGCAAATTAAGGCTAATTTTTTAAACCTCCATACCGTTAAATTATAGATCTAAACTTAACTAAATAGCTAAATATTCAGCTAATTAAATGTTAGGAGATGAAATAAATAAATAAATAAATATTTTAAGGTAAAAAAATAATATAATAAAAAAAAGATTACATTTAATAGGAAAAAAATAAAAAATAATGAAATTGAAAAAAAATTGAAAAAACTATCTAAATTAACAAAACAAATTATAATAAAAAGAATAAAAATGAACTATAATAAATGAGAATATTGGCGATGAATTAAGAAAAAATATTAATTTAATAAATTATTCTAAATAAAAAAATTATAATAAAGAGAACATGAATAAAATTGAAATAAATTATTCTAAATTTTAAAAATTGTAATAAAGAGAATATGGATAAAAATTTAAGTACAGGAGTTGATTTGATCTTTTTTAAGCTAGCATGAGAATCTAGTAAAAAAAAAAAGAAAAGAAAAAATCACACGGGCCACCTCAATCACCATTGGAACACTTTATTCACCTCTACAATCATGATTTTGAATTAATTAACTTTAATAAATAAATAAATTAAAAATTTATTGAGGTATTATAATTTATTTCTTGTGTTTTTTAATTGGATTGTAGCATGTTTTTATAATGCTAATGAGCGCTCTTGTGTGCATGATATTATTTTTCAAAAAAAATTACAATCTCTTTTCTTTGTGTGTTTGTTATCATTTAATTAGATAAAAAAATAATTTTAAAAATAAAATTATTAAATTTAACTAATTTCATGATCCATACGAGGAGTTTCACAACCAATAAAAAATACTATCATCTTGTAATTTTTTCTAAAAATATAAAACATCAAAGTATTAAAAATATTTTTAAGTCAAATTAAATTTTAAATGAGTTAACCTATCATATTTGAATCTGCTAGATTAAATAGTTCATTTCAAGTAAACTCGTATAATTATTTTGTTTTGATTGAATTTTATTTTTTTCCTTTAAAAATTGACATATAATTAATATAAAAAATTAAATAACATCATGCTATTCAAGATCATGTTTCTGTTACTTGAATCTATCCATCAAAGTTTTTAATGTTATTCAGGCTGGCCCATTACGAACGAACATGGCACTTAAAGAGTTAGCACGTTGTTTGGGCTTTGCCGTGGACCATGTGCTTAACAGCCAACATTAGAACATCCATCTGGGTTCGAAAACAAAAGCAGCAAAAGCAAGGAGGCTAGCAAAGGCAGATCGTGTTTACACAATTTGAGCAACTCAAGGGTGTTCCGTTCTATGGCAGGCCATTTTCAGAGGAACTGGCGGGTCTGAAAATGAGCCATTGACAATTTGTTGGAATATCCACTTATTAGCTGCCTCGGTGAAGTGCACACCGTCCCAAATTATCCGAACTGATGGATCTTTGCATGAATTAGCTATCACCACCTCCGTCCCATTCACAGTGATCTTTGCACCGCATCTTCTCTGGCTGTTGTAGTTGTATTTCCCACCGTGACCGCAGCAGGCTACAAAAGGCTGCTTGAATCCTGCCCCAAAAATTATGATATTATAACATTTACGTACTTAATTAGTAACTATTGTTAACGTTAATTTTATGAAAACCTCATCAATGAGCCTGGAATTGATGATCAAGCTATAAAATTTAATATATTTACCAAATTTCCTGGCTTGGGTGGTTAGAGTATACTTCAGTGAATAGATATCAACATAAGTAATCGCTGCCTGGGGAAGATCTTTCCTGAGTTGAACCACAGCTTCTTTTAATCTATGGTTGAAAAATTGAGATACCTCATTGAATGGGGAGGCGCACCCGTATTTATCTATCTGGGCTGCTGTGATTAGAAACCTGTCCAACGAGTATGGCAGGCAACCCACTGGGCCAGTGTTATGTATCCAAAACGATCTTCCTCCGACGGCATAGATTTGCTGCACATACATGATCAGATCAAAATGCATGTATAAAATGAATTGATTGAGGTGTATATATGTATATGTAGAGGAAAAGCCTTGCTTCACCTTGACGGCGTTGGAGAACTGGCCTAACATGTCAGGAACACTTGCCTTGACTTGTTCAGTGGTCATGTTAAGCTTGTAACCAGCAGTGAGATCATTTTGGCCAATGTCAATGGTGTACAAAGCTTTGGAGAAATAATCTGCCTTTGGCATCAAGGTTTCGAAGATCCCTCCTGTGATTATTCAACAAAACTTCATCGGATAGTTCCAAATTTCCATTCTCCTTTTCCAAATTAATTCATCTAACATCCATCAGAAAATAATAACAATAATTACATTAATTGTAACAACTAGAAATATGGGATGGGATCGATCACCTTGACTACGAACTATCTGGGATCTTTTCTTGAAATCTGAATACTGAACAGATTGGACGTTTAATGAAATGGGACTATACCCACTTTGAGACTGCGTAGTGTTTTGAGGCCTGATGGTTGACCCAGCAGTGGCGAAATTGGCTCCATGGCTGAAGTTTGAACCCACAGAATCAAGATATGCACTCAGATATGGCACACCCAAGCTTTCCGCTACAAATTCAAGTTTTCAAATTTGAGAATGCTTTTTTTTTCCCTCTGTTTCTTTTTAGAGTAAACTAAAAATTAGTTTTTTAAAAATAAATTAAATAATCACCCTAGTTTTAAAATTAATCTAATTCTTTGATTAGTGCTAATCAGGCTTGTTTTAATATTTTTTTTTATAAAAAATATCTTCTTCTCTCAACAATATTTTTATATTTTTTAAAAATAATAAATGAACTAAAAATACAAAATAGACGAAGAAGATTAAATCACAGATAAATTTTAAAAATATGAAAATTAATTAATTAATTATTTTTAAAACTAAGATAGAATGTTTAATTCATTTTGTAAAACTATTACAATTAATTTAAAATTTATTCTTTTTACAATGAAGTTGAATTAATATATTAATATATACTTTATATTTATACCAAAACAAAATGGAAAAGAGAGAGAGAGAGAGAGAGAACAGAAATATCATTTCCCCGGTGTCCTTTTCGAAACCGACGCGGACAAAAATGAGGTTTGACGGGTTTTCAATATTTTATCGTTGCGGCCCAGGCAACACGACAAAAGTAAAAATAGAAAAAATGTAGATGTGTCGTAGGATCTACATACCGATGAAATCGATGATCAAACGGCCATCGGAGTAGCGGCCGGCACGGTGGTGGAAGTATGTCTCTCCATTGGGAGAAGGTGCCTGTCCTAATGCTGCTGACAGACCACCCGTGTCTGAATTTGAGTCACCAAAGTTGAATATTGCAGGGAAATCACATGAAGAAGCTTTTGTGAGGATCATGGGACTGAATTGTAGCGATGCCATCCAAATAAAGAGGCTCAACGTAACAAGTCTTGAAGGGTGTGCTTCCATTGGAATTGGGAATGGGAAGCGATTAGTGACTGAGCGGTGGGATTAGCAGAGGAGACGGTACGTCTTCTCACTCCTTTTATTTGAAATGCTCCTCTTCCTTGGAGGAGGGCAGTGAACGTGTATATATATGATGGAGACAACTAGAATGAGATTTAGTATTATTGGTGGATAAACTAAAATTAAAAGATAGGAAACTATTACTAAATTAAGACTGGTTGAGCTTGATTGATCACATGTTATTTTAAAATATTTTTTTAAAAATTGTTTTATTTTTGAAATTATTTTAAAATAAGTTTTTTTTCATTTTTTTTACTTTTAGCATAAAATAAAATAAAATAAAATAAAATAATTTAATATTTTTTAAAGATAAATATATTTAAAAAAAAACTAAAAGTAGAAGTTAGCCCATTCTAAATAGATTTTTTTATTTTGACTTATTTTTTTTATTTTTTTACATCAAAAATATTAAAAAAATTAATTGGACACTCTTTTAAAGATAAATATATATTTTTTAAAATATCTAAAAATAGAAGTTAGCGCCCTTCCAAGCAGGTTTTTTTTATTTATTTTAGATTAATTTCTAGCCCCAATTTCTATAAAAAAAAAAGGAAGTTCATCTTAATAAATGAAATAGGAAACTAAAAATGGAAAATTTGTTTTAATTTTGTTACACATAATTCAAAAAAGAAAAAGAGGGAAAGATACAGCACAAAAGAGTTGCTTCATAAACAATTATTAAACAATAAAAAAAAAATGCTTTCTTCTTTTTCCAGGTTCAGAATATCTTTACACTAATTTGAAACATCCTGCAAAATAAATTATACTAGATGTTGTCCTCAAGATTTAAACACGAAAAGAAGAAAGAGAGAAAATCTGCCTCCATGGAATGGAACCGTCAACAATCTGATCGGAAACCCATCTGTTAGCTGCTTGAGTGCAGTGGACACCGTCCCGGACAATCGATCCGGTGGATCTTTGCAGGGTCTACCCGCTGATATTTCTTTGCCACCCACGGTTTTCCTTGCTCCGCATCCAAGGTACCTGCTGTCATCGTCCTTTCCACCATGGCCAGAACGTGCTCTCAGCGATTCATTAAACCCTGCGGTTGACTTGCAACTCATATTTATCACGACGTAACAGTGCAACAGTCTTATACTGGATCGGTATTGCAGTCTGAAACTTTTCTAATGCTAAAAAGATGCGAAGACAATTGCAGTGCTTTTAAAGAAACAAGAAAAACTCGATGCTCGAGGGATCGACTTGATACATCCAGCAAAATCAGGTAATTTAATAATCTAATCTAAATCTCAAGCGAAGATAACAAACAAGATGTCGAGAAGAAAATCTGGCAAAGTCAACAAAGCATTAGCGCAAGGAGAAGAAAGAAAAAACCTTCAAAGATCTGTCGTTATTTTACTGTGAATACCACCCGTTACCTTTGTTGAGACGTTTCGAATCTTACAGTAGAAGGTTCCACGAAGATATTAAAATAATGCCTCAAAAAAATAAATTAAACAAAATAAAATTTGCCTATATTTAACCATATTCAATCAATCAATCATATCTATTTAATTCAATAAAAAAATTAATTTTAAATAAAATTAATTTAATAAAAAACAACAAATAAAAAAACTCAAATTAATCCAATTAAATATAAAAAAACAAAGAATGTAAAAAAAAATAATTAAAAAAAAAATTAAATATCCAACTAAAAAAATATTAAAAGGTAAAATTAAAAAAAATTAAAATGATTAAAAAAATAGTTATTCTAAGTGAAATTCTTGAAAATAAATTAATTTTTCAAATTCTCAATCCCTGAAATTCCAAACATAAACTTAACTAAATATTTTTTAAGAACATAATTTTTCCTGTATTTCTAAACATGACTGTCACATTAGATATTTACTGGTCAGAATCTGACCGAGACAATATTTTTGAACTGGTCAAGCACCTTGGGGACATATTAAAAAATTATTTTTAATATTAATACATCAAAATAATATAAAATACTAAAAAATTAATTTAAAATAAATAAAATATAAAACAAATTTAATTTTTTTAAAAAATACAAAAACAGCTAGGTAATTACCTGCACTGCCAGTCATGTTTAAGAAACAACCGCTGGTGCGATCATTCTGACCACTATCAAATGTGTTCAGAGCACGAGAGAATTCTTTGGCCTTAGGCAACAAATTTCTTATAATTGATGTTTTAATTCGTGTTAGTGATTAAATTAAATAACGCAGAAGGTATCAACCCAGATTAATATTAAAATTATTTTATATATATATTTTTAGAATATTTTAATATATTAATATTAAAAAAATAAAATAAACAGAACCCTATCATATTTGCTTTCAACTGGATGCGTTGGAGCTAATTTACCGATGGTAGGTAAATGTCCAAGAAATTGATTATCAATAGGAAAGGCATGGTCAATAAACATGGTAAACATGGTGACTTTTCATTTTAAAAATGAATGTTGCGGTTTATTTTTTAAAATTAGTTTTTTAGTTGAGAAGATATTAAATTAATTTTTTAAGATGTTTTGAAATAATTTTAATATATGAAAAATAATATATTTTTAATTAAAAAAATAATTTTAAAAATCGTAACAAAGACGGAGCCATGAAGCCACTAGCAAGTCTAGCATTAGGGTCACTGTTGTAGCCTAGGCTAATCATTTAACACAGCCAATTCGTTGATATATTCTGTTTAGATACGGCAGCTAGTCCTGCATGTGTGACTACGGTTGTAATTGTTTTTAAAATAAATAATAATTTGTAAATATTTGATAAAAAAATAATTTATTATATATATATATATATATATTTCATAATAAATTATATATAAAATATTGCGAGAAGAAAAAAGCAAATTACTTTTTTTTACATGAATAAAATAAAAAATTATGTTATATTATTCAATAAATAGTAAAGCATATCTTTTTATTTCTAGTTCAGTGAACAGTATAATAACCTTTATTATTCACTAAACAAAACAATAAAGGCTGCTACAATATAGTATAATTTTATTTTTCTAGCTAGATTGGAATCAGTCCAATGTGTAAAATGCATTCAATTAGATTCGATTCAGTAAAATAAAAAATTATTTTTTATTTTTTAATTATATTTTATTCACTTAATAATTTAATATTTGCAGAATTTAATCATAATTCTAATTTTATTCCTAGTTATATTTTATAAGTTATGTTGTTACACGTTTAAAAAATCAAAAAAATTATTAGATATATTTCAGATGTGATAAAATTGTAGATAGTTAAATGAAATAATAAAAAATATTTTATATAAAGTATTATTTATTTCATGATATAATAACAATAATTAAATCTACAATATTTAAATTAAAACCCATCAATATCAATACATATATTTTTTTTAATTATTTTATAACCTCAATTTCAAAAGCATTTATAACCAAATATATTAAACTATTTTTTATTTAACCTCAATTTCAACTATAGTTTTAATCAAATATACATTTTTCCAACTCAATCTCAATTAAAAGTACTTTTTACAAAATAATTTTTTTTCAAACCATAACCATAATAATAACTACAATACCAAATATAAATGAGCCAGGATTTATAGCATATTTATTTTACCGTTATTATAATTATTTTTTAAAATATTTTTTATTTTCTAAATTTATTTTTAATATTAGTACATCAAAACAATATATAAGCATATTAAAAAATTAATTTAAAATAAATAAAAAATTAATTTTTAAAAAATATTTTTAAAACACAAACAAACTAAATTTTGACATTATTTTTAATATTAAAATATTAAAACAATATTAATTTTATTTTTTATACTACAAGCGCTTTTAAATCAATAATTTGTTGTCGTTGGTATCATTGGTTATAAATATTAGCAATCCATAATTTGTTGGTAATCTGCTGAATACTCAAAAAGAGATTTACTACTTAGCAGACATAAAATGAAAAAAAAAACTACATTTAAAAATACTATTATATTTTTAAATAGACATATTTTTATTTTTAAATCTCAAATAAAAACATGTTTGATATTTTCTATGTTATATGTTATGTTCAGATTATTGTGATTTGTGTTGCCCTTCGTGTTGAAAATAACATTGATTGAGATATTTTTTTTTAAATGAATGCTATATTCTTAAAAAAAAAAACAGGAATGGACTAGATCACAATCATGTGGTAGCTATAGAATTTTCTCAAAACGGGAAAAAAAAAAAAAAACCAAATACCAAAACTTTTGCAGATGTTATTTATTAATTTCAATATTTTCAGAAGGATGTAAACAAGGACTCCATGGCCCAATGGATAAGGCGCTGGTCTACGGAACCAGAGATTCTGGGTTCGATCCCCAGTGGAGTCGTTATTAACGAATAATTGTCATAGATTATTTTGATTTTGTGATCGTGAAATGGAGCTACAGTTCCACCTAGCCGTCTTAGCTCAGCGGTAGAGCGCATGGCTTTTAACCATGTGGTCGTGGGCTATGTGCTATGAAACGGTGAAATCAGACTTGCCATGCTTCTTCTCCTTTGCCTCGCAAAACAATATATATATATATATATATTACTGAATAGATGATGTGGATATCAACGGTGGTGCTCCGTCATAATGGAAGTAGACAACCTTTGCTTCAGTTGCCCGTTAAATTATTGAGCCTCAACACCACGAGATTTCACGCTACCACTTATGTGGTGTCCATCTCTGAAAGTAGAATGAGCTGGTTCTCTGGAGGAACCCTTCGAAGTTATTGCAGCGCTTGAGCACTTGATGGGAAGAGAAGTAGGAGGCCATGGTTAATTGATAGCTAAGAGACGGATCAAGATTTCCTTTTCTTTTTTTACACTAACACGAGTCCAAAACTGTAACTTTTTAGCTCATTTTCAAAAATATTTTTCGCAAGTTTGGGGGGAACTCGAGCATAAAAAAGATTGAGCTCAGGTTGAAACCCGAACTTAGATGTTAGATATATTCAATATTTTTTGATAAGTTAGGATGTATAATCTGAGCCTAACCCTTAAAAGATACATCTTAATTTACTTCTTAAACCTAAAAAAATGCTGAATTTTTTTAATTAATGTTTATTAATACTTCTATAAGAGATATTATTTTTTATTAATACTTCGTATAAAATATATTCACAGGCATTCATTATTATTTTTTTTAACCTTGGCATCAGGAAAAAAAACTTGATCAATTTGTTATTCAACCATTAAAAACTTTTATTCTACCTTTTATTTTAACACTTCATTCATCCACACATCGCCACACAACAGTGAAGTTGGGTGGGTTTCCATGAACCAGACAAGCATATTTACAATGAAAACACACACTAACATTCCCTTACAAAATATTGTGAACGCACATGTCTATGGCTAGAATTAAAGTTGGAAATAGCACTCTTGCATCTACTCCAATTCAACCTTGATGCTTCTGAACTTTTGGCCTCCACTTAGTTAAGCTCTTGCTCCCATCTGCATGAAGTAAAAACAACCCAATTTTGATCCATTTCGTGGCATTATGGACATTCAAAAAATGATGTGGAAACGTGAAAGAAAATCTGAAGTTTTATCAGGGAAGAAAAGTGATGGGAATGATCATGATCACAAATGCAAAGTTGGGAATGAAGAAACGTACATTGCATGATATGGAGGCATTTTGCTCTCGATCACGAATGGACACACAGCTGATCTAAAAGTCCCCTGAACAATCATCAAGTCTTCATTTAACAAAATATTTTAAAAATAAATAAGATATATTTATTAATTATACTTCATAAAATAAAAATTGCTTGTACTTCATAAAAAATAACCCCTATATCAAGACTTCAAAATTTAATATTGTAAACCTCAAAATGTGTGGGAAAACATGTTAGATTGGAATTGACGATCATCTGGGTGGTTCTATTATGGGCGTAAATGTCATATTCTCCACAAATCAACCTTCTATTTTACTAACATGGCATGTTAACAACTCCAACTTAATGCAGTCTCATGAAGAGCCACTACCAGGAATATTCCGATGCAAAATCCGACCTAAATCTGGCATACCAGGCGATAGTACATACACGCTCTCAGTGTGACCCACTATTCAGATGAATCCGACATGTGCAACAGCACCTGAGGAGTCATCAATGATGAACCGGAGGAAGTTCTCTTCATTCTGTTAAGGAAACCCTGTCTCTGTTACTCGTTATCCAAGTGGTGGTGGAGCACCTATAAAGCATGAACTAGCATTGCAAAATATTAATGGTGTAAGTTATCCATCAGCACAAAATGCAGCAAAACAAGTGAAAATGAAGCAATCCCTCAAGCACGTAGATAAAAAAAAAACACTCATCTCCATGCAGTAAAACATAAGCAATAAAAGAATCAATTGACAGCATAGCAGTTAGCATAAAGCAGCTTCCTGAGCTCAGGCACAACAGAACGATTTAACTTTATAGTACTTGGAACTGTCGAAGGACACGGCGAAAGAAAAACCTATAGGTCCCGAAGTGTTCAAATAAATTGAGTCCTACCAAAAAGACAGCTTCCTTGCCTCAAAACTGACTAAAAGGGGTGGAAATTCAGTTTTGCCTGGTCTCAAGATGTAACAACAGATCAACCCAATGCTAAAAACTCATTAATCCTTGTTCATTTCCAGAGCAAAAAACAAAAACATGCAAAATAAAAAGAAAAAAAAATACAAGGAATAAGAAAGGAAAAGAAGTGAAAATATTATTTGGTTTCTGTTGTCAAAGATGAAGAGAACTCAATGAATCAACACCGCCAGCTTCTCAACATCTATCTTCCATCCGCAGCCTGTCAAGAAAAACCTTCTTAGCATTCAGGAGGGATTTCATTTTTACTCTGCTTGGAACCGAGAGGAATGCATATGCCATAACTTGGAGAATAAAACATGGTGAACTAGAGAATAAAACATTTTTACATGATTATGGCAAAACAAGCATGGTAGACATTTTTATTTTACCATAACTTGGAGAATAAAACAACCATGCAGAAAAGGTTAGGTTTTAACAAAATTTGATACCTTTTTTATGCACAAACGGTTCCCATAGTAAGATGAGTATGAAAAATAATACATCAAGCATTTCATCGAAGTACTCTCCTAGGTGATTGCAAGGCACTTGCAAACAGCTGGATCAGTTTAGCCTTTACACTCACAACTAGAGCAATCATGGTGAACTGGAGTCCAAATAGAGGTTCCAAAGTATTCCTTTGCCTTAAACCACTTCTGATTGTTAACTCTCAGCTAGAAGATGATGCTTGTGGCTCTCGTTGCCCAAACTCTTGCATGTTAACTAGATCTCTAGGCTTTTTGAAATAACATGCTCTTTCGACTGATGGTTTCAAAAATTAAAACAAGGTAAAAGGGTTGCACCTAATTTATTGAAAAATTAAAACAAGGTAAAAGGGTTGCACCTAATTTATTGAACGAAAACCACTAGAAAATTCTCAAAGTTTCATGCACTGTTCCAACAAAAAGTTCTATTGATATTATGAGTTCATTCACAAACCTTTTTCTCATGGCCTTCTGGTAAAGTAATTAACTTCCTATATGAAATGGTCAGCTTAAAATTAACCACCGAACCTTTTGGCCATATTAATAGATGCAACCATGGCTGACATTACATTGAACAACATAAGACCTTAAGGGTCCCACAATGAAAGAGTTGGCAAAAAGCTACTTTCTAGCTAATGCGTCCGGGAAGATCTGAAATACACGAAAGAAACCATTACTATATCTTTACCTGTCAAAATCTCTGCTACCAAGAAATCCTCTTTCCCTTCCACCTTGAAATGCTCTTCGGTCATCAACAGGCCTTGTCCAAATATCTGGCTTGCCATGAGATCGAGGCCTATCCATTAACTCCATATTTCTAGACTCGTCAAATGACCCAGATCTAGAAGGAGGTCTCTCTGAAAACCCAGAAGCCCTGCCTGCCCCTGAACCTGGCCTTTCAATGGCTTTTGATCCAAATCGAACTTTGTCATCCAAATCAAGGACCAAAATTTCTAATTCCCTTTCTTTCTCAGATATCATCTCCCTTAAAGTGGGTATGTTGTCAGCAGAACCTCGTGGAGATTCCTGGTTCCCTTTTGTTGTGAGTTCTTTCTCAAGCCCCTTCTTCAAATGCTCTATTTCTTCTTTCAATAATTTTTCCTCTTCAGTTTCAGGCCTGAAACAAATTGGTACCAAGAATAAAAGTTCATAAGTCACCATGAGAACCAAGGACACAGTTCACAAAGAGCTGAAAATGAGCACAAGCATAGAAAACATATCATTCTAAAGCATCCATTTACAACTAGATTATGCAGACAACAAAAGATGCAAAATTTATGTCTTTCACACACAGGTATTTCAGGAATTTCAATATTCACCAGAAAATCTCGAAAATTTGTCAAATAGTTTTTTTTTCCTATTTAGTATTTTATTAGTCCTAAACAGTAATCAACTTTATTAGTTTTTTAGACTGTTAGTATTTTCTTATCTAGGAATCTAATCCCTTATAAGGCAATCTTGAACTACTAACATGCCTCCAGTCTCAATATATGCATTGAAGTTTATGGACAAAATTTAGAATTTCAATAGATTCCGTAGCTTTACTAATAGAAAAGGATAATGTTTTGTTTAAGATTTTTATTATTATTTAAGTAGATTTTTAGGATTTGTTATTATTTTTATTAAAAGATAATATTTTTTTAGGATTTTTTTTTCTATTAGTTTAGGACACTAGGGTCTCTTGGTGTCTTTGTAAACACCATATCTTCGTAGTAGAATGTTAACAACATTAATTGATGATAAACTGAGACTCGGAATTAAGTATGTTTCCTTTGTTTATTTGAACTCTCTCTCTGGTCTTTTTTCAATTCTTCAATCCTCTTCTATAGGATTTACCCACTACTATAGGATTTCTTTCTTCTTGCTATATTTTTCCCTTATATCGAACTCTACTTCTTTCAAGTTTGAATATTATCCTACATGACATCGAAAGTACAATAAACGAGCACAAGTGAAAAGGAGACAATAGAGACAGAGAGGTGCTTTCACATCTTACTCTGCAATGGCTGGGGAGTGGAAAGGTTACATTTTAGGGTATTCCTAGAGACATAGCCAACAGAGACAAAGTGGGGCTTATAACTAAGGATTTCAGCACGTCACTAATCCCTACTCGACCACAAGCAGCCAAAAAGGGAAGGACCTCTCCCTCGTGGGAAAATCACGATCAAATATGTGAGAAACATATGCATTCATGAGAATTTGGAAGCAACACCTATAGAAAATGAGCTGTTGGAAATCATTTAAGATGTTTTGGTCATGTGCAATATCAATTTATGCATGCTTCACTAAGAAAAAATTATTGAATTAAAGTTGAAAAGTCGAACAAAATAAGCTGGAAAAAAGAAATAGAAACCCTCACCATGTATATACATGCATGCCTATGTGGGTTCTGTTAAACCACCCCTTATGCCCACTTTTCTATGGACAGAAATTAACCTTGAGTTTAATATTTTCTGAAGGTATATCTATCAATTAGTCACAAAGGTCTCTACCTCACACACCTCTCCTTTCTTCGTTTCTAATTGCCTGTAAACTTTTTTTTTTCCCATGAAGATCATAAACATTCTAGATCAAGTGGACAAGATTATACTCTAACCAGCAATATTATGCAGATATTTTGGCCCCTAAAGTAGAACATTGAAGCTTATAAACACAGAGGATAACATCTTTGCACTACCCATCTCTTTCTTGTTCCTTCTTTATTTTCAAACATTGTGTTAGTGGCATGTCACCAGCTGAATTCAATTCAAAACAAACAAATGTCCTGAGATCAAGAGTAACACAAAAGTCTAGCTAGAATTGACCATGACTATCCATTCAAGAACCTGAACTAGTAAAATTGATTTAACAAGACATTAAAACTTTTAGAGCAATTTAAAAATAGATAAATGACATGAACAAATTACAAACATTAGTAGATCAGCAAGTTCCTAGTTTCAGAGTGTATTTCCATACGCATGATGATGGAAAAGATAACATTATAGTGTTCAACTAGTGGTTGAGGACAGTAAGGAAGAACATGTAAAGGAGATAAATAAGATAGGAAAAATTGCCCTAGAAAAACTTTTTTTCTTACAAAAAAAATATATTTCTGTCAAGTAAAAGCAGACACAATGAGAACCAGCCCAAATAGTCGGTATGTTAACATGTATATAGCAGAGGTATAAAATCTAAAAATAGAAACCATGTTTTTTTAGTAAAACTCACTCTGTTGCACTCAGATCTATTCCCTAACGAAATTAAAAGAAAGTACCAACCACCACATGACATGAAAACAAGACAACATCATCCATCAAAGTACAGTGATCTAGTAATGAAATTTGGTAAGGCAAGACTTCTCCATCTTATGCTTGTATCAGCTGTAACAAAAATTTCTCATCATAAAACATGATGAGAAAACTTACTGAAAATATAAGAAAGCTAAAAAAGCAGGCACAAAAACCTGTTTGCACAAAAGGATATTATCCGTGATTCTCAAGAAGTAATGGAGAATCAAATGCTTGCCAACTTTAAGGCCCAATTGTAAAATTAAAAACAATAACACAACTTGCTTATGACAGTCAATGGTAGATGCAGATGTTGCAATGCAATCCTCTTCAGTTCAGTCACTTAGCCCAAGAAAAATTACTTTACTGAAACAAACTCACTATGATATATATATATATATATATATTATAGTGACTGAAAAATAATAAAGATAAGAGGCAAAATAGTAGCATTTATATGAGAAACACAAAACCTTCAATGACAATAGGAACTGAGCTACCCTTTTCTGATTGTTATTTAGCAACTACATGTCGTCCAAGCAAAATAACAATTAAGGATAAGCCTAGAAACAATGATTGTGAACAAGAAAATTTTAGCTGAACATGGGATAGAACCAGCTTGTCTGATTTGGAGCTCAGCCTATTCAAATTTGAGTCTGGTCGACAGCCTTGGCTTTTCAAACCAACTATATCTTTTACATCACAAATCAAGATTCAGATTCGGAAAGGGACAGTATAAGAAGAAATGTTGCCCATATCTAGCATCAAAATTCTAGTGCAATAGGCACGGTTGTCAGTCAACATGTTTTGCATAACAACAAGGCACTGATAATATGCGTAAAGCATCAGATCATGTAATTCAAAATTATCCAGATTCCTCTCCATGTCCTATTATCATTATAAGATAAGCTGATGGCTAGCATGTTGTATACCCCACAACAAATTTAAAACAACAGAAATATCCACAAGAAAAAAGAAGCAGTTTGAAGCCCGATAAGATAAACAAAGCACCCTCGTATTGTCAATATGCAAACACCAAAGCAAGCAAACACACAAGAACATTAATTTCTAAGCAATTCCAAGAAAACCACGTGAACAACATTCGTTCACAGCAATAATAATGCCACAAGACATACCTATCTACACCACGATGCTCCAACTCACGGTCAATCTTTCTCCAATCCTGACCTCTTTCCTGCAACAAAAGCTCCCTGGGCTTTGCCTCTCCAAAAGGATTCACTTTCGGCCTTGGCTTCACAGCCACATTCTCAAATCCTTGTTGCTGCAGCCCTAGCCCTTCAGACCTACTCGATTGCGCACTAGAAGGTCTGCTAGAATGCGCGCTAGTTGGCCTGCTGGATTGTAAGCTCATAGTCTTCTTAGCTTCTATTTCCATCTCCCGCTTCTTCCAATCCAATCCTTTCTCTGCCAATACATCTTCTCTCGGCCTCGCTGTTCCAAATGGATTTGGCCTGTCCAATTTCACAGGCTCGTTAACTCCAACTTCACCACTTGGTGAATCGAAAACCAATCTAGGCCTCTCACTCTCCAGCTCACGGTATGCTCCTCTGCTCCGGCGATCAGACTCCGGCCCAGAATCACGAAAACCCGAACCAAAAGTCGAAGATGGAGTAGATAACGGCTTTTTACCAACCGCCCAATTATCAACTTCATCAGCTCTAGAACCACCGCCGCCGAGTGAACCGTAACGGCTTTGTCGTCCAGAATCATATGAAGGCAGTGATTTCTTAGCCCTTGCCCAACTATCAACCTCATCAGCACGCGAAGGCTGATCGTAATCAGAAACCCTAGAAGAAGATGGACCTCTCCGATCATCATCATAACCGCCACCAAATTGCCTTCTACCACCACCACCACCTCCCCAAGATCCATCACTGTCTTCACGATCACGCATACGTCCAGGCTGCGGCCCAGTTCGACCATAATTGGAAAATCCACTGCCGAGGCGTCCATACTGCATTTCTTCTTCGGAACGCTCTTTTGGACCGGTAGGGAGGCGGAACCTCTCGTCCGGAGTCAATCCTCTGGATTCAAAACCGCCGCCGGTGGACGTGGAGTGGAATTCATTTAGAGACATTCTCTTATTTTTACTCTTAGCGGTTCCAGCAACTTCTTTCAGTTTAGGGGAACTTTGAGAAACGGCTGCTGCAACGGCTGCACGCTCCTCTTCCTCGGCTTGCTCCACATCGGCTGCCCATGCGCCGATTTTGCTCCTCTGTTTTGACATTTTAAAAAATAAAAAACAAAAAAAGATCCGCAAAGGGGCAATGGAAAATTAAAGGATTTTTGGAATAATGAAAAATTGGTGAGTTCAGAGAGGGATAGAGATTCGGGTGGGTGATGAGCTTGGGCTCCGTTAAGGGAACCGGAGCACCGGGAACATGCGTTGATGAAGATGAAGAAAAAGGAGGGAGGTTATAGTTGTTGAGTTTTGGTGCGTCGATGGTTTTTGTTTTTCAAATATTTTTAATTTTTAATATAAACGGGAAGGGATGAAAGAAGGCTAAGGAGACCCGCGGGTGATGAGATGGGAGTGATCAGACTCGATGAGATCAGAGAAAGATAGGTTGCAGGGATACTTGGTTGGTAAGTTGGGGGTAGTGGAGGATTGTGTGGCCCACTTGCAAGGGAGGCGTCAGTGATTTTCGAATAAATTCAATTGGACGGTCAAGATGCTCTTTGGAATCTCCACCTTCATTTTTGGTGGAAAAGGGCGGGTAGCTTTGCGATGCTAGCTGGTAGGAGTAGGCTAGGAGCTCACCCAGCTTGTGTAACTTTTCAGGATTTTCTTAACGGGGAAGATTCACTTGGGCTTTAAGAAAAGTAGTAAACTTTTCCATGTGACTAAGCTTTTTTAAAGTATATTTAATTAAAAAAATTTTATTTTTTCAAAAAACATTTTTATGGTTGATACAATGAGATTATAAAAAATTAAATATTTTTTAAAATAAAAAAATATGCAAAACAAAAACTAATTATATTATTTTTAAATTGAGAAAACTTAAAATGTTTAATAATTTTAACCCATGTTAATAATTTTTAAAATATTTAGTATTGCCATTTATAATATTTTTTTTTAAAATTTACTAAAAACATTATTTTAATATTTTTCAAAAAAATTAAAAATATCTTTTTAAAAAAAAGTTAAAACTCGTAAAAAATACACACCTAAGCAGCCGTCACCTCTCCACCCAGCATTATCCTTTTCTCTTTCACTCTTCAGTGCACATTTTTTCGTTTGTTTCTTTCTCGTTCAAAAAATTCTACCAACAAACTCACAATATATTTAAATAATTTTTTTTATTTTTAATACTAACACATTAAAATCATCAAAAACACTAAAATAATTAATTTAATATTTTTAAAATAAAAAAATACCTCTACAGAACATCTAAGAACCAAAGCAAAATTCCGAGAAACACCCCCCTCCCCGAGTAAGCACTATCGAAACCAGCATCTGATGCTTTTTCAATGGTTATTTACCAGCATAACCTTCCCCAGTGTAGCTGTCCCCGTATCGGCTTGGGCCGGGTTCATAAAAGATAAAAAAGAACTGACCTGTTAAGTCCGTTGACTTTTAAAAAATATATTTTTTTTCGAAAAATATTGTTTTGACTTTTTTTGACGAATAAGTTTTCAGGTTGGAGTTATCCTGCCGGCATGTGATTCAGGCCTGGGCTGGATCGGAGACTGCTGTCCATCGAAGGATACAGGGAGAGTGGCAAATCAACACGACATTTCTTACTTCTTAGTGTTTGAGAAGCGTTTGTTTCTCTAAAATTTTATTTTTTAAAATTATTTAATAACAAAATATATTATTTTAATACATTAAAAAAAAACATTTTAAAAACAGTTATCAAATTGGTTCATTGCCTTTGACACAACAGCCACCTCTTCTTTTCGGTCATGCAATAACAGAGAGTGAAGAAGAAAAGGAAAAGAAGGGGATGGCAAGGAAACAAACTCTGCCGTGTCGGTTTACACTAGGGACAGTAGAGGACGAACAATGCACAACCATGCACCTCTACCCCCATTGATATTAAATCTTCTATTTTTCCGAAATCTTTTCCACTCCAAACTTCTCTGCCGTGGCATGATGTCCCATTAAAGTTTCTCCCAGGAAGAACCTTAGCCATGTCTGATGTCTTCACTGATATTACTGTCTTCACCGAGTTCAGATTGAAAAGTGCGACATAAATTTCCCCTGAGTAAACAGAAAGGCAAAGGCATTGATGTATTAAGAGAAATAGATACATATGCAGTATGCCCTAGGAGTTTTCAGATCAATGACTGCAGGCATGCTAATTATCAATCATAATTCTTAGGCATGGTTAGACGCTACTAGAGTGCCATACTAGACAAACAAGTTGGCAGCTAAGAGGAGAAGATCGTTCCTTTGTGAACGAGGCAATTTGGAAATTATAAAATAAACATATACGCCCAACAACAATAATAAATGAAGGCATGAATATTGATATTGAGCAGACTATTTTCCACCCCAGATACATGGAAAAACACAACAATTCGATTTAAATAGCTTCCCTTCACCAAGGGGAACGATCATAATCATCTTAGGGGTAACCAGTAAGCATGTAGCTCAGTGGTACACTTAGTAGGCAAGAAGGTTGATGTCTCTTGCTTGAGTCTCACCTCTGCCAAAACTTCAACAAAAATTGGAACGCACTCATCAAGAAATGGAAAATCATCCTAGGGATCAAGTTTCTCATTAAACCACAAACTTCTCTGGGTTCTTTTAAAAATACTGCCAAGGAATGGTGACATTGAAACCAAATTTATCGAGAGTTTGGAGGGCATCAAACCTTTTCTTCCAGTGGCAATCCAAGAGCGAACTCCACTGTTACCAGCATTAGCTGCATATATATTAACATGGCAAGGAAAAATCATCGAGTGGCCCTTAATGAACATGTAGAAAATCAGGTTGAACTTCTAGCATATTACCATCAATTGAGTTCACAGTTGCACATAGACCAGAATAGCTGCTGATTAGGGATCCATTATTGTTTAACTCCCACATCTGTTGAAATTGAGAGTTTGCGTTCAGGTATCACTCATATAATGCTAATTATAACCATTCTGGCAAAACCATTAATTAAATAATGACATTATAATTTGGAGCTTCAACAATCAGACAGTTATGGTTTCCTGCTTTGTGTATTTGTTAATTGTTTACAGTCAATTTATACATGATTCTACAAGAAAGTGACATCTGTCTTCTCTGTTTTCAACTAAAATTTTACAGGAAACTAGCTCCTGTGCCTTCAAGTATCACTCATATGATGATAATTATAACCATTAATTAAATAATGACATTATAATTTGGAGCTTCAACAATCAGACAGTTATAGTTTTCTACTTTATGTATTTGTTAATTGTTTGCGGTCAATTTATACATGATTCTGCAAGAAAGTGACATTTGTCTTCTCTGTGTTCCACTAAAATTGTACAGGAAACTAGCTCCTGTGCCTTCGTTAGAAATTAGGGAATTGTGAATGAAGAGCTACCTGATTGGCATCTGATCTGCAGGGGGAGAAGGAACTGCTCTTTAGTTCTTTTGAAGTACGCTTCTGTCTTGAAGAAGCATCCAAGCAAAACTCCATTCCATCACTGGCTAATAAATGGAGCTCGCCTTGATTGTAAATTAACTGTTCATCACTACATTTCCATTCACAGCATCAGAGGATGTCATAATAATATCCTGTTGTTTGGAACAACTAAGCAGGGTAAAAGACATTACGAAGCCAAAAGAGGTTTTTGCTTGTATAGGCATAAAGGTTCGTGGCTTTGCAAGTTCTCTTTCCAGCATATCTGGTCAAGATCGTCAAGAGCTTGAACTAACCATCCATTAACTTTGGGATTATTGCAGCTAGTGAGACCCAGAATGTGTGTACGTGATGCAGCTTCCTTCAAACATTTTCTTGATCGTTGGCTGTGAGCCATGGTCTTATGTATAGAACCCTTTGTACCAGTAACATAAGGAAACTGCATGTGCAATGTCATGATATATCAGGGAAAAAATCAGTTAATATTCCTAAGGCCTCTGAAAAAAACATTGTTTCACATGCCTCCATATTGTTTGTGCTAAAAGAATTTATTTCCAGAATGAAGGGATTCGTGATGAAACTGTATGTGGTCTCATCAAGCTTTCTAACATCTCCTCCAAACATGAGAGGGGATCTGACCATTGCCCACAAAGTCATCTGCAAAGAAAAAACTTGTATCAAGTCATCAATAAAAAAAGCTTATTTATTAACATTGGACTGACACACATTTAGAGTTGCATATACATACCTGAGTTTTTTGTTCATCTAGATTTAGGTTACACCTTCTGTATGGTCCCCTGTTAGAACCTAGGATGCAGAAAAGCAATGTGATTATTCAAATTTTTGTTCTTTTTAGTGGAACCTTTTAAACACTTTCAAGTTAATCATGAATACTCTGCAATTTAAGTTGCAAACCCCTAGACCCAAGGTAAAAACTGGTCCAGATGCATTACTTTTCAAGGAAGTTGTTACTAGGACGTGTTTTTGTTACTGTTAGTTAACATGATCAACACTCAAGAGCATGGACCTATGCAAGCTATGCTGTTTTGCTACCACCATGTAACAGCAAGCGTTCCATTGCTTCATTCAACACACAGTTCAGTAATCTAAGTTGTAATCAGTTTTCCTCCACTCAGTCTCGCCAACTCTCTACAAAACAAAACTACTTAAAAAGTGCTAGAATTAAAAAGAACAATCTGCTAACTTTTCACCTGGATCTGTCAGCCATCCCAAGGGTAGCATATCTAAGTCAGGCCATGACCTCCCCAGCAAGCCCTTGGCACCAATCTTATTAGCAGCAGCGAAGTCCCTGAAGCAGAAGAACAAGACATCACATCAAAAAAATGGAAGAATAGAAGAAAAACACCAATTAGGAAGGGCAATCTACATGTAATTTGAATTTTAAGCTCTTATTTTCCATGACAACTTAGATCCACCTTGCAACATCAAAATGAGCTGCAACGTCTCCCCATGTATCCCAATCATCCCCGGTGACCCTGTACATGTTTACCAATCCACTTATATCTTTTGCCATGGTTGGTGATGCGCTGGTTCCAGGAGACAAAGAATACAGCATGGGACGATCAAGCTTTTGCAGAACCTAAACAAGTGCTCTTCATATATCACCATCACTATTCAGAAAAGATTGAAGAGGTAAAATTTATGCACCAAAAATGCTGTATACCTCTGACACAAATGTTATTTCATCTACATCCAAGTCATCACCGAATACACAATCATGTTTCACTGAAAATAAAAGAGAAGCAAATAATATAAAAAATTAATAAAATATAGAGAGATTGATGCGAAGCCACTCAGAAATCCTAGAGGTATAAATAACAGGAGGGAAGACTGAAATGGACGGAATTCACAATTTTGTAATAAATGCCAGTCGAAACTTTTAATTTCTGACATGATTAAGATTTTAGGGCAGAAAACCAAGCAAATTGTCCATTACCAGTTCTAAGCTCAACTCCATAAAGATGAACAGATTAACTAGATTTTAAACGTACAAACACATTCAGCACAAACAGGGCAACTAAGCATCCTAAAAATAAGGCTATAGAGGTCAATCTTTCAGAAATAAATTCTTTTTTTGTAATTTCTTTCCATAATAATCTATATCTATACAGCTATAGGTTTGGTAATAGTTTTGTCAATATGACTTGTGTATCTAGAATTTGTACTTCCATTTCTTTGTTGAGTTAACAACCTTGAGCTCAAGATTAATTTTGGAGGATTTTTTTCAAATAAACCATAAGAAGCTTGACCTTAGCCTAGTTCAAGCTTAGGATGCTTGAAGAGGTCAAAGCTCTATTTGACTCATTGCAATGTTACTATTGGGTCGTTCCAAGACCTTCAACATATATTTCCTACATTATTACAGAACAATTCTTCATTCATGCTTCCAACAATGCAAATGGTTCTCGAAAGCTGCAATGCTGCTTTGACAAATTATTTTACCATTCTTAATAAGTAAAGTGAAAGAGAAAATTCATTCTCTAGAGAATGTTGAGACTTGAGATGTATCCTGTTGGATTCATAGACTTGTTAATGTGTTGGGAAAGATGGAAAAATGCAGATTTCAGTTAATTACTAATTACCAAAATCAACACCCCACTCGGCATACTGTTCATAAAGTGACCTCAAAAAGGCTCTTCCTGCTCCCAACTTAGTATTTACACTCATGAAACCATGTGGCATCCAGGCACAAGACCTCTCCTTGATCCCTATATCTTTTGCCCGCCATCGTCGTCCAGACTCTTCATAAGCACCTCCCTAATAGAAATTGAATTTTAGCATTATGCCTTACATTTCACCTTTCAGCTGACCAGTCTACTTTTTATGATGATAGATTTTGCAGGACTGTGCAATCTGAGCTTGTGAAGGGAACAAGAGGAAATTTTTTTCCTGAGAGGAGAATAATAGAAAAGAAAGAAGAGAGAAGAATGAATCCTCATTGATAACAAGGAGCAATACCTTGGTAGTATCCAAAATGAGGGTGTTCACATCATATATTCATATGCCTGTCTACTTAATCCTCTCATAACGTGAATCCCAAACTTACCTTGGTAGTATCCAAGATAGGGGTGTTCGCATCATATGCCTGTCTACTTAATCCTCTCATAATGTGAATCCCAAACTTCAAACCCATGCCGTGTACTTTCTTGGCTATTTCTGTGAACCCTCTACCCCCCTTGGATGAGGGCCATCTGACTGGATCAGGGATCAACCTCCCCCATTCATCAATTACATCAAATCCACGAGAATCTGTTGAAGCACCTGGAACATCTCTCCTATACCAGAGGTAATCTATCACTGCATACTACATGAAATTGAACAGATAAAAGAAAACCTCCATGTCAATAAACTTTCCCATTATCATACTGATCAAGTAATTAAAAAAGTTGATTGCAGTCATCAACCAAATTTATACCTCATAACCATAAGGCTTTAGACGATGAGAGATGATTTCGGCACTTTGCAGGAAGTCTTCTTCAGAAACAATCCAGCAAAAGGAATCGTAAGAGTTCCAACCTCGAGGTGGGAAGCTAGCACGCTCAGGTTGAGATGATACCCTAACATGTGTTTTGTGTGAACTATTAAGTTCACAAATTTAGTCAAGAAAACCTTCAGAACAGTTGGAACATTTATGAGATAGACAAAATGAAACATAATTATGAGTTCTTCAATTCAATATGGACATCTATGTACCAAAATTTAACAATGTAATTGCAATGTTTAGTTAGCAACTTCGAAAGTAATTGCCTTGCTTCCAATAATCAGATGTAAAAAGGGTTTTCTTATTTCAAAACCAGCGAAGGAAGTTTACAACAAACTCTGGAATTCTACCAGAATATCTCCTATGTTAATTATAACAGCAGTGAATAGAAGAAACGTAGAAAGAGAAGCACCTGTAAAAATAAAAACCGAAGGAACCAAATATGAAGAGAACAGAGAGCTCAGCAATAGGCTCGTCATTGTTTTAGTATACTGAAATCCAAACACAACCCTTCTGCCTAACTATCGAGGACAAGGAGAGAAGGCATTCACTATATAGTAAACTTACCCTGGGCTACAAATGCATCATGGCATCATACCATCTATAGAAATCATTCGTATATACCATAATTAAATACAAGTATACGGAAACTAAATACAAAATACAAGGAATTCACATACATATATTAGGAAAGAGAGTGGGGTGCGTGTGTGATTTGGTAACCTCATGAACAAAAACAACCAGCAAGTACAAGAGTGTTGTCAAAGACACAACAATATAGTAAATTTAAACTTGGTAAACCAAGCTAGATGGCTGTAATATATCAGAAATTTCAAGTTGATTGATAAGGTTCTAGGTTGTTCACGATGGTTGATTGATAAGCAATTATGAGAAAGAGAGAGACAGAAAAGCACCTGTAAAGAGAGAAACTCAAGAAGAAGAAGAGAGGCAGAGAGGTGCGTGGCAGGATAGCCATAATCCCGAGTTCTCAGCTCTTCTTGATGATCAATGAAATGCAAATGCACCATCAGGTTTTTTAAAGGACGGTTAGTGCTTCATTTTCATAATGGACGGGAGGATAATCTATTTTTTTCTTATTTAATTTGCCGGTGATGGTAGCGTGTTGGGTATCAGGAATTGAAATCCTCCCTCGTGTCTTTTTCTACTCTACTTGACGGTATCTTAAGTTTTAGTTGTATACTTTAAGAAAATAAAAAATTATACGGCGTTGTCTGGTGTAGTTGATAAGTAGAAACAAGTGAAGTATCAAAATTTGAGTCACTTCTTCCTGTCTGTTATTAAAATCTGTCGACCTTTCCTGGTTTTATATATATATATATATATATATATATATATATATATATATATAATTAGGTAATAGTTGGTCCTATTGATAGCTTTATTTTTTTGTTTCAAAAATATTTTGTAAAATTGTAATTTTTTTATTTCAAATTATTTTTTTAATTTTTTATATCATTTCATATACTGATATACTATGTTAAAAATAATTTTTAAAAAATATAATATATTACCTTAATATATTTTTAAACAAAACAATATTTTAAAAAACAATCACTTTAAAATACCAACCCAACATTTTTTATTTCCAAGTAAAAAGGTTAAAAATTAAAAACAACTAGCATAACCTTCCATTCCTGTTTTTACATTTCAGAAATATTAAAAATAAAAATAATTTTTTTTATTTTAAAAAATATTTTCATATCATTTCAATTTACTAATATAAAAAAAAATTTCTTTAAAATAAAAAATAATTTCTTTAAAATAAAAAATTATTTCAATACATTTCTAAAACAATGTTGCCTCAGTGGAGCATTCTTCACAGGAATTCCAGTACCTTGTCTTCTCTATTTCCTTCGATATTTCCATAAACATTAGCTATCAACTTAAAAATTTTAACTTGCAATTACAATAAATAAATAGACCAAGAAGAAAAAAAAAATGTCTCCAGTCGTCGGCACACCTGCTCATCTTTTTTGTCCGGGAGACTAGCGATTCCTGGTGCAGCTAGCCAGCACCTACGTGTGCAGATCATATTCCTCCAGTTCTTCCCATATTCTTACCTTTAAGCCGCTTGCTTCAAATTTCTTCGTTCCGGGTAAAATATAGTTCTTAAATTACAGGGTTTTGGCTCTTTCAGGACATGCTCCTGAAAATGAACCCTCCGTGAAGCATCCAACACGATATGCAGTCAGGCTCTACACATACAAGGAGTCAGAGGGTTTTCCCAAAGGTCATAATTAGGGAAAGTCTCCTCCGGCAATCCAGTTCGTGTCTGGTGAGTGACAACCACATCCTCTACAAAAGTCGCCCAGCCCATGTACGGGTCTCCAAAAGATTTGGACATTAGCCCCTTGTCTGGTTTTATGGATTTATGATGATGACCCATGTATCTACGGGCCCCAATAATCAATTTAGCAAAGTTGCCTCCATGGGTCATCACAAACACATCAGACTTGAGGCAAACCAAGAAGTCAAGGGCTGCCAAGCTTGTCACATGCTTCCTGAAACCATCCAACTCTTCTTTGGTTGCCAGCTCTTCCTTCGTTATCTGTCAGAAAACCTTGGAGTCATATATGAGGTTAAAACATCAAACTTTTTACAAGAAAATTCACTTTGAAAGGGTCCCCCCACAGGCTAAGCATTTAAAAAAAAAACGCAACTACAAAAATTAAGCAACGATCACAGCAACGGGTGCTTTTTTTTCTCAATATCCTAAACATTGAGCATGCAACAGCATTCAGATTCCCATCCCAATGAAAAATGAAATTATCTTCTCCAATGGTAACACACATAGAAATACACTCCTAAGCATTTTTATTCATGCAGGCCTGGATATTTCAGTAACTGGAAAACATTCTTCCATTTTTATTTTTTATCCTTGGCAATCGGTGAGGAACTGATGTGAGTGGTTTTGAATCAAGGGCGTAATGAGATGGGGTTGAGGCTGTGATATTATACGTGTGGAATTTATACACAATTTTTCATCTTAAAAGCATCAATTGGATGTATATGCTGGGGACAAAGTATGAGCAAATGAGAGAGATTGAAACGATTTCATAAAACATGTTTAGTCACTTCATCAATAGAGAGAAGGGAGCAATGAAACAGAATCAAAAGCCTTACCAGGCTTGGGAACATGTTCTTTAGTGGAGCCATTCGGTTTTGTCCACCATAAACCTGGCCAGAAGCTACATAAATCTGAGTTTCCTTAGGATATCCCATAGCCCGAAGAATCACAGCTACTTCCTCGGGTTCAAGAGGGCACCGTCCTTCCTTCCGTTTTTGCAGGGCCAGTTGCCATAGATGGGAACCGTTCTGCATGATAAATCACCAAAAGCTTATGATGCATCCATGTCTGTTTTAGTTTCTGACTAAAACCGGAAAGCTTATGATGCATGATAACTCACCTTATACCGTCGAGGCCACTCTTTCTTTCTATATTCTGCCATTCTATCTTTCTCATCCCTTGTCCCAACAAAATCACAGAATGATAGACCTACCATCCCCTTTTCAAATCTAAGATGAAGAGCCCTGTATGATAAATAACTTTCAGCACCACTAAACTCAGAATTAACAATGATTGGAAAGAAGCCCAGTCCAACCCAGATTACAAAGCCACATACATAAATGGATTTGAAATTCCTGTGCGGTTTCGCATCCTTGATACCAATAAATCGGACATCTCCTCTATCTCAGGAAGAAATTTCAGAGCATGATAATTCACCCTGCACCTTAGCCTGTTGATTTCTGGAGGAACATTATCATATCTACAACACAAACAAATATGGAAAATAAACAGATTATTAAAAAAAAAAATCCAAGAATTATTTTTCCCTAGACAAAAGCAAACTTTTAAGCCTAGTACCCTGATGATGCAAGACATCCATGACTTACCCGAGCCGATCAACAAAAGGCTTTAGGGCCATTATCTTCTTTTCCTTGATTCGAGGCAGTACATTGTCTACATAGAATTGAGCAGGTGCGTATTTTGGAATGTTTTTCACTGTTCGTCTATAACATAAATGGCAATTTGTTTCCAAATAATCAATGCTAGACACAACAAATTGGAGTCCACACATGAATATGCATAACATGAGAAAATGATAAAGAGCACAAAAATCAAACCTTATGCTTGTGAATAACTCTGATTTGTCAGTAAACCACTCAGGTATATCACGAACAATCCGTACATCATTCTTTAAGTAGTCAATGAAATGATCAACATCAAAAATGTCTTCAAATTTCCTGCAGAAATTTTGTTAAAAAGCAGGTATTTAAGTTTCTAAAATCATAAAAGATGGCTTTTGAACAGAGGACACAACCTGACTCATTAATATAACCATTCACATGACTACGTTTAGCAAGAGAAAAGGAAATATACCAAAACATATACTAGTAATTATGCCAAAGTCAAATGAACCTATTTCAGACAATTATACAGCCACAAAATATACATATTTGTTGAGTGCATATCAGAATCACATCAATTTCCAACTGCTTTTTTCTTCTTTTTTTCAAAAAACAGCATGAACAGTTAGTGTGGATGCTGGAAGATCTTGATAAGGAATATGAGAAGCAACACTATACTTGAAAGACATTATTTCTTAAGTCTCGGAGTTAAACATAGAATCAAGAGAAAGAGAAAGAGAAACAAAAACAAACATTTTACATTATAAGAATGTTGCAGGACGTAAGCTCTAGGTATCAATGCTATTATATGCATAAGAATATTGGCTTACGTTTGGTCTTTCCAAATCTGATCCTGCTTCAGAACAGGCAAAATAAGGGTGGCATTCATTATTTTGGCCACCGCTACAGCATTGCATATCTGCATTAAAAACAAGGGTGGCATTGCATATATTCAGTCTAATTCAATCACTTTAAAGTGTGTTGCTTGGTAAGTAAGTGGAAAAAACAAGAATAATTTGCTTATGAAAATCTACTACAGGAAGTTAATTTGATTAAACATGGAAAGGTAAGGAGGGAAAAAAAATTAATTATCAAACCAGCAAAATTACCAAGATCAAATATTAACAATTGATTGGCCAAAAAAGAGAGTAGCAGAAACCAGCCAGTTCAGATATTCTAATTTTTTGACCTACCAAACTAATAAACATTATACTAGGATCAAAGGATTCTGATTGAAGTGATCACTTAGGTTGCATTTGATTAGTGTCACAAAATAGAAGGAACAGATACAAAAGAGACAAAAATGTGTTTAGTTGAATAGACATAGATATAAAATAAATTTGTAGGTCAGTTTTGAAGTGAGTTTTTGTACTCTGAAAACAGAAAGTACAAAGAATCATGTCTTCTATCTCCATTGTCTCCATCTCTTTTGTCATGAGATAATAATTAGACGCTAACTTAAAAGTGTCTTAGCAAGGTGAACCTCCTTAATGTGTAGCTGGTGGCATAACTTGGGGTCCTGTTAGGGAGATTTCCCCAAATATGAAATCAATGCCCCATATTACAGCTAAATAGGAGCTAACTCTAGTTATTTGGAATTCTAATATCCTTAAGGACATTGTGCGGCATGCCAGCTATTCTGTGTCCATGGCCAGCAAGGGAAGACACAATAATGAATTACATTAGAAAAGATGGAATTTGGGTAGATAAATTACATCACAATCTCTAACTAGTTTCCTTTTTAATTTTTTTTTTATCACTTGCAGGGTAAAGACTGCATATTTAACAACAAAAGTCTTAAGAGATTTGAGATAGGTCGAGCATGAGCCATGCAGAGGATGAAGAGATAGATTCTCAAGGTTCATGCAACTCCTTGCTTTGAATGTGGGGGGGTAAGAAAAAGAAGCAAACAACATTTTCTCAAACAAAAATATAAAGACCCACAAGAGCCAGCCATTTCACAAATTATTTTCCTTTTCCTTCTTGTGGATGGGGGGAGGCGGAGGGGAAGGGTTGCTGTGATATTTCAATTCAAAACCAAAAAACCAAAAAAAAACACAGAGAACTTGCATAATTATACTATTTGAGAGAATGAATCCATACAGCAATCCTTTGCTGATTCAAACCACCCTCTGCATGGATAAATATATAACCATTTGTTTCATTTTCAGGAGGCAGATCTGCAAAAATTAGAGAAAAAGTCAAAGCGTTAAAACAGACAAAATGAATGGATGAGAAGAAAGAAAGTTGCTTTCACTATTAGATTTAATTCATGCTGATCTTTCCAACAACATGAAATACAGCTACAGCTGCGATTTCCTATATCTGTGGATATGTAAACTGGAAATATAGCATTAAAACATGTTAAACAGCACAAGTTTCTTCTAAATTCCATATGCGAACTGGCTTTCTTTTTATTGCCTAGAGCATTTCTATTACAGATTATAGAACACTTTTATTCCTGAAGTTGTAAAGGCACAAACGGATAAACAACAGAGGGCTTTTAAATTCCTTTACTGAAAAAAATGGAACAGGTTGTAATAACAAGGTAAAAAACAGTTGCAGGTGATCGTCAAGAATTCAAGGGAGTTAGAGGGGCCATGTGATAGGTGGCATCAAGAGCCCAAAGGGGGGCTCGACCTTCGTATCTCTGTTCACCAATGCTCACAAACAAAATGGTTATGAATTGGAACAGAGAATAAAATGAAAGGACGGGATCACACCATGTGGACATCAGTATTGCTGGGCTAGACTGCCAGGTACAGTTGTGTTAAGAACTTGGATTTCACACCCACACCAATTAAGTATCTACTCAATGTGAAAATCTAGGGCTAAACTACTGAGTTCATGATAAAATCACCTGATATCCCATCATCGCGGCGCTCAGCACAAGGCTTCCAAGAGGTTGTGGCGGAGAGTGGATTTTCCCAGAGTGAAGGAGCTTCCTTTACCTAAAATATAGAAGCTGTTAAATAAGCTGGCATACTTTAATCAAGAACTGTAAATTAGGCAAAAAGAGAGAAAAATTCAAGAACTTACATGCGGACAATGCAGAACAATGCCATCTTTCTTACACAGGTATGGAGCATTCTACAAAGAAAATAAAAAAATTAGCAGTGAAAGGTAAACAAAAACGCAAACTAATTTCAAAATCGAAATCCAAAAACTCACCAATCGATTAAAGATGAAGAAAGCGGAGATTAATCCGACAATAACAAAGATAGAAATCAAGATTAAGGAGATCTTGGAGTTTAGGGGAGAAAAAACCCTAGGATCGTCACTGAGAAATGAACAAAAGGGACGGTCACGATCTCTGGAAAAGTGATGGCGGTGATCGTCGTCGTGAGTACTACCCTGGATGAGAGGGGAGGCGTCCTCGTCACGCTTCATTGGAGAGGAAGAGGATCGAGCTCCAAGCGAGCTCGAGTACCTCAGCTCCACCATCGCTCTCTTTGGACTGTAAGCCAGCTCCGCGGGTGGTGATGGCGCACCGTTTCAAGTTCAGATAATAATCGGGATAATTGTACTATTACTACTATCTTGACGTAATTTCTCCCGTAGAGTATATAAAATGACCGGAAGGTCCAAGTATTTTTTACCTTAAATCTCAAATTTCAATATTTTTTTATCCAGAAAATGAAAAAAAATCTTTAAATTTCATTTATAACAATAAAACACGTTTTAAAAAAGATAAAAAAATTAAAACCCACTAAAAACAACCTATACTAAATATTTTTTTAGATAAATCAAGTGATAATTTAGCAATTTTATTTTTTATAAATATCAAAAAAAATATTTTTAAGGATTAAAATGTAAAATTTTTTTAAAAAACAAGAAATATGAAAAAAGTAAAACTTGAGAGACCTAAATGAATTTTACCGCACCTTTTGAATGATGTAACTGGGGAGAGTTTTTATTTTTTTTAAAGTATCAATCTTGATCCTTGATCTTTCTATTATTTTCTTGAGGGTAAATTAAAATCTAATCTTATTGGTTTGGTTTTAATCTATCATCGAGACATCTAATGATGAATCTGGTGTACGAAGGAATGCAAATAGTAAAAAAAAATCCCAACATTAAAAATAATGCTAGCATTACTGGGAGGAATTAAATAAAAATAAAAAAGTAAATTTTAGTGACAAAAGTGTAAAGTGAGAAAAATTCAAGGACCAGGTGAAAATTTGGCAGTGAATGATGATGTGAGCTTTGAATGTGAGAATAAAAGCATAGTTGAAATCTCAGATCTTTTAGTTTATAATCGTAATAGTTATGACTAATTTAAACAAGTGTATTTTTTATAAAAAAATGAGCAAGATTTAATCAAAGCTCAGCTCAAAATACATGCATTACTACTGTATATGCCCTCATGAGCATGTGTGTATATACATGTAATATTTATAGTTTTTTCATTTCAATAATATATATATTCATTTAATGATAATACATGAATTAATATAAAGTACCCATAGATGAGTTATAGATATTCAAATTTTGTATTTAATAAATCATACATCAAATATAATATTTATTTTAACATATAGCAACATGTAAATGATGGTATTTGCTATGAAAAAAATAAAAAAGTATTTGCTATTAAATATAATATTTATTTTAAAATATATACATGTGTATTTGATTGTGTTTAAAGAACACAGTGTGATGAAATTTTTTTTAAGAATTTACACAATAAATCTCGAGTTTGAATCAAGCCATATATTTTTTATAAAAATCTGAAATAAACAAGATTTTATTTATTTAAAACCCTTAAATCCAAAAAAAAAAAGTTGTATTTGTGAAGCTCCAACACTTGAAAATAACATACATGTACTTGAATTTTATAATTCTTTTATTCAATAATATATATATATATATATATATATATATATTATAACAACACTTGAATTAGTATAAAATAACCATACATTAGTTATAGATATACAAAATTTGTATTTAATGAATAATACATAGTGTATAAATATTTATTTTAATGCATGGCGACCCATGCTTGTTGTCGTTCGAAGATGATGGCATATGCTGTAAAAATAATAATAATAATAAGAAAATAAGAAAACCCTCAAATCTTTCGTGTTCCGTTTTAAAATGTACACGCACTTGGACATCCCGACACTTGACAGTCTACTGGTTTCAAACCCCAAAGCCACTGAGAAAGAGGGTTTAAATTTGCCGGTCTCGGCAACCCTGTCCTGCTCGAAACCCCGCTCTTCCCTCAATCGCTGCAGCGATGGAGACGATGAGGCTCCGTTTAGTGATCGACAACGCTTTGAATACGACGACGGAAGGACTTAGGAAGTGCTGGATTCTCTTAAAGCCCCAACACAAAACCATCTCCGATCTCTCCTCCCATATCCTCCGCGCTTTTGACCTCCACAATGCATGCCCTCACGGCCTCCTCCTCTCCGTAAGTATATAATCTCTCCAAAACAGCCTGGAATTTCTCTCACCAGTCCTTAATTTTTTTTTCCCTTTTGGTTACAGATGGAAGGGTTTGCATTACCGCCTTTCGAGTCTACATGTATTTTGAAGGACAAAGATATTATCAGGTTAGTTTTATTTAAAAAATAGATCTTTTTTTTTTAAAAATCATTTTTCCGAGTGCTGTTTATATTACTCTGTAATGTCTGCAACAGAGTGAAAAAGAAAGGCAGCACGTCTACTGAAATTATCAAGATAGATGATGGGCTGAATGATTCCTTGAATGTGGTGGAAATAATTGACAAGCCACCGGTAACTAAAGGAACGAATCTGCTTGCAAATGAGGAATTTGAAAAGGAATCTGGTGGCTATGAAACTGAACCAGAGGAGGATGTGGCTGAAGAGGTGGAGGATGTGGAGAATAGTCCAGAGGTGAAAACAGTTTCCAAGAAGAGAAAGGCATCGAAGGATCTTCGCAGCCCAAAGTATGGCTCCCGTGTTCCTCCTCAGAATGGATTAAAAAAATAAGAACACTTTTAATATATCTTATGTTCTACAGCCCTTATCACCCATTCTGTTAATATATCTTATGTTCTACAGCCCTTATCACCCATTCTGCGCTGGTGGTAGTGTATCCGAATCAGTCCTTTGGGTTTAGAGACTTTGACTAGTAATTTCACCGTGTCCAAAACAAATTTGAAGATAAAGTAGGCAGCCTAGAACTAGTTCTTGTAAAATGTAAGATCATTATAAAATGGAATTTTGATGCTGCAGGAGGAAGAAAACCAAATCTGCTAGTGCTGGAAAATGTCTAGAAGTTCCAGAAAATGTAGGGACTAATGTCTGTGCCGAGCAGAATGGAACTTTGAGCATTGTTAACGCTGATGAAAAAAGTAACAAGAGTAGAAAATCCACGCCTGACACAAAGAAGTAAGTTTTGTAAAATTCTTATTTTTGCATGATCTTGTTTTTACTTCTTTCACAGGTTCTTAACTATCATTCATCCACTAAATTTTGAGCTCTATGTGCTTTTGCATCTGAGTTATCAAGTATGCCAATCATTATGACCACTTGGAATGGGAACGGGGCGTGAAACATCCCAGAATATCATCTAATGGGGCTAAGATTATATACAACATTGATGGATTGCTTGATTATAAGTCAAATACAATATGGTAGGGATAAGTAAAGTTTGTTATAAGTGTCCCTAAGTAACATTTGCTGTAAATGTTGCTTTTCCCAAAAACTTGATACTGTAAGTAAACTCTAGGTGACAAAATCAGTGTTTTGGAGTGCACTATGTTTGGGATCAGTATTCCCGAATCAACTTCACTGAACTAGTTGCCACACTCTTAAAGCATCCTGTATTTTCATTGCCAATTTGCGCCCACAACTTTCCATTTTCATGTCTATTTTTTGTCATTGGTGAATGGGATGCACCTCAATGATGCTAACAAGGAGCTATTTCTAACCTGAGGAACATGCTATGGAGAGAGAGATATTTCCAAAAAAAATCTCTAGATAAAATGGCTACTGTAGAAAGATTCTTGTTAAGTCACTATATAAATATAAAAAGAGATTTCTTCATCAAGAGAAGTGGTCATATATTTTGCAAAGAAGGTGGTCAATTATTGATAATATGGCAGGTTGGAAACTCAAGAAGCATTTACTTCATCAAGAGAAGAAGCTTTCTAACTCAATAGCTGAAGCCTGATTTGAACTGGCTTCCCTTCTGAGTCTTCGATGCTGCATGAAAATAAGAGCATTCTCTTGTATAGATGCAATGATGTCCATGTTTGCATTGTTAAGACTATTTCTGTGATGCAAAAGAAAGCTAGCACATGTGGTGTTTAAATCATGCAGTAAAGACAAGGATGAAAAGTGTATCACTGCATGAAACACAGTGATTTTGGTCTTTGGAAAGCTCATATATGATTCCTTATGTGGTACACAACATATTGTTGGATACTGTTCAACTAAAAGATAAATTGAAATCTGAAGCATTGCTAGAAGCAACTTTATGAGCACATTTTATTAATCTACCGGTTGCACATTCTGTGGCCTTTCATGTATCTCAATACCAGAGATGCAGCGTGAGATTTCAGCAAAATTCTGAAGATTTGGTAATACTAATTAAAAGATTTCTAAGAATTGGTGTTAGGTGCTGCAGGGGCAAATTGCATTTATGTTAATGCTTCATACTTTACCCTGTTGCATGTATTCATCCTAAGGAGGTTGAGCTTTGAGTATTCTAATTGTTGTAGATGTTCTTCTACTTCGATAAGTAGTTGTCTTATTGCATCTTGTCGGTTACATTCTTTCCAATATCACAGTAATGTATCAGTAATTTGTAATGTTCAAGGGAATCTTTATAAGGTGCACAGATGCTAATATCATTCACCTATCAGACAATCATTATATATGAAACTTTTCTCGCTTCAAGGCATTTATTTAGACTGACAAGCTGTTGTACTTGCTTGGTTATAAGAATGCATTTTAGAAATAAACTAGAAACCTACCTCTTTACTAGATGCTTCCCTATCATATTCACCCTAACACTTGAACAAGAACTGAATAAAATACAATTACCTGTCATTTGGTCATGATCATACTGATTACATTCATGTTCTGGTTGCTGTTTTACTACAAAAATTGTGTGCCTCAATGCTGTTCAAGTGTTGTTTTCCCCCACCAAATTTGTTTCTCAGTAGTTTAATGCTGTATGTTTTTCCCCTTTTCCCTAAAATTATTAACTGTAAGTTTTGTTTATATAAGCGCACTTTTCATTTTGTATAATTTTTCTGAGAACTTTCGGTTTTGCACTCAATTATGGAATTCCTATACTGCAGGCGGAAGAAAAATAAATCTGCTATTGCTGAAAAATGTCTGGAAGTTTCAGAAAATGCAGGGACAAGTGTCTGCACAGGACAGAATGGCACTTTGACCATTGTGAAATCAGATGAAAGAAGTAGCAAGAGTACAGAAGCTACATGCAATGCAAAGAAGTAAGTTTTGTAAAATCCATATTCACGCATAATCTTGTTTTTCCTCCTTAATAGGTTCCGAAATATAAGATTTTCCAAAAAAAAATTCACTATGAGAGATTCCTCATCATCCATCATTGTTTGTGGCACCTCTAAGTTTTAAGCTATGTATTATTTTGTGTCCAAGTTACCAAGAATTTCAATCATTATGAACTTGGAATAGGAATGGGGAATGACCTGTCCCAGGACATTGTTCAATGGTGCTAGGATTATATACAGCATTGAAGGATTGCCTTAATAGAAGCCAAATGCAGAAGGTAGGCATAAATAAAGTTTGTCATAAGTGTCCCTTTTACCAGAACCTTGATACTGAATTTTGATCACCAATTCCAAATCAACTTCACCAGACTAGTTGCAAGACTTTCAAGGCATCCTGTCTTTTCATTGCCAATTTAAGCACACAGCCTTCCACAGTCGTGTCTATTTGTTGTTGAGTGGTGAATGATATGTACCTTGATGAAGTTAACAAGGATCATTTCTGACCTAAGGAACATGCTATCCAGAGAGAAGAAGATTCTAGGTCTTGTCTAGTTCCTATACCATAATTTTCAATTTAAAAACTCTATTCATATTTTGAAATTTATGATCGACTTATCTAGAAATGTCAGTGCATGATATGATGATTGGTCCCGTCCTATATGACATGACTATGCAAAAATATTGCTTGTTCATGAGGAGATGCATCTTCATAGCTCCTGATGTCTTCAATTCTTTTCCACATTTTCCTTTGGTTTACTGAATATCTCCTTGTCCTGCTTTCTAGGTCTTGCCAACCTGAACAAACTGGCAATGGGAGTGTGGATGCACCTCATACACTTTCTGGATCTAAAAAGGTTTTGATCTATCATTTTATTGAATTTATGTATACTATTTCTGTGCTTCTAATTTTGAGACGTGCTGTAGTTTTTCATCTAGGAATTGTGTGAAACTCAGCATGATATAATGATTTCTGCCACCTGCACCTTTTCATGGTGCAACAGAAGTCTACTGGTGTCCAATTCAATTTGACTAATATTATAGCTGTCATTCATGTATTCCCTATTCATTGCCCTTTTTTCCATGGAGGACCATGTAAGATGGATGCTTGCATAGTTATGATTCCCTTACAGAAGACAAAGGGACAAATTAGAAAACATGAACTTTAATGGTAATTGGAAAGAAAAGGATAGAGCATTTGCATAATTGAAAGTTGATCTTTATTATTTGAGAGGCTGGGGGTCTTGCAAGTATGACCAGTGGACCCATGGGCTCAAGTCCAAGGCTATTGGCCTCCCTGTGCAAGCAACCATTTTAGGTGAGGTAGGTAGGTAATGAAATGCAGGATGTTATACATGACCTTGCTTTTATCATGATAAACTCTACCTATTCATCACTTGAATGTCCAGTGTGTTTTTTAACACTTGCATTCCCCTTTCTTGTTAGTTCCCTAGTAGAAGTGCTAGGCGTAAAAAGGCCAAGAGGCAATGGTTAAAGGAACAACTCAAAGCTGAAAAGAAAGAGGTATATTGGTGCTCGTTAGGTTTTCAACCCTGTTATTGTGATTGTATTTAGGCGGTATACCTGTGTTCGTGTTTGGGCTTGGCTCAAGTGCTGATGGGTACAGTCTTTGAGTAGGTTTTAGCTTAAGAGTTTCACACATGTGCATGCACCTGCACAACACACACCCACATCCATATCGGCGCTGTTGGTGGGAAAATTAGTCACGTTCTACACTTTTTGTTTATTATTTTGAATTTTACAGCAAAATCAGATGCAGTTATTTTCAAAAATCAATCAGCAATCGTCTAAAAGGGATAATCAGAATGTTGCTGAGAAATCACCTGAATCAGGAAGTCACAAACTTTCAGAAGAAAAACTCAGGGAAGACAATCAATTGGGAGAGCAAGATAGTGATGTAGAAGGTGATGTTGTTCCCATAGTGATAAGGCCGGGACATATTCGCTTTGAGCCACTCAAGAAAGGTCTGATTCTACATTTTTATCTTACAGCTGTTCCAAGTGATTAACAATTTTGTGCACTGTAAATACTCCATTCAATCATGTGATGTGCCTACATGTTTGTTGTTACAGGGGGTGATGATCAGGCTGTGCTGCAAAATCACATTCCTGCTGTATGTTTCATTTATCCAATTAATTTTTCAATGCATTTCTCTGTGTTATGTTTGAATAATCAATACCTTGAAGATAGATATGTTCCAAAGCATTTGTTTTACCCATTTAAGTTTCATAGTCAAACTTACAAACCATTTCTGCAGAGCATTTTAAGCTCTCCCCCATATTCACTTTTGTAAGTTTTAAGCTGTTTGTGCTCAAACATCTCTATAATCTTGGTTTTTTGGCTCGCATACTCTACAAGTATGTACACTTAATAAGGGTGAATATAGGGGATCGTTAAATATTCTGCGGAATGGTTTATTATAAATATTCTGGATGTGCTTTGAAATAGGATTTATATGCATAGATGTTTTTATAAAATAATCAACAGGTTCTGACTTCTGTGGTTTCAAAATTTTTACAATATGTGTACATGCTCCTTGTAAACTAATGCTTGTTCTTAGCTTCAATTGTTGTTAAATTTATGTTCTCATGTTCTGCTTCAGGAAACATTTCACTGGAATGGGATAACAAGCAAAAAGAAGGGTCAAAAGTGGGGTAAAGAGAAAGCAGTGTCATGTAAAAGAAATGATTATAACACTTTCAGGAAAGAGTCTTCCAGCAGTCTTTCTATTGAAGAACAGACACCTATATATGATTGTACCAACTTTGAAGAGCTTCCACTCTATGCTAGCTTGCCAAAGGTTTTTTTCTTTTAAAACTTCATTGCAATTGTTGTGTTGATATCGATGACGTACTGTTTTAGAAAAACATGACAGTGGCAACTGGCTTTCTATGGTCATAGCAACTGCTAGTTTACGAAAATTTTGAGACCTACTCTGGGTCAGTTAGTTGATCTCTTAAATTCTTTTCTGTCTTTATAGTGTCGTTGTATTCATGAGCATGGTCCACATTTGTTTCTTGTTTGGAGGCTAAAGCATCTATTTGTTCTTGAAATTTTGTAGGAAGGTGATGTAATTGCTTATCGTGTAGTTGAGCTGTCATCGTCCTGGACCCCTGAGCTCTCATCCTACCGTGTAGGCTTCTTTTTCAATAAAACTGATGTTCAACTTATTATTTACTGGCAAAGCATGAGTTATCTTGTTCTCTCTGTGCACAGGTTGGAAAGATATCAAAATACGATCTTGAATCCAATATAGTTATACTGGTCCAAGTACCAGGATATCCAGTAGTTCCTGAGAAGATAGATGATGAGGCATCTGCTGCACTACCAGAAACATCCCCTTATGGGGAAGATGGATCTTTAGAGGTATATTAGCTTCACATTTCTTATATATGAATATTTTCTTTTTGCTTTTGGTTTGGGGGTGGGGCAGTGTTGGTGATGAGGCATCTCTGTATGTGTGTGCGTCTCTCACATGGAGGGGTCATAGTGTAGTGAATGCAGATATATTTGTATTTAACCTTTGCAAAATTTGGATGCGCCTCCCAAAACTTGAGGAATCTGACTAAATTGATTGGGGTATTCTTTTTTATTTTTGAACTGCTCAAATGAATTTGATTAGGTTTTGCATCTGCATCTTCTATGTTCAGGTTATTAGATCAAGGCTTGGACATAATTGCGCTCAAGTTTGTATTTGTCTGAATTATAGATTTAGTAACCTTAGGCCAATCTTTTCTTGTTTGTCTTTCTCAATTAAGAAGGTTGACAAGTAAAGCTCTTCTACAGATAAAGTTTTCAACACTTCATGAGGTTCGCCTTGTCCGCCATGGCAATCTAGAGTCAGCAAAATCCGTTGCTAGTGGATCTGATGAAGTCCATGTCAGGGATCAAGATTCCGGAACAGGTTTTAGTCCCAACAATAACCATGAAGCTAATACTTCCACTCAAGGTATTAATTCCAAGTTTCCAACTATTTTTACACCAAGGATCAGGTTAATGGTTGATTGCAAATAGCAATGATAGCAGTATGTTAAATTTAAACAAGCTCACTTGATTTTTCTGTGCTTCAGAAAATGGAAAACGTAATCCATGGGAAGAAATTAACCAGGCTTTGACAGCAAAGAAGGAACTGCTGTCTCAGGAGGATGGTTGGAAAAAAACTGAGAGTTCAAGCAGGAGCCCATGGTCGTATAAGGCCTTGAGAGGCAGCTCCCTGGGTCGAACAATTGCTTTATTAAGAGCACAAAACGAAATATGATGAGCACGAGATGAATGGAATATGAAGAGCTTAAAACGAATTGAGTAGCATGAACTGTGCATTTGCCATCCACTTAATTTTGCAACCTCAAGGTGGGTGAGCATTTCACTTATGATGCCAAGTTTTGCTTTCGGGATGCAATGAAAACATGTAATGCAAAGGGATATTTATGGCTGAGATTTTATGTATAACTCCCTTCTGTCAATTATCTCCTTCATGCAGTGTGAGATCTTCAATCAATCACAACATTCTCAGTGGAGGAATGTGATTTGTTGTTGAACTAGAAAAGCATGAAAGTCATAACCTTTGTTTATCACCATAGGTGCTTACTCTGAAATTGCTATTCTTTTCTGTTATGGGAGGCAAATGAAAGACCCATCTCGGTATCTGGTGTTTGCTTTTTCCTAATATCACAAGGAAAATCTCGAGGTTAGGGATGGCAATAGGCGTTTTGCATTGCATGCTCCGCAGGTGGTGGTGGAGGCTGTCGGGGTGCATGATTTTGCTTTACAATTTTTTTGAGTTTTGTCCTGATATGCGTTCTAGTTCTAAAAGTTTTCCTTCTACGCTCGCAAAAATTACAGTGGAAAAGTTGGATTAATTTTCGAGGAGAGGTCAGCCAATTTTTGTCTCTGCTCTTCATTTTGACGAAGAAAATGCATGGTGCAAGGCTTTCTTGACATTTTTTCTACTAAATTGTTTCTCTCTGAATTTTGAATTACTTTAATTAATTTATAAAACAAAACCTGTTTTTATTTTATTTAGTTTTTTATTTTAATTTTCATGTGCAATTTTATGAGAATTAGAAGTATAGAATTTTGACAAATCGCAATTAATTTAAAGAAATTGGATTTGATGGCATGATGCTTAACATAACAAATACTATAATTCATCAAATATTTTATATAAAGAAATAATCCATTAAAATAAATAAATAAATCTGTTTCTTTAGAAAACAAGTAATGCCCTGGATTGAAAAGATAGACTTTGTTTGGAGCGGGAAATACTTGATACATGGCATCCTAATTAATCCCTTTAAGCATTAGAGTTTTGAAAAGGAAGAAATAAAAAAAATACTGAGAAACAAACTAGAACAGTATGGCAGCTCTTTTATTACATCTAGGGCAGATCAACCTAGAATCTGGGAAGTTGATCGAATTAAAATCTATGATTTTTTTTTTTTGAATAACTTTGTTTTGTTTTTTGAATAAAAAATTCTATTTACTCTAGTTAATTTATTTAATATATAATTAATAAAACTCTAAAAGACATGATATTTCACTTTAATAATATATAATGAAATATTCATTTTACACTCTCAAAACACAACAAAACAACTTGTAATTTTACAAGGGCTCATAACTCATCACAAAATTAAAAAAGATAATTGAGTAATTTTATATTTTAAATGCACAATAAAATAATTATTCTATCATTAGATTCAAAATTCTTTAGCACTAATGTCCATCGTGTTTCATATCTTCAATTCTTTAAGAATAATAAGATGATTTAAATGACAGTGGGATTTTATTTAGCTTACGTGCAAGTGCAAGGGTATTTTTATATTTCTATTTAGTATTTTTTTCAGGATAGTTTAGGAGAAATTTTATAATTTAATAAATATAAATATTATTTTAAAAAATAAATAACATGTTCAATGCACTCATCAGCGCATGAACAGTCCCTATGCCCTTCGCATTCGAGGCTGTTTGGTGAACAAACATCATTTTTTATAACAATATTTAAATTATTTTGACATTTTCTTCATATTAAAGGTGCATTGTGTGGCCCATACCAATTCATTTTAGTTTAGATAATTTTTTTATTTAGTTTTATTATTTAATATTAAGTTGTTTTATAATTAAATTTTATTTTTTATTAATATAAATAACCATTTGATTAAATAAAATATTTATTATAAAAAACAAAATTATTAATTACAACAGAGTATATTGTTGATGTTTACAAAATTAATATCAACTTAATTAATTAAATAAGTATATAAGCTTCTTTTTATTATTGAGAAATTATTTACATTAAAAAAACACATAGATTTTTAACAATAATAAAAATTATTCGAATTGTGGTGAAATTCGGTCAAATAACTAGTTAGATAATCTAATATTTAATTAGATATGGGATCAGGTTTAACCCTGGCAGGGTTTAATAAATATGCGCGGACGGGGCTCGGCCTAAATAAAGAAAAAGAGAAAACAAATGTGTCTCCGGCTTCCTCGTTCGCCTCGCCGCTCTCTCGGTCTCAGCTGTCTTGTCTCTCTCCTTCTTATTTCTCCATAGCCGAAACCAGCTAGGGCTCAGATAAAAGAAGCTACTATTTCTACAGCTTCTCTTCAGTTCTCTCCATAGAAAAAATTTACTTCATCTTTCCATTTCTATCTGATGATGATTCCGTGTCTACACTCTCTCTTATAGCATTGACAAAGCCCATGAGCTCACCATTCAATCGATTAATATGCATATCTCTCTGACATGTATCAACCTTTGGGCGTACACCGCCTCATATACCGTACTCGCATTGCCAGCTTTGTTAAAGCTGGTCTCATCGATTATGCAGTCAAGGTGTTCGATGAAATGACTTTGTCAGAATGTCGTGTTTTTGGCATCGATTATAACCGATTCATCGGCGTTTTGATTCGCCACTCTCGCTTCGATTTAGCCCATCACTACTATTCTAAAATGGCCCCTCTTGGATTCTCCTTGTCTTCCTTTACTTACTCTCGTTTCATTTCAGGTTTATGCCAGACAAAAGAGTTTACCTTTATTGATAATTTGTTAAAAGACATGGAGAAACTTCATTGCCTTCCTGATATTTGGGCTTTTAATAACTATTTGAATCTTTTGTTTCGCGAGAATAGGGAAGAGTCAGCATTGGAGGTGTTTAGGAGAATGGTTGAGAGAGGGAGAGAGCCTGATGTAGTGACATTTACTATCATTATTGATGGTTTGTGTAAAATGAAGAAATTTGATGCTGCCGTTCAGTTTTGGCTTAATATGCTAGATAAAGGGATTAAGCCGGATAACAAGGCTTGTGTGGCGCTTGCTGTTGGCTTGTGTGATGGGGGGCAAGTGGATTTAGCTTATGAGCTTATAATTGGTGTAATTAGTGGTGGTCTGTCAGAGGTTAGTACATTGGTTTATAATGCATTGATTAGCGGGTTTTGTAGAGCAGGTAGGATTGATAAGGCGTTGGCTATGGTGTCTTTTATGAGTAGGACTGGGTGCAAGCCGGATTTGGTTACATACAATGTGTTGTTGAATTATTGTTGCAACGAGTTTATGTTTGAGGAGGCGATGAAGTTGTTGAAGAAGATGGAGTGTAGTGCGATAGAACCTGATGTATATAGCTATAATCAACTTCTCAAGGCACATTGTAAAGCTAATCGCCCGGATAAAGCTTATCTGTTTATGGTGACGAAGATGGTGCCAAAAGGTTTTTGTGATGTCGTTTCATACAATACTATTATCAAAGCATTTTGCAGTATTAGTGATAACAGAAGGGCCTATAAGCTGTTTGAGGAAATGGGACGAAAGGGGATTGCCCCAGATGTGGTAACGTTCACAATTCTTATAAAAGCTTTTCTTAGAGAAGGTAATTCTGATATAGCAAAGAAGCTTCTTGATCTGATGGCTGGAATGAACCTTTTGCCTGATCGTATATTTTATACGACAATCATTGATCACCACTGCAAGAGTGGGAAAGTTGAGATGGCCCACAGCATTTTTTGTGATATGGTAGAAAAAGGTATTACACCTGATGTGGTTTCATATAATGCCCTTATAAATGGATTTTGTAAATCTTTGAGAGTAGGTGAAGTTATGCATCTATATGAGGAAATGCTGCAAAGAGGATCCTTTCCGGATGAAGTGACTTACAAGTTGATCATTGGAGCTCTAGTACGGGAAAATAAGCTTTCAGATGCTTGTAGGGTGTGGGATCAGATGATGGAGAAGGGCCTCACTCTTGACAGGGGTATATCTGAAATGCTGATCAATGCCATCCAGTCATGAAAAGTATCATTGAAACGAGAAACGGTTTGTGTATTTTGTAATTTCTATTTCCAGATCCTCTGCATGTGTGTTAAATGCATGTTCCAAAGCTAAATGTTTTTCCTTCTTTGCTAATGCTGATTATGAATGGCAAGGTTAAGTGGAGTGATTTTACTAGGGCATTGTTTGCAATGACTACAGATGACTGATGACCATTATCCCAAGAAATCCTATTAAACATGCCATTTCCATGCGCCAGAACTTTACCAAGAAGTCCTCGTTTGAATGATGTCTGGAGAGTAGAGTTTACTTTTTTGCTAGCCATTACTGATTCTTGGGCACTACATTTTCTGGTGCCAATTTCCGATGCTAAGACATTTTTGTGCCGACCAATTAGTTTGTGCCATTTACTGAATTTGAAAACAACTGCATTGTCTTGTAAGGTGGGTATGAACATGCAATTGGCCCCTAAAGGATGGAGATGAGTTATTGGTTTCAATCGTTATGCAAATTCTCATTTTCATCAGGGAATGGTCTGAAATGTTTATAGATTAATGAGCAAGTGCATTGCTTGCACATATAATGTTGATTCGAGTTCACTGCGTAACAATAATCTCTTACTGTTTATATACATGTGCCTTTTATGACTAAGCAACTGAACCATAGAATGCCCCTTCATCTAACTGGTATTTCTCTTCCTCTCTGCAGTCAATTGCAAGCCCAAGTTTTGGAGTATTTTGTAGTTGGAGTAAATCTTAGCATGCCTAAATTTCTACTACTTCATTGACACTTCATCAGCTTCTTTCACGAATTGCAATAATGAGACACTCAGGTTTGAGTCCCTGCCTTTTCTTGAACTTTTCTTCTTATGCATACATGCCTATAATTCTAATATTCTGCTGGTTATTTATGAAATGAAAAAAATGGTATGGAAAGGGATATGGGCATAGCAACAATATGATTCCAAGACTATCTTTTTCTTTAATTATTTCTGAGTGGCATTTATCTATTTTGATAATTTCAAATTGGAATGTTTCAAGGAAACTGACATTTAACTGAAAATATGCAGTGCATGGTGGAGTTGGCGCTTTGAAATCAGATGCTTCAAAACAATATGGGCCTTATCCTTGTAAGATTTGCCCCCTTTTATTGAAACATTATTATTTCTCCTCATAATGATAGAAATTATTGCGACATGTCCATGTTCCTTTTCTTCCATCTTTTCACTTTCAGCTTGAGGATGTATATTGTATATGAATAATCAGACCATTTTTCACTTTGACCCACGGTCATTGGGGGTGATATAACAGAATCACTAACCATTATGTTTTTTTAGTCCACTCTTGGTATTCTTAACAGAAAATGAAGTGCCAAGAAACAGGGATGACATCTGTCAAAATTTATGAATTTCTATTTGCATTTTAGCTTTTCATTGTCAAAACAGGGATACATTCCTGTAAAGCAAAGCTGTAGGATCTTTATATTAAGAATGTCTTCCAATATCTCTCTCACCATCTTAACAAACTATTCATGTTTATTGAGTGTGATTAGGCTGCTTCAACAGTGTCAGACATCCAGGATCTCTAATGATGGATTTCAAGCTTTAAAATCCAGATGCAGATGTATGGCTTCTCAAATCCTAAATGTATCAAAGGTGACATCCTGGATATCCCATTCTTAGTAATATCATGTTAAATGGAAACAAAACTGAAAGCAGATATTTGAATCTAGATGACTGTTGCTAATTCTTTGCTAGTATTTCTTTGGATCCTGCAGGAGATGAGCTAATTAGAGGGAAAGGTTTCCTCATGTTGTCTGAATATCTGTTAGCTGCCCTTTTTGCGGATCTCAAAATTTTAATAAAACACATCTTATTCTGAGGAGAGCTCAGGGCTGAAATTGTGACTCCTATTGATAGGCCTCCTAATAAGATGACATACAGATGAAGAACGATTGCTTATTAAGTGAGCCTTCTCTTACGGAACTCAGATAAATTGTTTTTTTTTTCCAAACATGAGTTGGTAACTTATAGTAAAAAATAGAGCCCTATAGTGCACCGAGATTTATTATCCTTGGCTAGAAGAAATTGAACGCATCCAATCGTGTATGATTTAAATTTCACTGCCAGTTTTCTTCCTTAATACAGGACTAGGAGCAGCTAGTTTCTTTGGCACTAAATATTTCCATCTTCTTCTCCACTTCGCTGGCCATTATGCTGTTGCTCCAGTGGGAAGACAAAATGCGAAAGTGGAAATTGCTCTATTGTATTTTGCTTCACTGGTGACCAAACTGTTCTGGTGTAGGAAGCAGAAGATGGTTATGCACGTTCAGAATCGCAGTTACAAGCTGCCAATTCTGAGACAATTTCTTACCTGATTTACAGATAGAAGCCAACTCCCGTCTTTATTTTTCTATCCCTATTATTTATTGTTTGACATAGGCTTGGTTTGCTTCCTCCAGAAGTTTATATGCACGTATTTAGAAAGAGAAAAATAAAAAGCACTGGTCTGTACTCCGTCTGTGGGAACAAGGGATAGAATCCTGAATAGAAGTGGATGTTAAAATCGGAATGGAGAGGTTGGTTCTGCCGTTTAGGTGCAGAGTCATAAGGCGGCAATTGATTTTGCATCCTTGGACCACGCAAGAGATGGACCATCTTAAGATTCAACGTTAAAGAAAGGGAACCATTCAAGATTACTCGCTTCTCATGGCTAGCTTATGTCTGGTCTTTTGCCTCGACATGAATCCTACCTGAAGTTCTCGTTAAAGTCATCTACTTGTCCAGCAACGACTCTTCATGTACCTCTTCTGCAATTCTTCATTTCTCAACATCTCCATGCTACCATGTTTTGGCATCCAGAAACAATCCCGCATTTTATTAAGACACTGCTACAACAGCTTGAAGGCCAAGATTCCCAGACACCACCTAGCCCTGGGGTGTCGTTTCGCCAAGATCAACAAAATCAGCTCCCACATGGCCCTCTGGCGAGTCAAACACGGACTCAAGGCCAAGGTTCCAGGTTCCAAGACGAAGGGTTCATCGGTGGTGCAACCAAAGCATGAAGCTCACTTCCACTGTACGTGGATCACACCACAACAACAAACGGACCATCATCCCGAATCTCCGTTTCCACAGTATGATGGAAAATTCCAGAGTCCATGGGTGCTGCCACCACAGCCCCAAGGTCATTCCAGGCAGATAGTCCAAAGCATGACGGGGAACCCCATGTACCATCAATGCATCAAGATCGAGACCGTGGTCTTAGGGTGACATATCCACGGCATCAAGAACGTCATCCCCGGCAGCCCCACAGTCCAAAGAGTCCCACAAGCACAGTTTTCTGGGATGCCAAGACCTGTTCGAACCAAACCCATAACATGGTCAGGTGCAGTTTTCTGCACAATTTTTTACACCCTAATATTCATAGGAGGCCCCTCTGTCCTTGTAGTTTAGCTAGTATATCGTCCACGTAGTCCACGGTTTGATGTTTCTAGTGCCACCTCAGCGTCCATCGACGCAGGCTCTCTACTTGACGCCGATCTCTCTGTGCTAGCAAACCAAACCAATCCTTCAGGAAAGTGAGTGTAGACTTCAGTTACCTGATCATTGATCTATACTACGGAAGCACTCGTATTGCTAGTCAAGGTTTGGAAATGTTCATATCGTTTCTACTCAGGTTCGGCTTCCTGTAATGGAAAGCAAGCAGCTTCGGAGCAGATTAGCATAAACAGAGTCCTATATGATGTGAAAGGAGTCTTCGGGGTGCGATCGAAAATAGGGAGTTTGCTGTGGTATTCGTATAGGCTGTATGGTCATTGCATTATCTTGGTGACAAGTCCTCCTTGTGGTGTCCTTCGAGCTACCAAATGCAGAACAAAACGATGATAACAGAACCGATCCTGTTTACATTTTCGAACCGGCAAACATTGTTCGATTTTGCACATTGTTAAGAGCATCAGCATTGAAGTGTTTGTTCCCTGGTCTTGTTTTCTACTTATTTTTCCAGGTTCTGATTTTCATGGATTTCAGGATTTGCTATCGCTTATAGTCTTGTTCCGTTTTCGTTCTTGCCCCGTTTCACGTTCATGTCTGTGCCTTCGTGGAAGTTACAAGGTGCATTACCTTTAAGTAGGTAGGCTCTCAAGTAGGTAGGCTTTCACGACCCGAATCCCGGGTCCTTGACTGACAATATAAAAATGATATTGAAATGATATCCTATCTATATTAAATCTCAAAATAAACATATAAAAAAAATAAGTTATTTATAAATATGTAAATTTTATAATTTTTAGAAATATTATGTTGTTTAAAATTGATAAACTCAAAATATAACCCAAACAATAATCCATAATATTCATTACATTGTCAAAATTCAAACTTAATTAAAATAAGGTAATAATGACGCATCTAAGATATTGAATAAAAAAAAAATGAAAGCCTCACAAAACAAGCGAGGCATACCGACCAAAATTGAAAAAACAAGAACACTCAACAAAATCTATATGCCATCAGAAACTAAGAACCTGAAATAATATTAAGAATGAGGGGTGAGTTCAACCAACTTAGTGAGAGAATAATATTTAATATATATTTTAGATATTTTAGATATAATAGTTTACAAGATGATTTATCTTGATATACATATATATATATACTAAACATATTATCATAACGTAGTGGAATACATGTTAGAGATCATATGACACCCGAAAATGACCAGATGACACTTAAAAGTGACCAGATGACACCTGAAGGTGGCTACTGTGGGATGATCAGTCGGCACAAGCTGATAACTCGCTCATCAACGAGGTATACAAAATACTATATGCACATAGGTTAACTACTCTCCATTAGGAAGTTACTAACAAGTTTTATATCAAGGCATAATAGATATTCGAAAAATCATTAACGAAACATATATCATATTAAATAGAATTTAGTTTGATAGATTGCGAGTGCAAATTTAAAAATAGATGAATACTTGGAGAATAAAGCAATTTATATAAATATTCAAGAGATTAACTAATTGTACTCATCATACAATCAACATACATATTTATTTATATTATATGCATATTAAAGATTATTCCACTCACCCGAAAAAATATAGAATTAAAAGGAATGTCAGATGAAAGACCTGAAAATCCTATTGAGAATCGTTAGGAGAATCTATAACAATATATGAAATATACTAAAAAATAACTTGAACAAAAGATCCCAATGCATAAAATAAAACCAAGTTTAGTCTCCTAAGTTTATGGACTAAAACGACATTTTTTTAAAGTAGGGACCAAAATGTAATTTTACCAAAATTGGAGGACCAATCTAGAATTACATAACCATACTGAATTTTCACCCATGAACCATCCTAAATTCTGTCTAAAACGAACCAGAGACTTAACTGAAATTTTCATAAAGTTTAGGGACTAAAATGTAAATTCCTAAAATTAAGGGACCAAACTGAAAATATTCCATATCAATTATCAAACTAAAATTCATCATCCTAAATCTCAAAATTTCACTTTCCAGAATCTCAAAATACATTTAGGGATCAAATATAATTTTTTTAAAGTTTAGGGACTAAACTATAATTTTCATAAATCAAGAACGAAAATAAAATTTGGTTATCTTCAACCTCAAAACTATTCTGTTCAGATTTTCTAGTAAGGTTAAAATGAATTTCTTAACCCATAAAAATTAATTTAAATCAATCAACTCATAATTCTTTATTTTCAACAGCATACTAATTAATCAACTAATATTAAATCATTAATAATCATAAATTAATTTTAACAATATAAATTTATAATTCTCATAAATTCTAATCTCTCTCTTTTTTTAATCCTTCTATTAATAAATCATAATTAAAAATAACATGAGAGAAAATTACTTATTTACTATTTTTACTTTTCTTAAACTTAAAACTCAAGATTAAAAATTGAAATCCTTAATTTGATAAAGAGAAGGTCATGAAAGTTATAAGAATTAAAAGAAAAAAAAGTAGTTTTTTTAGTAGTTTTTTTTAAATATTTAGATTAATTTAGATTGAGTTTGAACTAACTTGAATTTAGATTTAGATAAAAAGTTTGAGTCTTGTATAAACAGAACAAGATGGAGAGCGTAATGTTGTCCTTACTGATTCATAACAAAACACTGAAAATTACAAGATATCTGCAATATCTGCAATGGCCAAAGGCCCTGTTTCAACAATTTCAGCAACAGTAACACCAGGGTGGAAATGAAAAATACAACAGAGGAGGTACACAGCAAGGCAAATCAGTCATCGAAAAAAAAAATACCAAAAACGTTCACCCTAACCCTAACATCTATGGATGATCAACTTTTGATCGATCGATTAATTAATTAAAATATTTATTTTTCATTAACAACAGGGAGGGATACTTGTCTAAGCAAGTTCCAATCTTGTGACTGCTGCCCATAGCACCGCACACCTGTGTTGATAGCAAATCCATGATCCATGATCCCTTCTATTCACCATAGTTAGCTAGAAGCACTACAACTTAACGTGGTTCAGCCTAGCTTCATTCTTATTTTATTTTCGATCTTCTCCCTGTTTTTATTTCGGGTATAATAAAACTACATCAATTCTTTTGGGTCTATAAATACAAGACTTACTTGCAAGATCCTGTCTTGACAATGATTTGAACAGCCTAACAAAAGTTTTTATTTTTAATGTCCCTTGATAATAATAAATTCATTTGTTGTGTGTGAAATATAGAATATACTCTAATTTAATACTTAATTCTTTATGTATAAAGAAATTTGAATATAAAAAAATAATAATTTGGACCACTCATATGGGATAAGCAATCCAAATCATTATTAAAATTAATCTAATGATTGTTGATGGTTGTATTATTTGTATATTTGATATTGTTGTATATGATTTTTTTTTAAAGTATTTTACTTGAAAATACATTAAATTTTTTTAACATTAAAATTAAATTATTAAAAAAACATCAATTTAAATGTTTTTTCAAATCAAATGTATTTTAAAAACACACCTAAATATAATTGCATACACAACAAGAAACTGTGTTGTATTTTTTTTCTTTCATGATTATCAATGAACTCTCTTTATTTTAAAGGGGTGAATTGTTTACTATGTTTTTAGTTTTTATTACAAAATACATTCTTGAACAAGAAAACCTCTTCTGAGGTGGGGGAAATGGATCGATGCAACTGAGCCAGAGGCTCATGTTGTTGTGGCTGTTTGCAGAGAGTTCCAAAACCTTCAACACAGAGAGTTTGGTTTACATGTTTGAGCCCTCTCTCTACAACTTGTTAAATGTATTGTTTTGTCTAAAATGACAGGGCACATGTGGCTGCATTTATTGAAAGAGAAGGGGCACCTAGAAGCTAAAAAGACAGAAAACAAACATTAGCAGAGTGTGTGAACTCTCTTTCATTGCAACCTTTTCTGGTGCAAGTTTTGTACAGGAAAATGACAGCATTTATGTGATAAATTCAAGCATGTTCTGTGAGTATTATTAGATGTCGAAGACTCGAAAGCAGCCAAACCAGAGCCCGTTAGAAATCAATTGAGCAATTATGAATTTATGAAAAAGATAGCTCTTATGTAACAGTAATCCTTACCACTTTAAATAATTGGACCACAAGTGGCCATAATCAATTAGCCTAATAGCGGCAAATAATACTGATATGTTTTGTATTCATTATTGATTTTTAAGCAAATAATACTGATATGTTTTTTACTTATTTTTTGATTTTTAATCACTGGCGAGGATATTTATTTCTGCATCTACACCAACGTTGCTTTATTAAAATTCCCCGGCCTCTTGTGCGACAATTTTATCTGATTTGCTATGCTTCAAAAAACAGCTGACTCCTCTTCCATTCAGTCTATTGTAAAATCTTTTCTTTTCATCTTTATAGTGTGAATATTTCTAATTCAAAAGAACTAGAAATTAAACAATATTGAGTATCTTTTTTCAAGAAGCTTATTAACATTTAACATATTCTGATCAATTTCAGAAACAAAAAGAACATCTAAGATGGGTTTTATACCTGAATTTCCTTCAATAAAAACTATTCCTCTGAATTTCCTTCAATAAAAACTATTCCTTTTCCTTTGACAATAATATTTTCACCATTTCCAATTCTAACTTTAGAAACACTTGATTTGTCAAATTCCTTGAATATATTTTCATCATTTATCATGTAATTTGCGTAACCACTATCTATAAGCCAACAATCACTTGCATGTTTGTTAGCAAAACAAGTGGCCTTAAATAATTGCTCCTCCTGTTCATCTGAAACTTGAGCTTTACTTTTTTGCTGGTTAGTTCTGCTTTTGCAAATCTTATCCATGTGTCCTAGTTGATTAAATTTTCTACATTTAATATCAAGTCTCCATCAATAATATTTTTGTAAGTGATTTGTTTTCTTATAGTGTTGGTAGGGAGGAAAGTTCCCAATTCTTTTACTTTTGCTATCGGCTCCCTTATATTTATTGTTTTTGTTTTTGCTTTTATCTCCTTCCTGAACATGTATTTTAGCTTGAAAAGCTCTTTCCATGAACTCCTCTTGCCTTATCATTATTTTTTGTTCTTGTGCTTGTAAAGTATTGAACAATTCTACTAACAATTTTTTTGACAAATCTTTAGATTTTTCTAACAAAGAAAATTTTTATTCAAACCTTTCAGGTAAAGTTACAAGAATTTTTTCATTAACTCTTTTATTAGGACGCTCTTTTCCTAATAGTCTTATTTTATGGATTATGAAGAGTAATCTGTTAAAAAAATCTCTAATTATTTCTATTTCTTTCATTTTCTGCATCTCAAATTCCTTTCTCGAATCCAAAACTTGCATCTGGATTGTTCTCTCATTTCCATAGAATTCCTCTTGAAGATAATTCTAAATTTGCTTGGTTATATCAAGTGCAATTATTCTAAGAAATATTGCTTCTGAAACTATAAAGTAGAGATATGTTTTAGCTTTGAATATCCTAGCTCTTTCCTCATGATGATTTCTAATTTAAGCTAGAGTAGAATCTACAGAAAGTGGTTGTAGATCATGTTCTTGTTCTACAACATTGTAAAAATCACAGACTTATAAGAATGTTTTCATTCTTACAATTTATATTTGATAGTTTTCACCTATAAATACTAGTAGTGATGCAAGAAAATACACATTTGATGCCATTAAACAAAGATTGGAGGCTTTGGTGTTTGTGTGTTTGGTGAAAAAAAGGTTTCTCACATGTTACTCTCTTCACTCAAGTTGGTCCTGTAAGATTAATTTAAATTTTGATATCAATTTGAAGTTGTTGAACAATATAGAGATACAGAAGGATAAAGAAATAAACTAGCAATATAGAATTGTTGTTACTTTATTGATGAAATTACTTTTTTATACTAGAGTTTTGATAACAAATTTCATAAAAATAATGAGAAGATTTTAACAGAAAAAGAGATAAGAGCTGTACTATAACGACTTTATTTGCAACTAACATCCTAACAAATTAGAGCTAATCTTAACTGAATGTCCTCAGCATTGAAGACCTCTTCTTTAGCAGCAAATGAGGTAACCATCAATAATTAGCCTAACAGCGGCAAATAGTACTGATATGTCTTGTACTCATTGTTGATTTTTAATCACTGGTGAGGATATTTGATCTCAAGGTAGCTCACACATTCTAGATGCTAAACTCTTATGGCTCTCTATGTTGTACCTTTATGGCTTCCTCTTATCTTACTTCTGGCACTACTGCTTCTATTTATGAAAAAGATGGAAGTTATGAGAAAAAACGAGCAGCTTCTTCCTCCAAGCCCTCCTAAGCTTTCAATTTTGGGCAACTTGCACCAACTTGGATCACTGCCTCACCAATCTCTGCGGCAACTCTCTGAAAAATATGGCCCTGTCATGGTAATTCGAGTTTGTCGAATACGAACTGTCGTAATCTCCTCTGCTGAGGCAGCAAGAGAGGTCTTACAAGCTCATGATCTTGCCTTTTGTAGTAGTCCTCTTTTAGCTGGGTCTGGGAGACTCACGTACAATTAACTAGACAGAATGGAGAAAAATCTTTCTTTTTTTCGATTCATTATTTACATGAATATATAAGAGGATATATATAACAGATTGTAACCATGACGAAAATAACGTAAATTTCCAATTATGGGTATACATTTACGGGCTTAATTAGCACCGCACACCTGTGTTAATAGCAAATCCATGATCCATGATCCCTTCTATTCACCATAGTTAGCTAGAAGCATTACTACTTAAAGTGGTTCAGTCTAGCTTCATTCTTATTTTATTTTCAATCTTCTCCCCGTTTTTATTCTCGGTATAATAAAACTACATCAATTTTTTTGAGTCTGTAAATACGAGACTTGCAAGATCCTGTCTTGACAATGATTTGAACAGCCTAACAAAAGCTTCTTTTTTTAAAAAAAAAATGTCCCTTGATAATAATAAATTCATTTGTTGTGTGTAAAATATAGAACATACTCTAATTTAATACGTAATTCTTTATGTATAAATAAATTTAAATACAAAAAAAATAAAATGATTTGAACCACTCATATGGGATAAGCAATCCAAATCATTATTAAAATTAATCCAATGATTCTTGATGGTTGTATTATTTGTATATTTGGAATTGTTGTATATGATATTTTTTTTAAAGTATTTTACTTGAAAATACAATAAATTATTATTTTATATTTAACATTAAAAGTAAATAATTAAAAAAAATCAATTTAAATATTTTTTCAAATCAAATATATTTTAAAACACCTAAATATAATTGCATACACAACAACAAACTGCGTTGTATTGTTTTTCTTTCTTTCATGATTATCAATGAACTCTCTTTATTTTAAAGGGGTGAATTTTTTACTATGTTTTTAGTTTTTATTACAAAATACAGTCTTGAACAAGAAAACCTCTTCTGAGGTGGGGGGAAATGGATCGATGCAACTGAGCCAGAGGCTCATGTAGTTATGGCTGTCTGCAGAGAGTTCCAAAAACTTCAATACAAAGAGTTTGGTTGACATGTTTGGGCCCTCTCTCCACAACATGTTAAGTGTATTGTTTTGTCTAAAATGATAGGGCACATGTGGCTTAATTTATTGAAAGAAAAGGGTGTTCTCTGTGATCTCCTACCATGTGATGTTAGACCACCACATTAATTATCATAAGTTGTCTTTTTTAATTGAAATATAGCTGTATTATAGATGTCTTGTAGATGCTGTAGCAATTTATACTAAAGAGAGAAAATAAAAATAGGAGAAAGAGAGGAAGGTGAGACAACTAAATTAGCTGTTTTTATTTTTCGATTTCCAACTTGTTCATTGTTAGATTAAGTTGAGATTTTAATAGCAGCTTCTAGACACGTTACTGTTTATTATGAATAGTTGGATCGAAAATTGGTGGTATGGAAGCTAGGACAGAAAACAAGGTTGTTAGTGCTGTGAGTTTTTCTTAAACATTTCTCTTTTTAATCTTGTTGTATTCTAAAAATAAGTTGTTTTAGATGATATATATATATATATATATATATATATATATATATGTTGTAGTTCTTGGTTGAATCTAAGAAAGAACAGTTGTGAATTTATTATTTGTTGATAGTAAAAGTTTTCAAGTGGACTATGATCCTGTGATTTTTTCAGCATCGGGTTTTTCACGTAAAAATTTTAATATTGATTTGTGTGATTGTTGCTTTATATTTGTTGATTGTTTGATCCTGATTTTGATTATATATATAAAAACAAAATTGAAACTTATAAATTATAAATTGATTCAGTATATTAATGTCCAGTTATTTATTCCTGGTTTTCTGAATAAAGAGGCAGAAGCTGAAAAGACAGAAAACAAACAGTAGGAGAGTGTGTGAACTCTCTTTCATTACAACCCCTTTCTTGTGCAAGTTTTGTACGGGAAAATGACAGCATTTATGTGATAAATTCAAGCATGTTCTGTGAGTGTTATTAGATGTTGAAAGCAACCAAACCACAGCCCGTTAGGAATCAATTGAGCAATTATGAATTTGTACTCGGAGTTAAATGTTCTTATTAATGAAAAAGGTAGCTCCTGGACGACTAGTAACTGTAAACCTTATCACTTTAAATAACCGGACCATTAGTGGCAACAATCAATTAGCCTAACAGGGGCAAATAGTACTGATATATATGTTTTGTACTCATTGTCGATTTTTAATCACTGGTGAGGATATTTAATCTCAAGGTAGCTCACACATTCTAGATGCTAAACTCTTATGGCTCTCTATGTTGTACCTTTATGGCTTCCTCTTATCTTACTTCTGGCACTACTGCTTCTATTTATGAAGAAGATGGAAGTTATGAGAAAAAGCGAGCAGCTTCTTCCTCCAAGCCCTCCTAAGCTTCCAATTTTAGGCAACTTGCACCAACTTGGATCACTGCCTCACCAATCTCTGTGGCAACTCTCCAAGAAATATGGCCCTGTCATGCTAATTCGACTTGGTCGAATACCAACTGTCGTAATCTCCTCTACTGAGGCAGCAAGAGAGGTCTTAAAAGTTCATGATCTTGCCTTTTGCAGTAGACCTCTTTTAGATGGGACTCGGAGACTCACGTACAATTATCTAGACATAGCATTTTCACCATATAGTGATTACTGGAGAAACATGAGGAAACTTCTTACTTTGGAGCTATTCAGCTTGAAAAGGGTGCAGTCTTTCCGGTTCATCAGGGAAGAAGAAGTTAGCTTGCTGGTCAATTTTATCTCTGAGTCATCAGCGTTAGCAGCACCTGTTCAATGCAACGGTTGATGACTTTTGTTTGTCCATCAGTTTGCGGATGGCAAGCGGAGCTTATCTTCAATTGGGTGCCTGACATTTTGAAGAATGCTTTCCAAAAAATAACTAATGAACACTAGGTCTCGATCATTGATTATGGACTGAGGCATGCCATGAAGTTTAACGATTCCAGCAATGAATGTTTCAGCCACCAATTTGGTTGTATAAAGGTGTGAAAGGGCCAAGAAATTTGTTGATTTGCTCAACCTGTCAACAACAATAAGAATTTAGGTTTTGGCATTGGAAGGGGGAAAATCTTCAATGAAATCCAGAGTGAAATTATCCCAAAATTGATATGGGATTAGAAGAGGTTGCAAAAGTCGTGATGGCGACAAAGTCTCATTTTTAGTGTGTTAGCATAAGTCATAATAGGCAATGTAATTCTTCATAGTGTGGAACATGGACGACCAGTAGAGTTCTTATACTAGTCTCTTATATGTCCTCAATACACCTAAAAGTCTACCACGCGGGGAATCATGGAATTCATGTAAAAGTTGTGGAATAATATTGGAACGAGGAGGCATCACTACGCAATTCTTCTAACAGTAGAGAATAATTAGGAGGCTTAACCTAATAGTTAGCCAATCCTTTATATATATATATAGGGTAATATATAATAAAAATGTAAAGATTACTATACAAGAGTATCTAAACAATATTTCCTATATAGTATTTCCTATATAAGTACATTTTATAATATGTCCCTTCAAGCTAAGAGTGGAGAATCAACCCGAAGCTTGAAACAAAAGGCAATAAAGAAAGAAGTAGGAAGTGGCTTAGTGAAGACATCAACAAGTTGATCCCAGAGGAAATAAAACGAATCTGAATTTCCTTCTTTGCAACTCTATCTTGGACAAAACGATAATCAACCTCAACATGTTTTGTGCGAGCATGAAAGACAGAGTTTGTAAATAAATAGGTGGCACCAACATTGTCACACTAGATGATAGGAGCAGAAGCATATAGAATCTGGAGATCTGTCAATAAATACTGAAGCCAAATAACCTCGGTAGTGCCATCAGCTAAGGCTCTGTACTCAGCTTCAGTAAAGGAGTGAGCAACTATGCGTTGCTTATCGGATTTCCATGAAATCGGTGTTTGACCAAAGAACACAAGGTAACCACTCGTAGATTTTCTATCCTCAACACCACCTGCCTAATCTGCATCGGTAAAACCCTGTAAGGTAAAAGAGAAAATGCAAGTAATATGCAAGCCATGGGTTGTCGTACCCTGAAGATAACATAGGATGTGTTTCACAACAACCCAATAAGAATTTATAGGAGCATGCATTAACTGACACACTCTGTTAACAGCAAAGCAAATTTCTAGGCACATAAAAGTGAGATATTGAATAGCACCTATAATTTGATGAAAGTGTGTAGCACCATACAATAATGGATCGGGCAGAATGATAACTTCGGATATAAAGATAGGAGTATCAACAGGTTTGCAAGATAACATACCAACCCGAGTGAGGATATCAAGTGTATATTTATGCTCATGGAGTATAAGACCCATACTAGTAGACTGAACCTCAATACCCCAAAAATAATGAACAAAACCCAAGTCGCGAAGCATAAAGTCTAAGCTCAGTAGCTGAATAGGGCATTAGAGTAGAAGAGTGTTGCTACCCGTAAGCAAAATATCATCAATGTAGACCAGAAGATAACAAATATTAGCACCAACAGAGAAGATAAACAATAAGGTATCCACCTTAGATGTATAGAAATGAATAGATAATAGGAAATCATTCAGACAGGTGTACCAAGCCCGCAGAGCCTATTTTAAACCATATAGAGATTTATGTAAGCAACACACAGGAGAAGGGAGAGCAGAATCAACAAAACCTGGAGGCTATTTCATGTAGACCTCCTCATTAAGAACACTATTAAGTTAAGGTATTATGGATATCAAGCTGATGAATTTTCCAACCACACGAAACGACAATGGAGAAGACTAATATGATGGTCGCCTGTTTGATGACAGGAATAAAAGTTTCAAAGTAATCAATACCTTCTTGCTAAGTGAAACCCCTAGCAACCAAACGTGCTTTATACCCCTCCATGCTACCATCAGATCAGTGTTTAATCTTGTACACCCATCGACTAACAATAACATTCATGGAGGGGTAAAACAGTACTAAGGTCTAAGTTCTATTTATGCATAAGGCCTGAATTTCCTTATGCATAGTACTATGTCATGTCTCATATCTGTTAACATCTTTAAAAACAAGTGGCTCATGAGAGGGAGGAGAAACTACCAAGCTAAAGGAGGCAGCAGAACTTGTGGTAGTGGTAGTGGACAACACTGTTTTGGGCTATCTTGGACGGAGGACCATAGGATGTTGATGAGCTACTGGACATGAAGAAGTGTGACCTTTAACTAGAAGGTGCTAAAGAGGATATGAAGAGAGGTCTAAACAAAGCTACAAACCAGCTAGAGACATAGTGGATGGACTAGTTGGTACTGTAGAAGATAAGGAGGTTGCGGTAGAGCTAGGATGTTTTGTAGCAGACCTTGGCTGCTCTACTGCAGCAAACCGGAGAACATGTGCATCTCATGATGGAGAACCTGTTCCTGCACAGTAATAATTAGAAAGACAAGCATATAATGATAGTATGGCAGTATGGGATGGGGATAAAGGGGTGGTAGAAGCTATGGTTAAAGGGATGGTCTGGTAGGGTGCAGTAAAGGGTAAAATAGAATTATTTAGAGGAGTAGTTTGGGGAGTAGTAAGCGAAAAACATGGAGGAGGGTGAAAATATGGAAGATAGGTAGGTGGTGTGGGAGGTACCGAGGAGGATGCTACCTGTTTAGACTTCTCAAAAGGAAAAACAGTTTAATGAAAACAAACATGACGAGAGACATAAAGACAATGAGAGTCTAAATCAAGACAACAATAACCAAGATAAGATGAGCTATAGCCTAAAAACACACAAGGATAAGACTGAAAATCAAATTTATGAGCATGTTATGGACACAAAAATAAAAAACAGAGATACCCAAAAGTACATAGGAAGGTATAATCAGGAGTGCCACGAAATAAACACTCAAACAAAGATTTATTTTGGAGAAGAGTAGGCATGCAATTAATAAGGTATACCGATGATTTAAAAGTATAGTTCCAAAATCACAATGGTGCACTATACTGGCCTAAAAAGGTGAGGCTAGTTCTAACAATATGTCGATGATGACGTTCAATAGTGTCATTTTGTTCATGAGTACGAGGATAAATTAATCGATGATGAATACCAATGGTCTGAAAAAATTTATTTAATTTACATTAGTTTGAACATATTTAATTTTAAAGGAAAACTGACGCTCAACAAGTGTTTGAAAATGTTGAAAAGTGGAAAAAACATCAGATTTCACAATAAGCGGATAATACCGTATATATTTGGTATGCACACCAATAAAAATAATGAAATAGCTGAAGCTATAAGAAGAAAACATAGGGATAGGACCCCAATCATCACAAAAAATTAATTCAAGAGGGGCAGAAGTTTTGTGACTCGTAGGTTGTAATGACAAATAGGATGACTTTTCTAAAAGACAAGCTTGACACTAAGTAAGAGAACATTTTAAAGTACATATGATTTTATTATCAGAAACTAACAAATTGAAAATACAAGGGGTTGGATGACCCAAACGACGATGCCATATATCAGCGAAATTTTGAATCAAACCAGAAAGGAGAACTTCTTTGGTGATGATATCCTTCACAGAAAACATAGAAGCATGAGATTCAAAATAAATATGATTATCACGATAGAATTTTTGAATACGTAACAATGGTTTGGTAATGTGAGGCACGTGGAGAACATTAGATAATGTAAATATATGTTTTGGGGAATGCAATTTAGTATGTCCAGTATATGATATATCAATGCCCTACCATCACCAACATGCAAATAATCATTATCAAGATAGGGTGCAGAATCGGTCAGAGTTCTAAGATCAGGTGTGACGTGTTGATTTGTCCCGGTGTCGGGGAACCAAGTCGCAACAGAAATATTCCCAACAACAAGTTAAGTAGAGGGCGATTGAGTGCTGCTACGAAACTAGAAACAATAGGGAGCTGTATGCCCAAAACCAAACCACTACCCAGCCCCAGAATTGCGCCTGGTCTACTGCCCATGGTTTGGCTCCAATCTGCAGTAGATTGGCCCTTATTCTAAAGAGTGGAATTATTGCTGTGAGGACACCAATTACCTCTAGAGCGACCCCTATTGCGGTTAAAGTTAGGGTTGTGATGAGAAATAGCATGGTGTGCAGAAAACTGTGGTGTTGGCAGTAGAGATGGTTGTTGCAGTAGAGAAAAAGAAGACAGTAAAGAGGGAGCAGCAACCATGGAATGGAAAAAATTCTTATGCAGAAATTCATGGGTATGAAGGTGGCTATGAAGATTAACATAGCATAACGATTCTACCTTGGTTATGAGACTCGTTACCAAGTCTTTAAACTCACCAAAAAGGCCACGAAACACATAAAGATTGAAATTTTCAAGAGACATAAGGCGACCAACAACAACCAATTCATCAAATAACAATTTGGCTTGCTACATGTATAGACTAATCGATGAGTCACCTTGCCAAAGGTCTTGAAAGGAGCCATAGATTTGCATGATGCTAGAATTAAATGGAGAGACAAGCGCTTTCTCAAGAGTGCGCCAAACACAATACAAGGTAAAACAATCTACCACAAGATGCAACACATCCACATAGAGAGAGAAGAGCAAAGCACTTAAAATAAGTTGATCCTGTTGCTTCTAACGAAGAAAAAAAAGGTTGATGGTAAAGGAAGAACCAGCAGAGTTATCAAAAATAGGAGATGGAGGACACGACACTGAGTCATTAACAAAGTGAAAAACACCTTGACCAAGAAGATATGACTTTATTTACATTCTCTAATAAAGATAATTTGTGTTCATAAGTTTTAGCAAAACAACTTGGTGAGTGTTTGCTAAAGGAACAATAACTATAGTGTGGGTTCCCATGAGAGATAAAGGAACGACAAGGACTTGGCAGGAAGAATCGGAGATAAGCTCTGCAAGTGGAGGCTACTGTGGGGGAGAAAAGACACCAACGATAGTAGTTTAGGGATGGCTAGCCGGCTGTGCTACACCACTGGTGGAGAGGAAGAAGTCAGCGGTAACAGTAGAATCCATGTAGAGAAAGTAAGGAAAGGGTCGGGTGCAAAAAGAGGAAGGGAGAAAAGAGTTTTCACGATAGCAAACTCTGATATCAAGTTGAGAATAATTAAGAGACTTAACCTAATGGTTAGCCAAACCTTTCTATATATGTGTGTATGGCAGGATACAATAGTAACGGTGGAGGTTACCACACAAAAACATGTAAACAGTATTTCCTACACAATATTTCCTATTTAAGTATATTTTATAATAGTAACAGACTAACCCGTTACGCTAACTGTAAGGAACACCCCGATTTTTAGTTGCTTTGTTGTTGATTTTCATCATGTAAGGATTGGTGTGAGCTTCTGTTTTGATTGTATCCTATAATAGAGTGTTAGCAACAAACAAGGTATCAACACTAGGATTGCCCATCACCCGTGACAATGCATCAACTACATTGTTCTCGTGACCTGGTTTATAGGTGATCTCATAATCATAGCCAAGTAGTTTAATTACACATTTGTATTGTTCAAGTGTTGTTATGCGTTGCTCCAACAAGTACTTAAGGCTGCACTAATAAGGTTGTATATAAAACTTACGACTCGGAAAAAATGGTCTCCATATCTGAATTGCACGAATGATGGCTAATGTTTATTTAGTATACACATACCATAATTATTTAATATCTGAACTGCACGAAATGAGATAAAATCATTTTAGATAACAGAATCTGGTTAGTCAAAAAGGGTTTCCTCATCTGATTTAGAAACTGACAATGTCAAGTATCTCGATATGACTGAGAGTATGACCTAAGAACAAATCAACAAAATTTATGATGGAAATAGTCTTTAGTGTAAAATTCGGGCAGGATTCTTCTCGCGGTAGAATTCTTTGCTTTCATGTTAGATATTCAAATAGAAATATTATGAGCTTTTGATATCGAAATCAAGTGATTCAAAAGTTCCAAATTCATCTACCCTTATAGAGCAAGAACTTTCATGAAGGATAAAGAATGAGATAAATTCATTTTGAAGAACAAAAATGCAACCAAACTCGGCTCAAAAACTTTCTCGTGGTAGGATTCTATGCTTTCATGCAAGATTTCAAATAGGAATATCTTCAGCTTTTGATATCAAAATCAAGCAATTCAAAAGCTCAGATTCCTGGGCTACAACTTTAATTAAGGATTTAAAGTGAGATAAAATCATTTTAGATGACACAATCTAGCAAGAATCTGGCTAGTCAAAAAGGTTTTCTTGATCTGACAATGCCGAGCATCCAAATTTGACTAAGAGTTTGCCCTAAGTACAGTGACTCCTAGGTCCCAATAAAGGTGCAGGTCAATTCTTCAACATGTTATGAGTGATAGAATATAGCTAGGATGGTTAGATATTGTACGAAATCAAGTCAGAATCACAGCCTAAGCTGAAACACAAAAAATTACGACAGTAGTAGAATCAGTTTTTTTGTTTAAATGCAAATTTTAAGGGATATATATATATATATATATATATATATATATATCAAGACTCCTTATCAGGCATGGTGTCATAACCCAATTTTGGGTTACTCCCTAAAATTAACTTTTTTTTTTCAAATAAAAATAATAAAAACAAGAAAAATAAAATAAAGGCTGGCAATGTGGAGAAAGCTGATCTAGAAAGAATGCAAAAATAGGAAAAAATCAAGCTATAATTTTTTAGGAGATTCAAGACCTATGAGCGCCCAATTATGCCCAAAATTGAAAAAAAAAAGGGCAAATTCAAGGTCAAATTAAATGATTATTGGATAAATTTGCATAAACATTAAGTCCAATAACATAATTAAATTTTTAATAGGCCAATTGGATTTAATCATGGGCCAAATTAAATTTTAATTGTGTTTAAGAATTAATTTAGGTCCAAATGAAGGATTTAATTAAGTGCAAGGACTTAATTAGACTTTAAATGGGTCAAATTAATTTTATTTGGGGCTTAATTGGTGAAAAAATTAAGTTTGGGAGTCTAATTTGAGTTTAATTAAGAATATTAGAATTTTAAGAAACCAAATTTAATTTTTACCAAGTTAATTAAGTGAAATCAGGGGTTAAATTGAATAAATTAAAAGTTTAATGGTCAATTAGGGGTGAAATTGCATAAATCTGAGACCAGGGACTATAATGAAAAAGACGCGTAAATTTAGGACTGAAGTTGAAATTACACCCAAAACAGCGTCGTTTTATGAGTTAAAAAAAGGGGTTACTGTTCATCGTCTTACCTGAAAAGCTACTCGAGTAGCATCTTTCTAGGCGCATTTTCTGCTTCGTTTGGCCACCAAATCCGACAAAGCGTGCACCAACATGTCCACCTACAAACTCTCTAGCCTCGTGAATTATCCAGTCAGGTTTTTAAGATTTAAAATGTCTCCGTCGATCGGCCTAAAGTGGTCACCTCGGGCAGCCTGCAGCCTTGGATTTGTCAAATTTGACAGTTCGAGGTGTCCACTTTGGGCCAACGACCTGGATTCCTCGAGTCAAATCAAGGGCTGAGAATTTTTCCCCGTTGAAGACAAGATTACCCTCTTTCCATCCCTATAAATAGGAGCAAATTTCATGCTCAGAGGGAGGAGAAAATCGAACCCAAAGTTGGCCGAAAATCAGCTTTTTCCGGCCTGGTTTTCCTGCAACCAGGCCTCTCTTTCCATTTCCTCTCCGATCGGCTTCCACCATTGCAGCAACTAGTGCACGCCGCTAGTCTCACCGCCTCCAGTCACACCGCGCACCACCAGCCAGGCCGCCGACTCTCTCCACACCAAGTAATTCTCTCCTCCCTACTCCACCTTTTTTCTTCTTCTTTGTTCCTCGTAGCCATTGCATGCAGAATTCATTTCTGCATGCAGTGGCTAATTAATTAGCCATCTGTTTAGGCCGGGCTAGTTCTGGCCCACCGTAAGAGGCTGGGCCAAGCCCGGCCCAAACCCAAAAGTCATGGGCTAAAATCAGTCAAACCTATTTGGGCTGATTTTGACCCACTTTTTCTAGGCTGAGCCCGGCCCAGCACACATGTTTTAATATTTAATTATATACATTATATTTTATTATATTATATTTTATATATATATAAAATGAAAAAATTCACAAAAATTCACAAAAATAAAAATCATTTCAAAGAATTTTTGTGATTTTCTCAAGTATTTTTCTACCAAGTTTGTTTAATATTGGGTTGTATACTTACATTGTAAGATACAAGTCCAGTATTAAAATGTCCGGTTTCTTTTGAAATATTCAAAAACAAAATTCAAAAAAAAAAATATTTATTTGCATACGTTTAAGTCCTAAATAATTTTCCATGTTTTTTTCAAAAATAAAAAAAATTACATCTTTCTCACGATTTAAAAATCCAAAAAATGAATATCATAACTAGTTTATGATTATTCGTTAAGGTTTGATCAAAATATCAAAAACCTTTTTTTCCCTTTTTAACCCTTTTTTTTAGGATTCAGATGTAGACTTTAATATTTATGGGGTGTAAAATTACGCGATAAAGTACACCCTCGGGTATTAAAGATACAAGGTGTAAATAAAGGCAATTTTAAAATTCAGACTTTAGAATGGTTAGGATTTAACCCAAAGAGGTAGAGACCTTCACGAAAGGAGATCTGCCTTGAACCTTGGAAAAGACCAATGAATAGAAACTCGACCTAGAAAAACAATCAAACAAATAATGCAGCTTACCTAAGGTACGGTGCACTGGGGGTGATGCGTCTTCCCCTTATACAACCAGTCTCTTTCTCAGACTATCGCAGACCATAGGTTTCTAGTGACCATAATACTAGGTGACGACTCCAAAGAACCAAGCAAAATACAAATAATAATAACAAAAAAAAAATCGTTAGCCGATGTCGCGCGGATTTTCCGACGCACGACAGAATGGCGACTCCATTAAGGACGCCTTGTTTGGTCAGACTAAGCTTTGTTTGTTGGATTGTTTGATTATTTATTTTTGTTTGTTAAAACTTTACTATTTCAAACACCTTTATTTCATGTTCATACATAAATACATGGATTTTTAATTTAGCAAGGACACCCAATTCTAGGATAGGTGGGGAGTAGCGGTCTGCCTTATGACTTTCTGTCGAGGTTCAGATTCATGAAACATCCAACTATGAGCTGAGTGTTTACTCGATAATGGTAGTCACACTGTGCCCCAACCATTCCTTGTAAACCTCTACACTGCCTTCACGTGAGGTGGTCACTAGGCAGTTCATAGACCCTTTTAAGACTAGGTAAAAAGTCTACCTATTATGTAATGACCTAGAACCTTCCTTTAAAGCATGATCTCCCTATATATTAATTTTGCATGGTTTTTTTTTTCATTATAGCCAATACATATGCCTTTGCATCCATACACATACATCCATCCATTATAAATAACATACATACCTGCATCGGGTCAAAATATAGATCCTTAAAAAGCCTACAACACCCAACTCCAAGCAAGAAACATGGAAGATGAAAAGCGTGCTCACCATGATGCCCATTTCCAAGAAAAGTTAGAGTCTCTGAAAACAAGCGTAGCTCGCCTCACTAGCTTACTCGAGCAAACACTTAGAAATGCCTCTAGTGAAGGTCCTTCCAATCGACCAACTATTTTTGCTCAGCCTTCAACAACAACTCAGCCCGAATAAACAATGAGTGGACATGGTTAAGAACCTTTAGCATTTGTGCACTCAATGCCATCAGCACCAGCCCCTACAGTCCTAGATCCATTTGCCAATGAGTCCCATAAGACTAAGCCATCTAATGACATTGACCAAGATAACATGGTGGTGTTGGAAGCTCGAATTAGAGCCATTGAAAGGGTAGACTTGTATGATCCAGTACAGGCAGCAAAAATGTGTTTAGTCCCAAATGTGGTTGTCCCAAAGAAGTTTCATGTTCCTGAATTCATCAAATACACTGGAACACAATGCCCTATGACTCATCTCAAATCCTATTGCAATAAAATGACAGAAGTAGTACATGATGAAAAACTACTAATGCACCTTTTCTAGGATAGCTTAGGTGGGGCAACATTAAACTAGTATATGAAATTAGACAACACAAAGATCCAAAAATGGAAAGACTTGGTGGATGCTTTTGTCAAGCAATATAAGTACAATATGGATATTGCTCCTGATAGAACTAGTCTGTCCAATCTAGAGAAAAGGGACAAGGAAAGCATTAGGGAATATGCTTAAAGGTGGAGAGACCTCGTTGCTCAAGTACATCCTCAGCTTCTGGATAAAGAGATGGTCACTCTATTTGTCAACACACACAAAGCCTCCTATTATGAGCATGTAATGAGTAGTTCGGCCCAACAATTTATTGATGTTGTGGTAGTAGCTGAGAGCATAGATCAAGGAGTAAAGAGTGGTAGAATCTCTGCACCAGTAGATAAAAGGGGCTTCGAAAAGAAAGAGGTTGACTCATACCACACTCCATCCTTTTCATCCCAAATCACCAACATTAAGCTCATTTCATCTTTTCCTGCCAGAAACCTGAGCCTCAAACTAAACATCAAAGAGCCCAGGAACAACTATCTTCACTATTGTTGCCCTTAAATAAGATGTACCAAAAGCTACTGAGCGTCGGGTATATAGCTCCAGAACCCTTGACACCTCTACAACCACCTTACCCTAATTAGTATAAGCCCAACCTCACTTGCGAATACCATGCTGGCGCCGCGGGACATAACATTCATACTTGTAGTTCCTTCAAGAAGAGGCTTGTGCATTTGATTAAAGCTAGACGGATAACCCTTGATGGAACTCCAAACATGAAGCATGAGTAGGGTGTGGAGAAAGCAGTTTGAATTCTTAAGGATAAAGACAAAGTTCTATCGCAAGATAGGAGGATGGCGTCTGCCCCTAATAATTGCCTCCGTTTGATCAAGTCTATAAAGTTATTTTGATTTTGTCATATTTTAGTCTTGCTGGCAATTTAGCTTATGATGCGACAAGACTTTCCTTATCAAACGAGCCTTTCTTGTTAATAAGATCATGTGTTTCCTGTGTTCATAATATGCCTTTGTCGTTTCATGCAAATAACACATTGAACATAAAACTATCGCACCAAGATTTTTTGAGCGTGTTTCCCCTTTCTTCCAAAACAATGTATAATCTCACATATTCACCAAGATTTTTTGGGAATTCAAAGTTTAGTACAAGAACAGAAATCATGTTGGTGTTTGTCCGAAACAAACGAGTTCTGAAAATTCAGGTCATTCTTTAGAAAGGTAACCGTACACATTGAAAAAAAAACTGAAAGAATACTATGAGGTGACTCTAAAGCTAAGTTTTGATTGCATGAATAATGAGAAATCACTTTGCATACTCACATGAAAGCAAGGCTTATCGATCCTAAATGCATGCATTTGAGATGAAGAAATGCCATCTTTGACAATCCTTTCACAAGGCTAGGATATATCCTTTGTAGTCCATTTTTTAGCCTAATAGATTTTTCTTGAAAAAATAACCTTGACTAAGATCACACCCCCACACTGGGAAGCAAGTGCAAAAAAATCCTTAATGACCAAAAGTACCCAAACAACCCTGGGGGACAAGTGCGAGAAACATAGAAAAAACCTCAACGATTGAAAGTGCCCAAACAATACTGGGGGGCATAAAAGAAAATTCTCAATCATCGAAGGTGCCCATACAAAGCTGGAGGCATAAAGAAAAATCCAAAGGATCAAAAAAAATTTGAGCATAAAAAATCATTAATATAATGATGCTCGACCAAATGAAGAAAACAAAAATAAAGAGAAAGAGCCCAAACCCAACACTAGAGGGCACCGTGGACCATTTTAAAAATCAATTCCAAGGTCCAGAAATGTATGAACAAAAAGTTTGGGATATAAGCACCAGTGATCCTTAGTCTTAAAGTCCCTTAAACACCTTTTGAGCTTGTAAGTATCCTTTTCTTCATAGCCAGAAGCCTAAGCCTATATTACGTGCCTAATCAAGCCCTTTTTGATCAAAGGCAAGCAATCTGGATCGATAGGCAGTGTTTTCTCATGCAAACCAAATCATTATTTATGCAAATAAAATAAATGCTTTGAACACGGTTCTCAATAACCCTCAAATTGAAATTTAAACCTTTTATGACCAACCAAATATCACTTCATATTTTTCACTAAAAATCAAAACAAAAAGTTTTCATCACTTCTGAAAACCTCTCCATAGAAATCACTTGAATTTCTTTAGAATGAGTTTGCTTTAAATCGATGTTAAAATGATTTCTGTGTTTGGAATAGCTTTGAAATTCCAAAAATTCTACATGAAAACAACTCCTTGTCAAAGACCAAACCTTCCACATAGCCTCATCCCTAAACCCAAATTAAACATTTGGGGGCATGATTAAGCTGGGGGGTAATAAAAAACGTCTAGTAGGGCTGGCTCCATGATTCCTTTTTCTAAGAAGAATGCTAAGCAAAATTGGCAACCATTGAGATAAATGGTGGAAAACAAAGAAGTTGATGACATTAAGTCCTTCCTAGAGGTCAAAATCAAGATTTGACTCAAGTAAGCAAGAGTGAAAAGAGCCATTAAAGCTTACTGCCAACACTCTAACTTTTAAGAAAAGAAAGACACCATGAAGAAATGGGGACCTATATTTCTTAGGTAAGTATACATGCATATTGATCATAATACATTGCTTTCAACATTGTCAGATCGGTTTTACCATTTCCTAGGTAGCATGTTTTCTGACCCTACCTCATTTTGAGTGTGCCTTTATGCCCTCAATTCTTTTTATGTGCTCTCTTGAGCCATCATCTCTTAGGTAGCGTGCTTTTTAAAACCTACCTCATTTTGAGTGTGCCTTTGAGCCCTCACTTCCTTTTAAGTGCTTTTTTGAGCCATCATCTGTTAGGTAGCGTGCTTTTTTAAACCCTACCTCATTTTGAGTGTGCCTTTGTGCCCTAACTTCCTTTTATGTGCTCTTTTGAGCCAGCATCTGTTAGGTAACGTGTTTTCTGACCCTACCTCATTTTGAGTGTGCCTTTGTGCCCTCCTTCCTTTCATGTGCTCTTTTAAGCCATCATCTTTTAGGTAGCGTGTTTTCTGACCCTACCTCATTTTGAGTGTGCCTTTGTGCCCTCACTTCCTTTTATGGGCTCTTTTGAGCCACCATCTCTCGGGTAGCGTGTTTTCTCACCCTACCTCATTTTATACGTGCCTTTGTGCCCTCACTTCCTTTTAAGTGCTCTTTTGAGCCACCATCTCTTAGGTAGCGTGCTTTTTTAAACCCTACCTCATTTTGAGTGTGCCTTTGTGCCCTAACTTCCTTTTATGTGCTCTTTTGAGCCAGCATCTGTTAGGTAGCGTGTTTTCTGACCCTACCTCATTTTGAGTGTGCCTTTATGCCCTCCTTCCTTTCATGTGCTCTTTTAAGCCATCATCTTTTGGGTAGCGTGTTTTCTGACCCTACCTCATTTTGAGTGTGCCTTTGTGCCCTCACTTCTTTTTATAGGCTCTTTTGAGCCACCATCTCTCGGGTAGCGTGTTTTCTCACCCTACCTTATTTTATACGTGCTTTTGTGCCCTCGCTTCCTTTTAAGTGCTCTTTTGAGCCACCATCTCTTAGGTAGTGTGCTTTTCTAAACCCTACCTCATTTTGAGTGTGCCTTTATACCCTAACTTCCTTTTATGTGCTCTTTTGAGCCAGCATCTGTTAGGTAGAGTGTTTTCTGACCCTACCTCATTTTGAGCGTGCCTTTGTGCCCTCCTTCCTTTCATGTGCTCTTTTAAGCCATCATCTTTTGGGTAGCATGTTTTCTGACCCTACCTCATTTAAAGTGTGCATTTGTGCCCTCACTTCCTTTTATGGGCTCTTTTGAGCCACCATCTCTCGGGTAGCGTGTTTTCTCACCCTACCTCATTTTATGCGTGCCTTTGTGCCCTTACTTTGTTTTATGTGCTCTTTTGAGTCACCATCTCTTGGGTAATGTGTTTTCTAACCCTACCTCATTTTGAGTGTGTCTTTGTGCCCTCCTTCCTTTCATGTGCTCTTTTAAGCCATCATCTCTTGGGTAGCGTGTTTTCTGACCCTACTTCATTTAGAGTGTGCCTTTGTGCCCTCACTTCCTTTTATGGGCTCTTTTGAGCCACCATCTCTCAGGTAGCATGTTTTCTCACCCTACCTCATTTTATGCGTGCCTTTGTGCCCTTACTTTCTTTTATGTGCTCTTTTAAGTCACCATCTCTTGGGTAATGTGTTTTCTAACCCTACCTCATTTTGAGTGTGCCTTTGTGCCCTCACTTCCTTTTACGTGCTCTTTTAAGTCATCGTCTCTCGGGTAGCGTGTTTTCTGACCTTACCTCATTTTAAGCGTGCCTTTGTGCCCTTTTTCCTTTTATGTGCTCTTTTGAGTCACCATCTCTTAAGTAGTGTGTTTTCTAACCCTACCTTATTTTGAGTGTGCCTTTATGCCCTCACTTCCTTTTATGTGCTCTTTTGAGCCACCATCTCTTAGGTAGTGTGTTTTCTAACTCTACCTTCTTTTTTAGTGCACTTTAGAGCACTCGATTACCTTAGGTAATGGGTTTTCTAACTCTACCTTTTTTTTTAGTGCGCCTTCGAGCTCTCACCTCTTAGGTAGTGTGTTTCATGACCCTGCCTCCTTTTTTAGAGCGTCTTTGAGCCCTCACCTCTTAGGTAATGTGTTTTCCAACCCTACCTCTCTTTTCAGTGTGCTTTCGAGCCCTCACCTCTTAGGTAATGTGTTTTCTAACCCTACCTCCTTTTTTAGTGCGCCTTAGAGCACTCGACCACCTTGGGTAGTAGGTTTTATAACCCTACCATCTTTTTTAGTGCGCTTCGAGCCCTCACCTTTTAGGTAATATATTTTCTAACCATACCACCCTTTTCATCTTCTATTCGGGTCAGTTGTCCATTACAATGAAACCACCTTTTGAGAAATCCTTACATTTCTCATCACTTGCAAAATCTTCCATCTGGGTTGGTTACCCCTTACAATAAAATTGTTTTGAAAAATCTCTGCATTTTTCACCTCTTTGAAAAATCTTTGTATTTTTCACCACTTTGAAAAATCTTTGCATTTCTCACCTATTTGAGAAATCTTCGCATTTCTCACCTCTTTGAAAAATCTTTGTATTTTTCACCACTTTGAAACATCTTCGTGTTTTTCACCTAGATAGGTCACCCATTACAATGAAACCATCTTAAAAAAACTTTTCTTTGCTAGGTAGGTCACCCATGACAATTCGACCATTTTAAAATCTTTGGATTTTCAAAAAAAAAAAGACCTTCTAGTTTTTACTTTAAGTGTGCTTTCTAGCCATCAAAAGGACTCATTATTTCTCAATATGATGAGTCAACCATTTCCTATCCTTCTTTTGCATCTTTACAATGCTTCCTATCTAAAGTCTCTAACGAGAATTTCTATCGCAAGCCTTGTTGCCAACTGTCGTAACCCAATTCTGGGTTATTCCTCAAAATTCACTTTTTTTTTCAAATAAAGATAATAAAAATAATAAAAATAAAATAAAAACTGGCAATGTGGAGAAAGCTGATCTAGAAAGAAACAAAAATAGGCAAAAATCAAGCTACAATTTTTGAGGAGATTCAAGACCTATTAACGCCCCATTATGCCCAAAATTGGAAAACAAAAAAGGACAAATTCAAGGTCAAATTAAATGATTATTGGACAAATTTGCATAAAAATTAAGTCCAATAACATAATTAAATTTTTAATAGGCCAATTTGATTTAATCATGGGCCAAATTAAATTTTAATTATGTTTAAGAATTAATTTAGGTCCAAATAAAGGATTTAATTAACTGCAAGGACTTAATTAGACTTTAAATGGGTCAAATTAATTTTATTTGGGGCTTAATTGGTGAAAAAATTAAGTTTGGGAGTCTAATTTGGGCTTAATTAAGAAGATTGGAATTTTAAAAAATCAAATTTAATTTTTACCAAATTAATTAAGTGAAATCAAGGGTTAAATTGAAGAAATTGAAAGTTTAATGGTCAATTAGGGGTGAAATTGCATAAATCTGAGACCAAGGACTATAAGCTGAAGTTGAAGTTACGCCCAAAACAGCGTCGTTTTATGAGTTAAAAAAAACGGGTTATTGTTCATCGTCTTCCCTGAAAAGCTGTCCGAGTAGCAGCTTTCTAGACGCATTTTCTGTCTCATTTGGCCACCAAATCCAACAAAACGTGCACCAACATGTCCACCTACAACCCCTCTAGTCTCGTGAATTGTTCGGTTGGGTTTTTAAGATTCAAAACATCTTTGTCGATCGGCCTAAAGTGGCCACCTCGGGCAGCCTGCAGCCTTGGATTTGTCAAATTTGACAGTTCGAGGTACACACTTTGAGCCAACGACCTGAATTCCTCGAGTCGAATCAAAGGCTGAGAATTTTCCCCATTGAAGATGAGATTACCCTCTTTCCATCCCTATAAATAGGAGCAAATTTCATGCTCAGAGGGAGAAGAAAATCGAACCCAAGTTGGCCAAAAATTAGCCTTTTCTGGCCCGGTTTTCCTACAACCAACCCTCTCTTTCCATTTCCTCTTCGATTGGCCTCCACCACTGTAGCAACTAGTGCACACCGCCAGCCTCACCGCCTCTATCACACCACGCATCACCAGCCAGGCCGCCGACTCTCTCCACGCCAAGTAATTCTCTCCTCCCTGCTCCACCTTTTTTCTTCTTCTTTGTTCCTCATAGCCACTGCATACAGAATTCATTTCTACATGCACTGGCTAATTAATTAGCCATTTTCTTGGGTCGAGCCAGTTCTGGCCTAACACAAGAGGTTGGGCCAAGCCCAGCCCAAACCCAAAAGTCTTGGGCCAAAATTGGCCAAACCCATTTGAGCCGATTTTGGCCCACTTTTCTTGGGCTAAGCCCGGCCCAGCCCACATGTTTTAATATTTAATTATATACCTTATATTATATTATATTGTATTATATTATATATATATATATAAATTTAAAAAATTAAAAATCATTTCAAAGAATTTTTGTGATTTTCTCAAGTATTTTTCTACCAAGTTTGTTTAATATTGGGTTGTATACTTACATTGTAAGATACAAGTCCAGTATTAAAATGTCTGATTTTCTTTGAAATATTCAAAAACAAAAAAAAAGAAAAAAAATATTTATTTGCATACGACCAATTCCTAAATAATTTTCCATGTTTTTTTCAAAAATAAAAAAAATTACATCTTTCTCACAATTTAAAAATCCAAAAAATGGATATCATAACTAGTTTATAATTATCCATTAAGGTTTGGCCAAAATATCAAAAACCTTTTTTTCCCTTTTTAACCCCTTTTTTTAGGATTCAGATGTAGACTTTAATATTTGTGGGGTGTAAAATTACGCGATAAAGTACACCCTCGGGTATTAAAGATACAAGGTGTAAATAAAGGCAATTTTAAAATTCAGACTTTAGAATGGTTAGGATTTAACCCAAAGAGGTAGAGACTCCTTCACGAAAGGAGATCTGCCTTGAACCTTGGAAAAGACCAATGAATAGAAACTCGACCTAGAAAAACAATCAAACAAATAATGCAGCTTACCTAAGGTACGGTACACTGGGAGTGATGCGTCTTCCCCTTGTACAACCAGTCTCTTACTCAGACTATCGCAGACCATAGGTTTCTAGTGACCATAATACTAGGTGGCGACTCCAAAGAACCAAGCAAAATACAAATAATAATAACAAAAAAAAAAATCATTAGCCGATGTCGCGTGGATTTTCCGAACTAAGTGATTATATCACTAAGAATTAGGAGACTAACAACTGCTATTGGCAACAAGCCAATCATGTATTGTTGAAAATCAAATAATAACTAAGTGACCTATTCTTAATCAAGCAAGCAAGCTTTGTTGACATGAACAACAACTTAGACCAAAGTCTTTAGTAACAGAACCTTCTCCCTGCGTGGCTCCTACCCATGGAAAATGCATCTACGATGACAACTCTTAGTCCAAATATTTCGGGTTCTTAACAGGCACTCTTAAAGATCTTTTTGGTTTATCACAATTAACCCTGAATTTGTTGATATTTTGCCAGTAAAAAAAGGTTTATCTTAAGGACTCTAAGATGGCCATTAAGCAGTACAATGAGGTCATGTAGCATCGTTTGTTAAACATCTTATCCACAACTCTAGGGAAACCATGTATTAGAGTTGGAAATTCATAGTCGAAATTTGTTGCCGCAATCCGTCCCATGGCTTGTTAAGCATGTCAAACATGCTCAAAACTACCTCCAATGAGCTTTTGCTTCTAGAAAGAGTTCATGATTCATTTTCACCTAATAAATAAAGATAAAAATTAATGAAATATCATAAATAGTAATTGAGATGGTCCCTAAGCGGTGATGAGGCACGCTAATCGATTTCGTGGACTAAATAAGATTGTAGAGGGCCAAAACAACGAAATTTAGTGTGTTGGTACAGGGCTAAGACTGAGCATGCATGACAGAAATGGATTTGTGCAGTATGTAATCTATAATACTCTCACCTGGGAATGTACTCAGGTTGAGATACGCAAAGCACGTGAACATGTTTATTCTTGTGAGATTTCCTTTATGGTGTATTTTCTTGCTTCCTTCCAAGATAAATTCTCAAGGAAATTAAGTAATACATAATGAGCACCATGAGAATATGCATAACCCTCTTGCAGGCTGAAATACAATATGAGACGTAGCAAAGCCGAAGCTGATTCCAGATACTGCATTATTGGGTCAACTGTTCATGTTTCCTAGCTGCTATAGCTAGATTTAGAGTAAAGAGTTATTCGAAACTGATGTCTGCTTTCAGAAGCAAAACCTTGCTATTTAAGATTCGCATTGTTGCTATATTTGGCATCTCTTACTAAAAATGGCAATACAGCATTGTATGTCAAACTCAACTGGGCATTTGAAATCAAATAAAATATGTCTAGTTGATTCTATTAAATTGCTTGACATCTTAACTTATCCAGAATGCAATTATCTCAAGTTAATTAAAACAATATCCTAAAAGAAATAACACCCAATTCTAATCTTCCAGTTGGCTATATCCACCAAGATGCAAACTCAACTGTTTAGTTGTTTTAAGATCTGTCAAGATTATGTTTAGTTAATCTTTTATTTTAAGTAATTAATTTTAAAAAAATAGTACATATCTGTTTATTGTTTTTAACTTTCTTTATTTTTTTTATTTTTTTTTCTTCACTTAAATACTTTTAATTGATATCTGAAAGCTAAAGCAAGTTTTTCTCACATTACTTTTTCTATCTTTGATGAAGAGAATTATCAACTTTGAAAAATGAAAATAAAGACTTATTTAGAAGCTTTAGATCTTTAGAAAGCTATTAAAGATGATTATGATGTCCCTCTATTACCAAATAATCCAATGATGACCCATATCAAGAGTCAAAAAAAAAGAAAAATGAAGAAATCAAAAACAAAAAAGTATGTTTGTTTGTTGATGTTTCAACAACCATTTTCACAAGAATAATATGTGTGTTTGTTGTTGTTTTAACAACCATTTTAACAAGAATCATGTCTTTTAAATCACATAAAAAAAAGTCTTAGATTATTTGAAAAAAAAAATATGTAGGAGATGAAAGAATTTATGGAATGAAAGAATTAAGACCATAAAGGAATACTCGGATAGGTTGTGTTGTATTATAAACAAAGTCAGGTTACTAAGAACTATGTTCACAGACTCTAGAATTATAGAAACACTTATGGTTACAGTTCAAAAAAAAACTGAAGCTTTAGTTACTACATTGGAGAATACAAAAGATCTGTTAAAAATTATATTAACAGAAATTTTGAATAAAAAATGAAGACTTATGAGGTAGGATCGTTTTGTAGAAGGAGCTTTACAAGCAAGTATCAAGATTTTAAAAAGGATAAGAAGAAGTTTTTCAAGAAAAAACAAGCTTCAAGCAATAGTAAGTTTATTGAGAATCAATTTCAAAATAAGGGAAAAAAATTTTAAATAAATTTTTCACTATATCAACACTGCAACAAGATAGGCCATCCATAATTCAAGTGTTGGAAGAGACCTAATGCAAAGTGTAGCAAATGCAATTAACTTGAACATGAAGCAGTTATTTGCATAACTAAATCTCAAAAACAAGACTGTTAGTCAAGATGATGAAAATCAAATGTTCATAGCTATGTGTTTTTCAATTCAAAACTCATTAGATAATTGACTCATTAACATTAGTTGCACAAACCACATGACTTTTGACAAAAATCTTTTCAGAAAATTGCAATCTATAGAAGTTGCAAGGGTTCAAATTGAAAATGGTGTTTATATAGTAGCTAAGGGAAAAGGAAACATTTTCATCACAATAAATTCTAGTACAGAAAAAAATTTAGATGTTCTCTATGTACCTGATATAGATCAAAATTTGTTAAGCATTGGGCAACTAATAGAAAAAGGCATGAAGGTGATTTTTGAAGATCAATTATGTTATTTTTTTATGTTGCTAAACAAAAAAAAATACTGCAAGCAAAGATAAGAGGTAAAAGTTTCTCATTTTTACTATTTCAGGAGGAGCACACAGTTTTTTCAACAAAGCTAGAAGACACAGAAGTATGACATAAAAGGTTGGGACACTGTCATCAACAATGCATGCTCAATATGAAGAAGAATGATGTTGTAAAAATCTCTATTTTCTGATCAATTGCCACATCTTAAAGTCTATTAGTTTGATAAATAAAGTAGGAAACCATTTCCAAAATCAACTTGGAAATCTATATAAAAACTTCGATTAATTCACACTAATATGGCTGGCCCTCTAAAAACACCTTCATTGAAAGGTAGTCGATGTCACATTTTTTTTATTGATGATTTCACTACAATGTGTTGGGTTTTTTTTATGAAATACAAGTCGGAAGTAGTTGAGATCTTTTGGAAATTCAAGAAGATTGTGAAGAATCAAAGTAGATGTAGAATTCAAGCCATTAGATCTAACAATGGTAAATAATACACTTCTTTAGAGTTCAATCAATACTGTGAAGATGCTGACATTGAATATCAACTCAAAACTCCTTATAATCTAGAATAAGCTGGAGTCAATGAAAGGAGAAATAGATACATAATAGACATGGTCAAATACATATTATATAAGAAGGATTTACCTAAGATTTTTTAGATAGAAGCAACTAACATAATTTTTTTTCTTCAAAATCAACTTCCAACAAAATTTTTGAAGCTAAAGATGTTGTTTAAAGCATATGATTACAAACTTTCATTAAGCTTTCTTAAAAATTTTGGCATCATATATTATATTCATGTTCCATGGATAAGAGAGATAAGCTTGAAAATAAAGCTATACTAGGTATTTTTATAGGTTATAGTTTTGTTTCTAAAACCTACAAAGTATATCATCCTCCAACTCAGAAGATGACCATTACAAGATATGTTCATTTTCATAAAGAGGAATAATAGGATTGGAAAGACTCACAAAGCAATGCGTTGATTGGAGTTCAAGATAAATCTCAATGGAATGATGAATCAATTGATGGAATACCCATAAGAGGCATAAGATCTCTTATAAATATTTATCAATGGAGCAATGTAGCAGTTTATAAACCAGAAGGATATGAAGAAGCTCACTGGGACTCTACATGGTAGAAAGCAATGGAGGAGGAGATATTAATGATTTAAAAAAACTACACTTATTGGTTGATAAACCATCAGATAAAAACATCATTGGCATCAAGTGGGTGTTCAGGATTAAATTTAATATAGATAGATCCATCAATAAACATTAAGTCAAGCTGATTGTTAAAAGGTATGCTTAGATATTTGATGTTGATTTTTCAGATACTCCTATAACAAGAATGGACACCATCATGCTATTGATGCACACAAGAATTGGAAGGTATTCCAATTAGATGTCAAGTTAGCTTTCTTGAATGGTATTCTACATAAAAAGATTTATGTTGAACAACCAGCTGTGTTTATAATTCAAGGAAAAGAAGAAAAGCTCTACTTGCTAGAGCCTGTTATAGCAAAATTGATGATTATTTGATGAGCTTTGGCTTTCAAAAAAGCTTGTTTAAAGCATCTCTTTATATAAAGAAAACTAACAATGATATTCTTATAATTTCACTCTATGTTAATGATCTTCTAGTGATAGGAAGCCATGCACAACAAGTTGAAGAATTCAAACAAAAGATACAAGCTTTTGAAATGACTAATCTGAGTCTTACTATATTTTTTCTTAGAATGGAAATCAAGCAAGGCAGGAATGAGATATTTATCTTCTAGAAGAAGTATACAAAAGAAATTTCACATGGAGAATTGCAAACCAACAGCCACTCCAATGAATCAAAAAGACAAATTTAGCAAAGAAAATGGAAACAACAAAGTTGATGAAGAGAAGTTTAGAGCTTTAATTAGTTGTTTGATGTACCTAACAGCAACCAGACTTGATATATTTTATGCAACAAGTCTTTTATCTCATTTCATGCGTTGTCCAAGTGAAATACATTTGAGAGCAGTCAAACGAATTCTAAAATATATCAAAGGAACAATTAGTTTTGGTGTTCAATTTCAAAGCAGTCAGAAGTTAAGATTCCATGGCTTTTATGACAGTGATAAGGGATGGATTTATTGATGACATGAAAAATACTTTTATGTTCTGTTTCAACCTAGGATCAAGAATGTTTTCATGATCATCCAAGAAGCAAGATATTATGGCATAATCCACTGCAGAAACAGAGTTTATTACAGCAGCAACAACAATGAATCAAACATTGTGGCTTCAAAAGATTATATGTGATTTGCACATAAAAGAAAAAGAAATAATAAAGATCTTAGTGAACAATTAAGCAGCTATAGTAATTTCTCGCAATCTAGTGTTTCATAAAAAAACCAAATACTTTAATATCAAACTCTATATTTTACAAGAAGTAGAGAGAAATAGTAATGTTAAGTTGATCTATTATAAGTTTAAAGATCAACTAGTAAACATGTTTACTAAACCTCTCTTCCAGTAAGTAGGTTTGAGTTTTTAAGATAAAATATTGAAATTTGCATCTTCTAAAGTAAAAAAGTGTTGAAGATCAATAGTTGTCAAGATTTGTTTAGTTAATCTTTTATTTAACCAATTAATTCATTTCAGATCAAATAAAACAGTACACATTTGTTTGCTGTCTTTGACTTTCTTCTTATTTTTTTTCTTCACTTACATACTTTCAATATCCACCAAGATGCAAACTCAACTGGCCTTTTAGTTTCGAAGTATTTTTCAAAGTGAGTTTTCCAGGATTGAGGGTAGTGCATAGCAAGTTAAACCTAAAATTCTGGGACAGCATCATTCTTCCTCAGAACGTTCTCCTCCTTTTGAACCAGTAATGCAATATTAGGAGGCAAATGCTATATTCTGTATTTGCAAGTATAGTATTCAGGATGGCTTTTGGGAAGAGTTTTCAAGGAACTGATTTTGATAATGAAAGATGCCGAAAAGCGATTCATGAAGCTGAGACCATAATAGGATGCTTCTCTGCAGAAGAATGCTTTCCCTATCTAGGTTGGATTGTTGACAGGATTACAAGTTATAACGCAGGACGCAAGGATTGAACGAGTTTTCCTTGAGCTGGATACTCTTTTTCAGCAGGTGATTGATGATCATCTTAAAGCTGAGGGGAAAGAACGGAAGGAAGACATTATCAACGTGCTGCTGAAAATGGAGAGGGATCAAACAGAATCTAGTGCACCACAGCTCACAAAAGATAATATTAAGGCAGTCATCCTTTTAAGCTACGAGCCCTTTCCCTCTATAGCCACTGAGAATGAGCAAATGAAAGATTATTATCAGTTTTTTGTCTATCCTATATGAAAGGTAATTTTTTATTATTATTCGAATGAAAATAAGAAACATGGAAGCAGAGATATAATGGAACGCTGCAAAGATTTAAAAAAAAAAAACATTTGGAAATGCCATGGAAGGTTCGGTAACCAACATGAGAGGTATCCTAGTAGGCATGGAGCAGCATCCAGATTGACCACTTTCATACAGTTGTTCTCTCAGCATAATTACAGATGCTTTTGCCCTTGTATAATTTTTATTTTTTTAAGTTTTCCATGATAGCCATGATACTTTTGTTTCTTACATAATCGGATTTTCAAGATCACTTGACCTCTCTCTGTCGAGCAGCACGGCATTTCGAGTGGAAAAAAGCCTAGTTGTTGTTTCCTAAAGTTGTTACAGTAGAGAAGAAACACATTCAGTGCTTATCTACACATGATTTTATAGGACTCTGAAACTAAGATCCTGATATCTAACTTGAATGTCTGTTATATGACTAAAAGAAATAAAGAAGTCTTATCTAACTTATCTGTGATGCTTGAGTTTCAGAATATATTCTTAGGCGGAGTTGACACCGGTGCCATCACTGTCATCTGGGCAACGGCAGAGATTGCTAGAAATCCAATAATAATGAAGGAGGCACAAGAAGTAATTAGGAGCTCCGTTGGACAGAGAGGAAGAGCAACTGAGGAGAGTACAGATGAGCTTCAATATCTCAAGATGGTCGTAAAAGAAACTCGGAGATTGCACCCTCCTGCCCCCCTACTTCTCCCAAGAGAAACCATGTCTCGCTGTCAAATCAATGGTTATGACATTTACCTCAAAACACTGATACAAGTTAATGCTTGGGCAATTGGAAGAGATCCTGAGTACTGGAGAGATTTGGAAGAGTTTTCCCTGAAAGATTTGCTGACAGCCCCATTGACTATAAAGGACAACGTTTTGAGTTTGTGAATTGGATCTGGTCAAAGAGTTTGTCCTGGGATACTCGTGGGAGTAACAATGGTGGAGCTTGCACTCGCTAATCTATTATACTGTTTTGATTGGAAATTACCCAACGCAGTAGACATCAACATGGAGGAGGCAGCTGGCCTTACCATCTCTAAGAAGATGCCTCTTTTCCTATGCCTATCAACTATCCTCAGCGGGCACAACCAGATAAAATGAGATGTGTGATTTACATGCGGTGGAGGATGTGCTGTTGGATGTACACGTACCAAATGAATTATAGAACCTATCTTCTTCAGCCCAAGAAAATAAAAAAATAAAAAAAATTCAGTCTCAAAAAGCTTCAAGTGCGTGCGTGAGTGGAACATATTGTCTTGCACTTTTGTCAACAGGAGTTGAACATTCCTTGCTTTGTCCAGCTGCCTTCTTCTAAACTCTGCCACCAGTGTTGAGAACGGATCTTGAGAGTTACCAACAAATCATGGTCAGATATAAATTCGATTACACTCTGCGATCCTGAAGATTGATGTATCCTCCGTGTCCAATGAGATCGATGCCCATCAAAACCTGAAAGAAGAGCTTTAGAACTACCAAAGAACCATAAAAGATGCACACAGGTTACGGAGAAAACAACGGGCAACTTGGAGATCTTTCTTTTGACTCCATATAAAGGGATCGTGGAAGACTAGGCATAAGACCTTAAAAGTTGAATCATAATGATGAGAAGAGGAAAACGGAGATTAAATGGAAGAAATTTGACAAGAAGCTGCTCCATCTTGACTGTAAAGTACATCATCTTGGGCAATGTTCAGAAGGAGGTCATCAGAGTCGCATACAGCAGAGAGTCAATCATGCATATGCTTGTGTAAATCTTCTTCATTATATGGGGGAAAAAAATGCTAATCTTGAAGAATGAAGATGTATTGACTATCATTTCTATAATTTTGAGAGTTCGTGATACATACACAAAAAAGGAAAAATGAAACGAGACGATCATAGGAGGGGTTCGGAAAGCTCCATTTCATTTGAACTCTGTTGCTGTGTCTCGGTATTGCGGTAGCCTACAAAGTCCAGCCCAAGCCACTGCCAAGGCCAACATACATATCTAGGCCCATTTCGACCCCTCAAATCTTCTCGAGTTTCAAGCTCTTCCAGCTGATGGCTGAGCTCCTCTATCCTATCCCTCAGCCTAGACGCCCTCATGTCAGCCAAACTCAATGACTTCTCAGCAGCCTCTCTTGCTGCCATGGCAGCAGCTGCTGTTTCTTCTTTGAATTTTAACTTCTTCTCTGATTCTAATATGGCTTGCCTTGCCTCTTCAAGTTCTTGTTTAACTGCCGACAGCTGCAAATACATAATGATTAAGCACAAGATCCAACCAGTACTTCTTCGGAAAGTATTTTGAGTATCAAGATACATCGGATTTTTTTATCTTTGCTTTAAACAGTTCATCAAGCTGTCTTGCACCATATTGAATGTAAACATATTAACCCAATTCCATAATTTCAATGTTCAAAAAAAAAAAAAAGAACAATCATGCCTCCCATGTTTCAATCTATGAGTGGCATCAGAAAAGAAGTGGATTTGGAATTAACGAGGGCTTTTCAACTATAGCTCTCAAGATAGCTCATTAGTCTAAAGTCTCTTCTATTCAACAAATGAAACCTTCTCTAGCCAACAATATGATAGAGCCATTATTTCTCACCTACTTTCCTAGAGAATTGCAGTGTCTAACAAAACCTGCTTAATTCTGGTTTTGTAACATATCATTTCTCTATTGCCTTTTGCTCTAACCAGCTTCTAGTTTCATTCTCATTATTTTATTTTGCTCAAGCTAAACCGCTCTTGCCAATCAAAGAATCATTCATTATCACAAAAGTTACTTGCAAAAGCACCTTCTATTATTATTTGGAAATTCAATGACAAGTAATTCGGTTAAATTCCGATGTAAAGGAAGTGGGTTTCACAAGCTCACACAATCAACCATCAAATATCAGGTAAAATGTCCAAGCATAAATTTTATGACCAATCTGTTCAACATACCTGAGCCACAAACTCCTGTTCAACTGCTCTACCCGCAGCAGCCTCTTGCTCAGCTGCTACTTTCCACCTTGTAATTTCTTCTTCTGCAGCAGCAATGTCCGTCATGAGTCCTTCAACCTACAATGCCAGAGAGGTGAACTTGGTAATAAGAACACCAAAACGCAAAAGATTATTTGTCCTTCTGAAATGTTCCATGGACAGTGCAGTTAACTGCCTGACGTTGAACTGATCTCAGCAAAACATTAACAGCTTACGCTTTCATTTGCCACTCTCTCCTTCTCTTCAAGCTCCTCTATCCTGCACAGTCTGTGACTTAGTTCCTTGGCTTGCATCTCTATATGCTCTTTAAGTAAACTTGACTCTGCCCTTAATACAGGTAACCACAAAACATAACAGCCCATTCAGTACAAAAAGAGCACATGTTCACGGTCCACATGCAGCCTTACGATTACAGGAATCATTCTAAATACCTTAGTTCCTCCACAGAATGCTGCAGCTCAATGATCTCAAGCTGAGATGCCTTAACGATGTTCTCCAAAGCACCGGCCTGTGAGCAACATACGAGTGCAACAGCAAATTAGGATTTCAAACATACAAACATAAAAAACAGGATTGAACAAATCAACTCTAAAAGGCACTTACTAGAGTGTATATTTCATCACTCTCTGTTTCCAGTGAGCCGCCTTTATCACTAGATACCTCACCATCACCAAGGACTTTACTGAATTTGAAATCAATCCCAGCCTCTCTTAAACCATTTTCAGCAACTTGAAACAACTCATTTGTTTTGGAGGATGGATCTAATTTCATCCTCTTCGACAAGGCACTCCTAAGTAAAGTACCAATGTGTTCTTTCTCCTTCATTAATCGACCCACTGTTTCATTCAAATTCTTCACTTCATGATTCTTCTCCTCTACTAAATCCCTTGTTTTTTCAGCAACAATTCTACTCAAATCATAAATTGATTCCATCCCCGCTAAAGAAGCACGGATATTCTCCTCCACATCCGTTTGTTGGGGAAGAAACAGCGACTCTGACACCTCGGAATTCAAATGACTAGTGTTAACTATCTCAATAGCATCATAAAGCTGGTCATGGATTTTCGCCACCAAATTCAACTGATCAAACAACAAAGGTCTATGCGATTCCATCTTCGACTCCAAATTCCTCAACTTGTCATCATACTCACCAACTAAGTCCCTCATCTCCGAAGCCTCCTTCTCTACCAAATGCATCTTCTCCAACATCTCTCTCTCAATCTCCGACACTTTCCCCTCTTTCTCCACCACACTCTTCTCTAAACCCTCAATCAGAGTCGTTTTCTTGGCGACTTCATCTCTCAATCCACTGATTGCAGCTTCAAGCTGAGAAACCTCAATGGCAATCTCGTAATTCCTCTGCTCTATCTGCTCTCTCGCATCATTTCTAGATTTTGCAGTGACATCAATCTGCCTAACAAGCTCCTCAACAATCTCATTTGTCCTCTTAATAACTCCATAGGCAACCGCCGGTAATCCACTGTATTTCTGCGACCTAGGCAATCCTTCCGCCGCGAAATTCTTGAAATTACTAAGCTTCCCCGATATCTTCTCAATTCCACTCACTAACATATGCCTCGATTTCTCAGTCTCCGATTGCAAATCATCGAATTTCTTCTGCGTCTCCTCTTTCGACCTGTTCACTTGAATCAATTCATTCGATAATTTCTCGTTAGCTTTCAACGCCTCTTCTTTCTCTCTCATCGCTTCGTCTCTCTGCCTCGAGCACTCGTCTCGCTTTTTGATTGCTTCGTGCGCAAGAGCTTTTAATCGATTGAATGACACTTGAATTTCGGATTTCGAAGTCTCGGCTGCCTCCCGTGCCGCTCGCTCTCGATCGAGGAGCTCGCGGAATTTCTCGACGGAAGTATCTTCTTGACTCGGACTTTTCATTACGATCGGCACCGGTTCATCCCCTTCCACATCGCTCAACACCGCATCAGCGTCATCGTCAACGGTGTTCGCCATTTCAGAATAATTCAAATCAGAATTCCCAAACCCTACTATTTTTAATAATTATATATAATTTAGGTTTTCTTTTTTAAGCCCTAAGCAAAGAGTGATGGAGCAAGCAAGGATTACTTGCAATAAACGGATAACAGAAGAGAAGGAGGAGATGGAATTTGTGACGGATTAGGAAACAGAGGGATTTAGGAAGCAAAATTGACGGAAGGAGATGGTATCGTACCTGACGTGGAAGGCGGGGAGAAAGAGAACGTGAACAACACAACACAACAGCGAAGCTGCTTTGTTTCGTACCAACCGGTCTCCTGTCTTTTTTTTTATTTTTTTTTCAAAAACAAATTCACAACACGAACAGAGAACTTCAAAATTAGTCCTTGATTATTTGGGATGGTAACGATTAGCCCCTCAATAGTTATAATTTCTAATTAGGTCCAGATTATTAAATAGCATATGTTATCTTTTCTTTGTTGATGTTATTTATACTGTATAAACATGTCTTTATGCATAATATACGGTATATATTCGTTGGTTGTTTTTTTATTCATTTATTTTAAAACACATATAACTAATCCAAACCATTAATAAAAAACAGCATCGTATCAACTGCATCGTATAATTAGATTATAATTATGTGACGGGTCCATAGATAAAGACTTAGGAGGCCTAAAGAATATATTTATTTGAATTGGTAGCAAGAAAATACAAATACTCTAAAAACATCCCCCATATCCATATCAAGCTCATGCTGGACACGATATGCATTGGATAAGTATTAGATACATAGGGATAAAGCAAAGAAATAATAAGAAATCAATTTCATTTCGAATGGGTGGAACAATTAATATAAACTAAATATTTATTCATTTCTAATATATATTTTTTATAAAAAATCAAATCAAATAAGAGTTGAATTAATATATTTTAATTAATTTAATGGATCTAAATATAATTTAAATAACCTATTAAAATATAATTTGATTAAAAAATTATAAAATAATATTTTTCTTAATATTAAGATGATAATATATTTAATTAACTTGAATGAAATTAAATTAACTTGTTAAATCTATAATTTATTTTATAAAATTATGATAACTTTATATAAATTAAATTAAATTAAATTATAAAATTTAATTTTTAATCAAAATAATAATAAAATATAAGATTAAAAAAATAATTTTAAAAAAATCGATCCAGATTCAATTAACTTGTCAAAATCATAATTAAAATTATAAGGCTAAAATAACTTTATAAAAAATAAATTATAAAAAACTATTTTTAATTAGTTTAATATTAAATAATAAAATTTTTAAAAAAAACTTGAAATAATTAAGTTAACTAGTTAAATATATGACATGGGTATAATATTAAAATAAACATTAGAAAATAATTTAAAATAAATTATAAAATTTAATATTTAATAAATTTAATGTTTAAAAATAAATTAAAAAAACCTAAAAAAAAAAAACCTGAAGGTAAAGACTCCTCCTCTTTTAGTTTTTGGTAGAGATTATAAAAAATAAAAAAATAAATTAAAAAAACCTATATCATGATGTAATTATATCTTGTATCTATGTCCATGACGTAATATAGATTGGTAGAGATTAACACTTAACCATGTCAAGCGATTTTTTTTTTCTTGTGATTAAATCAAATAGTTTTTTAGAAAGAAAATAAAAACCATATTTATCGTAGATGTTGAAAAAATACCTTTATGGGAAAAAACTGGAATATAGTTTACATTTTCAGGGAAGAAACTGTGAAATTTTAAAAACAAATAATCAAATTGATTGTATATTTAGGGTGCGGGAGTCAAGCGTTTTTTACCAACTCCCCGGTTCCACGATGCTCGTAAGTAGCCGTTATATTTACTTTCCATTTATTATTTCTTGATAAGAAATCTAGAAATTATTTATTATGTATCTATTATTTAATTATTATTTAATATATATATATATATAAGATGATAAGATTATAATATATGTATATATCATATTATGTTAAAAAATAAGTAAACACTTTACAAATATATCTATATAATATAAATTTAATTAAATTTAATAATATTTGTATTATATTCATTATATATTAATAAATGTAATTAAAAAAATACTCATTTAAGTCAAGATAAAATAATTAAAATAAAAAAAAATAAAATCCATCAAATTCAGATTAAATTGGCATCCTAAGTCTATATCATTAGCTTAGCTAGTGTTTTTTTCTTCTTCTTCTTTTTCTGTACAATTAGTTAGTGTTGATTGTATATCTACTTGGTTTAAAAAAAAATGTCATTCACCCTATAGCTATACTATTTATTACTATTAAGAGAAGTGATTGAGATAATTTAAAGTTTTTTACAAAAAAAAAATAATTCTTACAATGGTTTTAATTTGAAAAATAGCATACTAATATCACTTAAATTAAAGTTTATTGAAAAATAATAATATTATGAATGCATGTAAATTCAATATTAGTAATAGAAATGTCATGATTTTTTTTTAAATCCTAATAAACATTCTCCATCATTTAAATACAAAAGGTAATAGAAAAACTCAAAATATTACCCCTAAAATTACTTGAAAATTAGTTTTTAAACCACCGTCACTGAAAAATTAACAATAAATGGTCAAGTGTTAAAGAATTCACTACGGAGTTCAAACGCACTCATACATGCAACAGCAATGTTCTACCCAGCCACCCTCTTCTAATTTCAAATAATAATAATAATAAGTTTTTTTAACGATTTCTTTCTTCGACAGATGATTTTGTTTCTATAAAATTGATTGTCGTAAATTCGTAACTAAGTTAGGAAATAAGGATAGATTTTGAAATTTTTTAATGTCTGGAGCTTAACCCATTTTAAGAAATCAAAGTTACCAAACCTAATTTATTTTAAGAAACTTTTACAGTTTAGATTTGTTGTAATAATTATTTTTTAAAATATTTTTAATTCAAAATATATTAAAATCATTTATTTTTATTGTTTAAAATTTATTATTTACATCAAAACATCAAAAGTTCAATTTCATAAAAAAATATCAATTTGAAATGAAAAATTAATTTTTTTTAAATTAAAAAATAAATATATTTAAATTAACCAGGATAAGTTAAAATAATATTTTTTTTTAACTTAAATAAATTATAAGTTAAGCCAATCACTCCTAGTTGAATTTTCTAAGAACTCAACCTGGTACTGTATCGAGGCCAGGCTGGTATCGTAACTATGCAAGAAATAGTTGTAGACCAAAGCGTGGGGGGTGCGTGTTCTCGTGCCATGGCATGGAAATGTGGTCAAGTTGTGCATGCTCGAGGATTGCGTGTTTGAGACTTCGAGATGCATCATGTATAATAAGCCAAGACAAAATGCTATCTCTTGCCTCTTTCCTCAACTCTTGGAAAATTTGAAAAATTCTACAATCCTATCATTTGCAGTGATGATAATTATTTATAAAGTGTTTTTTATTTAAAAATATTATAAAATAATATTTTAAAATTTATTTTTAATGTTGTTGTATTAAAATGATTTAAAAAATTTAATATGAAACAAAAAATTAAAAAAAAAACTATAATTTTTATTTTAAAATATAAAACTAAACGGGCTGTAATTCAGTCCTCCGAGTGTCATGAACATTTTTTTCATTTCCTTATTATACTAGTTATTTTACGAGATTTGTTTAATGGATCGAGTAATTAAACAAATAGAATCTTCAAACAGGAATTTTGTTTTTTATATAAATTAATTAACATTACTCTTGCTTTTATCCCAGGAAAGTTTGGTGTTGGTTTCACCCTACAATCTATTTTTACGATTTGGAAAAAAACAAATCCCCGAAATTATGCTTTTCAAAATATATTATAATAACAAAATATTCTAAAACCCCATTTTTCTTTGCAAATAATTTATCACATAAACGCATTTTTCATATGCCAGCACTTGTTTCTCTATTAGCCGACAATTATCTATGAATAATTTAATACAGGGAATGAGTATTTTGACTATTTTCGCACTTTGAAGGAAGATTAATAATGGTGGGGCAAAAAAATAAATAAAAAAGGTGCAAATAAAGCCTTTCATAGAATCACTAAAGTGCTTCTAAAAGTTTGATATGCAGCATCATTAATGGTAGAAATTAAGTTATGGCTGCCGTCTATCTTCTTCTTTTTTCCTGTGTCCACGGGTAGAACTTTCTTTTTCTTTTTTTATCTTTTTCCATGGCCTCCGTCGGCCCTTTGATATTTGATTTTGTACATTAAAAAGAGAGAGTGAAAGAAAGAAATTGAGCTCAACAAATGAGTTAGAAATTCCCCTGAATTTATTTCAACTTCTGTTTTTATAATTAAGCCAGACTCACAAAAATGTTTTGATGAACTGTTGATATTCTAAAGAATAATAAAAAAAAAAGCTGAAGAGGACATTTATCTTTTTCTTTATTGATCCAAGGGCCGTTTCGAATTGCATTTCAAAATCTTCAAAACTCTTAGCTACTACTGGTGAATGCGTCCTACCTCGTTCTCGAAAAATAGGTTGATTTATCCTCTACTGTCATTTCCCCAGTTTCTCCCCTAAGCAAACGTAGGGATGTGACAGGAGTTGCGAGACTGTCCATCTCTTACTCGGTTCCTTCTCCAAGCAACACTTGATGAAGCTCCTGAATTCCTCTGATGCTTCTTTTGGGAAGCTAGGGGATTCTCCAAAACATATCACCAATACAAGCTCCATCCAATTAGCGGGTTTCTTCCCAGCTGGGAAAAATGGAAAATGGCCCACATGCAGCTCCAATAAAGTGACTCCCAGGCTCCAAACGTCACCTGCATACACGCAGCCCGAGCCAAATGTGTGCGAGTCCAGCCTTTCAGGACTCATATAAGCATGTGTGCCCTCACACATATTGTGATGATTGGTGGCAGCCCTACTAACAACACCATGGACAATCTTGCTGACTCCAAAATCAGCAATTTTCACTTTCAAGTCCTTACTAACTAGAAGATTCGAAGGCTTTATATCTAAGTGGACAATATTGTGTTCATGGAGGTACTTGAGGCCATTGAGTACTTGGTAGGCAATGTGGGCAAGTGAAGCTTCGGAGAAGGGACCATTAGCTCTAAAAATCCCATCAAGTGTTCCTGCATCCATGCACTCCATGAGTATAGCTTTTTCACCAGCCCGAGGCTCGAAAACCCCGTGGCATTTGACGACGAAAGGAGAGTCTATGCAATTTAAGATTTCTGCCTCGTGGGATACATAACCTTCATTTGTAGCCTGCTTGATGATTTTGAGTGCATAGGTGGCTGATGTTTGCCGGTGGCGTACCTTGTAGACAATGCCATGATTACCACGTCCTAGAACGCTGAGTTTTTCCAAGTCCAAGAAGTCACCTACCCCTTGAATCGTAGCGTCAGACATGGGCTTAGGCAAGTATGGACACAGCGTGCTGCATTCACTAATCTCTAATTCTGGAAGGGGAAGCTTAAGGTGTTGTTGCAATCTATGTCTGATAAGAACCATGTTACTAGTTTGTTGGCTTTCTTTCCTTGACAAGAGGGATGCAAGGAAAATTAGGAAGTGTATTTCTGTTCCTTCCATTGCCAATTTTTATATATATAGCTGTCACTACAGACAAAATTAAGACGCGAAGGAGACGCGAGGAATGATGCTAGTAGTGGAAGAGGTGCCCTTTTAGAAGATAATCATGTCAATGGTGACAAAATCTCAAGACAACTTGGAATATATTAAATATACCAGAACGAGGATGGACAATTCTGAGAAGTAGCCCTACATTTGGCACTTCACAGACAGTTTGAACAGACAATCTTAGCCTTGAAAACCTTCCAAAACCCACAATCTCAGTTTTTTCATCTGTGGACCGAACACTTACTGGTAATTTGATTGGTTGTTGCTTCCTCACCTCTGTCTCGTAATGTCCGTGTTTCTGTGTTTAAGAAAGGACTAGCAAGTAGTGTTCTACGATTTCGATTCCAATCCCAAATAAAAAGAATTCATTACTGTGTCCCGAGTAAAAGGAGTCCTTGTCGATCTCCCAGTGCAGCGTCTCTTTTCTTGAAGAATTGTAAAGGAAATTAGCTCAACTTGTTGCTATTTTTTCCAATATGTTATTACTAAACTTTACTTTAGCTAGGCTGCTATCCCGGATCAACTTTTTTCAATTTAAGGGAAAAAAAATCTAGATATAGTTAATATTTTTCTAGAGGGAAAAAATTAAATAATGTAAAAATTTATTTGATATGATCTGTTTAATTTGGTGAATCCAAAAATTACTAAAATGACCAATAAAAACTAATTTTGACTTAAAATAAATATTCAATATAAGATTTTTTTATAAATATTGAGACGAAAATGTATTGAATTAATTCAAATCAATATAAATGTTAAGTCATAAAATTATAATAATCTCTTATAAAGTAGATCAAAATAAATTATAAAATTTAATTTCTAATAAACTCAATATCATAAAATTAAATTAAAAAAAATAAATTAAAAAATAAAAAATAATTATAATCAACCCAGATTAATCTGCCAAACTCATGATCTGAATCATAAGATTATGATAATTTAATAAAAAATAAATTATAAAGTCCAATTATTAATCAATGTGACGTAGAAAGATAAAATTAAAAAATATATATATTTGATTATAAAAAGGACATAAAAACGCTTGAGTCAATTTAGGTTAATCAGCCAAACATTTGACTGCATCATGAGACGAAGATAAACTTATAAAAAGCAAATCAAAACAAATCACAAAACCTAATTCTTAATCCATTAAATGTTAAAAGATGAATTTAAAGAAAAAAACTAATAAGAAAAAGGAGGAAAAACTCAAGTCAACACATCAAATCTGTGATCTAAATCATGAAATTAGAATAACCTTAAAAAAATTTAAAAATATAAATCTCAATCCCCAATACTTCTAATATTAAAGAAAGTAAATGAAATTAAAAAATACATCTAAATGAAAAAAAATAAAAGAAATAAAAAAAATATTATTTCAATAAATAATATTTTATGAAGAGGAATGCGGTAAAAACCCCCCTCATCTTTTAATTTTTTAATAAGTTTAATTATTTTTTATTTGTTTTTATATTTTAGACTACTTTTTAATATATTCTTTTGTGTAATATTTTTATTAAAATTAATGAAAAAGCCTTCAATGAGAAATTTAAAACCAACTAATTCATTAAAAACTATATTTGAAAAGAAAGAAATGTATTGTTATATGCTATCTAAAATTTTCATATATATATATATATATATATATATATATATGACAAATTAAGATAGGTGGGATTTAATGTCTCAAGTAAAAGTTTTTTCATCAATTTAGATTAAAAAAAAAATCTTACAACATGATATTGAAAAATATTGTAAATTTAAAGACAACTTAGTAGCAATTAGAATTATAAGAATATTTTGAAGACTTGACCTAAAATATAAGGAAAAAATTAAGTTAACCTTTTGAATTATAATCTAAATGATCATTACTCATGAACTAAATGATAACATACCAAGCATGAATGAGAATTCCTTTTCATTTCCGATCAAAGTGCTGGCAAAACATTTTACCAAATAAACATTACCCAGCATTTTGAAATGAATAGAGAAGTTATTTTCACAAGTTTTTAAATTGAAATGAAAAAATAAAAATAAATATATTATATTAATAGAATATTTAAATTTTAATAATTATATTTATGCATTGGTTATCTCATATAATTAAACGCTTATGATTGACCTCTACCTAAACCAACTAAAGAAAGGAAAATAGATCAGATTACAACAATTGGAAATATGTTTGGTATTGTGGTAACTATTATAGTTGTAATTTGAAAAAAAATATTTTATAAAAAATATTTTTAGTTGAGGTTTGTTTGAAAAAATATAAATTTGATTAAAATTGTGGTTGAAATTGAGATTGAACAAAAAGTTGTTTAATGTGTTTAATTAAAAGAATATTTTTCAAATTGAAGTGATAAAATAATTAATTAATATATATATTGATGGTTTTTAATTTAAATATTATAGATTTAATTAATATTACATCATGAAATAAATAATATTATATCAAATATTTTTTTATTATTCCATTAAACTATGTGTAATCTCATCATGTACAAAATCTATCCAATAAGGACTATATTTTTCATGGTTTTTTAAACGCACAACAACAAAAACTGAATTTTTTTGTTACATCATCAAGCAATCTTCTTCTAATTTTTTGAATAAAACATAATTAAAAATCAAAATAAAAACTGAATTTTTTTAATTGGGTCAGATCCGGCATCATAATTGGGATTGCAATCAAATTCTGTAAATGCTATGTTATCAAGCAATTTTCTTCTAATTTTTTGAATAAAATACAATTAAAAATAAAAATAAAAATAAAAACTGAATTTTTTTAATTGGGTCGAACCAAACAAGAACATAATTGAAATTACAATTAAATTTCATAAATGTTATGTTATCATGCGATATCCTTTTAATTTATATAATATTATTGAATAATATTAAATACTAATTTTTAATTAAAATACAATTAAAAAATACTAGGTCAGATGCAGTCCAATCAACAATTGAAACATTATTCACGTAATCATGCGATATCCTTTTAATTTATATAATATTATTGAATAATATTAAATATTAATTTTTAATTAAAATACAATTAAAAAATACTAGGTCAGATGCAGTCCAATCAACAATTGAAACATTATTCACGTAAATAGTGCACTGAGATTCCCTGCATTGTTCACATAAACAGTATTAAACAGTATCAAGGTGAATTAATTCAACCAAGTACTATTCACTTCAAGGATACTGTTCACTTCTGGAAGTGAACAGTGCCTTAGTGAATTATCACCTGGCATATGGAAGTAGCCGCGTGAGAAGCAACTGAAAGCTGCTTCTCAAGAATCAGTAGTTTTAACAGGCCCCACATATACAGTAATTTCTGTTTTATTATTACTAAACGTATTGTTTACGTAATTTATTTTAAAAGTAGTCGCAACCGTGTAAACAAACGGAGAGCCTTGATTCCACGATTGATCATTCAACATATGGAGGAAGAGGTTTAGCAACTGCAGAATTCAATGCAAGTTTCTATGGAAGGCATTCAAAAGCAAGTTAATGATTAAACTCAGTAAGTTCAACTTCAGATTGAAGCAGAATTCAAAGTTCAAAATTAAATGGATCAAAATTCAGAAGTGAAGGAAAAACAAAGCGAGGCATCTTTGTAGCAATCTCTGCTTCCAAGAACAAAACCTCTAACACTAAAAAAAATAAAGTAATAAAAAAAATGTTAGCTATAAAGATGTTCCTGCCTTGTATACTTGCTATTAAACTTTATTTTTTATGGATTCATTAATTGATTATATTAATTTTATTTTTTAATATTATCACTATCATAATCTTTATATTTATATATGCAATTTTTCATTGGTATTTATATTATTATTCTATTAATAATTAATTTACCAACAAAATTATTGATGAAAATGCTCTTTCAGTGAATCTTTTGTCAGTAATAAAAAAATATTATTACCAATAGATTTGCTAATAGAAAAAATATAAAAAAAAAATTATCCCTTTCATTTCATCGATATTTCCCTTGAAAAAATATAGTATGTAATTCCGTCTATAATGATTTAAAAATATTTAAAAAATCCATTTTATGAAACTATAAATAACTAAATTAATATAAATCAACACTCTAAAATACTTAAAACGCTTGAAAAAGAAGAAGAAGAAAATCATATGAAAAAAAATCCTATAACAATATTCATACAATTATTAAGAATAAAAACAATTAAAAAACATAAAAAAAGAAAAATCTTACCTTAATATGATTACAAGTAAAGCTAAGAAAAAAAGAAGAAGAAGAAAACAAATTCTAAAGTATATTAATTAAAAAAACCGAGAAGAAAAAAGAAGAAATTAAAGGAAAAGAATACATACTTGAGCATGGAGAAAAAGATAAGTAGATAAGTAGTTGAGGAGAGAAAAGAAACAAAAAATTAATATTGATGTTTTTAACATATAGGGAAGAAGAAGAATAAGAAAAAGAAAAAAGAAGCCGCGTCTGTTGTGAAATTAAGGATTATAGGCTTTTTATTGGGGTGTGTTTACTAATGGTTTTATGGAAGATAAAAATAAATATTAATATTTTTAATTATTTATTCGATGATTTTATTTGTAATATTTAATTTAAAATTTTAATTTAACCAAATTTTTTTTAAAAATCACCAAATAACACCGACAACTTTTCAATTCATTGGTGATTTTGTCTATAAATAACAGTAATTAATATTGCAATTGGAAAATAAACAATTTCAGAGCTCTCTGAAAAATACTGATAAAATTTTTCGTTAGCGATTTCCTTTATAATTGACATGATGAACAATATCTATAGTTTATCAGCGATTTACTGACATAGTTTATTTCGTTAATAATTCCATTGGTATAAATGGTACATCATCATTTTTTTTTAATTATTTTTTACTATAATTCTCTAGGTATATACCGAGAGAATATACCTGTCAGTAAAATCTCTTAAAACTTTACCTACAAAAATATTATCTTGGTATTTCTATTTGTATTTATCAATTTTCTGATAATGTAACTAATAATTTCAATATTAGTTTTTTAATCTATATTTGATAAAAATAATTAAAAAAAATTGTTAAAATTACACACGGTATGTCTAAAAAAGTCCACCTTGGAAAAAACTACTTAGAAAAGAAAAAAATTGTATAAACAATGGAAAATATAATTTCAATATATTACACGTGATTGATGATCTTGTGATAGTATTTTCTTGGCATGCCACGTGTTTTTTTGAACAAGATTTTTAGATAATATCAGGATAAATTTGACTCAATCGATTCATAAAATTGTTAACATGCATATATGTGAATTCTCAGTTAAAAAACAAATAAATGCAAAAAGCCAAATTTACCAAAGTAAATAACAAGCAAGGAGTCACATGAAAATCAATAGGCATTTAAGTAAGCTTTTTGAACTTGCAAGCCGTCAGTACTTTAAATCCTTTATGCAAAATATTTGAACTTAATATCTCATTAAAAAAAATCAGAAAGCATTCCATCATTATATTAGTTGTAGATTCAGTTTGTCGTAGTAATATGACATTACTAATTATTAATGCCAATATCTTAATTGTCTAATCAATAAACTGTAATAATTTAAAAAAGACAAACATAGCTAATTTAGTTTGCTGTAACTAGACTGGTAGCTCACCTGGTAGCAGGTGTTAGGACGAGAACGGCGCGGCGCTCAATTTTTTTTTATATATAAAATATGATATTGACGTGATGACAATGGTTTTTAAAAAACAAATTAAGATTCCGTATTAACATGAGTGCAATTTTTTTTTTTTTGAGAAAATCATGATATTAAATTTTATGAAATAATAAAAATTAAAAGATATAGAGAAATTATTGTTTATCCAACACCTATTATATTATAAATTACAATAGTACTCCATAGTGTTTTGTTCTTTTTTTATTATTGTTTTTGAATTTTTATTATAATTTTTTTTCAATTTTTTTTTGTTGATTTCTCTTTTAAAATTGACATTATTGAAAATTTATTTTTGTAATTTGCTTCCTTTTATTTTACATTTATATGAGGTTAGAGTGATTTATGTGTTTGTCATGGTAACCCAGGTTGTTCTAGTTTACGAGTTTAGTGGGTTGTGTTTTTTTTAAGTTAAACTTGACTTTTTTATAAAAAAATTTTCATATAGCTAAAAAAATATTTTTAAAAAAAATTCATGTTATTAAACTTTATAAAGTAAAAGTGTGAGGAAATAATTGTTCATTCACAACTATTGCATTATAAATGACAATAGTAATCCAGAATGTTTTACTTTCTCTTATTTTTCTTTATGTTTTTATTTTTTGTTATGATTTTTAAAAAATTTATTTTTATTAATTTTATCTTTTAATATTAGAATATTTGAGAATTTTTTTATAATTTGTTTCCTTTTATTTCTTTCTATAACGTTAGTACGGTTTGTAGATTTACTAAGGTAATCTAAGTTGCCCTGGTTTATAGATTTGGTGAGCTGTTTTTTTAATTGAACTTGACTTTTTTATCATTTATTTTTTCTCATATAATTAAAAAAATAGTTTCAGAACAAAGTTATGTCATTAAACTTTATAAAGTTTATAGACCTATTTATATATTTTGGTTGGCTGACTTGGTTTACGAATTTGACAAGTTTAACGTTTTTAAATTAGTTTTTTTTATTTTTAGATACTGAGTTAATTAAGAATTTAGTTTTATAATTGATTTTTTCACTTTTTTATGAGTTTATTGCAATCTAAAAAAAAATCTCAGTATTGGGTTATTTTTTATTTTATAATTATTTATTTTTGTTATAGTATAATTAAATAATTTTTTTTTAAAAAAATATAATCTCAATGGAGTCTGGAGTCTATAACCCAGTTTATAAGTTTGGCGTATTAATTCGACTTATTCAATTCACAGCTTTGATGAATTTATCCATGAATAAGATATGTTTTTTTGTCTTTTAATTTTTTTTGAATTTATTTTTTTTTATTTTATTATTAAATATTAGATTGATTGAGAAATTAATTGCATTATTGATTTTTTATTATTTTATATGGATAATTGTCTCAAAAGGTGTCTATTTGTAAATAGATCCTCAAATTTACGAGCATCTATTTTTATTATATTATTAAATAAAACAATTCATAATTTTTTTTTATCAAATCCAATAGTCCATGATCATTGGGGGTTAAGATTAATCCAATATATTATTATCTTAATATTTTTTTTAAAATAATATTAATTTTTTTTTTAAAAGCTAAGTCCTATTTTTGTTGATTATTAATTTTATATTTAGACTCATAAAATCAATCAACTTAAATCGAGATAGTTTTTATACTGTTTAATTAAAAATTAAGTTAAGCAAAAATTACATTGAAAAATTTCAAATTAATCTATTTAATCAGATTTAATAATATTTTTAAAAATTCTTCATTCTTTTATTATTTTTTTAATTTTTTAAAAATAATTCAACTCATGAAAAAGCATCGGCAAATATACTAGTATATTTATTGGACAATCAAGTGCGGCATACCATATTGTTGTAAGATTCTAGAAACGATAAAATTAAAAATAAGACAAAGAAAGAAAAGGCATGCGAAACCAAAAAGAGGCTAAATTGGGAGAAGTCGATCGTGCTCTCCAATTGAAGAGCGGTACGTGTGTGTGCCTTTAGTAGTTGACACGTCACTGTCTCTTTTCCTTGTGACGATCTTATTTACATGTGCTAGGTAGACGGGAAACCTTTGGATAGAAATCGGAACCTTGAACAAATTGACCCGTTGACTCAGTGGAGCCAATGCTATCGTATATCAAGTTACCACTTTTTCTGCACTTAAATTTCTGAGGACATGACACGTTTGGTATAATTAGTATAATAGATGACGATGAGGACCCCTAAGTCTTTTTCACTATAATTAGTATAATAATTACCTATAATCTAAAACACGTGTGTGTGTTGGGGGTGTTTACTGTAGGAGTTGCCAATAAATAAATAAAATTATTTTTAAATAATAATTTTAATATATGTAATTTTGAATAATATTTTTTTTACCTTTTATTTTATTTAATTAATTTTTTTTATTTTTATTATTGTTAGCTTCAATAAAAAATTATTTTAATGAATAAATCTAATAAACTCAAACACAATTAGGTAAGTATTTCAACTTATAAAATTAAATATTTTGATTTACATTTATCTTTTAATTTTTTTTAGTTATTAATTATTGTTTATAATTTTTTATTTATTATTATATATATTTTTTTATTTATTTGATTATATTTTTTTGTTTTCACTTAAAAAGTATTTTAACTACAAAAACAAGATAAAAAAACCTATTTAAATATTTTTTTATTTTAAAAAACACCTAATCCACATAGAAGCATCGTGAAGTATCTAGTTTAGAAATATAACTTGAGTCATAAGGTAAACTTAGTTGACGAAGAAATTTTATAGTAGCATTACGTTACGTTTTTTAATTGAAAATATTGATATAATAAATATAAGAAAAATAAATATTTTTTTTAATTTATATATTAAAAATATAAAAATTTACTTTAAAATGATATTAAAAAATTATTATATATATATATATATGTTCTTTTAACTAAATATATTCTTATTATTTATATTTATCTTCTTTTCTATTTTAACATATTGTTTGGTGTTCTTGGTTTAACTAAGTAAGTATTTGAGAGTGTGATAATTTATATTTTTAATGTTTTTTAGAGGTAAATTTTATTTTAAAAAAATTTATATTAATATTTTTTAAATATTTTTTTAATATATTAATATCAAAAATTAAAAATTTATTTTAATATATTTTAAAAAAATACTAGAAAAAACACTCAGCGCAGTACCAAACACAAAACTAAGGTCATCCCCACCAGCTAAAAGATTGCGTGTACTCTGCCTGCTCTGTATATATTTATTTATTTCAATCAATTGCGTTTTCATTAATCAAAATTCAAAACCCCCTAGTCATCGATGCTTTGTTTCTTCTCTCTTTATTTGGGTGCTTAATCATGGAAACTTACAGATGAGACGAGTGAACAAGTTTTCTCTTTGCAAGCAAAACATTTATGTACTGTGAAACTTACAGTCGGAGCTGATCAGGTCGGTGGTGCCCTGTTTTGTCTTTGAATTGGTCTCCTTTTAAATTTCCTTTGTCTCTGTTTCCTACTACTTCTACCCCTTTTGTTTTTCAACTCGGAAACTTCCTTTTAACTCACTTCTTCTTCACCATCTCCAACTCAGATACCCCATAATTAAAAAAACATTCTTCAATTTTTATTTTTATTTTTGCATTCCCCAATCTGTAGTTTCTGTGTTAGAGTTTAGTTTCAAGTTTTAAGGTATGATCAACATGTTAAGAATTACTATATGTACTGTGATATTGTTTTCTTGAGTTGACTTAATTATACTTGCAGCTGGAAAGGAGAGATTTTTTTTTTCTGTTTGGAATCAATTAGCTTGCTGATGGGAGGTAAAAGCTCAAAAGGTTTAAGAGGGAGAGATTATTCTTCTTATGGTTCAGCCAATTCTTCATCTTCATGGAATCAATATGGATATCCTCCAGCATCATCATATCCATCTCCTCAACCTGATCCCTATTGGACCCAACAACGTCACCATGCACCTGCTCCTAATCCATCTTATCCTTATGAATCACACATGCCCCCCCAACAACCACACAAGAGGTTGGACAGGAAATACTCGAGAATTGCTGATAATTACCAGACTTTGGATCAGGTTGGTTGGACCATCAATTTATTTAATTACTCGTAATTTTTTTTTTTTTTGGCGTCTATGGGATAAGACTTTTAAGGGTGGTAGTGACAAAGTGAAAAGCGAGACGAACGTTGAATGAATGTTACAGACAAAAAAAACCTTCTGACACAACTTGAGTTGCCAAGGCCTGTTTTTAAGATATTTTGAGGACCCATGAGATGAATTTGATCAACGCCTAGTGGGAAATTCTGTTGAAATTGGTGACAGATAAAGAAAGAAGTTGAGCCGATGGCTACCATAGAATGAAACCAGGCTTATGATGATTTGTTATGGCTTCTATATAGGATAAGTCTGAAGAATGTTGTTGACAATGATGTGAACAAGCATGTGGGCTTCGACATGACAGCTTGAAATATAACACAAGATACAGTTTAAGTGTATATAAGACTTATCTGTAAGCATAAACATGTGGTGAATTCTTGTGTTTGAACTATTGGTGATAAAGTGTGTGTTTAGTATTGTAGTGTAGGGTGCTTTTCTAAAGTGTTATTTTACTTAAAAATGCATCAAAATGTTTTTTTTTTTAATTTTGATATCAGCATATCAAAATAATCAGAAAGCTCTAAAAAAAACCCATCAGTTTGATGTTATTTCATGTTAAATGCATTTTTAAAACGCAGGTTGAAATGCAATGCCAACCAGCCTCAAAATAGTCCCTTGTTATCTAATGAGGATTTCCGTGGGGACAATTCTATGAGGGCAGCTGGCATTGACACTTCCATCTTTATCGTCAGGGACTGGGAAAGGATTAGTGGATGGACACTATAAGTTGGTCCTACATCTTCAAACCTCTTTCTAAATCATTTGCTTGCTTGCTTCTATCTATATTTGATGATTTGCTGTAAAATTTGTAGATGGTCAAATGTAAATTTGTAAGATAATTTGAAGTATTCAACATGCTTCTAAGTACTAAACAAAGTCACTCTCCACAGGTGACTGCTGCTCTTGCTCAAGCTGGCTTAGAGTCTTCTAATCTCATTGTTGGAATTGACTTCACAAAAAGCAATGAGTGGACAGGTCTAGTAGTCTCCTGGTTTGTTTAACGTGTGGTAACAATTATGATTCAGCCATAAGAGGTATGCTTAACCTTTTCTCAAAATCATATCAGGTGCAAGATCATTCAATCGACGAAGCTTACATGATATTGGAAATGTTCAAAATCCATATGAACAAGCAATATCAATTATTGGCAGGACTATGTCTGCATTTGATGAGGATAACTTAATTCCATGTTTTGGATTTGGAGATGGTAATTTCATGTTAAGCTTCTTCTTCTTCTTCTAGTTTATGAAGAATTCTCTTGAATTATTCTCTGTAGAATTATTTTTTGCACGAGGAAGATGATTTTCACATTACTTCTTGCAGCATCTACACATGATCAAGATGTCTTTAGTTTCTTTCCTGAAGAGAGATTCTGTAATGGATTTGAGGAGGTGCTGACACGATACAAAGAAATTGTTCCCAACCTTCGGCTCGCTGGTCAGGTTCTGTACATTGTGTAAAAATGGCATCTTATTCAAAATATTCTATCAGGTGGTCCTAAGGCATGCAAAGTTTATGTTTTGTTATCGTAGGACCGACATCTTTTGCACCTGTTATTGAAATGGCCATTACTATTGTTGAGCAAGGTGGTGGGCAATACCATGTTTTGCTGATAATTGCTGATGGACAGGTATTCACATTTTTTTTTCTTTTGAATTCACTGTTTATTATTGTTGAAAGGCAGGTATTTTTTGTTGCTCTGCCTTTAGCAATTCATTTTAAAGGTTTTGAGTGCTAGGTAATACCAATCCTTTGAAAACATTAAAATTAAAGCATCAAAATTGCAACTAATATTTATTATATAAACACGGTGTGGATCCATTCCTGAAGAAGTAAAACTGGTCAGAAGAATTTTCACCTGTTCAAAACTCAAGGAAAAGAAACATTTGCAGATCTTATATGCCCTATTTTGCAGAAAGACTGCCTTCTAAGCAGGTATTTTCTTGGTGAAATATTTTAATCAGTCAGAGGCAGAAGTGAATTGCCTGTTTCCAATCATTCCATGAAGCTGCAGTTGCTTGTGATGGTCATGACATTTGATTGGTGCATGGAAAATGCAAAACAGAAGGATATGTATTTATTTATTTTTTGATAATTAGGCAAAACAGTTATGATATTCCTGCTGCACAAAATCCACAACTTTTCTATATACTTGGCTTGTCAATGCTTTCACTGTACCACTTCCTCTTACAAGAAAACTTGTAATCAATGAAAGGTGACTAGAAGTGTTGACACACATCATGGCCAGCTCAGTCCACAAGAGAGAAGGACAATCGATGCAATTGTAAAGGCAAGGTAAAGCAGTTTAGCTACGTGGGTCTGTGGGAGGGGGGGAGGGGGGGAGGTATATATATATGATATTACATTTTCAATTGCTAGTTTTAAATTTTCCTGATCAATTGCTTGCGTGCTTGACAATATCAGTGAATACCCTCTATCGATCATTTTAGTTGGAGTCGGTGATGGACCTTGGGAGATGATGAGGGAGTTTGATGACAACATCCCTGCTCGAGCCTTTGACAATTTCCAGGTAACCAGTAGTTCTGTCATGTAGTTGTTCAGACATTGCAGCGCTGCATCTACATATATACTAACTAGAACTATTTCTTTTCTCTGTCTTGTTAGTTTGTGAATTTTACAGAAATAATGTCCAAAAATGTGAGTCAGTCCAGAAAAGAGGCAGAATTTGCTCTTGCAGCATTGATGGAAATACCTTCTCAATACAAGGCAACTATTGAGCTTGGTTTATTGGGGTAAAAACGAAGTCTCAGTGCAGTGCTTTTCATTGATACACTTAAATTCCCAAGTCATGTAAATTTTTATAAATCTCATTTGTATGCTTCCATGGATAAAGCAATCACCACAGAGGGAATGCACCAGAGAGGGTTCCTTTGCCCCCACCACTTTACGGTCAAACTTCTTCAAGCAAATCAAAAGCTTCCCGTTCAAGCAGCTTCCAGCAGCGTGTACCTTCTTACCCTGCATATGATACACCAGTTAGCGGATATGAAACAAAAGCAGAGAGGGCTTCATCTTCATATGATACACCAGTTAGTGGATATGAAACAACAGCAGAGAGGGCTTCATCTTCTAGCTCTGTGTATGACAATCAGGTGTAAAAATTGTTCCAGATACAGTTCATTTTATTGATCAGTATTTTTTCTTCTGTTACATTACTATTAAATCAGCCTTTCGTCCTTGATATGGGCATTAACAAGGAAATAAATAACTCTTGCTTTCAATGTTCATATCCATACCGTCACGTTTAGTCTACCATTGCAATTAACACTTTTTTTATGAACTTTGACAGGTTTGCCCCATTTGTCTCACTAATCCAAAGAACATGGCCTTCGGTTGTGGGCATCAGGTGAACCATGATCCTCTTTCTATCTATTTAGTTAAAGCAGGAACCATATTCTATATATGATGTTTTGTCATGACAATGTAATCATAACCACAAGTACTTTATTGCCACCTCTTCCTATTCTGCAGACTTGTTGTGATTGTGGAGAAGACCTTCAAGTGTGTCCCATATGTCGAGGCCCGATACAGGCTAGAATCAGGCTCTATTAGTAAATCTCACTGCGTTCTCTGAGATCATCTCTGCTTCGTGCATGTTTGGTTCGGTGGGAGCTGAATCAAATGCTCATTATTCTGAATAGCCATTCAACAGTGTTTCTTCGGAAAGCAGGGAAAAAAAATGGTTTATAAATAACATTCAAGAACCAGTTTTAAGATTGTGCAGAGTTGATTTGTTTCTTGGTGGATGTATTTTTCGGCGAGGACAAACGGGAAACTAGTAAGATTTATGCAATCTTGTATAGATCATGGCTGAGAACTCTGCCAAAGGCGTGTGTTTCATAAGTTGGTTTTGCAAAAAGGAGTTAATGAACGACACCTGGATTAGGGTGAGGTAGGTTTTTCTTAGCTTTTGATGAACAAAAACCAAAATCCATTGTTTTTTTTAATATGTATGTATTTGTGGTGTTATTCATGTTTTTGGACAACAATTTTTGTATTTTTTTTATTACATCAGCCAAAAAAATAAATATATGAGGGGTTTTTACTGTTCTTTTTTTCATATAATATTATTTATTAAAATAATTTTTTTAATTTTAATTTTATTCTTTAATATTAAATTTATTAGAGTTTTAATATTAGATTTGTTAAATAATTTTATTATTTTTTTCAATTTATTTTTTATAAAATTATCTCAGACTCATAACTTGAATTACGAGTTTGTTAAGTTAATTTAATTGAATTAAGTTTTTTTTATTTTTTTGATTAATTTTTTTTAATTTTATCCTTCAAAATTTAGTTAATTAAAAATAAGACTTGATGATTTATTTTGATTTATTTTTAATGAGGTTATCTTTATTTCATGACTCAGTTATGTGTTTAGCAAGTTAACTTTAGTTGACTTGAGTTATTTTTTTAATTGAATTTTTTAGATTCTTTTTTCAATATTGGATTTATTAGAATTTAATTTTTATAATTTATTTTGATTTATTTTATATGAAATTACCATATATATATGGATTAGCAGATTAAATGAAGTTAATTTTAATTAATTCATTATATTATTGTCTTAATATTTATTAAAAAATCTATTTTAAATATTTACTATTATTTAAATTGTCTTAAATAATTAAATCACATTAAAATAATTTTTATATAATTTTAATTTTTTTTACTAAAACAAATATTAACAACACTTATTATTTTTTCCCGTTAAAAAAGAACAATAGTCTGTGTACTAATGTATAAGTAAAGGTGAAGAATTGAGTCAGTAATATTGGATTGGATTTTATGTATTGTTGGGATGCATTTGAGCTCCTTCATCTGGTGTAATTAAGCAAGCCGGAAAATTAATCAATATATCCTTGTAATAAGAAAAATCAAATTACTTGAAACTTGTATTTCGTAGACGTCTCCAATAGATCCTTCCATTAGTGATGATTGTACATTTAATTAAGCATCCAAACTGCCCTGGCCCACTTTAATTAATGACAAAATATTTTGAAATTAGAATGAAAAGTTGAAATAAAAAAGCGTGATTAATTCCAAAAATAACAATAAAAACAAATAAAAAGGAAACGGGGGTTGTATAAAAATACCCAGAACGATTATAAAATAAATAAAAAACTTATTCATTTTTTTTTTAAAAATTATTTAATCATTTTAATTAGACACCTATTGGAGACTACCTCTCTAATCCAAGGACGTGCTGATTAATTTTTCCCGAGAAAAGCATTATAAAAGAAATCTGAGAGAAGAAAATCTGGAATTGGCCACTTTTATTTTCAAGGAAAAAAGACCTTAACTTCAATGGAAAAAAAAAAAAAAACAACAACAGCCATGACAAGTGATTGAGATAGTGAAACTAGCACAAAAAAAAAAAATCATTGTGATATGAGCACACTAGTCGACGCAAGGACCACATAATCTAATTAACATTACACAAAAATTTCTATAAATGGTGTTCAATATCAAACATCACAATTCGCATCAACGCAATACATATTTTCCATTGACATCCAGGAAAAGAATAAGAAACAACAATCGGCAAAAGGTGTAATAATGTCACTCTTTTTTTCCAGCAACCTGCATTCGCCAAGGCAGAGTTGTGAGGGGACACAGCAGCTCTCATTTAAAAATATGAAGGACATTGTACCTAATTTCTCCATCCAAACGCATTCACACTCTACGTGTCAAATTCGGGCCAAATTTCTACTTGCATTTTAACTCCAAGAAGGTACAGATCAATCATATGAAATTGCACGTTACGACAGGGATCTTAACTGCAGGTGTTTTACCCTTGGGAGGATAGAAATTTCCCCTACCACAAAGAAATACAGCCTTGATGGACATCCCTTGTTTCAGATGGATTTATCTACCAAATCACACTTTTTGTTGGGGGTTGAGGCGGAGCAGCATGGTGAGTTGATTCAGTATGGATATCACTCATGGTATACATATGTTGAATGTTCTCAAGATGATAAATCAGCATCAATGCAAGACGGGGGGCTTTCGCATTGGCTGTCCAGGGATTCCAATATATTCGTTCTGTTTATACAATGATTGATTATCTAACGATAAATTGAGTACCTAAACTACATTCATACTCATGAAGCAAAGAGAAGATTGCTATCATAACTCTGCATTCTGTATTATTTATACAAAAGAGAGCATTTGAGAAAATAAGGATTTATTTTATGATCAAATAATTTTTTCTAATTGCACGCTCTCTTAAGAAAAAGATTTCAACCCCCATGATAGATAATAACATCAAATCTCTATTAATCTCAGAAGATCCAATAGATTGATTGTTTTCTAACAAAATTCATGGCAACAGAAACAGACAGCAATTGAAAAGTAGAATCCATTAATAATTTGTTCTTGATAACCAAATAATTTAACCTCAATTAAATGCCATAAAAAATATTAAAATGATAAATGGGCCACCAACATAAAGTTCAAGTAACTATGTACTGGGATGGTGGCTAATTATTACTTATTGTGAAGGCTTACTAACATCTATTATAGTTGCCTTGAGCTGTATTTAGACCATACAATTACATCCATGAAATAGAAAAGAACCACCAACAATCTTATTTCCATGCGACGACGATGATAATAAAAAATTTCAACAACAATTAAAACTGTTAAAAATGTGTGTACAGACAGCTATGCGTGAAAGAGACAAATACCTGGAGGTCATTTGATAGAAGTACGCTTGATTGAATTAATCTTTAGCAGTAATAACTAAAACTTGTCCCTGTTGATAGATTGAAATTATTGATGTATTAATACCACATAGCCATACTCTGAGAAAACAAGTATCCAGATAATTACAGAAAAAATGAAGACATGGAATTAGAGATAATTTGGATTAAGATGTTAAATTGAAGTGTTAAGTAGAAAGAACAAAGCTAACTATAAGAAAGTAGACTAACTGTTAATTGGCCGAGAAATGCCATCCTACCTTGTTAACTTAATAGCATGTCAGTCAATAGTAGTGACCTCTACTTGGTTCTGACTCGGGTACCATGACACTAGATAGCAATTGACCCTGCAAGCTCCTTCCTTCAGGCTCCTGGCAGAACTTATTGTCCTCTATGTAAGACTGAATTTCTAGAATTATTGGATTTAATTCTGAATCCCCCCGTTCTCCCAATGCATTTAGAAAGTCATTTAAGATTATGTGGAGCATCTTCGTAAACTGAGATTTGTATTTTCTGAAGAGAACAAATCCTGCTGTCTGTGGAAACATAGAATTTTCTCAGCTCCATGGATCCTCTAAATACCACTATACCAAGTACATCAAAAAATTCTACCGACTTACTTGCAGGAAGGCATTCAATGCAACAGCAGTATACATATTGGCAGGGAGAACATTTAAGAACCTTGCAAGCCATGCCCAACCTTCTTTTGGACCATGAATGTTTGGGACACCCTGCACTTCTGTCTGCAAAGTTACAAGTGACCAGGGTCAGCTGCCACTGATAAGGTATGAAGAGGTTAAAATGGGAGCCAAGACATTAATCCTCAATGAGAATGGCCAAGCTGTCATCCTAATAATACAGATGAAAACTCTTTTTCTTATTATTAAGAAAAGAGAGTGACAAACCTGAACCAGAGCCCCATACAGTTTCATGTAAGATTCTAACCGTTTCAAATAATCCTTCACACTCTCAAGCTTCCCACCATCTTCTCGATGGCCAATGTCTTTATAGTAAGCCTCTTTTGATTCAAAGGCCGACTGAAATTGGAGAGAGAGAGAGAAAAGCAACAATAAATAATGGGAGTTGCAACAAAAACAAAGGAAGAAATGCCACAAGTAAATCCTGTTCTCTCATCTTTTACCACTTACAGACCACTACCTGATTATTAGCCTTTTTACTTCTAAGTTAGATTCTATCAGAATGGCAAGAGTGGAAAAGATAATCATATAAAATGGCTGATAAAAGATTTTTCTGGAACTGTATTTCTGTGAATTTGAAGACCACGGTAGGTAGAAAAAGGATTTTTAAAGGATGCTGATGGAAATTGAGGTGAGATTGAAGTAACACTCATGAAATACACATAGGAATGGAGGTCCCTTTCCAACACTTTACCAACTAAAATCCGAAGTTAGTCAAACAGGTTCTAAGGTAATGAAGGAAACACAAATATAGATAAAAGAAAATTGTAGAGCTTTTCCCTATGGTGACAAATGATTATTGCCACAAGTGATGGGTTGCGACTTGGAAGAAACTTCAGAAAACATTTACTTTGACACAGATTTAATAGGCTCTTCCCAATTGACAATCTCAAGTGTGCATAGCTAGCCACTTTCAGGACACTTTTCAAGATTGAAACCAGAACAGGGATATTTGATAGGTTATCTGAGAAAATCATTTATATAACAGGAACATCTTCATATGTACTGCTATTTGTTAATCAAGATGAGATGTTTGAGAGATAAAAAAATGACTTCATAAGGTCATCCTTTGATCTACTGATGCATGGTAGATTAGAATTCTTTGACGTTAACAAGTAAAGAGCACTGAGAATGTTGATAAACAGACTCTGTATCAGCCCAGTAGAGTTTTAAGTTAAGGAACTCTTTCCTCCAGTTCCCAGTCTCTCTGATCTTGCCTTCTGTATTCTATATCATTCACAAATGCATGTACCATATACAGGTTAAGCAAGATTCTTTTGATTTTATTTTAATGTATTATTTTAACACATTTGTGGAAAGCTCAAGGGATTGAATGAGTCACCTTTGAGTACACTATGTGCTTTGGGACAGTGTAGATGCAAGCTCTATGGAACTCAGCAAGAAGAAGATCCATTGCTTGTGGGACCTGATTCACAAATAATTAACATACATGAGAGAACAGAAGATACCCAAGCATAAGGGCATACCTTCTGCTGAAATATGATTAAAACATTCCCTAATCTTTCCTTGGAAGGCATAAACCCAACCCCCTAGCCTATGCTTATGTGAAAAATCCTCTACAGACCACTAGGGCCACATCTTCTCATTTTAGAATCAAATGGTGCACTGCAAAGTCACCCAGGTAAACAGCCGCAGTTTGCAGGTCTTATTTTCCTTTTCACCATTAGTATCTTCGCACAATCTTCAAACTTACAGAGCATGATAACAACTTAATTTCTCTCACAAAACCCACCCCTGTCTGAAGAAGACAGAAAATGAGAAAAAACAGAAGAGAAGAGAACAAGTTAAATTGAACAGCTTTACCTGTGACGTAACAAGAACAATGACGTGTCCACACGCAAAAACAGCATTATCAGGACTCTCACAATGGGAAACAACCTATGGAGTCATAGACACCAAATCAGGGAAACATATTAGTGTGTCCTTTGCTTCCACATTCCATGATTGAACAAATTACCAAGTAAAACAATGCATACAGACAATAGCTGCAATAAGAGGGCGAAGAACCTAAATGGACTAAATAAATTTTGCGCCACAGAGCTTCTTAGCAATATAAATAGAGAAAAGCTTATGTTTTCGAAGCTTGTAATTCACAAGGAGAATGCAAATTATAATCAGATGTATGCACACTTTATCTTTAGCTTTCTTAATTACACATGCTAATCAAAGTGCAGAAACAAAATATTTGCACCTTTTTCTTTTCTTCTTACTCTATAATTACATAAAAAATGTGGAATGCATTCCATCACAATGGATCTATATTGATGTTTTAGGACCTGCTTCCTGAACTTTCTCACCACTAGATTCTCCCAATTACCTTATAAAAACAACAAACAAGACTAACAATCCAGATTACCTTCTTTGCAAATGCCACAACACTGATTGACTGAGGACAGGATGGATTCTTTAAAATCTTAACAAGCTCACTTGCCTTTACTCTGTAACAAAATTAATAGAACATTTAAAATATTTTAGGATGCAATAGAAGTGCACACTCATGAATAAATGGCAAATTGGACATATAAGGTCTCTTAAAGTAATCATTTGTTTCTCTTAAGTAACTAGAACAATGAACAGAATACTCAAAACACAAAAGGGTATCCACCTTACCTAACGTTCTCTTTTATCCCCCTTATTTGTCTGATCAGCCTAGAAATATGCCTCTCATGGTTGCTAAAATCCTAATGAAAATGACAACATAAAACAAGTTAGAGTATCAAATACAAGATTTAAAAGTTATGAGATCCCTTAAAATCAGATAAGAACCACATTGAAAAACTGGAACATAAATAAAAATCCAACAATGACCAAAGGAAAAGATGTATGTACCCAATATGAAGGAACGACAATAACAAATAACAACTAACAAATTTTAAAAATTAAGTAATTATAAGATCAGTGCCAGAAATTGTAAATCACAATGACAAGCATGTTTTTAATTAAGGTAACAGAACATGAGATTTGAAAACTCGACATAACATATTCTAGCAAATACCATATTGGAAGTCATTATGAGTGTCCGGTTTGCTTCTTCAAGCTCTTTAAGCTTTAGCAATCTTCCCTGCTCTAAAGTCAGAGCAGTTTGTGCAGCCCTCACAACATCACCTGCAAAAATTGTCTAATTCAATAAAGGGCACAAACTACCGATGATGGGTATTGTGAAATGTAAATAGTGAAGCTTCCTTCCTGGAACTTGGTGTCATGGTAACATATAAAGTTTTTAAGAGAGAAAATAAACAAACAAAGAGACGAAGAGCCAGGATTGAGCCCTGAGGAAGTTGAAAAGGATAGCCAATTGCAAAATGATGGGCATTCTTATATAGAAAAATAGAGGGAAGCAGAGAAGGGATGGAGATCATAAGGTTTTAGGCTACCAGCAATATATTTTCTTTTTATCACTACCAAAATAATATTCTGACACTGGCCTTTACATTTTCCACTTAAAAATTTCACACAAAAGAAATATGTGAGAGAACAAGAGAGAAGAATTGGAGAGGGAGGGAGGGAGGGAGGATAAAATGTTTAAAGAAAAGTTCAACATAAAATCAAAATGGACCACAAGCATGTCAATTTGAGACCCAAATTTCTTTTTGGGCTCTGAAACCTTTCATAATTCAGAGCACTAGAATTTTGACTGCTTGCATAGGAATAAAAACAGAATACCTGTTGTTTGTGATTTCTTAGTTCTATTAGATCCAGACCCCTGGGGTTGAAGGTTCATATTTGAAGAGTCAGCATTTAGTTGGGGTTTGGCAGCCTCCTGTTGCGAGGCTACAGCAGCTATCCTTTTTGAGGCTTCAGTAGCTTCCTTTTCAGCTGCTTCCTTTGCTGCTCTCCTCTCTGCTTCTAAAGCAGCCATTTTTGCTTCCTCAAATCTAAGTTTGGCCTGCATTCAGAACTGTAATCAATATGCTGACAAATAATATCTACCAAGAAAGTTATGATAGATATACCACAATAAATTTAACCAAGGTTGGAGGTAAAAAGTTTGATCAAGAATGGTTAACCAATATCGTTACAAAATTCCCAAACATGCTATAGAGGTATTTCTTAGAAAACAACACAACACATGCAAACAGCTTGGAAAAATAATTTGCAGGCAATGATACTTATACAGACATGGTGGAATTAAAGAAATACCAGGTCTCTCAATGAAGCAGGACTCACAGAAAATGCAATTCAAGAGCCCTAAACTTCAGGCATGAAGGGAGAGGCAACGAGCTCATAAGCCAAGAAAGGAATGCAGCAAACATTGTACATATATTCAGAAATAGCATGTAAATTACATGATCACAAATACCATGCCCAGAATTACACAGAAAATTATTAAAAACCCAGGACAAATCAACAAACCTCTGCTTCTGCTCTAGCTCTTTCTTGCCGTAATCTTTCCTCATGAAAAGCCCTTTCCTTTCTCTTGGCCTCTTCATGAGCTGCATCACTTCTTATTCTCCTTTCTTCTATTTGTGATTTTAGTTCATGATCTCGCTGAATGGCAGTTAAATGATTGTCAAGTGCCTCTGCACTATAACATCATAAAGAAATGTCATAAATCATTTCAGGTTTCTCTAGATGAATTGTCCCCAGCCCCCAGGCAAACTGGTGTGCAATTCACTTTAGACCTTATATATTATGCATTCACACTGTGCTAAGCCAAGCCACTGGTGTGCAATCAATTCAATTTAGATGCACACATCACAACAGAGGAGTAATTGCATGCGCAAGATTAGCATGCACTTACTTTGAACATGTCATCATGCCCAGTCCTCAAAATTAGAATCCCCTTTAACACATGACTTATACTTTTGTACACTAGTTTTTACTAAATTAAGATTATAACTTAAACATAATTTCAAAAGGAGTTGTTACTTTAATCGACCACCACTTGTATTTCCTGCCATTGTCTAGTAGGAATGTACTTAACTAAAACAATAGCAAACAACCAAACATTTAAAACCTCTAGAATTTCATAACACTTAGATCCCTAATTCATTGGTTCCTTCTAGCATATCAACCCCTTTCTTTCTCGGTTTCTTTCTCCATTGAAAATTTCAAATTCCTTCTCTCAGAATTATACATTGAGAAGGAACAATATGAATTTTGGAAAGCAGGGAGATTGCATCCACTATGGTCACTAATAATGCATTAAGCTGTCAGCAGCCAGTTTTTTCATTGTAGGTCAATCACACAGTGTTAACAAGAAATCGACAGAAATGACTGTAAGGCGTAGGTCAATTAAGAACAGTATCATTACTCCATTATTTCTTATGCAATTCAAAATACAATACAATAGAACAGAATAATGGGCCAGAAATCTAATCATTGAAACAGGATTTTCTAACTATCAGCTTACAAAGGAGTATAAAGAAATAAAAGAACAAGAAGATGCAGTCTTACATTTTGCGTTGATAGTGAGTATCAAGTTTTCTTTCCAGTTCCTTCCTTGCTTCCCTATACTTCTCAATTCGAGCAAATGCAGATGCAGATTTTTCCTGCTCAGTCATTAATTCTGTCTCTATTGCTGAAAGTTGGTTCCTGATATCCTCCTGCTAACCAAACACTTTACCAATGTTAAACACCCACAAACAAGTCTCAATAAACCTCAATGCAAAAAATAATGATAATAAAATAACTAAATAAAAAATTTTGGGCCTCCCTACTTCTCTGACAACTCAACATGGCTGTTATGTATGTATGTAATGAAGACAATATAAGGCACATAGCAACACACAAGAAATGACTGCAATTTAGATCCACACCTGCACTTGAAGATGATGCTCGTGACTTCGCTCAAAAAGAGCACTTTCAACTAACCCTACTTCATCCATCAAGTAGGACTGAGCATCGAAAGCTAACTCATAATCAGAACTGTCACTGTCACTGTCACTGAAAGACAAGCAAAACACAGCAAAGAAATTGAACCCAGAAATCCAAAATAGCAGATTTACAGTAAGTAGAAAGCAAAGAAACAATTACTTAAATTAAATACTAAACAAATAATCATCCAGATATAATTCATGTAATCAACATTTAAAGACCCGTGTAGTTTCATATCACACCTCATATAAAGATCATCGCAATTGAACCGTTTTGCAGTCACCATACTTAGATCATGATCCTCCTCCCTCTCGCTTTCTGAAAGCTCAGTCTCTTCATTGGACAAGCTCATGACAAAGGCCATGGGACTTCTCTTCACACCCTTCCTGTTCCAAAACTCTCTAAAATGAATCAAAACATTGGATTCAAGCAAGAATTCAAATAGTAAATGAATACACAATATGATATACAGATGCAATTAAGAGAAACCATAACAAATGGAAAAAACAGAGTACCGAGATTGAACTTTGGTGAAAGGCACAGGAATTGAACACGAGTCATGGAGCTTCTTTTCAAGTGAATGGAGCTCCGATGAAAGAGACTCGAAACTCCAATTGGGTTCGGGGTCAACTACAATGTCATGCACTTTCTGTGGACAGCGTAGTGCCACTTTAAAAGCTCCCCTGAAAAATTATAAATCAAGCACAAAGAGAGACAAAGGAATTCAAAACTTTGAAGCACAGAATCAAGATATTGTTAACTAAGAAAAAGAAGCCGGTACTTACATTTCTTTTAATCCTGCACAAGCTGCTTCAAAATTTTCAGGTTGTGAGATTGAATTGGATAGTCCTCAATTGGGGATAATGGTGCCCTAGGATGCAAGACTGTAGCCACTCCAGGGGAGGGGGGGACAATAGCTATACTCTGATTGATGTACACATCGAATATTCCAGCAGTTCACTCTGGACAAAAAGGACAAATTTAACATAAGCACATAGATAGAATTAAGAAATTCAATCTAACTGCAAAGTTAAATCAATCACATGCATAACTAGCCTAGGAGTAAGAATTCGGCTTTTTGGTGTGGTTTTTGGCATCTTTTATTTATTTTTTCATAAACTGAAATTGAACCAAATCAAAACCAAATTTTATGAACCAAAATGGTTCGGTTCAGTTTGGTTGATCCAGTGTTTTCTTCCTGAATCAATTAGTAATCAAATATTTCAATTGGAAAAATCTAAGTATAGTTAAGAAAAGGGTTCCTGGTCACCACAGGTTGAACCCTCATAATTTTTTGGGAAAACTAAATGGAATTTTGAATCATTAAAAAAAGAAATGATATTTAGGAAAGGAAAGCGATTATTTCCACTTTAAATTTTCCTTTCAATTTAAACCATCCGAAGCTTGAAAAATTAATTTAGAAGACTGTCAAGGCAAGGTTGGAGGCCATGCCAACCTTCCCGCTAACCTTAACTTAACCAAACAACTATAGACAAGGATAAGCTTTTAGGGAAATAGGTATGCATTTTCTTCTTTGAGAAATGATTTTGATCAATAGTAATAATTATATCAAAATCAAGACATCTCTTGTAAAGTTGTATCGACATAAACCTTAGTTTTGATGCATTAAATGTGAAAAGGTAGGGAGCACAAGCTATTCAAGTATGTAAGATAGGAGCAGAAAACAGGAGTTAACCTTGCATGTTGGGTAATGCTCTTTGAGACGATTAAGAAAATGATCTACGCAAGCCTTGTCAGCCTCTGTAACAAAAACCACCTGCAATTTAGAAATAAAGTGAAAATTTACTGGTGGATATATGTGCATACGTATATGCATATATTCAAGTTTGTTTAACTATATTTACGCATCTTTTTGTTGATCGAAATATGCATGCCGATTGAAGAAAAGCAATCATACATGAGTAAACCCTAGATTTGGAAATCTGTATATATTAAAGCTCAAAATAAGTATGATTAAGTACGAAGCTAAATTTCATCAAATTTCTGATTCTTAGCCATACGAAGCCATAAAACGATGGATTGGAAACTTAAATAAGTGTTTAGGTATCTCCTATTGTTGCTAAATTTTTTTTTAAAAAAATAATAATCGACATTAGCTTCACTGTCCTAAAATTAAACAGGATTTTGAAATAAGGGCTTTGTAATTTATTTATTTTTACTAGTAAACAAATAAACAGAATGCGTCCATCGAATTGCTTCGGTTCAGTTTAATTTCAAGTTCCGGCAAAAACTAGTACTGAATATCGGTATTCAAAAGAAGGAGAGAGGCACTCACTTGCAAGGAGAAGAAAACGACCCAGCTTCACCTAGAGGAAATCTGAAAGACCTTCCTCTAGCAGTAATCTCAGAGCCGATTCCTTCACACAAACACAGGAAAAGAGAGCGAGGCAGTCAGAGAGTGTGGAAGAGGACGAGACCGTGATTCGAAAGTGCCGGGGACCCGGGATGGCAATTTACTATGTGGTACGTGGCGGTTTGTTTTTTTTATATTTTTTTAAAATACTTTTTTATATTTTTTAAAATATATTTTTAATATCAATATATCAAAATAATTTAAAAATATTAAAAAAATATATAATTTTTTAAAACATCTATTTAAAACACAATTCTAAACCATTTATTTATTTAAAAAATTCAATGGATATTAATTGATCCAAGGGTTATTTTTTAAATAATTATTTTATCAATAAAATAATATTTTATATAAATATTATGAAATTCCAATAAAATATAACATGAAATATGTAATTATATTATATAAATATATTTATAAAATATTTATATTTTTTTAATACAATACGAGATGTATAAATACATTTGTGTATATATATAAAACATATATATATATATATATATATATATTCACACGCTTAAAATATATATTAATTATTTTATTTTTTTATTAAATAATAACATACAGTGAATAATCATACTAATATTAAAAATCCAATATATAATTTAATAATATCTTTTTTTTTCATAAGCGAGCACGCATTGCCATCGAGTCTCTTAATTTTTTTTTATTTTTTATTGATTTTATAATTATAGTTTTAAAATCTAACTCGATTCTATAATTTAACTTGGAATTTAGGTAATTTGAAACTAAAACTAGATTGAATTTATAAAAAAATAAAAATAATTAAAAATCCAGCTAGTCTATAGGTTGATTTTATAAAATCAAGTCAAAACTCAGTTACAATTTATTAACTTTTTTTTCAAAATATTATTTTTTTATTTATAAAAAAATTAAAATTAATCTGATCGAAATTTATAATCCGGGTCTTCCACCAAGTCAGCCATGAGGCCAGGTTTAAAAATACTGTTTATGGCACATGCTGTGATGCAATTTTGTCTGTGTGGTGTTCAATTATCAATTTTATTTGCCCCTGTACTTAAGGGATGTCTCAATATCATCCTTTCCTTCGGTTTCAATCTTTCCATTCCAGTCCATAAAATAATGGAATTGTTGATTTGAACTCACTTTATTTCTCAATTAACAATTTAGGTTTGATGTTCAAGAAAAGTCTCAATTGAGCCCTCACTTCACAATCATTATTTATTGAAAAAATGGGAATAGATATAACAAACATCATCACGAAGAACAAAATCAATTTAATAGAAAGAAAAATAACAGAGATGGGTAAAAATAGAAGTGCCAAGGTACATAAGGTTTAAGTGTTTGGTATTTCTATAGATTTTATAGCTGTGGTTTAAAAATTTTATAAAAATTATTTATAATTAAGATTGGTTTAATATTTATATATATTTGATTAAAACTGTGGTTGAAGTTAAGATTGAATAAAAACTAATTTAATATGCCTGATAAAAAATACTTTTCAAATTGAGGTTATAAAACTATATATATATATATATATTAATTATTTTTAATTTTAATATTATAGATTTAACTATTATTATTACATTATTAAATAAATAATATTTTTATATCAAATATTTTTTAGTATTTCATTAACCTATCTAAAATTCTTTTATATATAAAATTCATCATATAACGACTACAATTTTTATAATTTTTTGAGCATATAATAAAATAAAATAAAATATTATTAGAAATAAAATTAAGATTGCGATCAAATTTTATAAATATTATGTCATCATGCAATTTTCTTTTAATTTATATAGTGTTATTGAATAATATTAAATACCAGTTTTTCAAGTAAAATATAATTTAAAAAATTAAAGTTTTTTTTTATTATATCTAGTTAAATTAAAATAATAAAAATAAAATTTAGACCAAATTCGGTTTAATTGAAACAGGAAAGACATTCTCCCCTATCTATTTTTATAAAAGTGAACAACCACTATAAAGAGATAGAGAAAAGTAGTATAAAACTGCTATTTACTTATTTGTGTTCAAAATACGAAACATGATGAATCTCTTAAGAAATAAATTAAATTTTTTTAGTTACTAAATATTTATTTTTTATGATTTATTTTAAATATAAAAACAATCACAAAAATAAATAATCCCATGAGTTCAAAAAATTCAACTAGGTATTCATCCATAAGTTTTCTCTAGAGAAAATTAGTACGATAATATAATTATGATTTTTATACTCTATCACAGAACCTCTTATATACGTACTTACTTTCACACTCAAAGAAAACCTCTTATATAATTATTCTTATTGCAATAATTATATATTCTGATATAATTATAATTTATGTTACTTTACAAATTTAATGGACGTGCACCACCATTAGGTTGTATTCTGTAAAACGGCGTCGGGGTGCAAAATTATCTTCGTAATTTCTACCTCCTTCACCAGTGTTTGGTATAAGTTTGAGGGTGGATTCAGGAAGGTTGATATCTGACCAAAAATGGAGATAAAATGTTAACCTCACTGTGGAGGAGGTGAAGATTTGTGCTCTTTCCATCATTTCTTTTTTAATGTTTTTCAAAACATAACTACGTGGAGATTTCTCTAATAATTTTACCCGCAATAATGAGCACTAATATGATGAAAATGAGTAATAATTGTTTTTTAAAATATTATTTATTTATAAATATATTAAAATAATTTTTTTTATTTTTTTAAATATTTTTAACATCAAACATCAAAATAATTTTAAAAAATAAAAAAATAAAAATTTTAAAAAATAAAAATTACACCGCACAGCCATACGTAGATCCAGTTGAAAATAGAAAAGGAAAGCAAGGTGCATGTTAAAATTGACAAGGAAAAAAAGAAAAAAAAAAAAAAAGGTGAACCACCATCCACAAAGAAGAAGAAGAAAAAAGCGAATCGTAAATCAAAGCACTGCCTTGCAAGTCTTTCAAGGTTGACGAAGAGGCCACTGCAATCATGCCTTGCTCCTGAAGTAAAAGGGCGGTTGTCGATTTTCTTCGTATGTGGCGTTTTCTCGCTCTCACGGGTATCGCCACCTTTACATTGCTTAGCGTGTTCCCAACAACAAAGACCAATAATACCGTTATTTGTTTGAAACATGGTTTTAACTTGTGTCTTCCTTCAAGCAACTGAACACTCTCTCTCTCTTTTTTAATTAATATAGATATTTAAATTAATTTTCATTTATATATTTTAATTAATTTTATAAGTTTTAAAATTAATAACGATGTAAATTTTTAGTAGCTTTAAAATTTATAAAATTTAAATTAATAATTTTTAGAAAATAACTTTAAAATCTTAATCTTTCAAGATTAAGAAAATGTTTGGTTTGAAAGTGACTTTGACTATTTTTAATGGAATTCATACAAAAAATATGTATTTTTAGCTTTTAAAAATGCATTCTTTACTATATTTTCAAACCAAAACACACATTACTGAATAGCTAGTATTGTATTGAGTTAATCTTAGCATATATTATTAAATAAAAAAGAATGATACTTTTTTTAATTATTATTATTAGATTGGATTAATTGTTTTTATTAAAATACTATCATTTTATTTTATTTTATTATTGTTAGGTCAATTAGGTTTAAATTGAGTTTTATCAAGTCAATTAAGAAATCAAAAACTAGATTAGATTGACTAAATTTAATTAGATTAATATTTTATTCAATTTAATTAAAAAATTAGTCAAGTGAGGCTTATTTGCAAGTGCAAGTTTAACAAGTTTAATTTAGAATTTTGTTATGCTTATAGGAAATGACATCAAACAATTATTTCACTACGTGTTCTTTGTTATATCTCTGCATAAATAAATAAACTTTCGAATATGCTTTAACTTCTTTTCCCCTTTCTACCCTAATGATCATCTTCTTTGGCGAGTGACCACGCCTCGCCAACGGCAATATAACTAGCCCATTAGATATTAGAAGATATCAAAACTCAAACAGCTATCTACAAAGTGTCTGCATGGTTTGTTTTAGATTCTGATAAGTATTTTTTTTTTGAAATATTTTTTATTTTAAAATGATTTTTTTATTATTTTAAAAAATTTATTTTTAATATTAACATGTCAAAATAATCTAAAAATATTAAAAAATTAGTTTAAAATAAAAAATTATTTTTTTTAAAAACACATTAAACCACGAAAATAAACAAAATCATATAATAAAATACAATTAACGGATAAAGAAATAATTCCTTGAAAATCTTCATCAAAAGATCAAAAGCTAACTTGGTAAAGAAGGGAATGGTTGCGGCATGGGAAAGTCTCTTTCTTTTGTTGTTTTGCTCTTGTTTCTATTTTAAATTTGACACACAAGATTATTTAGCCTCTTCAATATTTCACTGATACTAATTATTATACATATTCTAAAAAAATACTGTTTTTCTATAGAAATAACATAATTATAAATTTTGCTAAATTTTTTATTGTAGCAGTATGTAATAATGATAAAATTATAATTTCAAGAGATTTCTTATTTTTTATACTTTATATTTTTATTATTTTAAACTTGACCTATTTAATAGTATTTTTAAATTTTTATCTTCATGTTTTTTTGTTAGTTTTTCCTCTCTTTTTTCTTTTTTTTAAATAATTTTTTTTTTACATTTTGAATTTTTATCACTCTACATTTGATTTATCTATACTATTTTTTTTTCTTATCTTCATGTAGAAATGTCATAATTGTTAATTTTTCATAGATTCATAGTGATCTTAAAAAAATTTATAATGTTTTTTTTTTATTATTATGATGTTCTAATATTAAAAATATTTTTTAAAAAATATTATTTTAATACACTTTCAAACAGAAAAAACTTTAAAATTTATTTTTTATCACACTACCAAACATGCTATTAATTAGCTAAATTTTAAAAAAACTTATTTGTATTATATCAATAATTTGATATAAAAATACCATAAGTTTTGAAAAATCCTTAAATTAGGTTTTGAAAGATATTGTTTTAGATAATTTGTTTTTTTTAACTTAATTTTAGATTTTATATTGTGTCTTCTATTTATGATTAGGATTCTTTGTTCCTTATAAATGTTGGTTTCTAAACTATTCAGAGAATTGAAAATAGATAAATAAAGTTTGATATAATTATTCAGAAATAAAATACAAATTGAAATTCTTGTATGAATGTTGAGTTTTATATTTTTCTTATTGTTTTTCCCCCCTGTTTGCATCATTAATAACAATGTTTCCAAGTACTAGGGAAGTGTGTGCTTCGTGGTATTAGGACAAAAAAAAAAAAAAACTCGCATAATTACTATAAGCCACAAGGCTATTCTGTTTTGAAAAAAAGAGCATGGTTTATTTTAATATAAATTATTTTTGTAATAAATTATCTAAAATATTTTTAACTCATCATATTAATTAAATTATAACTTAACAATTTTCACAGGTTAATTTTATATAATAACTAAATAAAAAATTATATAGAAAAAAATGTAAATCTGAAAGTTGCTGAATTTATGTGTTTTTGATAAAATATTTTTGGTAAGAATTTATTGTGAATTTAGAATTATTATTAAAATTTTATTTTATTTTTAATATTAATACATCAAAATTATATATTTTTTAAATAAACTAATTCAACGTTTTTTTATACCAAATAGACTTTTTAAAAGTATTTAAAAACTATTTCAAACTCACTTAATAACACTCCCTAATTAAATTATTATAAACATGCCCGGATTAATTAAATTAATATCTTATACAATTTAACTAAAATCCTAATCCGAATTATGATTTATCAAAAAACAACGGCGCTCATGACTAAAAAGAAATACGTGCATTCCCTCGGATATAAATAAGGACATCGAGCTTGACCCACGGAAAACCTCCAAGTCAGAACAAATCCACCAATGGATAGGATAGTTTTCTTCTCTGTTCTTTCCATCTTCTCTTTTCTTTTAACATTCTCTGATGTGATGATACCACAAAAGCATGTCATGGCACTCCCTCTGTCTACTAACTCACGGTGGATCGTGGACGAAAACGGGCAAAGAGTGAAGCTGGCATGCGTGAATTGGGTATCACATCTCGAGGTCATGGTAGCCGAGGGGCTTAGCGAGCAGCCCATGGATGCTATCGCCAAGCGGATTGTGTCCATGGGGTTCAACTGTGTTAGGCTCACCTGGCCAGTTTTCCTGGTAACCAATGACACTCTGGGGTCTCTCACTGTAAGACAATCTCTCCGAAGCCTTGGTCTGCTCGAATCAATCTCTGGTATCCAGGCCAACAACCCCTCCATCATTGATCTCCCCCTCCTTGACGTTTACCAGGTAATAGCTTTCTCTGCTTAGAAATTAACATTACCTAAAAAAGATTAAAATGAAACAAGATCATGGAAATTTTTTTGCAAGTGGCGGTAGCTACAAGATAATTTACATAATGTTGATTGGCAATTTTTTTTTTTAATAATTTAAGCACTAAGTCATCCTTAAAAATAATGCTTAAAGTTTTTTGTGCTTACGAGGGTTTGAGATAAGAACAACGTAACTGAGAGAAGAAGTCGGGATGACGATAGATGGTTGGTGACCGACGGCGACAACGATGTTTTTAAAGTCCTATATTCTGTAATTTACATTATGACCCTTATCATGATGCTAAATTTCGTTAGTTTAGCTATGCTTTAAACAACATTATTACATTGGTTTACAAAAAAAGAGTCTACATAAGCTGAAATAGTTAATGGTTGTATGTTCAATAATTCCTATGATGTTATAAAAAATTATCTCTGTTGTATAGCCCAGGATTTCAAATAAATCAATAAAAAAGGTTAAATAACTCAAAACTATCCTTAATTTTAGTTGAAAATGAACTTGTTCTCTCAATTTTTTTGAGTATTATAAACTATTTTTTTGGTGAAAAAAGAACACTGTTGCACTATTAGTTTAATTTAATTTCCTTCTAAGAAATGGAGATTAATGGTGTTTCAGGCAGTGGTGTCTAGCCTTAGGGATAATAATGTGATGGTGATATTGGACAATCACATAAGCAAGCCTGGTTGGTGCTGCAGTAATTCTGACGGCAATGGTTTCTTCGGTGACCAATACTTCGATCCCGATCTATGGATCACAGGCCTAACTAGAATGGCGAGCATGTTTAATGGTGTGCCTAATGTGGTTGGCATGAGCTTGAGGAATGAACTTCGAGGCCCCAAGCAGAACGTCAATGATTGGTACAGGTAATTTGTCCTTGGTGAATTTTTTTGAAAAAAGAAATATTAGTCCTGAATCAATTGCTTTCTTCCTAAATCAAATGATTTGTTAACATGCTAATGACATGAGCCAGGTACATGCAAAAAGGAGCTGAAGCAGTGCACTCAGCGAACCCTGATGTTATTGTCATTCTATCGGGCCTGAATTACGACAAAGACTTGTCTTTCCTGCGCAATCGACCTGTGAATCTAACATTCAGTCGTAAAATAGTGTTTGAAGTGCATTGGTATGGTTTTACAGATGGGCAGGCATGGAAAAATGGCAACCCGAACCAAGTGTGTGGAAGAGTGGTGGATAATATGATGAGGATATCTGGATTTTTGTTGGACCTAGGTTGGCCGTTATTCATGAGTGAGTTTGGGGTGGATCAAAGAGGGACAAATGTTAATGATAACAGATACTTGGGATGCTTCCTTGGTGTTGCAGCTGAACTTGACTTGGATTGGGCTTTGTGGACGCTAGTTGGAAGTTATTATTTGAGGCAAGGTGTTATAGGGATGAATGAGTACTATGGGGTGTTGAATTCGAACTGGCGTGAGACTAGGAATTCAACCTTTTTGCAGCAAATATCTGCCCTCCAATCTCCTTTTCGAGGTATGGCGTTTATGGCCTCGTATAAGTTCCTTAAATCTGCATCTTGTGCTCTTGATACATTCAACTGTTTTTTTTTTATAGCTAATCCTCAAGGTTGTGTTTGTGGAAAACTCTAGGGCCAGGTGTATCAGAAGTTCATCTACATAAAGTGATCTTCCACCCATCAACAGGTCTTTGTGTGTTGAGGAACTCAATGCTGGAGCCATTAAGATTAGGTCCTTGCACTAAATCTGAAGCCTGGAACTACACGCCCCAGAAGATACTGTCAGTGAAGGGGACATACTTCTGCTTACAAACAGATGAATTGGCTAAACCAGCAAAACTTGGTATAATATGCACAGATTCTAATTCAAAATGGGAAACTATCTCAGATTCTAAAATGCACTTGTCATCCAAGGCCCCCAATGGCACGCCCGTTTGCTTGGATATAGGTTCCAACAACACCATTGTTACAAATACTTGCAAATGTTTGAGTAAAGATAGCACATGCGACCCAGAAAGCCAATGGTTTAAATTAGTTAATAGCACAACAAGAAGTTCGACCATGACAAAACCATCGTCACTGATCAGTTCAATCCTCAATTTCCCAGCGAAGGATTTCTTATGGAAGTTCTTAGGCTCAGTATAACTTGTATAGCAGAAGCTGCCTATGGAGCAATTTTACAAGGTGCTACTTTGGACAATCTATAAGTTCAATGTCAGGCATCTCAAGTAATATAACAGAAGTCAGGTTGAATTTATGTCTGACACATTACTTATCTCTAAATAGGCTGTTCTATCATACAAGCCTAGTCAAAACATTCTCTATTATGTCCATTCTTTGGTCAATTTTAGCTGCAATTTAGGGCAGGTTTGCTATTTGTATATCTGCCTATTGCAGAAACTAGCAGATGGATCCAGGCACAAGAATGTCTACTGTCAAGTAATATTGTAAACAACAGATTGCAGGCTCAAGATTTGAGCACAGCCACTATGAAAATATATGAAAAGGATACAACAGCTTCTAGATTTTCCAAATCCATGCTTTTCTTTTTCTATCCTTTTTTCCCCTTAAAAAAAATAGAAATTCATGAGCATTTCAGAAAATGAAAGACAAGAACCAGCGGATTACCTATCCTGTTCTGAAAGATCAACTTCTAATACCATGAAGAATATAAATAGTCTAAACCATATAGTTTTGACGCGGAATGTGTGATCAATTCGAGAGATTATTCAAGTAGCAGAACACAAGTTTAACCGCAGAAATTCTTCCATTTCATCTACTCCACTTTTTTCCACCCTTATTCTTAAAAGAGTGATTTTTATTATTTTTATTGATATAAGCTCCGCAATCATGACAAAATCATCGTGTCAGACCATCAAGATACAACCTTTTTGTTGAAAAAACTAAGAACAAATAACCAGACATTAATCTATCCGGATTAATTCACAATTCACAAATTTTAATTTTTTTTTCTCTTCATGCATTCAAAATCAGGATCAAACAATAAATATAAAATAATCATCACACAAATCAACACCAAAATTTTTTACGTGAAAAACCTGAGGTGAGAAAAATCACGAGACCGTAATTCACCTAAAAACTTCCACTATTAACAAATAATGGTTTCACAACTGTTCTTTCCTAAATTCAATTAAGGGCTATAACATACATATCATTAAAAACAACTTATTCCTGAAATACAACAAGATTAAAGAAGAAGTATTTGAGAAAAACTCACAATATTGAAAGCCCTATTTTTTTATCAAAACAACTAACTTCCACACCACCAATTTTCAATCAAACCGTTCAGAATGAAGAGTAACTATCTAAAAACTATTGTCAAAATCTCAACTCGATCCAATAATAAATGAGTTGGAAAAAAAAAAAGATAGACTGCTTTGCTGCCTTTTCTTCCTTTCTTTCTCCCTTTCTCTCTTCTCTCTCTTATTTTCTCTCTTTCAAATCTGTTATATAACCTTCTACAGTGAACATTATGTTTTTAATTCCAATGCTGTCTCTTGACAATTAATGTGGTGGTCCCATCATCACATGTTACGGGACCACACACAACAAATCTCTCTATCACACACTATGTGAGGAATTTGCCATATTGATGATCAACATGTAAGCTTCAATTTAGGAGGCTTTACCAAGCCTTTTTTTTTTTTTTGCAAAATTTGAACTTCTCTCTCGATAGAGGTTTGGTCATCATATCTGACATATTGTTATTGGTATGAATTTTCTCAACAACAAATGACTTCATCTCCATAACATCTCAAATCCATTGATATCTAACCTCAATGTGCTTTGATAGAGAGTGAAAAGTAGGATGCTTACTAAGATAGATTGCACTTTGATTGTTATAGTGTAACAGTCAAAGTACAACACAAAGTTCTCTTGAACTAAGCCAAGTTCATGTAAGAACTTTTTCATCCATAACAACTCTTTGCCCCCTTTAGTAAAAACAATATATTGAGTCTATGTAGTGGATAATGCAATACATTTTTGTAACCTTGATTACCATTACACTGTTCACCCTGTAAACTTCATCAAGTATCCTGATGTTGACTTTCTAGAATTAACATCACCAGCCATATCTGCATCTGTGTATCCATCCAACATAGGTTTATTATTATCAAAATATAAGCTAAAACTAGAAGTACCTTTGAGATACCTAAGTATCCATTTCACTACTGATTAGTGTTCTTTATTAGGATTGGAGAGGAATCGACTAACTACGCCAACTGCATGAGCTATATCTGACCTTGTGCAAACCATGACATATATCAAAATACCAATTGCGGATGCATAAGGAACCTTTTTCATTTCATTTTTTCTTCATCACTTGAAGGACACTATTTAGGACTTAATTTAAAGTGGACTGAAAGTGGAGAACAAACAAGTTTGGAGTTGTTCATGTTGAATCTCTCAATTATCTTTTGAACATATCTCTTTTGAGATAGCCAAAGTTTTTCTTTCTTCTTGTCACGTGTGATCCTTATGCCGAGAATTTATTTTGCCGGTCCTAAGTCTTTCATTGCAAAATACTTGCTTAACTCTTCCTTTAAAATTTAAATCTTCTTAGTATCATGGTCAACAATCAACATATCATTCACATATAACAAGAGAATAATAAAGTTCCTATTTGGAAACCTTTTTATAAATACACAATGATCAGAAGTGTCCTATCATAACCATGATCCACCATAAAAGAATCAAACTTCTTGTACCACTATCTTGGAGCTTGTTTTAACCTATATAGACTCCTTTTTAACTTGCAAACTAATTGCTCTATACCTTTTGCTTCAAACCCTTCAGGCTACTCCATGTAGATCTCCTCATTTACCATAAAGAAATGTAGTTTTCATATCAAGTTGTTCAACTTAAAGATTTAAACTAGCAGCTAATCTAAGCACAACTCGGATTTAACACATTTTAACCACTCGTGAAAAAATTTCTTCAAAATTAATACTTTTCTTCTGACTGAAACCTTTTACAACCAATCTTGTCTTGTACCTTAGCTGTGAGCAATGTTCATCAATTTTCAACCTAAACACCCATTTGTTCTTGAGTGCTCTCTTACCTTTAGGAAACTTCACTAACTTAAAAGTATGGTTTTCATGCAAGGATTTTATCTCTTTTTGCATTGCTTTCAACCACTCACTTTTCTTCTCATATAACATGGCTTCATCAAAGCATTCTAGCTCTCTCTTATCAATAACCAATACATACTCATGAGGAGAATATTTAGTGGAAGGTTGGCGAGGTCTAGTTGACCTTTTTAATTGTGGCTCATTTGAAGTTTCTTGCATTACCTATTTAGGAATAACATTAATTTCATCATTAGTTGATTCAGGATCACCAACTAATAGCTCAATAAGAAAATCACCATTATCATCATTTTGCAATCTCCCCTATGATTAGCAAACATCAAAGGTAACTATGGAGTAGGTCTTAGATTTGAATTAGATAGAATAAAATAGTAGACTCTATTTTCTCCTTCTATTTAAAGTCATCAATGGTTTGATCTTTAAAGAAGATAACAACTCTACTTCTCATAATTTTCTTCTTCTTTGGATCTCATAACCTATAGCTAAACTCATCATCTTTAGAGCCTAAAAAAATACATTGCTTTGTCTTGCTGTCAAGCTTAAACCTTTCATTCTTAGAAATATGTACGAATGCTCTGCATCCAAACACTCTAAAGTTTGTATATGAGACATCCTTTCCAAACTCTTTTTAGAACATCAAATTGAAGAGGACCTAATAGAAAAATGTTAATCATGGCAATTGCAGTTTTCATTGCCTTACCCCAAAAGGGCTTAGGCAGCTTTGTATGAGAGAACATACATCTATTTCTTTCAACAATGGTTTTATTCATTCTTTCAGCCATTCTGTTCTGCTATAGAGTCTTAGAAATTATTTTCTCTAACTAGACACCATATCCCCTGCAATACTTCTCAAAAGGACTCTTGTATTCACCACCATTATCAGCTCAAATATATTTTAACTTTTTATCAGTTTCTCTTTTAACTCTGGCATGAAAATCCTTAAAGATATTAAGCACTTGATATTTGGATTTTAAACAAGTAGCCCAAATTTTTCTGGAGTGATCATCAATGAAACTAACAAAGTATAATGCACCCCTAAGAGGGTTATCAATCATAGAGCAAACATAAGTATGAATTAAATTAAGAATATATAATCTTCTATATAAAGATGATCTTTGAAATACAACTCTATGTTGTTTACTAACTAAATAATGAGTACATATGTTCAAGTTCATACCTTTTAATAGAAGGTAGTTTTTTTTGGCAAGGATGCTAAGGTGTTTCTCACTTAAATGTTTAAGTTGTTTATGCCATAAATCAGTAAAGCAATCTTCAATTGTGTTCACCTTCTTTTTGATCACTTTGATTTGTGACATGTAGAGACCCATCTTCTTCCTTTTAGTAATAATTAAAAAATTTATAAAGAGCTTTCATTTACTATCTCCAAAGTAATTGTGATAACCTTCTTCATCAAGAGTACCTGTAAAGATCAAGTGTAAGCTTATATCAAGCACATGTATAATACCTTTGAGTAGCAACTTGCACCTAGTATTGATTTCCAACCACATGTCTCCAATGCTTACAACACTAGTCATCCCTTGATTTCCCATCCTAACTTGACCAAAGTCACCAGAAGTGTAGGATGTATAAAAATCATGTCGGGGTGTAACATGGTAAGAAGCTGTTGAATCTACAACCCAGGTGGTATCCTTACATGCAAGATTAACACAACCATCATCACAAACAATGACAACATCACCATCAAATACAATTATAGTTATACCCTTCTCTTCATTCTTGTCTTCATCTTTACGTTTTTTATTTCTTTTATACTTTTTACAATCTTTTTGAATATGCTCAGGCTTGTCACAATAATAACACTTAATTCCCTTTCTTGACTGAGATCTTCCTCTTGACTTCTATTTTCTTTTTCTATTGCTGGATTTTCTATCTTGTTTGCTATGAGAGAACTTACTTTGACTTCTCCCTCGACTTTCTGTAACAAGTGCATGAGACTCGAAAGTGCTTGTCCCTTTCCTCCTCCTCTCTTCATTGAGGATACAATCCTTCACTATTTTCAAAGTGATCTTTCTATTTGGAGTAGAATTGCTAAGTGATACCACCAAAGTCTCCCAACTATCCAGTAATGAACTTAGTAGGATTAGTGCTTATATCTTATCAGCTAACTCAAGATTATCAATGATAGCTGATTTAAGAACCCTTGGAATTCATTAATATGCACTGAAGCATCTTCACCATTTCTATACTTCAAATTCACAAGCTCTATAATTACAAAAACTTTGTTTTATGCATTCTTCTTAACAAAGGTTTCTTCTAATATTTTTCAAATTGTATAGCAATCATATTCTTGAGAAATATGATCAATGGACTTAGAAGATACCCATTTTCTAACATAAGTAGTCGTCTTTCTATTAAGTCTATTCCATTTTGCCTTATCCATCTCATTAGGCTTTATTTCTTTACATTCAAGTGGCAAAGCCAAATCATTGCAATATAAGTGATCCTCTATCATTGTTTTTCACAGAAAATAATTAGAGGAAGTGAGCTTTATCATGCCCGAATCTTCATTTTCCAGTTTAACTGCATAAAAAATTCAATTTGCATAACCAATGTTTTGATACCACTTTGTTGGGAAAACTAGGAACAAATAACTAGACACCAATCTACCTGAATCAATTCACAATTCACAAGTTTCAATTCTTTTCCCTCTTTGTGCAATGAAAATTAGAATCAAACAATCAATAAATATAAAGCAACAATCACACAAATTAACACCAAGATTTTTTACATAGAAAACCCGATGCGGGAAAAACCACGGGACCATAGTCCACTTAAAAACTTCCATTATTAACAAATAATGGGTTCATACCTGTTCTTTCTTAGATTCAACTAAGGGTTATAACATATATATCATCAAGAACAACTTATTCTGGGAATACAACAAGATTAAAGAAAAAATATTTGAGAAAAACTCACAATACTGACAACCCTATTTTGTATAAAAATGATTAATTTTGACACAACTAATCTTAGATCCAACCGTTTATAATGAAGAGTAACGTGTCTAGAAACTGTTATTAAAATCTCAATTAAAATCCAACGATGAATGAATTGAAAATTAAAGAAAAAAATAGACCATTCTACTATTTTTTTTTAATTTCTCTTTTCTATTTTCTTTCTTTCAGATATGTTCTATAGCTTTTTACAGTAAATATTATATTTTTAATTTTAAGAAATAACTATGCTTTTTCTTAATAGTTAATCTAGCAATTCCGCCACCGGTACGACACACAATATTTTTGTGGGGAAAAAGACAAAAGGAAGGTAAGTTAAGATATTACTCCATCTTCATGACATGCAGTTGCCATTCAAAGATTTACTGCTTCTTAAGAAATAAAAGCTCCCTGCAACTCTACAGGGAAATTTTGAGCAGCATGTTCACCATTATCATGGTTTCTAAGACACCCACCACAGGACCAGGCAACCTTGGCTCCAAGTGGGGGGAGCGAGAACATGTTATAACCATTTTCATTTTTTTTCTTTTTAAAATATCCCTAAACCAATTTCATAATTAACAAGACCAGTTTTCAATATGCAGCATATTATTACAGAGAACAAGCAACTTCAATTGCGTAGGGACAAAATTTGGTTCCCGAGCACAAAATTGCCATGGATGAATTCACTAACCCTTCCCAAGCATATATATATATATATATATATATATATTATTTCTTGTTAATTTATTATTATTATTGTTTCTTGTTCAGGCTTCATACATCACAAAATATATTTATAAGTTGAAGCAATTAGCTAATAGCTTGATCGGATCAATGTCAGTACCCGATCGAATAACACTGCCTACAGTGACATAAACTTGGAGTAAAAAGAAAACAGGTATATTACATAGTGACAAAATTGGTTTAATGACACTTTTAAACATTCAACAATGAAGCTGATAACTTGGCTATTAAGTTCCTATGAGTAAATATTTTTTATTTTCTAATCAATTTATGCTAAAATTTAAATGAATTATAGTATAATGAGTTTTTTACTTAATACTTTTCAGTATTTTTATTTATTTATTGGGATGCCATGAGAATAACTAATTACATAATAATAGTAACCATTGCTTATTACGAGTAATTATTTTTTAAATTATTAAATTTATTACGAGTAATTATTAAATTTATAAAATATTAAATTACGAGTAATTATTAAATTTATTAGTAGATGTACTTCTACCTCTCATAAAAATATAAAATCTATTATAAAAATATTTTATGAGTCCCATATTTATACACACACACTGAATAATTGCTTTGCTTGTTACATTACTACTGCATTAGCTTCACCAAGACTCAAATCTTATTTCATTGAAAAAACCTTTTGATTACATAACTATAAGCTAAGTTTGTCTGTGTTTTCAAACTCGGTGGGTGCTTTTGTCTAAACTTATTGAATTCATTTTTTTTTTATATTTTAAAAATATTTTTTTTAAAAAATATTTTTTATTTTTATATTATTTTGATATATTGCTATAAAAAATAATTTTTTAAAAATAAAAAATATTATTTTAATATAACTTTTAATAAAAAAATATTTTAAAAATTAGTCGGTACAACACTCACATCAAGCTTCATTTCATTATCAAAACCAATAATTATTATTTCCATATGGGCAATGCACGAAATGTCTAATAATAAATACGAAATCTACTCCTTTGTCTCCTTACTTAATGTGAAGATTTGATGTCCTCCTACTAACTAACTTCATAGCTCTAAAAGACATTGTGATAGTGTTTTCTTAATTTTTTAATTTTAAATTATTTTATCTAATAATTAATATTTTAAAAAAATTATTAACACATGCATCACACACGCAATTGCATATCAGCTACTTCGTCATCTTCAGGCTACAAAAAACAGATTCCAGAGTGATGTGTTGGAAAAAAGGGCACGTCGATGGTTACTATTTTTGTAGTCACAGCAATAATTCTAGACTTGGTCCATCCATCTGATTTTTGGCCAGTGAGTTTCATTTATACCTGCAATAATTGAGTTGTTGGCTAATAAATAAAATGAATTAAACTCTGGAAGTTAAATCGCTACCACCATGGATCGATAGCCGCCGTGCATCAACATTATTACTCGGAGCTACAAACCACCCTTTATCCAATGTACAACACTAAATGTGAACGGACATTTACAGAGAAATTGTAGATGGAGACTTTTTGGCTCAAGAGGAAAGACCAATGACTTTATGCTTGTTTGTTTGTTTTCAAAAATTTATTTTTTTTACTTTTTTATATTTGATAAACATAAAAAAAGTTGGCAAAAAAATAAATTTTGATTAAAGAAAAAAATAATGCTTTAGGACAGGAAAACATTTTCCTTTTCATAAGTTTTCCTTTTTATAAGTTTTCCTTTTTTTCTTTTTTACAAAAAAACATAACATGTATTCGAAACACTCTCTTTCTCTTTAATCTTTTTACAAAACAATTGAAACATCTCTACCAGCTTTTCTTTCAACAAGTTCTTCTTTCAGGTGACTCTTTTCTCTCCAAATGTTTATTTATTATTTATATTATGTTTTCATCCTTTTATTTTAATATGTAGTTATAATAATAATATAAATCTTGTGATATAATTTGCTGTGTTTTTTTCATAGTTTATCTTGTTTAACTTGCTGCAATCTATGTTCTCTATTTTTTTTATAAAAAAAACCAAACAAAACATTAAAATCATTCAAACATAACAAACCCAAACCCATGCTCTGTATTTTTTCTAGAAATCAAACAAAACATCAAAATCATTCAAATACAAACACAACAAACCCATTTTGTTTGGTTTCTGTGAAAAAAACACAGCAAACCCAAGCTGTGTTTTTTCACAAAAACCAGGTTTGCTATTTTTTTCACAAAAACCAAACAAAACATTTCATTTGGTTTTTGTGAAAAAAACACAACAAACCTATGCTTTGCTTCTCATTCCAATTGATCTCGTTGTTTTTTTTTTTTATGATTTTTTCCAACTTATTTTCAATTTCATAATTGATCTCCCCACTTCCTTTACATGCTGTTCCAATAAACTTCCTCTCTAGCATGTCCCTAGTTGCCTTACCTAAAAACAAAGCACTGCTCAAAGAAGATAATTCCAGAAGATAATCCCAAATTTGTTACCTTTGGCTCTCCTTCTCCTTCTCTTTCTCTTATGCTTTCCTGTAAATGCTTTCCTTCTCTTAGGCTACCTTTGACAAGAAAATTTGTTGATTAAAAAAGTTTAGGTTGTTGTTGATGAGTTGATGACATGCGTTTTTGTGTATTTTCTATACGTTCTCCATTATCAGCAACTGAAATGGTGATGTATGCGTGATGTTTGTTGATGATATGAGTTGATGGTACAATGATTTTATGTAATGAAAAATTGAAATGGTTTGGTAGAAAAATCTTAAGACCATGAAACATGAGTTATATATAGAATTTAGAAAATTATATACTTTAAGGCATTATTTGTTTAGAGAATCAGCTGCTTTGAGCAAAATTTATTGTATTGATTATATAAGTATTTTATATGTTTTGTTTAATGTTTATTTGTTTAGAGAATAGTAAAATTATTCATACAACATATATGAGAGCAAGTGTAATTATGATAGCTACAAGGGTAGCAATTATTGAATAAGAAAGAAATAGAAATTATATACAAAAGAACCATGTATAAATGCAATTGCTCAATGAGAATTCTATATGGATAACATTTTGAATCAAGGTGATAAACATTGTGTTGAACAAATTCATATGAAACTAGTTATCTTATATAATTTGTGTGCTGTTCGCACAAGTCATGACCTATTACGATCAACTCAAAATGTGTCTATTAGGGAGCAAGTTATTGTGTTCTTACAAATTATAGGCCAAAACCAAAGATTTCATTTTGTTAGTGGTATATACTATAGATCTGTTGAAACTATCCAAAATTACTTTTAAAAGCAGTTCTTTAATTATACAAACACCTTATTAAAGACTAAAAGGATACAGTTCCCACAGAGATAATGAATAATTAAAGATTCTATCCTTAATTTAAGGTATGAGAACAATACCAATGTTCCTGCAAATATTCTTGTTGAGATTCAAGGAAAGTTTTAAAGTAAAAAAGAAGGAACAACATAAAATGTTTTAGCAGCTATAACTTTTTGATTTGAAGTTTATATATATTTTAGCTGGCTGGAAAGGAAGTGCACATGATTCACGGGTTTTAAGGAATGCATTATCAAGACCTAGTGGTCTAAAATTCCAAAAGATATATAATAAAGTATTTATTATATGCAATAAACATATAAAATGTTTAATTAGATAAAGATAATAATAGTTTTTTTCTCTAATTTATGGGAAAATATTATCTTGGTGATGCTAGTTACGGTATTCGAAAAGTAATCATTTCTCCTTTTCGTAGAGTTCAATATCACTTGAATGAGTTCACAAAACATTCATCAGAAAATAAAAAGGAGTTATTTAATCTTAGACACTTTTTGTTGAGAATTGCTATTGAGCAAGAGTTTTATATTTTAAAGAGTTGTTTTAGATCAATTAATGAAAAATCTTTTTTGTTTTATAAAACACAAATAGATATTGTGCTTGGATGTTGTATTATTCATAATCACATAATAAAAGTTGATCCTTATAACTTTTTTATGGAAGAAATATATTCGGAAAGTGAACCAATTAGACTAACAATCAACTTAAGTTAACGGAAAAAGAGGGAAGAGAATAAGGAGTAGATAACAAAAGGAAAAATGATTACATCAACCATGTGGAATGATTATAACACTCAAAGAAACTAGTAATTAAGTGTTAATTATATGTGTTTATTTTTATTATATCTTGATTGAATTTGTATTATCTTTGTTATGTATTTGGATTTTCTGTTGACTTTATTATAATTTCTTATGCATTTTATGTATTTTCTTTTAAATATTAATTGTAGTTTTTATATTAAATTCAAATAATATATGATTATATTTTGTATAAATTTGTAATTTTTTTTGTAGAAATGAGTACCACACAAAATGAAAAATGCAAGGGCAGACACTTTACATGGTCTAAGTCTATGTCTCACATGCAATTTGAGATATTAGTTGAGAAGGCACTTAAAAGGAACCAACATTTTTCCACTTTTAGAGCATAATCTTTTGTTAAGGTCACTATAAAAATTAGTTAAAAATTTAAAGTGCAATGTGAGCCTAAGCACGTGGACAATCCTATCAAAATTATGAAAAAAAGGGAATAATAACCAAACTTAAAAACAAAGGTGGCTTTGGTTAGGATATTTTTTGAAGATGATTATAGTTTTAAAAGATGTATATGATGAAGAAGTGAATGTATCATAAATATTATATTCTTTATAATTTTTATATTTACTTTTGTTTCCAAAATGTTATACAAGAAACTAAAAAATTACATATTTTAAACTTTATGAACAGGCACATCCCAATCATGATAAATATTTCAACAAAAAACTTGATATGTACGAGACAATGACAATTTTTGTTAGAAAAGACATGGCAAACAAAAATTATTCCAAATCATATGTTGATATCAATTTGGAAAAAAACACTGAAGAGCAATCAATTTCAATTAAAAATAAAGAGGATGAAGAAACTTCAAAAGAAAAAAAAGATATCTTTCTCTAGTTCACAAAAAAGACAACATAAAAAGAGAAATCGTATGTTTAAAAATGGTGTCAAAAAGTTATATAAAAAGATTTGTATGTAGCATTTGCAATTCAAAGTTTCAATAAAAATCACTTTGATGTTAATGAGCTATATATAGAAATGATGAAAATTAAAGGTTTTGATGAAATTACTTTTAGGGATGCATTTGATCCATTGGTCTAACATGAAATGTTGGCAAAAACATTTATGACAAAAAATGCTAATTTGAGAAAAATTTGAGTTTAAAATTTTGTGAAATAATACTGCTATAGACCTGATTGCTAAGATGATTTCACTATTATAAAAAAGTTTACGTTTGTTATTTGACAAGTATGTTTACTTGTTTAATTCGATTTAGCATGTTTATATTTGTTAATTTGATCTAATAAGTATGTGTATTACATCAAAATTTAATATTTATGCATGACTATATTTGATGTAAGATATTTATATTTATTTATTAATTCTTATTTGATATATATTAAAGAGATATTAAAGGGATAATTGTAAAAAACAATCTTTATCCAAAAAACCAATTAAAATATTTTTGTATTTATTTATCTTTTAGAAAAATGTTCATACTAAAAGAACTCAAATATCTAACTCTTATTAATATCATAAACTAATTTGGCTTTCTTTATATGAAAAAAAACATATTTCAAGCTTTTGAAATTAAAAAAAAAATATTAATAGGTTTTATTTATGAAAAATTTTCATAAGATTACATCTCTATAATATTATATGAGATGTATAATTATATTTTATAAAATAAGATATATATGAATAAGGATATAATAAAAAAAATTCATCATTATATTTTTTAGATTTTATTCTAAATATTTATATTAAATGTTTTTCATATATTAAATAAATTTTTAAAAAAATTAATTTATTAATAAATTATTTTCTAGTTTATTTTTTATAATATAACCAAATACTGGAAAATATTTTTAATTTATGTTTTATAATATTACTAAATATCAAAAAATAATTTATTTTAATAAAAAAATATTTTTTAACAAATAAACAAGATTTATGTTGAATATTAAAATGGATGTCCATTATTCTAGATATTACCTGGCGTCGAAACGCTAAACGATGAGAAAACATAGAGGTTGTTTGACAAATAAAACATTCTTCTCTGGCATATAATGAATGAACACAACCTTAACTAATCTTACGGGAAGTAAAATTAACAATAAGTCTATAATTAAAAGCATTCTTAGAGGCTACAGCGTACGTCTGTAGGCTGAAGTTTCATAGCATAAGTAATAAAGCTCCAGATATGACTACAAAATAACACAGTAAAGCTTTGGAACAACATTCATCGTGTAAATTTAGGACCGTTATGATGCAGTAGTGTTCACCGATCTGGGCATCAGAGTCACCAACAGTCCATTCTTCATGTAGAGAGTGGTGGTCATTTTTGGAATAGCATCATGGCCTTCAACTACCTTAACTGAATATCTCATCAGGATTGAAGCTGCCACCATTTTCATCTGCAAGTAAGCAAACTTCTTCCCCAGGCACAGCCTTGGACCGGCGTTGAACACTGCATATTTGAACTGGTTCTCACTGCCAAACTTTCCATCCTTAATCCACCTCTCTGGCTTAAACTCCAAGCAGTTTTCTCCCCATATAGAATCCATCCTGCCCATTGCGAATATGCTGTAGAAAACTCGAGCGCCCTTCTTCACTATGGAACCATCAGGGAGAACATCATCTTGTACAACTTCTTTCGCTTCAACAGGCACAGATGGATACAACCTCAGGGATTCGGATAATGCTGCTTGAAGATACACCATCTTGTTCAATTCTTCCATTGTGAAAATGACCTCGTTTTTTGTCTGTGTCTCACGAAGGGACAAAATGTCATTGATCTCGCGTACTATTCTGTTTTCTACTTGTGGATTGCTGTGTACTAACCAGAAAAACCATGCCAATGCCGCAGATGTGGTGTCTCGCCCTGCTAGGATAAAATTAACACACAAATCTCTGAAATACTTATCTGGGAATTGCAGCTCCTTGCCTAGTCCAGTATATTCAATCTCAATAAGCCTGGACAAGAGATCAGATTGATGGCATAAGCTACCATGCTTCCTGATCTCATCTCTTCTACCCTTCACCGTCTTCTCAGCAAATTCATGCACAATTCCAACTGCCTCCTTCAGCGCCTTCTCGTATCCTATTCCAAAGAACTTCATGGTCTTCCAAATGAAAGGCGGAATCAGGAATCTGAACAAAATCAATTCTGTTGCTTTTTCAAAAGCTTTTGCGAAGGGAACGTCAGGGATATCTAGGGCTAAGCACCCAGGATCAACCCCAAAAGCTGCACTACAAATGTTATCAAATGTAAACCGGAGAAGCACTTCTTGGAGATCAAAACAATCTCCTGACCTTACCAGATCATTTGTCAGCTTCAACAGCTTCTGGTGCACCAGATCTTTCATGGTTCGGAGCGAGTGCTCAATGAACCGGCTTGAATGCATCTCTGCTTTCACTGCTTGCCTTTGTTCCCTCCATAATTCATCATCAGCATTGAAAATACCATCCCCTAGCAAATCCTGAAACCTCTCTCTGAAGTACTTCCCTTTTGGGAAGTTCTTGAAGTTCGTTTTAAGCATATACTCGATATTGGAAGGATCGGCGGTCACGATTCCATATGCGCCTCCCATCCAAATTCCTCTATGGTGGAAGGTCCCCCCTGCTTTGCTTAAAGCTCTCGTGATGAAATTGTTCATGTCGTTGACGTGAAGGAACATGGTCGGTATGATCCCCAATACAGGCCATAGCATAGGGCCTTTGTTAGTGAGCCTATCGTTTATGCATTGGAAAACAAAGAGTCCCAACAACGCAATAGATACATCCCAAAATGATGAGTGAGCGTAAATCCATTGCGTTGCAGAGGACAATATATTTTCTGCCATAGTAGGCTGTCTTCTCATGTCAGAAATGGCAGTTTTTGAATGACTTAAAGCATTCAACTCTGCGTATTCTTAATTTTAGAGGTTGAAGTAGGGCCATTACATTTTTATGTTACTAACTGCTTAGGGGTACCTTAGCTGCAGTTAAGAGTTAAAAGATTGAATTTTTTTTTTGTCTCAAGGTGCTCACACTTAACTTTTGATTAAAATGCCATTATTCCATACGCAAAAAATTTCAATGTAATATTTTCCCCTTCTTTCTAAATTATATTTTCCACTACTTTGCAATATTCATTTTATAGAAATAAAAAACATGCAAATCAGATTGATGAATCATACTCTAAGATACAAAACTAAAAATATACATGTACAAATGACTTACTAATCTAATGATATAGATTAAACCACCACTTTTTTTTCTGGTAAGTAATTAAACCACCACTTTATAAATATAAAATTAAAAAATAAGTCCACCCAAGAACATAAAACTTGATAGGTTGGCAAAAAAACTAAGTAAAAAACTTTCAATGTAAGTTTTAAATTTTATCAAAAGATCTTAATAGATGATACGAATCATCATTATATTATATACTTGAAATAACTCTTCAACTTTAGAAAACAGTAAAATAATATAATTTAAATTCAATTAAATGACTTTAACAGACAAATATTAAATAGAACTTGTTTTTTTAATTCTTAGAACACAAACAGATACTTTCATTTGTTCTGATAAACACTCTCTTACATCAATTAAGCTGGAAATACAGGACAAGAGCATGTATTTGTCTGGACAGTCTAGTCCAATCCAGACTATTTTCATTTGTTCTGATATGTCCAGTATACCAAGCACACCTGCGCATCGTCCCTTGCTTTCATGCCCCGGTTTATGTATTTTCTGGTAATAGATTGTAGAGATATAGAAAATCACAGTACTGGAAATAGATTGAAGTAATAATGTTTCCATTTTTATTGGAAATATAGTTCACCATTTATTTTTTTGGCTGATTATATAACGCTAGTACTATTTTATGTGTACTAGCATGGTCACATGTAGAAACTAAGTAATGCTAAATTGACCACATATTCTCTCAAGACATTAAATGAATTAATTTTATAAATAGGATAGATGAAGTTGTTGGATAAGTGATTTTGGAATAATATTTTCATGAGATTAGCATTATTTAAATACTAATTTTAGATCCGTGTTCGAAAACGGACATTTTATATAATTTTTTAATCTTACCATAAAAAAGTAATATTGAAATTAATTGTACGTTGTACGTTCAGATAATTGAAAATACTCCTTTCATGGGAACTCTTTAACTCTTATTAAAGGGAGATATGATCATTTTGTGTTTATGAGTGTTGTATGTATTGTTTTTAAAAATATTTTTTTAATAATACATTTTATAAAAAAATATTTTTGATATTAATATATTAAATGATAAAATAACTCTAAAAAAAATTTAGATTTTAATGAAAGGTATGTTTAAACTCAATGCTATGCGTCTTGTAGACTTGGCAATTGAAACGGTTGGGAATTATGTCATTGATGTATACTTATATCTACCTAAGAATTGTATTGAGTTATTATTGATTAATCTATGGGTTTACGAGTTAATTTTAAGGAGACATATTTGACCATGGACGATTATATATAAATGCATCAACTCCTTGAAAACTACTGATAAATTATTATACGTTTAACACAATTTTAACATCATGATTTTTACTTTTATAATTGGGTTACTAAATTAATACATCATTCTAGAGAATTATGACATGAAATATGGGAACTTCCGGCTATAGATAAATACTGAAACTTTTAAATGTGAAAAATCTACCAAGGCACTTAATTATGGCAACAATTTAAGCCATGACATCTAAACCACACTGGAAAAAAATGAATGTGCGAAGATATAACTAAAATCTCAACTTGAATCGTATTAAATTCAAAAGAGGGTAAATTTTAATATATCTTTAATAAAAAATTATATTCTTTTAATTTCATTTAAAAGTATTTTATGATATAATTAAAATTAAAAAAATATTTTACTTTAAGCTTATCAAAATCAAAATGTTTATGACTTAACATTTACTTCTGATTTGATTAAATCTCATCCTTTAAGATTTTAATTTTTGCAATTAAATTTAAATTAAAATTTTAAACTTAATTTTTTACTAATTAAATCCTTAATAAAATTTATTTTACATATTAAAAGTCTAATTAAATTCTTGCATTAATTAATTTTTTTAATTTTAACTTGAGTTAATCTATAAACATAATTAAACCTTTAATTAGACCTATAGTTAAATCAAATCAGCTTATTAAATATCTAATTAAGTTATTAAACTTAATTTTTATATAAATTTATTTAATATTTACTTAAATTAACATTGAATTTGCAGTGCTTTCACATTTACGTTTTTCAAGGTTGCAATTGAGTTTTCAATATTATCGAAGATCCAGTTTGGTCTCTGCATCCCTCATTTATGCATATAAATCACTATTTAGTCTATTTTTGTCAATCAAATCACTTGCTTTCCTGTATTTTTTTGTTTTTAAACCTATTTTCTATTTTTTTCATTTATTTTGTAAAAAAAAAAATAATTTTAGAGAAACCCAACATTGGATTGCGACATTATATTCACATTCATCTCTTGGCTTATCTTCACCAAGGATTATATATTACTAGTTAAGCATCCATAATATTTTGAACTCTTATTTATTATACCACATTGACTTATTAGCCTTATATACTTTACAGACGTCATCTGTGATGACCTCAAATTCATAATCTTTATTTACTTTTCATTACATCATCTTTATATATTTATGTTAAATGATAATTTATATAATACATATTCATCACCACGTAGAGTCAACATATATTGTTTTTTCATTCTAATAATTTATCATAAGAAGTGAAACTTTTCTCTTGCTATTTTAAAATTCTTTTAAAATTCTCTATTTGATATACAAATCCATAATCCTTCCATGCATGAACATCAAAACAATGCTAACATCAACCAAACTAACATCATTAGTCTCATAACTAATTAATTCCCTGCTAGTATCAACTATATGGACATCATTAATGGAAAACTAATAATTTATTACTGATATCATTTATACTAATATCATTAATCCTACATAAGTGGATAATTGATCAACTCGATGTATATATCAGAAACACTAATATCATTAGATTCATATACGTGGACAACTAATCAACTGGATATTAGTATCATTAGTCCCACACATGCAAATAACTAATCAAATCAATACTAATAATCAGTAATGACTTGTGTCATTAGTCCCAATCTCGTGATAGACTAATCAATTGTGTCGATCATCAGTAACTACTGATGCCATTAGTCTCCATCTCATGATAGACTAATCAATTGTGTTAGTCATCATTAACCATTGATGTAATTAGTCTTCACCTCGTGGTAAAGTAATTGATTTTGCTAATCCATCCCCAACATTACTTTCCTTTTGTTTTTCATTTCTTGTTTTTTTTCAAGTTTTTCAATGAAAACTAACCATTACATTCCAAACCATTTATTTTGAATACTAACAAACTTTTCAATTTTGAAAAGGAACCTTTCAATTTCAAAATCCTTTTCAATTACCAAGTGCAACACTTAACTTTAACTTTTTATTTCATTCCTCCTTCTGAACATATATCAATTTCATAACAATACAACAATAAATAAGCAATAATTTAATAATAAATAAAAACAAAGGCTTTAAAAAAGAGAGGGTGTCGAACATCTACTTCTTACTCACAAGGATTTTGCTCCTCTTGTACGGAATCTCACTTCAAAAGTCTTCCCTATCATAACATGATTTAGAAATCGTTATTATCATATTAATTTAACCTAGAAACCATATCTCAGTTCCACATTTTACATATATTTTATAATTTCTAGATATAGATATTTCATATCTCATTCATGTACATAATAAATTCGTGTTAGAAAAATATATTTTCCATGCTTAGCCTATAATTCCAAACAAATTTAGGTGGACTTATAGCTTATTTCCACCCATCTATAACAAATTTAACATTTAAATTTCATGATTCTAAGCAATGTCATTACTATAATATCTTTTGATTATGTTGTTTTTCATGTGTTACATCATTACATAATATATTGACATTCAGTCATCATCATAATTTCATTTAGTACGATAACATATTTCTTTTATTTTCTTCAATATGTGTTTTTGATAAAGAAAAAAAGTAATCATCCCTTTTCGTTTCTTTCCTCTCCTAACAATTTTCTAAAGCCATTACATTTATTTATTTAACTCAAAATATAAAATTATAGTAGGAGACTTTTGCTAATTATTAGTTAAATCTAATAGTCAGATTAAAAATTATATGTAATAGTGTAAAATCAATTAGTATGTGATTTTACGTAAAAAATTTAAATTTTCTTATTCCATACTTGCATGGATTGTATTGATTATTCCACGAATTTCTAAGAATCATTTTTTTCATTTAAATACATATTTATTTTGAATTTTTTTATTCTTTTATTCACTAAGACTCGTTACCAATTTTGCCAACATTAAGAATTTTAATCCATAATCCATAAATCTCTTTTTAACTTTCTTAATATCTTTAAATTTATTTATAAGTCTTCTAAATTTCTAAAAAGAAAGATTTCATTAGTTTTTTTTAAATAAATTATGAATTTAGAGTATACATCTGTAATTCTTTTTACTTATTAAAATTATCATATTTTCTAAATTGTTCTTGTCTTTAATTTCCATCTATATCATATTTATTTTTATTTCAATCAAACTTCTTAAGTTTTAAATTTGTTGTAAAATAAATCCCACCAATGAAAACCTCGTAATGCATACATGAGAAGCACAAGTTGCTTTTCATTATAGAATAAATTGTTAATATACTGTCTCAATCTCATTAAAAAAAAACTTGAAAGTTAATCAAAGTAAAGTTTTCATTGTGTGGTACCCATTTACATTATTTAATAAATTTTGTTTGGTTGCTTATATTTTTGCAATAAATTTAATTAGTATATTGTCTCAGTCTCATTCAAAACTCTAAAGTTAACCCCGTACCTGTTTACTTTATTTAATAAATCTTAATGCATATGTTTGGTTTAATAGGCTTTCGATAACACGCTTGATCAGTATTGATATCACAATAAACTTGAACTTACAGTCGCTTATTGAAACAAAATAAAGATTTTCAAATAAAATTAAGACAATACATAAATTTCAAATTTTTTAATTAAAATACATCTTAAAAATAATATAAAATTCAACTACACAATGAATTTTCAAAAGCTTTTCTCCTGGAATTAATTCTCTCTGTGCAAAACAAATTTAAACCGATGAATTTGTAGTTTAATTGTAATCTTGCAAGCAAGATGACTCAAGGTTTGAGTTTACCTTTTCTAATCTGTCGCTAATCTGAAAAGGAAATTGGGTGGGGGGAATTAAAGTCTTGGTTGAAAATTATAAATGAAGGATATATTAATTTTGGATTCCTTCTATCCCTTCTCGGGCCTCAAACTCCTCAATCCCTTCTCTCTTATCCAATCTCTCATGACAAACATACAATGAGTTACCTGTTGATTTAAGTTGTTGAGGTTGATAAATAATGCAGCATTCCTACATCATTGGACAGGAAAGAACTTAAATTTTTGCCTTGAAAGAGATTCTAATAATAGAACTGAAGTTGATGTAAAACAAGAAAAATAATTAAGAAAGTAGTTAAGGTATTGCGAGAGTCGAACAGTACTTAGCAATGAGCACAGATTGCAGTCACCATTCTATCTCTTTGTGTGTGTGTGCGTGTGTTGTGAATGAAGTAAATATACGATTTGGATAGCATGCACGTTGATCTATAAAAGCTGACGCCATTCATTTATAGTCCTCATTAACCCCATTTATGGTGAAATGAAGTAAATATGGTCAAGGTCATTAAATTTAACTGCACACGCTGTCGCTTTTCAGAGTCGTGATTGAGACAGAAACTTGGAATAAATATTTATTAATTATTATAGACGTCTATCAATTATCATAGATGTTGAAAAAGATCACTAGCTACCTGAACCTATAGCCCAATTAGTCCTCGGACGATTTAATTTAGTCAGCTTCTGCCATTTCTAAGGAGATATGTCCAGCAATGCACTAAATTATGTTGAAGGCTCAACATCATATTTAACTAGTGAAACTTGAAATTTATAAGAAATCTCTGTCATATCCCATTTTGTCTATATATTATAGAAAATGAAATGAATTTTGGCTTTAGAAAATCAACATTTGAATGGAGATTTTTAATTTTAATTCATAACTAAAACAAAATAAAACCATCTTGCCCGATGGATAAACAAATTAAAGAAAAACATTAGTGAAAGGTTTAAGCCAATTTCATCACGTCCTTACCTTCGGAAGTTTAATTTATTGTCCTAATTGTGATGTTCGAGCGAAATCCTTCCAAGCTTCAAGGGCATTCTGGCTACGTATAACACATCATCCTTAATTTTCTTATATTTCAACTCTTAAAGTTCATTTTCTTTTACATTTTGGTCCTTGCTGTAGAGAGATCATAAACTGGAGAAGAGAAGAGAGAGAAAAATGATGTCAGTATCTTTTCCAACAAGAATTCAAGAAAAAGGATCATTGAGTTTCCCCTAATGATATAATGTCATAACTTGCTCATCTGTCATTGATAAATGAAAATATAAGGCAAAAGGAAACTTGGTTTCAAAACTTTTTTTTAGTATTAAGGTGTTTAGGGTCGATAAATGAAGAATATCCCATGAAAAAGGACATCATTGTGATGCCCCTAAATTATTGTCATAACATGCTCATTTGTCGTTGATAAATGAAGATGTACACAAGACAATAATAATAATAAAATATTGGTTTCAAAACTTTGATCTAGTATTTAGGTGTTTAGGGTCAATTTTAAGGGAATATAAAGTTAGAAATGAATGGGTCGAAGAAAGTAGCGGGGACGGTGTTCATATGTAATGGAGAAAAAAGGTCGTTAAAGTGGTGATAGACAAGACGTGCAACGTGCAACATGCATAAGGTAAACAAATTTTAAAAATATTTGAATATTTTTTTTAATAAAAATTTCAAATATTTTAACATGTTTTAAAGAAAATATTGCATGAATTTTATAATAAATTTGTAAGATTTTAAAGGATTTTGGCCTATATTTAAAAAATATTTTTAGCAAAAAAATATTATTCACTTTTAATATAAAGATGAAAAACTTAAAAATAATTAATATTCAAAATATTATTAATGATAATAAATATTATTTACTTCTAATATAAAAATAAAAAACCTAAAAAGAGTTAATATTTAAAACATTATTATGGATAATAATTTTATCACTCATTTTAATATAATAAAAAAAAACTTGTATAAGGTTAATATTCAAAATATTATTGTGAATAATACAATTCATTCATCTTTAATATAAGGATGAATTTTATTTAAAATATTATTTAGAGACAATAGAAACAATTCTAGTTTTATCCCGGAAAAAACCTCAACAATAATTAAGGATATTTTATCTTTCTAGACGGAGTTCTTAAACTTGTAATAAATCCATCATAATAGGATGATATAATTAAATAGATATCATTGGACCATAATAAACAATAAAAAATAATATGATGTGGTGTCTTCCCTATCAGCCAAAAGTCCTTCTAAACCCTTGTCCCGAAAAGGTCACCATGATGCCATGCTCTCGCGATTGAAAATACAATATATGATGTAAGAATTTAATCAAGGATTCATTAACTTTTAACATGAAAACATTAATATTATAGTTTTTACATATTTTTTAATTTCATTTTATTTAAATCTCACATATTGATTTAAAATTTTGGGTTAAAGAAAGTTACTTAGATACTGAATTTGATATAATTGTGATATTTATAGAAACTCCCTGTGACTTGTTTCAACATTCATTTTCCTTCAAGTCCATAGAATAGAAGGTATCTCCCTTTCCTTTCCCTCTTTAGCTTTGATTTTGGGTCCCCATGTCACTGTTTGGAACTTCATAAAGTAGGGGCTATATTTTGAAGTTGGAGAAGATTTAAAAAAAAATAAATCATCTGGAGTGATGGGATGGTCATTTTCAAAATCTTCGGAACAATCAATGATGATTGGGTCTTTGTGTAATGCCTCGAGCATTTTAGTCAATTACTAAAAAGAAGACGATTTAAATGCTATGCGGGAACACTCATTTGATCCGATTTTTATGTTATAGTTTCATCATTGTTTTTTTTTTCCATGAGTTGACAAATTTGTTATATATATATAAAAGAAAAATAAGATATGAAGGCAAGACAGGAAAATAACTGAAATAAAATTGTGTTTAAAAATAATATATAAATAAATTGTTTTTATACTTTATTTAGTTATGATAAACAAAATAAAACAAAATATAAAAAATTTATTTTATTTTTAAAATATTATTGTTAAACTTATATTTATTTTTAAAAAAATTATATATATATATATATATATATATATATATATATATACACACACACACACAGACACATCCATAAATATGTTTGACTTGGTGAATATTAAATAAATTTTATTTATAATAACTTATCATTTTGACTCATTAAAAACCTAAGAAAAAAATAAAGAATTTAATAAGAGAGAGAAAAGAAATTACAGAGGGAATTTTGACATGAAAAAATAAAAGGGATAAATTAGGTAATTAGTATAATAATCTTTTTTTTGATGAAGTAACATCCTTTCATTTTATTGTACTTTAAAAATATAATATTTGTTAAGTATCATTAGTTCAAAGCACAACAAGATAGTTATAATTTTGAATAAAAAAATTTAAAAAATATAATGTTTTTAAAAAACGACAAAGTAAAACTCTAATCATTTTACTTAAGTGGTTAATTGGTTTATAATAATTAGTAAAATTAATTAAGTAATTTAAAAAATAAAAAAAAATTTCAAAACTATCAAGACCAGAAAGTTTCAGCAAGAGTTTTAATATCTAAATATTTGATAATTTGCGTAGTAATGCAGTGAGTATTATATAAAAAAAAGATTTTTAGAAACTCCTATAAAATTTTAAATGTGATTCAACAATTAGATCAAAAATTAAAGTTTTTTTGAGTTATTATTTTTGTATGGCGTGACCAAACCTCTTCCTGAGTCTAAACATGTCATATTAATCCATAAATATATCTGACAAGTAAAATACATAATCTATTTGGGGCATTTTCTCATTTAGTTATGATAGATACACATTTGATTGCTTAGAATCAGAATCACTTATTATCATATGTTCGACTATATTATTGATATTGAAAAGTTGAGGACAACTACCGTGTGAATAATAATTTTTGAGATTTTAATTGAAGTCTATTTTTAGTCTATAATTTAGACAAAAATATATTTCTATTCATGAAACATATTTGAAAGAAAAACTTTATAAAATTATGATTTTTACGTGAAAAAGTGGACTAATTAATAAAACTGGATTCAATTAACTAATTGATAGAGTTAGATGATTGGAGTTTCACCTTATCGCGTGTATTTACTACACCTAAAAATAGCGATAACTAGTTAGATGACCCGCGCGATGCTGCGGGTCAATTTTTTTATATAAAAAATATTTAAAAAAACTAAGATTTAAAAGTGTTATGTCTTTTTGCAAAACTATATCCAAGAATCTTGAGTTTGGTTGCAGCATCTAACCCAAGAATAATATTTGTAATATTAATAATAATATTAAACTTTCATAACCCAAGTTTAAGTAAGTTTGGTTGCAATACCAGACCTAATAACCTTGGATGTGAGTTTGGCTGTAAAGTTGTATCATAAAAGTGTGATAATTAAATAGATTAAGTAAAAAAAAACATATAAAAAAAATCAACATGAAGAAAATAACTAATAAAGAAAAAGAAAAAAATCTGAATTAATTGGGTTAACTCTTCAAACCAGGTTAACCCGTTAAATATTAGATTTGTATCGTGAAAGTTTGATAACTAAATAGAAAAAGAAATTGACAGGTTACCCCAAAATTAACTGGGCTAACCCATCAAACCCGAGATTTGTGTCATAAAAGTCTGATAATTAAATAGAAAAAATTTAATATTAAGAAAGTAAATTAAAAAACAAAGAAAAAAGAAAAAAGCTAGAAAAAAGCTAAAGGCATCATCTTTTTTACTGTGGACTGCATTGTGCAGTCCACAATAAAAGCCTTAAAAAGGGAAAGAAAAAGGAAAAAAAAAAGGCATACCTATGGGTTAATTTTTTTTTCTTGCATAAAAAATATAAAAAAGGCTAAGATCTAATAGTGTTAGGTCTTTCTTCAAAGATATACCAAAAAACCTTAGGTTTAACTGCAATGCTTGACCCAAGAGTAATATTTATAATATTAATAATAATATTAAATTGACATGACTCAAGAGCCTTGGATATGGGTCTGATTGCAAGATCGTGTCATAAAAATATAATAATTAAATAGATTAATTAAAAAAAAAACAAAGAAAAAAACTAACATGAAGAAAAAAATTAATGAAGAAAAAGAAAAAGGAAATATGAATTAACTGAGTTAACTCTTCAAATCAGGTTAACCCATCAAACTTGTGATTCATGTTTGGGATTCATGTCATGAAAGTTTGATAACTAAATAGAAAAAAAAGAGTTGATGGGTTAACCAAGAATTAACTCAGTTAACCCGCAAAACCAGGTTAACCAGTCAAATTCGGGATATGCGTCATGAAAATCTGATAATTAAATAGAAAAAAATTTAACATTAACAAACCAAATTAAATAAAAAATTAATAAAAAGAAAAAAACTTTGGGTTAACTTGTCGAACCAGGTTAACCCGTTAAACCCGGGATCCATGTCATAAAAGTCTGATAATTAAATAAAAAAATTTAACATTAAAAAAAGAAAAAAACAAATAAAAATGGACGGGTTAACCCAAAATTAACTGGATTAACACATAAAACCAGGTTAACCCATTAGACCAGGGATATATATCATGAAAGTCTGATAACTAATTAGAAAGAAATTTAACATTAACAAACTAAAGTAAACGAAAAAAATTAATTAAAAAAACAAAAAAAACTCTGGGTTAACTGATCAAACCAGATTAACCTGTTAAAATTGGGATCCTTGTCATGAAAGTATGATAACTAAATAAAAAAATATTTAACATTAACAAAATCAAAAAACAAAAAAAAATAAACGGGTTAATTCAGAATTAACGGGGTTAACCCGTGAAACCAAGTTAACCCCGTGAAACCTAAGATATGTGCTATGAAAGTTTGATAACTAAATAGAAAGAAATTTAACATTAACGAACTAAAATAAATGAAAAATATTAATTAAAAAGAAAAAAAAATCTGAGTTAACTCGTGAAACCAAGTTAACCTATTAAATCTGGGATCAATGTCATAAAAATTTAATAACTAAATTAAAAAAATATTAACATTAACAAATTAAATTAAACAAAAGAAAATTTATTAAAAGAAAAAAAACAAAGAAAGAAAAAAAAGCTAAAGGCATCAAAAAAGAAAAAATTAAAAAAATTAAAAAATAGCTTAAATTAAATTAAACAAAAAAAATTATCAAAAGAAAAAAAACAAAGAAAGAAAAGAAAAGCTAAAGGTATTAAAAAATAAAAAATAAAGAAAAATTGCTTAAAAAAAACAGCTTAAGAAATGAAAAAAAAAAGAAATAAAAAAAAAAGAAGAAATAGCTCAGCCTTTCACTGTGGATTGCTACAGTGAAAGGCTGAGCAGTTTTAATTTTTTTTTAATTAGTAAATATCATGCTTTTGAAGTAAAAATAAAATAAAAATATATTATTTTGTTTAAAAAAACCAAAATTAGTTCATATATAAGGTTGAGTTTTGTATTTTATATTATAAAGATGTTTACTCTCTTTTTTAATTATACATCACTGTCGAAAATAACTTCATCTTTATCTCATTTCCTCTTTATTCTCTATCTCGTTTCTTTTACTTTAGGACAGAAATCAAATGCCATGAAGCGGAGAGAGAAATCTAGTTTGGTAGCTGAGTATGTTTATTTTTGTGTTTAAAATATGTTTTTGATTTTATTTTTGATTTTTTTTGTTTTGAATTAATTTTTTTCATGATTTTATATTATTTTAATATATTAATTTCACAAGTAAATTTTTAAAAAATATTATTTAAATACATTTGAAAAACAATCATTTTGCAATTTAAAAGACTATCTTAAACTTGTATTCAGAGTTCATATTTTATTTTCGTTCCTCTTTACTTGGCAAAGGTTTACCATACGTTAAGTAAGGAAATTAAAGGGATGCATTAATGATTGAAAGTTTTTTTGAAAACTGACAAGACTGATAACATTTATCAAGACCAGCTTTAACTTTGGTAAGGCGAGTTGCTTTAGTTAAGCTGTACGTCCATTCGGGGTTCCTTTTAGTGCAGGATTATGAAAGGATTTCAACCCTGGGACATCTCAAAAGGCACAGCAGCAAGGGCACTGCTGCTCCAAAACTGAGTTAACTGGAAACTATGGATAGTGTATCCTGTGGCCTTTCAGCATCAACAGATAACACAATATTAAAGTTCAATCAACATAACTAGCGTTCGAATCTTCGACTGAGGTTTTCAACAATTTAATCATTCACATGACAGACACGTCCTTATCCAAAATTACAAAATCTCTCTTGTGATGTCACTGTAAAGCTTAAACCCTGCATGAAGCAAGGTATTAGCTCTAGCATCATTTCGTTTTTGTGAGTCCTATATAAGCCTCGGAGCTAAGCCAATCCATGCCAACACAAGTTCTCTTTAGTACCCTTATCACTTAATCCCTTTAGAATTTGAATCTATATAGTTTACTTCGACCTCGATGGCAGGAGTACCTCAAAAGACGAGGCGTGAACGCACCGTGTTTGCAGCATCTGATGAAAATGTAATGATGAAGCAAATTCAGGCCACTCATGCTCCTGATGGCCGTGAATTTTCTGTGAAGCTTCTTCTTCATATTGTTGAGGACATTTTCCACCGTACCACCTCTGCCCCGGGCATAACCGACTTTGTTCATCATCAGGTATAAAACCAGTACTGTTTCTTGGACGCAGTTGTGCCTATTATATTGATAAAAAGTTTGGTTAAGTTGTTCTACTTTCACTAGTTCCGATGACCTTTATTTTAGGGATCTCATCAAGCACAACTTTATGAATTGGAAGAGAAGGTTCTTCAAAATGGCTTTAATGAAATGATCGATATGCTATCTTACACAATCAGCAAGATTTCCTGCGAGGTAATGAAGCCTTGTTTCAACTTGGTAGCAGAAAAGATCTTGTAGTACGCACCTGGTAACAAAGGCACTATGCCACTGTGATTGAAGTGTGAACCGAAAAGGCACTATGCCACTGTGATTGAAGTGTGAACCGATCTTAGCATTTATAAGTTTATGCTGTCTCGTTGCTATTTTTTTTTTAAAATCAAGATACACATGAATATGCATGCTGCATTAATTCCAACAGATGTCCTGCAAGTGTTCTGGAGGTGGAGATGGACATGCAACGACTTTAGCAATATTCAACCTGGTATCGAACTACTCATGGGATGCAAAGGTGGTGCTAGCGTTAGCTGCATTCGCCTTGAACTATGGCGAGTTTTGGCTTGTCTCCCAGCTTTACCTTACAAACCCACTAGCTAAAGCGGTTGCACTTCTGAAGCGATTCCCGGAAATAACTGAACGAGCTGAGGCTTTGAAACCCACGTTCGAGGCACTTACAAACCTTATCAGGGCCATGACGGATGTGGCCAAATGCGTTGTTGAGTTCAAGGAGCTTCCATCTCAATACATCACCCCTGACACTCCTGAAATGTTAACTGCCACAGCGCATATCCCCACTGCTGTTTACTGGACCATCAGGAGTATCGTGGCTTGCACATCACAGATTGTGGGCCTTACTAGCATGGGTCATGAGTATGTGTTTCCTTCTTTAATTTATCCATAATCTCAAATGAATTTCTTATATTAATCAGAACTGTGTTTGCACCAAAATAACATATTGGGCAAGTTCAGTCTGCTCTTGCAAAAGAAAGTTTTTTAGATAGCTATGAAAATAACTTTGCACATGCAAGGCATCCATATTAAAAGTAGATTGCACAAAGTGTTAAACTTTCTTTTGCATCTCATCATCTGCTCTCAGGTACTTAGCATCCACAACAGAGGCTTGGGAGCTATCAAGCTTGGCCTACAAGGTCAGCTATATTCACAGCCATCTCTTGAAGCAGCTCACTCTTTGTTTTCAACACATAGGTGAGTCCGTGTCCTGCCCACTCAAATGACTGCAATCCATTAACAAACAATATATTCTAATATATCTATGATTCTATATATAAATTGATGCATAATATATGCTGGATAGTGGTGACTAGTGATCTTTTTGTGAATCAGATGAGAAAAGACATCATGAAGCGTATCTAACACTTGTGCGCCTGTTGGAATCTGTCCACATTGACAATATGAAGATTCTTAAGGCCTTAATTTATGCCAAGGACGATCAACTACCACTCTTTGATGGTTCAACCAAGAAAAGGGTTCGGTTATTCTTCTCTTCTTTCAGTCTATTCTATTCAGATTATATTGATGTTAATCCAATAAAAATTTTAGTTAAAGATCATCCTGTACGAGGGTTTCCCACTGTTATTACAGGCCAGCCTTGATCTGCTGAGGATGAAGAGTGTGCTGTTACTAATTTCTGACCTTGAACTCTCCCAAGAAGAGCTTTTGATGCTGCTACAAATGTTCAGTGAGGCGCGGGAGCAACCAGGAAGGGCAGAGAGTCAATATGAGATCGTTTGGCTCCCAGTTATGGACAGATCCACCCCATGGAATGAAACAAAGAAAAAGCAGTATGAGGATTTTCAATCGTCTATGCCATGGTACTCGGTTTATCACCCTTCATTGCTAGATGTTGCAGTCATCAGGTACATTAAAGAGGTGTGGCACTTCAACAAGAAGGCCTTGCTTGTGGTCTTGGATCCACAAGGGAAAGTAGTCAACCCCAATGCAATCCACATGGTGTGGATTTGGGGAAGCCTGGCTTTCCCTTTCACTAGCTTAAGGGAGGAAGAACTCTGGAAAGAAGAAACCTGGAAAATCGATTTACTGGCAGATAACATCGATCCAGCTATCTCGTCTTGGGTATAGCTTTCCTCTCTTTACATGTATATATTATAAAACTAAAATATAGTCTTCATCTCAGTCCTCTACCGACATCATCTACAACATACATTTGTCAGTAAACTTGAAACAGGTTTATAAACTAAACACCGACCTGAAAGTTGTATAGGAATCCCATACACGCATTACTCACGCTTTTTTCAACTAATTAATTCCTAATGCAGATAGAGCAAGGGAAGTTCATATGCTTGTATGGTGGGGAGGATATCGAGTGGATCCGCAAATTCACCGCGACTGCAAAAGCAGTTGCGAAAGATGCCAGAATACAGTTAGAAATGCTCTATGTTGGGAAGAGCAAACCCAAGGAGAAAGCCCGAAAGATTAACGGTGTTATTGTAAACGAGAACCTTAGCCATGTATTGCCAGACCTCACTTTGATCTGGTTCTTCTGGGTGAGGCTGGAGAGCATGTGGCACTCCAAGGTGCAGCACAAGAGGACTGCAGATAATGATCCCATCATGCGAGAGATAATGGCACTGCTCAGCTTTGATGGAAGTGATCAAGGATGGGCTGTGATAAGTAAGGGATCGGATGAGATGGCCAAGGCAAAGGGTGATACCATATTGAAGAGCTTTTTTGACTTTGAATCATGGAAACAAAGTGCAGAAGTAAAGGGTTTTCTGCCTGCACTGAATGATCACCTCCATGAACTCCATAGCCCATCCCATTGCTACCATCTCATACTTCCAGGGGCTACCGGAAGCCTTCCAGAGTGGATTGTTTGTGCTGAATGTGGCCGTCCCATGGAGAAGTTCATCATGTATCGTTGCTGTACCGATTAAGCTTTAATTTTAAGTAATAATGGTGTGTGCGCTATCTACGGTTTGAATCATATTGTATCTCAGCTAAGACAAATCCTGCCACAACCCATCCTATGGCCGCCACTGCTGCTGATACTATCTAAGGAGATTGCTTAATATAGTTCAGGTGTGAAATTTATCAAGGCTTTTCAAGTACCAATCAGCATGTGTATTGTTAAGGTGCTTGTTATTAATGAATACATGTATTGTTTGCAGTACCATGGCAGTCTAGTTTCTAAATGTCCATTTGCTAGCCAATGTTGTCACCACTCATTAGAGGAGCATTAGAAATCAAACCCTGGCCTCGCTGAAAACTCATTTGAATCAGGATTTAAAACCCTTCAAAATTATCATGTAGGTTTTAACAGCAACTACTATTTAATACTTTTTATTGTTGAATTTTAGACTTTCAATATATTAAACAAGTAAATCAACAAAAATTGTTACTCCGATAAGCATGATAAGGATTGTTGTTAACCATGTTTTACCCCACAACAAATATCAAGGAAAAAAAACATCCAAAACTACAAGAGAATAAACCTGAAAAATGCCTAGAAGATTATCCAAATTGGTGGTAAAAGATCAAAATGATAAATGAAAAAGTTGAAAGACTAGAATTTATAAGATTAGAAAAATTGATGATCCAATTTTGATTGACAAAAAACCAATTTGGTAAAAATATTTTTATTTGGAGCAAAGAAATACAAACTTAGATGAATAAGGATTTTAGAAGGCTTAATTAATTTTATTGAGGACTTAATTGCAAGGAAAATTAGTCTTTTGAAGTCAATTTCGGTGTTAATTAGAAGAAATTGAAGTTTGGAAACTAAAATCAGACAATGAAAAGTTTAATTAGTCAAATCATGGACTTAATTATGAAAAAATTAAAGTTTGATTGCTAATTAAGGGTTTAAATAAAGAAATTCAAAACTAAAAACCAAATTATAAAAGGCACAAGACTTTAAGAGCTGAAATTGACTAGATCAAGGGCGAAATTTAAAAAATTTAAAACTTTAATGTTCAATTAAGGATCCAAATGCACAAATCAGAAATTAATGACTATGATGAAAATCACACTAAACTTTATGGTTGATAATTGAGTTTGGTAGGGGTAAAATTAAATGAAAATAAGAGTTTTTTAGGTAATTCAAGCTGCAATTAAAAGCAATTAGAAGAATATGGACAAAATAAAATCTATCAGATCCTAAATTAAAACTTTAATTTATAGTAGTTTAACCTAAACAACGTGTTGTTTACCCACTAATCACCTTCGTTCATGATAATTTTGGATGATTGAGTTGGCATCTTTCAGGAGCTCGTTGTAGAGTTCTAGACCTCCAAATGGCTCAAGGTTGTTTATAAATGGAAGAATAACATCCCCTCTACAACCTTCTTTTTATAAAATTAGATGTTTACATCCTAATTCTTTAATAAAAATCTCCAACATCTTGTCCTTGATCAGCTATCACTGCATTTTCAGATTCTAAGCTGATTGAGTTGACACCTTCAAGCAAATAAATATGAAGCTACTGACACGACTAAAAGGTTGATGTCTTCTCCCCAGTGCAGGAGTGTCAAAGTAATAAATAACCCGGCAAGACCGGGGTCGAACCACATGGAGGCTAATTGTATAAATTATAAACAATAATTATAAACAACAACAACTATAATAATAATAATAATAATAATAATAATAATAATAATAATAATAATAATAATAAAGAAAGAGAAGAAGAAGATGATGATGAGAACTTGGAGATGGAATATTAATGTAAGGATTAAACAATGATAATAACAAATGTCAAGGTTAGAGGTTCCACTAATGGTATATTAAACAAGTATAGTATAAACTCTTATTATTGAATTGGAAACCACACACAAAGGAGGTTCCAATCAGATTATATATTGTTAACATGATTACATTAGTCATCTTATTCAATTAATGTTAATACTTGTAAATCTCGTCAAGCATTCATGATTATAACTTATGTTAACAACAAATCAAGTTCCTTTCATAGCTCAGGTGTCGGTTATACCATACATTATGGGCTATGAAAGTGCCAAGCATTTGTTGTACGAAGTGTTATATAACATAAATCAAAATTAGTCATTTAACAAGCAAAGTATTAAAGAGTGAACAAGATAACAAATATAAAACATGTTAGTATCAAACATTAAAGTCCATATTAAGTTTACATTATACTTATTCTCACACCATTAGTGTAGCCTTTTCACCTTGACATAATTAACTTAGCTAGACATAATGAAAGAAAGCAAAATAGATAAACAAAATAAGAACATAAAAGTTAACTAAATAAAGAAAAGGAAATGAAAAGCATAAACTTAATATTAATGAAAGCAAAGCATAAACAGTACAAAGAATACAAAGAGAGAAAAGAAGAGCATGATCTTGATCTGGAAACCAAGATGCCTAAATGCATGGCAAATGCCTCTTTTTATAGGCCAAAATTGAGAACTATTGATTTGATGACTAATTGATAAGTGGGTGGCCAACTTTTGACTTGGTGACAATCCTTATCTTCTCTTGTCTGCCCAAAACGTCATTGATAACGTCAAAATTGGAGCTAGGTAAAAACATAAAAGTTGTAGGCAATTGTCTCAGATTTCTTGTGTAAAAACTTCAGCTCATTTGGACTTCTAGAACGCCAGATATGGCCAAAATACCGAACAGTGCTTGGGCTGGAAGATAGATTCGGGCTTCTTTGTTGTTGCTACACTTTGAACTTGCAAATGGCCTTTTTAGATCTTAGGCTCCATATGAAAGTTGTAGGCCTATGTCTTACCTTTCCATCCATATAAATTGGACCTAAATCTGAGATCTGTAGCTCCAGATATGACCCAATTACCGAATAGTGTTCCGGTTTGGATTTCACCGACATCTCTTTTCCAAGTTTGGCCATCTCTTTATCCTTTCAATTTAAGTTCTTAAAGTCATCAATCAATCCATTCATTTATGTGATAGGCCTGCATTTAAAATGAACATTTACCACAAATTAAAGGTATCTTATATTATTAGATATATTATTATAAAACATGCTTTAGTTAAGGAGTTATTGATACTTCAAGTGCAAAATGATGATATAAAACCATGATAAAAATGCACTTTTAAGTACTAATCAGCTACAAACTTCAAAATAAAGCAATGATAGATCCAAATAAAAGGTGTGCATCACCTCTACAAAGTTCGGGTGATCTTCATCAACGTTTACATTAGAGTATCTCTGGTAAAGCCTTGAAAGTGATTAACTTAGTCAACCTTAACTAGGATACCTATATATACAAAACCACCTAACTTTTTCTTATGTTCGTGTTTAAAAACTCCTAGAGGATTTTTATCAAAGGTCATAAATCTTTCATTTGAGATCGAAAGGTAAGAAATGCTTGTCTTTGTCTTTTAAAAAAAGAAAACTACCTAGGCAAAAACATTATCCCAAAAAACCATTGAAAGACAAAGGTAAGTTGTTAACATTTGTCTAGAACCCTCTCATTTTGATCAAATGACTGAAGCTTTGGTCAATCTTTGAGTGAATCCACCAAAAAACATAGAAAAACCTAAAAAATTTCATTAAAAATCAAAGAAAGAAAAAGAGAAAAACATGAGGATATACTTTGTAAAAAGAGCTTATTGTGAAGGTTCAAAGACCTAATATAAAAGGTCTAGCAAGATTTAAAAAGAATATAAAGTGAATGGGAATGAAGAAAGGAAAACAGAAGAGAAGTAACATCTTGAAGAATGTATAATCATGTGAAAACTCAAGGCTGAAGTCCACGTGGCCTACCCGTTCATGCTTTTTTTCAATCTTTAATGATGTTTTTGAATCTTTTTGGCATTATTTAGTGTTTTAGAATTTATGTTGATTGATGAATGAAAATATTATTTTGATTTATTAATCTTATTTTAAAATTGTTGTTAAGGTTGTTGAGATGTGTAAAAGATGTTTGTGTGTTTGGTTTTGACAAATTACAATAGTTTTGGAATTTTTTAAATATAGCAGTAGGTGTTTGATGAGTTTTTCTATGTTGCTAAAACATATTCTTTATTTCTAAGTTTAGTTTAGGTCTTAAGTGTTTAAAGAATCAGTTTTAGAGTGAGTTTTAATGTTTTTCTTGGCTCATAATAGGACTATAGTTTTGAAAGTTGAAATTTTATACATGTTCTTAATGATTTGAGGATATTTGTTAGTGTTTTTTATCCAAACCTATTGGTTTATCATAATATGGTTTATTAAGGCTAAAAGAGCTTGGCTTGGAGGCCTAAAATGTATTTTTTGGGTTTGACAGTGTATTTTGGGTTTCTTGAACAACCTAAGTTCATGTTCTTCATATTCATCCAAAGAACATTCTCTTGAGTGCTAGTTTTAGATTTTATTTTGATTTTTGCAAGTTTGTATATCATCATAGTAAATAATCTAAGGTTTTCATGCATCAATAACATGTATTTGTGTGTTTTAACCTTAGAGTTTTGATTTTGAACCGAAACCTGTTTTTGACAAAAACCATGATATTTAAGTAATAATGAAGCAAATGGATACTAAATTCTTGATATATGCTTAATTGTAAACAAAACCTTGCCTTTAATTGCTTGAGATCTAGTCTACAAATCATATTATTTGGATTACACTGGAGTCTGCCTTTAGTCATAAATCAAGAATCCATTAAGCTCTTCTTAAAGACAATTTCAATAATTAAAATGAGGTACTCATACTGTTACTAAGTTCTCTCGCTCTTTTAAAGCTCTTTGTGATCAACTTGCTATCATGGGTCGCCCTATTAATGAAACCAACAAAGTTCACTGATTTTGTTATGGTCTCAGTCTTGAGTTTGCAAACTTCTCCATTACCCAACCTTCTCTTTCCCCTCTACCATCATTATGGGATCTTGTTTCCAAGGCTGGAATTTTTAAAATCTTTCAAAAATCCCTTGAAACACTTGTTACTTCATCAATTGCCTTATTGACATTAAATGCACTTATAATTCATCTTATATTTGAGACTATCGCTAGTCACATGGTAGGTGAAGAGATTATTTCTCTACTAGTCATGGTTCTTATTATACTAGATATGGCATGTAGCAATTACTCTCTTTATTGATAAAATTATCACAATGATAGTCACACTATTGATCATTACCCTAATTGTTATACTAAGGTTGTTGACTCCTTTGCAAACATTGTTAAATCAACGTTCTTTGGCATATAAATTAGCTGTTTGACACATAAAAACTAGAGCATCTACCTATATGATTCTAGAATCTCTCAACTAAACAAGGTTAATGCTTATAATGGTGAGAATTGTGTAATAGTTGGCAATGGAAACTCTATTGATTGCTCATATTGGTACTTTTTCCCCGTCTCCAAACATCAAACTTTTAGATGTTTTAATTGCCCCTTAACTTAGAAAAAATTTATTTACTATTAGCAAATTAACTTATGATTACCCTCTTTCTATTACTTTAACTAATACATTGTTTACCATGTAAAACCACAACACATGAAAGGTGGTGGTCACCGATCATTATAAAGATGATCTTTATATACATAAACATAGTCATTCGTCATTTGTTTCTGTTCTAAAAAATAATTCTTTGGGTGCCTCTTATGATGTTTGGCATATATGTTGGGTCATGTTTTACATTATGGTATTTCATTATTAAATACAAAAGGTTATCTCCCCGTTACTTTTTTATTACCTTCTCCCATTTTATGTGTTGCTTGTCAAATTGCTAAGATTTATAGAATCCTTTTCACCCCCGAACCACTTTATATTGCTTGTCAAATTGCTAAGATTCATAAACTCCTTTTCACTTATAATGATCAACATTTTAAGTATGTTTTGGACCTCATTTATTGTGATTTATGGGGCTTTATTATGCTTCTGTTACTTTTTTTTAATTATTGCTATTACATCATTTTTATTGATCACTAACATTTTAGATGGTTCTATCTCATGATATCAAAATCACATATATTTTAGATTTTTCAATAATTTTAAACCTTTATTGAAGTTCAGTTTTTACACAAGATTAAAAATTTTCAAAGTGGTAGGGAGCTAAATTTATGAGTAATCATTCTCAATGTCATCTCATTGATTTTGGTATTTGACACCAAATGTTACCCCTACACACTATCTCAAAATGGTCACTAAACACAAGCATTGACATGTCATAAAAATTGGCCTTGAAATGTTGTTTCAATTTTATGTTCATTTATCTCTTGTTGGGTTAAAGCATTTAATATTGTTGTCTGCATAATCAATAGATTACCCTTACCTATTCTTGATGGTCGTTATCATTATAAGGTATTGTATAGTAAGCTACCCATATATATAAATTTTTATCTTTTTGGTTATCGGGTATTCCTTTATTTACATGATTATACCTTTATTACTTGTGTCTTCCTTGGTTATAACATGTCTCATAAGGTTTTTCCATGTCTTGATTCCTTTTCATAACGTATTCATATAACATAACATGCAAGGTTTGATGAACTATATTTTTCCTTTGCAAATCTCTCTTCTTTTTGTGACCGTTTTTTCCCTGACATTTTTGTTTTTTGTAAGCCTGTTATACACTCTCCCCTTTTTCTTTCCCAATTTTCTTTTCCATTACTTTTTGCTGCATGTTCTTTATCATCATCTTGTGTTTCATGTGCTCTTAACTCTCATATAGCCTTCATCATCTGTTTCAGTAAACTTGTTCCAACTATCTCAAACACTCCTTTTACTGCAAACTCATTCTCATTTGTTGCTTCTCCACCAACATTCCTTCTCTAACTATTTCTAATCATCATCCAATAATTACCTGTGTTAAGACTGTTGTATTCAAGCTAAAACATCGCTCATATATGACTTTTTTTACCATAATCATCGTTGCTCCAATCTCTACTTCTTACATGAGAACTAAAAGGTTACCAGTTTGCCTCTAAGAATCCTGGTTGGGTCTTTATCATGGATGAGAAATTGACTGCTGTTTTTTCCAATCATATCTGTGACTTGGTTCATTTCCCTTCCAACACCAATATTATCTCTAAGTAGGTCTTCCATGTCAAATACTTAAATGATAAAATTGATGATCACCTCAAAGCACACCTTGTTTGTAAATGTTATTCTCAGCTTTATGGTCTGAACTTCTACGACACCTTTAGACCTATTATTTAGGCTTTCATAATGCATCTTATGCTCTTTTTATTTATATCCTATCATTGGCCGTTATATCAATTAAATGTAAAAAATGCCTTCCCTAATGGCTTATTACAAGAGACTATCTACATGGAGCAACCTCCAGCCTATATTGACCCAGGTTCCCTCATCATGTTTATAAACTAAAAAAGGATCTTTACGGCTTGAAGCAAGCCCCATGTGCTTGGCTTGTAACATGACTAAAAGATTAATGTCTTCTTACAAGTGTAGGAGTGTCAAATTAATAAATAACTTGGCAAGATCGATGTCGAATCACAGAGAGGTTAACAATATAAATTATAAATAACAACAACAACAACAATAACAACAACAACCACAATAATAATAATAATAATAATAATAATAATAATAATAATAATAATAATAATAATAATAATAATAATAATAATAAGTTAAAGAAGACTTTGAGATTGTAAGAATAATATGAGGATTAAACAATGATAAGAAAACAAATGTCAAGGTTAGATGATCCACTAATGATATTTTAAACAAGGAAAGTATAAATTCTTTTTATTACTCAATTGAAAACGATACGCAAGGAGGTCCAATCAGATTATAAATGGTTAACATGATTACATTAGTTTTCTTATTCGAATAATACTAATACTTGTAAATGTTGTCAAATCTTCATGATTATAACTTATGTTAACAAAAAATCAAGTTCTTTTCATAAAATAAGTTTTGGTTATACCATAAAGTTAAGCTATGAAAATGCCAAGTATTTGTTGTACCAAGTGTTATATAACAGAAATCTAGATTAACCATTTAACAAGCAAAGTATTAAGAGTGAACAAGATAACATATACAAAAAATGTTAGTATCAAACATTGAAGTCTATGTTAAGTTTACACTATACTTATTCTTATACTATTAGTGTAACCTTTACACCTTGACATAATAAACTTAACTAAACATTATGAAAAAAGAGAAACATAAATAAACAAGATAAGAACATAAATAAGATATAAGTTAACTAAGTAAAGAAAAGGAAATGAAAGGTATAAACTTGATATTAATGAAAGCAAAGCATAAATATTACAAAAAAAACAAAAAGAGAAAGCAAGAGCATGATCTTGATATGAAAACCAAGATGCCTAAGTGCATGGAAAATGCCTTCTTTTATAGGCTAAAATTAAAAAATATTGATTTGATAACTAGCTATTGAATGGGTGACCAACTCTTGATTTAGTGACAATCATTATCTTTTTATTTGCCAAAAACATCATTTTAAACATTAAAATTCAAATAAACTTAAATCATGAATGTTCTAGGATATTGTCTCAACTTTTTTTAAAAAACTTAAGGTAATTTAGACTTCTAGAGCTCAAGATGTGAGCTGAACAGTGAATAATATTTGGGCTACAGGACATTTTTCAACTTCTTCATTGGTGCTGAGATTTGGACTTCCAGATAGCAAAATTAAGTTACCTTCCTATGAATATTTTAGGCCCATGTTTTATCTTTTTATTCATATAGAACAGACCCAAATCCAAGTTCTACAGCTTCAAATATAACCCAATGACTAAACAATGTTCTAATTTGGATTGAACTAGCATATCTTTTCTAAGCTTCACCCTCTCTTTATCTTCTCAATTTCAGTAGTTGAAATCATTTATTAATCTTTTAATTTATATGATAAACTTGCATTTAAGATAAATATTTATCATAAATTAAAGGTATCATATAATATCAAACTTATTATTATTAAACATGCTTTAGTTAAGGAGTTATTGATACTTCAAGTGCAAAATGCTAATATAAAAACTTGCTCAAAATGCCCTTTTAAGTACTAATCACACCCCCCAACCAGCTTATTACTAGTCCCTAGGCATTCATCATTAAACTCTCATTAAATTTATATATCTGCTTTGGACTTCTTAAACCAAATATCAATAAACTTTTTTTTATGCTCAATATATCAACACATAGTTATGGAGCTTTATTCGAATAAAACAAAATTTTTGTTATAATATTTAAGGTTAAATTTCTTGGGTTGTGATTATTATCTTTTTCTTCTTCTACACACACACACACACACACACACATACATATAACACAATGCATCCTTAACCTATTTAATGAGCTTTCAGTTAATGACTCCCAAACTAGTTAGTCTTAGGGCATCAGGTGTTGAGAAATTCCTCCGAGCTTAATAATTCGAGTTACAAATACTGATATGTAGATATTGCAATGTTTGATTCCTTTAAGTTTTTCTCCTCAAGCCATGTAACAAGCGTTGAATTAATAGCTTCCAAGTTAGTTGACTTTAGGGTATTAAGTGTTAAAACACCCCTTCAAGCTTAATTTATTAGGTTAGGGAGGCTATAAAACCAAACTTATATATGTTTTTATTTATTTATTTAATTACATTTATTATTATTTTTTCCTGTTTCCTTTTTTTTTTGTAAATTATATACTATCCCTTTCTTTTAGTTGCTACCTTTAACAAAAAAACATAAATAATGTAATAATCTAATTTTACAACTCACAATCATATGTTAAAATATGTGTATGAAAATAAAGGTTTAAGAATACTTGTTAAATGAGTATATGAGCAAAATCAAGTGATAAAATTCAAGAGTTTGTAAATTTGAATATTTCATGAGAAGTGTGTGATAGACCTTCTTATGAATATTATAAATAATAATTGAAAAATATTTACTAAGATGCATCTCAATAGTCAACAAAATTCCTCCTTACTCTACCATCATAATAATAGTTTTGTCAAATGGTTTATGAAATAGAAAACACAGTTAGTTATTATTTTATACCAATTACTACCCTCTCCCCCCAACCAAAACGAGACATTATCCTCAATGTCCTAAGGTAGAAAGATAGAGTATAAAAAACATCACCTGAAACACCAAACATTGACAAACTTGAAACAAACTTAAACAAATATAAGAAATAACAAAATAAAATAATATGCTAAAACCAAAAGATACAAGTTCTTACAAACTAAGGCTGAGATTGTAATTGTGATTATGACTCACATCTTTCCTTAATTTTATAGGTCGGGATAAGCTTCTCATCCAATTTTTTAAAAAACTGACAAATAGGGTTCTTTTTAATCAGATTTCCAAAACTAAGTTGATCATGTTCTTTATGAAAATGGGGCCATAAATTATGAATTGCACGATGCATATCTCACTAAAATGATTCTCAAGAGTTAATAGAAGATTATCTAAAGACTGCTTACTCAGGTCATCCTTAATTAATTATCTTTTATCTTCATGGTTTATAGATATCATTCTTAAAGAACAACATTGTGCATTACAAGTCCATGTGGCACATCAGTGACAGACTTTTAGTCGTTTTACACAACATTTCTTTGCAAAAGTGCTTTTACCTATCCCAAACATGTATGAAATAAAAGAATTGAAAGACTTACCTGATAATTGAACATTTGCTTTAACTAGCTAGTGAATTTCTTCAAGAATTTCATGGTTCATTAACAACCTCAATCTTACACACCTAGCTCGATAAATTTTTGTTATCGTATTTTAAGAAAAAACAGGAAAATATTTTTTTTAATTTTTCAAGAGTGGTGCCTATTTTTTTAGATAAGAAGAGGAAAAGAGATCCAAAGAAAAAAAAAAGAACAACAAATTGAATAAATATATACACAGATATTAGTTATCATAGGAAACTGAAAGAACTGATTTAAAAATAACAGAGTATCGTTATCCACCATTTTACTGGGGTTGTGATTAATACTTAAAAGTGCATTTTAATTAAGGTTTTATATCATCATTCTGCACTTGTAGTATCAATAACTCCTTAACTAAAGCATGTTTTATAATAATATATCTAATAATATGAGATACCTTTAATTTATGGTAAATGTTTATTTTAATTGTAGGCCTATCACATACATGAAAGGATTGATTGATGAATTTAAGAACTGAAATTGAAGGGGTAAAGAGATGGTCAAACTTAGAAAAGAGATGTCGGTGCAGTACAAACCAGAATACTGTTAGGTAATTGGGTCATATTTAGAGCTGTAGATCTCAGATTTAGGTCTGCTTTATATGTATGGAAAGGTAAGACATAAGCCTACAACTTTCATATGGAGCCTAAGATCTAAAAAGGCTATTTTCAAGTTCAAATTAGAGCAATAATAAAGAAGTTTGAATCTGTCCTCCAGCTCGAGCATTGTTCAATATTTGGCCCATATCTAGAGTTCTAGAAGTCGAAATGTTAACAATCTATAATCTAATTGGAACCTCCTTTATGTGTGGTTTCCAATTGAATAATAAGAGTTTATACTATACTTGTTTGACATACTATTAGTGGATCCTCTAACCTTGACATTGTTTGTTATCATTGTTTAATCTTTACATTAATTTTTCATCTCAAAGTTCTTATCAGCTTCTCTTCTTCTTCTTTTTTCTTTATTATTGTTCTTCTTCTTCTTCTTCTTCTTTTTCTTCTTATTACTACTATTATTATTATAATTATTGTTATTACTACTGCTAATACTACTACTACTATTACTACTACTACTACTACTACTATTATTAATATTATTATTGCCACTATTATTATTGTTGTTATTGTTATTGTTACTATTGTTGTTGTTTATAATTTGGAACCTTCTTTATGTGTGGTTTCCATTTGAATAATAAGAGTTTATACTATACTTGTTTGGCATATCATTAGTGAAACCTTTAACCTTGACATTTGTCATTATCATTATTTAATCTTTACATTAATATTCTATCTCCAAGTTCTCATCTTTTTCTTCTTCTCTTTCTTTTTCTTTATTATTATTATTATTATTATTATTATTATTATTATTATTATTATTATTATTATTATTATTATTGCTACTAATATTCTTGTTGTTATTATTGTTATTTATAATTATTATTTATAATTTGTATAATTAACCTCCCTATGATTCGACCCCGGTCTTGTCAGGTTATTTATTACTTTGACACTCCTGCACTTGGGATAAGACATTAATCTTTTAGTCGTGTCAAGTTTTTGACGCTGCGCCATTGCTGGGGAGGTAAGGTCTTATACAAATTATAGTAGTTATTTTATTTTCTCTTTTCACGTTTCTTGTATATAACTTTGTTTCTTTTCTCTTATTTCTTCTTCTTTTTATTCTATTCCTAAACGTTCATGAGAGTGTGGTCAAGTACAAATGATAGACTTTATAGGGTATCCTCATCATTTTCAAAAAATATGGCCGAAGAAGATAATCAATCACTTCACAATGAGAATAATGAGAATAACCGTGCTAGAACACTTAGAGACCATATGAATCCCACAAGAACAAGTGCACCATCATGCATAGTTTTTCCTCCTAATGAATCTCATTTTAATTTTAAACCAGGCATTATTCAACTTTTACCTTCTTTTCATGGTTTAGAATTGAAAAATTCATACTTGCATCTAGAGGAATTTGAGGAGGTTTGTAACACATATAATGATTCAAATTATAGCATAAACACCATCAGATTAAAGCTTTTTCCTTTTTCATTAAAAGATAAAGCTAAAGCATGGCTATAAAATTTAAGACTAGGATCCATTCATGCTTGGGATGAAATACAACAATAGTTTTTTAAAAAAAATTTCCATCTCACAGAACAAATTCTTTAAAAAGATAAATAACTACTTTCACTCAAAAATCAGGAGAAACATTTTACAATGTTGGGATAGGTATCGAGACTTGCTTAATACTTGCCCTTATCATAGTTTTGAAACATGGAGATTGGTTTCATATTTTTATAAAGGGTTAACACCTAGAGATAGATAAATGGTTGAATTGATATATAATGGAACTTTTAAAGACAAAGACCTTGATGAAGTAATGGAGTACTTAGAGTTGTTAGCTGAAAATGCTCAAAATTGAGACACTGCGGATACTTGTGAGACACCGAGTAAAACTCAACCTCATACATCTAGTGGAGGTATGTGTAACCTTAGAAAAGATCATAACCTTCAAGCCAAGTTTGCATCTTTAGCTAAAAAGGTCAAGGCACTAGAATTAAAAAAGAGTAGTCAATTAAAATTTGTTGAAAACATTGTGTGTCAAATATGTGAAACAAATAAACATTCAACCAGTAACTGTCCAACCTTGCCTTCTTTTAAGGAATGTCTCCATGAACAAACCCATATTTTAAACAGTTTTTAAAGGGCCAACTACAACCCATACTCCCAAACATACAACTCTAGTTGGAGAAATCACCTAAATTTCAGTTGGAAGAGTGATAATAACAATGTACAAACTTCAAAACTACCATTTCAAGTACACCATAATTTTCAAAATTCTCATGGATATGCACCTCCTTATGTTCCACTTCCTAGAAGAAATCTTGAGGAAACATTGGATGCATTCATTGAAAGCAAGAGACAATTAATACTCAACTTGCTCAAGACATAACAGATTTTTAGGATACTTTTGCAAAATTAGCATCTGCTCTTAGTTTCCAAGAGAAAGGTAAGTTTTCATCTCAACCACAACAAAATCCCAAGGGGCAATACAATGCAAATACAAGTAGTTCTGGAAGCCAAAACATGGATCAAGTCAAATCAGTTACTACTCTTCACAGTGGTAAGGTTATTGAAAAACCCACTCTTGAAACTTATGAGAAAGATATTGAGTCAATCGCTGATGGTAAGGAAGGGGTTAAATCTGAAAATTACAAAGGAATGACTGATTCCCCGCCAGCACTTCCATTTCCTCATGCCATGACCAAATAAAGGAAAGTCAATCACAACTTTAAAATCTTTGAAACTTTCAAACAGGTAAGAATCAATATACCTTTGCTGGATACTATTAAACAGGATCTTTCCTATGCTGAATTTTTGAAAGATCTATGCACTATGAAGAGGAAACTGAATGTGAAAAAGAAAGCCTTTTTAGCCAAACAAGTAAGTGCTATTCTTCAGAACAATAATGCTTTGAAATATAAAGACTCTCGTTGTCCTATAATTTCTTGCTTTATTAGAGAACATAAAATTAAAAGAGCCTTGATCTTGGTGCTAGTGTGAATTTACTTCTATATTCAGTTTTTTAGAGTCTCAATCTAGGTGAGTTAACACCAACTTCTGTAACTCTTTTACTTGCCGATAGATCTATAAAAGTGCCTAGAGGAATAGTTAAAGATGTGTTAGTATAAGTGGATAAATTTATTTATCTTGTGAATTTTGTTATCTCAAACACAAAACTTGTTAAAGCATGTAATTCATTTCCTGTTATTTCAGGACGTTCTTTTCTTGCAACTTCTAATGCATTGATTAATTGTAGGAATGGATTGATAAAGCTATCATTTGAAAACATGACATTGGAGATGAATATTTTCAACATTTATAAGCAACCTGGAGATAATAATGATTTACAAGAAGTAGATCATATTGATGAATTAGTTTATGATCAACTTGAATCAACTTTAAGTAAAAATGAGTTAGAGGAATCTAAAGATTTGCAAATGATTTATTCCGAGGAAGAAATCATGAATGAAAAATTATACCAAAAATGTTGATGCGGATCTTTTGTCAAAAATAACAACAAATTCGACATTTGACATTACACCAATTGATGATTACTTTCCTAATGAATCCTTACTTTCTCTTAGTCCAATGCCTTGGTATGATAAAAATATCAATTTTCTTGCTTTAGAAGATTTGCCATCTAATTGGAGCACCCAAGACAAAGAAACGTTTTTGAACGAAATGAAGAACTTTTATTCAAAAACTTTTCTTATGATGACCCTAACTTATTCAAATATTATCCTGATCAAATATTTCAAAGATTCATTCCTGATAATGAGGTAAGTAGTGTCATTAAACTTTGTCATTCTGAAACATGTGGGAGTTATTTTTCATAAAAACAAATAACTATAAAAATCTTTCAAAATGGATTTTATTGGCCTCCCATGTTCAAGGACACGCATGCATTATGCAAAACTTGTGAAAATTACCAAAAAGTTAATATTGGTCAAAAAGTTTTGTTTTATAATTGTCAACTTCATTTATTCCCTAGAGAGTTAAGATCAAGATGGGGCAGTCCATTTCTTAAGAAACATGTGTATCCTTATGGGGCCTTTGATATTAAGAATTCAATGAATGACAATGTTTTTAAGAAAAATGGACATCGTTTAAAAGCTTACTTTGATAATTTTCCTAGTAAAAGTGAATCAACTAGTTTGAATGATCTTGTAGATAAAGGTTGATTATTTTATTTTTCTCACATTATTTTTGTGTTTTTTTAGTGATTTTTGCTAACTTCTCTCATCCCGGTCAAATGGCAGACAACGGTACTCCATGACTTAAGTCGGTTCTTTCAGTTTCCCTTAGTAACTGACCTTGACATAATAAGAGTTTATATTATACTTGTTTGATATATTTTTAGTAGAACCTCTAACCTTGACATTTGTTATTATCATTGTTTAATCCTTACATTAATATTCTATCTCTCAAATTTCTCATCTTTTTCTTCTTCTTCTCCTTTTATTATTATTATTATTATTATTATTATTATTGCTACTAATATTATTGTTGTTATTATTATTATTTATAATTGTTGTTTATAATTTATATAATTAACCTTCCTGTGGTTCAACCCCGGTTTTGCCGGGTTATTTATTACTTCGACACTCCTGCACTTGGAAGAAGACATCAATTTTTTAGTCGTGTCAGGTTACAAAAATACTTAAAAACATTATCATTCTTTGGATTCTCAATATCAAAGGCCTCAAATAGATACACAAGTTTCACAATAAAAGGACCTCTTCATCTTAATCTTATTTTCTAGGAAATAAATGAAGTCAAGAATTATAAAGCAAAAACTGACATCAACTTTTTAATAATTTTCAAAAGTTTTACAGAATACATGTGAGTCTTTGAACATGGTGGGCCAACAAAATTCACATTGTAAAATTTTTGCAATCGTCTTTTTTTACCAGAAATGACTACCACATGCCTCAGAATGATAAAATTTAATAACACTTCTTACTATATTGTTGGGAATGTATTTTTAAAATATTTGATCAGGACAATAGTTAAATAAGTAAGGGTCATCCTAAAAAAAGTTTTGCACGTCACTTAAAAATGTTTTTTCCCTTTGGTACTCTAGTAAGCTGGCAAAAATCTTAAAGCAAGAAAATTAATATTTTTAGCAAACCAAGGCATTAAACTAAAAGAAAGTAAGGATTCATTAGAAAGGTAATCAGTAATTAGTGTGATGTCGGATGTTGAATCTGTTGTCACTCTTGACAAAAGATTCGTATCAACATTTTTGGTTCCTCATTTCACTACCAGAAATTCGCTAAATAGCAATGTATTTACCGATAGAATATTTATGTCGATAGTCGAAATTACCGACGGCCAATATTCCATCTGTAATTCAGTTGGTAACTACTAATGGAAATTTTCCTCCGGTTGTTACCAACTAAATTACGGACAGAAATGTTTTCATCATAAAAAAGAACGTGTCCCTAATGTGGAGGTTTTGGTGAGTTATTTTTTCAGACGAAATCACCGACGAATTCAAAAACACAGCCCCGTACAGGGATCGTCGTTTATATTATCGATGGATTCATCGACGGATTTGAAATGGCAGATTCGTACGGTGACATGTCGATTGTTCTGTTAGAATTATCGATAGTTTCATCGATGGATTGTCCGTCTGTGAAATTGTCGGGAAAAGTTAATATATGTACACGCTACTAACCCTCTCCTCCCCTATTTCTCCTTCTTCTTCCTAATCCCAACTCTTCCCATCTACAAACAACCAACACCCCATCCCCCCCAAACAAAAATCTCCCTCATATTAGCAGAACAAGTTATATTTCTTGAAGTTTTGTGGTCACAGCATCCATGTTCTGATTTACCAATGGATTTTATCAATTTTTATAAGTAATTCTTTCTTTTTAAATCTTCACATTTAATTAAATGTTAATTTTATTGTTTTTTTAGTATATGTATTTTGTTAGTAAATGTACATGTTTTATTGTTATTTCTCAAACAAACTTGTAATATATGAATGTATAATGCTATACCTGTTATGGTTTGTTTTGGATTTTATAAGATTGTATTTGTTTGTAAATTGTTAAAACTTTTTGGAACTACCGAAGTACATGTGCTGTTTTGAAATAATTAATAGCTTACTTATTGGGTCTGTTTAAAGTTTTGTCAATGGTATTACAGAGCGGTAATTTTTATAAATTTATATATTTTAATTTGTATGGACATGGATAAATAATAATGAATATTTAATAGTTATGAGAAGTTGTGATTCGTTTGTTGCATAATCTCGAGGTAAAGTAATATTTTTGCAAGTTTAGTTAACCTAACTTAGTTAATTAATATATTATGTCATCATAATTTTATAGAGATTCGATATAAATCATAGATGATCGTTCATGAAAGTATCAAGATTCACCCCAAGGATTGCGAAGGATGGATTATTATAACGGGATTCAGGGTTTTATTAATTTCACAACATCTATTCCTAGAAATTTTATTGGAGGTGATATTAGGTGTCCACGCAGGAAGTGTCAAAATAAAAAGTATCTGCATCTAGATGTTGTAATGATGCATCTTCTACACAAAAGGTTTATGGAGAATTACTAGTGTTGGTATGCACATGGAGAAGTATATGTTAGTGAGAGGAGAATGGAAGAAATGGTGGTTGGGTCTACTTATAATGTTAACAACGAGAATGACAGCATTAATCCTTACAAAAATATTGTTATGGATGCAATGAGAATGAATCAAGGTAATGTTAGTCAATGTCCAATCATAGAAGAAGAACATAATATAGATGCAACTAGGTTTTTTGATTTGTTGAAAGATTCTGACGAACCATTATGGGATGGCTGCACGAACCACAATAAATTATCGGTCGTAGCACAGGTGTTCACCATTAAGTCAGAGCACGGGTTGAGTGAGGCCAAGTATGACAATATTATTGAATGGGCAGGAAGCATTTTACCTGAAGAGAACAGGTTGAAAGGGAACTTCTATGTTGGAAATCCATGATGAAAATTCTCGGTTTAGGATACCAAAAAATCGACATGTCCCCTAACTTCTACATGTTATACTACCTTTAAAATACTGAGATGATCGAGTGTATAACATGCGGGCATTCCTGTTACAAACCTAGAACTGGTAAGGGAAAGACTTTAGTGGCATATAAAAAACTTAGATACCTCCCGATCATACCTAGACTACAGAGGTTATTCATGTCACCAAGAACTCTTGAGCACATGACATGGTACCAAGCACACCATATGGTTGATGGAGTGATGGTTTATCTTTCTGACGATGAAGCGTGGAAAGCTTTAACAGTGTTCATCCTCACGTTTTAGCTGAATCAACGAATATGCGTCTTGGGTTATGTACAAACGGATTCAACGTCTTGGGTTATGGTCCTCTAGAGCTCTAACTTATAATATATCGAGAAAACAAAATTTCCTTATGAGGGCAGCTTTAATATGGACTGTTAATGATTTTCCAGCTTATGGAATGCTTTCTGCTTGGAGCATGCATGGGAAATGAATGATACTTAAAAGTGTATTTTTATCAAGGTTTATATCATCATTTTGCACTTAAAGTGTCAATAACTTCTTAACTAAAGCATGTTTTATAATAATATATCTAATATGATAAGATACATTTAATTTGTGGTAAATATTCATTTTAAATACAGGCCTATCACATAAATGAATGGATTGATTGATGAATTTAAGAAATGAAATTGAAAGGATAAAGAGATGCGCAAACTTAGAAAAGAGATATCGGTGAATTCCAAATCGGAATACTATTTAGTAATTGAGTCATATCTGGAGCTATAGATCTCATATTTAGGTCTGCTTTATATGGATGGAAAGGTAAGACATAGGCCTACAACTTTCATATGGAGCCCAAGATCTAAAAAGGCCATTTTCAAGTCCAAATTATTGCAACAACAAAAAAGCCTGAATCTATCCTCCAGCCTGAGCACTATTCAGTATTTTGGCCATATCTGGAGTTCTAGAAGTTGAAATGAGCTAAAGTTTTTACACAAGAAAGCTGAGATAATTTTCTTCAACTTTCATGTTTCAAGTGGGTCTAAATTTGACTTTATCAATGATGTTTTGGGCAGACAAAAGAAGATAAGGATTGTCATCAAGTCAAGAGTTGGCCACCTACTCATCAATTAGTCATCAAATCAATAGTTCCTAATTTTGGCCTATAAAAGGAGGCATTTGCCATGCATTTAGGCATCTTAGTGTCCAGATCAAAATCATGCTCTTCTTTTCTCTCTTTGTACTTTTTGTAATGTTGATGTTTTGCTTTTATTAATATCAAGTTTATGCCTTTCAATTCCTTTCCTTTGCTTTGGTAACTCTTATCCTATTTATATTCTTATTTTATTTATCTATTTTTATTTCTTTTATTATGTCTAGCTAAGTTTATTATGTCAATATGAAAAGGTTACACTAATGGTGTAAGAATAAGTATAATATAAACTTAATATGGATTTTAATGTTTGATATTAACATGTTTTATATGTGTTATCTTGTTTACTCTTTAATAGTTTGCTTGTTAAATGACTAATCTTGATTTATGTTGTATAACACTTGGTACAATAAATACTTGGCACTTTCATAGCTTATACTATATGGTATAACCGACACCTGAGCTATGAAAGGAACTTGATTTGTTGTTAACATAAGTTATAATCATAAGTGCTTGACAAAATTTACAAGTATTAGCATTAATTGAATAAGATGACTAATGTAATCATATTAACAACCTATAATCTGATTGGAACCTCCTTTGTGTGTGGTTTCCAATTAAATAATAAGAGTTTATACTATACTTGTTTGACATACCATTAGTGGAACCTCTAACCTTGACATTTGTTATTATCATTGTTTAATCTTTACGTTAATTTTCCATCTCAAAGTTCTCATAAACTTTTCTTCCTCTTCTTTTTCTTTATTATTGTTATTACTACTGCTGTTACTACTACTAGTAGTAGTAGTAGTATTATTATTGCTACTATTATTATTATTCTTGTTATTGTTACTATTGTTGTTGTTTATAAATTGTACAATCAACCTCTCTGTAGTTCGACCCTGGTCTTGCCGAGTTATTTATTACTTTGACACTCCTACACTTGGGAGAAGACATTAATCTTTTAGTCACGTCAAGTTTTTTACGTCGTTACGAGGGAGGTAAGTTTTGTATAAATTATAATATTTATTTTATTTTTTCTTTTCACTTTTCTTGTATATAACTTTGTTTCTTTTCTCTTGTCTCTTCTTATTTTGTTTTCTTTTTCCTTTTATTCTATTCCTACACGTGCATGAGAGTGTGGTCACGCACATCAAGTGGTAGACTTTGTAGGGTATCCTCATTATTTTCAGAAAATATGGCCAAATAAGATAATCAATCACTTCATAATAAGAATAATGAGAATAACCATGCTCGAACACTTAGAGACCACATGAATCCCATAAGAACAAGTACACCATCATGCATAGTTTTCCTCCCGATGCATCTCATTTTAATTTTAAGCCCAGTATTATTCAACTTTTACCTTCTTTTCATGGCTTAGAATTAGAAAATCCATACTTGCATTTAAGAGAATTTGAGGAGGTTTGCAACACATATAATAATTTAAATTGTAGCATGAACACCATAAGATTAAAGCTTTTTCCTTTTTCATTAAAAGATAAAGCTAAAACATGGCTATAAAATTTTAGCCCAGGATCCATTCGTGCTTGGTATGAAATACAATAATAGTTTTTAAAGAAGTTTTTCCCATCTAATAGAACAAACTCTTTCAAAAGACAAATCACCACTTTCACTCAAAAACTAGGAGAAACATTTTACTAATGTTGGGATAGGTATCGAGACTTATTTAGTACTTGCCCTCATCATGGTTGTGAAACATGGAGATTGGTTTCACATTTTTATGAACGGTTAACACCTAAAGATAGGCAAATGGTTGAAATGATGTGCAATGAAACTTTTGACGATAAAGACCTTAATGAAGCAATGAAGTACTTAGACTTGTTACCTTAAAATGCTCAAAATTAGGACACCGCGGGTACTTATAAGGCACTGAGCAAAACTCAACCTCATACATCTAGTGGAGGTATGTACAACCTTAGGGAAGATTATGACCTTCAAGCCAAGTTTTTATCTTTAGCTAGAAAAGTCGAGATACTAAAATTGAAAAAGAGAGGTCAATTAAAATTTGTTGAAAACATTGCCTGTTAAATATGTGAAACAAATGAACACTCAACCAGTAATTGTCCAACCTTGCCTTCTTTTAAGGAATGTCGCCATGAACAAGTCCATGCTTTAAGTAATTTTCAAAGGCCCGATCATAACCCATACTCGTAAACATACAACCATGGTTAGATAAATCACCAAAATTTCAGTTTGGAAGAGTGACAATGCACAAACTTCATCACCACAATTTTAAGCACACTATAATTTTTAAAATTCTAATGGATATGCACCTCCTTATACTCCACCTCCTACAAGAAATTATGAGGAAACTTTGTGTGTATTTATTGAAAAGCAAGAGACAATCAACACTCAACTTGCTTAAAGTATAACAAATTTAAAAGATACTCTTGCAAAACTCACATTTGTTCTTAGTTTTCAAGAGAAACATAAGTTTCCATCTCAACCACAACAAAATCCCAAGGAGTAATACAATACAAATGCAAGTAGTTCTGGAAGTCAACATATGGATCAAGTCAAATCAGTCATCACTCTTCGCAGTGGTAAGGTTATTAAAAAACCCACTCTTAAACCTTGTGAGAAAGATGATGAGTTAATCTCTAAGGATAAGGAAGGGGTTGAATCTGAATATTGCAAGGAAAATATTGATTCGCTGCCAGCATTTCTATTTTCTCATGCCATGACCAATCAGGAAGAAATCGAGGATGAAAAAGGCATCGAAAATATTGATGCGGATCTTTTATCAAAAGTAACAACAAATTCAACACCCAACATCACACCAATCGATGATTATTTTCCTGATGAATCTCTACTTTCTTTTAGTTTAATGCCTTGGTTTGCTAAAAATATCAACTTTTATGCTTCAGATTTTTGTCAACTCACTAGATTATCGAAGATAAAAGAAAATTTTTGAGCAACGTGCAAAACTTTTATTGGGATGACCCTTATTATTCAATTATTATCCTGATTAAATATTTCAAATATGCATTCCCGACAATGAGGTAAGTAATGTCATTAAATTTTATCACTCTAAGGCACATGAGGATCATTTCTCATAAAAAAAAACTGTAAAAATCTTACAAAGTGGATTTAACTGGCCCACCATATTCAAGGAATCACATGCATTCCGCAAAACCTTTGAAAATTGTCAAAAAGTGGGATTTATTTTAAAACACAGAGAGTCTTTAGACAATCTTCTATTGACTCTTATGTCTCATCATAGTCGAGATAAGCATCATGCAATTCATGACTTATGAACCCATTTTTATAAAGAACATGCTTGGCATAGTCTTGGGAATCTAACTAAAAAACACCTTGTTTGCCAGTTTTTAAGAAAACTGGATGGGAAGCCTATCCCCAAACCATAGAGGGCGTTTCGATTATTCTTGGACGTAAAACCAAAAGAAGATATGAGTCACAATCACAGCTACCTGTATATACACATGCTTTTTCAAAAGTAAATAAATAAATAAATAGAGAGAGAGAGAGAGAGCGTGAGACTCTAGCTAGCCTATATATAAGTGGTATAATTGCCTTTCTAATTTCTCATCTATAAAACCCTCTCTTCCTTCCTTTCATTTCTACTCAACCCATACTTTCAACAAATACAAAAGTGTGTAGAAATGGCAAGTTCCTCAGGTCATCATATAAGAAATATTTGTGTTTTTGGTGGAGATCTAGTCCTGGAAAAGAAAAAGAGTTTTTAGAATTAGCAAATCATCTTGGTCAAGTGCTAGCTGAGAGAAAGATTCATTTAGTGTATGAGTGAGGCAGTCTTGGGTTAATGGGAGGTGTGTCAATAGCTGTATTTTTAGAAGGTAGTCAAGTTTTGGGGGTCATCCCCGAAGCTTTAATACAAAGGGATATCATTGGAAAAACAATTAGAGAGGAACTACAGGTCTCCATAATGTCTGCTTGAATGAATGCAATGTTTAACCATGCTGATACCTTCATTGCCTTACTAGGTGGTCTAGGTACATTGGAAGAGATCTTTCATATTTCCTCTTGGGCCCAACTGCATATTCACCATAAACCCATAGGTTTGTTAAATGTTAATGGTTATTATGATAAGTTGTTGTCTTTTCTTGATCATGCTGTGGAACAGGAATTTCTAACATCTTCTGCACGACAAATCTAATCTCTACTACTATTGTTGGACAATTGATTTACCAACTATAATCTTTCATTCCTGTAATTGATCCTTCCATGAGTTGCATAAATTGGTCAACTAAGGAAAGCCATAAAAAGTTTCGATTGGATTTAAGCCTCCATTTGTGAATCTTTGTGTCTTTTGGTTGTATTATTGTGTTTTGTTGTTTCTTATATTTGTTTCAGTGTGTTTAAGGTTTGTCAGTGTTCATTCTTTCAGGTGATATCTTCTACATTCTATCTTTCTATCTTTAAACATTGAGGACAATGTCTCGTTTTAGTTGGCGAAAGAGGGTAGTAGCTAAAAAAAAATTATGTTTTCTATTTCATAAAGCATGTGCAAAATTGTAGTTACTATAATGGCGCAAAGTAAGGAGAACTTTTATGACTCTTGAGACGCATCTTAGTAATCATTCGTAACAAGGTCTATCATAATACTTTTTGAAATATTCAGACTTACAAACTCTCGCATTGTTATCACTTAATTCTGCTTATATACTTATTTAACATGTATTCTTAAACCTTAATTTACACACACACACTTTAACATATGATTGTAGGTTGCATATTGGATTATTACATTATTTATGTTCTTTTGTTAAAGATAACAACTAAGGGAAATGGATAGTATATAATTAAAAATAACAAAAAGAAAAAAAATGACAATAATAAAAATGTAGATAAGTTTGGTTTCGTAGCCTCCTTAACCTAAGCAATTAAGCCCGAAGAGGTGTTTTAACACTTAATACTCTAAAGTCAACTGATTTGAGAGCTATTGGCCCAACACTTGTTATATGGGTTGAGGAGAAAAGCTTAAGGGAATCAAGCATTGCATAATCTACATATTAGTATCTGGGACCCGAGTTACTAAGCTCGTAGGGGTGTCTTAACACCTAATGCCCTAAGACTAACTGGTATGGGAGTCATTAGCTGAAAGCTCGTTGCATGGGTTAAAGATGCATGGTGTTTTAAATTATATGTATATATTAAAAAAAAAGACAAATAATAATCCTAACCCAAGGAAGTTAACCTTATACATTAGAACGAAAATTTTGTTTTCTTCCAAGAAAAGCCCCATAATTATGTGTTGAAACATTTAGCATAAAAGAAAGATTTATGAATATCTTGTTAAGAGGTATTAAGCAGGTATATAAATTTAACGAGAGTTTATTTATCTGAATAGATTAATGAAAGTTAAATGATGACTACCTTGCTTTGTGGAATTTGCAAAGTATTTTTTATTTTAATGCTTTAATTACTAGGGACAAGTAATAAGCTAGTTGGGGGGTGTGATTGATACTTAAAAGTGAATTTTTATTAAGGTTTTATATCATCATTTTGCACTTGAAGTGTCAATAACTCCTTAACTAAAGCATGTTTTATAATAATATATCTAATAATATAAGATACCTTTAATTTATTGTAAATGTTCATTTTAAATGCATGCCTTTCACATAAATGAAATGATTGATTGATGAATTTGATAACTGAAATTGAAAGGATAAAGAGATGGCCAAACTTAGAAAAGAGATGTCGGTGCAATCCAAACCGGAACACTGTTCGGTAATTGGATCATATATGGAGTTATAGATCTTAGATTTAGGTCTACTTTATATGGATGGAAAGGTAAGATATAGGTCTATAAATTTTATTGGAGCCCAAGATCTAAAAAGACCATTTTCAAGTCCAAACTATTGCAACAACAAAGAAGCCTGAATCTATCCTCCAGCCCAAGCACTATTCAATATTTTGGCCATATCTGGAGTTCTAGAAGTCAAAATGAGCTGAATTGTTTACACAAGAAAGCTGAGACAATTTCCTACAACTTTCATGTTTCAAGTGGTTTCAATTTTGACGTTATCAATGATGTTTTGGGCAGACAAAAGAAGATAAGGATTGTCACCAAGTTAAGAGTTGGCCACCTACTCATCAATTAGTCATCAAATCAATAGTTCCCAATTTTGGCCTATAAAAGGAGGCATTTGCCATGCATTTAGGCATCTTGGTGTCCAGATCAAGATCATGCTCTTGTTTTCTCTCTTTGTACTTTTTGTAATGTTTATGCTTTGCTTTTATTAATATCAAGTTTATGCCTTTCAATTCCTTTCCCAGCTTTGGTAACTCTTATCTTATTTATGTTCTTATTTTATTTATCTATTTTTCTTTCTTTCATTATGTATAGCTAAGTTTATTATGTCAAGGTGAAAAGGTTACACTAATGGTGTAAGAATAAGTATAATATAAACGTAATATGGACTTTAATGTTTGATACTAACATGTTTTATATTTGTTATCTTGTTCACTCTTTAATACTTTGCTTGTTAAATGACTAATCTTGATTTATGTTGTATAACACTTGGTACAACAAATGCTTGGCACTTTCATAGCCCATACTGTATGGTATAACCGACACCTGAGCTATGAAAGGAACTTGATTTGTTGTTAACATATGTTATAATCATGAATGCTTGATGAAATTTACAAGTATTAGCATTAATTGAATAAGATAACTAATGTAATCATGTTAACAATCTATAATAAGATTGGAACCTTCTTTGTGTGTGGTTTCCAATTGAATAATAAGAGTTTATACTATACTTGTTTGACATACCATTAGTGGAACCTCTAACCTTGATATTTGTTATAATCATTGTCTAATCTTTACATTAATTTTCCATGTCAAAGTTCTCATCAACTTTTCTTCTTCTTCTTTTTGTTTATTATTGTTATTACTACTACTACTAATAGTATTATTAGTATTATTATTGCTACTATTATTATTATTATTGTTATTATTACTATTGTTGTTGTTTATAATTGTTGTTTATAATTTGTACAATCAACCTCCCTGTGATTCGACCCTGGTCTTGCCGGGTTATTTATTACTTTGACACTCCTGCACTTGAGAGAAGACATTAATCTTTTAGTCATGTCAGGAAACTCATATATCCATACTGCATGGAAAACAACAAGGCATTCACACTAGCTAATGGAGGTAAAGCTTCTTTTTTTACTGTCACTATCACTTTTGCCACTTAATCATAGGTACAGAAAGAATAGAAAAGATTTCTTTATTAGCAGAGTTGAAAAAGATGTTGCATCCCCCCATCATTCTGGTGAAGAATTGTATAATGTTGTCTCAGACTACGGTGACATTGTGTTTGGCCTTCAATCAAGTAAACAAAATTTTCCTGATTTTGGTTTAACCCATAATTGGGTAAAGCGAAGTATCTTTTGGGAGCTTTCTTATTGGAAGGCCAATCTGCTTCACCATAACCTTAACGTCATTCACATCAAAAAGAACATGTTTGAGAACATTTTCAACACTGTCATGGATGTGAAGGGGAAAACAAAGGACAACATCAAGGCTAGGTATAGCTTTATACTGTATCCGTAAAAATATGGAGTTGGTTTATGATAAGTCACAGGTCATAAAATCAAGAGCAAACTTCGTGTTAGAGAAAAACGCACAACTATTAGTCTACAAATGGCTTAAAAGTTTGTGTTTTTCAGAAGGACATGCATCAAACATATCATGGCTGGTTAATATAAAGGACTGCAAATTGAATAGAATTAAGAGTCATGACAACCACGTTTTATGCAAACACTCATCCCATTAGTTTTCATAATTTGTTGCCAAAAGGAATATGGGATGCACTCGCGAAGATTAGTCATTTCTTCAGAGATATATACTCCAGCAAGTTGAATGTTGATCACATTAAGAGGCTTCAAACGTATATTGTTGAAACAATATACAAACTTGAGATGATATTCCCTCCATTTTTTGACTCAATGGAGCATCTCTCTATACATCTACAGTTCAAGGCAAAAGTTGGAGGACCAGTCCAATATAGATGGATATACCTATTCAAATGGTTAGATATTACAGTTGCAATTTAATTCATATATAAAAGTATTTTATATATTTTTCTTCATTGAAAATACTTGATTAATATTTCAATGCAGGTACTTGTTTAATCTAAAAAAAAAGGTTAAGAACAAGGCGTATGTTGAGGCTTCGATATGTGAGGCCTATATTGTTGAGGAGATCTCAACATTTATCTCGTACTATTTCGAACCTCATCTAAGAACGAGAATCAATCGCGTTCCCAAGCATGATGCTGGCGGTGAAGTGCCTTCTAGTGGGAACTTGTCAATATTGTCCAATACTGAATGACCCATACCAAAAAAATATCGTAAGAGGAAGATATTTGTTGAAAATAGAGTTCAAACAAGCATGCAATTATGTTCTATTTAACTGTGATGAGCTGAGACCTTTTATTCAGTAAGTTTATACTAATTAAACTTTGTTAGTAATATACTATTAATTATATATTGTAATATCATACACTCATTATCACTTACAGGTAAAATCGAAAATATTTGCTCTTCAATAACTCACAACAGACCGAATCCCAGATCTTTCAATTACAAGATGAGCAGTTTGCCACGTGGTTCAGTACTCTTATAAGCACTATTACAAACTCATTCTAACTTGTAAAATTACTATACATATGCATGTCATTACGAGATTCTTGTCCATTTACTGTTTATTGATGTATATTACATACAAGGTTTATCAAATAGGAAGGAGTGCACCTAAGTCATTGTCTTCACCAAGCTTAGGGCTTGAAAGAAAATGTAAATGCTACAATGAATATTTTATCAATAGATATGTTTTCCATACTGAAGAATATGGACAAGGAAGAAAGACATACAACAACGGTGTTTGTGTTAAGGGATCCACTAGTAGTGAGTTAGAAGTTGACTACTATGGTAGATTAGAAGAGGTCGTCGAATTGCAATATCATAACGAGCAAAATAGAGTGTTTTTATTCAAATGCTATTGGTATGACACGACTGACAGAGGAATTAGAGTTGATCCGTACCATGGTCTGGTCGAAATCAACTCAAAAACTAGACTCCGCAACATAAACAATGTCTTTGTTTTCGCAAAACAATGTCAACAAGTTTATTACACATACACCCCTTCATTTAGAAAGGATCGATCAAGAGTGGATTGGTTGTCCATTTTAAAAACAAAACCTTGGGGTCGTTTTGAGGTTGTTCAAGATGAGAACGAAAACACAAGTGTACAAGATAAAGTCTTTCAAGTTAGTGAGATGGTTGACCCATATCGAGTTGCTCCTTCGATTGAATTGGAAGAAAATTCAAATTTTCATGTTTTCAATGATAGTCTTGTTGATGTTGACGCAAAGAAGTTATTCATATTAAAGATTGCGATAAAGATGATGATAATTCAATTGATGACAATGAAGAAGAAAATTCTGACTAACTACCAAAATGAAGTCCTATGGAAAACATTTTTTTCATGTAATTTAGATTGTGGATGATATATTTTGAAACATAAAATATTTATTACTTGAAATAATTAGTTGAAATGCCACAATTACAAAATAATTACTTGAAATAATTATTAATCATGGATGATATATTTTGTAACATGAAATAATTACTTGAAATGCCACCACATCACCAATGGCAACACCGACGGCCTTAAGTCCGTCAGCATTTCACAGAGAGTTTGAAATTACTTGAAATGCCACCACATCACTGATGGTAACACCGACAGCATAAGTCCGTCGGCATTTCATGAAGAGTTCAAAAATAATTACTTGAAATGCCACCATATCATCGATGGCAACACCGACGGCCTTAAGTCCATCGGCCTTTCACAGAGAGTTTAAAAATAATTACTTGAAATGCCATCACATCACCGACAGCAACACCAACAGCATTTAGTTTATTTCCATTTCATAGAGCATTTGAAAATAATTACTTGAAATGCCACCACATCACCGACGACAACACCGATGACATTAAGTCCATTGGCATTTCATAAAGAGTTCAAAAATAATTACTTGAAATACCACCATATCACCGACGGCCTTAAGTCCGTTGGCATTTCACTTATCAACGGAGTACACACAACTCAAAGCGTCTCATGGACAACAAAGAGCGAAGTCTGAGCAAATCAAATCATCTCAAGCACAACAAAAAGCAAAGTATGAACAACACAAAGCAGCTTATAAACAGCTTCATGAAATGGTTATAAACATGACAAATAGTGGAACATGTGCGCCTATTCCTTTTTAGCCGTATAATCTGCTCCTCCTCCTCCAACTCCACCTTTATATTAATTTGTAATAAATATTATTTACCTTTAAAACTTCATTTAATATTTTTTTTAAAACATATTCAGTTTGTAATGAATATTATTTAACTTTGTTTTTTTATGTTTAATATAAATTTTGTTTGCATAATTGGTTTGTATTATAATTAATTTATATAGTTTCATGTTATATATCCTAAATAATTTTTAAAAAATAAATTTAGAAAAAAACACTTACCAAGGATTTTACCAATGGATTCATTCGGTCGGTAGTTTAAACTCTCACCGACCGATTTCCCGATGGAATTACTTCGTCGTCATTTAACAGTAGCTGCCACATTTACCGATGAATTTACAGACGGATATATTCAGTCGGTATTTTATACACTCACCGACAGCTTTACTAACGGTTAGTGTCCATCAGTAAATCACGATATTACCGATGGAATACAAATCCATCGATATATTTCAAGCGGCAATCTTTTTTTTGGCATGCAAATTTTGTCTATAAAACCATCAACAAATAATTTTTTTATTTTGCCAACCGATATAGCGATGAAATATTGAATCACCAACGAAAGGAAACCCGACGGACATAATCCGTCGATGATGATGTCGGTAAAAAAATCACCGATGAACTTTTAATCACACACCGACAGAATTTATCCATCGATAAAACTATAAAATCTTGTAGTGTTTTTTTATGAGAATAAATAATTTGTAAATATTCAAATTCATCCAACTTAATTTTACTCAAAATAGATTCAAATTGATCATAAACTAATTCTTTAATGAAATCTACTTCTTGTAAATCATTATCATTTCAAGATTGCTTGTAAATGTTTAAAATATTCATCTCCAATATCATGTTTCCAAATGATAGCTTTATCAGTCCATTCCTACAGTTAATCAATGCATTAGAAGTTGTAAGAAAAGAACGTCCTAAAATAACAGGAAATGAATTACATACTTCAATAGGTTGTTTGTCTAAGATAATAAAATCCACAGGATAAATGAATTATTCCCGATGGAATTACTTCGTCGTCATTTAACAGTAGCTGCCACATTTACCGATGAATTTACAGACGGATATATTCAGTCGGTATTTTATACACTCACCGACAGCTTTACTAACGGTTAGTGTCCATCAGTAAATCACGATATTACCGATGGAATACAAATCCATCGATATATTTCAAGCGGCAATCTTTTTTTTGGCATGCAAATTTTGTCTATAAAACCATCAACAAATAATTTTTTTATTTTGCCAACTGATATAGCGATGAAATATTGAATCACCAACGAAAGGAAACCCGACGGACATAATCCGTCGATGATGATGTCGGTAAAAAAATCATCGATGAACTTTTAATCACACACCGACAGAATTTATCCATCGATAAAACTATAAAATCTTGTAGTGTTTCTTTATAAGAATAAATAATTTGTAAATCTTCAAATTCATCCAACTTAATTTTACTCAAAATAGATTCAAATTGATCATAAACTAATTCTTTAATGAAATCTACTTCTTGTAAATCATTATCATTTCAAGATTGCTTGTAAATGTTTAAAATATTCATCTCCAATATCATGTTTCCAAATGATAGCTTTATCAGTCCATTCCTACAGTTAATCAATGCATTAGAAGTTGTAAGAAAAGAACGTCCTAAAATAACAGGAAATGAATTACATACTTCAATAGGTTGTTTGTCTAAGATAATAAAATCCACAGGATAAATGAATTTATCAACTTGTACTAACACATTTGTAACTATTTCTCTAGACACTTTTACAGATCTATCAGCAAGTAAGAGAGTTACAGAAGTTGGTTTTAACTCACTTAAATTTAGACTTTAAAAAACTGAATATGGAAATAGATTCACACTAGCTTCAAAATCAAATAAAGCTTTTTTCATTTTATGTTCTCTAATAAAAATAAATTGTATGACAACTAGAGTTTATATTTCAAAGATTTATTATTCTGAAGAATAACATTTACTTGTTTAGCTAAAAAGGCTTTCTTTTTCACATTCAGTTTTCTCTTCATAGTGTACAGATCTTTCAAAAATTTAGCATAGGAACATACCTATTTAATAGCATCTAGCAAAGGTATATTGATCCTTATCTATTTGGAAGTCTCAAATATTTTAGAGTTGTGATTAACTTTTTTTTGTTTGGTCACGATACGAGGAAATAGAAGTACTTGCAAGGAATCAATCTTTTCTTTGCAATGTTCAGGTTCAACCCTACCTTACCATTAGAGATTAACTCATCATCTTTCTCGTAAGGTTTAAAGTAGGTTTTTCTATAACCTTACCACCACAAAGAGTGATAACTGATTTGACTTGATCCATCTATTGGCTTCCAGAACTACTTGTATTTGCATTGTATTGTCCCTTGAAATTTTACTATGTTTGAGATAAAAACTTACCTTTCTTTTGAAAACTGAAATCAAATGATAATTTTGCTAGAGTATCGTTAAAATTTATCATCTTTAAGCAAGTTGAGTATTGATTGTCTCTTGCTTATCAATGAATACATGCAATGTTTACTCAAGATTTTTTCAAGGAGATGGAACATAACGAGGTACATATCCATGATAATTTTAGAAATTATGGTGTGCTTGAAATGATGGTTGACACGACTAAAAGATTGATTTCTTCTCCTAAGTGTAGGAGTGTCGAAGTAATAAATAACCCGGCAAGACAGAGGTTGAACCACAGGAAGGTTAATTGTACAAATTATAAATAAGAACAATACCAACAACAACAATAACAACAATAATAATAGTGGCAATAATAATATTAGTAGTAGTAGTAGTAGTAGTAGTAGTAGTAGTAGTAGTAGTAGTAATATTAGCAGTAATAATAATAATAATAATAATAATAATAATAACAGTATAAAGAAACAAGAAGAAGAAGAGAAGTTGATGAGAACTTTGAGATGAAAAATTAATGTAAGGATTAAACAATGATAACAAATAATGTCAATGTTAGAGGATCCACTAATCGTATGTCAAACAAGTATAGTATAAACTCTTATTATTCAATTAGAAACCACACACAAAGGAGGTTCCAATCATATTATAGATTATTAACATGATTACATTAGTCATCTTATTCAATTAATGCTAATACTTGTAAATTTCATCAAGCATTCATGATTATAACTTATGTTAACAACAAATCAAGTTCCTTTCATAGCTTAGGTATCGGTTATACCATACAATATGGGCTATGAAAGTGTCAAGCATTTGTTGTACCAAGTGTTATACAACATAAATTAAGATTAGTCATTTAACAAGTAAAGTATTAAAGAGTGAACAAGATAATAAATATAAAACATGTTAGTATCAAACATTAAAGTCCATATTAAGTTTATACTACACTTATTCTTACACCATTAGTGTAACCTTTTCACCTTGAAATAATAATCTAAGCTAGACATAATAAAAGAAAGAAAAATAGATAAACAAAATAAGAACATAAATAAGATAAGAGTTAACAAAGAAAAGGAAAGGAAATGAAAGGCATAAACTTCATATTAGTGAAAGCAAAGCATAAGCAATACAAAAAATACAAAGAGAGAAAACAAGAGCATGATCTTGATCTGGACACCAAGATGTCTAAATGCATGGCAAATGCCACCTTTTATAGGCGAAAATTGAGAACTATTGATTTGATGACTAATTGATGAGTAGGTGGTCAACAAGAAACTTGGTGACAATCCTTATCATCTTTTGTCTGCCCAAAACATCAATGATAACATCCAAATTAGAGCCACTTGAACATGAAAGTTTTAGGAAATTATCTCATCTTTCTTGTATAAAAAATTCAGCTTATTTGGACTTCTAGAACTCCAGATATGGCCAAAATACTAAACAGTGCTCGGGCTAGAGAACAGATTCGGGTTTCTTTGTTGTTGCAACAATTTGGACTTGAAAATGGCATTTTTAGATCTTGGGCTCCATATAAAAGTTGTTGGCTTATGTCTTACCTTTTCATCCATATAAAGTAAACCTAAATCTAAGATCTATAGCTTCAGATATGACCCAATTACCGAACAGTGTTCTGGTTTGGATTGCACCGACATCTCTTTTCTAAGTTTGGCCATCTCTTTATCCTTTCAATTTCAGTTCTTAAATCATCAATCAATCCTTTTATTTATGTGATAGGCCTACATTTACAATGAATTTTACCACAAATTAAAGGTATCTTATGTTATTAGATATATTATTATAAAACATGCTTTAGTTAAGGAGTTATTGATACTTCAAGTGCAAAATGATGATATAAAACCTTGATAAAAATACACTTTTAAGTATCAATCACACCCCCCAACTAGCTACTAGTCCCTAGTAATCAAAACGTTAAAATAGAAAAACAATTTGCAAATTCCACAAAGTAAAGTGCTCATCATTTAACTTCCATTAATCTATCCAGATAAACAAACTCTTGTTAAATTTATATACCTGCTCAATACCTCTTAACAAGATATTCATAAAACTTTCTTTTATGCTCAATGTATCAACACATAATTATGGGGCTTTTCTTGGAAGAAAACAAATTTTTTGTTCTAATATTTAAGGTTAACTTCCTTGGGTTGAGATTATTATTTTTATCTCTTTTTTTTTTAATATATATGCATATAATTTAAAACACCATGCATCTTTAACTCATGTAACGAGCTTTCAGCTAATGACTCCCAGACCAGTTGGTCTTAAGGCATTAGGTGTTAAGACACCCCTACGAGCTTAGTAACTCGGGTCACAGATACTAATATGTAGATAATGCAATGTTTGATTCCCTTAAGCTTTTCTCCTCAACCCATGTAACAAGTGTTGGGCTAATAGTTTCCAAGTCAGTTGACTTTAGGGTATTAGGTGTTAAAACACTCATTCGGGCTAAATTGTTTAGGCTAGGGAGGCTACAAAACCAAACTTATCTATATTTTTATTATTATCATTTTTTCTTTTTTTTTCTTTTTCTTCTTTTTTTTTCTTTTTTTTAATTATATACTATCTCTTTCCCTAAGTTGTAACCTTTAATAAAAGAACATAAATAATGTAATAATCCAATATGCAACCCACAATCATATGTTAAAGTATGTGTGTGTAAATTAAGGTTTAAAAATACATGTTAAATAAGTATATCAGCAGAATTAAGTGATAACAATGCGAGAGTTTGTAAATCTGAATATTTCAAGAAGTATTATGATAGACCTTGTTACGAATGATTACTAAGATGCGTCTCAAGAGTTATAAAAGATTCTCCTTACTCTGCCATCATAGTAACAATAATTTTGCACATTCTTTATGAAATAGAAAACACAATTTTTTTTTTTTTTAGCTACTATCCTTTCCCAACAACTAAAACAAGACATTGTCCTCAATATTTAAAGGTAGAAAGATAAAGTATAGAAGATATTACCTGAAATAACGAATACTGACAAACCTGAAACACACTGAAACAAATATAAGAAACAACAAAACACAATAATAAAACCAAAAGACACAAAGATTCACAAATGAAGGCTCAAATCCAATCTAAGCTTTTTACGGCTTTCCTTAGTTGACCAATTTATGCGACTCATGGAAGGATCAATTACAAGAATGAAAGATTGTAATTGGTCAATCAATTGTTCAGTAGTAGCAATAGAGATTATGATTTGTCGTGCAGAAGATGTTAAAAATTCCTATTCCACAACATGATCAAAAAAAGACAACAACTTATTATAATAACCATTAACATTTAACAAACTTATGGGTTTATGGTGAATGTGCAGTTAGGCCTAAGAGGAAATATGAAAGATCTCTTCCAATGTACCTAGACCACCTGGTAAGGCAATGAAGGCATCAGCATGGTTAAACATTACATTCATTCAAGCTGACATTGTAGAGACTTGAAGTTCCTCTTTAATTGTTTTTTCAATGATGTCCCCTTGTGCTAAAGCTTTGGGGATGACCCCCAAAACTTGACTACCTCTTAAAAATACAGCTATTGACACACCTCCTATTAACCCAAGACTGCCTCCCCCATACACTAAATGAATCTTTCTCTCAGCTAGCACCTGACCAAGATGATTTGCTGATTCTAAAAACTCCTTTTCTTTTCCAGGACTAGATCCACCGAAAACACAAATATTTCTTATATGATGACCTGAGAAACTTGCCATTTCTACACACTTCTATATTTATTGAATGTATGGGTTGAGTAGAAATGAAAGGAAGGAAGAGAGGATTTTATAGATGAGAAATTAGAAAGGCAATTATGTCATCTATATGTAGGCCAGCTAGAGTCTCACACACTTTTTCTCTCTCTTTTTATTTATTTATTTGTTTACTTTTGAAAAAGCATGTGTATGTACAAGTAGTTGTGATTGTGGCTCATATCTTCCTTTGGTTTTACATCCAAGAACGGCTTAAACGCCTCTATGGTTTGGGGATAGGCTTCCCATCCAGTTTTCTTAAAAATTGGCAAACCGGGTCTTTTTTAGTCATATTTCCAAGACTAAGTTGATCGTGTTCTTTATGAAATAGTAGCCATAAATCATGAATTGCACGATGCACATCTCCACTAGGATGCGTCTCAAGAGTTAATAGAAGGTTATCTAAAGACTCCTTACTTAGGCCATCCTTAATGAATTGTATTTTATCTTCACAGTTTATAGATATCATTCTTAAAAAACAACATTGTGCATTACAAGTCCATCTAGCATATTGATGACAGACTTTCAGTCGTTTTGCACGACGTTTCTTTGCAAAAGTGCTTTTACATGTTCCAGGCATGTGTGAAATGAAGGAGTTAGAGGACTCACCTGATAATCGAACCTCAATCAACCAGCGAATATCTTCAGGAATTCCATGATTTATTAATAATCTCAATCTTGCATATTTAGCACGGTAAATTTTTGTAATCACATTCTGAGGCGAAGCCGAAAAATACTTTTTTAATTTTTTAAGATTAGTGTCCATTTTCAAATGAGAATTGGAAGAGAGATTTATAGAATTGCATAAATATATACACAGATATCAGTTATTGTGGGAAATTAAAAGAACCGACTTAAGTCATGGAGTACCGTTATCCGCTATTTGACCGGGGCGAGAGAAACTAGCAAAAATCACTCAAAAAAAACACAAAAACAATGTGAGATAAACAAAATAATCAACCTTTATCTACAAGATCATTCAAACTAGTTGATTCATTTTCACTAGAAAAATTATCAAAGTAAGCTTTCAAACGATGTCCATTTCCCTTAAAAACATTGTCATTCATTGAATTCTCAATATCACAGGCCCTATAAGGATTACTCCATCTTGATCTTAGCTCTCTAGGAAATAAATAGAGTTGAGAATTATAAAATAAAACTTTTTAACCAGTATCAACTTTTTGACAATTTTTATAAATTTTGCAAAATGCATGTGTGTCCTTGAACATGATGGGCCAATAAATTCCATTTTAAAAGATTTTTGCAACTAACTTTTTTGATGAAAAATAACTTCCACATGCTTCAGAATTACAAAGTTTAATGACACTACTTACCTCATTGTCAGGAATGAATCTTTGAAATATTTGATCAGGACAATATGTGAATAAGTTAGGGTCACCACAATAAAAGTTCTTCACTTCGTTCAAAAACTTTTCTTTATCTTGGGTATTCTAATCAGCTGGCAAATCTCCTAAAGCAAGAAAATTGATATTTTTATCATCCTAAGGCATTGGACTAAGAGAAGGTAAGGATTCGTTAGAAGAGTAATCATTGATTAGTGTGATGTCAGATGTCGAATTTATTGTCATTGTTGACAAAAGATTCACATTAACATTGTCGGTGCTTTTTTCATCCGTGATTTCTTCCTCAAAATATATCATTTGCAAATCTTCAGATTCATCCAACTCATTTTTACTTAAAGTAGATTCAAGTTGATCATAAACTAATTCATCAATATGATCTACTTTTTGTAAATCATTATCATCTCCAGGTTGCTTGCAAATGTTAAAAATATTCATCTCCAATGTCATGTTTCTAAATGATAGCTTCATCAGTCCATTCCTACAATTAATCAATGCGTTACAAGTTGCAAGAAATGGACATCCTAAAATAACAGGAAATGAATTACATGCTTCAATAGGTTGTGTGTCCAAGACAACAAAATCCACAAGATAAATGAATTTATCGACTTGTAATAACACATCTTTAATTATTCCTCTAGGCACTTTTACTGATCTATCGGCAAGTAAATGAGTTATAAAAGTTGGTTTTAACTCACCTAGATTGAGACTCTAAAAAACTGAATATAAAACTAAATTCACACTAGCACCAAGATCAAGTAAAGCTCTTTCAATTTTATGTTCTCTAATAAAGCACGAAATTGTAGGACAACCAGGGTCTTTATATTTCAAAGCATTATTGTTCTGAAGAATAGCACTTACTTGTTCGGCTAAAAAGGCTTTCTTTTCACATTTAGTTTCCTCTTCACAGTGCATAGATCTTTCAAAAATTTAGCATGGGAAGGAACCTGTTTAATAGCATCCAGCAAAGGTATATTGATCCTTACCTATTTGAAAATTTCAAAGATTTCAGAGTTGTGATTGACTTTCCTTTGTTTGGTCATAGCTTGAGGAAATGGAAGTGCTGACAGAGAATCAGTCTTTTCTTTACAATTTTTAGATTCAACCCCTTCCTTACCCTCAGAGATTAACTCATCATCTTTCTTATAAGGTTTAAGAGAGGGTTTTTTAATAACCTTACCACTGCAAAGAGTAGTGACTGATTTGACTTGATACATATGTTGGCTTCCAGAACTACTTGCATTTGCATTGTATTTCCCCTTGGGATTTTGTTGTGGTTGAGATGGAAACTTACCTTTCTCTTGGAAACTAAGAGCAGATGTCAATTTTTCAAGAGTATCTTTAAAATGTGTCATGTTTTGAGTAAGTTGAGTATTGATTATCTCTTGTTTTTCAATGAATGCATGCAATGTTTCCTCAAGATTTTTTCTTGGAGGTGAAGCATAAGGAGGTGCATATCCATGAGAATTTTAGAAATTATAGTGTGCTTGAAACAGTGGTTGTGAAGTTTGTGCATTCTTGTTATCACTCTTCCAACTAAAATTTGGGTGATTTCTCCAACCAGGAATGTATGTTTGTGAGTATGGGTTGTGGTTAGCCCTTTAGAAACTGTTTAAAGCATGGGCTTATTCATGGAGACATTCCTTAAAAGAAGGCAAGGTTGGACAATTATTAGTTGAGTGTTCATTTATTTCACATATTTGACAGGCAATGTTTTCAACATATTTTAATTGATCACTCTTTTTCAATTCTAGTGCCTCGACTTTTCTAGCTAAAGATGCAAACTTGGCTTGAAGGTCATGATCTTCCCTAAGATTGTAGATATCGCCACTAGATATATGAGGTTAAGTTTTACTCGGTGCCTTATAAGAACCCGTGGTGTCTCAATTTTGAGCATTTTCAGCTAACAAGTCTAAGTACTTCATTGCTTCATCAGGGTCTTTATCTTCAAAAGTTTCATTGCATATTAATTCAAACATTTGCCTATCTTTAGGTGTTAACCCTTTATAAAAATGTGAAACCAATCTCCATATTTCAAAACCATGATGAGGGCAAGTACTAAACAAGTCTCAATACCTATCCCAACATTGGTAAAATGTTTCTCCTAGTTTTTGAGTGAAAGTGGTGATTTATCTTTTGAAAGAGTTTGTTCTATTAGATGGGAAAAACTTCTTTAAAAACTGTTGTTGCATTTTATCCCAAGCACAAATGGATCCTAGTCTCAAATTTTGTAGCCATGTTTTAGCTTTATCTTTTAATGAAAAAGGAAAAAGCTTTAATCTAATGGTTTTCATGCTACAATTTAAATTATTATATGTGTTGCAGACCTCCTCAAATTCCCTTAAATGCAAGTATTCTAAGCCATGAAAAGAAGGTAAAACTTGAATAATGCCTGGCTTAAAATTAAAATGAGATGCATCGGGAGGAAAAACTATACATGATGGTGCACTTGTTCTTATAGGATTCATGTGGTCTCTAAGTGTTCTAGCACGGTTATTCTCATTATTCTCATTATAAAGTGATTGATTATCTTATTTGGCCATATTTTCTGAAAATGATGAGGATACCCTACAAGGTCTACCACTTGATGTACGTGACCACACTCTCATGCACGTGTAGGAATAGAATAAAAGGAAAAAGAAAACAAAAGAAGAAGAAACAAGAGAAAAGAAACAAAGTTATATACAAGAAAAGTGAAAAAAAAATATTATAATTTATACAAAACTTACCTCCCCAGTAACGGCGCCAAAAACTTGACACGACTAAAAGATTGATGTCTTCTTCCAAGTGTAGGAGTGTCGAAGTATATAAATAACCCAGCAAGACCGGGGTCGAACCATAGAGAGGTTAATTGTACAAATTATAAACAACAATAATAGTAACAATAACAACAACAACAATAATAATAGTAGCAATAATAATAATATTAGTAGTAGTAGTAGTAGTAGTATTAGCAGTAGTAGTAACAATAATAATAATAATAATAATAATAATAATAATAATAATAATAATAATAATAAGAAGAAGAAGAAGAAGAAGAAGAACAATAATAAAGAAAACAGAAGAAGAAGAGAAGTTGATGAGAACTTTGACATGAAAAATTAACGTAAGGATTAAACAATGATAACAAACAATGTCAAGTTTAGAGGATCCACTAATGGTATGTCAAACAAGTATAGTATAAACTCTTATTATTCAATTGGAAACCACACACAAAGAAGGTTCCAATCTTATTATAGATTGTTAACATGATTACATTAGTGATCTTATTCAATTAATGCTAATACTTGTAAATTTCATCAAGCATTCATGATTATAACTTATGTTAACAACAAATCAAGTTCCTTTCATAGCTTAGGTGTCGGTTATACCATACAGTATGGGCTATGAAAGTGCCAAGCATTTGTTGTACCAAGTGTTATACAACATAAATCAAGATTAGTCATTTAACAAGTAAAGTATTAAAGAGTGAACAAGATAACAAATATAAAACATGTTAGTATCAAACATTAAAGTCCATATTAATTTTATACTACACTTATTCTTATACCATTAGTATAACCTTTTTACCTTGACACAATAAACTTAGCTAGACATAATGAAAGAAAAATAAATAAATAAACAAAATAAAAAAAATAAATAAGATAAGAGTTAACAAAGCAAAGGAAAGAAATTGAAAGGCATAAACTTGATATTGATGAAAGCAAAGCATAAGCAATACAAAAAATACAAAAAGAGAAAATAAGAGCATAATCTTGATCTGGACACCAAGATGCCTAAATGCACAGCAAATGCCTCCTTTTATAGGCCAAAATTAGGAACTATTGATTTGATGACTAATTGATGAGTAGGTGGCCAACTCTTGACTTAGTGACAATTCTTATCTTCTCTTGTCTGCCCAAAACATCATTGATAACATCAAAATTGGAGCCACTTGAAAACATGAAAGTTGTAGGAAATTGTCTCAGCTTCCTTGTGTAAACAATTTAGCTCATTTTGACTTCTAGAACTCCAGATATGGCCAAAATATTGAATAGTGCTTGGGCTGGAGGATAGATTCAGGCTTCTTTGTTGTTGCAATAGTTTGGACTTGAAAATGGTCTTTTTAGATCTTGGGCTCCAATAAAAGTTATAGACCTATATCTTACCTTTCCATCCATATAAAGTAGACCTAAATCTAAGATCTATAACTCCATATATGATCCAATTACCGAACAGTGTTCCGGTTTGGATTTCACCGACATCTCTTTTCCAAGTTTGGCCATCTCTTTATCCTTTCAATTTAAGTTCTTAAAGTCATCAATCAATCCATTCATTTATGCGATAGGCCTGCATTTAAAATGAACATTTACCACAAATTAAAGGTATCTTATATTATTAGATATATTATTATAAAACATGTTTTAGTTAAAAAAAAATTATTGATACTTTAAGTGCAAAATAATGATATAAAACCTTGATAAAAATACACTTTTAAGTATCAATCAATGGTTTTGAAGTTTATATGTTATTATTATCACTCTTCCAACTACAATTTGGGTGATTTCTCCAACCAGGGTTGTATGTTTGCGAGTATGGTTTATAATTAGGCCTTGAAAATTATTTAAAGTATGGCCTTGTTCATTAAGGCATTCCCTAAAAGAAGACAAAGTTCATTGGTTGAGTATTTGTTGGTTTCATAGATTTGACATATAATGCCTTGAACAGATTTAATTGACCACTCTTTTTTTAATTATAGTGTCTTGACTTTTCTAGCTAAAAATATAAACCTAACTTGGAGATCATGATCTTCTCTAAGGTTGTATATACCTCCACTAGATGTATGAGGTTGAGTTTTACCCAGTATCTCATAAGTACCTGTGCTGTTCTAATTTTGAGTATTTTCAACTAACAAGTCCGGGTACTCTATTGCTTCATCAAGGTCTTTATCTTTAAAAGTTTCATTGCACATCAATTCTACCATTTGCCTATCTTTAAGTGTCAACCCATTATAAAATTTTGAAATCAATCTCCATATTTCAAAACCATGATGAGGGCAAGTATTAAGCAAGTCTTGATACCTATCCCAACATTAGTAAAATATTTCTCTTGGTTTTTAAGTGAAAGTAGTGATTTGTCTTTTAAAAAAGTTTGTTCTATGAGAATGGGAAAACTTCTTTAAAAACTATTGTTACATTTCATTCCAAGCACGAATGGATCCTAATCTCAAATTTTATAGCCATGTTTTAGCTTTATCTTTTAATAAAAAAGAAAAAAATTTTAATCTATTTGTGTTAATTCTATAATTTAAGTCATTATAAATGTTACAGACCTCCTCAAATTCTCTTAAATATAAGTATGGATTTTCTAAATCTAGGCCATGAAAAGAAGGTAAAAGTTGAATAATGTCTAGCTTAAAATTGAAATGATATGCATCAGGAGGGAAAACTATGCATGAAGGTGTACTTGTTCTTGTGAGATTCATGTGGTCTCTAAGTGTTCTAATATGGTTATTCTCATTATTCTCATTATAAAGCGATTGGTTATCTTCTTCGGCCATATTTTCTAAAAATGATGAGAATAACCTATAAAGTCTATCACTTAATATACATAACCAAACTCTCATACACATGTAGGAAAAGAATAAAAAAAACAAAAAGAAACAAAACAAAAGAAAGAAAGTTAGATACAACAAAAAGTGAAAAGAAAAAATAAAATAAATATTATAAGTTATACAAGATTTACCTCCCCGGTAACGGCACCAAAAACTTAACACGACCAAAATATTGGTGTCTTCTTCTAAGTGCAGGAGTGTCAAAGTAATAAATAACCCAGCAAGACTGAGATTGAACCACAAGGAGGTTAACTATATAAATTATAAATAACAACAACAACAACAACAACAACAATAAGTTAAAAAAGACTTTGAGATTGTAAGAATAATTTGAGGATTAAACAATGATAAAAACAAGTGTCAAGGTTAGAGGATCCTCTAATAGTATTTCAAACAAGAGTAGTATAAACTCTTTTTATTACTCAATTGAAAACCATATATAAAGAAGGTTCCAATCAGATTATAAATGGTTAACATGATTAGATTAGTTATCTTATTCAAATAATGTTATACTTGTAAATATTGTCAGGTGTTCATGAATATAACTTATGTTAACAACAAATCAAGTTCCTTTCATAGCACAAGTATCGGTTATACCATACGTTTGAGCTATGAAAGTGCTAAGTATTAGTTGTATCAAGTGTTATACAATATAAATCTAGATTAAGCATTTAACAAGCAAAGTATTAAGAGTGAACAAGATAACAAATACAAAACATGTTAGTATCAAACATTAAAGTCTATATTATTTACACAATTAGTGTACTCTTTTCACCTTTACATAATAAACTTAACTAAACATAATAAAAAAAGATAATAACACAAATACATAAGATAAGAACATAAATAAGATATAGGTTAACTAAGTAAAGTAAAGGAAAGGAAATAAAAAGTATAGACAAGAGATTAATGAATACAAAACTTAAACATTACAAAAATATAAAGAAATAAATAAAGAGCATGAGCTTAATTTAAAAACCAAGATACCTAAGTGTATGCCTTTTATAAGCCAAAATTAGAAACTATTGAATTGATAATTAATTGTTGAATGGGTGGTCAACTCTTGACTTGGTGACAATTATTATCTTCTTATCTGCCAAAAACATTATTGTTAACGTCAGAATTTGAACAAACTTGAATCATGAAAGTTCTAGAAAATTATCTCAACTTTCCTAAAAAAATTAAGGTCATTTAGACTTCTAAAACTCAAGATGTGAGCTGAACACTAAACAGTATATGGACTGCATGATAGATTTGGACTTCTTCATTGTTGTTAATTTGGACTTACAAACAACACAATTGAGTCTTGTCTTTCCTATAAATATTTTAGGCCTATATCTTAGCTTTTTATCCATATAGATTAAACATAAATCCAAGTTTTACAGCTTTAGATATGACCCCATAACTAAACAGTGTTCCAGTTTGGATTGAACCAGCATCTCTATTATAAGCTTCAACCTTTCTTTATCTTCTCAATTTTAGAAGTTGAACTTATCAATCAATCATTTATTTATGTGAGAGGTTTGTATTTAATTTTAACTGTCACACCCGAACATCGCGGCGACCGATTAAAAATTATATTGATTGAAAAAAAACAGATATCTGATATATTGTTCTTTTAGGGGAAAAGGTCTTGTTCAAGGAGTCGCCACCTAGTATTATGGTCACTAGGAATCCTAATTGGTCAACAGAGATTCTATGATACGAAATTGGTTGCACAAAAGGGAAGATGTTATCACCCCTTAAGCATCTTGCCTAAAGTAGACTGCATTGTTGGTTTTGTCTAAAATTGCTAAGAATTTGTTCTCCTTTTTTTTCCTTTTTTATTCTTCCTTTTATGTTCTTAACTTTGATGTCAGTGAACAATTCCTATGAATATTTTCAACTCTGGCATTGGTAAATATCACACAAAACCTAAAAATACAATACTCTTGACTCTGGTGTTTGTGAATATTTTCACAAAAATAAATTTGAAGAACTTTTTATGTCCTTTTTTTTCTTGTTTATCCTTTATTATTATTTTCCTTTTTTAGATGGAAGTTAAAAAAAACATTGCATAATATATTTACGTTTAACAGTAATAGTCCATAGATTGAGCACATTTACAAGAAATACAAACACAAGAAAAAAATAAAATAAAATATAAGGGACTTATAAATAAATCAATAAAGATTCCCAAATATTTTTGAATTATCTAATATCTAAAAAGGGTTCATTTGACCAAATATCTAACTAAAATGGGCATAAACATTATGGTCAAGGCATAAAGGTGTGTTCCTTAACAAACAAACATAGTGTGGGTCGGCTAGGCCTAAAGCCGAAACCCAACCAACTCTTTTTTCTCTTTTTGGGTTGGATCTAGCCTAACCATGCGTGAAAGGTTTATGCATGCATGCAACAATAACTAGTTAATTATTTTAACAAGGAAGGAAGGAAACTTACCAAGGCATGAAACTATTGGAGGAGAAGTCAAAGGAGACTGGGTTAAACCATAGAGGGGTTAAGGGGGTGGTGACTAGTATAGGGTTCGCCGTCCTTTTTTTTTTATCTTTCTCTCTTTTAAGGTTTATAGTAATAGTCTTCTCTTGGGGTCTCTTCTTTCATGGTTTCTCTCTAATTATCCTTCCCCCTCTCCTTCTTTTTTCCTCCTTTTTCTTCATACACTAAGATTAGTATTTATAGTACAATAGTCTCATCACTTGTGAAAAGTAAAGTCTCAATCAAACTCATTCTCTTTTTTAAGTTTAATTTAGAATCAAATTTGAAAGCAAATAATTATCATTATCTTAAGGATTATCTTAAAAATAAGGATTATCTTGAAGATAAGGATTAGCTTGAAGGTAAGGATTAGCTTGAAGAAGAAAAGAATTATCTTGAAGTTAAGGATTATCTTAAGGATAACAATAGCATGACAAAGGCACATTATAGTCCCTAGTTTTCACGCAAGTTAACCAATCACACTTTTCATTGAAATAAATATCTGATCTTTTAATTTTACATTTTAAACCCTGTAAAATTAATTTAAAATTCAGTGGGCTAAAATTGGGTTACAACATTAACATTTACCATAAATTAAAGGTATCTTATAGTATTAGACTTTTATTATAAAACATACTTAGTTAAGGAGTTATTGATACTTCATGTGCAAAATACTAATATAAAACCTCGATCAAAATGCACTTTCAAGTACTAATCAGCTTCATCATTTCAATTCTTTCTTATTTCATCTTGCCTTTATTAGCATCACTATTGATACTATACCTTTTATCTTCACTAGATTGACCACTTTTATCTACCTATTTCTCTATGTTGATAATATTATTCTCACCAACAAGAATGCTCCCTTCCCTAGGAATTTATTTTGTGTCTTCATCATAAATTTATCACAAAATACTTGGGTCTTTAAGTTATTTTATTAGTCTTGAGCTTTCCTTTTCTGCCAATGGTCTTCTCCGCAGTCAAGCAAAGTATGCTTATGATATTCGTACTCATGCTCAACTACTTAATGCAAGTCGATGTCCACACCAATGGTTTTCTTTTAATAGCTTTTTAATGTTGGTGACCCCTTTACTGATCCTACATTGTGTCGATCTATGGTGGGTGCCTTGCAGTACTTGACAATTACATGTCTTGATCTCACTCATAATGTTAATTATGTAAGTTGGTATATGCAATCTCCCACGTTACATCACTTCTAAGCACCCCAACATATTCTTTGTTATGTTAAAGGTACATTTCAGCATGGACTCTATTTTTCTTCTTCTCCACCTACTAGTTTTATTGTCTATTCTAACATTGATTAGGATAGTTGTCTTGACACAAATCGCTTCATTTTAGGTTATACCATATTTTTTAGTGATAATCTTATCTCATGGAGTGCTAAGAAACAACCTATTGTCTCTTATTTTAGTTGTGAATCTAAGTATCATGCTTTAGTCCACATGGCCTTTAAAGTTTTTTAGCTAACTCACCTTTTTCGCGACCTAAAGGTTTCTTTGAAGCATAAGCCTTTGCTTATTTATGATAACAAGAGTGATTTTACTCACTCTCAATCATGTTTCTCATAAACGGTCAAAACACTTCGCTCTTGATTGCCATTTTATCCATGAGCTTGTTGCTTTTAGTGCCATTCAACCTTAATTTATGTCATCTCACTTGCAAATTGCTGATTTGTTAACAAATAGTCTTTCTTGATCTATTTTTATGTTCTTTCACTCCAAGCTTCATGTTCGAGTTAATCCCACACTCATCTTGTAAGGGGATGATAAGGATAACAGGATATTCAAACATGATTCATATAATCCTCCTTCTAGATTATAGAAAATACTTTAGGAGAAATCTTAGGTTATTGTTTTTATGGTTAATCTAAAAGATATGTTTGTATACTCTATCATATCTAAACATTGTACCATATCTCTACATAATACATTCCTATAAATAAGAAGCCACATCACTACGAAAACTATAATGATTTTATAAATCTTGTTAAAGCAGATAAAAAATAGCACTGTATAGTTTAATACCATTAATGTGCTTCAAAAACATGAACATCTCTCACTCTCAATTTAAAGGAAAAGAGTTCACTAGTAAGAAACAACGATGAAAATAAATCTACCAAATTATCATTAAATGTTCAAAATATCGCAAACCAGCTATGAAACATACCTATGTATCCTTAATGCTAACATAAGAGTTGGCGGCTTTATTTATATATAGTGTTTTGTAACCTGACATGAATGCTCATGCCCTTTATAATTAAGGCCCTCAATAAATGGTAATTGAAGCCAACATTATTGTCTTGCCTAAGTTAGCACTATCTTCTAAACGACATATCTAACAAACAAAAAATGTTATTAAAGGGAGATAAATTAATAATATGATTTTTTAAATGGTATAAATATTTTTTTTTATGTGCATTTCAATGGTAAAAATAATAATTTATAAGAGTAAGTTGTATTTTAATATGTTTGATACACAATTATTTTAACAATTCAATATGATCTAGTTAACTTAACTAGTTTAAAGACAACCCAAATAATTTTTAGTCAATCCAATATTAAAAGATAAAATTAAAAAAATTAATTAAAAAAAGCCTCAGTCAGCTCGGTTAAACTCGTCAAACTCATTACATGGGTCATGAGACTAGGATAATCTCATAAAAGATAAATATGAAAAACATAGATTTTCTTAAAAAAAAACCTAAAGAAAAAATAGCTAATAAAAAAAATTATGACCCAAGCAAATAACAAATAAACAAAGAGCAATTATGCATTTTAGTTGTTACGAGAGAGAAAAAATGTAAACAATTGATCACCTACAGTAATTCAACCAAGATATATTTGCATGCATCTCACCATATAGAAGATGGCTCATCAATGCATCTATTTATATGACAAATAGCTAGATTTAATCACTGATAAGCATCTCACGCACTTTCTTAATAGCGTAGCCGCCGCCTACTTGCTAGAGCATATAAAACATGCGCCAACTCTTTTCAATTAAAAAATAAAAAATATAACATAAAAATATAAAAACGTCTCCATAATTATCTTAATTACACAACATATCTATATAAATTTCATCATCACAATCTACAGTAATTTATATCTAGAATTATAGTAAAATCCCCACATCATTTAACTTTCTTTATAATAATATAATGTTCTTCGACTATTTTGTATATCTTCTAGTAGGATTAATTTACTCGTAAAATAATTAGCAGAATCCTGTCAAGATTATTCATTTTTCAAGGAAAGGCATGACCCTTCTGCAACACTTGCTCAAAATCGTGTTCCATTTCCATATATAGCCGCTATCATCACAGCTAACATTCGTCCCCTTCAACGAAACAGGTCGAGTAAGGAACGTGGTTTTCATGTTGGCTTCAGGATGGACGCGAGATGATCAAGCATCACTCCAAAAATAGACGGTTAACCTCCAAAAAGAATATCATCTTTCCGCTTAACCTTTGATTAAAGCTCGAGTGCATCCAAAATATGTAACATATGCATCCCACGTTTTTCTTGATGTTCTATATAAAACCAAATGATTATCAATCGAAAGGTTAGCACTTCAAGATCATTAATGTCTCTGCCAACTCTTTCGGTACTTGATGCCAAGAAGATGATTGTCACATATAGCTATTTTCTTCGTCACCTTTTCCCCCCCATATTTGAGTTAAAGTTCCGGAAAGCAACAAGCCCACCTCTTCACTGGGAATATATATACAATGATATACTTCTTGCCATTCCCAAATCAAATCATAACAGAAGAAGGATTGTGCGGCGTAACAATGGAGGCCTCCTATCCAGTCAAGTTGCGCACAGCCAACGAGAAAGCACCATCTCGCAAGGATGAACTCTAGTTGATCGGTGTGGCCAAATAAAGAGTAGATCGCCTCACCCTGAATCATATATGTTTTCACAGATGTGATGTTCTCTGCTATGGCTAGCTTGGATGAAAATAAAAGCTGTTTGATCCCAAGTGAGATCGATTATTTTATAATAATAATGTATTGTCGATTTTAGTTACAAAACAAATTCAAGGAAAATTTTATGCCTTTTATTACTCTCGTATTACTCTTTTTTTTTTATTTTTTTTTTTAATTAACAAAACCTAATTGAAGAGGGAAAAGCATGGTTCAATATGAAGGCGGGATTTACTTTTCATTGTAACCATGTAATTATCTTTTTATCGTTTCTTAAAAATTCCATGATTTGGGTGTAAGGGTAATACAGTCTTTTTATAAACTTCGTTAGTTATTATCCAATTGATAAGGAGCCATTTTATCATCTTAAAAGCACTATGAAATGGCTAAAATATCCTTGAAAGCATATTTTTATTTAAATGGCATATGGGTTTTTTTTTGTCATTTTTTTTTTTAGTTATATTCAAGTTGGCTAAAAAACAATTTGATATTTAATAAATATAAATATAATTAAAAAAACTTGTTAGTACATGAATCATATGCACCAAAATGTCTACCATTTCATTATATAAAAGCAATACATACAACCGATTATGATGGCCAAAAAGACATTAGTTGATTTTTTGAAATTGTCTTGACACTAAAGACTTCATCAAACCCATAATTGTAGCTACCTCGTGTTGAGTTAGAATGTGTTTGATTTTATGGGTGTGGTTAGGGTTGGATTGAAATACAAATTTTTGATATTTGATTAGGGTTAGGCTATATTTTTTGTAATTATAGCACCTACCAGAAAATAAAGTTCAATTTCAGTTTCTCATAAGCTATCTAAATCTGCTTTTATGGTCTCTCTCACCTCTTTACTGATAAAAAAACTCACAAAAAAATAAATGTTAAAAACATTCCAGAGACAACCCTCATTCATATATAAAGTCTCACCCAAACACTATCATTGTTGAGATCTCTTCAATCCTTATCCCCTTACTTCTTTTTTGTCCTCTCGAAATCTCTTTTGCTTGCACCCATTCTATTACTATGAGATTTTAAGATAAGAAAATCATTTTATTCATTGTAAACAAGGTAAGATCTAGTGATCTTCTAGCACGTTCATCAAAAATTAAGCGTTGTGATGGTTTTTTTTATTTTCTTCAATTTAAAATATTATTTTCCTTTACTCCCTTCTTCAATCTTCCTCAATTCAAATGATATTTTACTTAGATTTGCCTATAATGTTTCTAACAATGCCTCCATTTTTTTCTATATACATAAATTACACATCTATATGTTTTAACTAAAAAGACAATAAGTAAAGGTTGGGAGAACAAAGGTAGTTTCATCGCAAATCATGAGTTTCTTCCTTTATATCTGAAAATTTATTTTAATTAACTGTATATTTCAATTGTTATGATGCTTGATTAATTAATTTTTTATGATTAATTAGTGTTGTTGATAATTTATATTTGTTTGGTAATATTTGTTTTCCTTAAACAAACTATATTAAAAGTATGCAACCAAAGTATATTGTTTAAGCTAAATTGTTAGTTTAATTAATTTTTTTGATCGAAACTAGTTGTTGAAGGTAGTTACTTTTTTTTGTAATATTGATCTCTTTTGCATTAATTCATATGTTATGGAGTTTTATTTGTTTGATTAGTTTAGGCTACTAAGGCTCTACTTCCTATTAAATGACTTTGTGTTTTTTATTTGGGTTTATTGCATGGATTTAATTGCTGCTTTTGCATTAACTCATGTGTGTAGGCAATTTGAATGCTAACAAAACTATTTCTTATAAATTGAGTAAATAATAACAGAACTTATAAAAAATTTACTTAAAATTGCAGTCTATATTAGATGTCCATAAATACATTTAGCTTTTCTTTATTATGTTTATTTCAAAAACAAATGGTTGTTTTTTTAAAATAAATATTATCTTTGACAAATGAGTTAGAAGAACTCTAATTACACTTGCATAAGCATATAATTGCACCTAAAATAAAAAATTTAACTAAAACAAACACTTAAGAGCCCTTGTCAATAATTCTATTACATTTTCATGTAACATTTCAATAAGTTACAAAGGAAACATGTAGATATAAATTAAGAGAGCATAATAGTAAGAAATTGAACATGTCACTCTTACAAGTATGGTGAATTTACTAGGAAGGCAAAAAAAAGAGCATATAATACCATTTTTCTCCATAACACAAAGTATACAACATCACAATACATGGCTAAGGATTTGATGAACCTATATAGTATACAATATTTTCTATATGTTTTATTAAAGTTTTTCATATGAACCGCCCTTCAAAAGTATAAAAACCAACCACTATACAAAAAATAACCTACAAGAAAAAACCCATAAAAAATGAATTCACAAAACAAAGATGGAAATAAACAAAAAAAAAATTGATTGCACACTAATTAGAACTAGTCACAGCAACAAGGGTAATGCATTAGTCCATTCTCAATGAAACTTACTAAGAAAATAATGGAAATAATAATTTAATGTCAATTTTTAATTTTTATTTTTATTTTTAAAATTGATTTTTATGAGTTTTAATTTGTTTAGCGGTTGGTCGTATAAGTTTTATAGGCGGTGTGTTATTTGTATTTTAAAGAAGTTGATAGTTTGTATCACATTTCTAGGATTGATTACAATGATAATAAATGCATAACCTTAGTTGATTTCAAATCTTTTTTTTTTTTTTTTACTTATGATCCTTCCCACTATAGTTTTAAAACTCAGCCCGGCCCTATGGGTCAACCTGAGACCCGATTAAAATCGGGTCGGGTTTATGAAAAAATAAGGGTTGTCAAAAAATTTGACTGACCTAATAAGACCTAGTCAAAAACCCTATTGAAATTTGTTTGCTTAATTTTATACCAAAACAATGTTGTTTTGATTTATAAAAAAAAAGATTGACCAAGATAACCCGGTCAAAATCCAAGATTCGGGCCTTGGGCCAGGTTTAAAAACATTGCTTCCCACAAACATTGCATATTCAAGGTAGTATCATTGTCTAGTTATTGATATTACATTCTGGTTTTGTTAAACATTTACAACATTCCATCTATGAATTATAAAATCAAGCTTTGTTAAATATTTTAAAATATAGAATGGAAGGTAATGAAAATATGAAAAAGGTTCCTTAGACAAAGAAAATATTGCATATATTTTGTAATAAATGGATTAAGGCCATTGACATAGGAATAAGATCTATTACTCATTTTAATAAAATAGGTTAGAAATTTCTTACAACATCATTTAAAGAAGAAACTAGTCATGCATTCACCAAAAACACAACTAAAAAATAAATGAGATAGATACAAAAATAAAATTAAAGGATATAAACAAAGCTCATTTTTGAAACTAGTGTAGACTAGAGTAGTAAATTAGAAACAATCACGACTAGTGATGAGTGGTGGAAAGAAAAAATTCAAGTTAATTTTCATAATCACAACTATTTCATTTATCGTTGTCCTATTTCATAAATTGATTTACTATATGATGTTGCATTAATTATGTGTATTTCTTTTATGTAGAAAATTAGATGAGCCAAAAAATTAAGATATGTTCACAGTGAACCGTCTTTGAATTTTAAATTTGACATAATCTATTCCAACATTATTGCTACTGAAGAGTATGTATGAGCATCATTATCATAAGTGCTTGGTGGCAATGATCGTATTGATCCTAGCACTAGCAATGCCAATATTAATGAGGCTAATTTGGAAGAAAAAATTGGTAATTTTAAAGAGAATGGGATTTTAAATTTCGATCGTGACATTTGAAAAATAGGATGGAGAATTTTACAAAACATGTCGACTTATCCATACAAAATGCAAGTTTATATTATAATTGTATCTATAACATTATATAACTATATTAGAAAAAAATCACTAAATAACGTAATTTTTACAAAATATAATCTCAATCCTAATTTTATTCTAGATTATTTTTTATCAAATGTTGTTGCTTGCTCAGATAGCCAAGTATCCCATGACCTTCATATATGAATTTTGTATGTAATGAGAATATAAATAGTTTGATAAAACAATAAAAGAACTTATCGAGGATTATATATATATATATATATATATATATATATATATATATATAAAAAGTAGCATCACAACTAAATCTTAATATGAAAAGCATATTAACCAAAAATATAAAATTATTTTTTGTTTAACTATAATTTTAACTAAACACTTAAATTTATTAAAAAAGCCTTAATTAAAAATAATTTTTATGAAATTATTTTTTAAAATTGCAATCATTAAAGCAATCATAATACCAAACACATTCTTGGCTTCATCCTTCTCTTGAAAGTTGTGATTTACTCTCCTAAAAGTAATTTAGAGAAGATATTTTATTTTATAAAATTTTGATGATGTTGATTTTTCAAAAACAAGTTAAACATTTGTATTTATACATTCAAAATCCTTTATAAAAATAGAATTTTTAATTAAAACTTGCATAATTAAAAGAATCTATAGTAAAATTTTAATTAAATTAAAAATCTAAATCTAAATAAAAAATTTAAATACAATAAAGTAAATAAAAATAATATTACACATTAATTACCAGATCTTAATTAAAAGCATTTCTAATTTTTAATCATTATAAAATTTTACCACAATAAGAAATAAGATATTTAAAATCTTTTATTAAAATTTTAGTCTATAGTAACTATCAAATAAAAAAATTATATTTGATTTATCAATTTATTTTTTTAATTTTTTATTAAACTACGAAAAAAAAAAACGTATGATTGGAATTAGCGGAAGCACGACTTACCCGACCCTGGTCAAATTAAATCTGATAAAAAGTCAAATAATAATCAACAAGCCATGTGAAATTGTCATTGTTGTTGTTTATCGATGTTTTCTAATATTCCAAACAGTAATAAGATATCTGTCAGGACAATCTGCAGTAGAGGATTCTCGATGTGACTGCCTAACCTCCATGTAAATATATTCATCTTGATTCTTGGGCAATCGTTTACGTTTTCTGGAACTGTTTGGATTGGGTTTTTCTCGTCCTGCGGTACAGGTATATAACGCTAGCTCTCTCTTGTCTGGGAGTGCTGTCAGAATGCGTTTATCTAAAATTTCAAAAATAGTTTTTGTTTAAAATTATTATTTTTTTATGTTTTTTTAAATAGTTTTGATGTATTTATGTAAAAAAAAATATTTAAAAAAATATTATATTTATATTTTTTTTTCAAACAAAAGCACTTCAAAATACGACACAGGTCATGCGTTTTGTTCTCTCTTTCCTTTCTGTCTTTTTAACAAAATTTCAATATTTAATCTTGTGGGCTTGCAAATTCATAATCGAAACCCTCTTCCACAGGCTCATACCGCATATCCATGATAGAGATATGTGAGGATGGCACATAAAAACATTCAATTCCTGAGAAAAGAAAGCAAAATATCCTTTTCAAATAAGAATTAAAGGGCGAAGGAGATTAATCGACAAGCCGGAGGAGCTGAGTACGTTCATCAGCGTGAACAAAGCTGTTATCTTGACGAGCTTCCAAAATACTAAGCATCAGGTTCATCCTGATTACATTGCAATCACTCTGCTTGGATATGTTCATATTCTGTTGTTTCAGTTTCTGGCGTTCATATTCTATCTCTTCACACCTTTGTCTTATTTCTTTTATGCGTTCTTGTCCCTTGCCAATCTCTTCCATGTCAGTTTTCAACTCTTCCACTAATCTTTCCCTTCTCCCTCTGCTCTTGTTGAATTTTTCTCTCTTTACTGCAGGGCAGGCCGGCGCCCGTGCATATGAAATATGTAAGTTAATAATCGGTAACGTAGAAAATAATGATTATTATCATAATTAAGTTCTGGGGTTGGTAACATGAGATGTCGGAACAATAAAACAAAAAAAATAAAAATAAAAATAAAAACATAGAATTGGAGATTTGTGGGTACCCATTGTCTCCTGCGTTTTGTCTCGGAAACATCTCGGCTCGGGGATAGATACTTCAAGTCCATGAAATCTCTAATTTTATAAAATCTGAAAGTTTTTTTTAAAATATAAATTAAAAATTTCTGTTTATACTACTTCAGAATCATTTATAGAAAAATAATTTGTAATTAGAATTTTCCTAATTAAAAGAATTTTTCTATTATTAAAACTTATAAATAATAAAATACTAATTAAATTAAAAACCTAATAAAAAAATAAATAAAAAATTAACAAGATAACTTAATTAAAGGTTTTTTTCATATCCAATCATTATAAAATTTTAACCCAACCTAAACAAAACAAAGCTTCTATTATTTTTCATCAAAATTCTATTTCGATAGAATAGTTAAATTTAAAATTATATTTAATTTATCAAATTATTTTTTAAACTTTTCAAAATCTAAAAATATAAATAAATAATATTAAAATATATTATTATACCAAAACTATTAAAGAAAATACCCGCGCATCATTGTTTATATGATTTAATTTAAGTGTATATTACACCAATTAGTGCATAGCTAGATAAGAAAAAAACCATTAAAAGTAAAATTATTTTAATTGTTAAGAGATCGGCGATGGTGGTGTGAGAAATTTTATGGTGGTAGTGATATGAGTTTTTAGAAAATTAGAGTTATGGAATTTTTTGGAGTGGTTGAAAAACAGTAGGAATATGTTAGCTTAAAAATACAATTGAAAATAAAATTATTAGTGGGATTTTTTCAAAATAAATATATATGAATTATATACATTACACATATAATACAATAAAGTTGTAATAATAAATAATACTTAAAGGATATATAAAAAAATAATATCAAAAGCTCCAAAATAGAAGTATGGAACTTTTAACATTTAATTTAGAGGTGAGATACATGTGATTTCCACATTTAAATTTGCATTGCCAAAAAAGCCAGCACATCATAGCTAGATAATCGAGCAATATAAATATTGGGTGGCGATTTCAATTAGAATTTGGAACTTTATTTAAAGCTCGGATAAAAAAGAACCCGCGTGGTCTTCCAAAAAAAAAAAAAAACCTTCGTGTATAGCTTCTCTTTTCGCTAAATGATTTATATTTTTTATATATATTTAAAAAATATGTTTGATGTGGAAAAAAATTGGATTGATTTTTTTTATTGTTTTATAATGATTTTAATATGTTAATAATAAAAATTATATATATATATATATTCATACCAGCCCGTGCTAATTAAATCAGTGAAAATACAAATTTGAAACTGAATTCATTATAATTTCACTTCTATACTCAATTAAAGTTTATATTTAAACTCATCTAGTTTAACTTGTACTATTTGGACTTATGTATAAATAAATTTAAATTTTACTTTTTAAAAATTTAATTAGTAATTAAACTTTATATTTTATTTAAATTATTTTTTATGGAAGTATTCTAATGTTATAGGCTAGTTGTGAATTTGATAGATTGTTCTAAATCAACTAAAGTCGGGTTTATTTTTATTTAAAAAATATTTAATTTTATTTTTTAATTTTTAATTTTTTAGAAATTCAATTTTAATTTTTTTTCCTTTTCTATGGTATCACATTCTCATTTAGTTTTTATTTTTTTATTAAATAAAATTATAGAGTTTTTTTAAGAATATTGGGATGATATATTTCCATGATATTAATAATTTTTTTATGGTTGATTATTGTTATTTTTTTGTTAGATTTATCTATTGTTTTAATTTTTTTATTATATTATTAAATTAATCAAATTTATTGAAATCAATCAAACTAATCATCCGAGTCTCATATTTTTTTATTTCCTTAAAAATGCTACCATTTCCTTATTATCTTTTAATAGGGGTTTTTATATTATTTTTTTATTTTTCTCTATTTTTTTTACTTATCAATTATTTTTATTTTTTGTGCATGTGATTTTTACATGTATTTTAACGAATTTATTAGCAATAGTTTAAGGGGTTTTTATATGAATTGTTTGTTTGTTAAAATTATTTTGATTTTTTGTTGTTGTGCAAGTGATTTTCATGTATTTCTTTAAAGAATTCATTAACGAGGCCGAATAAAAAGTATATAAATAAAATGAGAAATAGTTCAAATTTTTAAAAAAAAAACCTTAAAAAAATGTACATAAAAACTAAAATGGTGGTAAAATACAGTCTTCTGCAGGAAAATAAAGCCACAGCTAAATTAGAGTGGTCTTTGGAAAAAAAAGCACCACCCATAACAAGACAAGCAGCCGTGCGTATTGGCCTTTCCGGAGCTCTTTTTTTTTTTTTTTAATCAAGCGTGTCAGTATCAACTACATGTAGCCATTTTGTTCTCTTTTTTCTGTTTTTGGTTTCTTTCAAAGAAAGATAGACGAGTTAAAATAGACGGATCCAAGTGGCGAACCGTGTGCCCTTGATCAGCTCAAAAAAACGTACTTGCCACGCACGCGTACTTTTGAATAGTCTAATGATGTCGAGTCACCGGCAGGCTGATAGGACGGCCATAATGGTGGCAAGCAGGCGGTGAGCAATGCCACTGGATTGGGTGGGGGTGGGGAGGGCGGTTCTTAAAAGGTTCGATTGAGTACTCTATACATATATATATATATATATATATATATATATATATATATATATACACCCAGATATTTTAAAAACATAAAAAAATAAATTATATTTACCCCTTCTAAAAACATCCCTTCCGTAGATTTCATTAATAAACCCGTTAAAAACAGACAAAAATCATGTGTGCGAAAAAAAAAATCATGTGTGCAAAAAAAAAAAATCAAAATAAACTCATTGAATTACTGGTTCCATGTGTTTTTTTTTAACGGGATGCCAGGGTAGCCCATGGACGTGACAGAGGCCGGGTGACCCACGTGTCAAACCCCCAATAAATCGAGAAAATTGGCGGCATGGATGAAGATGTACAGAGATTGAGGGTTGGACACGTACGATTACTGTAATAGAGAAGGAGCACTAGACGACAGAGACATTAAAATGGGCATTGAAGAAGTGGCAAGAAAAGACAGAGGACTGCAAATGCATTGCCAGGCCAGCAAGCATCCAGCACATGATACAAAAGGTGAACAGAGCCACGTGTACTGTACGGATTAAACTAGATTAATTTAGATAATATTTTTAAAATAAAAGGAAAAAAAAGTGTTAACTGGGAATTGATCAACTAGAATAATGTCAAATTAACTAAAATCAGATGGAAGATTTTATTTTATTCTATTAATTTAATTTAATATATTTTTATTTTTATTTTTTAATTAAATAAAAAATATTTTAATAAATAAATTTAATAAAAATAAATATTTTTCATAAAATTAAATATATTGATCTGTATTAATCTTTTAATTTTTTAAATTTTATTTTTAATTATCATTTAAGAGTTATTTATTTATTTATTAATATAAATTATTCTTGATTTATTTAATTATATATACATAATTTTTTTATTTTTAATTAGAAATTTTTTAACTATAAAAACATTTCAAAAAAATCAGTATATATAATTTTTTATTAAAAAAATTAACTCTCTGTAGTATATAATTAAGTCAATTTCTATTAATTTTTTTAATATTTTAGAAAAACATTTAAGTATTTTTTATTTAAAATTTTATCAAATTAATTTATTTTAATATTTAAAATTATTACATCAAAATATCTAGAAAGAAACTAATTTAAAAAAACTTTATTTTTCAAAAGCACAATTATTGTGAATGGATGGGGTGATGAGCGTTAAAGGATCGGCTTTTGTCAGCCTACAGGGTTTCAGCATCAATCATTTGACAGTCGTTGTGCATTCCGTCCTTGTTTACATTTGTCTACGTGTGAAGTTTTGAATTGAATCCAATTTATTCCAATCAAATCAATGGTCAAACCTTGATGCCCGTGCTGTGTGCAGACACAGACATGGCGTCCGTAGCCATGTCCAGGATATCTACCATAACTCTAGGTTCTTAAATATTTCATGTTATTCCACAGCAAACAACCCAGTTTCTTAAGCATAAATCAGGCTAAATCATGAGGGAGTGTAGTTTAATTGTTTATAATCTGAATTTGTTTTTTATAGATTAATAGTTAAGGTATTATAAATTTTAAATTTATTTAAAAATTTATATAATTATTAATTATAAAAATTATAACATTAAATGAGATACATAATCTGGATATCTATATTAATCTAAAAATATATATAAATCAAAAATCCAAAAATTCAGATTGGAAGAATAAATGAGCACTCATCTTTAACAGGCTATAGTGCCCAAATAAGGCCTCCGTCCAAGTCAAAAACCTAATTTAGAGCTCCACGTCCATCGTTTCTTAGCCATGAAAACTGTTTGAAGATTATTTTTAAAATCAAAATCTACTCTGAGAGCTCACTTTCATACCCTTCTTGATGATTCGATCTGCTGATCATGTTCAAATTGCATCTTTTTATTTTTTGATTTATTCATTTTCATTTATTTATTTTTAAATGTTTTTAGATTTGAAGTTTTTATTTATTTATCCCTTGGTTAATTAGGAAAGACTATCTAAATCAGTTTTACTGGTATATAGCTTGTAGTTTATTAATCAATAAAAAATCTCGTACTTAATAAGTTTAATTTTTCTATACCTTTTATTTTATTTTATTTGTTTGAGTATTTTGAGTTAGCAAACCTTGATGTATTTCTTGCTATAAACTATACGTAAATCTAACCATTTCGAAAATGTATTCAGAATTGAGTTTCTTTATATTATATTTTTCTATATTCTTATTCAATGTGTATTTTGTCATGCTAGATGTGTTTGGTATTATTGTCTAAAGGACTTTTTCAAAATGTTTTTTTTAATATTAAATTGATATTTTTATTTTTTTTTAAATAATTTTAACACTCATATCAAAACTATTTAAAAATGTAAATTTAGTGTTTAAAAGAAATATTTTAAAAAACAATTAAAAATAATAATTTTAAATATAGAGCGAGGGTCTCGGATTTTCTACGCACTTAATAGCGGGGATACACTCTTTTTGAGCATATCCATGTTTACTAGTTTCTATATATATTTAAAACATCACAAAATTACACAAACACCTGCAAATTACAATGTCAGCTTAGTTCTGCTCATTTGCGGCCGACTGAGACAGGGTTTGGCTTTCTTTAGCAGTGTTTTGCACTTGATGTTGGAAAGTATTTTAAAAAAAAATATTAAATTTTTTTATTTTAAATTAATATTTTTTAAAATTATTTTAATATACTTATATTAAAAATAATTTATAAAAAATAAAAAATATTTTAATATATTTTGAATGAAAAACTTTTTAAAAAATAATCAATATCATACTCTCAAACACTCTTTATAAAATGCTTCTATGAAATTTTAATTTTTTAATTTTTTATATTAAATTAATATATTTTTTATATTTTCAGAACATTTTAATATGCAGATATCAAAATAAAAATTTTAAATAAAAAAATTATTTTAATATATTTTAAAATAAAAATAATTTTAAAAAAAATCATTACTACATTTCCAAACACTTATTATTTTTTAAAATAATTTTTAAAAAAATTATTAAAATAATATTTTTATTTTAAAAAAATTATTTTTGATACTAATACATCAAACAATTAAAATATTTTAAAAAATATTAATTTAAAATAAAAAAATTCAATTATTTTCAAAATTAATTTTAAAATATAGAAACAAAACTTGTCAGCAAAATCACATGGGTTCTTCCTTCTCTTCCATGTCTCCTTTCGACAAATTACACTGTTAGCTGGAGTTGTCACCACTGCATATTTTCATATAATAACATATTTGAAAAGGTTGTTTTTTAAAAGTATTTTTATTTTTAAAATATATTAAAATAATGTTTTTCTTTTTTTAATATTAATGTATTAAAATAATAAATAAATATTAAAAAATTAAAAACATATTAAAAAAAATTAAAAACACAGTTAAGCTGTAAAAATAAACACAACTTGCGTAACCGAGCCTACCACATTCCTCTTGCATATATAGAACTCTCTTTTTTCATGTTAAAAGCGTGATTTGATGCACATCATGAATCCAGCTATGGGTTAGGGTTAGCAAGTTTGGACAATGTAATCATTCTAGGTCAATGAGGTGACGAAAAGGGAAAGGCACATATAAAAGGTTGTAAATCAAATCAGCTGTGTATACTTAAAAAAAAATGGTAAATATCTAATTAATTAATTTATGTATAGTTTAACTAATTTTTTAAAATTTTAAAATTAATAATTAGATAAATTTTTAATAATCATAAAATTTATGATACTTGAACTAGTAATCTATTTCTCAAGATTAATCATTTATATATACTTAGATTAACAAAACAAATATTTAATTTATTATAACACAAGCATATATACATTAAGGAAAGCTTAGAGTGTATATATGTCTAAAATTGTAAATATATAAAAATAAAATTTAAAATAAAATAAAATAATACTAGTATGGATGCTAAGTTTATATTCAATCCTACAATTGAGATAAAATCAAAGTCTCTCAGTGCATATTAATAATAAAATAATTATAAATAAATTAAAACAAATGATAATATTTTAAGAAACATTTTAAAATAAATAGATTTTTAGTGTTATAAATAATGAATTCTTTATTTTTATAATTTTATTGCCTCTCACTTATACAAGTCGTATTTTATAATATGTTTTTTAAAATTTAGAAAATACTATCTTAATTTAAATGAACTTCCAAACTAAGATCTTTGAATCAAAATGAAAAAAATTAATTATTTTTTAACAAAGTGAATCTAAATTTAAGATTTTTTTAGAAAGAAAATCTAAACATAAATAAATAAAATATTAAAAATAAAAGGAGAAAACATGTGTAAAAATATGAAGAAACAAAAATCAACTCTCCCTTAACCCTTTTTTAATAGTGAATTATAAAAGTTAAAAGATTAAAAAGTTAATTCAGCATTATTTTTCACTATTTATAAATATAAATTTTAGCTTAAAAACTATTCAAATTTATTGGAAAAATACTTTTAGAAAAGACTATTAAAATTCATGAGCTAGACTAGATAAATTATGAGTTGAAATAAATAATTCTTCATAAATAATATTCAAGTTTAATTTTTAATTAATAAAAAATAATTTTTATAATTTAAAATATTATTTTATAATAAACTCAAACTTACACCTAAATCTAGCTAAGCACAAGCTAAGCGGGGTTGGTTCCTTATATGCCTGTAACTTTTTTTTTATCTAAAAGTTGAAGTGTTTTTTAAAATTAATTTTAACTTTTTAACTATTTATTTTAAAAATAAAAAAAAATCTTTGTTTCATCAAAATATAATAACCAAAAAATTTTCCAAATCAATTTTTCATGTAGTTATCATTTATTTAAATCATATTAATATTTTATTTTAAAAATCTTATATTAAAAATTAAATTTCAACAAATTTTTAATTATAAAAGTAAGAAGGTGTCATTTTTAATTTGAACACAAATATATTAATTAATCATGTTATTTAAATAAATTTTTAATAAAGGCTATCATTACCTATGATATATTCTAGTTACCGTGACATCACTCTGTTACAAGTAATAATTAAAATTAATTTTTGGCGTGACAAAAGAAACTATTTTATTTTATGATGTCATAAAATTTGTTATTTAAATAATGAAAAGAAATGCATGCAGTTAATATAATGAATTTTGAAATATATAAACTCATGATCATTATTACAAATCAAGTTATTAAATATTTTAAAGAAATTTTAAACTGCTTGTTATAAATAAAAATCTAACAACATTGCTAATAATGAACCGAAATCACTTGCAAGATTATTATTTTGACAAACGTTGGCTACAATAGATCATTTGAAACAAAAGGCTATCAATATGTAAGGGTATATTTCAACCAATTCTTAAAAGATATAAATTTATATTAAATTAAAACTGGTAATTAATCTCATCACTAAAATATCGAAAAAACTCATATAAACAAAAACAAATCTAAAATAATATTGATTATAAGATATATAACTATCATTATAAACAAAAATTAAAATTTCAAATGCAGTAATTAATATTTACAAAATATAAGTAAATGGAACAAAAATTTGTGAAATATAATAGTTTTCTCAAAAAAAAAAAGAAAAAGAAATCAAATAGGAGTTAACTAATACCAAATGTTGATGCAATTCTTTCTAAACAAGAAAATCACAATTTTATCACAGCTTTTTATTTGCTCGCTGCTCGCCAAGATTAACGACAGTTTAGGTTGAAGAAAGACAAGACGAGACTAGAGTTGGCAATTTTAATTTGAATTTGATGATACTAATTGACATATATTTGTAAACTCTAAATTTGATGATACTAATTGACATGTATTTGTAAAATATTTAGATTTTCTTTAATATAATACGCTATATTTTAATTTTAATTTTAATTTTGACATTAAATGCATAATATGTATCATTTAATATACATATATTAACTATTTTATTTTTTATTGGATAATAAATATTTATATAAATACTAGAAACTTGATATATAATTTATAAATATCTAAATTTTTTTAATAAATACTAAATAGAATAAAAATATTAATATTAAGAAATTTGACGCACAATTATCCATTTTCATCCTCAAAGAAGACTTCTCAACTGGTCGGTCGGTCTTTCTGAAGGCTGATGTCTCTAGTCTTGGAACAAGCTTCATGGAAAGAAAACAGAACATATCTATAGTCTTAAGTCCAAATCAACATTATCTTCTTTATCTACTTGACGTGGTCTTGACGGATCTTTCTTGAAATGCACTCGTTAAAGAAGACAACTTTGCATTCCATTGTATACCCGCAACTAAATTACAATTCTACCATGGATTTTTAGAGGATTGTGATGTTTGTTTTTTAAAGTTTTTATTGTTATCAAAATAATATTTTTTTATTTTTAAAAATTTATTTTTAATTATAATATATTAAAATAAATTAAAAAAATAAATTTAAACAAACTCGATTTATGAGTTTCTAAGGTATCGAAGCATTTTTCTAATAATCACATCAAAAGTTTTTTTACTTGCTTTTAGATTTGTCAATGGCTATTGTAATAAAAAGATCAAACTTAAAAGTTTTAAATTAATTTTATGAAATACTCAAGAAATCACAAATTAATTTATTTACAAATTATAGTTTGAAATCATAAAAATAGATTTGTGATGCGATGGAAATGAATGATGAGAATCTTGAAATTTAATATACTCTCTCATTTTCATTGCTTATATTGAAATTTCAAACATTATTTATTTAAATATTTCAATTTATTTATTTTCATTATTCCTTTTATTTCATTGAAGTAGTTAAACTTATACCAGATATGATCAAAGTTCAAGTTAAAATAATTAATTAAAATTAATTAAAATAATATTATTTTATTTAAAAAATTAAACTAGTTTTTTATTAGATTGATTAGTTACATCAACCATTCAAAACAAATCAACTATAAATTAATTTTTTTAAAAAAAATTAATTTAAATAAGAAGTTACACTATCAAATCCCAAGTGTATTATCTTGGTTGGACCTATTAAATAATAATATAAATTATTTAAAAAATATGTTAAAAAATAATATAAAATATATTTTAAACTTTACCTAATGTATTATAACCGTAGTTTCATCAATATAGTCAATTTAGTACAATAAAAAATGGACCGAAGATTTAAGATAATAAAAAAAAACTGTAACCAGAGAATTTTATTAGATCTAATTATTTATAGATGGTACAATTTACACAGACTAAAATAGTAGAGGTACCATGGGCAACTCTGTCCACCACAAAATCACACCATAAAATTAGCATGGACAGCCTGTTAAAGAGATGTGCCTTGTCTAGACTTGATAGTGGATGGATGAAGGGGTACCGGTTCACATTTCCATCATGAATTCAAAAAAAAATGTCTGAGCCAGTTTCAGTCTGTTTTTAATTAAAATTAATTTTCTTTATGTTTAATTAATTCTTTTTTAATTTTCTTAAATCATTCTAATACACAAATATTAAAAATAAAAAATATTATATTAATATTTTTCAAATAAAAAATACTATAAAAAACAACATCATTGAACTCCCACCCCTACGAGGCCTCTAAAACCCCTGCTGCTTTCTTTTTAACCCTCGAAATTGACAAGGCAGGGGGGCACCCTCCCTTCAAGAGGCAAGTCGCTGGGTTTTTCTTGTTTGAAAAGTGGAGGAACCAGTCAACGTTAAATCTCTGCAATAATCACGCTTTTCGTTTCTCTCTCAAACTTAGATCTTAGCCAAGCGACAAAGGAATAAGGTTTTTCAGATGACATTCTTCACATGAACTGGTCAGATCATGTGATTCTTTTCTCCAAAAAGCTTATGACTTTTAATTTGTTCGCTTCTCAAATTTTCGAGTTTGTGTGTTTGGTTATCAGGGCAAATAGCCATAAAGTTAAGTCATTACTATTCACCCAGTTTCTTTCATTTGATACAAAAAGTAATGATGTCCCGAAAGAGTGACGTCTGTGTTTGTTTTTTTTTTTTTAAAAGTATTTTATTTTTATTTTAAATTAATATTATTTTATTTTTAGATTATTTTAATATATTTTCAACTGATACTTTCTTTTTATTTTTTTAGTTTCAAATCAATATTATTTTTATGTTTTTAAATTATTTTATTATATTATTAAAGAAATATAATAAAATAAATTATAAAAAAATGCTTGATCATATCCTATAATTAGATGTTAAAAATAATTTTTTAATTACCTTGATTTGTTAAATTTTTTAATCTTCATTATTTCTTTAACACTCCTCCTTAAATTCATAATAATTTTAATTTTCATGAGTTTGATATACATGAATACATGGCTATTCATAATAATTTTAATACATGGCTACTCATGAGTATTTTTCTTCTCTAGTGATTTTTGTTATATTTCTTTAATCGAACATTTCTTTTTCAAAATTTAAAATAGCTTAAGTTTTGATTCACTAACATATATATATATATACACACATGTGTGTAGCTTCTTTGTCATCTTTCCTTCTCAAGGAAGAGCTTTCTTTTATCTTTTTTATTGGGAGTCTCTCTTGAATTACATTAATTTTTATGCAATAATTTATCAACTTGCAAAAGCCTCTCTTGGTTTTTTTCTATTTTTTTAATAGAAAATCTCAATTTTTTTAATTTGGCTCTTTCACCTTGCAACTCCATTTCTTTTTCTTTCATGTCCTTGCTCATCCACTCTCTTTTGGAATTTATTTTTTTCTGCTATCCACATACTTTTAATGTCTCTAAACACCAACTAGATGGAACTAACTTTGATATTATATAAAAATTTAAAATAAAAAAAATACTATTATTTCATAATTTTATTTTATGTTTTACATTATTTAAAGTTTATATGCATATAAAAATATAGAATAAAACAAATTGTACAAAGATGACGCTTGTTCATCTTTTTTAATTAGAAGATAGGAATAATTTATTTATTATCTTGATTTGTTCGATTCTTATTTTTTGATCTTAATTATTTTTTAAATAGAGATGATGGTTTAATTTTTTTTAAATCAAATTATATTTTAATTAAGTTATAAATTAATTTTTGAAGTTTGTTAAACTGCATTTTTTTACTGTTAGTTTTCATGTTAACAGTAAAATAAACATAATAATATATTTGGTAACAAACCAAATTACATTTTTTACATGGAAGTCATTAAAAAATTAAGTTTGAAATGCAGGTTTTGTACAGCAATTTTTAAAAAATTAAGTTTGAAATGCAGGTTTTGTACAGCAATTTTTACATGTTTTTTTAACTGATTTTTTTAAAAAAAATTAATATTTGATAATATAATTGTTGTTGCTTTTTAAAATATTTTTTACTTAAAAATACATTAAGATAATATTTTTAATTTTTTAAAAATTATTTTTGACATCAACATATCAAAATAATTTAAAAATTTAAAAATATTAACTTAAAATAAAAAATATTTTTTTAATTTCTTAAAATATTTTTTAAATATAAAAACAAATGGAAATATTGGCCATGCTTTCTACTGCATGAGAAAATTGGAAGTCGATTTTTTTAAAACTCAACCGAACTAGAGACCGGGTCCAGTCAGTTACAGGTCCACCCAAGTTTTATGACCATGCTTTCTACTGCATGAGATGATGCTAAAGTGCGCCAGGGAAGCAAAGACAGACCTCTGGAGTGAAAATGACAGGAGGAGCATTGATAATAGTAGAAGAGAGCGACGTGCACCTACAAGTGATTGGTAGCCCATCAGCAGTGCCCTGAACAGCTGAAGAATGAAGGCTTCCTTTTATCCATTGGTTTTTCCCTCTCTTTCCTTTGAACGTTCAACGTAAACCCTAAAATATTTTTATTTTATTCCCTCCCTTCAATCGAACAAAATGAAATATAAAACTGCTTTTTCCAATGTTTTTATTTACTGAATAATAATAATAATAATCTATTCTTAATTTTAAATAAAAAAAATCATGACCACTCATGAAAAAACTTTCAAGTAAAACTAAGAAAGAACAAAATGCATATGCCACAACACTACATTTTACATCATTTTTTTTAAATTAGCACAATATACTTAAAGTTTAAACAAAATAATATTATTCAGAAAAGATTTGATAAATAGTATATTTTGATATTTTTATACTTGTAAACACGACATTAATAATATAGGTCTTTTTGTGCTTGGAATCCAAGTACAACACCAATTAAAAATTAAACTATCTTATATCAAAGATCACATAGACTAAATGCGTTTTTTCTTTCCAAACCTGACAAACTTCATCACTATTTCTCTAAAAAACTCATCAAATACATTTATTTTGCTTTTAAAACAGTCAAAAATAAAACTCATCCTAGTCTTTAGGTATCCTTGGACATTTTTGTGTTCAAAATCCATCGTTGTCTTTTTTCCAGTTTTACAAACAAGGTAAACATTCTACATTTCTATGAATTTATATTTTGTTTGGTTACAATAAAATAATTATTTTGTTTATGATGAATTTAGGGTTTTTAATTAATGGTAAATTAGTTAATAATATTATCAATTAGAGTTGATTTGATATAGTTAAACATGAAAATAAGTTGAATTAATTATTTTAATAAATTAGATATTTCGTTTAATTTTGTTTACATTTTTAAATTAATAATTTTGCGTGTATTGCTGGAATTAGCTAATAATATAACCAACCATGCTTAATGATTTCATGCAAGAGACCATGAATGCAATAGAATTATGATGAATTACATGTTCCATTGAATCATTGATAAGTTGATAAATTTGATATTTTCTTATAATTATATTGATTTACTATGAAATTGAGTTTGATTTATGCAATTAAGTATGAAAATATCAATTAGATTTCGTATAATGAATTATATTTGATTTTTTGTGAAGTTTGCTTTAACATTAAGTTTTGAGATTTTTATTGATTTTGCTATGAAGTTTTTGAATTATAATTGGGGTAATGCAATTTAGTTAAAATTATATCTAATTAACCAGAATTTGATTTTTTTAATAGAATATCTTATATCATATTTATATTATGTTATTATAGAGTCATTATTATTCATGATGTGAACAGTTGTATGACATACAATGGCTAGAGTAGTTTGTTTTTAAATGGTAATTTATGCTTGTCATTTGTAGAAATAAAAGAAATTATTTGTTGTGTGCTTGAGTGGAATTATAATGATATTAATGTTGAAATAAATTGAAGATGTCATATTGGTGAATATTAGTTTTATTCTATATTGATTATGTGTGATGACAATTTTAAAACAATAAGTGATTTTTTCATCCAAAGTAGTTTGAACATGATGATATAGTATATGAATATCCGACCAAAACATGTTTGTGTCCTAAATTCTGTTGGTCCTTCAAATTCAATTAGTAAAGGTAAAAATAGTTTATTATCAGATGATTTGCTACAAAAAAAATATATGATATTATGTTCGATAATTTATTTGATGATCAACAAATATTTGACTATTATAAACTTAGTGATGATGAATATAATGATACATTAGAATTGAATGTGATAGCAAATGTTGATGGTGATGTTAATAATGAAATCATTCCTCCTATTCTGGAATTTAGAGATACTTTTGGGTGTAATTTTATTGTTTCTAATGACTAGGCACTTAGTCATGGAAGTATGATAAAGAGGATTTGATTTGGATGTTAGACAAATATTCAATAATAAAAATGAATTGATTAGTGTAGTTAAATAATGATATATTTATTACACATTCGCTTGAATACCGAGTCTAATAATCAAACTCTATATTTATTCAATTACAATGTGTGTAAGTATCTGAATATAAGTTACATTGGCGTGAAGGATATCATAAAAAATTGAATTTATTTTAGATAACAAAGTTAAAAGGACCATGCACATGTGTTTTAACTTTTGTAAAAAAAGATCACCATGTAAATTTTATTGTTAATGCTATATCAACCCTCGTTATAAATAAGTTTTCAATGACCGTTGCAATTATACAATATGAAATAAAATTGCATTATAAGTATAAAATGTTTAATTTAATATTAATATTTTATTAATATTAGATTGGTTTCATACTACGAGAGAATTATAAGAACAAATCAATGCTTTATAGTTAATATATAAGAGAAATTGTGTTCAAATTTTATGAAAATTAAAAAAAATAACTCTAAAATCATTATCTCAATTAAAAATCAGATTAACAAAGTAAATAATAAATCTCATAAAAAAAATATTTTTTAGTTTGATTTAGATGTTAAGGAGATTTGTAGTTGTGAGTAGCCTCACTACCAATCTTTTAGTACGTTCCGTCAGTTGGTTGATTCAATTGTTTGAATTGATCGACTGATTATCACAAAAGCTATCGTAGGGATAGTTGCGAAGTTAGTGGCTGAACTTGGATGCCTAGAACTATGAAGGCAATCCGAGAAAGATTGGCTTGACTTGAAGAGTTGATAGGGCTAATTTCAAAGGATGAAAAACAACGCTCTATCAATAACAGGTTGAAGGAAGCCATTAAAAATGTTAAACGGGCTTTCTTGTATATTAGTCTTGTAGCAGAAATGAGTGAAAAGTTGAAAGCTACGGAGAAAGCAATTGTAATTTTGAAAAAAGCTGTGGCAAATATTTTTATTGGAACAGGTATGTCTAAGCTCAAGATTCTAGAATCGAAAGCATGTGAAGGTGGTAGAAGTTCCAAGAAATTAGAGAATTTTTTGTAAGATATAGAACACTATTTCAATGCTACCAAGGTCAGGTTGGATGAGCAAATGAACAACGCAATAATATATCTCAAGAGGACTTGAAATCTTGTAGGCTGAAAATGGAGACATGAGAGAGACTTTAAAACGCGAGTTGAAGGGATAATTAATAATTTTTGCCTAACATGTCCTGGATTTTTTATTTTAATATATATTTTATACATCTTTGCTTTTCAATGTTAACTTGCTGCGAAACAACCAAGTTTGTAATGAATTTGATTAAATCCTACAATTCTGAAGTTTTAAACCATGACAAAATTATAATTTATCACAGTTAAAATCCACAATATTTAATCAATTAACATAATTTTAAACCATAAATTTTCATTTAATATCACGGTTTTAAACCATGACATAACGTCATTATAATATGTTATTTCACAAAAAAAATAAAACAAATTGATGAGGTGTTAATTCACAATTTATTTGCATTTTATATACTAATTGCCCGATTTGTCCAATTTTCATTATCAGATAAGAGAGCGCTTCTACAATACAATCTCTTTAAAAAAAAATGCTAAGATACAATAGAGGGAGAGAGTAAATGGAGGTGATGGTGGTGTGGTCAGGTCAGGTCATATACAGGTAGCTAGCCTGAGTGAGTGAGGACAGATAAAAGCTACGCCTTAGGCTTGTTATGTGACCATGGGCTTTAATATGTAAGAGAGTAGAGGGCTCGGAGCTCAACAAGCATCTCATTGGGTGGTGCAGCTTAAGCTGTTTTTAGCAGCAGGCATGTAATGGAACCAGCGTCGTTGGTTTCGCGGGTGGATGTATGATACTCAAATCTTCTCAGTTATCCAAGAGAATCAATCGCGGAGCTCCCTCTCAACTTCAATTAGTATGCCACCATGCTAGCTGCTGCCACTACTACTGTCTTTATAATCATCACCAATATCGCCGTCATTTTGGCTGCTGCTGCTGCACTTGAGCTGGTTTTCTCCTTGGTCAGTGTCACCAAATAATTTGTTGCAGGTCTTGAGGCTATCATTCACACCGTCTATCTCATTGTGGGTGCACGCTATGGAGTCACCAAGAATAATATTGATGGGCTGTTGATTGTGCTTGTGGCCAATAATGGGAAGAGGCTCCGTCTGTTGCCTCCCGTCTCGAGGAGGAGAGAAAACAACTGGCAGGTGGTGGTCCATCTCGCATGGGAACTTTGAGTTCTTAAAGTGCTCCTTCAACGCTTCCAATCCCTTTCATCATTTGTACGAATTTTTTTTTTTTGGAACCATGATATAATACAATTAGGACAAAGCAATACATGCTCCAATATTGCTCAAGCTTAGAGATTTTGAAAGAGATTATAGGAAATACCTGAACTCTAGCATAAGTCACTGCACAGATTTTCCTAGAGCTGAAGACCTCCCAATGTTGATTATGAAAGGCCTTGTAGAGCCTCCACGCTGCCTGCGGGGACGTCATGTTCACGAACCCATATCCCACATTGCATTTGTTGCTGTTTTCACAAACAAAAATATTCAGCGATGGTACAACACCAGTACCCGAGTGTATGAAACTCAATTGTCTTGAGCTACTTGAATGCCAAAGAACCCTAACCTCACACAATTGAAGAATGAAAGAAAGGAAATAAATGAAGGTTAACGTAAAAGGGAATCACTTGAAGTCAATTGGAAGATATAAAAAATCATAAGAAGACAAGGGCTGGCCATCCCCGTTGGCAATCTGCTCGTTGCAGTGAATGCAGTGATTGTCCAGCATATTCAACAACAGCTTCTGACTGCAATAATTCATTAATAAAAAATTCATGAATCACCTCTCCATATATAAACACTCCTAATTAAAAGATCTTGGTAAAAAAAAATCTCTCTAAGTCTCAAATATATAGTAATACAAAACCGCTGCAACATTATTCGTTTATTGGTTAGTTGTACAGTGTAGTGGAAAAGAAAGCCAACCTGTACTTATTGGGTATGTTCTTGATCATGACAGTGGTCCTGGAATCACTACCGCTGGTTTCCACCATGGATTCATCGCTTATAAGAAAACGACTATCAAGCTTCTTCGCTTGCCTTGATCCCTTCCAAGACTTAGCACTCTTCTGCTGCTGCTTTGTAGATGTAAAAGACTGGCTCTTTTTTAAACTTCTCTTTGGAGGGCCACGATCAGCAACCTTCCCAACAATTACTTCTCCACCCAATGACAAACACCCCAAAGAAGCTTCAATTGAAACCTCATTAGGGTTTCCTTCGCTAGGATCACCAGACGGTTTCTTTCCAGCTGAGGATTGAGTTTCCGTCAGAAATGAGCGAGGGGAAACATTTGGAGGCGAGAAGCCGGAGGAGAACCTATGAAGCAATGGTGGAGGATGCGGAGACACAAAGGTTGCAACTTTGGAATGGCGAAGGTTTGTTGTGGAGTCAAAGACAGGAGTAGTAAAGGAGTTCTTGGGAGTGGCCCTGGGCCTGGCATTAAAAAACTTCTTCCCATGCCCACCAGGGCGACTAAATTCAATATCAACTTGCTTTCCATAAATTTCCTTTCCATTCATCTCTCTAAGGGCCTTGGCTGCATCTCTAACATCGTAAAACTCTATAAACCTTTGGTGCCTCTTCAAAGGTGTCTCTCTCACCTCCTTGACAGCACCTGCCAAATGGGAAATTAACCAAAAAAATCAGCTTGCTGGCTAAAAAATATAATCCAGGAAAGTGACCCATCACATTTAACAAATTGACTTGAAACATGACCAGAAGAGAGGAAAATCTCAGTTTTATTTTGGAAAACAGAAGAAGACAAATAATTTACCAAAAGCCTGGAAAATTTCTTTAAGGCTCCTGGTAGAAACATTGGGGTCCAAATTGAAGATCACAAGGGTCCCTTGATTCTGTCCATCAGGCACCTCGTTACACGACGGAATAATAAACTGAGCCCAAACCACACAACCAGCAATTACACCACGCGCCGGCGGTGGCGGTGTTGGTGCAATATTGAAGCTAATGCTCTCGGAATTTTGAATAAAGAAGTTCCTTAGCCTGGCTTGATGCAGCATGTGCTGCTCTCGTATCTCCCTCAAGGCTATCTCTGCATGTCTTAGATCGTAGAAATGAACGGTCACAGTCCCATAACCAACTCTTTCCATCTGGACCCCTCTAACTTCTCCAAAAACCTCCAATTCTCTCCTAATCAATGACTCGTTCACTTCGCGCGGCACTGAACTCAGTACCAGAGTCCGAGTTGGCGCCCCAGTAGGAGGAAGAGGGGGAGGAGGTTCCACGCTAACGTACGCCGGAGGTATATGATGATCATACTGAGCGAAACCTACAAAGTCGCTAAACGGCAACGCTTGGGGGGTGTAGGGGTAGTAGACTTGGTGCGGAGGCGGTGGTGGTGGTGGTGGCGGCAGCGGAGGCTGAGGCGGCGGTCCGAAAGGAGTAAACTTTGGGGGACAATTGTGAAGGTTATCACGTCTAGGCCTGAACTCTTGTGCTCTTGGGTCTAGGTTTCCCGGAAACTGAACAGAGCCGTTTGCTTCCATGGTGATTTTCCGATGATTTAAGAGCGGTTAGCTTAGGAAAACAACGGGAAAGACTGGTTTCCCGGCGATGCAACTGCTAGAGAAACACAGGTTAGTACACTAGTAGCAATACATTTGCTGCCTCTCTCTCTCTCTCTCTCTCCCTCCCCGGTCCGTCTGGTCTCTCAGAGTCTTTCTTTCTTGGTTGAAATAAAAAGACCAAATAAATGACACTTTCCTTTGTCTCTCCTTTCTAAAGTTGCTAAGAAAGTCCTCTGCCTGCGTTTTTCTGCGTAATGACGAAAATACCCTTGCAGGCTTGTGGTGAGTTTATTGATGATTTGGGTCAGTGTGCCTGGAAAGTGCTAGAAGTTGAGGTTAGGTTTAGAAATAAGTGATTAACTGTGTTTTTTAAATTTTTTATTTTTTTATTAGTTTTAACTTAATTTTTATATTTTTTTATTATTGATATTAAAAATAAATTTAAAAAATAAAAAATATTTTACTATATTTTTAAATAAAAAATCTCTAATACACTCTCGAGGCCTTAAATTAACTATTCATGAACATAACCCATAAAAAACTTATCTTTAATTTTCAGCACATTAAAAACAATGCAGTCCAAAAAAATAGCTAAGTATCACAATTTGTATATATTACAACTGAACTGAAAAATGTAATTTTTATTATAACTTTATATTGTTAAAAATAATAATATCTTTAAAAAAATATTAAATAGACCCTGAAAAAAAAAGAAAGATATAATAAAAAAAGATATATAAATATTCTGATTATAATATCATCATTATTATTTATAAAATCTTAATAAAATAAATTTAATAATACAAATTCACACTTGTCCTCTTATCCATTAAGATTGATATTTATGATTTTTTTATATTGTTAAATTTATTTTATTAAAAAAATTGATGATATTGATAATATTATAATTAAAATTTTAATATATTTCTTGAAAAACAATTCTCTCTTTCTCCTCTCTCATAACCATTTAATATTTTTTGAAAGGATGTTGTTATTTTTAAAATTATAAAAAGTATAAATTATATTATTTTACCAATTATTTTTTTAATTATGCTATTCTATTAATGTTTTTAATTAAGTATGATATTTTGTAAGGAAAAACCCCACGAAAAGCAGTTTTTTCATGACTTTTTCGGTTGCATGCACAAACTCTAACCTTTATAAGAATTCAAAGTAATCATTACCATTAATTTACTCTTACTTATTAAATTAATGGAAATAATTTATATTTTTTTATTGATATAGATATTTGAAATAATATACATATATCTTGATTAATCTCATAAATTTTAAAATTAATAATTATATAAATTTTTAATAATTTAAAAAATTAAAAAATTTAAATTAATAATTTAAAAAATAAATTTAAAAATTTACCAATTAAACTTTACATCTTATAATTATTTTACATGTTTTTTTATGTATACAGGGAGTGTGGGTCATACACGTGACGATATAGAGTATGTGTGTGATCATGTAGAGATGATCGATTGACGAGGATGACATATTTTTTACAAAGATTATTAAACATTTATCTGGTTATGTTCTAGGTAACTGGTTACGTACTGGGTAACTGGTTGCAAGTTATTTTTTTAATTAAAAAACTTAGATAACCAAAAAACTAATTTAAAAAAAGAGATTTTTTTAAAAAAATAACACGATGATATATTATATTTATTGAGTTAATTCTGATTAACTTTTTTAAAAATATATTGAAACTAATTAATTTTATAGAAACCAAAATAAAATCTATAATGAATGCTAATTTAAAATATTTTTTTAAATATTAAAATAATAGTATATTAAATTAATTGATTCAACCTTTCAAACTTGTAAATTGAGTCATTAATTTTATTGGGCTAAATATTTTGTTTTTTTACATTTATTTTTTTACCAAAACATATGATAACAAAAAAAAACATAGAATATAAACAAAAAAAATAAAAATATATTTGATTGGTCTATGTTTTGGAACTTAATATGTATAATTCACAATTCGAGTTATGTACTTCTTTAAATTTAATTGTAAAAAATAAAAATAAAAAACATTGGCTAAATACATAGTTATAAAAATAAAGAACTTTTTTCACACAAAAAGGGTAAATAATATAATTAGAAAAAAAATTAAAGGACAAAAAAAATTTGTAGTCAAGTCTAAACTAGGCAACCCAACATGCTTGGACCTTAAAAATAAAAAGCATAAACATGTAGGTGAAGAGTTAACATATATTAATTTGATTTTTTAAAAGAAAAACATATTTATTTTGAAGGAAAAAAAAGTTCATTTATTGTTATCCTAATTCCAGGTATAGAAAATTATGGGTTGTTTTTTGTATTAAAAACACATTCTTACTTAAATAACATCCTTTTAACATTTAAAAGCTAATTTATCAAGTTAAAAAAACTCAAAAAATAACCTAATAATATAAAATCAAACTAGATAAGAGAAAAAATTCTTAGGTTTGATATTTTATTTACAAAATTTAAAACAATCACTTTCAAACAATTTTTATCAAAATAAATTTTTTGAAACTTGAATTCACTTTTTAATGTTTGAAATGATAACTATCAATCACTTCATCTTTTTTTTTTCCTAGTATCTAGTAATCCATTTTTTCTTCCCTGTCAATCTCATAAAGTATAAAAAAGGATCAAAATTAAAATTTTAAAAATTATAAGGATTGTAAAGGTTGAAAAGAGAAAGTAAGAGGGTAAAAATGAATTTTGAATAACAACTAAGAATGGTAATGAGATTCCTTTGTTTGTTTATACTTCGATCCCCTATTTTTTAATTTGTCCTAAACTTAACAAACTTTAACAAATCATACCTCTCGATTTGGGTTGGGTATAGAAAGATGCTATAAAAAATTGAAGGATGGAAAAAAAAGTGTTATGGTGATTGTTCAAGGCATTTTAGTACATAATATTATGATATCAATATGATCTATTTTTTTTTTAAATAACTTAAAGTTGCCAAATTCAATTTAACCTTTTTTATAGAAATTTCTAAACTCGATGTTGTTCTGTCCTTTTCTTTTAAATTGAAATGACATTATTCTAATTGATTTGAACTTTCTAATCTATATCACAAAACTCTTGAATTACGAATGACAATATAGTAGATTTATGTTCTTAAGTGTTCCTGAAAGGGCAAAAACAAATCAAGAGTCATTTCATTTACTCATCACGGTTTAATAAGCTCATTTAATTAAAATAATATAAATAAAAAATAAAAAACAATAAAAAAAGTCGATAAAATGAAGTTCACTGAAATCAAACTAAAATAAAACTACAAATCACAATTATCAAATAAATTAATATTAAAAACAAATAACAAAAAAATTCAAGTAAACATTAATTAATTTACTAAATATGTGATTTCAAATATAAGTTTGAAATAATTCTATCGAAAGGAAAGTAAAAAAAAAATTAATTTATAATTTTTTAAAAAAAACTTAAAAAAGATTAAATTTAACTTACCATAACCATAAACTCGAAACTATTCTCATAAAAAAATTCTAAAAAGTAATGCAGCAAAATTCTAAACTAATAAAATGTCGAGCAATAAAATTAAAAAAATAATAAAAAAGAATTAAAACAAAAGAAATAAAAATAAAAAGAACGACAACTAATTTTGATATAAAAATAATTTGAAATCAAGCATTAATAGATAAAATTAAAAATAAAATTTAACTAAAAAAAGAGAAAGAAAACAACAATCAAAATAATAAAGATCTATTTTGATATAATAAATAAATAAAGTCAAATGATGAGGGATGAAACCATAAAAAAAAATAAAAAAAAATAGCAATAAAAAAATAATAATTAAATTGGATAAAAAAAATAACACCTTTATATCTTGATAAAAAAAAGAGGAGAGTACAAATATTTACTATAATTCAATCACCACCCTCTCAAACAAAAAGATTATAGTGAGATGCTTCCAACACTACCTTGAATAGAAGTGTTTGAATGTAAAACAATAATGCATAACATGTGCAACACAAATTTTTTAGAACAGTATTTATAATTTTAAAAGATTAAATCACCCTAACAAACTTGTTAATAATTAAAAATATTTTTCAAATACAATAAAGTTTTTAAAAGCAAACTCAATAAATTTTTCTTCCAAGAGTAATATAATCTCTACATTATATTTTTAAAATATAAAAATATTAAATTACTCTTAATCAATCTTTTAATAAAATTTGCTTCCAGGAATAATATTGTATAAAATATAGTTTTTATACCGTGCATGTAAAAAATAAAAATACTAAACTATCTTTAAGAGATGATCATTTTCAATTTAGTTTGGTTTTTATATTAAAAAATAAATCAAATCAACATTATTAATTTTAAAATTTTAAAATTGAAACCAAAACCAGTTTAAACCGACTGGTTTCAGTTTGGTTTGGTTTAGTTTTTGTTGCTCAAAAATCAGTAAAATCAAAAAGAAAATCTCAATGTCCAGTACTCATAAACTCCAACTATAAGCAAATTTTAATATTCAATGCCCACAAATTACAAGCACATCCTAGTTTCTGTTATTCAAGAACATAGATCTGTCCATAAACTATAAGAAAATTATAACATAATAATAATAAAAAACCTGCAAGATGCAGATTACAGAGATAAACTTGAAATAGAGTTAAAATTTTAATTATAAAAAAATCATTTCTTTTTTTATTTACTTATATAGTTTAATTAAAGTAAATATTGATGTAGGGGTGAACTTAAAAAAAGGAGATGAGAGATAGAGAGAAAAGAAGGAGGGGCTAGAAAAGATGAAAGACATAGAGAAAAAAAAAGGAAAGGGGCTAAGAAAAGATGATAAGAGGTAGGGAGAGAAAAAAAGAAAAAAAAAAGGACTTATGAGAAGATAATGAAAGGCAAAGAAAAAGGGAGGCATCAGCTGCATTTTAAGTTTAGGATTTTTTCTATTTATACTTTTTTTTAAAACGATGAAATAGTTGAATCGATTCAGTTCGGTTCAATCAGTTTTTAGACTTTGAAAACTGAGACCGAACCGAACCAGAATTTTTTTTTGATTTTTTTAATTGGTTAATTTAGTTTTTTTTTTGTTCAGTTTTTTTAGTTATTTTTTTCTGGTTTTTTAGGTTTATCGGTTTTTTTCCTCACCCTTATTATCTTTAATTAACATATTGTTTTATTTTATTGTTTTGAAGAATAATATAATTTTATATTATTAAATTAAAAAATAACAAAATTAAATAGCTCCTATCGATCTCAATAATCTATGCACGTGGAAGAGACCATGATATCTTTAATAACAAGTTTAGTGATTTTATGCTGGAATGGAAAAATAATAATTAATTATTATAGTGAATATCCATGTCGACGGACGTGTTGAATTTCCCATGCCAATAATTTCCTTTTTATGGTAAATGGGCCGGGGATGGAGAAGATAGTGAGAAAGTACAAGATTGCCCAAAAAAGCCGAAAGGTTTTTGCCAAAAAAGTAAAAACTGGGAGGGATAATAATGGCATGACATGAAGCATCTCTGTACTTCATGTTGTGATTTTTTTAAGAAAAATAAAAAAATATTTTTTTAAAAAATAAAATTCGAGCACAATTGCGTTTTTAACGTGGTTGTGTATAATTTTCATTTATTATTCTGAGAAAACTTTCACTAAATGATGTTAGAATGGTAAAAGACACCTGTACGTGCGCCCCCTAATTTAATTCGTTGCCTGACTCCTCGATAATCTTCTCTCTTTTGTTCTTCTCTCCATTAATACTCCGGTGCCCTGCGTTTACAAAAATCAAATAAATTATGCAGTAATTGTGCTGTAATTCACGTACCATGATAGCTGTAATTCATCAATGCTGGGAATCTGAAAAGGGGAGAACCACAAATGCCTCTGAATTCTCCCCAAGATTTCCTCCGGTTAACATGATCACCAGTCATCGACGAGGAAATTACTTGGAAAACACCTTGGTAACTCCTAGAATGCAGTGTCCATCAATGCTGTAGGCGGGAATCCTAGGATAAAGTTGCAATCCACACCGCTTGGACTCCCTCATTTTGGCATCGATAGCTGCTTTCGAACTTCAAGATGGCAAACCAAATTTAACCCTCCTCCTCCTCCTCTCTCTCTCTCTCTCTCTCTCTCTCTCTCTCTCTCTCTCTCACACACACACACACACACACACACACACACACGAGAGAGAGAGAGAGAGAGAGAGAGAGATTTTTTCGTACATAACAGCTTACATAATTATGTCTTGAAATTATTCTTTTAATAATTTACAAGTTTGAGTTTTTTTAAATTATTAAAAATCTATATAATCATTAAATTTAGAACTCATAAAGTTAATAAAAAAAAATTCAAATACCTATATTAATTAAAAAATATAAAAAGGATGAAAAGTTTTTCATACATTTTGTTTGTTATTTTGAGGAACTACGACGCAAAAGTATGTAATGTATTGTTAATCCTATGGAAGATTATTTTATAAATAATTAGATCAGAGTCGATTGATGGATGAAACACAATATTTATAATTTTCATGCTAATATAAAAAATGTTTCTCTAATAGGGGTTGCTTTGATAATCATCTAGCACTAGTAAATTAAGTTAAAAACTCTAAATTAAACAACAAAATAATAAAACTAGATATAGGTTCTTCTAGAAAAAAAATCATGCTCAACCCAATACTCAAGTTAAAAAATATTCTCTTTTTTATTAATTAAATTATTTAACATGATTAAATCTCTTTTTAAGCTTGGAATTGCTCATCTGATTAAAAAAATAAACATACGCTAGACTTTTCACACAATTTAAATATAATAAATTCATATTTAATTGGCAAGAACCTCAAAATTTCAAAGGTTATGCAATCAATTAAATCACACTACTCTCACAACCAATAAAATATTTATACTTGCATTACTCTTAACGTAAAAATATGCTATTTCTATTTCGTCAATTTTTCTCCGTTCTACATACTATAAAGAAAAAAAGTCAATTTGTAAGGGGACAATTTAATTATTTAACGGGTATTTGAAATTGTGTTGTATACTTTTTAAAATATTTTTTATTTAAAAATATATTAAAATAATTTATTTTTCGTTCCTACGATTGAAAAATAAAAATTATTAGAAAATAATTAATATTTTTAAACTAAAAATACTTTTAAAAAACATGAATATAAAATCTGTATCAAATACATTCCACGTGTGTACCCGGACGGGCCTTTTCAGGGGAGAAAAGCCATTGAAAAGGACAGGCACCAGCCATCTTAAAGCAGCTTACTATAATTGGTCCTCGAGGCACTGGACAGTCTGCGTGTTTTGCATATACCAAGGAGGCCCCCTCTTGCCTTTCTAAGACTCTACAGAAAGGGAGAAATATGAAATTGTATCAAAACTAGTGAAAAAGAAATACTACTCTTATCCATAGGAAAAATAAATAAAAATCATGCCCTTGAACTTTTAGACGCCAGAAGAGCAGCTCTGCGGCTGAAGTGACTGTTTATTTTTATATTTTAACAATATTTTTTAAAAAATTAAATTATTTTTTTATTGTTTTTCTAAATTAATATTTTTTGATGTTTCTAAATTATTTTATTAAAACTAATCTTTTTAAATAAAAATTATTATTTTAATATATTTTTAAATAAAAATATTTAAAAAATAACCATAATTATACTCTCAAATTTACTCTTTTAATATTACAGGGAATCAGAGGCTCCCTTAAAACATGTTAAATTATACAAGGAAACATAAAGAGTGCGCGCGCTCATGTACAAGCAAGGGCGGAGACGGGGTGGCAGGGCCTCGGTAAGAAAATTATTTTTTCAGTCTTTTTTTTAACAATATTTATATTTTTAATCTAAATAATCAAATTATTGAAATTTTAGCTCCTTTTAATTTTCTTTTTTAGTTCTGCCATTGTATATCAGACCACCCTAATGATAGACTAAAAAAATATCCATGTTAAATTATTAAATTTAAACCTAAAAAATTATTTTTATTTATTTTATTTAAATTCAATATTGTGACCGTTATTATGAAATTTAGCCCGACCCATGATCTTGTCTAAAATATCAAATACAGGTTATGCGGGTCAACCAATGAGCTAATAGGCTGTTACATGTCAATTTGTTTTTTTGGATATTGTTATAAAAAAAACTAAAATGATTTTATTTAAAAAAGGTTGATCTAGTCTTAACTGGATTTTGACAAAATCACAGGTTGACCTAGCAATGTTAGTCAGAGTTGTCCTGATCTACCATGTGGAAAATCCAGATCAAAACCTGACTCAGTTTAGAACCTGGTTCGTTAAGCCCTGAACTCACTCGTCGGGCTGAGCTATAAAACAGTGATGACGAAGTTATTATCAACACTCCAATGCAACTAAATGTATGATGTTTTGAAGCAACATAATCCTACAATGATTGTATGCATAGGAACTACAGGCAGGGACAAGGGCTACAGGGGACCATCCTCATTTGCTCCCCTGGTTACCAGGAATGCTGCCGGCTCCTCCATCCTCTATTGTTTTTGGCCTAAAAAGTGTACGTGCCACTATCCCATAGTGGCTGCTGCTTTTACCATTTATTTACTTGCTCCTAACTAGCTTTCAACAAGGTGTGCCAACCATGTTCAACCCTGGTCTTGGGACATGCGTGCGTAACGCGGACCCCGTCGTGTCTTGTTACTGTGGCGAATCGTTTTGCTGTTCCAACATGTTAGAGTGGATAGTGTGTGCATGTGTGTCTAGCTTTCTTTATTTGTCGTGGTTTTAGATTCTAGGCAACTATTTTATATTCACATCAACACTGCCATCAAGAATGTTCAACATAAGAATATTCAGTCAATGTTGTAATAAACAGCGTCCCTCCCTCCCAGATTACCTTTTGGTACTGCTGTTGTGTTTCCCAGGTTCAAGAGTTGCAGATTCCCATTCCCACGTAGGAGTTTCAGACAGTCATGGCCATCAGGGCACGACTCAGAACTGCACTTGATCATGGAGTAACAGGTTTCACCACAGTAACCAATCGTACTCCCTTATGTTTCATGCATCTGTATCACTTGTAAATTATAATAGAGGAAGCAAGAAGAATTTCATGTCAGTTGCCCATGCTGTGAGTAAATTATTTAAAACATGCCCTGCAATTGTATGCGGCTTTTGCTGGACCCATTTATTCGATATATTATAAAATAACAATGCGGCAGTAACTCTGAAATATCAGTGCGCTTAATAGCTCCTGCTTCGGATTCGAATTCTGAGAGCTGTGATAGGCCCATGATTAGTTCTGATTGACGGGATGGAAGAGCACAAAATGGCTCCTTTTCCTTCTAAGTTGGCAGCAAATGATGAATTGTTTTCGATGGATCAACATATTTTATACTCAAAAGGTCGAATAGAAGGGTCAAGAGAAGAATATCCATCATGCACAAAAGCTTAAACAAACTTCAAAACTAAAAAGGGACCAGCTTGTTTTCAATTCTATAGTTTATGGGTTGAGCTATGCGTTACATCTAAACACTCATTAATCTAATAATATATAATCTAATAATATATATCTTTTTCTAATTCACTTACACTCAGGAGAATACTAAAAACGGAAATGTAATTAATGTTATTTTTATTTAGAAAAGTATATTAATAATATTTTTTTATTTTTTAAAAATTATTTTTGAAATCAACACATTAAAATAATTCAAAAATATCAAAAACATATTAATTCAAAATAAAAAAATTAAATTTTTTTAGAAACACTTTTTAAACACAGTTCTATACACCCTCTAAACCAAATATCTTTATCCCAATATAAGATCATTTCAAATCTAATTATATCCCAATATAAGATTATTATGAAAATCTAGGTTCATCATCTCTCTATACTCTAGTGATACAAAAATTATTTAAAAACCAATTATATATCAATTTCATTAATGATGATTATAAAGATTGTTCCCTCAGCATTAATATTATGTATGAGATGTTATAAAAAAACTTCCTGTAGAGATATGATATTTACATCAACTTTAATATCATATAAAAAGATATTAATGTTGATACAAGGAACTTTCTTCTTATTTGGATACGAAAAAGGAAAAGGCTTTTGACACCTCAAGTGAAAAGAAAAAAGTTCAAGTATAACAATTTTAATTTTAAAACTTGATTTGGCTTGATGGGTTAAGTCGGGGTTGGAATTGGGTTGGATTGAAGAAAAAATAGGAAAAAAAAACCTAGTGTATCCCGCAACCTGGTTGACCTGGCAAAATCTTGTTAGAAATCCGGTTGCAAACCAATGATTTTTTTGTACTAAAATAATATCATTTTGATTAAAAAATAACCCAGTTAAAACCCAAAACCCAAGTCTTCAACCAAACTGGATCTAAAAACTATGATAAAAGTTATAAATACTCTCTCAATCATTCAAATAAAAAGTTCGTAATCTTTACTCTTTTATAATATAGTTTTAGAGCATTTATTACTTATCAACTCAGAACAAATATTATTTTTTTAGAATTTAATAATTATTTATTATAATTGTTTTATTATAAAGTAATTGACTTAATAATTAAAATGTCTTTAAATCCCATAAAAAAATAACTTGTAGGAATCAAGATCTTTATTACTAACCCTTTGTGCCCCTAGTTAATGAAGATTAATATCAACATGTAATCATCCACAATCCAAACACTTAAAAAAACTCCACTGTAATTCCCGCGCATTTGAATTCCGAGTATCACTAAGTGTTGGCATGATGGTAGATAAAATAATTAGAGAGATGTCTATGTCACGCAATATCCAACCCCATTTGAAGAAAAGATTGGAATCAAGGTACATAGTTCATGAAGAAGAGGGAGGATGCAGTGACATGCAATCCCTCAGCATACGGGAGTAATATTTGCACCCCTGTGCTAAACCAAACATGCCTCGGGAAGAGTTGCTCAACCCGGCTTAGATTTTGACTCGGAAAAGGGCTCGGGAGGTTAACTCAAGAGTCATCAGGTCAATTCAATGAATTCTGCGTCTCTGCAATGAATTCTCCGATCAACGGCAACAGTTACTGTGTTGCCATAGCATAGTCAAATAAAACTCAATCCCTGGGAGTGGGAACACACAGTTACTTAGAACCTTAGTCAGGTCAATTGAAGGCTGCAATAGAAACTGGGACATAACCTAAACACAGTGTTCCGCTTTCCAAAACGATGGCTGTCGTACCAGTGCCAGCGCCTACAACCAACTCTACCTGTCTATCTTTTCCAAGTAAATGATTCTGGCACAAATACTGCACTTGGGGAATGACACCTATATGAAAGAAATCACACTCAACAAGCCATTGTTGGAACTTAGAAGCACCAGTAGCTGCATCAATGAAAAGTTGCAACTTAATAATAAAGAAATAAAAAATAAGTGTATTCCTAATCAAAGGCGCCCTAAACCCTCTTAGATCGATAAACAAAAATGTGATAAACATTGTAAATCCTTGGAATTCAATAATTGCTTTCATAATTTTAATTGATTTAAAATGTTAAATATTTCTTCTTCTTTTTTAAGAGAGATGTCGTGGGTGATGCTTGTTTTGTAGATTACAGCAATATAAGCTGGTGGAGATGAAACTTCTTGCCCAGCAAAGGGGTCTTCAGGTACCCTTTTGTATTCTTTGAATTGAATTGTAACTGTAGAAAACCAGAGTTTGATTAATACGGGAGTCGCGACTCGCTTCTTTGGACACCTTACGGGCATTAATGTCAAGTGCTTTACCTTTCAAAACTTAACATTTGAAAATAAGCATGTAAATCTTCGGCGTTCTTATATTTTTTTAAATAATATGGGTGTATAGGATAAATTATGTATATTTTGATTAATTTTTTAAATTTTAAAAATAATAATAATATAAATTTTTAATGATTCTAAAAATTATACGAACAGATAATATTTAAAAAATAAATTTAAAATTTAATTAATTAAGCTTTTAAGCTTGAGTTTTATATTTTATAAAATTAATTGTAAGTTTCTTGTATTTTTTATATTTCTTAAATTTTTAGATGATGTTTGAAATTTTTAAAAAATATTATAGTTTAAGTTATTTTTTTATTGAAAATATATTAAAATAATTTTTTAAAAGAATATTTTTAATATTATTATATTAAAATGATTTTAAAATATAAAAATTTAATTTTAAATAAAAAACTAATTTTTATTTAAAAAAAAGGTGATTTCAATTGCATTTCTAAATACTGCTTAAAAAGGTTGAGTTTCTAGTAAAAATGTTTTTAGATTTTGAGTTCTCACGAAGCTTTGTATGGCGGAACTGAATTCCTGCGTTGTCGAATTTGGCCTTGTACATGCTTGTATGGTAATACGATGGAGTGTTTTTTAAAATATTTATTATTAAAAATATATTAAAATAATATATATATTTTATTTTTTAAAAATTTATTTTTAATATCAATATATCAACATAAAGTTTTTTTTTTTAAAATATAATCGTACCGTAGTACCCAATGCCATTGTACCTTTTCCCTGGTTCCTATGGTTTTGGCTGGAGATAATTTACTTCAAATCTACTATGTCAGTTGTAGCATTTTTTTATGTTGTGCATGCTCATTTTTTCAGCTATTAATTATACAGCTGACTATTGAATATCATAATCTTAAACTATAAGTTATTATAATACCCGAGTGATGCTTTTTATGCAACATTTTTTTTTTAAATTGAAGTTAAAATAGTTAAAACTATTCATTCAATTCATTTTTTTTACCAGTATTTTAAATAATATAATTAAATTTAATCCTGTAATTTAATATTATCAATTAAATTTAAATCTGCTTGAAAATTAAATTAAATTCAACATATAATTTATTGCAAATAAACTCTTAAAAAAGGATTTTCAATTTATCTAGTGATGCTACAATAATTGATACTTAAAAGTGTATTTTTATCAAGATTTTATATCATTATTTTGCACTTGAAGTATCAATAACTCTTTAACTAAAACATGTTTTATAATAATATATCTAATAATATAAGATACCTTTAATTTGTGGTAAATGTTCATTTTAAATGCCGGTCTATCACATATATGAACGGATTGATTGATGAATTTAAGAACTGAAATTGAAAGGATAAAAAGATGACCAAACTTAGAAAAGAGATGTCGGTGGAATCCAAACTGTAACATTGTTCGGTAATTGGGTCATATCTAGAACTATAGATCTCAGATTTAGGTCTACTTTATATGGATGGAAAGGTAAGACATAGGCCTACAACTTTTATATGGAGCCCAAGATCTAAAAAGGCTATTTGTAAGTCTAAATTATTGCAACAACAAAGAAGCCCGAACATTGTTCAGTATTTTGGCCATATCTAGAGTTCTAAGAATTGAAATGAGCTGAATTTTTTACACAAGAAATTTGAGACAATTTCATACAACTTTCATGTTTTCAAGTAGCTCCAATTTTGACGTTATCAATGATATTTTGGGCAGACAAGAGAAGATAAGGATTGTCACCAAGTCAAGAGTTGGTCACCCACTCATTAATTAGTCATCAAATCAATAGTTTCCAATTTTGGCCTATAAAAAGAGGTATTTGCCATGCAATTAGGCATCTTGGTGTCTAGATCAAGATCATGCTCTTGCTTTCTCTCTTTGTATTTTTTGTAATGTTTATGCTTTATTTTCATTAATATCAAGTTTATGCCTTTCATTTCCTTTTCTTTACTTAGTTAACTTTTATCTTATTTATATTCTTATTTTGTTTATCTATTTTTCTTTCTTTCATTATATCTAGCTAAGTTTATTATGCCAAGGTGAAAATGTTACACTAATGGTATAAGAATAAGTATAGTATAAACTTAATATCGACTTTAATGTTTGATACAAACATATTTTATATTTGTTATCTTGTTCACTCTTTAATATTTTGCTTGTTAAATGACTAATCTTGATTTATGTTGTATAACACTTAGTACAACAAATACTTGGCACTTTCATAGCCTATACTGTATGGTATAACCGACACCTGAGCTATGAAAGAAACTTGATTTGTTGTTAAAATAAGTTATAATCATGAATACTTAACAAAATTTACAAGTATTAACATTAATTGAATAAGATGACTAATGTAATCATGTTAACAATTTATAATTAGATTGGAACCTCCTTTGTGTGTGGTTTCCAATTGAATAATAAGAGTTTATACTATACTTGTTTGACATACCATTAGTGGATCCTCTAACCTTGACATTGTTTGTTTTTATTATTTAATCTTTACGTTAATTTTTCATCTCAAAGTTCTTATCAACTTTTCTTCTTCTTCTTCCTCTTTTTTTTTTTTTATTGTTGTTGTTGTTGTTACTACTACTACTACTACTGCTACTATTACTACTAGTATTATTAGTATTATTATTGCTACTATTATTATTGTTGTTGTTATTGTTACTATTGTTGTTGTTTATAATTGTTATTTATAATTTGTATAATTAATCTCCGTGTGGTTTGACTTCGGTTTTGCCGTGTTATTTATTACTTTGACACTCTTGCACTTGGAAGAAGATATCAATCTTTTAGTTGTGTCATACAACATCCCTTGCTGCTTCATAGACAATTAGGATCTATCTTTCTAGTTTGATTCTTAGTGTTTTGGATCTCATTATATCTGAATTAAACAAAACACAGCTTGTAAAAAAATAAAAGGTTTAAAAAGCAAAGTGTTGTCTCACGCCTCTTGCCTCCTAACAAGGTAATTAGAAGTTTTTCTCTTGCTTAGTAATTTTATACCAATAAATATTTTATTTTATTTTATTATTTATTAAACCATATCAATATTTACTTTATAAATATAAAAGAAATTATTTTTTCATTTTGAGATTAAAATTCTATTAGTATATGCATTATATGTCATAAAAGAAAATTTGTGTTTTTTCGATATAAAATAATTTTTTTATTTAAATTATTTAATTTAAAAAGATAAAATAACATCATTCCAGTATGGAATTAAAAAATTTATATTAAAACCTAAATATATTATTTTAAAATTTTTAGATAACCCATGCCAGATTTAATAACCATGGATATAACTAGTATTGTCTGCCGCCTAATTAGCCTAGCTCCTCGGCATATTCACCCAATGGGAATAAATAGATTTAGGAACATAAGTGATAATCCTATGCTTTTGAAATTAGGTTATGATCAGTCAGAATTTCATGTTACTCTCCTCTTAGAAGCAAATGTGATTTTAGCCCTCTCTCTGCACGTGAAACAGCTAAAAACACATATCTCACTAAGTCATGCAAGATCTCATATTACTTACTCTCAAAGTGAAAATTCCACAAAAACTCTGGCAAGTTTCCAAGAGCGACTACAACAAAAGATTACCTACCAATAGCTGCTGCATTTGCACTTAGACAGTTAGCCTCCACATGAAACCTAGAAAATTTCTCAGTAGAAAGTTGTATGATCTTCAAATGGCATGGTGAAGCTTATTACATGTCATAACTGCCCCAAACTTCTGTAAAATCAATGAGAATGAGCTGACATCCCTTAAGTTAAATCATAGAAGGAACGTTCTAAGCCAGTCATTAACATGACTGAATTGCAAAACCAGCTGTTCTATAAAAAATATACAGAGATCAACATGGAATATGACTTCATCTTTATATCAATCTAGATTGCACATTTTCTTATATACAAATAAAAGCCATTAGCAGCACCCACACACAAAACTCGTAATAAAGCTAGGCAACCCAACTGTTTAATTCTTTGAGTTTCTAAAAAAGAGTTTTGCAGAGAAGATGAGAAGAGATTGTTGTATTTTTTTTTCACTAATACAACAACCTCTGCTTTTATACACATTACATGTAACTGATTCCATTATTTTAGGAATCAAGATCATCTCATTCATCCATTAATGGAGGTTCATGATTCTTACACATGTAAAAAATAGTTTGTAACTGATTTGTAATAGTAAAAACAACTATAAATGTTATAACTGCTTTAACTATTTTTAACTGTTTTAACATAAACTTCTTCCATTTTTTTATTCTTTATTCTTCTCATTATACTCTAAGGATTTACTTCTGAAGCTTTAAAAATAAGTAACCAGCTTAACTTTCAACAGTCTCTCCTAAACTGCTTACTGGTTTAACTCTAAGATTCAATCTTAGTTGCTTGAATCTATCTTTAGGCAATGCTTTCGTGAAGATGTCTGCAAGCTGTTCTTCACTTCTACAGAATTTCACATCTATTACTCCCTCTTGCAGAGCCTCTCTTATAAAGTGATACTTCCTATTTATATGTCGAGTTCTTTGATGAAAAACAGGATTTCTGGCCATTGAAATTGCTGACATGTTATCACAGAATAAGGGTGTTGCCTGAGTTTGCATTTTACCAAAATCATCAAGAATAAACCGTAACCAAATAGCCTGAGCAGTTGCTTCAGATGCTGAGACATACTCAGCTTCTACAGTTGAAAATTGACACGACGAAAAGGTTGATGTCTTCTCCCAAGTGTAGGAGTGTCGAAGTAATAAATAACCCGGCAAGACCGGGGTCGAACCATAGGGAGGTTAATTGTACAAATTATAAACAACAATTATAAAACAACAATAACAACAATAACAATAGTAATAATAATAATAATAATAATAGTAGTAGTAGTAGTAGTAGTAGTAGTAACAATAATAATATTAATAATAATAATAAAGAAAAAGAAGAAGAAGAAGATAATGATGATGATAACTTTGAGATGAAATATTAATGTAACAATTAAACAATGATAATAACAAATGTCAAGGTTAGAGGTTCCACTAATGGTATGTCAAACAAGTATAATATAAACTCTTATTATTCAATTAGAAACCACACATAAAGAAGGTTCCAATTGGATTATAGATTGTTAACATGATTACATTAGTCATTTTATTCAATTAATGTTAATACTTGTAAATCTCATCAAACATTCATGATTATAACTTATGTTAACAACAAATCAAGTTCCTTTTATAGCTCAGGTGTCGGTTATACCATACATTATGGGCTATGAAAGTGCCAAGCATTTGTTGTACCAAGTGTTATACAACATAAATCAAGATTAGTCATTAACAAGCAAAGTATTAAAGAGTGAACAAGATAACAAATATAAAACATGTTAGTATCAAACATGTAAGTCCATATTAAGTTTACATTATACTTATTCTCACACCATTAGTGTAACCTTTTCACCTTGACATAATTAACTTAGCTAGACATAATGAAAGAAAGCAAAATAGATAAACAAAATAAGAACATAAAAGTTAACTAAGTAAAGGAAAGGAAATGAAAGGCATAAACTTGATATTAATGAAAGCAAAGCATAAACATTACAAAGAATACAAAGAGAGAAAGGAAGAGCATGATCTTGATTTGGAAACCAAGATGCCTAAATGCATGGCAAATACCTCTTTTTATAGGCCAAAATTGGGAACTATTGATTTGATGACTAATTAATAAGTGGGTGGCCAACTTTTGACTTGGTGACAATCCTTATCTTCTCTTGTCTGCCTAAAACGTCATTGATAACATCAAAATTGGAGCTAGTTGCAAACATGAAAGTTGTAGGCAATTGTCTCAGATTGCTTGTGTAAAAAATTCAGCTTATTTGGACTTCTACAACTCTAAATATGACTAAAATAATGAATAGTGATCGGGCTGGAAGACAGATTCGGGCTTTTTTGTTGTTGCTACAATTTGGACTTAATAATGGTCTTTTTAGATCTTGGGCTCCTATGAAAGTTATAGGCCGATGTCGTACCTTTCCATCCATATAAATTAGACCTAAATCTGAGATATATAGCTCTAGATATGACCCAATTACCGAACAGTGTTCCGGTTTGAATTGCACCGACATCTCTTTTCTAAGTTTGGCCATCTCTTTATCCTTGCAATTTAAGTTCTTCAAGTCATCAATCAATCCTTTCATTTATGTGATAGGCCTGTATTAAAAATAGACATTTACCATAAATTATAGGTATCTTATATTATTAGATATATTATTATAAAACATATTTTAGTTAAGGAGGTATTGATACTTCAAGTGCAAAATGATGATATAAAACCATGATAAGAATACACTTTTAAGTACTAATCACACCCCCCAACCAGCTTATTACTAGTCCCTAGTAATCAAAGCGTTAAAACAATTTGCAAATTTCACAAAGCAAGGTATTCATTATTTAACTTCCATTAATCTATCCAGATAAACAAACTCTCATTAAATTTATATATCTGCTCAATACCTCTTAACAAGATATTAATAAACCTTTCTTTTGTGCTCAATGTATCAACACATAATTATGGGGCTTTTCTTGGAAGAAAATAAAATTTTTGTTCTAATGTTTAAGGTTAACTTCCTTGGGTTGAGATTATTATTTTTGTCTTTTTTTTTCTTTCTTTTTTTTTTAAAAAAAAATCTATATACATATAATTTAAAAACATCATGCATCTTTAACCCATGTAACGAGCTTTCAGCTAATGACTCCCAGACCAGTTGGCCTTAGGGCATTAGGTGTTAAGACACCCCTACGAGCTTAGTAACTCGGGTCGCAGATACTGATATGTAGATAGTGCAATGTTTGATTCCCTTAAGCTTTTCTCCTCAACCCATATAACAAGCGTTGGGCCAATAGCTCCCAAGTCAGTTGACTTTAGGGTATTAGGTGTTAAAACACCCCTTCGGGCTTAATTGCTTAGGTTAGGGAGGCTACGAAACCAAACTTATCTACATTTTTATTATCATCATTTTTTTTTCTTGTTTTTGTTTTTTAATTATATACAATCCCTTTCCCTTAGTTGTTACCTTTAACAAAAGAACATAAATAATGTAATAATCCAATATGCAACCCACAATCATATGTTAAAGTGTGTGTGTGTAAATTAAGGTTTAAGAATACATGTTAAATAAGTATATGAGCAGAATTAAGTGGTAACAATACGAGAGTTTGTAAACCTGAATATTTTAGGAAGTATTATAATAGACCTTGTTAAGAATGATTACTAAGATGCGTCTCAAGAGTCACTTTAACAAAAGAACTCCTTTACTCTGTCATCCAAGTATTATAATGGCCTTTTTAGATCTTGGGCTCCTATGAAAGTTATAGGCCGATGTCGTACCTTTCCATCCATATAAATTAGACCTAAATCTGAGATATATAGCTCTAGATATGACCCAATTACCGAACAGTGTTCCGGTTTGGATTGCACCGACATCTCTTTTCTAAGTTTGGCCATCTCTTTATCCTTGCAATTTAAGTTCTTCAAGTCATCAATCAATCCTTTCATTTATGTGATAGGCCTGCATTAAAAATAGACATTTACCATAAATTATAGGTATCTTATATTATTAGATACATTATTATAAAACATATTTTAGTTAAGGAGGTATTGATACTTCAAGTGCAAAATGATGATATAAAACCATGATAAGAATACACTTTTAAGTACTAATAAAAAATGCTACTGTGTTCTGTTTCACAGAGGACTAGGAGAACGCTCCACTTCCAAAGCTGAATGCATAGCCCAAAGTGCTCCTGCTATCATCTTCACTTCCTTCCCAATCTATATCACAAAATCCAATAAGAGTTGCTGATTAGTTCCTTACGTATTCAATCTTATAGCTGAGAGTTCTTTGCACATATCTTAGGACTCTTTTTACAACTCCCATGTGAATCTTAGTAGGTCCAGTCATGAACCGTGATAGTAAGCTTGTAGCATACATTAGATCAAGTCTTGTTGCTGTCAAGTATAGTAAACTTCCTACTATTTTTCTGTAGAGACCTTCATTAACCAATTCATTGTCATCCACCTTCTTCAGTTTCTCACCAATAGCCAAAGGAATAGATACTGGTTTACAGTTCTCAAGTCCAAACTTGCTAAGTAAGGATTTGGCATACTTACTTTGATGAATAAATATCCCTTGATCGGTTTGCAGTATTCCTATGCCAAGAAAATAATGAAGGAGCCCAAGATCAGACATTTCATACCTCTACATCATTTCTATTTTAAATTCATTAAGCAACCTTTCACTGCTGCTAGTGTACACAATGTCATCAACATAGATTGAGACAATGATTAAATTTCCTTCTAAGCCTGGCCTTGTATACAAAGTAGCTTCACTTATACTTCTTTTGAATTTACACATAGATAGATATGCATCAATTTCACTGTACTAAGCCCTCGATACCTATTTTAGTCCATACAAGGCCTTCTTTAGTTTGTAAACTTTGTGTTTTGCATTCTTGACTTCAAACTCTTTAGGCTGCTCAACATATACTTTTCTTTAAGGACACTATTTAGGAATGTTGACTTCACATTCAATTGAAAAAACTTTCATCCCTTCTATGCAGCAAGTTCAATGAGAGTTCGAATTGTGTCCAGCCTTGCTACTGGTGCAAAGGTTTCATTGTAGTCAATTCTGAATTTCTATGCATATCCTTTTGCTGCAAGGCGAGCTTTGTGGTTTTGTATTATACCATCAAGATGAAGCTTAGTTTTGTATACCCATTTCACTCCTATGACAGGTTTATCAATCGGTCTCTTCACCAATTCCTAAGTATTGTTCTTCTCTATCACTTCCAATTCTTCTTTCATAGTCTCTTGCCAGGCTTTATCTCCAAAAGCTTCTTGATAGGTTCTATAATGCACATGTGACACCTTGCATATATATCTTTCAAGGTTTTTAATTTTACTGGAGTAGAGCTAGATGAAGATTATTGACTATTATTATTGTCAATATTCTCAACTAACTCTCCAACTGTAGAATTTTGATGGCAGTGTTCAACATTGTTGGGTTGAGCTGCAGCAGAGTGTTCTTTAGAATTTTCACCTTCAACTTCAGGTCCTTCAAGATTAAAAGATAAGTGGTTTTAGTTCCACATATTTCTTTCCCAATTCCATGCTCTATCTTCACTAAAAATCACACTTCTTGAGAAAACAATCTTCTTAAATTTCAGGTCATATACTCTATACCCCTTCTCACAGCTACTATATCCAACAAACACTCCCTTTCCAGCTTTGTTATCCTATTTTTGCCTTAGTGATGATGGAATGTGAGTGTAGCACAAACAACCGAACACTTTTAGATGTTTGACTCTTGGCTTCCTTCCTGTGAAGGCATCAAATAAAGTCTTTTCAATGATTGATGTTGTATAACATTTGTTTTGAATATACACAATTGTATTCATAACTTCTGCCCAGAAGATTACTGGCATTTTTTTTCTCTAATAGCATGGTCCTTGCCATTTCACAAACTATTTTGTCTCTCATCTCTGTAACTTCATTCTGTTGAGGAGAGTATGTAATTGTCAGCTGCCTCTCTATTCTTTGTTTTGCACAGAATTCTTCAAACTCATTTGAGGTATATTCACCATCTCTGTCACTTCTCAGATTCTTCAATTTATATCCACTTTGCAACACAATAAATGCTTTAAATTTTTTGAACACATTGAGTGTACCAAATTTGTTTTTGAAGAAGCATACCTTACACATTCTTGAGTAATCGTCAATAAATGTGATGAAGTATCTGTTCCTTCCTATAGATTCATTTTAGATTGGTCCATACATATCAGTGTGGATTAGTTCCAGTGGATAGCTAGCTCTTTACGTTTGGTTTTTGTTGAATTTTTCCCTGTGATGTTTGCCTGATGCACAACCTGCACATACATCTTCTACTTCTGTCAGAATAGGAAGTCCACATACCATTTTTTTCTGTTGCATCTTCTTCATGCTAGCAAAGTTCAAGTGTCCCAGTCTTCTATGCCATATCTAGGAGTCCTCAGTCACTGAAGGTTTCCTTGTTGTAGGTGTGATGGTCTCAAGTGAAAGTGGAAATCGTTGATTTCCTCTCATGATCACTATTGCTATAACATTGTTGAGGCTTTCATCATTAAATATTACTGCTCTGTTACCTCCAAAAAGAATGCGATAACCATGCTCCATCATATGACCTACACTCAACAGATTTTCATCCAATCCAGGAACAAGCAGGACCTCTTTTATGTATCTTTTCCCATGCTGAGTTTCCACAACCAATGTGCTTTTTCCAGTTGCTTACACCAGGTCTCCTGAGCCCATCTTTACTTTGCAGGTTATTGTTTTATCGATGTTTATTAGTTCAAACTCTTAAGAAGTTATGTGGTTGATGCAGGCACTATCCACAAACCATACCTTTCTATCTTGCAAACTTACAGAATGACAAGCATAGAACATGGTTCCAGTGGTAACTCTCTTTTTTTTGTATAATTTGCTCGTTGCTTGTGACTGTGACTTTCAAAGTCTTTTACAATATGGCCAAACCGATTGCATCTTCCACATCTTGGTTTTCTTTTGTGTCTGTATAATCCAAAGTGTTGCTTATAGTAGACTTGAAACTATGGCTTCACACTTGCTTGATTATTTCCCCAAGCAGTGTTATTCCAGCTTGTATTGTTGTAGTTGTTTAAGTTTTCTGTTTGGAAATGAATTTGATCCCCTCCTGTTTTGTGATTGCCATCTTTGAGAAGGTCTGCCTTGGAAACCTTTATGTGAGCTGTAGGCTTGATTGTTTCCAACCTTTAAACTACTAAAGGCTTTCTCAATTCCTGTTAGCTTATCTCTTTCATCATGTAGATCCTCCCTCTTATCATAAACTTTAACAGAAATAATGACTTTTTCTGCTCTAAAAACATCAAGATCTTGTGTCTTTTCTATGATTGACACAATGGATTTATATCTTCTGCTTAAACGTATTAGCAGTTTCTGCACAATTCTATTTTCTGACACATCTTCTCCTAATGATTTTAGGTTATTGATAGTTGCAAAGAATTTACCTAGATATCCATCTAAGCTTTCACTTTCTGACATTCTCAGGTATTCAAAGTCAACTCTCACTGCTTAAAGTTTCACAGCTTTAACCTTTTTATCTCCTCTGAATTCTCTACTTAAAATATCCCAAGCTCCCTTTGCAGTTTTCTCATTTCTTATATATGGGAAAATGTCGTCTGTTAATGCTCCATGTATGAAACTTAATGGCTTTGCATTCTTGATTTTGTCTTCTCAGGATGTAGTGATTGTTTGCAATGTAGTTTCCTTAACTTCACTCTCATCATTGCCTGGTCCATTTACAACCTCAAGTGATTGATGAGATTGTATTCCAACTTCTATTACGTCCCATAGATTGAATGCTATGAAGATTGTCTCCATCTCTACAGCCCAAAAGTCATAATTTGTGCCATTGAATTGTGGAGTTCTTAAATCTCCTCCAGTAAAGCTTGATCCTACCATTTTTGAGTAATTAACAGTTTAATCAATATGTTTTTCATAGTTTACGCCTATCTTAGGAATCAGTTTATGAGCTCTGATACCATGTTTAATTCTTTGAATTTCTAAAAAAGAGTTTTGCGGAGAAGATAAGAAAAGATTGTTGTATTTTCCTTTTTTTTCACTAATGCAGCAACCTCTACTTTTATACACATTACATGTAATTGATTCCATTATTTTAGGAATCAAGATCATCTCATCCATATTTTAATGGAGGGTTATGATTCTTACACATGTAAGAAACAATTTATAACTGATTTGTACCAGTAAAACAACTATAACTGCTTTAACTGTTTTTAACTGTTGTAACTGCTTTAACATAAACTTCTTCCATTTCTTCATTTTTCATTCTTCTCGTTATACTCTTAGGATTTACTTCTAAAGCTTTAAAAACAAGTAACCAGCTTAAATTTCAACACCAACTTCCTAAAGCCTACAGAGATAAGGCTTAATTGTATCTTAACAAGTATATGTTATCCCATATCCATAAGGAATGTGAGCTTACCACACTAGTAAAAAAAAATAATATATCTACTTTTCTTGATCGCTTCATTACCATTTACTAATGGAAGCAACAAATCATCTATTACAACGTAGAAGAAAGAATCTTTACTACCTTTATCCATCGAGTCATCACTAAAATATAGTTTGGTATTGTTCAACAAAGCAAAGTTAACAGATTGGCAATCCCTATCTCAACCTCGTAATGGAGATAACTTTATTTGGTGAATTTCAGTATCTGGCATGAGCAATATCCATCTTCGATTAAGCAACCTTGACATTAACTCTTTACTACTTAGTCTAACTTTAGAAAGACCCTGCCAATGAATGGAAAAACATAATTTTTATATGATTGACATACCTCTTAATGCATTACTTTAGCAAGGGAAAAGAAGAAGGAAAAAAACCAACACCACCAGCTCTTGGCCAGAAAGAAACTTTCGCTGGAGTTTGTTTAATTTGCATTCTTTGTATAGTGTAAGAGGAAGTCTAAGTAACAATACCAAATCTTTACTAATTGATCACTTTGGGTAGATATAACATATGCAATTCATGAGGGGGGGAGAGAGAGAGAGAGAAAGAACCTGAGAATTACTTAAAAATATAACACAACAAAGTCAGTTCTCATGGTCATGATTGTTCATGCCCGTTTGGCATTGGGGCTAGTAATATACGCAAGACTAAAGTCTTTGATTAAGTATGTGTTTGGATGGAAGGTCATTTGTGTTTTTTTTAATAAAAAACATTTTTTTTTAGTTTTTAAAAATTTGATTTATTCTTAAAGGGCATTACACCTTTGATAAAAAGCTATCATATCTCTAAGTCAATCACACTTTATTTCACGTGGATCCCACTTAAAAATTAAGATCCAACCTCAATTTTTATAAAGCAATTTATAACTATTTATTTATTTGTGATCTCCTTTCTTTTATTGACACTGTTAATTGGTTAACACAACTTTTCCAACCCAAGCTAATATTCTCTATTCCCTTCCCTTCTCTTTTCTATACATTAGATGACTTATTCTAATTTTTCTCATAAAAAATGTATTATCAGTATTACCTTTTTTATATTTCTTTGGTCAACACTAATAGAAGCTCTCTTATAATTGTCACTATTACAAGTTGAAAAGTCAAGACCCATACTATAACCAACATGGTAACATCTTACATATGAAAGCTTTCAAGATATATTTTATATTTATAAATTATATGTATAATAGGTAATTATGTATTTATTAATTGTTAAATAATCTTATATCATATATATTTTTTTAAAAAAAATTATATATCAACTATATCCCAAACTTACATAATGTAAGATGCTATGTAACAATTCTATTTTTAAAGCCGAGTTCTTTATTTATTGGTATGATTAATAGATAAAAGTGCATGTTTAATTCGAGGTTAATGACACGACTAAAAAAATTGATGTCTTCTCCCTAGTGCAGGAGTGTTGAAGTAATAAATAACCTGACAAGATCGGGGTCAAACCACACGGAGGTTAATTGTATAAATCATAAACAACAATTATAAACAACAATGGTAACAACAACAACAACAACAACAATAATAATAGCAATAATAATACTAATACTACTACTACTACTAGTAGATGTAGTACTAGTAAGAACAACAACAATAATAATAAAGAAAAAAAGAAGAAGAAGAAGAAGAAAAGTTAATGAGAACTTTGAGATGGAAAATTAACGTAAGGATTAAACAATAATAACAAACAATGTTAAGGTTAGAGGATCCACTAATGGTATGTCAAACAAATATAATATAAACTCTTACTATTCAATTGGAAACCACATACAAAGGAGGTTCCAATCTGATTATAGATTGTTAACATGATTACATTAGTCATCTTATTCAATTAATACTAATACTTGTAAATCTCATCAAACATTCATGATTATAACTTATGTTAACAACAAATCAAGTTCTTCTCATAGCTGAGGTGTCGGTTATACCATACAGTATGGGTTATGAAATGGCCAAATATTTGTTGTACCAAGTGTTATACAACATAAATCAAGATTAGTCATTTAAAAAACAAAGTATTAAAGAGTGAACAAGATAACAAATACAAAACATGTTAGTATCGAATATTAAATTTCATATTAAGTTTACACTATAATTATTCTTACACCTTGATATAAAACCTTGATAAAAATACACTTTTAAGTATCAATAAGTTAATATATATATAATGATTGAGGAATTGCAACAATTCTTCCTGAATAACCTGAACTATCCTGTCGAGAGTCACTATAAAAGTCTTACCTAAACTCTTCCGACTGAATATGATAAAACCTATAGGTGTACAGCGTGCCATTGATAATGATTCTACGACGGTGCCCCAAATTCTTAAGCTAATCCTAAGTAATGGTTGTTGTTCATTGGATTGTAGAAGAACTCTTTCATTAGGATTGAGGAATTGTAACAATTCTCTTGAATAGTCTGAATTCTCTCGTCGAGAGTCACTTTAAAAGTCTTACCTAAACTCTTTCGACTGAATATGATAAAACCTATAAAAAAAGAAGCTACTATCATTTCTTTATATATATATATATATCCGGAAATTAAGAGTAGGTGTAAATTCTTCTAATTTATGACCCCACCATACAATCTATTATATAAATAGATAAATGCTCCTTTTTTTTCATTTTGGATAGCAATAACATAGCTGATCATTATGGGAATAATAGTAGCTACCTGAGACTTTCCTCGCGTATGTATAAGATCGAATCCATTTGATTTCTAAAAAGGATTATTAATCCTTAACTTTTCAAGAAATCCTTTATCGGTAGTTGTGAATGACCGATTTTTCTTAATATTTTTGACCTCTTGGTTTTGTAGGAGCAAGTTAGAAAGATTGAGAAATAAAACCATCTGATTTGATTCGTTCATAGCCATGAGATTGACTTTAGAAAGACCCTTCTAGTGAATGAAAAAACATAATCTTTATATGATTGACACACCTCTTAATGCGTTACTTTAGCAAGGAAAAATAAGAAGGAGAAAAACCAACACCACTAGCCCTTGGCCAAAAAGAAACTTTCACTGGATTTTGTTTAATTTGCATTCTTTATATAGTTTAAGAGAAAGTCTAAGTAACAATACCAAGTCTTTACTCATTGATCAATTTGGGTAGATACAACATATGCAATTCATGAGAGAGAGAGAAAGAACCTAAGAATTACTTAAAAACAAAGTACAACGAAGTTGGTTCTTGTGGTTGTGTGTGCCCGTTTAGCACTAAGACTAGGAATAAATATTGGACTCTTGTTTGTTTGGATGGTAGTTAGTTTGTGCTTTTTTTTAGTAAAAATCATGTTTTTAAGCTTTTGAATGTATGATTTGTATTTACAAGATGTTATATCTTTGATAAAAAATCACCATACCTCTAAGTTAAACATATCTAACACACTTTTATTTCACGTGGATTCCACTAAAAAACTAAGGTCCAACCTCAGTTTTTATAAAGCAATTTACAATTGCTTTTATGTTCATGTTCTCCTCTCTCTTATCGGCATTGCTAATTAATTAACATAACTTTCCCAACCTGGGCTAACATCCTCTGTACCCTTCCCCTTTATTTCCTATACACTAGATAACTAATTCTAATTTTGCTCATCACTCGTTTAGGCCATGTTTGTTTTTTGGAAAGTAGTTTTTAGAAAATCACTTTCTAAACTTTCTTATGTTTGTTTGTTATTAAGAAGGTTAATTAATGAAAAACATTTTTCGGTCAATGAAAAACACTTTCAGGTCAACCTAAAATATTTTTTGGTCAACAAAAAATACTTTTCAGTTAAAGAAAAATTTAGCCTGGTATTCAGGATAGTGTTTTTATTTTTTGCTGTGTTTGTTTTTCAAAAAGTGATTTTCGAGAAATCATTTTCCAAACTTTCTTGTGTTTGTTTGTCGTTAAAAAAGTTGGTTAATGGAAAATATTTTTCAGTCAAATGAAAATTTGGTTTGGTTTTCATGAAAGTGTTTTCGTGGAAAATTTGAGTGGAAAACATTTTTAAGAAGTTGTGACAAATTTAGAAATGTTATTATTTACTAATTATATCAAATTTGATCCTTAAACTTTTAATTTCTATATATATTTTGTATTGAATATTTATTTTTCAATTTCATCTTTTAAAATTTAATTTTTATATTAACTTCAGTCTTTATTTTTATAATTGTTATTTGTTTTTTTCTTATCATTTTTTATTGAAATTTTTTATCTATCAAATTTGGTCCTCATTCTTTTAATTGTTACTTATTTTATTTGAAATAATTTATGAAATGTTAATTATTATTATTTTAATTTCTTCATCTTTTATTTTTTTTTAATTTTTTAGATTTGATCTCTATTATTTTAATTATTATTTATTTTATTTGAGATAATTTATGAAATTATATTTTTTTTTCAATTTCATTATTATTCAACTATTTAATTTGTAAGATTTGTTTCTTATTATTTTAATAAACTTGAGAAAAATAAAATATTAATAAGTTATTTTTCAGATTATTTTTTATGACATAACCAAATGTTGGAAACTGTTTTTCGACTTATTTTTCATTACACTATCAAATATCATAAAGTAATTCACTTTTCAAAAAAAGCCACTTTTCAGCAAACAAACAAGACATTATTATTACTATTATTTTCTTTATATTATTTTGGTCAATAGCAATACAAGCTCTTCTATCACTATCACTATTGCAAGTTGAAAAGTCAAGACCCATATAATAACCGACACGACAACATCTCACACATGAAAGCTCTTTTATTATTTATTCAATATATATATCTTTCAAGACATATTTTATATTTAGAAATTGTATGTATAATACTTAATTATGTATCTATTAATTATTAAATAATTTTATATCATTGCACCTGGGTTCGAGCCCTGGCGTGCACGCCTGTCACCCTCGCGGTGCCTTACATGCCTACTAGGTTTACAGGGTATTCAGTGGGTCGTGGGGATTAGTCGTGGTGCGTACAAGCTGTTTCGGACACCCCACGTAAATAAATAAAAAATAATAATAATATAATGTGCCAGCTAATAATTATGTACAGCTAATAATTATGTACCTAACTTAAATAATGTAATGTGCCGGCTAATAATTATATTTTCAAAGCCGAGTTCTTTAGTTCTTTATTCATTGATGTGAGTAATAGATAAAAGTGTATGTTTAACTAGAGTGTGTATATATATATATATATATATATATATATATATATATATTAAATATAATAAATTATTTTTTTTCAACCATAATTTTAATCAAACACATTAAAATTAAAAATAAATCTCATAAAAAACATTTTTTATTAGACTAATTTTTTAAAACCATAATATTAAACAGACTATCGCAGTAGTTGTTAGTTGGTTGTTTTTAAAAACTTGTTTGGGAGTATAGTTGCTATTGATTTTCATTTAAAAATATATTAAAATAATTTTTTTTAATTTTTTTAATATTAGTACATTAAAATAATCTAAAAATATTAACAAAATTAATTTGAAATAAAAAATATAAAAATTTAATTTTTTAAAAAATATTTTTAAAATATAAATATGATACTCCTCCTTTAGAAGAGGAGAGACTAGCCCGCAAGATATTTGTTGCTATTTATCTCCCCCCTACGGTGCTAAATGGAAAATGGAAAAAAAATAGGCTTTGAATAATTGTTTTACACGTTTTAGGAAAACCAAAACCAATTTTTTAAAAAATAAATCAATTAAATGTACAATGCAGGAAAAAAAAATAGCTTTGAACTCCTTGAAGAAAAAATAAATTATTTATTTTTCACACTTTAATACAATTAACTTTTCAAAAAACTTTTTTTATTGAAGTATATATAGTAAAAAAACTTTATTTATATTATTTAAGATATTATTCTATCAATTTCATTCTTCAAAAAAGTATCTCACCTTGAAGATGCTCTTAAAGGCAAAAATTAAAGCACTAAGTCATTTTTTATTTTAAATAAACAATAAAATGATCACAATGTTGAATTAAAATTGTCTTTGCTTTAGTCAGAGGTTTTTTTTCACTTTTTTGTTGTTGTTGTAATTATTAAGTTTGATCATGTGTAGACATGTATAAAACATTAATTAATTTAAAAAAATCAATTATAGTAACATTTGCGTGGACATGGATGGTTGCTCTCACACTCTCTTTTTTTTTTTCACTTATATTTTTTGTAATTATTAAGTTTGATGATATGCACTTTCGTATATAAACATGTATAAAATATTAATTAATTTTAAAAAAATTACGGGCACAGATGATTGCCCTTGCACTTATAGGACAACACGTACAAAGTCACCCAATTGCTAAATTCGAGCTGTCACAATAATATTTTAATTCTTATGGCGTCACCTCTATTTAGACGCATCGCGTGTGAAAAAAATATCGGGTTTTGTGTTGATGATTTTTCTTTTCTTTTCACTCCTCTCCTTGATTTGTGTTGATGGTTGATTTCATAGCCTTCCCTGCATATTTTCAAAACAGCCCATTATTTTTTTTTTAATTTTATTGTTTATTTAATTTTAAATAATTCATAAAATTAAAATTTTCTTTCAATTTAACCCTATTTTAATTTTTTTAACTTTTAAATTTACTCCTTTTTATTATTATTTTTTATTAACTCTCTTAATTAAATTATCTTTTCAATTACATCTTTCAATATTTTAATTTGTTTTATTTTATAGAAGGTTTAGTCCTTATTCTTTAATTGTTACTTATTTTATTTTTAATTATTTTATTTTTAATTTTTAATTTTATTTTTTAACATTTTATTTATCATGATTTTATTAACCTTTTGAGTTATGGGTTTAAAAAATTAGATTAAGTTGGCTTAAATAATTTTTTTATGTCTATTTTTATAATTAATTCTTTCTAATATCATTTTTTATGGTATTATCTTGATATCATGTGACTAATAATGATTGCATTTTAATATATTTCACTTGATCCTATATTTTATTTATTTATTTATTATTATTATTGTTTTTTTAATTATATTATCAAAATAATTAAGATTTAATATAATTCTCGTATTTTTTTTATTTTTTAAAAAACATTATCACCATCTAAATATTTTCTTTCACATTGATTTTTTTTTTTTGATCTAGGATGAGACATGACACAAGCCACCAATCTTACCTAGTCACTATAGTTTAACCAAACCAATTACTTAATCCTGTTGGTTTAAGAAAACATGTATTTAATCCCTATATTTTGAAATTTATTTATGATCAATTTCATATTATTTTTCAAACGAGTAAATACAGTAACCCTGAGTTATTATAAAATCACAACCAACATCCAAGATTTAAAAAAATTACATAACCGCCCCTTTATAACCAAAACACCTTTATTTTTATTTTAAAAATTGAATCATTAAATTAAAAAAAATCAAAATTATAAGAGAATAATCATATTTATTTTTGGCAGATGAACAATATTAATTTCATTTTGAGTTCTTTGAATATCTTTCTATATTTAATTTTCTTATCTATCCTTTTTAAATAGCAATCGAAGAATTTTTTATATAAGGAGGTTTGCAGTTTTCTCTTAAATATAAAAGGATTTGTTAACAGATACTCAAACTTTTAAATGCTGACTGTAATTTTATAATACAACAGAAAGATTATTGTAATTTAACATTTCTAATTTATTTAATGTTATAGTTATTAGAAAAGTATAATAAAGAAAAAAGTAAGAAGGTAAGATGGAGATAATTGATTTGGAAAGAAGCCATTGTTGAAAAAATAAAACTATTTAATAATTTACTAATTGATTAATTATAATAACAATAGGGATTAAGTTAAAATTAACTCAGCTTCAGACTTCAGTCCCATGATGGGAGAAAATATGCCGTTTGGATACTACGGTGTCGTATCATGCACCTGGTAAAAAGGGTGGGTGTGTATATATATCGCTAAAAATTAATGGAGGCTAGGGTTTTAGCAGGGTTTTTTTTTTTTAATCAATCTTAATAATGTCGACGGCGGATTCCTTGTCGGCGTCGGGGCGGAGCTCGGAGAAGCTGAGCCTTCAATCTCTCCAATCCAAAATGAAAATTGACCCAGAAGGTTACGAAACGGAGCTCGGCTTGGTTTACAACCAATTTAAGTCGGCTTTGGATCTTTTTCAACAGCAAGCAGCTCTCAGTTTCGCCTCCTCCTCCGGTGTCTGCGCTGACCCCACTATTTACAAGGACCTCAGTGACCGCGCCACTTTTTTGTCTCATGTTACGCCTTTTTACCCGAAGCAGCTTGCTGAGTTTCCAGCTCAACTCGCTGAGTTTCTCAAATCGTCTGCTCGGACTCTGCCTTCGGGACTTCGGTGTCATGTTACTCAAGCACTTATTCTCCTGATTAATCGAGATGTATGATTTTTTTTTCTTTTTTGAATTGCCCGTTAATTTGTGACAATTATTTTCTAATTTTGTGGATTTGATTTGGTATAATTTGTCGTTAGATGGTTGATATTAGTGAAACTCTAGCATTGTTCATGGAGCTTCAAACACTGGGAGATAGGACATTGAGGAATTTGGCTTTTACTCATGTTGTTCATAGCATTAGGAGGATGAATAAGAAGCATAAAAATGAGGCTAAGAATCGGGCCCTTCAAAATATCCTCTTTTCCTTGCTACAGGTTTGTAATCTTTTGCTTGCTAGTATTATCATCTATCTTTGTGCATTTGTTGGTTTGCATTATCGTATTATTTTTTAATGTTCACTTAGCAAGATGATGAAGCGCGAGCGAAGAGAGCACTCATCACACTATGTGAGCTTCATCGAAGGAAGGTGTGGTTCGATGATAGAACTGCAAATTCAATTTGTATGGCATGTTTTCATTCATCATCAAGGTTAGCTTTCCCCTTTTTATTTTTTTTGAGGTGGTTGCTGTGGAACTTCTGCTTTCCAATTTTTGAAATTTGATTGCCTTTGTCAGAATCATGATTGCTGCTCTGTCTTTTCTCCTCGATTATGAGAAGATTGAAGATAATGACAATGATGATAGTGATGCTTCAAGTGGTGAAGACGATCCTAATCCTCGAACAGCTCAAGTTGTCATTAGTAAAGAGTCTATTTATAAGGTCAGATACACCTTATATCTTTCTGTTTTTTTGAATTCTAGAGGCAGCCATTCTACAGTAACTAACAACAGCCACTACCATAAGAGTCCATATGGTTTGTAACTTATTGCCAACTGGTTAAACAGTTAGTTTGTCTAGCAGAAACTATTACAAAAAACTGAGCCGCTAAGATGAACTTTGACTTTGGTCATCCTACTCAATCTCACTATCTACCAAGAAAGAACAGCAAAATCATATATCCAGTAGCCAAACATCACATGAAACCAGCACCAAATCACCCTTAACTTGTGTACAATCTTGGAACTCCAGTGTGTCTAGATGTCTTCAGGTTCCAATCTACACAATCAATTTAAACGGGTATGTTACACAACCTCACCCTTCTTGGCTGAACTGGCGATCATACATCGAAGGAGGTGCCATATGATTCATCAATGACAGTTGAACAAATATGGTTAATTTACAATATTTTGTTGCTGTTTTGTCAAAACCTTAGGCACACAATAAAGGTACTGTAGCTAGCAAGAAGAAAAAGAAAGCAAAACTGCAGCGTGCCATACGTAGCATGAAAAGGCAGCAACGATTGTCATCAGAAAACAACAATTCAAATTATTATTCACCATTCAACCATCTTAAAGACGCCCAGGTTTTCCTCTTTTTCTATAATTTACTGAGTGTAGTTCTACAGATTCTGAGCATTTGTACGCGGGATAAAGAGATTTTAGGATTTCATCTTGCTTGCAGGGGTTTGCTGAGAAGCTATTTTCTCGCCTTCAGACTTGCAATGAACGTTTTGAGGTGGTTATGAAATCTTGGCTTTGGCAAAGTTTGTGGTGTGTCTGTTAGCATATATACTTGCATCTTTTCTGTATTGTATGTTGGTATCACATAAATATACCTGTGTGTCTGTATGCCTTGTTTTGAGTTCTGAAAAATAACTGGAAGTGGGTTCATGGACAATGAGTAAAAAGAATGGAGAAAATGTTGGAACACTAGGGGTTATATTGAGATTCTTGTTCCCAGAAAGCTGCACTGGCTTTTATATTTTTCAGTTAGATTTGTACATTTTTTATTGACGTCAAGCTTTGTTTAAACTTCAGGTCAAGATGATGATGTTGAAAGTAATTGCTCGAACTGTGGGGCTCCACCGCTTGATTTTATTAAACTTCTATCCTTTTCTTCAGAAATATGTTCAGGTGTGATATTAGAATGAATGAAAGTTATGCTGTTGGCCATGGAAATATGGCCACAGCCTTTCTTATTACCCTCTTTTCTTTGATCCTAAGGTGGTATTGTTCTGTGCAGCCACATCAGCGTGACATCACGAATTTACTTGCAGCAGCTGTCCAGGCCTGTCATGATCTGGTAATTTGTCCATTTTGATTGATTGAATCCAATGCTGTGATCATAGTTTTTTTTTTTTTTCTGTAAATTTATTCTCATCGACTTCCATCCTCTTCTACTTCTATATGATTCTTAGATTTTTTTTCCTTGCTAACTCACTGGTTTTGCTGTACCAGGTGCCTCCTGATGCAGTTGAGCCATTATTCAAACAAATAGTAAATCAATTTGTACATGATCGCTCGCGCCCTGAAGTATGATCACCAGCTGCTTTGCTACGATTGTATTCTAAAATTGTAAACTGTTTGTCCTGCTGACTTTATTTGCTTGTTCCAGGCCATTGCTGTTGGACTGAATGTGATAAGGGAAATATGCTTGCGTATACCTTTGGTAACTATAACTCAGTTGCCATTTTCTTTTTGACTACTTATTTCTGTTTCTTAAAATATTGATGAGCTACGAAGAAATATTTTTGTATGCTATTAATGTGCTTCCTCTATTAGAATTGTTTTTTATGGAAATATTTATCTCCTTAGTGATGTTGTATCTCTTTGCACTCATCAGTTCAAATACAGATATTCTCACATGTGAAGTTTACTTTTATTGACAAATGTAATATTTTGCTTCTGTTTTCTAGTTGATGAATGAAGATTTGCTGCAAGACCTTGTATTATACAAGAAATCTCATGAGAAGGCAGTTTCAGTAGCTGCTCGTTCACTCATTACTTTATTCAGAGAGGTACTAGAACTGTGTGCCTCAATATGCTTCCTCTGTCCATGAGTACCGGTTTTTGCAAGTTATGCTTACAGGCACGACTAATACAGTGAGACTAATTGCTTCCTTTACTTCAGGTTTGTCCTTCTCTGCTGATTAAGAAAGATCGAGGTCGTCCCATTGACCCAAAAGCTAGGCCGAAGGCCTATGGAGAAGTCAATATTGTCAGCAGTGTTCCTGGTGTTGAGTTGTTAGAAGAACTTAATGATGATGATGATGATGATGATGAAGACAAGGAGGACAGGGATGATGTTGATGATTTGGCATCCTGTGGCTCTGATGATGATTCTGAAAATGAGGAGATGGTATCTGCCAGTGATGAAGGAGACCAGAATTACAGTGATGACGCTGAAAGTGAGGATGATGACATGCAAGATGGCTCAGTTGATGAAGATGGTGATGATGCTGTAGACAATGACAGTGGTGGTGGTGAGGGGGAGGATGAGGATGAGGATGAGGATGAGGATCAGGAGAATGATGAAGACAGTTATGTAGTGGATGATGAGCTTGGAAAAGCTAATGTTGCTCATGAAACTAATGAGAGTAATGCGAGGGCAATCATAAATAAAGTTAACAAATCTGCTGATAGAAAGAGGAAGTTCTCTGATTTTGATGGGCAACTTCTAGCAGCCGATACAAGTTTGCGGGCTTTAAAGAAAATGACAGAAGAGAAGTTGAAGAAACCGCCATCAGACTCTACAGATGGTATTCTTTCTAATGAAGACTTCCAAAGAATCAAGGAACTTAAGGTATGTTAATAGGTTAACATTGATGTCATTATTGATATATGCTAACCATGAAGTGTTTATTTGACATGTTTTTCATGCGCTAGGCCAAGAAGGATGCCAAGATTGCTTTAACTCGGCAAGGATTTAAGGTTCCAACTTCTGATGATCTGAGTGCTAAGCGGGTGGATCCTGCTAAGCTTGAAGTAAGTCTTCAATTAGTTATTACTGATGAATAGTTTCGCTTGCTGTTATGCCTAGATATGTGAACTAACTTAAATGTCTGTTTCAGGTTTCTTCTTAAAAGTTTTCTTCCTAGTTAAATGTTGCTTCTTAAGCTAATGCCTGCACACCCGCCCGCGCGCGCGCACACACATATATATTGATAAGCTCTAAGAGATATGTAATTTGCTCTGTGGTTCTGTTTCGTAGGTTCATGTACGGGCAAGGCTAAACAAGGAAGAAAGGTTAGCGCTGGTGAGAGCAGGGAGAGAGGATAGAGAGAGCTACAAATCTAGAATCGCTGTAAAACAGAAAAAGGTGCTCATTCATTTTTCTTCATTTTGGGGTCCAAGTCCTGAAATCGAATTCTTCTTATTCTCAGTAATAGTTGATTCTGGCACAAACTTTAAAATAGATCTTTAAATCTTGCAGCGCATGTTCGGATTTGTTCAAAGCATTAATGTGTTTATGTGATGTGCTTGATTGTTTGACTAACTTATTTCATGGTTTGTGCTGGCAGACTGGCGGGCAGAGCAACAGGCAGAAGGAACACAAAAAGCAGATGCCTCTTGCTGCAAAAAGGGCCAAGGTAGCAAGATCTCGACAAGAGAAAAAGAGAAAGCAAAACCTTTCTGGCAAGCAGTTCCGGGGGAAGAAAGCATGGAAATGATCAGAACCGTGTATTATCATGCCATGAAGCATTTTTTTATATATAAATACCAGACTCTCTTGGAGGATGTAGTTTTGGTTTGTTGGTGACCTCTTATACGCCAACTGTCTAATTACAATACCAGCAAAACAAACCATTGAGTTGAGAAGGATTTGGCTAATTATTACCAGGCAAAAGCGCATCAATTCATGAAGATTATGGAACGGTATGCTTGTCTAGTGAAAGCTTCTAGGTGATGCTGTTTATTACTAGGGCATAAAACCTACGTGTCAAAATAGGTGATTCAATACTTAAGTAGTGATTGTTGTTTCAAGACAAAGGAGATAGATCATGAAGACAAAATAAAATATAAAAATATTTGTTTTATTTTTTAAATATATTATGAAGATTTATTATTATTATTATTACCATGAAGCTTAACATCTTTAAAAAAACAAATAGAGATCTTTTTTCCTTTGTTTTATGTCGAGTGTTAAAAATATAACTTCTCCAAGGGTGAAAAAAATATTTATGGTTAAGAAGATAATGTCACTAAATTATTTATTCAAATGTATATAATAATGAATCAATTAATTATATTTCAAATAAGATATTGATGAGACAATTGAATTGCATCTTGCATATTAGATAGGGCAGGAAAAGCCATAAAAACTCATTAGAAGTGGGGGAAGCATGTTTGAGAATATTCTAAATTTCTAATTTGACTCGACATTTGGTTATGCCAGATAACTGGAAGTAATCGACTGCATATCATGCCATGCAAATATACAAAGCAACATCCTTCGTCAAAACAACAATGGCATTGCTGCCTTCCAAATTGAGGTCTACAATCTTTCCACTCTCCGTCTAAACTTTAACCGGTAGTGGACGTATAAAGAATAAGATCGCTAAGCATATACACACTCCATGGCATGATTGTGTGAAAGCATCAGAAGGTAATTGTGCATCAGCTATAAACAAGTCGACCAGGAAAATAATAACATGAAAAAAACTAAGTGATGAAGCCTCTAGTTTCTCGAAGAACTCAGGTGCTGGCAATATCCAGCACTGGTTACTGAAAACATGCCGCGTTCATGGAATAAATCTTCTTCATGCTGAAGTATTAAAAACCTGACAGCGCCCGTATGCATCTACCTATCTCAAAGCGAAAATACAAAATACTGTAATTGAGCAGTCTCTGTCAGGTCAAAGAGACATCTAAAGGCAGGGCAGTTTGAACGTAGCCATATCTTGCTATTTTTGCCAGACATTGTATGAGGTTCAGGAGCACACATGCTTACTGGTTGCATATTTCTATCTTAATCTCCAACGTTTTTTGGCTTCTACAGAATATGTTCTGCAAGATTTCCTACAGAATATCTTGCTATTAGTCTCCAACTTTAGGTTTTTCAGTCAGCTTCTTGGCTACATCTAACAACAGCACCGACTCACCTCCGGACTTGGCACTGTGTCCTCTCTGAGTTCGATCAGTCAGGGACAGAGTTCGAAGGTTCGGTCTAAAAGGGTGTGTGAATGGTATGGAGATTTGAGACGTGCGTGGAGAAATCTGGGGTTTGAAGAGTCGACTGAGTTTGGAACGAAATGAGTTGGAATCGGTTTGGCGCTTGGAGGGGAAACAGACGCGGGCTTCGGAGAACGTTCAAAAGGGTGTCTTAAAAGCAATTTGAAAAGAGAAATCTGCAATCGCTTCTGCATTTTCTTTATATTTTCACTAAGCAAGAAAGAAGACCACCCAAAGAAATTCTCCAGTCTAAATATGTTGGGAATTCCGACCGATAATGTACTGATATTTGCTTATAGGAGGCCAAGCATACTGACACAATATTTAACGTGGTTCGGCAAAACCGCCTACATCCACGGGAGAAGCCATTGCATTATGTAGGGAGAGTACAAGATTTACAACAATAGAGGAGGAGGAATCATCCTCTCTTTCACAACTCTCAACCTCACTTTATTTCTTTCTTTTAGTGCTGCAATGGCAGCCCACTCTCTCCTACATTTCTCACATCTTTGACTCTTTTCTTTCTCTCATTTTGCTCTCTCACATATTCCTCTATTTATAGGCATTCATGGAGGCTATTCTTGATCTGTTGTCAACAATGGTGGCCACCAACTCTAGCTCATTCAACAATGGTGGCTACCAATAGTCAATGGTTGGTGCCATCCATTTGTTGCACATGAAATGGAAACCAACCTAACAATCACCCCCTTTGCCATTCATGTGAGGCAACTGTCCTCTTGCTTCTTCAACACAAGCTTGCATCTTGCAGCTCTTCCAAGCTTTCCATTCTGAGAGTATCTTTGGCCAAGTTTATAGGTACTCGCCAAAACCTTTCAATCATCAGAGTAACCAAAGCACACCTTTTCTCACACAAAAGGATCACTATAACCAGATGGTCTGCCACATCACATTTGAATAGTGTTAACGCTTATCTCTGGAACAACATTCCCCTTCGAGCGTATCAACCATGCTCGGTCCGGAATGATTCATCAAGCCTCACATCAAGACTTATAACACCCCCTCAAACGGATATTTCAAGTGCGACAGTTATTATCTGAGTATCTCAATATGATCACAAGCTCACCACTCTTCCAAGAGTCTACTCATCCAAGAGTTGCGTCTGCCCTCTGTTCCACCCTATGAACCACGCCTTACTTCTCCGTGAGTCTCTTGCTCTTAGTCTCAAGAGTCCAGGTAGCTTTCCACCTTTAACCATGGGGACAGTCCATTAAAGGTTGATCCATATATGTCTTGATACTCTGAGTATTACAATGCCTTCATCGAGCTCACCACCTTGACAAGAGTCAATTTGTTCCCGGAACCTGCGCATGCCCTCTACTCTTTCATAGCAGCCGCGTCTTAATGCTCCACAAGTCATCCACTTATTATCCAAGGCAAATGTCTTCTAGCTCATTGATCTTTAGCATGGGGGCAATATCCATGAAAGTCAATCTTGTATTTGTCTCCATACTCATCATAGCCACTTCATTGGCTATACACTTGTCCATTTATATCCAGCCATCACATTGGCTCTAGGGCGTTCTGAAATTGGACTCCTATCATGACCCTCACACCTTCTTTTGAGGTGTCTCCTCCTGTCATTATGAGACGATTTGAACTTGGATTCATATCACGGTCCTTACACCTTCTCCTAAGGTGTCTTCGCCTGTCGTCATGAGACAATCTAAACTTGGACTTATATAACGGTCCTCACACCTTCTCCTGAGGTGTCTCTGCCTGTCTTCATGAGACGGTCTGAAATTGGACTCATATCATGGTCCTCACACCTTCTCCTGAGGTGTCTCCGTCTGTTGTCATGAGACGGTCTAAACTTGGACTTATATAACGGTCTTCACACCTTCTCCTGAGGTGTCTCCACTCATCATCATGCGGCAGTTTATACTTGGGTTCCTTTCATAGCCCACACACCTTCTGTCTGAGGTGTCTTTATTCATCATAAAGCAGTCACATCCACCTTCATCGGGGATGTCTCCAGTGACTAAGATTCTCTATCACCATGTGGACTTAGGAGAGTTCATTTCCCCTGATCACATAGAAAGAGAAAGTTGCGCTATACTCCTCGCAATCCTCCACCTCGATTTCTATGTTTGGAGCTTCTACATCTTTCTGCTTAACAGATCCACCCACACCAACTCCCTTTGGTGTCTTCGCCTTTCATCATAGGCGGTCGCCTTTTATCACAGGCGTTTGCACCCCCTCAATTAGGAACATCTGCAACAGCTCATCTTTCCATCCTTGCATGCATTGGAAAGGTCCTTGCTTGTTACCTTTATCAAGAGCACAAGAGACTTCTTGTTGTATAACTTTTTCATAGTCTCTGCTCTGAGCTTCATCTCGGAACTCTTCTTCTCCTTGCACTTGTTGTCTCATTATAGTACCTCGTTGGATCCTCCGGGTACTCCTACACAATCTTCATATGCTCTCGTGCAATTTTGGTTCTCCAGATTTCTCCCTATTCCTTGCTTATATTTGACAGCAGCTCATCCTGTCACAACATCAAAATAGGGTGTCAATCTTTATCCCTTTGCTGTATTTCTCTTCCATTATCAGGGTCTTCATCAATTCTCCCCTCAAGAAATTACAGTCACCGAATCTAACTTTCTTGGAGAAATCACCACTCCATTAGATCCTTGATCATACGGAACCCAACTGTTTCTTTGTACCGTCATCCTTCTAGTCTTCAACAGTTTCATAACAAACTGTCACATATACGAAAATAGTACCGTATGGATAATCCTTCCACTAAGCAAGTTCCCGTGAAAGATTAGAGGGGTCACAACGGTCCCACTTAAAACCCAATCTCCTAGCCAGAACTTCTTAGGCCATATCTATCCATCGTACTGTCTTTTCGTATATACAACCATTTGCTAGCTTTGTCGCGGCTTTCCTTTACAAGTGATCTGGGGTATCCTGGTTTTATATCTGATTTCTCAACATCTGGCGAGACTATCAGTGCTCAGATTCGTCAAGATTGGTCTTCATAAAATTCCACTCTCTACCTTAAATTGTCCACATGATCGGGTGTTTAGAGTGTCTCAATTTTGCCTTCCCTCAAGGCAATTAAAATTCCCCACATAACAGTTCAACACATGTAATTGGGCAAACATGTGTGATTTCTTCTTCTTCATCTCCATCGACCACCATGATGATCATCAGATGCTTCCTGATCGAGCAATCTCTCTTTAATAATTCATCACTGCCATTTATGATATAATCTCAATGATCGGATCATACCATTGCATCCAGAACAATCAAATTAGCTGGAAACAAGTCTAAAATTGTCCAAATCGCACTTCAGACGACTAAGATTTGATCAAAACAATTCTGGCCTCATAAACGGCCCAGATTTAATCTCAGAACCGGTTGTACGTAGACTCCGCCACACAGAATCCTGTCCCTCGGCTCAACTCACTCTTGGCTCGACTCGACTCACTCTCGGCTGGTGACGTGGCAGTGGGGCACACAATGATGACGTGGCTGATGACTGGTGCTAACATGGCAGAGCTGACGTTGCCGCTGACGTGGCGGTTTGGCTGGTCAGAGCGCTGGTATGTCAGGTGACGTGACTGATGACTGTGCAGAACTGCTGATGTGGCTGATGACATAGACAGTCACCCCCGCCGACGCGTGCGGCGGTTTTCGACGTTCGATTTCAACGCGGTTTTCACCAGTGACTTCGTCTCTTCCTCCTCTACACAGTGGTATGGTCAAAACATAATTTTGACAACTTTTATTTTTGAGCAAAATCAAACACCACTTTAAACCAAAAGCTCTGATACCAATTGTTGGGAATTTCGACCGGTGATGTACTGATATTTGCTCATAGGAGGCCAAACACACTGACACAATATTTAACGTGGTTCGGCAAAATCGCCTACATCCACGGGAGAAGCCATTGCATTATGTAGGGAGAGTACAAGATTTACAATAATAGAGGAGGAGGAATCATCCCCTCTTTCACAACTCTCAACCTCACTCTATTTCTCTCTTTTAGTGCTGCAATGATAGCCCACTCTCTCCTACATTTCTCACATCTTTGGCTCTTTTCTTTCTCTCATTTTGCTCTGTCACATATGCCTCTATTTATAGGCATTCATGGAGGCTATTCTTGGTTTGTTGTCAATATTGGTGGCTACCAACTCTAGCTCATTCAATAATGGTGGCCATCAACTCTAGATCATTCAACAATGGTGGTTACCAATAGTCAATGGTTGGTGTCATCCATTTGTTGCACATGAAATGACAACCAACCTAACAAAATAGAGATCTATTCTTGATAAATTTGTTAGTGTATAAAAAGCATGGTTTTAGAAAATTATGTCACAACTTCAATGGATAGCCAAATGAGGAAATAAAATGTCTCCATGATCTTTTTTTTTTTAAAAAAAAGAAAAATGAGTCCTTTTTCGTAAGGATTGAAATTGATTTGAAAATTGTCCTACATCAAAGCAAGTTGGATCCCCAATCTAGGGCTCACAGAGGATACTATGAATAGTCACTGACCTTGAAATAAAAATTTTCTTTCAACTTCATGGGAGGCAAGGATATTAGACATTAATAAAAAAATGAACAAAAGATGATAACTATGAAGAAGAGTGTGTACCTTGAATAATTACTGCACTGCAGGTCCTTAGATTTACCGATTTCCTAGGATAAACCAAAAACTTTGAATGCTAAGATTACAAAAGATACACCTAAACATTGCAACTCTCGTTTCCAGTTCCCAGTTGAGTAGAGGGAAGGTAAGAAAAACATGAAATGCAGAAAAAGAATGGGAACCAGAACATATTAGCAAAAACATGTGAAACCGCTTACTCTTCCACTAAACCTGAAGACGAATCTGCACTCTGACCAAATATATCAGGAATTTCATCCCAGTTCTTTCTCTCTCTTGTTTCCCAGTATCCACCTATATAACAGTAACAACCATCCTCATCCTTCCGAAACCATCTTGGTTGCCACCCCCTTTCCTGCAATTTCCTTGCCTGTCCCAGAGAAGACATAAATTATCAAGCTTCTCTTTTACTTGAGAAAAATAAAAGAAACGAAGAATGCCCCCTTTTTTTTCCTGATGAGTGCAAGTGAAAGGACACACGCGCACTAAAGGACTTCGGCACCATTTGTTTGAGTTTGGAACTGCATTTGAGTACGTTTTAAAAATAAATATGTTTGACTTGAAAAAATATTAAATGGATGTTTTATTTAGTGTTTTTTAGTTTTGATACATTGATGTTAAAAATAAAAAAAAAATATAAGAAAAATAATTTTAATATATTTCCAAACAAAAAGTACTTCTAAAAAACACCATTCACCGTGATACCAAGCACATACCTCATACAAGGCCATAAACTGAAAGACTTTTAATGAAACCCCGATATCATCTAACTAATTAGCGTAGAAGATGAATTTATGATTATAGAAAGCAAAACCTATCAAAGGGGTTCCATCACAAGACCTAGAGATAATGAGAGAGCCAAAAATCTCTAGATAAATGAAAGTGAATTAAAAGGATATCGATATTCTCCAACTGCACACCTCTATATTTTATTTGTTCAGCTAATGCCATCACCTAATAAAAGATAGATAAACAGGTTTTTACCTGTCTTTGCAGCTGCTCAAGTCTCAATCTCGAGTCAGTAGGAGGCAATTTCTCCAACAAGCCAGGAGTCAGTGCATTCAAAGATATTGCAAAAGGTGTGAGATTATATCTGGAACAGATTGGTCCCTTTCCCAGAGCAAGACAGCCTCCGTCATCGGATCATAACCCTCTGGCTTTGCAGTCGGATCCCGAAGCACATGATACATTGCTTCATCCCACTTCCCGACCAGCATTGCTACCTTCCCTCCAGTTCTATTATCTTGTACAAATCCATGGACCTACAGTAGAAAACGGATCTTACTTCTGTTATATTAAAAAAAAAATACCCTACCTAATCAGTCTATTATCAGCAAGTAGCTGGTTCCAGCACGACATCAAACAACTGCACCCATCTGTGTCTTGTTCATCTATTAAGTTAGGGCCTGTCGAGTTGCCAAGTATGTGCGAGCTAGGGATTAAGTCAGCATGGTTGTAAGCACAGGACAGATGTAGAGAAACAAAGTGCAGCAAAGTACCAGAACGGATAATTTTCTAATAGAAATCAAACTGTGAGAATGGAAAAATGTATAATCAGTGTAAACACCAATTTGTTAGTGATATTCTTTAATGCACACGCAAATTGTTCTTTAATGGATGGAAGGAGAAAGAGTACAAGGTATTTAATTTCTTTCTACTCAGGAGCACTAATTGATGGACCATCAACCAATTTATAATGATTGAAACAAATATGAGGCGTTAAACAGATTATTAACAGGATACTAGGGCAAGGAAAAGGTGTCAAAAAAAAATTGTGTACAAAGCCCTACATGAAGGTCCTTAAACTAGGCAGGCCTTAGCCACACAAGGCATGCACAGTGCCTGATCAAGCAGCTCAAACTAGTGCCATTGATTTCTTTTATAATTATCTGGCTTAATTCAATTAAAGTTATATTATGGTCCCCACAGTTATCTCTGAAGTTGAAAAAGATTGGGCTGGAACTTCGAAAGACTTGAGGGACAAGTACATGAAAGAGAAGAAACAAGAGCATTGACAGACACAAAGCCAAGGAAGCCAAAGAGAACCACTATCTCATATGATAAAGGGATCCTCTAGAAATGTTCTATTATGAATTTTATACTTCTGATGTATTTAGGCAGATTCATTGTTTGAGCCATATTCCTACTACCATTAATGGAAGTGTCCTATAAACAAACGAGAATGGAACCAAATGTTATATTTTTCATTTTGTGTTTGATAATTGCTTTGCATGTTAATAGATATACAAGTTTAAAAAATCTTGAATAGCTTACTTAGAACTTCAAACCACAGCTATAAGTTTTTTTAAAAATATAATGGCTTAGAATCTCGAGCCACAACTTTGCAGCAACAACACAACATTCTACTGCTTCAACCAATAGGCTAAACAAATTATATTCAACTTTTAAACATTTCTCGTATTATATCTTTAAAACCACTTTACATAGGGTGCCCCTTAGTTCACTCAATTGCAAGGTTGCACTTGACCCTGGGCCTAGGCTTAGAGCCATAAGAGCTTTAAGAGTGCCTGGCAACTTTGACAACATTAGCGTTTATATTAATGAAGGGTGATGTTAATCTTCACTTTTTTTGTTGCAATCTTATTTAATGTGTTGCTTAAACAAGATTATATTGATCATTACGACAAAAGGTGAGGTGGAAATAACACCACCCTTCATATGTTAATGGTAAACTCTATTATGTTATAATATTAATACAAATCTATATTGAAAGAGAATATTTGCAAATGTTTTGGACTTTGGCCTAGTGTTATCTCATACTCTCTGTGTATATATTTTAGCAAGGAGAATATGATAGTTGTTCTAACAGATCCAGCTCTAGGCTAGCCCAAAAAGAGCAAGTTATAACGATTGCTATCATATTTTCTCAAGTTGTTTATAATGTAGGGAGATTATCAGGTACTCTCAATGTCATCCTCCCTCCCTTGCATGAAAGTAGGACTCACAAGCAGTTATCATGGTGTGTCTCACTTTTATATGAATGAAGAAGCAATGCGCTAATAGTTATAACAATTCTATCTCTAAGCTAGCCCAAAAGAGAGCACGTTCTTATAGTTAAAATATTATCTCAAATTGTTTATAATAGAGATTGTAAGGTGCTCCTGGTGCAATGCTCCCTCGCTCGCATAAAAGTGCAGCCCACAAGTAGTTATCATGGTGGATCTCACTTTTATATGATTAAAGAAGCAACACGCTAGTGGTTGTAACAATTCCAGCTCTGGTCCACATCTCATGGGCGATTTAGAGAACCTTAACACACCCTTGGAGAGCAAAAGCAAGCTTCTAAGCTGCCTCAAAGTACTTATTATTTGAGTTCCTCAGAAGTCAGCATTATTATTTGCCGAACTTATTATTTTATCTTTATCTTTTTTGGCTACACTTTCTGCTACTTAGCACATTTCATAAAGCATTCTGCCTGTTTAACAGTAGTTAGCAATCTATTGATTAATAATCTTCCAAATATGTTGATGGAAAGGTTGTTGATTTCTTTAACAAACAACAAAGGAAAATGATGAAATAAAGTTGATAAGAGAAATTCAGACAGTGTACAGACAGTGTAGCTTCTTGCTGCTAGTCTAACACTTAAAGGTTTTCTACAAATTAGGTGAAAGGGCAAGGAGGTCAAACATCTTTTAGTACAAGGTGAATTTTTTATTTCAATATATTAAGGATTTATGTTTTCGAACAAAAACTAAAGAGGGAAACTACCCCCCTGGTTGAAAGCATGGGTTTGTCACAAGTTGTCTGAAAAATAGATTAATCACCTGATGGGGATTTCGGTCTATGATGGACTGCTCTTTGAACTTGAGCTTGCAAGAATATTTTCCACTGCCCTTGATACGCATGGTTCCATAGTGATCACAATACAACATAAGTACCACCATAAACGGTTCCCGTAGGAACCAAAGAATGGAGCTAATTAACAACAATGAAAAGACTCTTCAATAAAATTCTGCTGCCAGTTAATATTATTTTTCTACAAATATGATCAAGGTCTGAATATCTCATTCTCCATAACAAAAGCTAAAGGCCTTAAGAGGCTTATTTCAAACCAGATAGTCCTCCAAAATCAAACAAACAGAGAAGCAAGTGGACAGAAGGACAGAATGACCTTAGTCCAACAGGGATCACAATCACCAAGAAGCCTAAGTAACAGCTAAGTCACAAATTGAATCAGTGATAACATACAAAACAAAGGAAAGAAAACAAATTGATTCATTAATAAAAAAAGTGGGGAAAGGGAAAAAAAATTCTGGTACAGTCTACTGATGCTTGATTAACCAACTACCTGTACTAAAATGTAACAAGCAGATCATGCTGTAAAACTGCTTTGTTAAAAAAGAAGGCACAGCTGAGGACCTGACCTGCTTTCCCCATTCCAAAGCTTAATCAACCAAGTATGAGTACTCCAAATCCTCAAAGCACTTCTGCAGCAAAGGGAGTGGTTCGTTAAAATAAACAGGAAGACAAACTCCAGATAAGTCCTTCCTGATATTGTCCTTGATAATTGACCACAGACCAACATGTTTCTCTTTCTCCTTTGGTGCTGGCAGAATTTCTCTTCTTTTAACATACAGATATTGAACTGTCCTGATCTCCTTCTCAAACCCAAACCCACGCAAATGATCAGATAAAAAGGGGTCTTTATCATATATTACTGTATTTCCAGTAGCTGCCCTACTCCGATAGGAAGAGATTCTTAAAGCATCAGTGGAAAAAAAATCATTTGTATCAAAGAATAAACCATCATTTTCATCTGATTCAACATCTGCTCCATCTTGACTTTCATTGTCAGCATCGGAATCGCTAGCACTAGCCTCTGACATTACAGAATAGAAATCTGTGACATGGAAGGAACATGAATATCAGTTAACTTTCAGCACTCGAAAAAACAATAAGACTTACCAGAAAACTTAGAGCGAAGTAGCGAACTTTTCCTGTGGTTGAAATAGATATTGTCAAAGACTACAGCGAGGAAGGAGCCACGAACCATTAAGTACAAAACTCCGCCAAAAGGGATCAAATGTAATGCTTGAGTGCTACAGCCAAAATTGGTGGAGAACTTACAAGTGTGCTTGTCTATTTTGTTTCAATATGCCAAATTGAGACAAAAAATCAAGTTACAAAAGCACCAGAAAATTGATTAAGATTATTCTGCATGTAGAATTCCAAAATGATCTACAAGGTCAACTTGTTCCATAAGAATATCAATTAACGACTCTGTCCTTACATTTCCTTAACAACCAAATGATTGAAGTATTTTCACATATAAGGTTATTATGTAAACTGCTCATCCCGTAAGGGCTGGTAGGTAAAAGGGCATCAAAGCAACTATCAAAATATGGAAATAACAAAGATCTAAAAGCAAAACTAACCACTAAATCTTTTATTTGCTTGTCCACAATATAAATCACGTTCCTTCGTTTCATCTACTACAGTAGCTTCCAGCTCTATTTTCTCTGTCTGCAAAACAGTTTTAGGTGTGAATTATTCCTCAATAAAGTTCTAAATCGTTTGATCCAGTAGTATATGCATGAGAGAATGCGCATGCTTGAGTATGAATGGTATACGAGTTCATAAAATGACCATCGTCAAAGAAACATAACAATCAACATTCTCATTCTTTGAGCTGCCCAGCTTCATTCTCATAAAATCGTGGAACGTCAGAGTATGTTGTTCTCATCTTGCAGATATTCGAATTTACTATTGCACCGAATAAAGATGATAAAGGAAAGAGTGAAAAGCACCTCTAATTGCCTCAATGTGTCTAACAACATGATGTGTTTATTTTGAAGAGCCTTCAACTTGTTTTGCAGCTCACAGACTTCTGATAACATAATGGATTCACATTCTTTGATGACTGTCTCACCAACACCTTCCCGCACTAATCGTGATCTTAACTTCTCACTTGAAATGAAGACATTCTTCAGAAGGTGAAAAATCAACTCAGTTTGGAATTGTGATTTACGGTGGTTCTAATTGAAGAATCAAGTTGAGAATGCATCGCTGATTTAGCCACTAAAGGGTTGGCCCGATCCCGATTGATGGATACCGGAGCAATGCAGCAGAGAGGATTCATATTTTTGCTGAAGCTCCGGTTTGGTGTGGTGATCGGAGCTCCATGGGATTAGTGAAACGAAACGTTTCGTAAATGACATAAAATCCGTAGAGAGACTAAATTGAAGAGAAGAAAAGGGAGAGCAGAGAGATGCTGCAATAAATTTACGAGGAGGTAGGTAGTTTAGCTAAGCTACCTGCATGCAGGCTGTGATTGCCATCTAATCATATAATAATAATAAAAGAGGAGAGAGGGAGGGAGGGAGAGGGTGCAGGAAGCACAAGGTATTCCATTTAGGCTGCTCCTGCTGCAGTGATCAGTAACGCAGAAGAGAGGACAGTGGTGTGGTGTGGTGTGGTCTCGAAGCGGAGGTTAAGCTAAAAAAGGAAAGAAATGAAAGGCGCGCACGATAATTTTTAGTTTTTTTTTGGTTTGTTCGGTTGGTTTAAAATTCAAATTAGTGGGGGGGAAGGGAGATGCGTGCTGTGGAGAGACAGCTAACGTGCGCATTTTAGGCAGACGGGGGAGTGATTGGGAGAGGGGTAGGGAAGTGTTTGGCCATAGGATGAGCACAAGACGGCAAACTTTCTTTTTATGGGCCTAGGTCAAAATGAATTGGTTGACCATGATTCTTGTTTTTATTACTTTTGATTATGACGTTTGATTCAAGGGTATTTGAGTATTGTGAAGTGGATGGCGAGCTGTTTCCACAGTAGTGCTAAGTCACAGCATGCATGTGTCGTTGATTTTTTTTTTTTAATTAGATTTGTTGAAATTCAAGGTTGTGGATCTGGTCATTAGTTCACTAATCATGACCTATCGGGATATCTTATGATTAGATCCACATCCTTGAATTTATACACACACATATACACACACACTCTAAAGGGGAAATCATTGTTTCCTCACTTACAATAATAATTCATAATATTTTTTTATTTTTCATTTTTTTCCCCAACTTTCCTCTTTTTTTTTTCTTTTCTTTTTTCAACTTTCCTTTGTTTTCTTTTTTTTCTTAATTATTTTTTAAAATTATTTTTATTGATTTTACTTTTTAAATATTATATTGGTTAAAAATTTTACTTTTGAATTTTTTTTAAAATATTGTGAATTTATGTGATTTTTTCTCATATAGTTTTCTTATTTTATTTTTTATTTTATAAAATTATATTTATTGATTTTATTTTTTTAATATTTTAGTTCTGTATTTTTTTATTTAAAATATTGTTGATTGCTACAATGTTTCTCCACATTGTTTTATATGATTTTCTCTAAATTTATCTTTTTTATTTTATTTTTTAATATTAAAGTTGTTAAAAATTACAGTTACAATATATGACGAAAGCACTGTGACTTTCCTCGCAAATTACTGTGGATTGCTACAATATTTTTTTCCACATGGTTTTTTCTGTTTTGTTATGTTTTTTCCTAAAATTATCTTTTCTAGTTTTATTTTTAAAATATTAAGCTGGTTAAGAATTTCAATTACAAGTAAATACAAGTTTTTCCTCACAAAACACTATGGTTTGATACAGTTTTTCATCACATGATTTTTTTCAGTTTCTTTTGTGCTTTTATTTTTTGTAATATTTTTTTTCAAAATTATCTTCATCGATTTTATTTTTTAAAATATTTAATTGGTTATAATTTAAATTTATAATAAAGCTTGATCATGTGAGGAAAGCATTGTAGCTTTCCTTACAAAACATTGTGGATTGCTACAGTGTCTCTCCACATGTTTTTTTTCTTATATTTTTTTAAAAATTATCTTTATTAATTTTACCTTTTTAATATTGATTTGTTTGAGAATTATAATTGAAAATAATTACAAATAATGTTAAATTATCTGAGGAAGCACTACAACCTTCATCACAAAACACTGTGAATTACTATAGTGCTTCCAACATGATTTTAGCTTTGTAATTTTTTTTTAAAAACACTGTGAATTGTTGTAGTGTTTTTCCATGTGATTTTTTTATGGTTTCTTCCAAAATTATCTCTGTTAATTTTTTTTAATATTGAGTTGGTTAAGAATCATAATTACAATAAAGCTAAATCATATGACGAAAGCATTGTAGTTTTTCTCACAAAATAATGTGCATTGCTACAATATTTTACTAAATGGTTTTTTATTTTATTTTATTGGGGAAAACATTGTAGTTTTTCTCACAAAATATTATTAATTACCACAATATTTTTCTTCATGAGTTTTTCCCTTTCAAAATTATCTATGTTGGTTTTTTTGTGTTAAATTGGTAAAGAATTTAGCTTTATGATTTTTTTTGTTTAATATCAACAGAAAAGCTAAATCATTTAGTGAAAGCACTGTATCTTTCCTCACAAAACATTATGAATTGCTACAAATCATTTTGTTCAGTCTCTAAGTTTTTTTTTATCACCAACACAATTTTTTTTTCTATCATGAAATATTTGCTCAATCATACTTTTTTTTTTGTTATTTATCTAATGTTGGTTTACAATTATAACACTATTTTATAAGCCTACGGCAGCACGAGGGCATGTAATCTCATATATATATATATATATATATATATATATATATATATATATATATATATATATATATATATATATATATATATATTTGGTTCGATAAAATTGAATGGAATTAAAGATTTTTATTATTTTACCTTTGTAGATTGGAAAGGAAAACTTACTTGTGAGGATTCGGTTTCTTATTCCTGGATTAATTACTTTAGTGCCGCTTTAATTACTAGAACCAAAGTGATATTTCACAGTACGAACGTCTTTGTAAATCTTGTCAAGTCAATGCAGAGAATCAAGATGGGAGAAGGAAAAAAACTATATTCTTTGAATAATAAAAACTTATATTTTTTCATATGGGTTATGTCCCTTTATATATGATTAGAGGAGTCGGTTATTTTCTTTAGTAACTGCTCTAATAACTTGAACCAGGCACATCCATCATGGGCGAACCAGGCCTAACCCAATAACTAACATCTCCCACTTGCCCATGAAGGATTGAATCTCTCCAATACATTATACTTCAAACTTGCACAAGAATTTCATACTTGACGAATAGATCGTGCGACCTAAAGCACACAGTGAAAGGAGCTCCAATATATAAACCTAATACAAGCCATATAAGAGATATCAACCTCTTAATTAATTATTTTTTAAAGTGTACTAATATACCCCAAGAATTTTTAGTTACACATGATTGAATATAATTCAATCCCTTAATAATTTTCATACTCAATCCATCCTTACAATTACAAGCATTCTAAATCATATCAAATTTATTCAAGTGATATGATCCCGGCTAGTGAATACAAGTAACAGGTGTAAAACTAAAATTACTTTTTCTTTCGCTCTTATATCAATCAAATTTGAATTAACTCGCTTTCCTAAGAGTATTCTTTTAAGTCGAATCATTCCATAACTATAAGATATACTCCTAAAGTAGCAATCATTAATACATCATCTCATGATATAGTCAAAAGTCACAAAGGGTAAGATTTTGAGATCTTAGATATGATCTTCAAGACTTATATAATAAAGAAGCAGGCATCCATTCTTTTATTCTTGTAATGGTTGCTAGCACATGTAGTATGAAATACATGTTATAGTGAAGCTTACTCTTTTTTTTTTTAAGAGAAAGAGTGGATGTCGTTGCTCTCCTTGTTAGAGGAAATACACTATACGACTCTTAGTCTTATTACTAAAAACATAGACTTCAAATTAAAAATTCTCATTTGCTCATTTTTCATTAGTAGCAAATGAATAATTTCATACCCGGCTTCAATCATAATAAACACATGAATGATGGGAATTCATTCATGCCAATTCTTTTATTTAATAATCTCATCTTGGTCCCAGCCAAGATGACTTTTTAATAATCATTTTGAGTTAAAATTGCTTCTATTGTGCTCAAGTCGCTTATTGAGCATTAAAACTCAAATAGTCTCATCTCTACTCACATTACAAGTGCTAAAGGTGATTGTTCATGTGAGTGAGCCAATCTAAGTCTATCGAAATACTATAACAAATTATACTTTACGATACTCATAATATATTCATGAAACAAATAATGAATAAAATGATATTATAAAGGCATTTATTCATTACTCAATCACTGTAAGCTTTCATATGATTCTTAAAACTAATTACATTCTACATAGACCAAGGGATCTCACATGTTTAACAAATGCATCCCTTGCTATTGGTTTTATTAATGGATCTGTAACTATAGAATTTGTAGAAATGTATTTCAGGATCACATCTTGTTTAATAATTGCTTCTCTAATATAGTGATATCTCATCTTGATGTGTTTGGTCTTTTCATGGTATTTTGGATCTTTAGCCATAACTATTGCAACAGTGTTATCACGATAAATTGTCATTAGGTCTGATGCTGATTGGACAATTTTCAAATGATACAGAAAATTTTTTAACCAAACAACATCTTGTGTTGCTGCGGAGCAAGCTACATACTCAGCCTCCATGGTAGACAAGGCTATGCAAGATTGTTTCTTACTCCTCCAAAGTATTGCATTATTATTAAGCAAGAAAGCACATCCTAAAGTTGATTTGAATTGGTTGACATCTCCTCCCCAATCAACATTAGAGAAACCAATCAATCACAAATTTCTCTTTCCTTTGTAACATAGCATGTAATTTAAAGTTCCTTTCAGATATTGTAGAATCCTTTTGACTGTCATCCAGTATTTCTAACCAGGGTTTAATTGATATTAGCTAACCAATCCAACGACATAACATATATCGGGACATGTACACATCATTGCATACATCAAACTATCGACAGCACTGGCATAGGTACTCTGGATATTTTTTTCCTTTTCTTTTAGAGTCTTAGGAGACATACCACAACTTAAGCTCAAACTTTTATCAACAGGGATGTCCATTGATTTGTTATCTTACATATGATAGCGTTCTAATATCTTTTTTATGTAAGTCTCTTGAGTTAAACCTAAAAGCCTTTTAGTGCGATCTCTTATGATTTTCACACCAAGTATATAACTGGCCTCACCCATGTCTTACATTCTAAAGTTTGATGATAACTAGTTTTTAGTAGTATCAATCATCTCTTTGTTATTTTCAACTATTAAGATGTCATCAACATATAAGGATAATATTGTAAAACTATCATTAGAACGTTTTAAATACACATAATAATCTTCTTCCATCATTGTAAAACTGAAGTAATCCTTACAACTGGTGAGAATGTATCTTCATAATCAATTCCCTCTCCTTGTATGCAGCCTTTCGCTACTAGTCGAGCTTTATAACATTCTATTGACCTGTTTGCCTTACGTTTAATTTTAAGAACCCATTTATTTCCAATGGATTTTTGTCTTGACGATAAATCAACCAAGTACCAAACTTGATTAATTTTCATTGACTCCATTTCTTCTTCCATAGCTTTAATCCATTCACATGCTTTAGGACCAGATAGAGCATGACTGAATGTTTTAGGTTCTTTATCATCTTGTGGAGAAATCATAAATGTTTCCCCTTCAATCTCAAATCGACGACAAGAAATTGGTTCACGAATGCTTCTTCGAGGTTGAGACTGCTCAGGATCTTGCTCCATGAGAGTAGGAATAGATAAAATATCACTCTCACTATTTTCAGGAGAATTAAAACTTTCATCTAATTCTTCTACTGAATGGCTTGTTGCGCCATAATCTAGATTTTCCAATTCATATAATTGAAAATCTTTTTCAACCTTACCTATCTTTGGAAAAACCTTTTCTAAGAATACAACATCACACAATTCAATCTCTATCACTCTTCCATCAACTTTTTCACCAATAAATACAAATCCTTTAGAATATTCAGAATATCATATAAAGATATACTTCTTCCCTCTACAACCAAGTTTCCCATATTCATGATAAGTATTGTGAATATAAGCTGCACACCCTAATAGATGGAAATAACTTAGATTAGGTTTGACACCATTTCATAGTTCATATGGGGTGGATGAAGCAGATTTAAAAGGCATGCGATTAAGTATATAAGGAGCAGTTAACAATGCATCTCCCTAAAAGGAAATTAATAAGTTAGCTTGCGCCATCATCGACCTAACTATATCAAATAGGGTTCTATTCCTCGTTTTTGCTACACCTTTTTGTTATGGAGTATAAGGAACAATTAGCTATCTAGCTATACTTTTTTCATCATAAAAGTTTTTAAATTGTTCAGACAGATATTCATGTCCACGATCAGTTCTTAAAGCTTTGATCTTGGCGCTTAGTCTATTCTCCACCAAATTGGTGTATCGAATGAAGCAATCTAGTGCTTCAGACTTATGTGAGATCAAATAAACATTATCAAAACATGTGAAATTATCTATAAATGTGATGAAATAATTTCCTCCATGTCTTGCTCTCACATTCATTGGACCACAAATGTCTTAATGAATAAGCTATAATGGATTACTAGCTCTTTTAGCTTTGCCAAATGGTAATCTAGTTGCTTTTCCAACAAGACAATGCTCACAAATGGGTAATTCCTCTTTAAAAAATGATCCTAAAAGACCAGCTCTTGTTAATCTATGTAATCAATCTTGTCCAATGTGTCCTAATCTAGCATGTCACGTTATGATATTACCATCATTAATAGTACTGGAATTTTGAACAACATTAATTAAAGCATCGTAATTAATAGATACATTAACGGTGTCTAACAATATAAAACCATTTAATACAAATCCAGAACCATAAAAAATATTATCCAGATGTATTTTTACACAACAACCAACAAACGCAATTTTAAAGCCCAATTAGAGTAAAGTAAGAACAGATACAAGATTCCATCGAACTTCTGGAGCGTAGAGCACATCATAAAGATAAAGTGTGCGACCACCCCGCAAATTCAGTTTGTAGGTACCGATCCCAAGCACAACAACGAAAGCATTATTCTCCATGTATATGTATCTACTTCCCTTTGGAATTCGATGGAATTCCATAAAAGTTGTTCGATCCCTTGTTATGTGGTCAGTTGCTCCTGAGTTTATGGTCCAAAAAGGAACAGATTCGGAAAGCATTAAACAACTGCTAACGTATAAGTTAGAGGGATGATTGTGGTTAAACATTACCTTTGGCTCAGTGCAATTACAAGCAAAGTAACCAGGTTTATCATAATTGAAACAATTCATATTCTTGTCTTTCTTACCGCCGTATTTCCCACGCTTGTGTTTATATCCACTACTACTTGCTTCTATTCCTCTCTTATCATATTTGGGACCTTTAGCCTTACCTTTTTTATATTTAGAGCCATATGCTCCACACATCTTTGTCTCAGATATAAAAGCCTCGTTTATAGGCTTTTCAGCATGAAGTTGATCTTCTTCAAGCTCGACATGACGAGCAACATCGTCAAATGTCTTGATGTTGTCATTGTGGGTAAGTTTAACACACATGTGTTCCCAATTACTTGGCAAAGAGCGGATAATTGCTTGGATTTGTTATTCATCAGTCATCTCATGCCTAACACCCCTTAATTCACTAATCATGTTAGACATGATTGTAAGATGCTGCCTCATCGTTTGATTTTGGCGCTTCTTATAACCATCAAATTTGAGGGTTGACTGACTAAGTCTAGTAGTGGAGGTTCCTCCATACTAAATCTTTACTGCGTCCCAAACAGATTGAGCTGAACGATGCCTTTCAAAACGCAGCATTATATCATTTCTCATGCTGCTCAACATCAAAATGTGAGCTACACAATTCTTGCGTTTATAGGTTTGATATGCTTCCATATCAAGCCTGTGCTGAGCAGTGTTTCCTTGCTCAGGTTCAGCCATCAGTTGTGTGATTGTTTCCAACATTTCTTGCTCTTCCAGGAGATACTCAATTTTACGATGCCAAACATCGTAATTCTTTTCACTTAGTTTGTCTCCATTGTTCAAATCGGTAATAATACTCTTAGATGCAGCCATATTAAGCTTTATTGACAAGAATTATAAATATTAGTATTTAGTACAATTTAATTGACATATTGTGCCACTCTATTCCAAATTAAACAAATAATAATCTAACACATACAATAGAAATGAAAAGAATGGTAAACTCTTAATCAATTTCTATTTGTATGGTCTAATTATTATTGAAAATTTAAACGAGTGTAAAATTATAGTTATCAGTTTCAACTAACAACTCCCACTAATCAGGTTACATATATTATCATATATATATGCATATAATGTAATTAAACTTAAATTATATAAATATTCAGTTCACAATTAAACAACCAATCATTTTTTTAAAAAAAATACAATATTAAGAATAATAAATTTTAGAATTATTTTATATTTTAGGCACATAAGTAGGGTCTCCAATTACGTTATCTACTTCACCAAAGTCATCTCCTCCAAGTTCATTCTGCTGAAACCATGGAATGAATTTAGTAGCAAAGTCCAAACGACCTGCGCTTTTTCCAATGCGTCGTATATCCTTTTCGGCATACTAACATTCCCTCAGCATTTCATCTACGAGATTGTTGAAATCTAAAGCTTCTAGCCTATATTCCAACGATAATCGCACCAACATCCATTTCTCGGGTAGAGAATTGAGAACTATTAATATTTAATGTTCCATGTAAAATTCATAAACACCACTCATAACCAGTCTAATCATCCAACAATACATGTAATCAATGTGCTTTTAAATTTTGAGAACAGGATTAAAGGCATAACCCAATAAATAATCAATTTATTGTTGACTATCCACTACAACAAAATATTTCAAAAGGCACATAAATATTATATTTAATATTTAATTAAAGCATGTATCATTATATATGTTAAAAAACAAATACGGAAATTAAGCAATTTATTTTAATAGTAAATAAATTGCTCCATAATTTGACAATTTATATTAACAAAAAAATAATATTAATTTTCTTAATATTAATAATTATTAATATATACTAATTTGCCACACATCTTTCAAAAAATGTGTTGATTTTTTTTTTTAATAACTGTTAAATATTAGTTAATTAATTATTACAGTCCAATTAATTACTGCAATTACAATTAATTAAAAATAAAAATAAAAATAACAATTTTTAATTTTCATTTCCATTTCCATCATCAATTCACACATGAATTGATAATAAAATTAATTATAGAAAAGATAAATTCATAACTAAATTACTTCATAAAATTTTGTAAATTTAAAATTCTTAATGGAAGTACTTTTTTTAACACAAAATTTACATTTATCATTCATATAATAATAGATATACTCTATAAAAGCAATATTAAAAAAAAAACATGGCTCTGATACCAATGTAGATAAGAAAGTAAAACTTACTTGTGAGGATTCATTTCTTTATTCCTGGATCAATTACTTTAGTGTCACTTCAATTACTAGAACCAAAGTAATATTCCATAGTACGAACATCTTTGTAAATCTTGTCAAGTCAATGTAGAAAATCAAGATGAGAGAAGAAAAAAAACTATGTTCTTTCAATAATAAAAACTTATATTCTTTTATATGATTATGTTCCTTTATACATGATTTAAGGAGGTGGTTACTTTTTTTAGTAACTCCTCTAATAACTTGGACCAGGCTCATTCATCATGGGCGGACCAGGCCTAACCCAATAACCAACAACTTTTAACTAAAAAAATTGTCACAACGATTTATATTTATCTTGTTCTTGATTTTTATGTTATTTTATTATTATTATAAATATACATCTTATATTTGGATTTATATAATTGTTTATAGATTATTTATTATCTTTTTTCATTGTGGTTTTTCTTCAATTTAATGATAGTATGGTGATTATTTTGGGCTATGTGAAAGAAATTAATTAACAGTGATCAACATTTTTTAAATTTTAGATTAATGAACCTAATAGTATGATTTATTTTCTTGTTTTGTGTACATAAAATACAAATTATTCCTATAAAAAAAAAGCTAAATTAAAAATTATTAGAAAGTTTTCTTTGTTATTCGTAATTAAATGGACCAATTGTTATCCAAGGGACTAAATTAAATTATATTGTTGATGTTGTCAATAATTTTTATAAATCTGGAAGTTATAATAATTTATTATTATTATTATTATTTAATATGAATGACATCCTATTTAAAAATAAATAAACAATCTATTGGGTTGCTACGTAATTAATGCCCATGAGAACCACAACAAACACATTAGTTTTTTAAAGATGTATATAGAGAACATGACAAAAGAAGAGGAGGGCATCAAATCATTTTTTTATTATTATTATAGGTGTTTGGTCAGCTTACACGTATCACGGTTAATTTCATGGTTCATTAAACATCCTGTAAGTCCAATAAATAAAATAAAGTACCATAGAGATTATAGATATACCATACAGAGAGGACCCAATAAAAATATGAAGAGAATAATTTGCCAACCCCATTAGAACTCAAACCTAAACTTGAAGGAAAACAAGCAGTCCCAATAGCCACTGAAGCACGACCCTACTGGTGGCATCGAATCATTTGAAAATATAGGTGTTGGCGGTGTGTGTATTCTCGTTATAAATTTTAAGATGAATTCCTCGTTTTGCCTTTTTCTTTACTATCCGGAAAAAATTTCAAACATAAAAATTAATATAACTCTTGGAATTGAATTCAAATTTATTTTATTACTGTTAACTAGTTAGACGAGCATGGTATGTCATTGGCGGTTTCAATTGTTTTAACAATGTAAATAAAAAAACATTCACGTGATGTCAATGTTTTTAAATAAAATAAAAAAATAAGATAATTGAAATATATTGCTTACGTGGTCACAATAGTGACCTATTAAACAAGCTAAAAAAATTATAAAATAAATATCGTATACTTATATTTAATTAATTGATTTGATTAAAAGACAAAAATTCTTATAGAAAAGCTAAATTCAACAAAAATTAAAAAGAAAAAGCTCAAAAAACCTTTTTTTCTAAATGAATGTAAAATCCGATGAGAAGCAAAAAAAAAAAAAGTAAAAAAATATTTGAGGCGAGACTTAAAAAAAAAGTTAAAGAAAAGAAAAAAACAAATAAATATGATGAATCTTAAGTTAATCTTTTAAATTTATAAATCATTAAATTTTATATATTTTTTTAATTAAAAAGTTTAATATATAACCAATTTATTATTGAAATATGAAATACATTAATTTAATTAAAAATAATTTTTCTTTTCATAACACAAGATCTAGCAAAGATCGAAAAACCCAAGACAATACTAGATTAATTTAATATTAAGAAATGAAATAAATTAATTTAATATAATTTTAAAAAATTCCTTTAGAAAAAACTAAATTTAGCAAAGACGGGGGGAAATGAGGTTATTTGTGTTCTTCTTATAACGGTAAAGAGATTTTGTAGAAAGTGAAAAAAAATTTCAGAGGATGAAATCAAAAAAAAATTAAAGAAAGAAAGAAAAAATATGCAAACTTAAATGAACTTTTTAAATTTAAATTAATATCTTAAATTTATAATTTATTAAATTTTAGATCTGAGTTCAAGCAAGAAAATTAATATTAAATAAATCTAATATTAAATGATAATTTTTAAAAAATAAACTAAAAAAATTAAGGTAAAAAAATAACAATAAAAAATAATGACCAAATTTAATAGGAAAAAAAACTAAATAAGGATGAAATTAAAAAAAATAAATTTAAAAAATTATTTTAAATAAAATAAATAGTAATTAAAAAATTATGGATTAGAATTAACACGAAAAAATTTATGATGAATGAAATTAAAAATAAATTATATTTTTATAAATTATTTTATATAAAATAAATATTAATTAAAAAATAACTATATTAAAAAATAAAAAACTAAATAAGGAGTTTCATTAATTTTTCTCAATGGTCAATGAGGTTTTTTAAAAAGAGAAAGAAAGGTGATGAAGTCACACGAATTATCTAATTAAGTCTAATCAAATAGCGACCATCAATAAGGTTTTTAACACTATTTTTGAAAAGTATCTTTGAAAATATTTAAATTTTTAATTTTAAATTAATATATTTTTAATATTTTCAAATTATTTTAATATAATAATTTTTAAAAAATAACTATAACCATATTTCCAAACACACTAATAATACCATTTGAAAATCCACCTCACGCACCACCATTACATTTGTGGAGCTCTCACATGCCTCATAAAATACATAAATAATATTATATACTTCGTAAAAGATGCATGAGCCCCTTTATCAAATGACTTATTATCGAAAAACCAACAAAAAAATACACAAGTGCCCTGTATGGTAGCTTTTTTATTTTGACTTTAAAGGGTAATATCGATAATTCACGGTGCAATTAGACATGAAAAGTAAAAAGTTCTATCAAGCGATAGATACATGTCATTTTGTTTTTAAATGTAAGAAAATCATTACACTGTTTAAAAAAAATATATAGACCGATCTACCTCTGATTAATCCTTTTAGCTTTTTTTAGCAGGGAGTAAATAATTGATCTCTTTTAGCTTTTTCTAATAGATATGATATAAATATTTTTTTAATTTAATCATAACCCAATATAACTGTGTATATATGAATGTGATATTGTTTATTTTATTTTAAATAATAAATAATATTTGAATAATAATAATTTAAATAGATACTGAAAACTCGATGTAAATTATGAATATTTAATTGTTTAACTAATAAATAATCAATAAAAAATAAATATAATAGGAATTTGAATGGTGGATACAGATACAATAAAATATCCTTCCATTCTTAGAACCTTAAAATCAATAGTCGGCTAGCCTAGTAGAAGATTTCAGCCCATTTGCTTCGTCAAATCCAACCTCATTAAAGAACACGAAAACACTGTAGAGTTCGGATCAATCAATTTTTATCTCTCTCCATACCACATTCACATCGGGTATATTTTTGCTCTTCTTTCGCAAAATGCAAAGGATGAACGCAATGGCAGCAACATAACAGATACTTGAATTCGATTTTTTTAGAATTGACAGCCATCAATTAATGTTGTTGTTTTGCCCGTGTCTTGTTTAGGGTCCGAAACTTCTTAAATTCTGTTTTATTTTTATTTTTTGTGAATATTTTTATTTTATTTTGAATTAGATTTGATTATATTTTATTGATATAATTGGTCTAATTTTCACTACAACAAAGGAACATGACACTCTTTATTAACTAGAAATCTAAAACGTGTGGGCATTTCACAGTAGAAACTGCAATTGTTTATCCACACACACAAAACATCATGGATTACATTGTATATAATTGCCACGGATTTGGGCAAGTATTTTGGGTTTTCTATTTTCCATGGGAGGATGAAAAAGATAGAATTGAATTTCTTTTTGGGAAAAAAATTAATAGGATGCTTTTACTATGGAAAGAAAAGCTTTTGAATCGTGCGAGGAGAATTTCTCTTGCTAATTAAGTTGTGTCCTCTATTCCTACTTCTACCATGCAGAATTATTGGCTACCGCAAAGTGTCTGTTCTGGAATTAATAAGAAGATAAGAAGCTTTATTTGGGGAAACAAAGATTCAGAACGTGGCATATATTGGGTGAAATGTGATTTGTTAGCTTGCCCTAAGAAACGTGGAGGCATTGGAGTGAGGGATGTTAGGCAATCAAACGTTGCTTTGCTTAGAAAACAAGCTTAGAATATGTTTAATAACCCACATAAGCTTTAGTTCAAGATTTATAATCATAAATATCTCTCAAGGCAGAATCTGTTCCAATTAGATGGAATTCCTCAGCTCACATATCCTACGTGGAGATCAATTTTAAAAGCATTATTCCAACTTAAGGATGGTTTTATTTTCAAGTTTGGGAAAGGGAATGTTTCTCTCTGGTTTTTTTCAATGGCTGAAAAAGGGTAGGTTGGGATCTTTAATTGATTGACATGATAAATGTAATGGATATGGATACGGTCGTGAAGGATATTTGGTTGCAATGGTATGCGAAATTTTGATTCTTGAGCCACAATTATTCCAGGGCATGTTAAGCTAAAAATCGTGTCAATTTTTTTTAATATTTCGTTTTTTAAAATATTTTGTATTCAGTATGTTAATAATATTTTTTTATTTTTAAAATTAATATATCAAAATAATTTTAAAATATCAAAAATATATTAATTCAAAATAAAAAATTTAATTTTTTTCAGAAACAAAAATCACTTCCAAATGCCCGAAGCTGAGAGTCCCTGAGAAAATAAAACTTTTCATATGGTAAATTTTTTATAATGCTTTGCCAACTAATTCTACTAGATTTGATCGCCACCTCTCATCTAACTTTGTATGTCCGCATTGCTTTGATGTAGAGAAGGCTGTCATTCATTGTTTACGTGACTGTGGCGTGGCTCGGGATATCTGGACAGATTCAGGCATGGCCAACAAGGATGATTTTATGACTTGTTCAGTTTACCAGCGGATCAAGAAGTTTGCATATTCTGATATAACTTCCCTCTTCATAGCTGAGATCTGGTAGATTTGGAAGCATAAAAATATGGTGGTTTTTTATGGTAATAATGTTGGGGCTCAATGGGTGGCACAATAAATAACTCTATGTGGTGCAGATATTAATAAATTCACTGGGTTTCATAACTACAGGAAGAAACATGTAATTAATGCTTGCTGGGAACACCCTAAGGAGGATTATGTCATGTTGAATGTGGATGGAAGTTGCCTCGGCAATTCGGGGAATGTAGAGTACAACAAACTGACCAGGGATATAATGGATCATGGCTGGTTGGCTTTTCTGGTATTGGAACTAATTTGTCGGGAGAGCTTTAGGCTATCAGACATGGTTTAAGGATTGCTCGGGATAAAGGTTACGTGAATGTTACTTGTCTTTATGATTCTCTTGATGCTGTAAAACTTATCAAAGCGAGTGTCTCTTCGTGGCCTATCTTTAATTTTATAGTTGTGAATATTCGGGACATGCTAACAAGATAGTTGGAGGTGGAGATCAAGCACACGTGTAGGGAGTCCAGCTCTTGTGCAAATTTTTTAGCGAAGAGCGCAAACAAGAGTATGCTGATAATCAACTTCGGGAGGCATCAGGCCCTGTCTCATAGCTGATGATGCTATGAGAATTTTTTATTCTAGGTCTTCTTTTTTGTTTTATCATTCAGCTGTATGATTCAAAAACTAAAAGTAAATAAAACTTTAAGATAAAAGAATAAAATTTAAAATTTAAAAGACTGAATTTAAAACACCAATATATTAGTTATTTTTTAAAGTAAAAGAAAGAAATAAAAAAAAAAACAGAAAAGATCATAGATAACAAATCATTTATTTTCAGCAGACACAAGTTATCAATATAAAAAGAGGATGCCAAAGAAGAGCCAAATGAGATGCGGAAACTCATTTTCCATCATCAGAAGACACGACATGCTTTGACGAGTGCGATATGCCAACAATTTTTTACATTTAAAAATTGTAAATTAAATGGTAAATTATGCTAGTAGCCTCACCTAAATAAATAATTATTAAACAAAAAGGAGAAAAAGATGTTAATACCCTTTTTTTCAATGGCTTATCTTTTTTGTCCCTAAGATCATATAGGTAATCTTATTTTATGCTAGAAGAAAAGGACAACAACATCCTTGCTCTACAATATTAGTGTTTTTTTTATTATTCAAAGGGCATTTTGGTTCTTTATCAATCGTGTATATATTTAATAGAGAAAAATGCTCCGTATTCATATACAAGACAGAAAAATAAATAAATCATATAGTGATGAATAAAAAAATAAAAGGGAAGCTATATAATCCCCATTTTATCTTAGTTGTTTTCTTGTAACACAGATTTAAATATTTTCCTATGTGCTTTAGATATCAAGGATCCAACGGTGGTTAATTTAACGAGTTAATGATGCAATTTGTTTCCATATTCTTATTATTTTTTGGATTTTGCAATCGGATAAAATTTATTATTGATTCAACCATTTTGTTACATATTTTTTTAAGAATTTTACTCTTTTCTCCCACCCCATTTAATTTTAGGAGGCTTACACTCATGTCAACTCATAGCATTTTCAGCCAAGAGTATTTCCAATATCAAATGCTAAATGAAAGATCTCGATGATTAAATGATATTTTAAATATGTGCAGTCAAAAGATAAATGCTATTTTAACAATTAATTTATATTATAATATATTTGATATATAATTATTTAATTTGTTAATTAACATAATTAATATATCTATATTATAATCATTAGAGGTTATTATTTTTTATTCAATTTGATTTTTATCTATAAAAATAACTTAATTAAAATTTTTATAAAATACATAAAATAAAACTAAAATTGAATTGAAAGCAATTCCAATTGAATGATTTTGATTTGATTTGATTTAATTATTTTATATTAAAAATCAAAATTCAATTTACCGGTTTTAATTTGGTTATTTTATATTAAAAATCTAAAATTATATTTTTTTGGAGTTTTTTTAGATTTTTTAATGGTTTTTATGATGGGTTTGGTCTTGGTTTTTTTTTAATATTGTTTAACTAAATTAGTTTTATTCGGTTGATATTTTTTAATTTTAAATTTATAAAACCAAATCAAATTAAATTAAATATTTTTTAAAATATTTTTATTAGTTCAATATGTTTTTTTATAATTAAATTTTTATAATTTTATTGATTCAATTGGTTTTATTTTTTTATGACCCCTAATAATCATGCATTAATTATAAGTAATTTATCATAATTAAATCATCAAAATCATAAATTACCGACCCAAAATCTACAAACACATTCTTATTTACTAATTTAAAATGCCCAAAAATCACCAAAAACTAACACTCAAATTCACAATAATTGAAGAGCAGGAACAATTAATCACCTTAATTAAGAAGCTAGGGCACGACTGAGACAATCAAAGATAGCTGCTTCTTGTTCTTCTTTAGCAAACCATTGAGAAGCCAGGGCTAGGTGCTTTTAGATTTGAGGCAACTCCATTTTCTTGCTCAAGCTTCTGTTCTTAAAGAGGAAGAAGGGGCAACTGTAGATGAAATAACCGTTGCTCAATGATTGTTTGTACCTTCTTCATGTTTCAGCTTTTTTTGATAGAATATGTAAAAATAACATTTAAGCGGGAGAAAGACTATTTTACCTGCTGGAGGAGTGTTTGGTATTATTATTGTTGTATTACTGTTGTTCTTGGGAAGTGTTTTTAAAAGAATTATTTTTTTATTTTTTTATTTTAAACTAATATATATTTGATATTTTTATATATTAGTATTAAAAATAATTTTTAAAAAATAAAAAATATTATTTTAATATATTTAAAAATAAAAAATACTTTAAAAAATAATTAATACTATACTTTTAAATACTTTTATAATCAACTGTATAATATTTTTAGTTATATATTAAATAATAAAATCTCATATGAGTGGTTTATTATTTTAGATTTTAACAAATTTATAAACGAGTATATTTTAATGCTTCTTTCTTTATTCATTTATTTATTCAAATTTACTTGGAAGTCTAGTTTAGTAGCATAATTGAGCTGGTTGACGAGTTGTAATGAGCTCAAACTCGGCTTAATTATATAAAGAAATTTTTTAAAATAGATTTGCATAAACTTATTGTATAAATGGATTCGAACCCTAACAGCTCTATTCAAAAATCAACTCTCCCTGACAAGAAAGAATAAAATAATATTAATAAAAAAAAAAACACCACAGCACTAGAGAGAGAGAGAGAGGAAGTCCTCGGTGTCGTTGTTGTTGTGTTGTTCTGTGAAAAGCTTGGATTGGATTTGCCAAGAAAAGCATCCAAGACGCCTAGGAAAGAGAGGAGGAGATACACAGGACCTTCTCTCGTTAACAAAAATAATAATTGAAGGATGAAGAAATTGACGTGGAGAGATCATCTTACGCTGTTGAGCTCATTACCTTCTTGTTGTTGAAATGGATACATTTTTATTCACCAAATTACAGTTGAGCGGCTGCTTTCACTTGGGAGTCAAGTCTACCAGTTCATCGTCGTCGTCTTCTTCTTCCTCTTTTTCGCGCTTCTCTCTCGACCATGACCTTCTCTCTTAAACCCTCTCTTGAATCTCCCTTGTTGATCCCTCTCCACCTTCACCCCTATTCCTTCTCTATCTCCCATGGGCCCCACATCTCGTCCTGCCGTCGTCATCGACTACGGTACCGGGTATTTTCTCTTGTTTCCTCTTTCTGTATACGCTCAAGGTGTTTGATAAAATGCCTCAATTTGTTTTTTACTTTTTTTTTCTTAACTGTGTGTTGTGTTGTTGTTTTGCAGGTATACTAAGATGGGCTTTGCGGGAAATGTAGAGCCGTGTTTTATTTTACCAACAGCAGTAGCAGTGAACGAGTCGTTTCTAAATCAATCTCGAACTTCTTCTTCGAAAGCGAATTGGCAAGCGCAGCACAGTGCAGGGGTTATGGCCGATCTAGATTTCTTTATAGGAGAGGAGGCGCTTGCCAAATCGAGATCTAGTAATACTTATAGTCTTAGCTATCCAATCAAACATGGTCAAGTTGATAACTGGGACGCCATGGAAAGGTACTGGCAGCAGTGTATATTTAATTATTTGCGTTGCGATCCAGAGGATCATTACTTTTTGTTGACTGAAAGCCCGCTTACTGCACCGGAGAGTCGTGAGTATACCGGTGAGATTATGTTCGAGACCTTTAATGTTCCTGGGCTTTATATTGCCGTCAATTCTGTGCTTGCTCTTGCAGCTGGTTACACGACATCCAAGGTTGGTTTCTGAGAATTTTTGTTCATTTAAAACCATGCAAATTTCATTGGGGGCTAGAGATAGAATGGAAATATTGATCTTTGAGTTATTATCATTATTTTTTTTTAAATATAGGATTCTGCATTTTGATTCGGGATTTCATAGTAGGGTTTGAAATGACAAATGGGTGAAACATGTTATAGGCTGCTTGTGAGTTCATTGTAATGTGATGTTAATTGGTTTAGTGGAATGTTCAAGCTATCTAATTGAACGCGAGTAATTTTTCTTGTGTGTTTTTTCTCTGTCATCAAACTTTAGGGCTGACTTGTTTGAAAAATTTACTAATCTATCATGCATGTGCGCTTGTGTTTGTTTCATGAACTAATTGTCAAACAAAAGTATGTAGGTCAAAAAAAGTCGATGGCATATATTCCTCTTTTGATATTAATGATTTCTGGCAGCTAAATTTGAAAGCATATTCCAGCTTGTGTTCTAATTTATATTGCTCTAGGTTAAGCGCCTTGAATTGGCAGCACAGTATGTTCTGTTAGAGAGATGATTGTTTGTGTTTTTTTTTTAAAGAATGTAGTAGTACTATGTATCTTTTGCCTCCCTTTAGTTTTGAACTGAAATTGAAGTTTTCATTTTCATATTGTTCTTAAGTTGTGTGATAATGATCTTTTCCTTTGAGATTGACCTATGGTTCTTGTTAGTGTGAGATGACAGGGGTTGTTGTGGATGTTGGAGATGGTGCTGCTCATGTTGTGCCTGTTGCAGATGGTTATGTTATTGGGAGCAGCATCAAGTCAATCCCTATTGCTGGCAAAGATGTTACTCTATTTATCCAGCAGCTCATGCGGGTGAGTTGGTTTGACTTCTAGCAGTGGAGTCCCTATAGATATACTTACTTCATCGATAGCATCTTTTTTGTTGTGTTTGGTTTGTTTTTAGCTGTTAAAAAGGAAAGGCAAGGAGATTACTTTAGATTATGAGAATGAATGGGTAGGGAAGAGAGCAGTTATTTATTTATTTTTAGGGAATGTTAAAAAAATCGAGAAAGGAACATATCTGGATTTTAATTGAGAGCTTATACCTTTTTGCTAAATTGCTCTTGACATGCCTCAACATTTTTGTTCCCCTCAAAATCTTTTAGAAGAAAGATTCTTATGGATCACGGAACAGATTTTTCAGAACTTTCTCAGTTTTGAACAAAACAAATGGAAATAAGAAATTGTATTCCTGAACTTGTAACGTTCTCTTTACTATACGGGTGAAACATTTAACAGGGTGTCACAGACTGGAATTCTGCAGTTCTAATGACGTGACACCTAATGCTTGTCCTGCACTGGTATTCGAGGCAAGATTGCTGCCCATGCTTAAGACCATTTTCCTGAGATTTCATTGTTGGATTCAAACACTTCATTTGCACTCCCCTTATTCAACCTCTAACTTGAATTTGTCACCATCTGTTGTGCATCCACCATCAATCTATTTTGATTTAGCTTTCAACTTGTTGCTGTGCATTCTATTAATTCTGCTTGTTTACTCAGTCCTTGCTGTTTGCAAAAATTCTATCAACTCAGAACAGAGTTGTTCCTTAGAGGTAACCAATGATTTTCCTTTTTAAAACTCTCAGAATCTTTTGGTTATTTATGCTTCTTTTTACTGTTTTGCAACGGTGGAGTTTTTTTTAATCTCGCTAACTTTGTGTTAAATAGAAAAACCATATAGGTTTCACTGTTGGCAAGAGAGACAGGCAATGTATATTTGAGTGCCTCTCTTGTTTACTAATCCTTGTAGATGCTCATTCACAAAGTTGTCAATTACTTCCGGAAGCAATATTCATAAATTTCTACTTGCCATTCTGAACTACAGACTCAGCGGTTGTATAGAAATGGTATTGATAGATTTTTCGTCTTTGTATTGTGTTGTGCAGGAAAGAGGAGAGAATGTACCCCCAGAAGATTCATTTGAAGTAGCTCGGAAAGTGAAGGAAACACATTGCTACACTTGTTCTGATATTGTCAAGGTCATTTTTGCTTCTATTAGAATTTCGAATTGAAAGATATATTGATCTATATTGCCTTAATACTTTCAGATAGAGCATGAAAGATTTCATTGCAAGTCTGCTGTCCTTCTGTATCTCTTCAACTTGGATCTAGAATAATATAGTAATAACTGTAGTTCTCAAAATGATTCAGGAGTTCAACAAGCATGACAAAGAACCAGCAAAGTATATTAAGCACTGGAGAGGTATTAAACCAAAAACAGGGGCACCATATTCCTGTGACATTGGATATGAGCGATTTCTTGGCCCTGAGGTTAGTTCTAGCTTTATGAGCAAAATATTTTTCTGTGCTAGCAACTTAGCTTATTCTATTAAGAAACATGCTTGGTTTATATAAATTCACTGATGTAAGTACCATCTTGTTCCTCAGAGAAATTCCTACTGAATTTGCTTATGAGGACAAAATCATTGGAACTATTTGTTCTTTAAGCTTTCTCAAAGAATTTCCCCACAAGTTAATATGTATTTGCTTGTGCAGCACATGAGAGCAATCTTGCTCTTTGTTTATAATCTTTAATCATTAATGAGATGCCCTATCTATTGTTCTCCCTGTGGCAATTTATCCTTAGATGCTATGTTGTAATGCTTTTAGCAAATATTTGCTCTTTATTTTTTGTCTATTCCTACTTTATTAAAATTATTTTCCTTGTGGCATCTACCTATTCTAATTACTTTGATTCTGAAAGTCTTCACATACTGAAACTTTGAAATTTAATATACCCACAATCATCTTGAATAACATGTCAGTGTTCATACTGAAACTTAATATCATCCCTCTTCTGTTTTTCAGTTTTTTTGGGTTAACGATAAATTGTTTTTACTTATTTGATTTTCACAATTGAGTGTTTGATCTTTTATTTTTATCTATTGAATTGTTCATCTATCTGTAACATCACAATCAAGTTTTTGTATGAATGTTTGTTAGTAACTTGTTGATATGTCAGTTAAGTGATAACATGGATATAAGAACTTAGACTGGCATCGCTTGAAGCCATTAGCATAAATTCATTTTTATCATTTCCCTATGGAGAAAAGGATTCAATAAAAATAAAAGGAAAAAGAAAACCATAAACCACACGTTTCCCTTGGATCTAAATTTGAAACAATTCTCTGTCTCCTCTGGATCTAATTGTGAAATACAAAACCAATATGAACCTCACCACCTTGGTACCATCTTTGCTTACTGTAATTACCTTTCACCATTCATATTCTCAAGGACCAAAAACTAGAGCCTCTCCATGGTCTATACACGAGACCTTCACCACCACCACCACCAAAAGTTAAGCCCAAAACTGCCGCCCCCCACCATCATTGTAGGCCATGGCCAAACCCGCCTCCATCACAAATCTAGCCTTTACCATATTTAGACCACCACAAATAAACATCACTAAGTCAAGCAATTAACTCATGTAAGCAATCCAAATCTTGTTGTGGGTCTGGATGTGGTTTCTTAAAAGATTGAATTTTGATGGGTAGATAATGAATTAAAGCTTGGTTATTGTATTTGGAAAAATAACAGGAAAATGATGGGATTTTAAAAGTTGGAAAACAAATCTATAGTGACCACCAAGATAGCAAAAGACCTAAGTACTCAAGGTTTCGTTTTACAAACTAAAGCAAAGGATAATGTTTGATCAAGGAATATTCAAAATACTCAGCTGGATAGGTGGATTGGTCTAAGAATATGGATTTATTGAGCTTCAAGAATCCAGGAGAACAAGTTTTCTAGTTTTAAAATTTTTACTTGGTAGGTTTTATTATTGATTTTGAATTTCCCTTTAGTTTGTGTTTCGAATACAGTTAAATTTAGCGAGGAAATGTTAAGAGAGTAAGATTCAAGGATGAAGTGTTAAGATTGTAAAAATTATTATGGGGTGAAATGTTAAATGCATTCAGTACAAGTTTAAAAGATAATGAGTGATAGTGGGTCTCATTAAAAATTAAATCATATCATATATTAAATTTTATAAAAAATAATAATTAATTGTTGGGTTCCAAATGCAAGGTGTAAAATAACTAGAGAAAGGTTAGACATTAAATTAAGAAATGAGAGGGAAAGCACAAAACCAAAAAATTTCCCTGTTAACAAATTTCTGACTCCCTACTCTTGGAGGGTAACTCTTAACCCCACTTTTGGGATGAAGTGTTGCCTTTCACAACTTCCTCCCTTCCAAATTTTGTGTGCTACAGAAGGGGAAATGGGGTGTAAAATTACGAAGGTAACTTTTCACCTCCCCCCCCCCCCCCCCCCGGTACTAAACCCTAGTTGTTGATTTTTTATTGTGTTTCTCCAAATCTGTTTAAAATGGAAAGTAAAAACAACAACGAGCAGGAATGATTATTTTATTTGTAGTTTTGTTGAACTTATTTTTTATTAAATTGATGATTTCTTCCACATCATCCCATTATGACATGTCATGCAATTTCAAGAGATAATTTCTCCTCTCTTTTTTTGTTTGGAAGGGTGGAATCCATATTTTCTTAGGTAACTGGAGATGGTTTCTTATTTTCATGGATAAAATATAGGAATGCAAGAGTTATTCTTAGTTTATGCTGTGCATTTACTGAGCATCATTGTAATTTGTTCCTTGAGCATATGTTTATACATACCATTTGCCACTGTACTATGTTTTTCTGACTTGTTAACTTAATCACCAGGTATTCTTTAATCCTGAGATTTATAGCAATGACTTTACCACTCCTTTACCAGCTGTGATAGACAAGTGTATTCAGTCTGCACCAATTGACACAAGGAGGGCTTTGTATAAGGTGAAGTGCATATACCAGGGGGAAAAAGTTCAAATTTGGCCCTTGTATGAAATTCATTCTGATGAAAAAATATAAGACATTGCACCCTAATAGTTATGACCAACAAGAAGCTTAAAATGAGATTGTGAATTGGTAATTTTTAAACTTTGGCATGTGCTATCTCGTCTAACAGAGCTGTCAATTGGTAATTGCAATTGCTTGAATGAATGCAAAGCTTATGCTCATTCTTGTACTTGTATGTTATCTTTTTTTCATACTTATCATCATTTATTGGTTTCTATTTTCAATTTAGAATATAGTGTTGTCTGGAGGATCAACCATGTTCAAGGACTTTGGTAGAAGATTGCAAAGGGATTTGAAGAAGATTGTGGATACACGTGTTCTCACATCTGAAGCTAGACTTGGTGGGAAAATGAAAGTAAGCATTTTAGAATTCACACACAATAAAAGATGTTTTCAAACATGTAATATTTCTTCTATTTTTATTCATGTTGTTACTGGCACAGAATTCTTGAACATGTTTCTTGTTTTGGGTTTCCAGTCACAACCAGTGGAAGTGAATGTAGTCAGTCATCCTATCCAGAGATTTGCAGTTTGGTTTGGCGGTTCAGTACTAGCATCAACCCCTGAGTTTTTTGCGGTAAGCATTTATTTGTCCAGTCCATTTTCTAATATATATGTGAAAGCTTATTATACTTTTTATTCCCATACAATATGATGAACTTTTAACTGCCATCTCCTTGGATTCAAACTATGTTTCCTTGCTGTAGCCTGTGGGGCTAGAAATTGAAGAAATTTTGTGATATGACTTTCCACATTTGAAACTTCATGGCATGGTTGCTCTTAGAAACAATTTTCACTCTCCTTCACATAGATAGAAGTATATGTGATAGAGAGAAGGGGGATTTTGTGCTTTTAAATTCATATTGAAAACCCAAGGAAAACTAGGGTTAACATATAAAGGAAAGACATGAAAAATGACTCAATAAAATTTGATACAAATTTAGAAAATTAAAAAATTAGTCTATAAGTATTTTAGATTATTATAGTTGATTGTACTTTTTTCCCCTTTCTTTCTTATCAAGAGAATAGTCTCTCATCTTCCATGACTAAACCATCCTTTAGTTTGTCATCATATTGATCTGGTGCTTCTTAAATTTCTTCCAGTTAAAGATTTATCACTTGTGCCTGTTGCTAGTTCAGATCTATTTAAGATTTAAGTGCAACATTGCAAATTCATATGTAAACCTTGAAATTAGGTGAGTTGAGATAAAACAGCAAATTTAATGTTGAATTTTTTCTTGGTGACTGCTGCCTTATTTTGTTGAATGTTGATCAGCCATGCATTTTGCTCATTGGCTTATGGACTCATTCCATCTCAAGCTAGTGCTGTTTTAGATGGGGCTAGTTGTTTTTCTTATTATTGTTATTATCATGGCATTATTTTGATCACTGTCATTACCAGCATCAGTTGTTAAGGGATATCAGAAGGTTGATCACAGGTTTTCTGAAACTGGAGGTGTACTAAAATACATCTAATGATTTTATGAGCTTCTCAAATTTGGCGCACGCTTCTACTGTGGAGTGAAATTTGTGGGGTGTAATCAAGTTGTTTCAAGAAATTAATTCTGCTTAGCTCAAGGAATGCGGCCTATCTGGTTCAATTCCTTTTTTTTTTGGGGAATGGTGTTGAAAAGGAATTTAGCTTCTTGTTTTTTTTATGGGTGTCCTTTTAATGGCACCACAGCCTGAGTTAAAACATTCATATCTGGTTAGCATTTGTATTGTAGACTATAACAGTGTTTGCTTAATGCACAGGCTTGCCATACGAAAGCAGAATATGAAGAATATGGAGCAAGCATATGCCGCACAAATCCTGTTTTCAAGGGCATGTATTGATGCAAAAACCGTTTACCAGGCATTATTCCATGAAGTGCCTCATCACTTCCCTTTCGTCCCAGATTTTACTAGGTCTGCATGTATATTCACGGGATCGCAGGAGGTGGTGTAAAATATGGACGCCCAGTCTGAATTGGTAGAAAAGAAGATGGTTCCTTGTATCGATTCTTTCATTTGTTAGCTGCAGCCTCCTCTTTAGATGTCAATAGGAAGCAATTAATTGTGTTATTCGTAGGCGCCCGCCCCGCTGTTGCTTGATATGACCAGATAGGAAATGTCCATTAGGGAAACATCATTTTGAGCTGAATTTGTAGTCTTCGGCTCTTTAGAATATAATAAATATTTTTTCCCTTTTGTCTGCGATAAAATGTATTCATTCGTTTGCATGAACTGCATAAATGGAAGTTCTAATTTGAATCAGGAATATGTCCACCTGAATTCCCCCTATCCTATTTAGATTACTGTACTGACCTTATCTGTTATATAATAAAGTCCAGTGTTTAAGCTATTTGAAGTTTTTATGGTTTTTTTTTACTGGAATGTTGTTTTCTAATTATTAAAACTAGAAACTAATTCATGGATAAAATAAGAAGCAAATAAAAATTGAAGTTCTCAGATTTCTAAGTACTTTAAAATAAATATTTTATTGGTGAATAACATATAAAAGGAAAAAAGCTATGGTATAAACATTTTTTTTCAAAGAAATTAAATTTGTTGATAGGTGATGTTTGCAAAAAAGGGTAAAATTTGATAGTAGAAATAATTTATTCTTTTAGCTATACTTTTTAGATGTAAAGTTTACATGTCTATTTATTTTATTGAATTCAAAATTAAATTATATAAAAATTACTTGATGTAATTTAGTTAACATGTGATATGTAAAAACATCTTAATGGTTAAAAAAAATTTTAAGGATTAAATTAAGAAAAAATTAAAATAAAATTAGAATTAAAAAATTCTTGTCTCAACTTCTTGTCCAACTCAAGTTTAAAATTAAATTGTGTATGAACTGTTTTAAAATGATTTAAAATTAAATTGTATATAAATTGTTTTAAAATGACTTAATTAATGTGATAGATTCAAAGATAACTTGACTGATGGGTAAACAATATTTGACTATAAAATTGCGAAAAACTTTTCCTATCTATCTTCTTTTTTAATCCATGTTTAAAATTAAACTATTTAAGAGTTATCCTAAAGTGATTTAGTTATGATCTAAATACAATATGTGTGATTATTTAAAAAAAATTGAGAATGAAATTGAAAAAAAAATAGAGATCAAATTAAAATTAAAAAAAAAATGAAAAAAAAATGTAGAGCTGAATTGAAAAAAAAAAGCTCCATGATAATTTTCAAGTGTTTTTAGGATAGAAAACTAACAATTAATATATATATATATATATATATATATATATTGATCTATTTAAATAATTAAAATAGATTATAAAATAGAAATAATAAACTATGGAGTCCAAATAACACTTTCCCTACAATTTAAGACAACGTATTGAATTGTGAGAGAGAAAATAACGGAAAGAATGTATGGAAACCTATAATTTGACACTTGCGGTTGCATCAAATCTTCAACTATATACTCTTGCATCAATTTTTTTTTCAAGAACCATGTTAATCCTCTTGGACAGTTAGAAATAGAAGTTAAAATGTAAGTAGGAAGAAATGGCGATAAAAGAGGGAAAGAAAACCTGCGTATCAAGTTGGTGTTGTTGCCATACCTGCATTTGCTGATGAAGAGATCGGGGAAGATGATGAGTAATATAATACTTACAACGATGTCAATGTTGGAGAGAATTTCTTGCAGATGCATGCTTCTCATGTGCCTGCTACTATAGATAATTGAGGATACCGAGCTCAAAATCCTTAGGAATCAACAAGAGTCAAAACTGGGAGATCACAACAGGATGCACTTTTTCTCACTGTTTGATGCCACAGTAACAGGGCCATCTTCAGATACTATACTTGACTTTAAAGGCATGTCTAGTTGAATTTGGTGCTGAGATGGTTAACTGGCCTCTTTCACCGCATTTCTTTTTTCTTATGCTCTTGGCATTATTTCAATGCCACTCCTTTTGTTTTCATTTTTAGCTCTTGAAGTATCTGAATTCTATGTGGTGTACGTCAAAGTCACCTGAAGTTGGTTTTCATTTTCATGACAAAAAGCAAGATAATTTCTCTCTTACTTAACATTCTCCATTTCTCGTGGGTTCGGATTTAAACTGCCTCTTTTTTTCTTTCATTGAGATCGTCTTCTTGGTGTGTGTAGTTGTGTTCTGCTAAGGTTTTTGCGTTTGCTGCTTTTTATTTCATATTCAATGAAAATTTGGAAAGTAGAACTTTGTGTATTGCTGATGTTTTGTTCATTCGCAGATGCTTATAATAGTTGGATTTATTGAAGATAATAGCCACAAGCTGGGGATATTTGTGCTTGGTTATTAGACTCAATTTCTAGGGTAGTCATTTTCCTGTGCATTAGCAGGATACAATCGAGCAGTGAGGTCGGTGCTCCTTTGGTCTCTGTTAAAATGGTACTCAAGCTTCTATGGAAGAGAGATAATAGTATTTTCATGGTTTTTCAGGTTTTTTTTTTTTTTTTTTTGCGGCACCCCTTCTCCTATATCACATTGTCTATGCTTGTAATGGATAATTATGAGGAGTTCAATTCAAGGTCCAAATTGGCCAGTTTTGCAGTTCTAATAAGGGTTAAAACTTTTCTTTTGGTTATTTGCTAGCCTTCAATCAAAATGTTTGTTATGACTCTTTTCAGAAGGAAATATCGTATGTATTCCTTCCTGCCTTTCCTTGTTTCTTCTATCCTTCAAGTCTGTATTTTCCTATTTTTCTCACAACTTCTCTTATGAGAAATCGATTACATGTGGTGGAAGATAATGTGAAGGAATGGAAGAAGGAAACGATAGGAAACTGATAAAATAGTGGATTACTGGACAGTTGAGTTGGATTGATTTGCCATTTGGGTTTGATGTTATTGTGCTATCTAATTTTTAAGTCATATAGTTGGATTTGTAGGGTGGTCTCTATCACAAATTAGTTTCTTTTAATGTTTATTGACATGTGGGTTCTCTTTTTATCATCCATCCAGGGAAAGGGCTGGGCAACTCTTTGTTTCCATGATTGAAAGCCAGCAAATAATCAAAAGAAAAGTTGTCTGGGCTGGAGACTGTGTTAGATTGAGTTGCCTTCATTGGAATCCTAATGTAATGGTTTTGGTTTGCCCACATTTGCAAAAGAAGTCTTGATGATTTTCCTTCACCATTTTTATCTCAAACACCACTTAAGAATCTGTAAAATGTTCCCCTGCAAAATTGTCTTGCGAGAGTTGTATTTGTGGAGCTGTAAAATAGTGATGCATAAGTTCTAGGACTGTCATGCTTATTTCTTGTAAAGCACTCCACTTTCTCGTGTAAATCGATATGTTTATAAGGTCATTACACGTAATGGCTATTAACCTTGTATCGGCCCCTCTATGAGCTTGTAAAGACTTGTACGGATGGTTTAGCTTGTTTCTGTACGTATTTGTTTTTTTGTAATTCAGTCATGTTATCTCCGTGTTCGAAAGGTCGTGATTGAGCTAACAATACCTTGTAATGACGGGTAGATGTTCCCGCAACAACACATGTAGGACTCTGTTTCTGTGCGAGGCCTACGTCCTGAAAGCTTGAAGGATTTGGGCATTCTCGACGTTTGTTGTTGTGTAAACTATGATGTGTGCCTTAGGAATAATGGCTCGCGAATTGCTGCAATGCTGTGGAAGGTCTGAAGAACAGATTTTTAATTGTTTTGGATTACTTTCCTTTTCTCCCGTATCCCTTTTCATTTCCCTTTATCCTCAACAAATATTTTGTTGTCTGAAGTAAGATTAAAAAAAATGCAGTTTCTTGTGCGATGCTGTTCTGAATCTTCTGATGTGCTGCTATACAAACCATGCTGTCTGGTTTGTTCATTGTAGGGCCTTGCATACGATGCTTTATATTTTTGGCTCAATCTTGCATATGTGTGCAAGAACTAACGGCATCCCACTTAAGGTCTGACCATTGGCACCCATAGTACTCTGAGCGGCCATTGTTGCTTGAGGTGGAAAACTGCAACTATCGTTAGTTGTGTCCCATCTATTGCTTTATTTTCTTCTAGCTTCACTATCACTTCGATCTGCACTTTGTAGAAGAATGTTTGATCTGATTAAGGATTCAGTTTCATTCGGGAACTGTGCATCCGATGCTGGAAAAAATAGATGTATGATTGATGGAATCACTATTTATGATTGCTCAGCAACTTTGAGCGATTCATAGGCGTTGACTATAAGTTGATGTACAGGATGGAGTTCGAAGATGTTTCTGTTAAGCATTTTGTGCTTGCGATTTTACATTTTTTAAAATTATTATTTTTATTTAAAAATATATTAAAATATTTATTGAAAAAAATTATTATTAGTATATCAAAATTATAAAAAATACTATAAAATATTAATTTGGTATTTTATTTGAAAAAATATAAAAACAAAAGCATCGTTACTCTCATGGACACCTAATTTCAACTTCCTTCTGCCTAGGCACACAATTTTGTTTTGATCGTAGTTATTCGCACTAATTTCTAGACGTTGGGATCTGTATATTTTTGCGCAAGGGAGACCCTTTTAAATATTTATAAAATAAAAGTTGGAGGAACCCTGTCAATTTAAATGTAAGTGACATGTCATCAAATGCCGAAACAAATGATGGAAGGTGGATGAAAATGCTTGATTGAAAATTGAAAAAAAGAAGGTATATTCAATGGAAAAAATTAAAATTCATGTACTCAATTAAAAAAATCTGTAGAATTGGTTTATTAATAGTGCAATTATTCCAATTTAGAAAATACAATAAACAAAATTCTGTTAGGAAAAAAGTTACCATCTAATTTTTTATTATATCAAAATATTATATTATTATATCAATATTTATTATAATATTTTTTTTATATCATTCTTGCTAGTACATGTTTTTTTTCTTTATTTTTAATTTATTAGTACAATTAAATAAATACTATATACAATTTATTATATGATAATAATAAAGATATATAAAATAATCTTCAACAATCTTAATCAGATAAATTAAGCATTATCTATGACATCAATATAATAATTATATTTAAGATAATGTTTAATTATTGTTATAGAATAAAAAATATAAAATTAATGAAGATATAAAAGACAAGATAAAGAATAGATAAGGATAAAATTTTGTTTGATAATAATACATAAAATAAAATGATTGTCTTTATATCTGATTTAGTTATAGTAAATAAAATAATTTTAATTGTATTTTTTTGTTAAATAAATTAAGCATTATCTATCACATCAATATGATAATTATATTTAAGATAATGTTTTTTTATTATTTTTATAACCTAGACCTAGGAGTATTTTGGATATTGTATTATTAGTGTTTTTGTTGTTATTGAATGAAGTAAAGCTGGGTTAGTTTTGTTATTTGAAAAAGTAAAGATATGTATTTTAAAAAAGGTTGGTGACTGTGAACATGTCAACTATTTTGTTCTCTTTGAACAAATAAGGCTAATTTTGAAAATTAAAATTTTTATTGTAAGGTATTATTAGATTCATCTTGATATTTTCTAAATATCAAAACTCTAATTTAACTTAGACAATCATTTTTTCTTCTTCTTTTTTTTTCTCTCCCTACTTCTTACGTTTTACCCTACAATTTCTCAAACCACCTCTTTAGTTTTTCTTTGCTTTTTATTATATTCCTGATGTTTTGATTGATATTTTTTTATTTCAAATAACTTGTAAAAAATAAAATTTATTTTTAATTTCATTCTTATTTGATTTTTTTATTTCTCTTTGTTTTTTTATTTTGTCCCTATCTATTGGTTGATATTTTTTTTATTTTGAAATAACTCATAAAAATTAAAACCTTTTAAGTTTCATCCTCATTTGTTTTTTAAAATTTGTTTGATTTAGCCTTATTATTTTAATTGTTATTTATGTCATATAAGATAATTTTTATAGTGTAAATTTTAGATGATTTCACCCTTAATTATTGTTTTTCCTATCAAATTTTGTATTTATTCTATTGATTTTTTTTTCTTTGTTAAATTTTTTAATTTTTTATATTTAATTATATCACTTAACATTGAATTGATTTGTACTTAAGCTTCTTAGCTAATCCCATTTAAATATTTTACAGATTCTAGTATGGAAAATTAATTTAGGGTTGCGTTTTCTTTTCGTCATTCTCTTAAGTTAGTAGTTTTGTTTTTTTTAGTTTATTAAAAATTAAATTTTACGTTTTTTTATATGCTTTTTACATATCCTGTTTTTTATTCTGCTGAGTTATTTGGTGTTTTTTTTTATGTTTCATGCTTTGTTAGATATATTTTATCAAAATAATATTTTATAATTAAATGGAATTAATTGATTGAATAGAAAAAAAAATACTCCTTTCACCATGTTTTCTTCGATTTATTCTTACACGGGATTGCTCTAATAAATTATATAACTTCTTTATGATATTATCCTGTGAACTAACTCATAAAACTTTTTTGGTTATAGACAATGTTTACAGTAGAGTGACAATTGATTTCTAATAATTTATTCTCCTTTATATATATATATATAATATCAATGACTCATTTATTTATTTACTATCTCTAAGTGATTTTTAACAGTTTGTTTTTTTATTGTTGCTTTCGGTTTAAATCAAATTAATAATTTTATTAATTTTATTTGACATAGACAAGTGAATGACTCAAGTATCAAGCTTTTTCTTCTTCTTTTGAAACATTAATGACCCGTGATGGAGGGTGGATTTTTAGTGTAGTTATCTTCCATTCATGGTGGGATGAGCTATCTAACTATTTTATGAAAAGGTAAAAAAAATTAACAATAAAAATGAATTTAGTTTTATTATTTTTATTGTGATAATATTTTTTTTACTGTAAATTTGTGTTTGTAATTAGTCGCCAACCTTTATAATTTTTATCCAAGAAGAGGAAAAGAGTTAGTAACAAAAAAAAAAACATTGATGATAAATTAATGTGGATTTACGATAGGAGGAGTCATTAGATTATTATTATTATTATTATTATTATCTCTTGGGTTAATACAATTCGGCGGAAGCGATTGAAGAAAACACCAAAAAGAAGAGGCAAGAGAAAAGAAAATTTACAACCGTAGCTGAGAGAGAGAGAGAGAGAGAGGCATGCGTGCTGGTCTGCTACAAAGATAAAGCAGAAAATCTCCAGTAAAATCGTTGATATTTCTATTGGGTTTTGTCTTCCTTCTTGCACAGCTGCTAGTCGGTTGTTATTATCTGCTTTGCTGCGCGGCTTTGTTTTCTTGCTAAAACTAGGTATGCGAACTCACTCACTGTTTAATCTGTTAATCATCTCTATGTTCGATTTTCTAATTATTTCTCGAATCTTGGAAATGGGTATTTTTAGGTTTTGTGATTTTTAGTTCTATTCATGGTAATGGGTATCTGAGTCCTGTCATGTTTTTCAAGATACCTAGGTTTAAGTACTAAGATTCACGTGCTGTTGGCTATTTAACGACATGGGTACTAAGTAGTTTGCTGCTTTGCTACTTCTGTGCTATTTAGTGCTTTGCTTTTTCCATGAAGATCTAATGTAGGTGGTGTTGTTATTTTGTTTATTTATATAGGTGGAGATAAGGGGGTTTGTTTAAAAAGTATATGTTTTGTTGAATCTAGTGGCTGGTGAGCAAATGGATTACGAAGAAGAGGAGAAGATGCAATATCAGGGAAGTGGTGCCATTCCTGCGCTTGCAGAGGAAGAGATGGGAGAAGATGATGAGTATGACGATCTATACAATGATGTCAATGTTGGGGAGAATTTCTTGCAGATGCATGGTTCTGAAGCGCCAGCCCCACCTGCTACAGCAGGGAATGGAGGATTCCAAACTCGAAATGCTCATGAATCAAGGGTTGAAACTGGGGGTTCACAAGCGCTTGCTGTCACTGGGGGTGGGCCTGCAGTTGAAGGGATATATTCTAATGCTAAGGCCCATTTTCCAGAGCAGAAGCAGGTGGCAGTTGCTGTTGAAGCACAGGATGTAGGGCCTGTTGATGGATCTTCTGTTGCTCAGAAAGGGAGGGTTATAGAGATGAGTCATGATGTTCAAGTGCGAAACATGGGATTTCAGAAATCAACACCAGTGCCCCCAGGTATCGGGGTTGATCCTTCTGATATGAGTAGAAAAAATGCTAACGAGCCTGAACCTTTGCCAATTACTGGCAGTGCAGGTCCTCGAGGTGCTCCACAGATGCAAGTTAATCAAATGCATATGAGTGCAGATGTTAATCGGCCTGTGGTTAATGAAAATCAGGTCCGGCCACCTATAGAGAATGGTTCTACCACACTTTATGTTGGAGAATTACATTGGTGGACCACTGATGCAGAGCTTGAAAGTTTTGCTTCTCAATTTGGAAGGGTCAAAGAGATTAAATTCTTTGATGAGAGGGCTAGTGGTAAGTCTAAAGGCTATTGCCAAGTTGACTTCTATGAAGCAGCTGCTGCAGCAGCATGCAAAGAGGGAATGAATGGTCATGTTTTCAATGGACGACCTTGTGTTGTGGCTTTTGCTTCTCCACAAACTCTAAAGCAGATGGGGGCTTCTTACATGAACAAAACCCAGGGTCAGCCCCAGACTCAGTCTCAAGGAAGGGGGTCTATGAATGATGGTGCAGGAAGAGGTGGTAATGCGAACTTTCAAAGTGGGGATGGAGGAAGGAACTATGGAAGAGGTGCTTGGGGAAGGGGCGGGCAGGGAATTCTCAACCGAGGACCTGGGGGTGGACCAATGAGGGGAAGAGGTGCCATGGGTCCCAAAAACATGGCTGGGAATGTTGCTGGAGTTGGAAGCGGTGCCAATGGTGGAGGGTATGGACAAGGCCTTGCAGGTCCTGCATTTGGTGGGCCTGCCGGTGGAATGATGCCTCCCCAAGGTATGATGGGTGCTGGATTTGATCCGCTATACATGGGACGAGGTGGTGGTTATGGGGGTTTTGCTGGTCCTGGTTTTCCTGGCATGCTTCCTTCATTTCCTGCTGTTAATTCAATGGGACTTGCTGGGGTGGCTCCACATGTCAACCCAGCTTTTTTTGCCCGAGGAATGGCACCTAATGGGATGGGAATGATGGTTTCCTCTGGAATGGATGGACCGAATCCAGGAATGTGGTCTGACACAAGCATGGGAGGATGGGGAGAAGAGCATGGTCGAAGGACAAGGGAGTCAAGTTATGATGGCGATGAGGGTGCTTCTGAATATGGATATGGAGAGGGGAACCATGAGAAGGGAGCTCGGTCAAGCGGTGCCTCTAGAGAAAAGGAACGGGGTTCTGAGCGTGACTGGTCGGGTAATTCTGATAGGCGTCACCGTGATGAGAGGGAACAAGACTGGGACAGGCCAGAAAGGGAGCACAGGTACAAGGAAGAGAAAGATAGTTACCGTGGCCATCGGCAAAGGGAGCGTGACTCGGGTTATGAGGATGATCGGGATAGAGGGCACTCTTCTTCAAGAGCTCGGAGCAGATCCCGTGCGGCTCCAGAAGAAGATTACAGGTCTCGAACAAGGGATGTAGACTATGGCAAGAGGAGACGCCTACCATCAGAGTGACAACACTATGCTATTCATCCTCCTAGGATGGTGCAGAGGGTGTCTTCTTGGGAGAGGAAGTAAGTTCTACTTGTTTGGATTGGGAGGGGAGAATAGCTAATCTCTTACTTTGTTACTGCATTACCTGAACTTTATTAGCTGAACACCTGAAACTTAGTATTTATATGCTTTAAAACATTAGTAGTAACTGTTTGTAGGATGGCTAATGTGGATATGCCTTGTGGGGTTGGACTAAAATATCCCACAGCTGAGCATCCCACTGGGTTTATGTCTTTCCTGAATCTTCTGTTTGAGTGCTTGTTGTCTTGATATGCATGAAACTTTCTTCTCTATGGGATTGTTTTAGATGATGGCTAGCATACTGTCTATCATTTTAATATTTTTTTTGTTGCTTATGCGAAAGCTTCAGGCTTTGCTAGATGTCTATAATAGTGCAAAGTTAAGAGTGCCATGATTCAGCACTATTCACTTCAAAGTTTTTGCTGGCGGATTATTTTATTCACAGTTAGTAGACATTACATTTTTTTAAGCATCTGGCTGTGAATTTGGCATGATTTATGGGCCATCTTCTGTTTTTCAAGTAGCTAGATTATATCTCATGCTTTTCAAACTTGCTTGCGGTTATTCACTTCATTGCATCAATTCTTTTTCTAGTATTATTTTTTGTAGTGGTGTCATCATTGATGGTTGCTAGCATGGGCTTTGAAGACATTTTGCCTTTGATGTCGAATCTCCATCTCTGCACACTGCTAATTTACCTGCCTTAAGAAACAGCCCATCTGCATGGTCCTCCCATTACCTCTTTATTCTTTGTCCAGAACCGTTTTGTAGTATTTTTGAAGAGGAAAAGGGGTCAATGTTGAATCTTTTCTTTTCAACCTTATTGTATCCTATCTTTTTAAGTTCAACAACTTAGGAAAAACAAGTCATGTGAATATTTGATGTTCTAGCTGTGGAAGATAGACCATTGGTAGTTACAAGCCAGTTGATGTTTTTGCTCTCATTGTAGGTTCAATTTAGTAAGTAGTAACAGTAATGGTGTTTCTACCTATTGCTATATATATATTTTTTTTTGCTCAACACATATTGGGTAAGTGAATTATTTGCTTTTTCTTGGCATTTAGGGTTCAACTATAGGTTGTGATGGATTGCCATGATGGTCATTTTCAAGACCTAAATTTTGAGCTTAACGTTTTTTTGTGTACATTTAGGGTTGCAAAACTTCTCATTTCGGTGTTCTTGGGTTTTGATATGCTTTCAAGCCATTCATTGAGGGTTCGATTGCATTGATTCATTCTGCTGTTTCTTCTTCCTTTTTGATCCTCTTCATTTTTTCTTATTTCTCTTTGAAGTTTCCATAAGAAAATTTTGGCTAGCAATGTAATGTAATGGAAGAAGGAAACAATAGCTATTTCCTTAATTACACATTCATTCTTCCATTGCATTGCATTATGTTATCTTGCATTCAACCAAGCCTATCATAATTTCTTCAGTTTATGGTTGCTGTTTCAAACTGTGACTGCATGCTGAATATTAAACTGCTCCTTAGGATAGTAGTTCTGCATATGGAAATATGTCTACCAATACAACAATTGTAATCCTGATCCCCATGTACCTCTTCTGGTTGAGGCTCATTTATCTCTGTTTTAATGTACTTGATTTGTTTTCATATTTATCTTTGTAGTTCTGATTTGTTCAACTTACAACTGTAGGAAATTGGCAGATTTGGTTGGTTTAATCTAAACACTACAATAGTGCATGGATAATTTTGTCTGTCTGTCATAGAAGCCTGATATAGGATAGGGCGGTGACAAATTGGACTAGGGAACAGTTGAATTTGATTGATTTGCTTCAGAATATGCAATGCTCATTCTAATATATTTGGGTAGTAGAGGTAAATTCTATAGTGGTGTCTTTTGACTCATTAATTTCTTTTAACATGCCTATTGACATAAGGGTTCTGCCTTTATCATCCATCCAGGGAGTGGACTGGGCAACTCTCTGTTTTCATGATTGATCAATTTGTGATGTCTGGGGAAGATGTGTTAGATTGAGCAGCTTCACTGGTTCCTTCCATAATGGTTTTCGACTGCAAAGTTTGCAAAAGAAGCCATGATATTTTTGGCTCTCTTTCTTTCCTCAAGCATCATTTAGGAATCTTCAAATAATGCTCCTGCGATAATATGTTTAGAATGAGTTGTATTTGTGGAGCTGTAGAATATAGTATGGGATGTCTGTGACAAGTTTTGGGATGTGAGCATCATGCTTATATTTTGTAAATCACTAGACACCACTCCCTTCTGTAAATGAATATATGTATTAGGTCCATAGCATAGCCTCCTCACTTGTTTATTTGACCATAGCTCTTCTTTGAGCTTGTAAAAAGCCTTGTACTGATGATGAGGCTCTTTTTTGTACATATTTGATTGCCTGCAATTCGTCATCCTATCTGATGTCAGAAGGGTCAGAGATGGGCTAAGGCTGTATAATGATGAGTAGCCGTTTCCACTGTAACAAAGTAGAATCTAGGTTTTTTCTCCCCCGGAATTGAGTTTATGTCATCAGTTCCTTGTATATTGTAGTTCTGATGAATCTTTTGTTGTATATACCCTTTTCTGGTTTTTCATTAGGATGTAGAGTTTTTCATAAGATGTTTATTAGATTTTTGGTCTTCAATATTCTTGTAATTTGTATACAAGGACAGGCACAGATCTTGAAGGTGCACACTCAGTGTTTTGATGCTTACTGCTTTCCTGAACTGGAAAATTGTCACAGCTGTATCAACTATGCTGTTGTAGGCATCTTGTAATTTTTCTGGTCCCTTTAATTCACTTTCTTCACCTTTTGTTTTTATGTTCATGATAGCATGTAATGATTTGTTTTTATATCTACTGCACAGCTGTGGTTGTAAATTTGATATCATTTGATTGGGCTTTATTATTGAATGCCTGTTCTGTTTAGTGCAGTTGTTTCATTTAGGAATTTTACATGTGATATGGGGGTAGTTTTGTGGAGAGAGGAAAAGAGGATAACTGGATTGGCATCCATTCTCTCCTTTGCAATTTTATGATATTGATGGCAGATTGCGGATAAGTCGGTCTGTAAGGCTTTAAGATAATGTTATGTTAAGCCTTTTCTCAATGAAATTCTCATACCCTACCGTTACACATCTCTCCTCAAACTTCTTCAAGTTTTGTTTCTTCGGTATTCCTGCAGTTCTGTTGCGCAGTCTACTTTTCTTCCTGCAGCTTTGCATAAAAAATCTTTTGACGTTTCCCAGTTGCTCAAAGTGTTGGGGCATTTTGTTGGAACTTTTTGTTAGTATTTCGGTCATCAAACGTGTCCAGTGTAAGTACTATCTTAGCCTAGTATTGTTCTGAGTTGAAATTTATACCAAACGATAGCCGCATGCATTTGTTTGAACAGTTGATTCTTTTCTTCCTTCTGTTTTGTTGTGGGTGGAGAAAGTGTTACCTGGAGAGTTGAGCTTTGTTCTGTGCATAAACTGAGAGGAGCATTGCCATATTGCTGTGCATTTCCCTTTCCACGCACTTTTGTGTTTGGAGGTAGTTTTGCCTGTTCTCTGAAAAGTTAATCTATTTTCCTCGCGTGCCTGGATGCATCTGTGCGTTGCCTTTGGCCTTTTAGCCTAGGCTAGCTCCTTTTCATTTCTTTTTCTTCCTTGCTTCGTGTGTTCCAGATTTATTATTATTACAATTTAGATTTAGAAACATTGGACATTGTGTTGGATTGTTTAGCAACATGGTTGTGGTTATTTTCAAACAGTTTTTATAATAAAATATATGTTAATAATATCTTTTTATTCTTTAAAAATTATTTTCGAATAATTTAAAAATATTAAAAATATATTAATTTAAAATAAATAAATAATATAAAAAATTTTAAATTTTTTCAAAAACATTTTTAAAACATATAAACCAAGAAACTCTAAAATATCCATCAATTTGCTAGATGATACCTAGCCATCTGATCCTTCTATCACCTGGAAACCGATGCCTGGTCTTTTATTGCCTTGGTTACTTGCAGTTAGGTTCTGACCTGATGAACATCTGGTAACCAATGCCTACTCCTTTCCGGGGTTTGCAATAATGATCGTAGATCCTCGCTTAAAATTAGGTATGAAATTCTCTTTCGGTCCAGCCTGGGTGATTTCATGAAAATTTTAAACATCTATATTTAAAATTATTATTTTTTTGTTTTTACATTAATATAATATATATTAATGTAAAAATTAATTTTTAAAAAATATCATTTTAATATATGTAAAATATATTTGTTGGACCATTATCATATGCTTCAGTATGAGCTTAGATTACATGATTGATCAGGTCGGTTTTGATCAAATCACTTTCTAGAGCCTTTTTTTTCCTTTAAATGATTCGAGGCCTGAACGGTAAGAGGCATCCTCAGCTTGTAAGCTAAGAGAGAGTCATAATCTACCAAGGGAAAGCCGTCGTTCTCCTAATCATAGTTTTCTGTGATGGTAAGAGCCTAACTCGGCTTAGTTTGGCTCCCTGTTTCATATCCTAGGCAGGAAAATGGCAGAAGGCAGGATCAGTGGAGAATTCCTTCATGTTCAATGTAATTGTCTGTGAACTGGGGATCCGCAACATCCTGAAAATGCAGTGAAATGTAACTACGCTTGTTCGTTCCATTCTCAGTTCTCGTAAGAGGAACCGAAAAACAGTTTTGTTGTTTCCAATGCCATGGCCGGAAAATGTAGGAAGGTGTAAATGATTGATTACGTCCAAACAAGGGTGGAGGTAGGAATTTTTCCTACCCTAGGCTATGATATAAGTATCTATAAATTATTTTTTAAGATTAATCATTCCTTTGAATATATAAATTTATTAAGTTAACAGTAAAGTTTTAATTTAAATATGTAACATAAAATATATAAAAAATAAAATTTAAAATACATAAAATTTAAAATAAAAATAAATTATATTATCAAAGTTGCACCTTTTGATATTTTATAAAATATAATTCATTTATGATCGAATTTAAATTAATATCTTTAACAAGTTTTTGTTCAATGTAAATCATCAAAGAATCTGTTAAGAGCTCCTATTTCATTTTATGGCGAAGTATTGTTTTAACATGTTTCACTGTCTTATTACCGAATTTAGAATTTAATTCTTCAAACTGAAAATAAATTGTTGAGTTAAATATATCATAATGATAATACTGGTAAATTGTTGCTGAACTTTATTGTTGATATGAACGACCTATATTTTTTTATATGAATCATTTATATGTGGTATGTCAATTTTAAATTTTGTGCAAGCAGATTACACATTTCTAAAAAGAAGATCAAATTCAACATCTCTCAGAGTTCGAAGTAATGCTTTAGTAGTTGATACAAGATCCATTGCATTTAAGATGTTAAGAGATTTTTACTGCAAAACTCGACAAAGTAAATCAGTAGTCCATATTATTTTATGCATAAAATATAAGATGAATATAAATTCAAAAGATTTCATCACGATCAAACAACCACTAGCTTCTTCATCTGTAGAGTTAGAAGATCCTTCTTGAACTATACTTACAAGCACAGTAATAGTTGCACTATATATATCTATTAAGCTGTAAATAGAATCAAAATGAGAGTTTCAATGAGCAGTTTCACTTTGATGTAATTTACCGATTTGATTAGCCACTCTACCAGTCTCACGTTCTTCGGTTGCTATCATATATACAATTTCTATAGCCTAAACATATTGTAACTTGGTATGATGTTTGGGAGAAATACTAATAAAATTGATAATAATTGTCAATTTTGAGAAAAATAATTTGGAATGATTAATTAATATAAGTGTGTATGCCCTACAAAACACAATTGATCACAATTATTATTTTTTTAACCCAAATTGTTCATGTTTTGACACTCTTTAGTGATATATAGTTAGTTTATTTTTAGGTTTTAAAAATATTTTTAAAAAATAAATTTATTTTTTATTTTAATTTTTTTTTAATGTTTTCAGATCATTTTAATATGATGATATCAAAACTGATTTTTAAAAATAAAAAAAATTATTTTAATATATTTTTAAGTAAAAAATACTTTAAAAAACAATTATTGTCACAAAGATAAACACTCCAAACAAAATATATTTTACAATTAATTATATACAAAAATATTTATTTTTTACTGGTTGTAATTACAATGCTGTGTCCTTACTTTTATCTATACTCTTTTTCTTTGTATAATTTTATGTTTAAAAAGCCTTGTAATTCATAAAGGTTTAATTGTTCAATTGTGTACTTTTTTTTTATTAAGCAAAAGTTACCTAGGCTACAGCCCACTGAACCTTGTACCCTCGGGTCCAAATTTTCTTCAACCAGTAATATAATGGCTTAGATTCGTAGGCGTATGCGCAGGGGTTGTCCACCAACCCAGAGCTAACTAATTACCAGCAGGGGTCCCTTGCATCGAGTTTGAAAAGAAAAATGAAGAATCTGCATCAATGCGTGTTTAATACATCAAGGAAGAACATGATTCCACTAATCATTTTTTTTTTTTTGTGGAGATTGATACATGAAGCTCATGATCTGGTGCAATATTGGTGGTTACAATATAAATAGAAAGACATCGATTGCAAGAAACCCTCCCCTCTTGCACTGAAAGTTGAGATGCATAAATCTTTTACGTATACTACACAATATAACTTAGCTTAGAAGAAGAGGTAGCCAGCAACAGCGGCAACTCCTGTAATGGCAGAGAACTTGAGGGCAGCGGAATCACTTTTGGGTGATCCAGAAGGTCCCCCAGCTGCTTCAACACCTCCCATTGGTCCTGGAACAACGGCATCACCACCAGAGGGTGCAGCAGCATCATCAGTGCCGATAAAATCATCGCTCAAAGGTGCTTCTGCTGGCACGACAGTTGTGGAAGGAGCAGGTGCTGCTGCCGATGCCAACCCAACAATGGCAAAAAAGACAAGAGCAAGAACAATCACTTTGCTTGCCATTTTGTTTCAATCGTCTTGTGGGATAACTCGATTGAATGAGAATGCAGATGTTCTCTAGCTAGCTACAGGGGATAGAGAAACACTGCAATGATGGAGGAGGGATTAGCATAGAAGGTGCTTCGTGTGTATATATATATATACACAGTCGTTTGGTTATGGAGACAAAGCTGTGTGGATGCTAATCACTAATTGTTAATAAACCTGTAATTCGGTAAGATTGCTGCGGGGAGTGAGGAAAACCACACGTAGCCTCGGGAGTTATTGGCTGTTTAAGTTGAATAAACACCTAAGATTTTCCCAATCATTAGAGAATTAGTAGGGAAAATTTGTTAATTAGGCTACTCATCTAATTTTAGTGATTCCATAGTTGTCTTACAGAGTTTGACATGGATGTTCTGATCTTGCATTTTGCAGGGAAAACTTCGTTCCATCGAGTCAGATGATCATATCCGTCGATCAGTTTGTAAAGCATGCTGCTTTTTCTTTCTATTTTTTCTTCATTTTTTTTTTAAGAATATGGTGCATCGAGCATG